>JAGQAX010000014.1:18120513-19514111 GCA_019142605.1 Cephalopholis sonnerati
ACTGTTTGTTTACTGCGCTTTGAAAACCTCGTAATAGACACTGTCCAACATCAACCAAAGTAAGTAACAGTCTGTCAGACACAGGCACCGCATGGTGTCATTTAATGTTAATACACAATTAATATGGTTGTCATATGCTAACATGAGATATTGGCTATGTTAATATTTTAATATATATAAACTGTTGAGACTTTTAGAACATTTTAACAAGGCAGTGGAAATACTGACAACCGTGATAACTCTGACCATTAAAATCATTTTCGTACTTCTTCATCTCTAGTTCAGACAAAACACACTTTTGGGTTGGGCGTCATTTTTACGTTTTTCTGTCATTTTATAAACCCCAAAAAAAGATTAAACAATTAATCAAGGAAGTATGTAGATTTACATTTTCTGAGAGCGGTTGACCAAATAAGTGCTAGTCTTTCTAGCATGTGCAGCCTCACCCTGCAAAGGAGTCCATCAGTGCCACACAGGAGAACTATGTAGAGCAGGCCGCCTCTACAGCAGGAACACCTGCACAGTTTAATAAAATCCAACAGAGAAGGGCTGCAATAAAAACTACCTTCCCGAGGCTTTTATTATTCATTTTTAGTTGCGGCTGTCAAATGTTTTTGTCAAGAGAAACATAAATGAATTAGAGAATATGACAGGGCTTGTGTTCCCTCCATGACATTTTGCTTTTGCACTTACCCTTTTTTATTTCCCTCATCTCTCTGTCACCTCGTTTCCCTTTTTCTCGTGCAGCTTTTTGTAAAACACTTCTAGTTCTTGTGTTGATTCTTTTTCTTCGCTTTGCCCTTCATCACTCTGTTGTGCATCTCCGTGTAAATAAGCAAATGGTGCTTAAATTGTTGCCGACTCTAAAATAATTCTCACAGAGATGTGATGGTAACCGCCATCACCACTTCCTGCTGCGGCGACCGTTATAGAAGTAAGGAGGAGTTTATAGCGCCTGTTTTTATGGCTTGTTATTGTATAGGAAGGAAGGTGGTCCCCCCTTTCCTTCCTCAGTGTGACTGAACTTCCTCAGCGGGCTCTATCGCTGAGGGACAACGGCTGTCAAATCCTTTCAGTTGTGTGTTGATCTCTCTTCTTTCCCACTGTACCACACACACACTCACTTACAATGTACTGTCAAGCCACCCTGTCCCATTACTATAAATTTAATTAGAAGTGACTGTGCTTTGGTTTGAGATGTATAGAGAGGAGACAGCAGTCAGCAGTGCTCGCTGCATTGTGTTCAGCAGCCGGGGGATATCTCGCCAGCGCCAGCTCGGCCAACACAAGTAATGAACCCACACAGCTCATCGGATCATCCTGACATTGTTAGAGCCCGTATATTTCTTTTTTGGCCTGTGTAGTTCACAATAGGTGGCTGGTTTTCTGCCCGTCTTGTCATAAGAATGTTAATATTGTTTTATAAGCTCTCACGGTCGGCGCACGCTGGCAGGCCTCAGTCTTGGCCAGCGGTCGGTTATCACTGCGGGTCCGCCTGAGCCGAAGCCACGGCATCCGTTTCACCTCGGCACGCCTGCCACCAAAGCCTGAATTCCACACTTATCTACAGGCAGCAGAATGGGTCTCAAGGGACAGGAGTGAGTGAGGAATTTACTCCCCGAAGCTCATAAGCCGGCCCCCTCCCGTCCCACACACAGATGTGTTCAAGGAGTGCAGCATTAGCCGGTGGAGTAGCCATGTATGTTCCGGAGTACGTATCAAAACCTTCCAGAAGGGCCTCTTTTCCAGCCTCGTCCTCTTTCTCTCTCCTCGTCTTTTCTCTCCCTCTGACACTCCTCTGCTCGCGGCGCGTTGGAGCAAGGCTGTTGATAGGGGTGTGTGCCCACTGATAAGTAAACACTCTCAAGGGGCTTATGGAGAAAACGCTGCTGAATATTCCCTCTATTGTGTTGTGGAGCTAACTCCAGCATAACCGGCTGTCAGCTGGTCGACGTAAACAGATAACCGAACCAGTCCTGGAGCTCACGTTGACTGTTAAGTAGCCCAGTGCGGCGAGTGGATATTAGGGTGTCCTGTTTAGCAAGCGTGGCGCAGCCGAAGGCTTGTCGTGCTTCAGTCAACACAAGTGCCGTTTGTCATCCCATGGGAGGGCTCATCTAAGAATCAGGGCTGCCTGACAAGTCACATTGAGTGAGATAGTGGGAGAAGGGTGGTGAGCGATGCCAGATTGGCTTTCCAGTGCTGCTCCGAAAAGCTTGATAAGCACGGCGCAGGGATAGAGCTGCTGTTAACAGCAGTGTTACAGGTGTCATTTATTCGAGCAGGGGCTACTTTTCCCAGAATGACTCCCCAAATCAGCTCTAATCCTGTCTTGCTTTGTGTGATAGACCACCATGCTTCTGATCAGGGGCCTTTTATCTGAAATGCAGACAGTGTAGCATGTCTGTTACATCTCCAATCTTCTGCAGAATAAGAAACACACTGATTCTGTTTTCCACTGATGTCATGTTTGGAGTTTGGTGTCTTGCTGCTTCCACACTTAATCTGATTGGTTCTGTTCAAACAAACTCTGGTGCATTTGCCTGTTTGTTTTGGTCTCTCTGTTACTCTGACTCTGGTGCAGCAGACCAAACAACCACACCGACACGGCTCAAAGCCCACACTCCAGTGTATTTTGACATTTTAATACTATTTCATATTTTTCCTGACAGTGCTGTTTCGCCACACTGTTCACCAAATATTTTTTTCAAACTTAATTTTGTGCTCAAAGTTAAAAAAGGAAGGTTGTTCCAGGGACGATGACATGTGATTGTAGTAGAATGAGCAGGTTTGCCCAGGTGCACTGTCACGCCTTCTTGCGTCTGAGCGGCAAAACTAATGCACCGAAACAAATTACTAAAAACATCTAGCAAGTCAACCTCCCTTGTATTTTGGCTATGTTAAAGATAACATAGATACAGACCGTTTCCACACAAATTGTGATGGGGTTCCGCTCTGTCATGAACACCGAATTCAAAAGCTAGAGTGCTTTTAAATTTACACGACGAACGTAGTGATGCTCAGAACTGTCAATGATCTGCTCACTGATCTGTCAGCAGTCTGCATGCAAGCTGTAAAGTTTAGGATGTTGACTTAGGAACTGTATCACTGCTTGTGGGTCATGTTTGGCTGATACCCCACCCTCTAAATAAGATCATATCAGAGACGATCCAAATTGTACATTAGAAGTGCCACACAGCTAGCACTAAGCTGTCTGGGAATCTTTAGCAACAGCCTCAGTGCATCGCTGAGCTTCTGCATTCTGCTCTTCCTGTACTCACACCAAAGGTGAGCTGTGTTCACTGGTGTGCAGAAAGCTCTCAATAATGACCAGCTTTTCCAAAGCAACACATTGGCCTGAGCATGCAGTTTACAACACTGCCAACAAATATCTCTGTCATCATTCATTCATATGTAGGAAAATGGCCAAGGTATTTTATTTCCTCGCATGTCACGAGAGGAAAATCACACAAGCAAGACAGGAAATATTCATTTCCTGTCCTCTCTGCTTCTGACGACATGACATTTATCTGTGTTTTGCTCTAGAAAGATGTTTGTCAATCGCTGACTTTTATTTTTGTTCTTCTAAAATTTTGCACAGCGTGCAAAACAGTTAACCCACGCTTTCGTGCACAACATCAGGAAATTGTCTTCCGTGGTTTTAAGCAGTAATTTTTGTCGATAAATGTGAGGTGTTCATGTCACACATGTATGCATCTTCACAACCACAAGGAAGTGAGTTTGGTGACTCTCAGGAAACCACGGTGATATGTCAGATTTGTGGAAAAGTTAGAGTGATTGCACAAAATTGCAAGGTCAGGCAGAGTTAACAGGGATTGGTTGAAATTGTGATCATGAAACAAAGCAGAATTAATGTGTCATTTTGTTTCTTTGGTTGGGACCAAGTGAGTTGAACTACAGGTGTGAAAGTGACCTTACCATCAGGATGCAACCTGCAAGTGATCGCACTCTTCATTGATAACCAGGTCACAGATCCTGAGGTGTTTTTTTTTTTGTCCACCAAATACCAAATGCATAGCTGCAGCTCTTAATCACACCCCGGCTCCCAGTGTGAGTCCCATCACCCCTCCGGAGGAAAGGAGAAGCATTGAGATACATGGCACAAATGTCTATAGGACGCATTGAACAAATGTCGAATAGGTCCCCCACAGGACCCCCTATCGAGCTTCTGTCTAGCTGCCTGAGATTGTTTGTGTGTGTGTGTGAGTGTGTGTGCATTAAAGCATCTTTCTCCTCTCTTTCCCCCCATACCCTGTTTAGTTCCTCTCTGTCTGTCCGTCTCCTTGACCGCCATGCCCTGCTCTTCCCTTCCACAAAAGCGCTCATTGGTCCGTCTCAGCCGTTTCCCAGCGGAGGTCTGTGGGCCGAGGAATCCCCTTCAGAGTGGGCCTTTATCTGGAGCTGTGCCAGCGGTAGGAGAGGCCTGATTTAAAAAGGCCCCTCTGTAGACCCGCTGTCAAGCACAGAGAGAGGCAGACCTGATGGATATCTGAGCTTCTCAGAGAGGCTGGCACAGAGAGGCCCGAGCCGGCCAACAAAAGCCTCTATCGCATTCTCCCACTCTTGTTCATTCATTTCCGCTGTCCGTCCGTGTGATTCCATCTCTCTCGCTCATCTGTTTCCTGTTTGGTCTTTCTCGTGGTGAGTCGTTTCCTCGCAGGGCACTGAATTAACCTGCGTGTTTATTTTAATGCACCGGCAGTAAAATCCCACATCACCCATCTCTCTTACTTTTTAATTTCAGCTGTGCTGCAGAAGGTTGTTGGAGGTTTACAAGGTTGAGTTAGACGAAACTGAATTAAAGCACTTTTTAATAATGAGTTTTTCATTTGAATTGTATTTTACACATGCAGTTGAAGGATGTTTTAACTCTCAAGTGTCTTGGGTTGCTCTTTAATACAGCAGAGGGGGAATATTATCCACTGGGGATGCTTTATTATGCTGGTTAAAACATGAGCAATACAACAGTCTCCTTGATGACTACAATATCCGTATTCTTTTCTGGTTTTTCTTTGACCCAGATTCACTGTTGCCTTGTTTAAAATCATGAAAGACACCTAGAAAACAACAACATGCCTTTTATTTTTTATTTTTCTCCCGTTTCAAGTGCTAGAGAAATGACAAGAGTCCCTTCCATTTTAATGTGCATAGAGTGAGTGTCGGCTGAGTGATGAGCCAATTAAGCCAAGCTGCCGAGGTAGTCTGATTACTGGAGCTTACCGCGACGATACGGCCTAATTCGGCTGTAATGAACATAGCTGAGGAGGCTGGCATTACTCACTTTAAAACCCTCCTTCGAAGATGAGCTCATTCTGTGTTCTGTTTTAGGAGAGCTCAAGTCCATACAAAGTCATTGTTCATCCCCCCAAAAAGTCAGTGTTATTGTCATAACACAGTGAATCATGAATCAGGCGGCACCCACTGTGTCATGCTGAAAGTACGTCTGGAAAAGCTGACTGGGAGCTTTGTTGAAAGCAGCGACGGCACACAGGGAATCAGATGTGTGAGTGTGGATATGGATACGGTCTGTGCACGAAACACACACCAGGGGGACACAAGTTAGGGGCTTTTTTTTATTCTATAATTTCAGGCTGACCTTCGTCTGAAACATTAAAGAAATTATAACAAATGAGCTAACTGTAAAACTGAGGAAAGCGTTGGTGAATTAAGTGGCTATAAAACTATTACATAAAGAGACGCAGTGATAAATGAACTCCATGGTCGTATTCTTATATAGCATGTTCTCAATTAAGCAAATATAGGGACTGAACAGGAGAACCTTTAGGGAGGTCTTAAAACTGAATTTATGTTGCTCTCTTGTTGTTAGCGGTAGCTTTTAACCTCTTGTGTGTCACTGATGTCACTCAGTGTCTTCTCATCACGTTTAAGCTGCATTGAAGTTGATTAGTGAGTCAATTAATTTCCAAATAGAATTACCATGCAATTGGATTACCATGTAATCTGTTTTATACACTGGAATATGCAATAATCACATCCCTTGTTGCTTTCTTATCTCATGGTAACTGTATGTTAACTGCAGTGGTGGAGTGTGACTGAGTACATTTACTGCAGTACTGTACTTACAGTACAATTTGACGTACTTTACTTGAGTATTGCCATTTTATGCCAATTTATATTTCTACTTTTCAACATTTTGGCAAATATTGTACTTTTTACTTGGATTTTTTTTCTTACTAACATTTTACTACTAATAATAGCCTCAGTTACTGGTTATGATACAGTGTATGTAAGCAGCGCAAATATATGTCATTGTAATTGTCAGTATAAAATCAGAATTTTTTCTGGCTCAAAATGAGATAGAGGTGGTTCCTTCCTGATCATGTGCACACGGATACATCATGCCTTCAGTTAGCAAACACTTTCTGCAACATATTTTAGGAGTTCTGATAATTACATTACTGAAAAAAGACAATTATTGCTTATAATGTGAATTCCACGATATTAAAAGTTCATCTGCAGTTATATTTAGTGGTCGTGGCTATGTTTGTTCAAAAATTGTACTCAAGTAGCAAATCACATGACCTGGTTTGACCACAAACGCTGATTTACTGAATATCTTGTAAATCAATTTGATTCTGCTGGCGAGATATTATTTACACAAAGGTAGATCTCCCTCTTTTGTAGTTTTGGCAGTGCCTTTGTCAGTGCACTCTGTTGATTACATTGCAGCCCCACCAGACTGGCATAATGCCGCACTTGCAGCTTTAAATAAAAAATCTGTCAAATGCAGTGCCTGTTAGAAAATAATGTTTTCCATGAAGACACTGGTTAGAGTTTTGATGAGAGCTGGAGGCGGCATGAAATTTGATGAAGGTTACCGCCTCAGAATTCTCTGTGAAGGAAAAACCCTGAAAATAAACATTAACTATTAATTATAATGCACTTTTGTTATGAATTAAGCTTGATGAATGCATCACTAATTATAATCCAGTAGTATAATGTATACAAATCTGAAGTGGGTCATTCTGCGTAATGTGTACTTTTTATTTTGGTATTTCAAGTATTTTTTTTAATGCTAATATTGCACTTAAACTGATGTTTACACTCTTGTGCTAGTGGAAAATCTAAGTACTTCTTCCATGACTGGTTATCTACTCAAGCCACATGTTACAGAGCATGTGCATTTTATGAAAAAATAATAACAGAGAACATGTTTGCTGCATTTTTTAAAACTCTGTTTGTTATTCATTATATTCTGCAAGGACTCCGGGCTGTCTATATAAAAAAAGCATCTCATTTCACATTTTTTTAATGCCATGGTGGTTTGTAATAAACTTGAGGCTGAGCTACACCGAATCAGCATTGGCCAATATCCTCTACAGCTCCTCAGGTATCCATATACAACAGCACACAGCAGCGTACAAATATTGAAACACAGATTAATTTCCTCTGCCTTTCCCGTATACTCACACTCCCCCCCCATGGTGCCAGTAAGATGATACCTCCCTGCCTGTCAGCGAAGAAGCCTCAATGCTATAAAGGACAGCCGACAGATGGTGCTTTTGACAGGGTTAGCGCTCCACCAGCATCCCATGACTGATATCAACTGATGCGTTGCCTCGCCCAAGGATCTTGGGAGGCGGAATACCTTCTTTGACTTATTAGAGGTGAATCGGTGCAGCTCAATCACAGGTTAAAAGTTTGCCCCTTCGGATTTTAAGCAGAAAAGAGGCCCAGAAGCAAGTGTTGAGCATTAATCACAGTCTGTCTACAAGGCCTTTACTGGAGAGATAGCGGAGAAGACCCTCTCGAAGCAGAGGAGGAAAGCAAGGCCATGTGGGCACCCTCGGGTGTTTTCATGCACCCTAATTAATCCCGTATTTGCCTGAAATGTTCCTTGGCTTTCTCCTCAGCCAAGTCCCCGTGGTGTTAGTCTCATTCTCCTCCTGCATATTTGCCGTATCTTCTCCCTCTCTCCGAAGCATCAGAGTGTCCCCAAGGGAGTTAGATTTCCAACACAAATAGTCATAAAGAAGACTGATGAGATCTCGGCTTCCATAGCAAGAGGGAAGACATTAACGCCAGGCAGTGCCATCAGCAAATAGCTAATGTTCGTGTACCTACAGCTAAACAAGCCTTTTATGTCAGTTATCGGCTCCTAAGCTAACATTACCCTTAGCTCAGAGGAAAGGGTAATGTTACATCAAAGATGGAAGATTGTGAAAATGAAGCACTCAGTAGTAAAAAAGAATACTGGCTGAGCTTTAAATCTGAGGAAGTAAGTGTTAAGTCTGCTTTAATGAACAAAGCTGTGTTTAATGTAAGAAAACTGCAGCAGTGGAACATATTTTACCGCCTTTTCATTGAAGGATAAATCCATGTTGAAACACTCTACAGGAATACTTCAGCATTTAGGGAAATAAGCTTATTCACCTTGTTGCCAAGAGTTAGAGGATGTACGGTATGTACGGCTAGCGTATGCCAGCCTCACACTAAACGACTTAAACCAAACGAATCAGGAGAGTTTTACCTTAGTTGGTTCAAGCTCCCATGATCTTGATCATTTGGTGAAAGGTGGTCAACATGTTTAATGTAATTGTTCATTTTTAGTCTTGGCTCATGCAAATACAGGAGTTTAATGATGTGAACATTGTTAAGAACCAACAGACAGTAAACATGGACGAGACTCCAGGGAGGCGCAAAGACATTAACAAGTCTCGGTTCTCTTGTATATTGGAAAAGGAGGAGAAACCGTGGGAGCAGCAGAGTGAAGAAGAATCAGGATTTACCAACCAACACATCACTTACTAAGAAATCTTATTTTTTGAAACAGTTCACCTCTCATTCCCACAGTCTCATCCCACTAAAATAGTACAGCTAACCAACAGAGGCTGGTAGTGAGTTGAGGCGACAAACTCCAATAGTGTATCTTTACGGATTACACTGATGCTGAACTGACAAGAATACTGTCAACATCTTGTGTTTCTAGAGTTAGGAGTTTAGGTTAGGTTAACATAACAAATTGTGTGCGACATAGTGACCTATGACGATCGCAAAGTGAAACATCGGCTACATGTGTATTATGCCATGCACGAAATCAATCTGCTGAAAATGGAATCGTCATTCATTTTTGTTTTGAAAATGTTCTGCGTTTAGATGAATTGGTAACAATTGCCATACACACGGATCTGTAATAATGACCAAAAACGCTCTAGTGTACATGCCAGGCCAGTAGATGGCGGTGTGACTTTGTTATGAAACAACACGTGCCTGTGCACATGCACTTCCTTCTACAGAGCGGTAATGTATAAACAAACAAAATGGCAACCGCACAAACCTTTGTCTGGACGGACGACGAGGTGGAGTTGCTACAGTAAATCTACACGTTGCTGGAGAAGCGTTGATAAATTCAACAGGGTGAGCAACACAAACAGAGCTCGGGAGTCCGCCATTTTTGTTGTGATGGTCGACTTTCTCGCGCATGCGTAGTGACTGGAACCGTAATGAAAGTCTCTCTTTCAGAGGAACTGCTTATTGCAAGTTAACATGACAACGGAGACTGTGCTGTTTCCCAAAAATTGCCCTCTGGAACCCGTTTTCAAAATGTTGCGTTTTCAGGCACCCAAACGCCGTCGTGTAAATAATCAGCCAAAATACAACTAAAGTCGGCATTGCTCAACCATTGTAGAGGATGTGAGTGGAAACGCATCCACCATGCTAACACACATTTGACACCCAGATGTGCCGATCACTGAGATGATAAATGAGTGAGTTTAAATGTAGCCAAGAAGGAACTGAGTAAGACACACCTGCTAATCCCCAAGTTTTTTTTTAATTGTATTTATTTAGTATTTTCAGTTTCATAGCACAAGAGATACTTTTCAGTTGGGCTGTATAACCTGTTGTGGCCTGTTTCCTTTTGGTTAAGTGTTTGTTTAGTGTTCATACAGTGCTATACACAAATGCTTTAAATAGTTAACTTAAGTTTCTAGTGGGCAAAATGCTACCTCTGTACTTAGCAAGAGGATTTGTCTGTGTCTGACACTTGTTCTGCTGTCTGTTCAAAGTAAATAAAAGCAAACATATCCTTATCCATTTGGTTTTTCCTCCCGCTACACCACACTCTCACCGAACCATGACTCCTAAACAGGGATATGAACTGAACCGTGTCTTCTGTGTGCTGTTACACCCTCAGTGATAACTGCAAGTAAAGGCAGACTGAGATCTCAAAAAACTAAGAAATGAAAGAGGCAGCATCAAAATTAGGATACAGAGCTTTTATCTTCTGAGCATCAAAGCTAACATGTGTCGAGCTCACCAGAGTGTACCTTTTGCTTATGTCAGACTGCTTACAGAAACAAAACCAGCAGCCATTAGCCGTACAGTGGGCTGCCATTAACGCTACATTAATTTGGCTCTTCATAGCGGGGCCATTGTTAGCTTGTGGGTGCAGAGCAGAGTGGAGAGGCATATTTCTCCCTGCGGCATCTAAATATAAATCTGTGTGACCTTTTTATTTCCCCAGATGTTCCACTGCAAGGTAGATTGCATCAGCTTTCAAACAGAGCGCCACAGCTTTATTTTCTCTCATCTTGTCTGGTAAATTGCTCTTTTCTCATTTCGAAACCAAGTGAGAGTGATTTGTTTTGCTGCTCTGGTTTTCTAGCAGAGGCAAAAACATGAATTTTCTGTTTTGTTTTTTAAAAGTTTTATTCTGATTTGAAGACACAAAATGCTGCTGCTGTGATTTCTGAAGAACAATTGATTTTTTTTAAACAAATTTCCTGTTTTTGTCTTGAATATCCTCAGGGGAAAATCTGCTACACTGCTCTACCAAGAAGCTTCACTCATTATCTGTAATACTTTGTTTATTGCTGGATTTCTTGCCACCGCTAGGACTGAATGTCTTTCTGTCTTCTCTTTCAGCTTGTTCCATGAGATGGTAACACTTTATTCTAGTGGTTCATGATTTCCTAATAATTTCCTTGGAAGTTTCCCAAAAAGAACGATGTAATGTAATACTAATTACAAGGAAAATAGGAATATTCTGGAAATAGCTGCTTCATTAAACCACCATTCATTATTACTGGAAACATTATACTCCATATATATTGAATTGTACGCTTGCCTGTAAATGAATTTCACATTTTTTTGCATATCCAGCTGACCTGCTGTACATCAGTGAAGTTATACTTGTAATTAATTAATCTAGGTTTAACGCCTGAACTTTCTTACGCCTCCGTGTTTCGGTTTTCTGTCCAACTGTCCATCCCACATTCATGAACACAATATGTCATGAACGCCTTGAGGGAATTTCTTCAAATTTGGCTCAAACGTCCACTTGGACTCCAGGATGAACTGATCAGAATTTGGCGATTGAAGGTCACCTAACTCAGAAACAGAGGGGGTGATAGTAATCTTGTGGTGATTGTATAGATGTTCTGTGCTGCTGGGTTGTAGATGTGTTTGAAGCATCCATGTGTTAGAATTTGTAGCTACTCTGCAGCATGGTCTACTGTCATGGCTACATATGAGTGTGGGCAAACGTGAAAGTAAACTGCAGTTAGACTGGTTGACAGAGGCGTACAACCGCAAGGGAGTAATTCTAGTTCTCCCTATGATGACATGATTACATACTACGGGAAATATCTCGCAATTTATTAGGACAGCATTTCAAAAATTATAGACCCATAAAAGAAAGCATTACCCACATTTCCTGGATAATCTGCTCATTCACAATGAGACGACCACGGGATGCAATATTATATCTCAGTACTGTTTGTAAAGGAACACTTTAATGTTGCACTTCTGTTAAGTTGGGGCACTGCCACAAAACAGATTTAGAAAAGAATGATTATTGTCAGAGCAGTAGAGGCCAAGATACTCCTCTCTCTGCTGCTGAGGTGATTTACTGCCTGCAGGTTTGCTGGCAAATTTTAAGATTCGTGGTAAACAAGACTAAACAGATTACATACAAACAGCTTTAGTTTCATCTCGGTGGTGGATGAACGACTGCAGACAGATTAAACAGGTGTATTGATGAAGTATTTGTGTTTACTTGCTGTGGTTGTGTTGCAGAGTGTAGTTGTAGTCAGCTTGAGGAATCTTCAAGTGATCTTCACTTCGTCTCATCCACTGCATCTCTGCTCTGCTGTTTGCTGACTTCACTCCTTGTCATTTGTGTTTGTGTTTGTGTGTGTGTGGAGGTCAGCCCCAACACAGAGAGCTGCAGCGTGATAATGAATGACACCAAAACGTTAAAAAGACGGAGTGATCTGTACGTACTCATGTTTTCTGAAAGCTTACGGAAACAGATGGAACGAAGAAAGACCTTCACAGCAGACATTCTGACTTGTCATGATAGGAAAAGCACAGGTGAAACATTCAGTTCCATTAAGTGTCCCGGTAACCTGTTCTTGTGAGCACCCATGCACAATGTCAGCGCCTCACCTAAGTGGAATGCAGCCGCCATTAATCTTACTGAATACAGCTGTGCTTTTCCTACTATGACATGTCAAAATGTCTGCCATGGAAAAGGTCCATTGCAGAGGCACAGTAGCATATTTCAAGTGAAATACGACTGTAGGAGATAAAAAAAAAAAAAGAAATTTAAAAGATGGTGGAATGGAACAAATCAGTAATAGAACAAAAATAATTCTTCATCCACATGCTGTGATGTTTTAAATGGTCTCAAAGACCACCGTCAGTCACAATGCTGCCTCCGTTAAGGGTATACATCCTCATATATACTTTTACCATTTGTTGTGTGAAACATTTGACTCTGCCCTCTAGTGCCGTGTGCCAGCATAAAGGACGCATAGAAGTATGAGGGCAGGAATGATTACAACATTTGAAACAGACATGTAGAGGGAGTATACATAAGCCTTAACACTACAGTGTTTAATAATTTAACCTAGGGGTCTGTTAAAACAGGGGTTTGGTACCCATCCCTGCTGTGGATCATGCTCAGTCTGAAGCCCAGGAAGTATAGCAGTACATTAAACTTGATGTGTAAAATCACTGGAGATGCTTTTTATTTGTTTGTTTGTTTTGCTTTTATTGTAAAATTCTGTTTCCTGCTCCACCCCACCCACCCACCCGTCTGGAGTCTGCACACTCTCTGCTCATTATCATTAAAGGCTCTGACCTGCTGTATTCTGCTCTCCTGTACCTACAAGGACCTCTGTAGTCTGTATCACTGCACTGTATGCTGTTCATTAGCGGGCAGCCAGGCACCCACAAGGCCTTTGAATATTCTCTGTAAGCATATTGAATGTGCCTCTGCAGATAACTGCTCACTCTCACTGTCAAAAACATGAAAGACCACCATGTGCTTGTGTATATATTGACACTGCTGACCCACGCTGTGTAAGATTCGTTGCTGTGTCTTGCGCAGCAGAAACTTGACAGAAGCAGCACGTTTCAAAGCGAGTGGCTCCAGTGTGGCTCAGTGTAATGCGAGGAATGGAGAAGGCCTTAAGGTTGAGGAGAGAGAAGAGTGCTGCTTGTCTCAGTCAAGCTCTGTGTGTCCATGTGTGTGTGCGTTTTGTTTTCAGCGCCACAAGACCTTGGCCCAGACCAGTGTAATTATCAAGCCTGAGGAAAGTGTCTATGTGCCCATGTGCTATCTGACATCATCCACTACCATACCATCTCCACTTGTAAAGCAAACAAACCCACATGCACAGAATACACACACACACACACACACACACACACACAAACACTGCACGAGCTGGTCGGTCCAAGGGGCTTGTCTCTAAGCTGCCAGTAGGAGGGGGCGTGTAGATCCTGTGAGCGCTAATTAAATGTGTTTAACCCAGGGTCATTCGCAGAGCTGAGAGAAAAAAACGGACGAGACGTTAAGAGATGCCCAGCCTCGTAACAGCTCAGAGAATCATGGGAGGGAGAGCGAGGGAGAGGGAAGATACAAAACAAGCCAAAGAAGCAGATTGAGAGTGAAGGGGTGACAGAAGAAGGCTTTACCACGTTGTAAATGTTTTATTGGGCTTCTTTGAACTACTCCAAGTGAAGGCACGTGTGTGTGTGCGTGCATATGTGTGTTAGTGCAAGTCTCTGGAGAGAACCAAGCCTCCCCCACAGATGACCCAGTTAACATTGAGGATGGGAGGTGAGCCAGAGAGATCCAGGCTAGATTGATGACCAGACAGACACTTCCATGGATTGCACTGCTGGTTTTTGTGAGATCAACATTTTTCATGTAACATTTTATTTTTTCCAAATGGCCAAAACTGATTTTTGTTGCAGTATTTTAAAGGCTAAATCATGACTCACTCTACCAGTCGCTGCTACCTACAGTGCTTTAATTCAGGCCTGAGAAATGATGTTTTATGACAAAATACATTTAATAGAAAACAAGACTTAAATTTGACCTGGAAATTATAACTTTAATGTGTAACTTTGAATCTGTATGTGTGCGCATATGTATCATTACATCACCTCAGAGCTTAGAGATCTTATCATTTATTTTATTTTTATGCCTCCACGCTGGCAATAGCCGTAGCCGGAGGCATCATGTTGTCAGGTTGTCCATACACACATCCATGCCATTCTCATTAACGCAATATCTCAAGAACGCCTCGAGGGAATTTCTCCAAATTTGACACAAACATCCATTTGGACCGAAGAATAAACTGATTAAAATTTGGTGGTCAAAGGTCAAAGGTCAAGCACAGTGTGACCTCACAAAACATGTTTTTGGCTATAACTCCAGAATTCATACACTAACTTAACTCAAATGTCAAATAGGATATATTTATGAAGTGATGACATTTTATATTCAAAAGGTCAAAGGTCAGCTTCACTGGGACATCATAATGCTCTGCAAAAACACTTTTCTGGCCATTACTCAATGTCATAACTCAGAAAGGGAGACATTTGGTCAGATACTGAGTTTGCGACAATAATCTTGAAACTGCTGATTTTATAAATGTGTGTGAAGCATCATGTTTTCACAGACATGGATGTAAATCGTAAGTGCAACTTGCATGGGATAGGGGAACTCCACCAGTTAATAGGAAGCTACTACAGCAGTTTCAGAATGCATACACTGACTGGCCATTGCTGCAAAATTCACCAATAAAACAGGGTTGGAATATTTGAAAGATTTTAACTTAAAAGCCACACAAATCATTAATTCCACATTAACAATTGGGATGCACCTATTTACACCAAACACCAGTATCAACCAATATCTGCCTTGACAACTGCCATCAGCCTACTCACAAACAGATTACATTCACCGATGGCAGTGGCTGTGATGTTTTTCTGTTTTCACGTCAGTTCTAAAAAGCAGATCTGGAGACATACGGCGTCCCATTGTCCTGGAGACAACAGAAATCATGTTTGGGATGACCAGAGATCTTTCCCTGGACATCTTAAGGTGGAAGGATGCAGAAAACTCACTACTGATGCATCAGAGGACACACCATATTGTGTCACTGATAATGCTACATTATAAACAACAAATCTGTGTTGATATCAGCAGAAGAGGTACTGAACGTTAGCTGTTAGCAGCTGGTGGCTAGAACTAACAGCTAATAGAGGTTAGATTGAGTTACATTATGATGCGTTCAAGCTCTATTTAGTAAAAAAGACTTAAATGAAGGCAACTTGTAATATTCTCATGATGTTTTCAGTGTAAGCTTGTAAAATGTAATTTTTGGCTAGAAACTTGAATTAATACAGCCGTTTGAAGGACATGTGTTGATTTTTTTTAATATAAATTAGATATTAGAGAGGGAATTTTGATATATATTGTAAAAGGGCTTTTGAAGCATTTTTTAAAAAATGTATTCAAAGTAAATGAAGGTTATTTTAAAAGTTGTTTTATAAAAGTGAATGATTGAATTTGTGCTCATTTCAAGATTGTGTGTGAAGGACTGAATACATTTAAGACCGCCCAGCTACTTTTTTGTATAATCAAGATTATTTTGTTACCCTGGCACAAAAGTAAGTAAAGGTAAAAGTAAATTACAAGAACAAAATAAACAATAACAACCAAAACACTGGTGCTGACTGTCGGCCAATATTGTTATTTTAAACTTCGGTATCGGCATCGGCCCAGAATTGGTGCATCCCAAATTAATAATGGATTCAGTTATTACGAATGATGTGAAAAGTGATGCTCTATTAATAAATGGCTGTTGGATGTGTAAACAGGCAACTATTTGCTAACACATTACCCATATTAGGCGATAATATGTCAATGTTGTGTTTACAGCTTGTTTTGCTGCCCCTAAGTAGCCGAGAAAATCAATAATGAAGGTTTAAGCAGTCTTTTAAAGCAGTAGAGATGGAAAATGAGGGAAAAAAGAAGGTGAGAGATTGTGAAGCATGTGTATGGGGGAAAAACTGATGAGCAGAGAGGCAGGAGTTGTTGTGATAACAGATTAAATCAGCTGGAGACGCCCGGTTTATGTGTTTAGTTGTAATTGCGCTGCGCGGTTGCCGGGGTAAACCAGGCACCGTGTCCTAGCTAGCGGTTTTAAACCATGGCTCTATTGTTATGATTAGCACTACCATTAGCATTTATAGCTCTTGTAATTGGACTCTCAGTCGGAGGTAAATCCATTACTGTGGGATTAAATGGTGTCCCAGCTCTTAAAAATGGCTTTTTCTGTATGTGTGTATGGGACAGGGGAATGTGTACGTAATAGAGAGATTGTGTGTTCATGAAATTACGCACTGAATGAATATATAATTTTTGAAACTAAGACAAGCAATCCCATATGTCCCATATGTGTGTGCACATCAACGAAATGGTTGCCTGAGCTGAGTGAGTGTAACATGTATCAAACCGTAGCCAGGATCTGTGTGTGTGTGACTCGTTCACCAGACGGGGGTTCATTTGTTCATTTACAGTACATCCACAGCCTCATCAATACAGCACAACGTGTGAGTGTGTTTCTGACTCGTTTGCCAGACGGAGGTTCATTTGTCGCGGATGGTTAATGCAGCAGCAGTGGTGGGATTGTTATGACTTTCAGGAAGTAGAAAGTGTGCCATTGCCAGAGCGGGTGACTAACAACACAAAGCTGCTGCCCCAGCGTCCCATTGGAGAGAATTACATGCTTGGATTGGAGATGACATTCTCTCACTGAGTCAGATCAAAGCCGCCAGATTATTTCTCCTACGCTCTCTTTGGCCGGAGGAAAAGATGAATATTGTTGAATATAAGAGAAGGGCTGCCTCTAAGTGTGTGTGCACCTGCAAAATAAAGTGTTCTTGTCAGTGATGCATCAATTTATCGGCCACATACTGGTATCGGCCGATATTCACTGTGGCCATCGGCCTATTGGCAAATAAGATGGCATTCACTGATGGCAGTGGGCGATTTTTTTTTCTGTTGTGTCACATTAATTTTGTGCAGGCTAAAAAGGTTTTGGTAAAATAAGAGCGCAGTAACCAGAAGGCCAAAATTGTTCAACTCCTGTGAAAAAAATTACCAGATGACCAGCACTGCTTCTGCATCATTTAGCCCATAGCCCAGAAAGCGCTCTGCTAACATCAATGAGGATAAAATGATTAAATTGTACAACTCTTCTGGACTCTCCAAATGTTGTCGGACTGAACAGATTAAATCCTGATAGTAAAACGAGTCATTTTACAGATGTTGTGATGCTCAAAAAAATTTATCCAAAGATCTACAGACGTCACTTACACCATCTGAGTCGATGGGGAAAGTCTCTTTGGGCCCCATGGCATCATGTGACAGACTCAGAAGTTCTAATTCCACTATTTGGCAACTACGAGAATCAGCTTCAATGTCCATCACACTTCCTAAGGGCCTGCATCAAATCTATGTTGACATAAGCAGGAGGAGAGCGAGTTACCGTCGGCTGATAGTAGCAGCTGGCTGCAACTAACATCTAACAAAGGTTGCATTTAGTTACATTATGATGTGTTCAAGCTCCCCTCTGTAAAAATGAGTGTTGGGCAAGAATTTGTGTTCAAATGTAATCTGGTAAAGTGTAGCATTTGGCTAAAAAACTTGAATGAATCCAGTTGTTTGAGGAGAAACTTGTTGATGTTTTCACAGCAGTGTAAAATAGACATTAGAGAGGTTGTCTTGCAGATGTGTATAAATGAGTTTGTGCTCATTCAAAGGTAGTGTAAAAGGTGCTGGATGACTTTAAAACAGTTATTTTTTGTAATGACATATCTATAAATTGTTACTGTTATTTTAAACATCAGTATCGCTGCATCCCTAGTTGATGTGTCAGTGTAAGAATAAATACATGTCCTTGTTTGCTACTCTTTGATTTTCTGCTAAACGTGAGTTGAGAAAGTCAGGCTGTAATTGGCGCTAATATTTCCTCCTCCCTGCTCCTCTCCCTCCTTTCTGCACCTTGTTATTTTGTACCTATTTGTCCTCTCCTTCTCCCGCCTCACCTTACCTTTTAACGTTTCTGTCTTTGAAATGAAGAGGCAGGAATGCTCGGTAACCGAAGTCAGGGTTCTACTGCAACAATATCCCTCTGTTACAGGTACAAGAAGAGAAGGCTGGCTCTCTGCTCCACTGCACCGCAGAAATGCGTGAGAGCGGCGCTTCTCTGTGGGGGAAAAAAAAAAAGACTGAGGCCCCCTTTTACACCTCACATTAACATTTGTCTGGTACCCAGAATGTATCCAGATACGATTAATCCTTCGTTCCATTTATGCCTGGCATTAAAAATGTCTCTGTGCTGTCCACATGGAGAGGAGTGCTCTTTCCCTTGTGAGAAACTTGTGAATGTCATGTGTAAGCTGAGCTACGAGGCAAGAGTGACAACAGGTTTTTCCCTTTTCTTCTCTCCGAGATCTTTGAGGGGTTTTTTGGACACGGTGCACCCCATTCATCGCTGTCAAAAAAAATCTTCTTTTTTGTTGCAGTTCACCTCCGCCGTCCTCATGTTGTCCCCTAAAGACAGACAGTTATATCTAAAGGCAGCTATGGAGGAAAAGTACTCGCTCTGAGAAAGACAGATATGGAGAAAGACAGAAAGACAGCAGAGACATGCAGATATTAAAACGGAGAAGTCAGAAAACGAGAGATCAGGAAGGGATGTGAAGGAATGTCCCACAGCTCCAACGTACTCCGGCATGTATCGTTAAGTGTTGAGCCAGTGATTCTCACCAAGAACTGCCTTTTCATGTCCATTCTTGCTTCATTCTTATTATATTAGAAAAAAGGGCTTTTGATAAGAATACTGCTTTTGTTCAAAGGACATGAACTTTTCCTTACTTCTAAAAAGCTGTTGAGTCTTCCAAAAAGTTAGAAGCAGAAGGATTGTGATAGTAATCAAATATCTTGAAGTTATTGGATGTGCTTTTTTTTCTCAATGCAATGACATGTTTGCACCTGATAACCTGTGTCAGGGCTCAGACACACTGGCATATATGACGGCAAAATTTCAGACCGAAATCAAGCCAAATAGAACCAAAATCCGCAGTCAATGGATTTACTCATGGGGCTTAAATACTTCCTCTATGATGCAAAATAAGCTGAATATTTTTGGATTTTGCTTAGACAGGAGAAGGTATTTGAAGTGGAGCTGTAATGATTAGTAGACCAACTGAAAAATAGTGGGCGAAAAATGCCAAATATTCTCTGGTTCCAGCTCCTCATTTGTGAGATTTTTCCTTCTATGCTGGTTAATTAAAAATCTTGGACTGTTAGTCGGACATAGCATTTGAATATGCCACCTTGGGCTTTCAGGAATGGCAATGGCAGTTTTTCACTTTTTTGACATTTTATAGGCCAAACAATTAATTGATTATTTGAAAAAATAAACCGCAGGATAAACTGTAATGGAAATAAATGTTACTTGCAGCCCCAAACTGAGATGTGCTATGATTTGCAGTCAGTTACTAGACAGGTATGAATGTTACAAGTCCTATAGTGTTGTCTGTTTAGCAAGCGAGAGCACAAGTACTCAATAGGTCAGACCAATACAAAAACAGGGCAGTAGTTCAATGTGCAGCGATCTTGTCATTGTATCTGCTTAAAGGAATATTTCAACCTCCAAATGGCAATTTGTATATCAATTACTGACCTTGTGTTACATTGAATTTGTGAACAAAACGTTTTTCTTGCATGCCTCCGCAGTGAACAAAGACTTCAAATACAGAGGATATTCTTGATGAATTAAAGTCATGGGATTCTGCTTTTAAAAACCGCAAAACTATATCAAAACATCAGTTGTAATATAATCCAAGTCTCACTTATTCAATTCAGTTTTATTTATAAAGCCCAATACCACAAATCACAATTTGCCTCAGAGGGCTTTACAGCATACGACATCCCTCCGTCCTTTGGACCCTCACAGCGGATAAGGAAAAATTCCCCCCAAAAAAACCCTTTAACAGGGAAAACAAAAATGTAGAAACCTAAAAGTAATCCGTATGACGGCATGATACATAAAGAGAGAGGGAGAGACAGAGAGAGAAGTTGAGACAGAGAGAGAAGTTGAGACAGAGACAGAGACAGAGAGAGAGAGAGAGAGAGAGAGACGCAGGGCAGACAGTCATGACAATAGCTACAATAACATTAATTTAAGTTATAATATTACAGTAATAATAATTGTGCTACAATATGTTGTAAGTATATATTAATATATGATAGTATATGTATGTGATAATAATCATATGTGTATAATCATGCTAGAAGTATGACTAATAATAACAGCTGCAGTAGGAGGCATCAGGCAGGAACACAGCAGCAGCACAACCACAACACAACATCCAGGAGTAGCTGCAATACGAGTTAACCTGCGAGACAGTGGAGCACAAAGACTCTGGAGAAGAAACCGAATTAGCGAGATGCAAAAATAGGACATGAATGTTAGCAAAGGAGAGAGAGAAAGAAGGAGAGAAGGTGCTCGGTGTATTGTAGGGGGTTCATCGGCAGACTAGGCCTATGTCAGCCTAACTAGGGGCTGGTCCAAGACAAGCCTGAGCCAGCCCTAACTATAAGCTTTATCAAAAAGGAAAGTCTTAAGTCTACTCTTAAATGTGGAGATGGTGTCTGCCTCCCGGAATGAAACAGTCTAATGCTCAGTACTTTCCAAACAGACAGCCCTGTCAGACAGGGAAATGAACTTAAAGAGAAACTTATATATGCTCTCTTCAAAACCAGACTCCGTTGACAAAAACGCTAATTTTACCTCGCTGAACACGGGAGCTGCTGGTCTACCGCTGCCTCAGTCAGTTAGTTAGTTTGTCTTATTGTGTGACTTTGGTGTTTTAAAGGATTTATTGAAAGTCACACAATAGCACAAACAAACCACTGATCCGAGCAGTGGTAGACCAGCAACTCCAGTGTTCAGTGAAGTAAAAACACTGTTTTTGTCAGTGGAGTCTGGCTTTGACAAGAGCATAGATAACATTCACATTTCGTTCAGTTTCCCATCAGAAAGGGCTGTCTGTCCAGGAGGTACTGAGCATATGACTGGATAAATGAGACTCAGATTATACTGCATGACTTGTGTGAGAGTTTGTAAATTGATGTTTTGCTTAGTTTTGCTGTTGTTAAACCTGCCCCCCTTTAACTCCAATTCATCAGGAGTTTTCTTTGTGTTCAGATTCTTTGTTCACAGTGGTGGCATGTGATAAAAAGAAAGTTTTCTTCACAAATTCAACACAACACCGGGTGAGTAATTGATAAACAAATCGTCATTTGGAAAGGGACGTGTTCCTTTAATTCCACGTTGCATTAAAAAGAGTTGGCTTTTGTTGAACTTGTTCACACCCCGGCACAGTAAATGCAGAGAAAATCCCTTTGGCGCTGGTGCAGAGCCATCCTGACAACAGACACGCCACGGCTTTGACTGTGCATACAGATAGCACAAGGATAACAGCCACCTCGTGTGCATCATCCTCTGTAGTGCTCTTGTATAAAGATCTGAGTAAAGCCTCTCCGGGTAGAGACATGACACTTTGGCTTCAAACTGACCTGCCTACATCCTCTCTCTGTTTGTGTGTTCCTCCATGTGTCTGACCCTCTGCAGGCTTTCAGCACAAACAGTGAACTTACTCATTGAACACATGTGGATATCAGTTTATCAGTTACAGGAAATCTACGCCCTGATACGTCAGAGCATGTTGCTAGGATACTGTTTATTGAATCTAACCCCTCTAACCCACACTTGAGCACCACCACTCCCACCGAAACTCACAAGCAGGATGCATATACATATTGCTAGAGGAAGAGATGCTGTTTCTTGTAGCCTTGTGTGCGTTTCGTTATCTATTACATCTTAAGAGTTCAGTCGGTTCACTTAATACCAAAGCTCACGCCATGAAGGTCACCTCTAGCACTCATCTCTGAGCACTCACCTACTTTCCTCTCCTCATTTCTTTTCCTCACTTGTTTCCTTTCTTTAACGCCCACGCCTGCTTTTAATCTTTGCAGACTTTTAATGATTTTAGGTTCAGTTGCCTCACAGATGGCAATCGGCGGTGTTTAATTGAGGCTTGCAAGTGAGAGGATGAGAGAGTTTTTCAGAGAGGATTTTAAGTAGCACCTTGAACAACTTTGTCTCTTTTTTAAAGGGTTCCACAAAAGCCATAAATTGGCTTTTGGCCTAGTTCCATCTCTTTCTCTATTCCTTCATATGCCTCCATAATGTAGGCTGCAAATATTATTCTTGCTGCAGATATTATTCTTTTGCCGAATCTGTCAGGCAGAAGGGATTTAGTGTTGGGTTTCAGCATAGATGAGGCGCTCTTTTTTTTTTTGTTCTTGGAAATGGTGTACAACAGCTCCGATAGTTTTTCTTGGTGCCTCGGAGAGATGAGCCCATTTCTCTGCCGTTGCACAAGGCTTATTAGTTTTCACTGTCAGCCCCCTTTTCTCCGCCGCTAGTTTCTCTCTGTTGGAGCAGGGCCTCTGCTCTCAACCGCAGCTCATGATTGTCTGTGCAAAACTATAAAGTGATTCCTCAGACTTATCACATTATGTGCTGTCCCGAAATAAGCATTATCTCCAACAGTGGGTCTTTATTCGAGTTACTCTGCAATCTCAGCCAGCGGGACGGTTCTCTACCAGGAAAGTCAACTTGTTTACGAGCTTATAAGCATGATTAATTTTCTTAAATATAAGGGCTTTACTCAGAATGCTAAGTGGCTGTGGTTGATGGGTCAGGATTAGCTTGTTGGAAAAGAGCCCTCGCTTGTACGTGCTTCTCTCCGCAATGACCTCGTGGCTGAAACATGCCGTGGTCCACACCGCCTGCTGGTCTCTGTGGTTTTCTGTTGCACCAGATGACTTGAGCACAGAGGGACGTTTCCGTTTCTTGTCGTCTCTTTTTATACTCGCTCTTGCCATGTCTTCCCTGCTTTTTTTTCTCTTTGCGGCTTGGTTTAGCAGTCTCATCCTGTAAATCTATCTCTCCTCTCTCTCTCATCCTTCTTCTTGCCGCCTCCTCCTCTCCCATGTTGTTCAAGCCACAGTTCCCACAAGCCCCGGGGCCACAGCTGTAGCTCGTCTATGTCTCCCCCTGACCTCCCCATGTAGCACTGGCGAACAGCTGTTCCCTGTACGCACTAACACACACACACACTCACACACACACACACACACACACCAACCAGCCAAGTGCAGCGCTCCGGGGGAAGCCTGCAGTGGGGGCAGTAGGTTTGCACTTTGGGTTCATCATCACAGTTACAACACACACAAACACACAGAGACATATGTGGTCTGACATGAACATGAACTCTCGCCACTTTACACACAGACAGAGACATAAGCTATATATAACACAAAGTAAAGGTATGTGCACCCACTGCGCACACAAATGGACTGACGTGTAACTCCTATGCTGAGAACACAATCGCCCAGACGGACACAGACAGCACAACTCCCCCAGTCAGCCTAAATCTAAGCCACCAGGACCCTCGCTAAAAGGCTTAGTCCCCCCTTTTGTTCCTCAGGGTGGGGACCGCAGTGACCTTTAACCCGTGATCTGTGACCCCTGCCAGCTTTGGAGCCTAAACTCAGTCATATGAGACCAGGTTCGCCCTTCAGAGGTGCGTCTTATGACTAAGATGCAGCGGTTGTAGCCGAAGGGCCCGTTCCCTGTGGTGACATAATAGAGATACAAAGGAATGCAGACAGACAATGCAGACACAACAGAATAAAGACACTCAGAGGGCTGATGCACTGTGGTTATTTTATCACTATTTCTGTATTAAAGCTGCTACATTTTTTATATTAAGAGTTATTTTGGTATTTGTTCTTATATTGCAGTTTTTACATTAATATTCTGTTTATTTTACCATTTGTAAGTGACAAGCAAACAAGAGGGATTACAGAGAATAAATGAATAATAAGAACTCATATGCTGTGTATAATTGGAGCTGGGCATCGAGTCTCAAAACTGGCCCCAATGTGTCTGAATGGAAACTGTTTACTGTCAGAGGCTGCTATTGAATGCTTAGTTAGATTCATAATCTTCGAGTATCAAAATTCTATTAATTTAGATTTATATTTAGCTCATTTTAAAAAGTTTTTTATTCACGTAAAGTTCTTTTACAACTGCTTTGTGTTAAGTTTTCTTATTTTGTTGAGAATTAAAAAGGGTTTCTGTATATGAGGCTTGGGTTTGGTGCAGAAACTCAGATGTTGTATTGAAACAAGAGTAGAAGTTTATGTTGTGCAGCTTTAATTACGCTTTATTTCTACAAGCGCAAGACAGTGCCGCGCAGGGCTCTGTATGGTGCCAGAGCTTTGAGCAAGCACAGAGGCGTTAATGCTCAATGCGTTGTTTGTTGCACTATGCTCCAAAATGCTAGGGGGAGTACAAACAAAATACTCATCAGATAAGCAAGAAGTCAACAAGTGTTATCGGAAAAGATGGCTGACTGTAATTATTTCCGCGCTTACCTCCAAGTTGAAATTATTTCATGCCCCCTTTTTTTGCCCAGATCGCCACTCTTTCCATGACTAATTCTTAGCTTTTACCACGATCTCTCATGTTGATCCCCACCCTAAGGGGAAAACCCTCTTTTGTTTTTTGACTGTCCCTGTTGTCTCTCAATGAAAAACCATAGAGATGCCTGTACAGGCCAAACCCTCTCGGCCAGTCTAACCTGTTGAACTGAAAAGCGCTGCATGCAGTGGGAGCCAAGTTCAAAAGAAATTCAGACGTGCAAGACCAAGTAGTGATCCAAATTTCGGAGCCTCCGAGCTAGACACACAAGGGGTGATTGCGTCATTTTCTGGTGCACAAAGCTCACGCTGGGGATACTGCGGCGACTATAAACCCTGCATCAGGCAGAATGGTGCTTTGAGTGAAATGCTGATGTCAGCATGCTAACATTCTCACAATGACTATGCTAATGTGCAGATGTTTTGCAAGTATTTTAGGGTCAGTTTTGGCTCATCTGGATTTTGTCAAATCCAACCCATCCCAAATATTAGTCCCATGATGTACGTACTGGTTCATTCAGATTCACAAAGCACTTGCTCAGTCAGCTCCCACTTGTTGATGATGTAATGCAAAGTAACAAAAAGGTCACTGATTTCGCAGAGATCATCTGGTCACATATCCAAAGAAACTGCCCCGTGGCCATCAGTCAGCTGCATCCTCAGCTCCAGAATGATGAGTTGTCAGACATCCTCTTCATATTTTGTCAGTCTGCCTGTGATACAGTTGTCTGATCAGACAGAAGCTGCAGAGCGTCCTCACATGATAATTTTTGTTCTCACCTGCTGCCTGCCTGCATTTAGTTCATTTTCACCCTCATAACTTACCTGTGAATCCCATAAATGAATTTTACCTGTTACACAACCTAGTGCAGGACTGTGCATCACCATGTTCACCATCTTAGCTGCACATATCGCACGCTAACATTTGCTAGTAAGTGGTAAACACAAAGCAGCAGACTGACACTGCAATAAAGCCACACTGCTAGCATGGCTGATTTCAAGTGACACCCAGCCCTATGTATAACATTATGACTTGCTTATTCAGTATTTTACATCAGCCCATTTTCATACTACAAGTCACTCTCCTCCACTATATTTTGTCTTGTCAGTTTCAGCACCATATTAAGCTGCACAACACAGCGGCTCTACCTACACTCTACAGCCAGGCACACACTCAAACATTATGGGTCAGGGGTCAGCACTGACACCAGCAACATGGCAACTCACATACAGATAAGCAGACAAATATGGAGACACACACACAGAGATACACAGAGATATATAGCATAGCTGTTGCTGGTATGGAGGCTCAGGAGTGTTGGCAGAATTTGAATGTAGACCTCCAGCTGACATCTATCTATGATTAATGAGAGAGTCCGGGTTAAGTTTTGGCTCCTTAATGAATACAGTTTGAGAAGTTGAAGAGCCTATCAATATTTGACATGACTCTTGAATATGTTTGCATAATTGATGCAGGAATTTAATTTTAAATTGAATCATAATTGCATCATGGTGGACGTTTCGTCCTCTTTCTCTCTCATTATTTTTCTTGTCCTTTGTATCCCACTCCCCATGATACTCTTCTCAAGGCCAAATATGCCCCCTTCACTATCATTTTCTCACACACATGCATTACAGGCACACACGCACGCACTCAATTGGGTGCCGACAGACAATCAATGTGATCTCAGGGTGTGACTGACACATGGTACTGATGAACCCACTGGGCAGCGTATCGCTTTGCTTAGCTCTCTGCTCGTGATTGACAGCTGTACTCTCCCTTTCTCTCTCACTCACTCTCTCTCTCTCTCACACACACACACACACTCAGTCACTCTCACACACTCACACACCCTGGGAGCATTGACTGTCTCAGACATCATGCTGCTCTCCAGTGTCGTGCGGGGCTGACATGCTCTGTGTTTGATGCTGATGTCAAACTCACTCTCAAATGATTGTGTATGCGCGTGTGTGTCTGTGTGTGTGTGTGTGTCTGTGAGAGAAAGAGAGAGAGGTGGAGGATCCCTTTTGAATGAATAAGTCTTATAACTGAAATACAGTAACGTTTTTACCATAATGGTTGGAAAAAGAGGACAACAGAAAGTCCATCGTATACACATATATTTGGAAGCTGGTTAGAGCGACATGCATTTTTTTCCCTGGAGGATTCTGGGAAGAGGGGGGCTACTTTGCACTGGTGTGTAGCTATGTAAAAAAAATCCCTCTTTTATCATAGTTATTGGTGAGGAAAGCTACTGCACGTATTTTGGGGATTAGTGTGAATATAGTGACACGATTAGTGCAACTGTTTTGATAATTGTTGGGGTCATTTCTCAAGCAAAAACACCAATTCTCCATAATGTGACGTATTTTTAAATAAAATGCACACATACTGTTTTAGAGGATGATGGCCAGGGTCAGCTACTCACCTGACATCACTTTAAATCGGTTAAAATCATGAAAGTTCAGTGTGAACCACCAGGGATTCTTAACATTTTATAGGACACTTTGATGTAGAAATACTTTTTGACATGTTGTCAACAACCAATGACTAAATAATTTACCTATATATTTTTTTTATATTACTGTGTCTACTGCCTTTGTCTACATCTGGAGCCACACAGCTGCTCATATATGACTTTACAATTCTGCCAGTGTCCATCCAAACAGCCTTCATAACTCCAGTCAGTGTGATTTTTTTTTAAAGTGAGTCAAAGTTTACATCATCCCCTCTTGCAACAGCTGAAGTCTCTTGACCCCTGCAGCTATAAAGCCTTCTTTTAAAATAACTCAGACAATGCTCGGTAGTGGTTTTTAAAAAGAAGCCTGCCTCTCTAAATTCCTGCAAAGCCGACATTTCAAAGCAGCAGTTTTGACTGATGACGATGCATCTCCGTCTGACTCGATGGGCCCGGCCATCCATTTACTGTGATAGTCATGGTGCTGCTCTGAGTGGGTTCAGCATTCTCTGATTGGTGGTGTTGTGCAGAGGGACCCCAGGTGGCTCTAGGACCGGGTTTATATTTTGATTTAGAGGAGTCTTCAGAGGGAATACATTAGAGTGTGTTTGAAGACAAGAAATTAGAGGCGATTAAGTCTCCTCTCACCTATTGGAGGAGAGCGGAACTGGTCTTTGCCGGCAGATGGGACCCCGATAATGGCTGTGGTGCTTTGAAAATAAGGGGGTTAGTGTGTGTGTGCAGTGTATGCATATTAACGTGGATGCATGAGGGAGTGTGTGAGAATGCTGGTTTGTGTGAGTGAGTGTGTGTTTTTTTGTATGAGAGAGTGTGTGTTATTCAGACTCTTCAAGATTTTGGAGACTGATTTGTCATGAAAGAGCCTGCAGCGACCGTAATGTGGATGGAACGAATTTAAGCATTCCTCTCTCACTCTCTCTCTGTCTGACTGAGCATGTGTGTGTGTGTGTGTGTGTGTGTGTGTGTGTGTGTGTGTGTGTTTGTCAGATGAAAGGACATCTCGGTGAGGGGTAACTCCAGCCTCCTCTTGTGCTCCTCGTTTCAGTGGCTCTGATGACAAAATGTGTCAGTGTTTAAAAGGAGGCCGCCGCAGAGCATGTGCTGACATGTCTAAATCCGAGACTGTCTCACACATATGGATCATACACACACACACACACACACACACACACACAAACACACAAACTAACATGCACAGTGAGGCGTCCCGAGGGCCATCTGGAAGTGCAGAGCGAGGCACAGCTGGTCTCCATGAACATCCATAGAGTCCGGACCCCTCATCTGCAAGATCACACAGTGAGGCGCCAATCACTGACTTGAAGTGTGTGTGTGTGTGTGTGCATGCAAGTGTGAGGCGTGATTGTCGCTGCCATGAAAACAAATCGCGCAAATATTCCTGGATACGTGTTTGGAATAGGTGTCGCCTAGTTTGAAATCGACCTCACTTCCCATCCTCTGGAGAGTTGGGTGTGTGAGTATGTGTGTGTGTGTGCAGTTGGGGACTCTGACTACTGCACAGACACTAAATGTAACTGAAAAATTGCCTCCATCTGTTGGCAGTGGAAAAAATCCGAGAGGACAAATTGAAAAGATTGCAAGGATAAAGCCGTCATAGTGAATTAGTATCGCGGCAGGAAGACTTCATGTTATCGGGGTATTTGTAAAATATTCAGGCTTACACGTGTGAAGGGGGGGCGAGGGGGTAGCTGGAGGGAAAGAACAGGCTGCTGACTTGAACTGATTCAGAAGTTTGTGCAAGCGCACCGAGTGTGAGCCTGCATGTATATGAGTCCTATCTTTATAAGTATGTGTGGACATGCTTTTTTTGTTGTTTGGGCTTATGTGGTTCACACCCACCACCTGCAGCTATACTTACTGCCCAGCTCTTATTTGAATAGTAATATGGATCCATTGCAGTTATGCAAACTAGCATGACATCTCAGAAATTGCATTAAACCCGGTTACTTTTGAATTCAAGCTGCAACACTGAGTTACTGGGACTTTCTAGACAAATCTGACAAGTACGGTTCATTTGCTGAGGAGGTTTAGGCCCAATCCCGTTTCTTATATGTACCCCTACCCTTCGTTTTCGAGTGCCATCATGCCCCTCAGAACAGAATTACAAGGGGTAGTGGTTCAAGTCTTCTCCTATGAAATGGAACAACCTTTCAAGGCCTTGATGCCACTGATTTTCTATTAACACTCAGTTTGGCGTGTGGCTCTGAAAAACTTCTATTTGTAGGGCAATGTAGCCCGGACACTTGGTCCTGCCCCTCTGTTCCAACAAGAGGCGGGACACCCCACACCTAGACATGAATGTGCGAATATCCATATATGCACAAAGTGAAAGGGCCCAGGGGGTGTGCTGGGATTGGGCCTTAATCATATACATAGGCTGTCAACGCTGCAGGTCACCAGCATAGAGATGGCCTGCATCAGTTTGTAAACATTTTCACAGTGTAACAGAGCTTTTGATTCTTGGTTTAGAAACCGAAGGGAGGATTTCATGTTTCTGAAAATGTTTCAAGGGTTGTTATTTGACTGTTGTACTGTATTCACACAGGGTGAGGGTGAGAGAGAGCTAGAGAGAGAGAAAAAAAGAATAACAGAGATATTACTGTGGACCTATCAGTCAGCGATTCCCCTCAAGAAATTGTTCTTGACGGGGCAGAAAGACCTGTCATATTTAAGCCCTTGTTCAGATCTTATACACAGATATATCCGTGTTCTGCTGAAAACCAGTCAACACGGACTTCCAAGTTCATACCTGAAATCTGAATACCTCTCAGATGAGTCTCCAGTGACAACTTGTGTTTGGCTTTCACTTCCCAACTCATTATGCAAATCACCACATATGCCTCTTCTGTCTCTGAAAGCTCACGATCAAAGTCAAAACATCACAGTCTTGTCATCAGCACTTTATTATGCTCCATCCGCAGGGATCGATATTGTTATTTTTGACACTCAAAGAGGTTGTCAATCGTTGTGGCTAATTGTTTCACACTTTCAATGATGGATGTGCAGGAACACTTTCACTCCCACGGATGACCGGCGTTCAGGTGCAGCCTGCGCAGTCAGATCCCAGTGCATCCGCAGTGTGTTTTGTTTGCCGCCACACCTGTGACAACAGCTGTCCACCTGTAATGCACTCTCATCTGGCTAATGTTGTTACGGGGTACATTACAATCTGGATGTGTTTGCTTTATTAATTTATTGTTTGATGGTTTCAGATGGCTCTCAGGTTGTCTTTGGATTATGATTTGGCTTGTTTTCAGACTATGATCTTTTCTATTTTCCTTATTGGTGATTTTGCAATGCAAGTTTGTGTTTCTTAATCATGATCTGGTAATATATTTTTGTGTTATGTGTCTTCTGTTATTTGTCTTTAGCTCAGTGTTGTTGCAGCCTGTTTTAGCCAGCCGAAGACAGTCCTGAAAATTAGATTTTTAAACTCGGTTAAGCTTTGCCAGTCAAATGAAGGTTAGACAAATTACAGAGGATGTATTTGAGGCTACGTAGTAGGGGTTTGGCAAAAAATGTATATTATATTGATATCGTGATATGAGACTAGTATTGTCTTAGATTTTGGATATCATGATATCATAAGTGCTCCCTTTTCACACAGTAAAGTGATGTTAATTTGTTGTTTTTGATGTTTTTACCAGACCTGGACCCTTTACTCAGTCATTATATCCACATCAGGGTATCCACACCTTCATAAATTTTTGGTGCACTGTCACAATATTAGCGTTCTCCCCCACATTTAGATTTTCTATGTTTGGACCTGCACCTCTCTCCCTCTCTTACTCTCTTGTGGCAGAGCGTAATCTGAACACAAACGGAGCAGCAGAGCACCAAGTGCACCGAAAGTAAAACTTAACCGTTCATGAATTACTTTACCTTTAGTGTTGTTTATCATTTTTCTAACCCACTGTAGATGAAACCTGATGTGTTCCTGTGGAAGCAGAGCACCCTGCACTGTGTAATCGCAGCAGAAAAAAAGTTTGTTTTTACTTGGCTCTGCAGCAGCTGCTCCTCTTATCCATCGATAAGAGGATGATCTGACTGATCTCAAAAGGAAGTCTTGAGTGTGATGAAAAAACAGTTTGTTCCTCAGTTCTCCACCTCACAACTCAAACTCAACAAACTGCTGAGGATAAGAATAAAACTTATGAAGAATTTAGCCTGTGCTGCGTTCATGGACCCGCAAAAACCTCTGGATTCAGAGAAGGGACACACACACAAAATCGTAGGTTTGCCGATCCGGCACACCCCTGCCCTGTCAGCTGCTGCCACACATATAGCAGAATTTATTTCTGTGGGTAACACTGCACATTACTGATGATTATTATTTATCAAAAATCTCATTGTTTAAATACTTTTACGCACCAATAGCCAACCCTACAATATTTGGTCAAAAATGTTGGGATACTTTATTTTCTCCATACCTCCTCCTCCTCTACTCTGTTGGCCTACTGGTTTCAACCCACAAATTCAGCAGAAGCACTATTGTCTGCATCAGTAGTTCAGCTGTACAGTCATGTTAAAATATACTGCACTGTATGTGGACACTTCTAATGCACATTAAAGCTCCAGAAGTAGCCTATATTTGTCCTCAGTGGGCTTTTAACTGCTGTGCTGCCTTTTCTGCTGCCACACATTTTTACACACAACTCTTTAAATGTGGCCAGCACCAGCAGTCAAAGCAGCCGCAATGACATCACTTTCCTCACATGCACTCAGCCGTGTTTTATATGTCGGACTGAGCTACACAGCACTATGACAGTCTTCGGGCAGGGCAGGTTAAACTCTTAACAGTCCTGGGAGTGTAATCAGATTGGCCCCGCGTGTGGACAGACCTCAGGGTCGTCATGGGTTTGACCACAGAAAGCCTGTTTGTTTGGCGAGGCGGACCTCTGGGTCATTCCATGCTAGAATGCTAATTGGAACTAGCATAAGCTGGCTAATGAGCGCTAATTAGGCTAATGAATTAGTTGCAGAGTGTACAGCAGGCGTTATGGCAGCGGTGGAGGAGTAAGATGGGACGAAATGGACAGGCACACATCTGGATGAACACATACAGATGCTTACATGTACATTTCCACATAGCCGCAGGGGGAATAAGTAGAGAGGGTGAAAGTTAGGGGACACACACATTCCATTTACACACTACTGATTCCTCTTTAAAGCTTGTATCTGTGGCTGTACGCATGTGCGCACACATCATAACATCCTCAAATACACACACGCAAAAGCATATGCAGATACACACACTCCCCGCTCAACAAACACACTCTATCTCAGTTAGTCAGGAGCCAAAGATGCCCCCTTTTTACCCACAAGCTCGCTTAGCCTGCACATCTGTCGTTCTCTCATGGGAGCACACGCAACAATATGCTTCAACTTAGACACTTGTGTTTATGGGGAGGACGAGGCTCCTGTTTAATTACTGCTGGAATCTGTCCTTAGTCTGTTTGGGAGTTATTTACTAGACAAATGAGCACATCTGTGGCATGACATCCATAATGATGAATAACTTTTAGAACATCTTGAGGTTCACTTTCATCCACATGTGCAGAGGGAAACAGTGAGAGGGAATTAGAGCTTTCTTTAATCATAAATTAATAATTCGATGAGTAGAGGGTTTTTTTTCTGTAACAAAACCTCGTGAGCACGCACACACACACACACACACACACACACTACAAACCCTGCTACAATGCAGTAGAAAAATACTTCCCTGGATTTTCTTCCAGTCCTCGAGACACCCATTCTTTCTCACACTCCTGCAGACACACACATACCGAAACCCACTTTGGAAGACAAAGAAATTAGTGAGAGAGTGGCAGAGCGAGACGGGAGAGAGGTCCAGAAGGCTAATGTAACAACAGTCTCAATAAGCAGTAAATTGGATCTCTTCTTCTCTGCTCCCTGGAAGACACTCAGGCTGGTTGTGGTTTTGTGTTTTCATCACCCTGAAGCTGCATGTTCAGGCGCCTGCTGGGTGCCCACATGGCACCAGACAGTCCAGGTGGCAGCCCACCAAGTGCACACCTTTGGGAATCTGGGCAGTACATTTACTCAAGTACTATACTTAAAACAATTTGAGGTACTTTCCTGCGTTTTAGGCTACTTCACACTTTATTTATTACTTACAGAGTGAAATATTGTACTTTTTAGTCAAAGCAGTGTGTTTGTCTGCTCTAATGTAAGCTGCATGCTAAATGGCGTGCTATCTACAGTAGCAACACTATAGCATTACCTATTTAAAAGGCCAAGGATATCATTAGACAACCACATTATTGTGAGGCTACAGAAAGCTTTGTTCAAGATCATTGTGTGGGAGCCATGATTCTTCAACAGCAATTTTTTTTAAAACCTAGCACACCATTAACCCTGGCAAAACCTGTTACCTCAGACAACGGTTTATTTCCCAAAGTCATCATTTCGTCCTACAAGATTAAGAATACAAGAATGCTGCTGCTTATTTACATGTCTCCCACAAGAAGGCTACCATCAACTGGTGAGGATGCTGACTTCATGATAATGATATATAGCCATCTGGTGAATATTTATGACACCTCTTACATAATTCTTGTTTTTTAAAATGAGTCAGCTGGAAACATTAAAAACTGAGTTGTAGATGAAAGTTTTAGGCCAGCACGTGGAGTTAATGGTAGACCTACTCAGCTAGGTAGCCACAGCTATTCTTTTGAATGCGGTATCTCAAGAATACCGCTATGAAATTTCTTTAAATTTGGCATGATTCTTCACTTGGACTCAGTGATGAACTTATTAGATTTTGGTGGTCATAGGTCAAAGGTCAAGGTCACTGTGACCTCTTTTGTCTCATTCTTGTGAACGCATCTACTAAAGAACGCCTTGAGGGAATTTCTTAAAATTTGGCACGAACATACACTTGGACTCAGTGATGAACTGTTTAGATTTTGTTGGTAAAGGTCAATGTCACTGTGACCTTGCATCTGTCTCATTCCTGTCAATGTGATATCTAAAGAACACCTTGAGCAAATTTTTTCAAAATCTGACACAAATGCCACTAGACTGAAGAATAAACAGATCAGAATTTTGTGGTTGATGGTTAAAGGTCAAGGTCAGTGTGACCTCACAAAACATGTTTTTGGGCATAACTCAAGAATTCTTACGCTGATTATGACAAAATTTCATACAAGTATCAAATAGGATAAAATTATGAAATGATGGCATTTTATATCCAAAAGGTCAAAGGTCATCTTCACTGTCACATCATTATATTCTACATAGAACACTTTTCTGGCCATTATTCAGTGTCGTATCTCAGGAACAGAAGCCACTTCATACAGATGTGTATGAAGCATCCATGTTTTCATAGACATGGCTGTAAACTGTAAGAGAAACCTGACTGGTGTGCAGAGGCATACAACCAGGGGGCGGTGATTCTAGTAGAAATTACCATAAATATTGAATGCTCAATCTGCCTCCATTATCATATTAAACTTTATCGTTCCTAGAATTTAAAGCTTGACAGGTGTAGAAACAGGGGAAGGACTTAGCAAAGGGTCAACTCAGTAGTTTTTCATTATGCTATTACTACTGATAGTGAGTAAAGGATCTGAAGGGAGCAGTGTGGATGGTTGATGGAGATAACATTAGCTAGATAGTGAGTTTATTAAAAAATACAGTTTCCATCCCTCTCCTCTTTCACCCCCCTTACCCCCTTGTCTGCGCGGATGAAGCACCGATCCCATGTAATTAAGTTGCTGCAAGTGAAGGCACTTAATGGCAGGTTGCCACGGCAACCGTGTAGGACGTTGCCATCGGGGCTGGCGGAGAAGTGTTTCTTAACTGCTTCACAGTTGTTGGACATGCTGACACGTGCACTCGAACGCACTCTCGTATGCATACAAAACACCGGGGCGCTCACGCAGAGGTCATCTCCCGTGCTTTATTACATGAAGCCTTGTTTTCTGTCTGAAATATATTTTATGCACAATGACTTCACTCCAAACGTGGCACAACTCGGCCCTTCCAGCAGGCTTCACCTCAACACACACGCTCAGTTTTTTTTCCTCACCCTGATTCACTGACTTATCTGTCTCACATAAACAAACATGCACACACACTCGCATATACAATAGAGAGGTGCACACAAATGTCTGAAAAACATAAACACACACACACAATCACAGCCTGCAGGCTCGCAGCCCGTCTGTGGTTTTCCCTCCGCCAGCTCAAGGTCACAAGTACAAAACGGAGGGAGAGCTAGACAGAACAGAAAAAGGAGGAGAAGAAAAGGTAGAGAAGAAGAATAAATAGAGAGCGAAAGCAAGCTGTGGCCCCTGAACCCAGCGTAAAGTGCAAACCAGCGGGAGGTTCGAGGAAAGGTAGAGGAGCGAGGAGAGGAGCAGGGAGGAAGGCGGGTTTACACGGCAGGGGACGTCCTCGTGTCGGCCTCCTCCTGCGACCTCCTCGCCTCATTCAAATCTCTGAACCACTAACACTCCCTCGGTAAAAGAAAATCATCTCTTTTAGACAAAATCCCAGTAGTGATAAGGTTAAGATGCACAGCAGGTGGATCACGTGGGAGGGTTTCACTGGCAGTTTTTCAGGCGATGCCTAGCCAAAATTTGCATCCTGCGAAGCAGAAATTCGCAGCAGAGACTTGGTATAAATTTCCCTTATTGGGTAGAAAACATTTAGAAACTGAGAAAAGAAGTTACAAAGTTCTTTCCATGACAGATTAGGTCAACATTTGCAGAAAACATTTGCATTCTATTAAACATACAGAAGATCTGACACACACCACAGCGCTGTGGTTACAGAAAATGTTTTACGGGGCTGTTGTGCGTTAAATCCACACATTGATATTCACTGCCATCAGATGCTTGCCTGTTTTGTGGGCTGTTACACACACACACACACACACACACACACACACACACACACACACGCACACTTGCCCAAACAGACACCGTCCAGGCAGACAGCTGGTGTGGAAATATGGGCTAAGATAGCTTCTTCGTCTCCATCGACAGGTGACGGAACGTCAATGTGAGGGCGTGCAGCTGTCGCTTGTTCACGCCGCATGTGTGTTTGCGAGCCCGCCGATGTGTGTCTTAGTGTGTATGCATGCGATAACTGTGTTATGTGGTGCACAGAACGTTATGCATGTAGGTGTGAATGAGGGTGGGATTTTATCACAGGCTGTCATGTCCCCCGTACTTCATTAGAGTTCGGCTGAGGAAGAGACAAGGCAGCATCTTGCTGGCAACATCAGCAATCACCATTAAGTCTGTGCGTGTGTGTGTGTGAGAGAGAGTGAGTGAGTGCGTGAATGTAGTGCTTGCCTCCAGCTTTGCCCTGTCAGCTTGGTCCATATTCAGAGGCACACACACACACACACAGACAGAAGGCAGCATCAGCAATCACTGTCACACTTCTGTACAAGCTACAGCACAACCACGGCATCATCAATACAGCAGAATGTGTGTGTATGTTGTGTGTGTGTCCTGTAACCTTCACCTTGTACAGACTATGGTTAAATGAGAAATGATTTTCTGCCTCACCAGTCTCTTAACCCCCAACCTGGACAACCCTTAGAGCTCATTAATTCCATTTCTCACATAAAAATCATAGGTGTCATTTTTGTTATTTAAAAAATCTGAAGTAACAAAATCTGTATGTAAAATGACTTTCAGAAATCACATTGGCAGTGAAGACACAGACAGCAGTCTCCCCTCCCAACAAGGGTAGTAAAGTGTACAGCCATCACCATTTTTAAAACACCTACACGTAATGATCCCATTACTGTTGATTCACATGTAATTAACAGATGAAGGAGCTCACTCAAACATACGAAAGATGCTCTGGCCATGCGAACGTTTTCCTTCCACTCCTCGTCGACAACAGTCCAACATCTTCTGGTTCAACTGAGCCTGATCCAAAACTGTTATTCCTGGCGGACTTTGAACTGCATATAATGAGATGGAGCAAAAAATATTGGGTGCAGCAGATGCCTCTGTTTTCAGCATATGCTTATTTCACAAATGCTCTGTTTTACACTGCAACATGAATACAAAGAAAAATCTGCATCTTAGTAGGCGTTTTAATAAATGTCCATTTTTAAACATAAAACTTAAGAAATAGCCTATATTTAAAACATAAAGGAAAATAACTGTTTGCAAAATATCTGTATACTAGTAGCCTTAAATGTTTCTGTTTTTTTGTATTTCTTCAGAAGGCCACTGGTGCATGATTATCATCTTTGCTTTCTCCTATTTTTTGTCCCTCCTCTATAGTGAAACAAATTTTCTGAGCTCATTGTTGTAAGAAGATCTCGTTTACACTAAATTGTTGTGATCGCTGCCTTCTCGCAGCAGAAAAACATAACTTTGGGTGCATGGTGACATAAAATATGTATGAAAAACAGCTTAAATAGATCTGCTCCTTTTTTGTTAATTTGTTTTTTAGAGGGTATTTATTAGGAAAACTGTGTAAAAAGTAGAAAATAACAACAGAGCAACCCCGTGATGCCTGGTTCTGCTCTGTTGGCTGGCATGTTAGCTTTTGGGTGGCATTTATTTGCTCTGTGTGTCTGCATGAGAGAGATAGAGAGAAATAATCCACACAGGGAGACATTGCTGTGTCCACATTTGGAGAAATTAAGACGGAGCGCAGGAAAGCGAGAAGAAATAAAGACGGGAAGAGGACAGGGGAACCGAAATAAATTGGGAGTATTCAGTGACTTGTTAAAGGTTTATGCAGTGGAGCAGGAAGTAAATACTACATTAAAGACATACAGGGCGCCATTGCTTGTATTTAGCGGTGCAGGCAAACTGTCAAAACACATGCATGCAAACAGACTGATGCTCGGATACACACTGTCTCTCTGGTTCTCTGTTACACACACACACACACACACACACACACACACACACACACACACACACACACACATGCACACAGAGCCAGCTGTGTGGTGGAAGCAGGTGTCACTCTCAGCTCATTACCCCTGGCAGGGTTGATCACCCTGTTTGGAGAGCAATAAGACACACCTCACTGGAGAGATAGAGGGATGAGGGGCCAGGAGGAGGAGAAAGAGGCGCTGGGAGGGGGGGAAGTGAGGCAGGGAGGGAGCAGTCAGCCTCCTGCTTTAAGAGATAGAAGGATTCCGAAAGGTAGCGAGTAAAGAAGAGCGGATGTGCAAAGGAGCGTATGGTTTGTGAGATAGGAGGAGGAGGGGGGAGAAGAAAGAAGGAGGGAGAGGTGTGTGTGGGGATGGAGTTTATGGATGGAGAGGCTGTTAAGTGAAAAAGAAACAGAAGTGAAATGATTTATGACATTCATGACAATTTGGATCATATTTTGTGAGTTTTGGCCATCACTTCCATCTGTAATAATAACAGTATGTGCTTACAAAGTTAATTGCTGAGATTTGGGAACGTGGCCACATCATTAAAAAGAAGTCAGACGTTGTAGGAAGTGAGACAGGTTGTAAACAAACCCCAGTTTAGCCAAACATATTTAGAGGAGAAAAGGAAGGTGAAGGATAAAAGTGTTCCACAAACTGTTCATTGCAAACAAACATCAGTTAACGGACCACATTTGTGGTTTGAATTTGACCTACCATACTTTCTCTGCAGTGACATTTTGGGTGGATTTGAAGGGAACTTACTATGCTCATTATCAGGTTCTTACATGTATCTTAGGTTTCTAGTAGTGTTGTGCATGTGTTTACATGCTGTAAACTTAAAGAAAAAATCACTTTAATTTAAATAAATGAATTAATAAATGTTTCTAGTTTCTCCGACGTTAGCATGTAGCTTCATTTAGCAGTTTACGTAATGTAAACACCATAGACTGTAAGAAATAGTGGGTGTAGCCTCCATAATGTCACCCATTTGTGTGTGGACTTCTGTTTTGAAGCTTCACATTGAGCATTTTGGTTGTTGCCATCTTGGATTTTTGGAGCCAGAAGTGGCCATATTTGGACAAGAGGGTGGGGATAACCTTAATGCTAGCTTGGTTAACTGTGATAGTGTTAATGCTAATGCTGATTTGGGGCAGCTGTGGCTCAGCACTAGAGTGGGTCTTCCACCAGTTGGAAGATCGACAGTTCGATTCCAGCTCCTCCGACCAACATGCTGAAGTGTCCTTGGGCAAGATACCGAACCCCAAATTGCTCCCAATTGCTTATGGGTGGCAGTTCGATGTGTGAGAGTGTGTGAATGGTTAACTGAGTAGCAGATGGCATCATGTATGATAGCTTAGGCCACCAGTGTGTGACAGAGTGTGTGAATGGGTGAATGTAAAAAGGGGCTTTGGGTTATCAAAAGTCTAGAAAGGCGCTATATAAATGTAGCCCATTTACTACTGCAGTCATTTTACAGACATTTGATATGAACATCTGACACTGTATCATTAACTATATGACAGAAAATAAAGTAGAGCATAATAGGTCCCCTTTCATTTCAGTTTTCACCTCTGGATAAAGTGATTTAGATAATCTAACTAAACTGTTGGCTTGTTTACAACCTGTCTGATTGTCTGACAGGTCGTGATTCTCGCCCCATCTGGCTTCTTTGTGCGACCCAAGTTGTGCTTGTAATAAACCAGACTTGTCCTTTGAATTACGATCCACAGACACAGTGGAGTTTCATAGCAACCAAAGCTAATACCGGGGGGAATAGGTGTTTTTTGAAATCTGGGAACTGTGAAAATGTTTCTGTGAATGTGCAAATTTTCACAATGGCTGTATATAGTTAACAAGTTGAGTTCAGCATTCAAACTTCTTCAACCATGATGTTCTATCTAATTACACAGCTTATTACAACAAGTAACAGTTATGCATTTTCTGTATGTACTCCTCTAATTACACACACTTTTCTAAGTATGTTGAAGTTAATAACATGTTCTTGCTTATGTCAGTGAACTCATCATGTGTGTGTGTTGTGTTACTGCAGGTATGACTACAAGGAGATGCTCCACAACTCTACTTTCTGTTTGGTGCCCCGTGGCAGACGACTGGGCTCCTTTCGCTTCCTCGAGGCTCTGCAGGTAAACGAGCAACACACACACATAAACACCACATTATGAGAATGCACTGCACATGCTGTAAATTCATGCCCAACAGCAATATTACCATGAAGAAGAAGAATCCCTTCCCACACTCAAACCTCCCACTTAGCATTTGTTTTAATGGTGCTACCTACAGCATTAAAGGATCACTAAATCATTACCACCGTAATTCTCAGACTAATAGTGTAATTAATAAAAACAAACAAGATCTTCCCTGTGAAGATTAGCTGCACCTACCTGCATCTAAACTGTATTTTCTGTTGTAACAGTGGACTGCAGATAAACTGTAGACAGTGAGATGATGAAAAAGATGCTGGAAAAATAGAAATCTGTTTCAAAACACTTGGTTTTGTTTTTTATTTAAAAGTCAGTTTTGATTAAATGAGCAACTATCATAACTTAATTTCTGTGTCGTTATTAACCAAATGACCTTAACAGAAATGCATACTGTAGTTACTTAACCTCATAACAAATTCAAATAAAGACATACCTGATATATTTCATACAGTCATGATCCTGGTATCCTCTGAAAGGTAGCTCTTTGGAGTTTACCATAAAAGAGTAAGAATAAAGGGTCACATCAGCATTTAAAACTGCATGGTTTCTCAGTCAAATCACCTAATTTTGGTGCATTTGCTCATGAGTAAAAGGAAATTTCTGTAACACATTGTCTCTCCCAGCTTGTCAAATACTGACACATCAAACTACAATGCTCTGAGTTCCCATCTAAGGTTAGTTTTGGACACTCAGTGACAGTGTGTCACTTTCTGCTCCTTACATGCTGTCTTTTAAAAATAAACTTTAATTTTCATAAGAAATGTACAGTTTCTGCTTGTTACATTCATATAGTCTCTTCAAAATAAACTCAAACCAACACAGGTTTACTTTGTTTTTAGGTTAAGGCAACAAAAGTTCTTTGTTAGAGTAACCATACTATCAGGACACTACAACCATTAAAACTATGATGTAATACGCTTGCATCATGTTTCACTTAGTTTCATGCATGTTTTGAGAAGGTATTGCAGTGCTAATGTTACTCAACACCATTAGCCTATGTTTCCATGATGAGCTATATCGCTACCACACAGGGATTTGGAAACTTGAGCACTACAACTTTTCCACCATTAGCTAAACAATCTAACACCATGTGGATAAGAAGCATGATCCTTTTTATTTAACCAGAAACAGTCCCAAAATTGCCATTGCCAAATGCACCAGACTGCGTTTAAATAAACAGTAATTTTAGAGTGTATAGAGCCAGAATATTTTCACATCCAACTGGATGAGTTAAGGTTTTTTCTTTAAAACAAAACAGAGTTTGTGATTATTAAAACAGTGGAAAGAAAAACCAAGACAGTTTTGGCAGGTTTTATTTGTTTTTGTCAACTTTGAATAAAAGGTATTTTTCTGTGATAAAATGGTCAAATATGCACTATTGAATTTACATTAAAATAAGAATTTACATTGCATTAAACGTGTGCTAGGATGCGTTTAACATCGACAACTATGATGTTCAAATGTCAGCTGTTTATCACCAGTTTTCAAACACCACCTTCCTGTCATACATTCTCGTGTCAGCATGGTGGACACGGAGCCTCCAGGCATTCCCACGAGACAGCACTGAGCAGGTTTTTTCATGCAGCAAAGCGAGACGGTCATTGGATAAATGCGACAAAATTGTCACTTCCAGGGAGGCTTAGCTTCCCTTGGACCTAATGGAGTAGTAGGCGGGAGAGGACGCTCGGTGTATGCATGATGATTGGAAGATGATTTGAAGTAACTGCCTCGCTACAATACGCCAGATTTAATGATGTAAACTTAAAGTGAGCTTCCCCCTGTTTGAAAGACCAGCAGCTGCCACTGGTTTGACAATAGTGATTTCGGGGCTGTTTCTGGTTAATCCACAACGTCTATCTCTGTAGGGATATTTTCTATAATCTTGTCAGACATTTAGAATAATAATCTGAGCCTGTCAGCGGCAAAAACAAGAACTTTTAGTGGATGCAAATTGATGTTGCGAACATGCCCTGAGTGACATTGCAGTCTAGCCGCTGCTCTCGCTCAATACTGGACCAGTTTAGAAAAATGTTGTTCCATTAGTCACAAAAATTTTTAAGTTTATTTGACATGCAGAAAGTCATACAGCATGGTAGCAAATGCTTTGTTTTGGCGTGTAAGGATGTGACGTTCTATGGGTGTTCTCATAAATACCAACTGTATCTAGAGAAAGAAACTCAGGGAGCTTTTGTGTTGCCAGCTGGCTAACTTGTTAGCAGTTAGCAGCTAACCACAGCTCTAGAATCAAATGTTTCACTGAGACATGTTATAGGACGAGTTTTTAGAGTTGGTGAATTAAATTTGCAGCCACAAAGATGATAAAATTGTAAGTTTTTTTCTAATCTTCATAGGTCTGCTATTCATGTACTAAAGTTACAAAACAAACAACTGTTGTCGCAGTGATGTAGGAGTATTAAAATGGTTTACAAAGATAGAAGCACAAACCCAGTTTTTCAAGGTTAGGTGTAGATTAAGTTTAAAGTGCTGCGCACAATGTACCGTAACACCTCACCAGCCTGTATGACCATAACCTATGAAGTAAACTCTAATACAGGATCTGCATTAACCTCCACTCTACTCAGACCTCTTGAAATCTACACACTCCACGTCTCTTTTTTTCACCCCTCTTCATCCATTTCTATAACTGCACCGCACTCTTCCGCATTACTACTGCACTGTCCTTTACCTCTCCTTACCGTCCACAGAGTGCACCCACATAAGTGCGCTTATCTCACTATCAGCTGCCACACACACACACACACACCGGCACACTTCACTCAGGAGGGAAATATGCCCTCTCCTCTCCTTTCTCCATTTGTCTGACTCACTCCATCCATCGACTCGCACCGTCTACAGGAAGACGGAGGGAGAGTATTTACAGGCTTTGGTCTTTGCATGAAAAAGCAATTGCTAATAGAGGTCAACTGTGTGTGTGCGTGTGTGTGTGAGTGTGTGTGCGCGTGTGTGCCTGGAGGTTGTTTGTGTGTCTGTATACATATCTGTATGCATGGGACTGTGTGTGTGTGTGTTTGTGTGTGTGTGTTTGTGTGTGTGTATTCATGGAGGAGACAGCAGCAGAGCCTGAGGGCCAGCTCTGGTTTAGCTGACACCTTTATGACCTGGGAGTGACAGGGCCGTCATTACATCAAACTCCCACCACGAACACACACGCAAACACACACACCAGCTGTTCCCTCTACATCTCCTCTCATCCCTCCATCCCTCTGCCACTCCTTTGCCAAAAGGTCACATTCAGCTTCACTGCCTCCCTCTTTTCATCTTTTTTTATACAGCTATTTATCCACTTTCTTCTGCCTTTTGATCCTTTTACATTCCCCTTTCTCCTCTCTTTATCATTCCTGCTGCTCGCCTCCTTTTAGTAATTAACTTTCCAGCGACTGAAGTTACAGTTTTAACACCAATGTGTCAACAGGTGCAGCTGTGAAAAAAAATGGCCATACTCTGAGTGAGTGCACTCACTTAAAGGAAGAGTGTGTAAGATTTAGGGGGATTTAGTGGCATCTAGTGGTGAAAATTGCGGATTGCAACCAGCTGAAACTTCTCCCAGTTAGAATCCCGTTGCTGTTCATTGTTCAGGAGTTTTTTTACCGGGAGCTGAATTATCCGTAGAGGTCTCCTCCTCTCCAAAATAAATTAACCCAGTAAATTAAACCAGTAAAGCATTTGAGTAAAGCAGTTTTACATTACAAATCTGTACTTCTCTTTCAGGGTGTTTGCCCAGCACCCGCTACTCTGCGCTCACCTTTTTTGCTTTATAACTTAAGATCCAGATATTCAGAGGGTTTTACCAGGAGCTGAATTATCTGCAAAGGTCTCCTCCTCTCTAAAACTAACGGACCTTGTGATTTAAACCTGTAAAAACACTGAATGAAGCAGTCATGGAGGGCTGCTTACAGTAGTGGATGCAAAATTGCAAATGGCCCTTATCTGGGGCCAGTGTTTGGTTAGTCTGATCAGGGCTTCTGTAGAAACATGGCAGTGCAACATGGTGATCTCCTTAGACGAGGACCTACTCCCTATGTAGATATAGACAGCTCATTCTAAGGTAACAAAAACATAACCATTCTTATTTTCAGGTGATTATACACTAAAGAAAACATATTTAGTATATCATATTCCATTCCTGCCAGTATATCCCCTCAGATCCTACACACTGAACCTTCAAAATAAAGTCAGAACAATTCAAGTAGACGCAATGTGATTGTTTCCTTTGATTTTAAGGCTCATAAGGGACTAAAACATTTTTTATAAATCAAATAAACTCAAACAGAATCAGAAACAGAACTATTAAGCTCATAAGTAAGAAATTCTTTTTGTGCATGTTTGAGTCGCAGCAGAGTGGATAAATGTTTTCTGGTTTATATAAATCCAGAATGTTAGTCTCTTTGTAATCTGCTCTCCAGCAAATTACTGCTGTTTTCTTTTTTTCATATCCATATCAGTCATCGTTATATTGAATTCCTCGCTATCTGTAACTATATGCTGCCTGCCTGCCACCTTATCTAGATTGTGTGTTCAAGCTTATTTCTGTTTATCTGATTGCTAAGCTGCGTTGTGCTGAGCTCATGTCTGATCTCAAATTTCGTAGCAATGATCCAAGCAACATTTACGTATGTTTAGGTTACATTTGAGCTTGTATTTGTGTATAAGGCTTCTTTTATTTTTGATTAAAGCAGGAGTAAATCTTTTTTTGTATTAGAGAATAGCCCTTTGAATGTCAAATGACTATGCAGTGTTTCCCCTATATGCTTTAAGCATTAAAAAAATCCCCGCAGGGTGTCCTGGTAGCTCACTGGGTAGAACACCTACCATGAAGGCTGACTCTTTGCCGCAGCAGGCTTTGTTTGAGTCCAGCCCAGGGCCCTTTGCTGCATGTCATTTCCTCCCTCACCCCTCTCATACGTATATTGCCAACAACTACTGCTCTGTAATTGTGCATATGGTAAATAAAAAACTTGATTTTGATATTTCCCCCAAGAAAAAAAACATGAAGCTAAAAGGAGAATGTAAATTGGACTTGGATATCAGTTTTATAGGGTGATAATATGTATATGTTGTCCTCACAGCTTGTTCTGCTGCCCCCCCAAAGGTCAGTTAATACAAATAAATGCATACCGCAGTTTTGCTGTTTCCATTAATTCGTGTCATTTGGAAATTTGTCAAGATCCAGTCCAAAAAAAGTTCTGCAGCAAGTGTTTCTTATGTAATTAGGGCTAATAATTGTGATTAAATCTGTAACTTGACAGTTCAGGGCAGCTGCTTTTCACTTTCAGTTGTTAAAGTTCAGCCCTTTGATGGGATTTCTACCCTGAAACATCATCTAGTCTCCAGCTGATAAAGTTGGCATCAATAAAGACAATAATGGGCCTTTTGCTGTGTGTGTTATTGTTGTGACTTCCCTGCTTGGCTGCTACAAGCCTCAGCAGTGATTTTATGTATGATATATCCACATTACACCAAAGAGGCCCCAAAATCAAAGAAAATCCAATTTCTTGCCATATGGGGAATTTAGGCACGAACACGAAGGGTCACGGATAACACAAACTGATCAATTATAACACAGTGCAAGCTTCATATGAAAAGAGCTGCATTTTGGAGCTTTAATAATCCGGATCAATATGTAGCACAGCAGTCATGGTTTAGCTGTAGCTGTGATTGTGTTTGCAGAGGATCATGTCCAAGCTTCCCTCTCTGTCTGTCTGTGTGTGTGTGTCTCAGGCTGCATGTGTGCCGGTGATGCTGAGTAACGGTTGGGAGCTGCCTTTCTCCGAGATCATCGACTGGAACACAGCCGCAGTGATCGGCGACGAGAGGCTCCTGCTGCAGGTAACGGCCCGAGGACGACACTCACACAAAACCACATGCTCCATGTATCACCTGAAAACCATACCAGACCGAGAAACAGCTGCAGTCCCGCACACTGAAAACAAAACCTTTTCCAGACTGTCGATATCCTATGCACACACTCCTCACTTACATTCCCCGAAATCCTGTTTTGTTTTCTAGTGGAGTGATCGACAACTAAACAAAACGCAAGCAGCATACTAAGTCCTTGACTGCTTGAAAATGCCACTCAGAGCCTCACATTGTTATATGAGAGGGCAAATAAATAGAATGAGCAAATGGATTTGGCTGGAATTGCTTGAACTTCATGGGGGAAAAAGTAATTATATGCCCATTAAATCTTAATTTGAATGAAGTGTGTAATAATATTGTTTGACATTGAGTTTTATAACTCTGTGCAGCACCAGTGTGGCTGAGCCATCCTGGATCTATCTGTGGAGTTATGCATTTTACAACAGTATAGGCCGAGATGCATACAGCATACAGTACATTATATTAATGTTAATACCTATACTATACATTAGAATTGTTTCCTTCCTTTTTAAACTGTGAGATATGTTTAAAAAATACTGCACACACAGTATATTTACTTCTTCAATGAAAACATTTCGAGTTGGATACGGCAGTATTTACTAAAGAGTGGATAAAAAGTGTTTATTTGCCATTATCCCCCCTTTACTATGACAAATGAACTCACACAGGGATTAAACTACACAGCTCTTTGAATAAAAGTACAAAAGCATTCAGCAAAAGCTGCTGCAGCATTTTGGCTTTTCATCCCTAATACTGTTTGATGACTGATAGTTGCTGTTGCTGTAATATTTTTTGTAAATTCCTGTGTTATGGGCTTCATTCCTTTAAATGTATGTCTGTAACTGCTATTTTTTTCCCTCTGGGCCTCTACCTTTTCAGCATCTTTTGCTCCCACACTAAGGAATTTGCTAATTTCTAAAACAATCACGTGACTAGTATGACACGCGAAGTTCAGCTGCAGGGCAGGAAGTGATTTATCATATACTGCCTGAATTTGAAACAGAGGAATGTGACTACATTAAAGGGTTGGATGAACCTGCAGGCAGCAGGTATCGTGAGATAAATAGAAGCACGTGTTGGATGTGATCCATACAAATGGAAGAAGAGTACATTTTTTCTTGACCTTGCAGGCAAGGTCAAGAAAAAATGTGGTTTGTTTCCAAATTTTTCAACCACATGTTGTGGCCTTCCTCAGCATGCGGAGTTGCCAAGGTATAGAGATAGTTAAGTTTTTACCCAGTGACTCAAGTGTAAGATTCAGATCATGTCATAACATGTGGTCATATATTTTGGTGTTATAGCAACTGAGAAACAACATGTGGTTTAAGGCTTTAAAAACAATAGGGGTATGTTCAATCTAAAAATGGTGTGCACCATTTTTCTACAGTTTCCAGGTTGAACATGTTTTCTCAAAATGGTGTGAAACAGGCTTTGAGATGTGTTTCCTGTCGTTCGGCGGGTGTGTCAGAAGTGTTACCCGCTCAGAAGCAACATGTATATTAAACAAATTGAAGTACATCGTTACTTATTGTACATACATTTTTTGTTTTTATTTCATGCATGCTTTTGACACACCCCCATTTCCATTGAAATAAGTATTAAGCTAAATTTTATCATGGCTGAATGCAGCTAAAGTTAGGACGACCTTTTAGTGAAATGTCTTTTGTCCTCTGACCCTCTAAAATTCTAAAAATACAAATTTTAATATTAGATTGTTACGTCTATTAATTAAAAAGACTTGGTCTCATCAGTGTAAAGTACATTAATATTTAGTAACACTGCTGTAAGCAAAATAGTCAGCATTTAAAGACCTGAAAGTATTGCAACTGACTTGCAGTTTACTTATTAAAACTTGTGACTCAATTTGGATTTTCCCTCAAGGACGTCAGACCTTTCTTGAGAAGTGCTTTGACAACACTTACGACTTGGACCTGACCTAAATTACTTAAAAATAGTTGTGGCTGCTATTACAGAAACCTTCAATATCTGCTTCAGCCTACAGCTCACAAGGCTTCCACACCTTAATGTGCTTTATCTGATGATGGGACTTTCCTGAGTGTGTCTCTGGGACCAATTTTAATCTTCCTGTCAACACAGTTTAGGTCCCCTATCAGTCGTGAGTGATGACTGACTACTGTTTGTCGTTTTGCAGATCCCCACCACGGTGCGCTCCATCCACCAGGATAAGATCCTGTCCCTCAGACAGCAGACTCAGTTCCTCTGGGAGGCTTACTTCTCCTCTGTAGAGAAGATAGTGCTGACCACACTAGAGGTAAGGATGCAAGACACACATGCACAAAACTGCCAGCCCCTCTGGCCTCTCTGCCTTCATCTCTCCTACTCCTCCATCATCAATCTTTCTCTCAGAGGGCTGCAGTGTCACAGCAGACTCTCTGCAATCTTCGCTTTATTCTCAGGCCTCTTTCTGGTCTCTTTGGTACAAGGCTAAAAGCAAAACAGAAGGCAGGACAGAGTCGTTTACAGAGAGTTAAAGGACATTTCAGCACATGTTCACAGAGAATTTGTCACAAGCTGCTGTCTGTTTTACTCAAAGTAGACGAAACAGGGTGTTCCTTTTAAACTGTGACTCCATTTATAGGTTTCTTTGACACTGGATGCAACAGTTAACATCAATCATATTAGAGGCTGTAGTAGTATTTGTACAGGTGCCAGTGGTATTGGTAGATGTAGTAATGGTTGCACTTAAAAGGTTACTAAACAGTATGTTACTATGTCTTGCAGCTTTCATGAGGCAATTCAGCTCCAAGAATCAAGCTCATGGGCACCAAAGTAGAATGTGAACTTAAACCGTTTTCTAGTTTGAGGGATGGGAGTTGCACTGGGACTGAATTACCACCCCAAGCAAGAGAGTTCAAGTATCTTGGTGTCTTATTCACGAATGAGGGTACAATGGAGCGTGAGATGGATTGGCAGTTTGGCACAGCATCTGCAGTGATGCGGGCGCTGTGCCAGACCGTCATGGTGAAGAGGGAGCTGAGCCTTAAGCCGGGGTATCTACGTCCCAACCCTCACCTATGGTCATGAGCTCTGGGTTACAACTGAGCGAATGGGGTCGCAGATACAAGCAGCCGAGTTTCCTCAGAAGGGTGGCTGGGTTCAGCCTTAGAGATAGGGTGGGGAGCTCGGACATCCGGAGGGAGCTCGGAGTAGAGCTGCTGCTCCTTCCCGCCAAAGGGGTCAGTTGAGGTGGTTCGGGCATCTGATCAGGATGCTTCCTAGACACCTACTGCTGGAGGTGATCCAGGCACGTCCCACTGGTAGGAGGCCTCGGGGAAGACCCAGAACACGCTTGAGGGATTACATATCTCATCTGGCCTGGGAACACCTCGGGGTCCCCCAGGAAGAGCTGGAAAGCGTTGCCGGGGAAAGGGACGTCTGGAGTGCTTTGTCCGACCTGCTGCCCCCGCGGCCGGGCTTTGGATAAGCAGTTGAAAATGGATGGGTGGAGCTTGTGGGATTGAAACCAGTGACCTTAAAGTAATATTCTGCCCAAAATCTGGTTTTATGAGTATCGAACACACATCTGTAAAACTTAAAGATAGAAGCACCGATCATTCACTGATCATCACTGATGATTTTATGAAGTTTATTAGGTCTTTAATGTCTGTAGGAAGTTCTCAAACAGCCCCTGTAGCATATTTTAAGTCACTTTAGTCCATCTCTATGACTTGTTTAGAGCCGCAAGAATTAATCCCCAACTAAATCTATAATCGATTAATTGGTTTGTGTAATTTTTGGGGGAAAAAAGTCAAAATTCTCTGATTTCAGCTCCTAAAATGTGAATGTTTTCTGGTTTCTTTAGTCTTCTATGACAGTAAACTGAATAGCTTTGTTATGCGGACAAAACAAGACATTTAAGGACATCATCATAGGCTTTGGAAAACACTGCTAGACATTTTTCACTATTTTCTTATTTTTATAGGCCAAACAACAAATGGATTAATCATGTAAATAACTTACAGATTAATCAAAAATTTAAAAAAACATTAGTTGTAGCCCTGGACTCGTGTTCAAAACATCATCAAACATCACTTTTAGATCTAAAATACAGCCAAAGGCCAAGGCATGGTTGACACAAACTAGTACATACAACATGTCATCCAACTGTGTCCAAAGGCAAAAGTGTTTGTTGTTCCAAACGGTCAAACTTGACTAAATATAAAAAGTCATCACTAAGGAGCGAGATGCCGTGATGGTTGACATGGGGATAACAGTGCAACTCTTTCGAAGAGTTTGAAAATGTTGCACTCATTTGTGCACACAAGAAGTGACAGAAGTTGTGAAGAACAAAAACAGAGAGTTTGAGAGAAGTTCAAGCCCTGCATACTTTCTTATTTCTGCACACCTGGCCAACCAGTAAATTTGGCTTGCCTGTTGGAATGTTAGTTTTAAAAGGTTACAAAATAAATGTTGTTAAGAAAGGTGTGAAGGGAGAGGTGGTTTGAAGCCCACTGACACCGTAAATTAACAACTTCTGTTCCAGCACTCGTGCATGTAAACTTAAAAAGGAATTCAGTAAATCTGAGCTTGAGGCAGGTTTGGTATTAAGTATGAATTTAAAGTATTAGTGTTTTATGACTTTTAAAAAGAAGTATTCATACTTTTTTTCCCATTATGCAAGCTGGTCACTGTTGTATCACATAAAGTTCAGAAGCCTCCCTCCTTCCTGTGACCTCCTTTTGTCATGCACATCCACTTTGTTAACAACAATCCAGTTTAGAAAAAGTTGTGACTGGAAATAGTATTCCTCCCTCCAATCCCCCACCCTCATTATTCAGTTTAAACCAGTTGTTTATAGATGCAGGGATAACACCTGGGCTTACTGCTGGCTTCATGCTGTGGTTGCAAATGTCTTCTTCTTCCCTCCTCCTCCCTCACCAGAGTATCCCATCACGCATTTAATTTCCTCTCTTACCACGATGCTAAAGCCTCGGAGCAAGATTCCCCTCAATCCTACAGTCTTACTTATAGTATAACCTCCAATTCTTACATCTGAATTTGACTTTTACACACACACACACACACACTCAGCAGGCGGAGTGTCGTTGCTTCGGTATCTAGAGTCTGTCTGATTTTTAGCTCGCTCTACATCTCTGGTCTGTTTGTTATCTGGCCCTGTCTCACTGTGCGCTATCACACACACATGCACGCAGACTGAGAAACACATCTCCATATGTCAAGGTGTGTCAGCCCAGATACACATGGCACCACCCAGGCATAACCTCGCTGACATGTTGTCACTCCACACTAAAGAGCAAGGTGACGCGGCGAAAGCTTGTGACTCAGTGAGTGTGTGTGTGTGTGTTCACATTGAATACAGCGAAGGGCTAAACACTTAATCCTGACTGACTGTCCTGTGAAGAGAGGGGAGAGGAGAGTGGTGGGAGAAAGGGTGAAGAGGAGAAGGGGTGACATATGTAAATGGCGTTGCCGTGGCAGCCCCCGAGATAACGAGCGACATGGTTTATTCATCCTGTCGAGCCGGCACCCTCCTCCTCCTCCTCCTCGCTGCAGATCTGTGATGATACACACACACTCAAAACATGCACACACTCCGATATCTTGACAGATTGAATCTCCTCACACACATTCACAAACACACTTGCTTTTTATTGACTTCTCACATCCACTCCGAACTGTGTGTGTGTGTGTGCGAAGATGGCGAGCAGGGCAGGAAACATGAGTTCAACCTATCATGCGGTGTTTCCTGTCAGGAAGCGGCCACGTTTCAACCAATCACAAGGTCAATATAGCCGGGTCTGTGCTGCTGGTACACCTATTAAACTCACCTATTAAAGCCGAGCTCACAGTGTGCTCCCAGAGAAGCAGGATTTATCTATCATGCTCTAATTGGTTGATTGTGGCTGTTCTGAGGTGAGATTGAGTCGTCCATCATGTCCCGACTGAGGGCTGCCGACGGGGGAGGAGCCGCAGCCAAGCGAGCAAAATTGCCCCTCATAAGGTGTGAGGGTTCGGGGTTTTTAAGGTGGCAGGCAGTGTTTTTATAGAGAAGTTAACGGATTTCGAGTTAATCTGTTCGGCTGAGGCAAATGGTTATCGACTGCCCTCAGGGACAAAGCTTGGAAATGTAAAAAAAAAATCTCACCCAGTGCTGTTTTCCCCCTCTCTCTCTCCTTTCACATCGCCGCCTCCCTGTGATGAATTTTTATGTTGCTTTGTCAATATTATTACAGTGAGCTCCCTCCAGCTATATTATTAACTTTTTACAATTCGAAAAGCTATCAGCTGCCCACCTGACTCTCCTCACCTCTTTCTATACATCCGTCCTTTTGCCAAGCCAGCAGCCGTCACCTCCCCGATTCAATCGCGGCCATAAAACACAGCCGCAAACCTGTGTCTGTTTTACTGCAGCAATTTAGCATGGCTCAAGGGCACAGCAGCAATATCTCTTTTCTCTGCCTGCCTGTTCAGCAGAGGCCGACGGCGGGCTGCAGCTTGGGAAAATAGCGGCCGTTCACACGTCTGACCATTTGACTGACTGCTCTATTTGGGCACAGAAAGGATCGGGGCTGGCCTGACTGACTGGTGCTTAAATACAGCTGATGACTTTGTCTGTGTTTGGCTTTTTTTTTTCTCCGATGGCCTTTGTCTGTGTGGCTGACCGGTGCTGATGCCTTTGACTCGCTGATCTGCTTACAAAAAAAAGACCTCAGTTGGGTTTGTCTGTGGAGGAAATATTACACAATAACATAGATTTCTTTCAGCTTAGCTTTGTGCCACTGCGATTCACTCTTGACACGATCAATAGCTGCTATTGAGGTGATACAAAGCAAACATTTGGAAAGCTCAGCCAGCTTTCTAACTTTCATCCAACGCCCGCGGACTTACTTTTATAACATTTTTCCACCTGCTCTAATTCACTGACTGGGTTTTGAATAATCCTCTGAATATCATTCTGAATTGAAATGGGGTTATTGGGAGTTGGAACATTAGCCGTGTTGATATTCATTCACATTTATAGCTATCTGCTTCTTGGTGTTTTTTTGTGAGAAAACTCATTTCGCACTGTGAAATGTTTTATAGGTGTGATTACAAGGCTCATTGATCAAATCCTTAATATTTCACCCGCCATAATCTGAAAGGCAAACGTCTGTTCCTTTATCAACACAAATAGTTTTGATTCTTACGAGTCCTCGGAGATCTGACTGAAATGTTATTTAAAGGTAGTTTTTTTGTGTTTGTTTTAACAAGCTGAATTGAAAAGGAAGCCTCCCAAATGGCATGGTGGCCTGAAGGATACAGAGACCCTGCTGTAATTAAAAAGGCACAAGTTTGATCCTGGCAACAGACAGGGTGTCCTTAAAGTTCTTTGTGGCTGTCAAAGCAACACGGATCTTTGTAAATTCCTTTAAAGTCTCCATTCAAACGCTTCAAAGTTAGATCAAGCCTTTTTTTACCCGTTTGTCAGCATCATTATAATCTGTAACTTCCTTTTGTTAGATTGTTGATTAATGACTGCTGTAGATGTCTCGTTGTGCATCGTCTTCTTTGCATTTATGTGGGAGTCGGTGTGATTACCAATTTTAAATTTTGACCTCTACTGCTGTGATTTTGACTACCCTATTCAATTATTCTGTCTCTTTACCACTTAAATATACATGTAGTATTATATGCTGCATTGAAGGATAGCTTCTTGTAGAGCTGGGCCTGGATATTTGACTTTTTTAATATGTGTTTAAAGTTTTGTTTGTTTTGTATAGTGTACAGAATGGGTTAAATGGCAGAGGACAATTTTTGTTTCAGTGTTTGCGAATACTGAGAAATGGCTTTAAAGACATTTTAAATAAATATAAATCTTAACATAAATACCAAATCTTCAATTTGTTGGCATTAGTATGCCGTTGCTGCACTTTTGTTACACAGGGCTTTGTCAGGTGTTGCCTTTATTTCAGAGCCCATTATTATGAGTGTTTATGTTCGTCTATCATTTGTCCATGATGAGACAAGAAATGTAACGAGCTGTTATATCAAAAAAGTGCTTTAAAAGGACCTCTTTCGATAAATCTATTGGGCACAAGCTAAGCCTTTTGGATTTTTTTTTAACAGTCAAACAAAAATATTTTAGCGTAACAAAATTCTTAAAAATTAATGCCTCTAATTAAAGCGAAAGAATGTACTCCATCAAATTAAAGCAGTTTATTAGTATTTTTAAGGAAAAGACTTAATTAGTTTAACTGTAAAACACATAACAAATTAAACAGGTGTGTTGTGGAACTTAAAATGTTGTCTGGAAATCAGATAATTAGTAATATAAACTGTAAAATAAGACATCAGAGTATATCGGTATGTGATTCCTTAACTCTCACAGTGACATAGCTTTCAACTAGCATATTCAGGCTACCACAATGGCATAATAGAATTCTTGGAATTCAGTAATGGCTTTTGGTTTTGTGTGCCGATCTAAAATTTTCAATGAAACATTTTTGGGGGCGCCACTGCTTGTTTTGCATCTGGGGCCGATGTTGATGCTAACCAGCTTCACTTTAAAGTTCAGAAGCAAGATACAGGAATTTTATTTTGGTCCTGAGCAGTGTTTATTTATGCATACACTGAAATCTGCACTGTACATTAACTTGTAGGCAACTTCACCACTAATTTCTGTGATGCCATGATTGTTGCTCTTAGCACATCCCCTGTCTCTTGCTTGTCCACACACACACTATGCACTTAGCTCAGCTGGTGGCTGCGAGGAAAGTGATGTCTTCCTGCAGCAGTTGCTCAGTTTGCTGTTACACCTCTCAAACCCTGTATTTGCAAAAATAAATTTAAAACTGTGTCACAAAACTATGTTGTTATATAAGCCACCCTGGTGCATTTTAAAGTGGGTATATGAAAACCCTGGAGCGTTCTTAATGGGTATACAGCGTATGCCTGCGAATCATCACACCACTGCTTGACACATACCACTGCTTAATTTACTTGTAAATTAAGGATGAAGTTTTGAAGCAGTTTATTTTAATCTAATGTGGGCTTTTCTTGCTGTTTTCTTGTGCAGATCATCCAGGACCGTGTGTTGGAGCACGGCTCCAGGAGCAGCCTGATGTGGAACAGTCACCCTGGGGGACTCTTCGCCATGCCGCAGTACTCTGGATACCTGGGAGACTTCCCCTTCTACTACGCCACACTGGGTCAGTGACACAGACACAAACACAGAAGCAGAGACACATCATAAACTGTACAAAGTGCTGTTACATAATGCTTCTATACAACTATGTAGCGAAGAACTGATCCATAAAGGTTGGTCAGAAAAGTTTCTTTATCATCCGTCACTCCAGCACCAAATATTTTGTCACAACTTTTACACAAGGAAAGACTTTGCGTAGATTTTGGTCAAAGCTGTGGATTTGGAGCTTGTCTGAAATATGGCCTCCACCCCTGATCTACTGCCCTCCTCCAACAGCGTGTGTGTGGCAGCAAGTAGAGTGGAGGAATAGGTCTTTGACGGATGTTTGTATTAGTCGTGCTGACACACCAGCCCGTCCATCACTGGGTTTTGAGTCAGCATTGCTACTGGTGCTACCACTGCAGCGAGGCCAATTCCTCCCGCTACGGTTCAGCAACGCCGAGTTTTCCCCTGCCACATATCTGTGACCCGGGAGCCTCTCCATCCCTCACTCCTTCACTCCATCATCATCCAGCGCTGCCTCAACACATCCACGCACACACACTGGTACATGAACAGACGGCGATGGTAGAAACGCACAAATTCAGTTGATGGAGCACCCAGAGTGGAGGGCTGATATTAAAATGGATGGGCACGGTGACAGGCATGGATTACAACGCCAACAAGTTTATTTGTTTGTCAAAGAGGAAGCAATTAAACACGGATGGGCTTTTAGGAGACAAGGTGGCTTGTCGCTGATGGGTAATTGAGTAAAATCAAAGCAGTAGAGTTTGTTTCCAACTGACACTTCTTTTTTGTTCTTTGAGAGCCAGTAACAAGACACACACACACATCATGCATATTAACACTCAGTCACACACACAGCGGGAGCGGAGATTGTTTTTTCTTGCTTTGGTTAAATGGACGTTTCATCCGGAAGCCAAAAGAAACTGGATTTTTGAGGCTGATAAGAAAACAATACAACAACAATATAACAACAAGATACTTGAGAATAATGAAATATTCCCTAACAGTTTATAAATGACAGATTCATTTTGATACATTAATAACAGCTTGTGATAAGGGCACATTAGGTTGAAATATTAAAACAATACAACAGACACTGGAAAAGTACACGCATACATAATGTTTAAACACCTTATTCCACAATTATGGGCTGTATTATTCTGCTATGACAGCCTTCACTATTCTGTGAAGGCTTTCCACAAGATGTTGGACCATTAGTGGTCGATTACTGATGTTAGGTGATGAGGCCAGGCGATTGTCCCAAGGGTGCTGGATGAGGTAAAGGTCAGGGCTCTGTTCAGGCCGATCACTTTCTTCCGAAACTCATAAACCACACTAAACTGGGGAGACAATATCCTGATTGGCCTTGCTTTGTGCACAGACTTACAGTCATGTTAAGACACGAAAGGGCCTTTGCCAATCTGTCGCCACAAAAGTGGAAGCGCATTGTTGTCTTGAATAAAAATCTGAGGGTGTTGATTCATAAGACATGAAAAAAAGACAAAGTTCTGTTTTAGTTTTTGAAGTTTTTGAACTGCTTCCCTGTGATGGTGGTGGTAAGGGATCATTGTAAGGCAAGGGTGAAGGTTTTGTTTTAACAATATGAAACAAGATATGGGGGTTCTCCTCCAGAATATTTTGAGAATCAAACACTTAATTTCCTGTTTTGAAATGTTTATGCACAAATTTGTACCTTGTCCGCATCAATTTATGGTGTAAATGTCTTAATTTAGTCAAAATAAAAGTCGTCTGCTGCTTTCCTGTTGTTATTGCGAAGGACCATTGTACATGTTCTAAACATTAAGGAGGACTGCATCCTGAAATCTACACCTATGTTTTCAAGTGTCACAAATAGGTTGGAAAACACTGCTGCAAAATGTCAGCGATGTTGTAGCATTAAAAATTTACTTGTTTAGAACTAGATCCTGGAAAACAACCCCATATCAAAAGTATTCAGACATATGGAAACAGGCATGTCCATTGTGGTTATTTAATGGCCTCCAGTGGCTAAATCAATCCTTAACCAGCCATTTGTGTTGCTATAAACATTTAGCTGGCGAGATGTGTAATGTGCTGATGCAGGAGGTGATAAAAAGCCTCAGAGAATCATGTGCTAAAGACAGAAAACAGCATGCACATCCAGAATCTAAAATAAGCTGCATGACAGTAATTCTGCTCCAGGTTTTGTTCAATGTTTCATGGAAGTCTGTTTATAAGCCTGTTACAAATTTACATCCCAGGTATTTAGAAACTCGGCGCACTCTTAACTTTTTCATGATGAATCACAAGGATAGTTTACCAAGTTTTAAGACTGCGTATATTCCTCATCATAAAAGTTGCTCGGTAGCGGAAAGGAGACTCTTCTAATGCTATCTCCTCTGCGCCATGCTTTGTTGGTTTGGGTTAGATTAGATTTAAATTAGGAAAAGTTGAACGTCCTCTATGATCCGTCTTGCTCAATATCTTATTTCCTGCTCATTTTCAGCCTCGATTACTCTACTCCAACATCAAGTCAGACTGAATTTAGAGTCACATCAGCACTTAGTCGCCTGTTCATTGGGTTCCAGACACAGCTGAAGAGTTTCCAAAATGAAATATTCAGTGATCAAGAGATTTGGCATTTTCAAAACACATTAACGTTGTTGAATATTTTAAGACTGGCTTGAAAACGTACATCCCTTACAATTATATCATCTATATTTTTGAACTGCTAGTGACATCTTAAAACATCTCTCTGAAAATAGATGTGAAGTGTTTGTAAATGAGAGCCTTCTGTTCTCGTCCAACTGTATTCTCTTCAAAGAGCCTAGAATTACATTGATGGCTGACAGTCGGCTCGCTCTGTTCCCGCCAGCCAGCATTGTTTTTCTGGATTTGTTAAACTGCATTAATGAGTGACTGCCTTCTGTTGTGTTTCAGGTATTAAACCGTACCCCAAGTTCACAGCGGTCATCCATGCCGTCTCTCCTCTGGTGTCCCAGTCGCAGCCCATACTCAAGCTCCTGGTAGCTGTGGCCAAGTCCCAGTACTGTGCACAGGTAATTTATTCATGTGTGTGTGAGTTAACTGCAGCACCCTCACAATCCTCCACTGATCTCCACCTTGTGACTCCCCAAATTTCGCCGCATCATGCAACTCATACGGCTGCTTTGCGATCCAATTTTCCAACCAGAGCAACAACGGCGCTCATCCTCCATCCCCGTGTGTGTGTGTTAACTCCGGTGGATTGAATTAGAGCAGCAATTTGTAGCAGTGCTACATCTGTCTCCATGGCAGCGAAACCCCCTTCAGCACAGCTGGAGACGGCATGTATTGATTCCCCTGCTTGCTCCTTACCAGCACGGGAAATGAAATGGAATTTGCTCCCCGATGGCTGGTTTTTGCGTGTGGGTGTGTATGTCTTTGTTTGTTTGTTTGGCCAGCAGAGTGTATGAGTAAGCGAGTTTGTATTTTGTGTAGGAGGGATGCGTTTCCGTGTGAGTTGCCTTGCATGAACGTGCACGTCTGTGATTGTTTGTTGCGCAGCAGGTTGAGTTGTGTGTGTGAGGGCGATTGTTTGAGCAGTGGAATATACAATATGAATGTGTGTTTGCGTGGGCAGGGTACTTGTCCATGTGTGTATTTTATGCCTGCGTGCATTTGGTGTCAGTGGTTGGCCATGTGTGTACATACCTTCCATGTGAGTGGGTAACATGTCGACTCTCTGCGTGTCCCTGTGTGTACGGCTGGTTATTATTGGAAGTGTTTTGATACTAGTGCTGATACAAAACCTGCAGTCATGATGCCAAAAAAATACTTTGTTCAGTACTTTATTTTTAAGAATATAAACATATCCTTTTACAAAACCTTTTTTGTCATATAACAGAAGAAGCGATATTGCTCAGATGTTAAAGGGACAGTTCACCCCAAAATCAGAAATTCGTATTTTTCCTCTTACCTGTAGTGATACTTCTCAGTGTAGCTTGTTTTGGTGTGTGTTTCTGAGTGTTGGAGATACTGGCTGTAGACATGTCTGCCTTCTCTTGAATATAATGGAACTAGATGGCACTTAGCTTGTGGTGCTCAAAGTGCCAAAAAATAAATAAATAAAAAGAAAAACTCAACAGCAATGTCTCTCTCCAGAGATTATGACTACTCAAGATAATCCACAGACCTTGTTGTGAGCAGTTTCATATAGGAACTATTTTCTTTCTGCCAAACTACACCCACCAACTGAACCACTATTCAAAAGGGAATGTGCATTTTCTGCTAGCTCACCTAGCACCACTGAGCTAACTAACTTTATAGCTCAGCCAAGGAGGATGCTATTAATGTTTAAAGTTGCGCTTTCACAAGCCTCTCGTCCATGAGTAGATGCACGCTTCCTTCTGCATGGTGATATGGTTAGCAGTGTAACCATCATTGCAGCCGGGGACTGAGTGTAACAGAGCATAGTGCACTTACTACTGTGAAAAAATCCCCACTGAAAGCCTCTAAACCAGTAACATGTTCCAGCAAGGATATGATCCAAAATTGGGGCGATATCAACAAACTGGCAACCAAGATTACATGCTTCCCTGACATTAGCATGTGGCTACATGTAGCAGAGTATGTAATGTAAACACTTCCAGAAGTGTACTTGGAACAGATGACCATATAAAGAAATCCATCACAAGCTGACGTCAGCTTTTATGTGTGTGTATATATATGTATATATATATATATATATATAGATAGATAGATATATATACATATATTAAGCATGGGTAGTATCTAAATTTTCATACCTTCATACCCCTCTAAGGACCCCTTAAGGATGTACCTACTACAGGCAAGACACATAGGTTTTTTAAATTAAAATTACACAACACAAATTCACAAAATTTTAAGAGAAGTAATATTCTCACTATTTTTTCCCTTATTAAACAGAGAAATACAACTGTACACCTTTTGAATTATTCTTTCTCTTTGTAACAGACCTGAGACTAGCCTAGCTGCCTCATTTACTCACACTTAATTCAAACTCAAAAACAACATGAAAATCACCCAAACTGTCTTGATTACTGTTACTCATCCAGGTAGTTAGTTCACTGTCCCTTATAGAGTGGATTGTCCTCCACAGAGTCCACCATGTTGCTGTACAGTAGCCCAGAACGGACAAACCAAACACTGCGTCTAGATAGGGCCATACTTGTTTTCGCGTTGTAACATCGGCCACTGTAGTTCTTCCACACTCTTGGCACACGGGAGAGTTTTTAGTTCTAAAACCTCACAGCTAGATTCCACTAAATCATACACACTGGATTGTTAGATTCACAATTGTGTGATCAAAAAAATATGAAAAGTACCAGATATGAGCAAGTAATCAATTCCAACTCTTTTGTTTTCCAGGCACATTTCATCCCCAAAAGTATTGAGGTTCAATAGACAGCCCCACCTCTGCGTGGTGAAACCCAAACCACACTCCGCTATCAGCACACTGTCAGCCAACCTTTCTCCGAAACATTCTCTCATAATAGCGGGTTGAATGAGTAAACTCTGCCTCCTTCTTCATCTTTATGGAGGTGCTTCTGTGTTTGCGTTCTTCAGGCTGTGCACGCAGAGTGGAGAGCCAGGTACACAGCCGGGGTTTTTTCTTCCGCTCTCAGCGGACAGAAAAGAGGAAAGAGAGAGAGTGAGGCTGCTGAGGAAAGGGATATAAATAAATGAATGGAGTGGAGAGAATGAAAGAACTCAGAGGGTGGAGAAGGCTAAATTGGACGCAAGAAAGCTTTTGAGGCGCATTCTGACACAACGGACCTCCTGCTGTGTGCCTGCACGTGCGTTTTGAGGGGAACGTTTCTTCCACTCGTGCTACAGATACACCAACAGTTCTTCGCCATTTTTCCCTCCAGTCGTATACACACACAAGCAGGCATACATACACAATGCCACCATCAGCACCCTGAGAGGGCTGGTGGGCTGACAGAGACACCATCTGTCTTTCTAATCAAGGAATAGAGCCCCCGCAAGAGAGGAATAACACATTCTCAGCTGTGTGTGTGTGTGTACGTGTGTGCGTGTGCGTGTGTGTGTGCAGAGATCCAGACTGTATACCTGTTGTTATCTTACAATGACAAACACCTTCAGCCTCATGACTGATGCTTGTTTTGTTTTTTATCTGTACTGGCTTATAATGATTAGATAATTTTGCCCATTCATCAAACAGCTGTGTGTCATTTTTCTCTTTAGGACCAGTGACATATTTCCACACACTGAAACACAGCTGCTGTATAGACACGAGGCAAACACCTTAACGCAGACATCCATATGGCTCCCAGCTCATAATTTGGCAGGTCCAGTCAGGGTGCAGCATCGCTGAGGGGGAACCACTGCTGCCTGTGACGTAGTTAATGTCAGAATCGTGTGAAACTTTATAGATCCCTGCAGGGAAATTCTTGTAATTCGTCTCCATCAGGGACGTCTGAGCGCGGTGTTGGCTACTAGCTCTGCACAGTGGAACTGGGATGGATTAATTTACTGACTTGTTCAAGGACATTTCAGCAGGGCAGATGTTAGCTGACACACAGCAACTGAGCACTACAGGATGGTATGCTGATGATGATGTGCTGCTATCACTTTCCTTATCTGTAATTGGGTCTTCATTCCCGACAGATTCAGGCAAACCAATTCCTATAGGGAAAAAAATATGTTAATATTAGTCGTGCTCTGCATTGCAATTGTTTGTCTTAATGTCTTTTTCGTACTAATCTGTACCAATATGGAAAAACTCCAGTAACAAACTGACTACACTTTTTTTGTTTAGTATGTTAAAAAAAAAGTTTGCTGAAAAATGCCAGCTTGCACACTACTAGAATTGTTAAATTTTTGAATAGGGTTTTGAACGACACAATCGTCAACACAATGTTGTGCACAACTGAACTGGAGGAACTGGAAGTGAAGCACATGGCAGATGGTGGTGCTACAGCTCTAGGCAAAGCTCAGAAAACAGCAAACTAATAAATCTCTGGAAATACATTTTTCAATGAAGTTCCCATTTGATTTACAATCCGTCTTCACATAGTTTCCTCTCTGTTTGAGCTGCACAGTGACTGCACAAATTGTAGACTGTCAACATTAGCATATAATATATTATATAGCGTTGAACTTGGACATACTAATTGTGTGTTATATAGAAATACTGGTAAAGGGACTGAAACCTAAAATAGTTAAAGGGGGAGTTCCCACACCCCTTTGACAATTGAACGCTAGATAAGCCCCGCCTCTCTTAATAAGACACATGTCGCCTCTTTAACTGCCATGAAAACGAAAAGTCGGTGCTACTTTTGTGCCTTTTTTGAGCCAGTTTTAAAGAGTGCTGCAGCAGGTTGCATTTAAGCAACCTTAATAAGCTCCATATCCAAGCCTATTTACCTGATCTTCTTCCAGGCGCTGTTTATTAGTGTATAGGCTATCGTCCGTGAGACAGATGTAAAGCTCTGGCAACCCTGCGCTAAAATGATCAGCTTTTCCACATCGATCACACACTGATATTTACGAAAGAAGGGAAAGATAACTGTCGGCTCTGATTGGTTGTTCCTCATCACATGACATGTGGTGCGTACTGCTGCGTTCCAAAGGTTAAACTCAGTTTATCTCAAACCGCAGCCACCGTGCCCTGAAAAATGAGCACCGTGATGGGGTCACTCTGGTGTATAAGCTCACCTTCCGCACATCTACACTAAAAACAATGAATTTGAGGATATTCTAACTCTTGGCCTTTAAAATTACACTCAGCTACTACCAAAGGTAGTAAGCTAGTTAGCCACACATGCTAATTTGCACACTGTTCACTCTGTTTCTTGCATGTTATATGTTATGTTTTTAGTTTTGAAAATACACCATCCTCTAAACTCTTTAAATAGCAAGAAACGTTTGTGTACAGTGCTCCAACATGTGAACAAATCCAAAGCTTGACAGTCCTGCCATGTGCATTTATGGTAGCTAAGCAGTGATCAGAAAATAGTCATTTAAGGGAGGGGTTCAGCGAACAGTCATGTTACGTCTCCAAATTTTAAAATGCATGAGAACAGTCTGAGATATAAGAATGTAAAGCTTGTGTCAGGTCAGACAGGAGTCATGTCATGTATGTATATGTGTGTGTTCCTCATGAAATGTTAATGAGGTCTGCCGTTGAAGTGCAGTGATCGAGGAAGGTTAACTCCACGTGACACATCCATGTCACTGAACAGAGTCATATAAAACATGAGTCCGTCATGTAAACCATCATGTGGTTGGAGTCGGAGCGTGAGATCATATGAAGCGGAAAATGTGTTGAACAACACGTCTTAGTAAGAAATGAAACCTGACAATGTGACGTGATTGGTTATGGGCTAAAACGTTCTGGAGCCATAATTGGGAATATTTTATCTCTTCAGTTGCCCTTCTGGCGCTTTAACATTCAATCAGCCTGTAATAAGGTGACATTTGCCGGCCGTAGGTCACGTAAATGTCACATGTTCAACAAGCTGGGAAGTGTGCTGCGAGTTGTTTTAGTGAGCGGAAATCAAATTAGATGCAATGCAGCTGTTTGTTGCAGGCGATAACGTCTTTCCTCTGTCTTTCAGATCATTGTCCTGTGGAACAGTGACAAGCCTCTCCCAGCCAAGCACCGCTGGCCTGCCACCTCAGTGCCCGTCATTGTCATCGAGGGAGAGAATAAGGTGGGTTCAAACACACACACTCTACCTCTAAGTTACCTCAAAGGTGTGAACGCTATCATTTGATCTTGAGCTTATCTTATGCAGCTTCTCAAACTGTAAAGCCACTGTATCTCGGCATGTTTCATTCAGTCTGAGAGTTAATGAGTTTCGATTTGTGCTGCGCTGACTCCATTAAAGGACAGTTTGTGTGGTTTCAATTAAAGCTCAGTAATGGGAATAATATACATCGGAGAGAGGGGAAAAGTTTGTCTGAGAGGCTAATGCATATTGTTAGGAAAGATAAGGAGGCAATAATGGGTAAGTGCATATGCGTGATAGCATTTATTTATTTTTAATGTGTTTATTGCTGTTTATTCTTTAATCATAACTAAATATCTAATTAACTGAAGAAAGTGACAAAGTCTCTCTGGAGAAATAAGTTCCAGTTGAGTTGTGCACTATGAATATACACAATAAATGCATGCCCAGAAGACGAGCGACAGCACTGATTTAATTATGTCTCAGGTTAGATTTTTCTTAATGTGTTTAATAACTTATGATCCTTGCATTCATTCAGCCATTTAGAAATAATAATTATAAAATCTTTATTTAAAGCTATGTTTCCCAGGGATGTAAAGATTTCCATTATGTGCTGATTATTTTTTTGATGTACTAATTGTTTGCTCTATAAAACAGAAATAGTGAACATCTTTAATTAATGTGTATATTTACAGTGCATATTGCAACTCAACTGTGACTTATTTCTCCGGAGAGATTTTGTCACTTTTTTCTGTTAATTATATATTTAGTTGTGATTAAAGTAAAGAATAAACAGCGAGAGGAAAGTGACATGTCCATCAGAATTTCCCAAAGACATTTTTATAGAATAATGAGAATCCAAAAGAAAAACAATCATATACAACTGAGAAGCTGTTTTTTTTTTGTTTTGTTTTTGGCTTTTTTCTTAAAAAATGACAGAAACAGTTATGTAATTATAAGAATTAATTAACAATAAATTTGTGTTGATTGACAAATTAATTAATTGTCTTTCAGCTGTAACATTATTATCACTTCCTAAACAAGTCTTTTCACAAAATAATTTAAGTACCCAGGAAAAAAGGTTTGATGACTTACAACTAATAAATATTTAAATAAAAAATAATTAAAATAAATAATTAAATAATTAAAAGTAATCATTTTTAAAATAATGTTTTGTGTGTTGTTAGTTATTTTTTATGGTGGGAGGCAGTATGCTTTCAGGTTGTCTGTCTGTCTCATTCTCATGAACACAATATCCCAAAAACACCTTGAGGGAATTTCCTGAAATTTGGCAAAAACGTCCACCTGGACTCAAGGATGAACCAGTGCTTTAATGGTTAAAGGTCAAAGGTCATTGTGACCTTGCAAAACACATTTTGGGCCATAATTCAAGACATTACACACAAAGTATGACAAATTTCCCACTAATGTGAAAGGGAAGGGATGAAATTATAGTGATGACAATTTATATCTAACAGGTCAAAGGTCAACTGCACTGTGACATCATAATGTTCTGTGAAAATACTTTTCTGACCATTACTCAGCTTCATAACTCAGAAACAGAAGGGGAGGCATTTGGTCAGATCCTGAATTGGTGACACTAATCTGAGTGTCCATTTCAAACTGTGCTGATTGTATAGATCCTCTGTGCTGCAGGGGAGAGGATGTGTGTGAGGCATCCATGTAGAGTCCTGCATGGGACTGTTTGGATCTCTGACCATTAGTGTGTGTTCTGCTTTGCCTGTTCCCGTCTGCACCCACAACCTAAGGGGCTTGGCAGGCTTGGTTACATGACGACAGTCAGTTATGGTTGGCATGGGTTAAATGTAATTACATATGTGTTTATTTCAATCCTAACCTGTACAAATGCAAATGTTTTTTTCAGGTAAATAACACTCCAGCAATTGTTATTTTACTTCTCTATCTTCTATCTTTTGTAGAATGGGTAAAGCATTCACAACAGGTGACTTATGCAAGCACACAAAGTAGAGGCAGACTTGTTGTAGTCCAATAAATCACAGTACCTGTACTTTACTTTTTGACCACTCACTCACACCTGCAAAATTAAGAGCGCTAACTCCTGTGAGGTTTGTGTTAGGTCTTGCTGGACCCGGTGGATCCCAGTCCCAATTCGCAGGTTCTATGTAGCAGCATTCATATTTGAAGCATTGTCTACTGCCATGGCTGCAGACATGGATGTAAACTGCAACTTGACTGGTTGGCGGAGGCGTACAACTGTGACGCGGTAATTCTAGTTTCCTCTGTTCTTCTGACTGACGCTGTTGTAAGTGACATGTTTCTTGTAAGTTAACCCTCTAGCTAGACACAACCCAGAGTCATGAGCCATGAGCATGCCTCAGTGGCATTTATTATGACAACCCTATAGGTTTAAAACCATGTTTAAAGGGTTGCTTTGTTCAGTTTGACCTCCCCAGGACCTCTCTTGTCTAGGTCAGAGGTCAGATATGGAAACACAGGGTGATTATTTGCCTTTAAAATGCTCAAATGATCCATGCTCAGCATTTTTACAGCCTCCAAGTTCACACTTGAGGTTGTTTTTTAAGTAAGAGGAAACAGAATCTGGTTGCTCATCTGTATTCTCAGACATCAGACTCATCCGACACCGTCCTCTCCCCCTCCCGCTCGTGAGGACTTAACTTCACCTGCCAATCAGAGGAAGTGGTTTTCACATCAGTGTCAGTCACCCGGCGGTAGGCTGGGTTTATGGTTTACCTCTCCCCGTGGCTCCGAGTGGTTTCTCCCAAGCTGTCAATCACAGCGGGAGGGCTCTGTGTGTAGCTGTGTGTCCGTGAAAAGTGAGCAGAACAGGCTTAGCGCGCTGGCGTTGTGTGTGTGTGCCAGGCAGCCTGTGGTTTGTTGTGGTTGTGGCGGGTTCTGTGTTTACTGTGGCGAGCCAAGCTGTGTTCCTCCACCCCACAGAGAGAGAGAGAGAGAGAGAGAGAGAGAGAGAGAGAGAGAGTTTTTCATCCCTTTTGCCTTTTTTCCTGCCACTTTCTTGCTTATCCCCTCTCCCTCTTTCATCCCCTTCCTCACTCACAGATCCTCTTTTTTCCCCCCTCTTCATCATTTTCTCTTCCTCTCATCTTCTTTCTGCTTCTCTCTATCACTGCACTGTCCTCTCCTTTCTCCTCTTGATTTGCTTTTATGTATACTCTCCTCAGGACCGTAGCCAGGATTCTAGAAATACTGAGGTCATACTGAGTATAAGTTCCCCAATGCAACTCCGTGCAGTCGATTTTTTTAATCATTTAGAGGTCCCATATTTTGTTTCTTTCGTTTAGTTTTAGTTTCTCCTCAGACTTAAAACCTCTACACCACTGTAAATAAAAAAATAACTAAATCTTATATGTGTTTATTTATTTATTGTTGACCTAGAAGAAGTAAAATTTAAATATATCATGTCTAAAAATACTCATAGAGACTCAGCCTACAAAAAAGATTTTAAGATTGTTTAATGAAAGCTTCCCTTTCAAGGAGAGAGAATACAGAGTACATGACCTCAGTGTCCTTTGCTATTTTAGTTATTTCTCTGTCTCTCGAGTCATACGTCTTCCTCACCTCAAATGTCATTGGCTTTCGTCTCGTATTTTAATGAATAACGTGTTGTCTCGCAGCAGGAAACAACACTAATAGGATCCTCTTCTTCAATATAAAAAAACTGTGAACTCATAATTGATAAAAAAGACAAAAAAACAAGTCATAAAGGAAAATTTAAGTGTTTTCCAACATGGATCTTATTCAAATTTAGCCCATTTCTCACAGCACAAAAAACCCACTGACATCTGGCTTTTGTATGGCATCTGGCATCACTCAAAATTTAGTCGGCACTGAGATTAAAAGAGCGACAGAATACATAACAGATATAAAAAACAGATATAAACAGAGAACCACCATAATATTTTTGCTGGTCTCCATGCTGCTTTCTATTGTTTACTTACCTGTTTTACAGCACATCTGTGATATCAAACCAGGGATACCAGGGAAAAATAACACAGAAAAAAATATGAGGCTCTGGTCTACTGGCAATGGGAAAGGAGTCTGTCACCTATTTTTAGCGGGTTTCCCCACGTTTTAAAAACCTGCATGTACGGTAGGAAAACGCTGCACAGTAATTCTATCTACTGCTTATTCAGGAAACACAGACAGATATACAACCGTATATCTTGGCAAGTAGCACAATCCAAGATATAGCAAATAAACTTCAACACACCAGTTTATTAACATGTTTGAGGCTGTAGGTTTTTTAGTTTTGTATTTAGGTTCCCTATACAAGGCACTGACAGGAAACACAACGTGCAGTTTTCATTGATTGCCACTGCACTGAAAAGCAAGCTGGGGTCAGTGGTGGGTAGTATCACCTAACGTTTACTTCAGTCCATGTATTTGAGTATTTTTTTAAACAAACCGTACCTCTAAGAGCAGTTGTTTTGCAGAATATTTTTTACTTTTACTCAAGTATGTTTGCAATAAAATATATGTACTTCTCCTCCATTATATTGGGCTACACACTTCTTGCTACTTCTACTGATACTATAAATAATGCATGGCAGTGCCTCAACTAGTGATAAGAGAGCACACTACAGCACCGCAGGTGGAATGGAGGTTTATGTTTTGGTCACAGACAAACACACGATTCAGACTGCGTCCAACCTTCTCCTGTTGAAAATATGAATTTCCCCATGATTGCAGCCACTCTAGAAAAGGCTCATGATTCCACCAGACGTGCTGAAGCGTCCCAGAAGTGGCTCTCTGCTCTGCTCTGCTCCGTTAGTGACACAGAGTGTTTTTTCTTATAGTAGTTTTATTTTTATTTGTATTTTTGTTCTGCATTAACGTACTTCATATGCATCATTACCTGTTTAAACATAATCCATTGATGCCAGTATTTTTTTTTTTTTTTTACATCTCCTTGAGTCAATATAATTCTTAAGTCACAAAACTTTTTCTTGAGTATTGTTTTTGTTTACTCTTCCCACCACTGGTTGGACATACTTGCTTTACAAACTGAGAAACTGAGAATAACCAGAATTTTTCTTGCACTATAAATTGAGTCACTCCTACGTACACCATCTTGCTGCCATGACCTCCACCATATGTGTATTAATCCGCAGCTGAAAATAGTCCCCAGCAAAGGCACTATTCACCTCAATTTGAGTAAAGTTTGCTAAAAATTACAGTGCCCATCTGTTTTAAGAAATTACTAAGCCTTTTCTTTTTAGGAGTGACACAGATATGGTAGCTTTATTAGTTTTGGTCTTTTCCTGGGATTTGTTGACAGTAAGAAAAACATGGAATAACACCAATCTTATCCTTTAACCATGTTCTGTCTTTCCTCCCTCTGTCCTTCCCTCTGTCATCCTCTCTGTCTCTCTGGCACGGTGGCCAAAAAGCTGGTTTGTGACTGTTGGTTTAAGCCGTGTGAGAATCCCAGCAGCGCTTAATATGGTTTACACAGACTGGTGGTCCTACTCGCTCCTTCCTGCGTCTCCCTCCTCTGCTGCTGTCCTTTAGAGAGGAGGTGAAGTGCTGGAGGCAGATTCCTGCAGTAAGAGCTCACATTCCTGGAGAGCACCAGGAAGCCCCAGGCTAATATGTCGCACTTCTAACATTACAAACCATCTGGGGCTTGGAAACACCAGCCTATCATCCTCTCTTTTTTCGTCTGTTTGTCTCGTTGTCATTTTCTCCCCTCCTGTCTCCAATCTTGTTCTCTCTCCACCTCTTCTTAGCTGCTATTCTCTCCAACATGTTCTGCTGAAAAACAAGTGGAAAACATGGAGCGCAGAGATGGGGTTGTTTTGTTTCTCCCTATATGCCCGCAGGATGTTACAGCAGTAATGATGACACTAGAAATGAGAGGGAGGTGCTGCCTCTCCGCTTTCCTCTCAACTCTCATTTTCTCTCTGCGTTTCTTTGTCTGTAAATACAACTGTCACTCACACTCCTCGGCTCCTCAACCCTGTTAGAGTAAGAGTGACAGTCGTAACTTTTAGCTGCTGCTGTTGCCTCTGGAGGGCTTTTGGGGAGAGGGGGAGTAGATGGCACTTGACCGAGGCCCAACAGCGATGACGGGGCTTAGCTGTGTGAGGTGGTGGGAGCAAGGAGATGTACATGTAAAACTAAGTTCTGGAAATCCATGTTTTATGCTTTATTTCTTGGCTGTAAAAATGGTGCAGCCGCAGGCATGAAAAATTGTACATTTGCCCAATTTATGCCCTTAAAATAAGTATTAAAATCTTAATTCATTGCTTACTTTAAATTTTTGACATTTTAACAAGTGTGTATGTTCAGTTTTTGTTTTTGCTTATTATCTTCATACCTAATCGCCAAATTTCCCATGTTTTCCCATGAACACAGACAGTTTGATTTTGAACACTTATAACTTGCAAAGTTAGAAATCAACAGGCAGGTGTACCAGTATGAGTTTCTAAAAAAGGAAATCAAGCACGAAATAATACAGACTTAAAAAAGAATACAAATGCCTCATCCATCCATCTCAGTATACCATCAGGTTTAAAAACAATATTATCTCAGTTTGAGCCCTTAAAACAGTTTTAAATGTCTTAGTTTTTCTTTTGTTAGTTTTCTAATTATGTTGCCTTTAAGTTACAGACATTAAGTCAAATACAGTGTGTTCAGTCTAATTTTTTATGTGTTGCAAATGATGTTAGTCCAAAACTAACTGAAAGCAAAGATGAGCAAAAAAAGAAAATGTTTCCTTCATTTATGAATCAGAACAGATTAGCTTTGAGAAAGAAATCAACTAACAGAAAATGTGTCCTTTATCTGTCTTTTATAAGGTTGTAGGTTTTTAAAAAGCTTTGCTGAATGTCTCTAGTTTACATCAAGTGCTTACATCAGCGCTGAAAATGTATCCAAAAGGGAGGCATAAACTGTGTAAAGTAATGGACCTAAGCAGCCGTTGTGTCACCCATTGGTTTGTCGACTCCTGTTTTGAAGCTTCGAGTTTGACATTTGGCATCACCAAATCCAATTATTGGAGCCAGAAGGGACCATATTTTGACAAGAGAGTGAAACTAACCCTAACGCTAGCCACGAGCTAGGGTAGCACCATGTATGTAGAGCTACGGTAACTGTTACAATGCTAATGCGGATTTTCACTAGCAAAGAACAGGCTTAGAACCATTTTAAAAATGTAACAATACCAGAAAAACTGAACGTCCAACTCCTTAGAGGGTCATTTGAGGGACCACAAAGTTACAGTTGACATTCATGAACTATGGCTATGGCTATGCCTTTACTCTGTGAATCTGGGGTTACACTAGGGTCGCCGTTGTAGCAACTTAACAACAGACAGCACCCAACTGTCACTCGAAGGCCACGCTCTTAATTATGCATAGCTTTAAACCCCAATAACATTTAAACGGGTGAGTTATATGAAAAATTACCACTGTACAGTTGTCATTGATCGTCTGGTTTCTGCACTCTAGGTGCCCGGCGTTTTTGCCGGAGCGCTCTGAACTCCTCGAGTTGAAAAAAACTTTGTCTCAGAGCAGAATAACACCGCACGTCATCTCAGTTTTCGTCATGGTAGCGACAACAAGTTTACAGTTTACAGAGGATAGACAGCAGGTTGTCAGACTTCCCCTGAGTCACCCTAAAATATGCACTGGTATGGCCATCATCGAGGCGAAGCTCCTGGACCAACTGGTGGTACTCCCCATGATCCCCCCTCTTTTTTAGGGTCTTATGTACCCACACAGATCTCTGTTACCCTGTGCCCAATAAACTATTTGCTAACAGCCTCTCAGCCTCAACCAGAGCTACAGCAACATTAGGATCAACATTTAGGAACCTATGAAAAAATATACCGTAGATTGATTACACTGAAAGGTCAGTGTAAGGGCGTGATGGGGTGGTTTCTTGGCAACATTAAGAAAGTGCAGCAAGCCTTTTTTTACTAATGGCATTCAAATTTTAAAAAGGCAGTGTGGTGCGCCTCACATTTTGCAACCTGCAAAAGACTTTCTGTGTGATCTGGACCTAAGAAATTGAAATCATGCTGCGGAAAGCTTTGAATTCTTGCATGATGCTGACCTTCATAAATCATAAAATTCAAATTTTTATTCTTTAGCCACAGTCTGCAAAAGCCAATCATAAGTGGAGTTAGATTGCAAACACTAAAGACAATCATAATGCCAATAAGCTTAAGGATGTTATTTAAGTAGTTATTATAATTATTGATCTCAGGTGTTGGTAATTTGCCTCTTCTTGACTCTCCTCATGAAAATCTTTGAGTTTCGGACTGTGGGCTTGATTAAATAAGCACTCTAAAGACATCACCTTGGGCATTTTTCAAAGTTTTATGACATTTTATACACTAAAAGGTTGGTCGATAATGAAAGTAGTCATTAGTTGCAGCACCAGAATGGATAACAGGCTTCACGCGGCTTGACAGTAGAGTCATGCATTTCTCCTGGTGTTTGTTGCTGCCCTCGGCTGTAGGAGTTATGAGGACCTGTTGAGAGTGAGGTCACTGTGCTTGAGCGCAGCAGGCAGACAACACCAGGTGTTTATAGAGAAAAGAGGTCAGCACTGACTATTCTTAAATGTAAATGTAATGGCTTTCCAGCGCAGGTGGCGTTTTAAAAGAACAAGTATTCTCACAGAGGCCTGACCTTCAGAGCTGAATAACAGGCTGTTAGTGTGTATATGTATATACCGTGTATGTCGATGGGTTTGTGTGTCCATTAAAGCTGTGCATTGTGAGCTGTTTCTTGTTTGTGTGGGAGGTTGTTTGAGTTTGAGCACACATCCAGTTCCCGACACACACACATACTCGTCCTCAACGAGAAGCTGCTGTTTTCTTATCCGAGCGCTTTTCATCACAGCAACAGACCAAAAGACTTCCCGTCTAAATATCCTCAAGATGTTGGTCTCTCCATCCACCCACCAGTCCCCGGCCACCATCACTCTCTCCGCTGCCAGTAAATATTCAAGGACTGTCGTGTATTATACCGTTTGGTTTCATTTGCCATTAAATATACGCATTCAGCTTTCAGCAGCGGCGGATGGGAGAGGTAGATTTGTGCCATATGTAGGACACATGACTCATGCTGTATGTGTCTGGCAGCATTTATGTGTTGTTATTGATTTAAAAGAGAAAGACAACCCTGCAGCAGTAATGGAAACTTGTATCAGCACTCTATCACTGTTGGAAACAATGTGGGGGGCAGCGTGCAGTAAAGCGTAGGATATTGGCTTTTCTCTTCTTCTCTGTGCGCTGCTATTTGTTGATGTGATGGCTTGTTGTCTCCCATGAATTTGTAAGGAATCATGAAAAATGTATGTGGTAGGTATTTGAAGCAGAAAGAGTTTTTATTCTAAAATTTATCTCAAGGTAAAGCTCTACCAGTGGACCTCATATTAAACTGGAAAAATTGGATGTTAGGGTCGCTAGGCTCATCTTTAAAGCTGTTCTAATCAATATTTCTATATTAACTATGGATTAGATGACTACCTTCATGTGAAAAGAGTCACTTAAATTGATGTATACACTGAATTATCACCAGACTTTGCAATTTGTCTCATTTCAGCATCTTTCTGCTAAGTTTTAAAATGTACTTTTAAAAATTAGGTGAACACAGAGGAATATTCAATATTTAGAACATGTGCGTTTGTGCCTCTGAATAAAAAAACGATAGTAGCAGAGCACAAATTGGTGCATAAAAATTCACCCAAAGGCAGGAAATTAAGTGTTTAAAGCTCAAATTTCCCGGGTGAGGCCCCCCAAACACTCGCTGCCCCCACCCCTCGAACTGTATGCTATCTTCCAGCACCAAACAACAAGCTGATGAACATAGTGAAGCATTTAGGAGCTATAGGTGTTGGTAGAGACCAAAAACCGAGCTAAAAGGAAGGTCAATATTGAACTTTGTGAGGTGGACGCAAACACAACTGCAAATTAATTGTGTTGTTGCTCCATAACTGCTCTATTTGTAGGCACCTGTTTGCTATATTATGCCAGCATCGTTACGACCCAGCTCAGTAGGGGAAGCAACATAAAACCAGATTAGTAAAATAAAGTTATTTATTAGGAAGGAGCTCAGATTTTTACAAACACAAACGAAGACGCAAACTATAAAGAAAAAAAACGGCTGGTGGGTGCTGTTTAAATCAAATAAATAATCCAGAGGACTCTTTAAAAAAGATCTACCACCAAGTTAAAATTCAATTTAAACCTCACTGTTTCATCTTGTCTAATTAAAATTGAGCACAGTCAGACCAGCACCACTGCACCAACAGTGACCATAAAAATCGGTTTTCACATATTAAGATAGTATAACTGCCTCTCCGTACAGTCCATTTGCATCCTTAGCATGGTTTGGGCGCCTGATAAGGATGCCTTGTTGTTGCCTCTCTTGAGGTTTCCAGAGCACGTCTGTTCTGGTAACGTCTTGGCAGTATCCAGGAGGTGCTGAGGTACATGGCCAGGGATAAGTTTCTCTAGGCTACCATACTGAGTCTGCTGCCTCCGCTAACTGAATAGAGTGGTTTAGGAATGAGTCCTAAAACTTAAAATAAGTTCGCATCTTTTTGTACTTCCTGTTTCCTCATTTCAAATTCAGTTGGTTTTTTGAATGGGTTTTTGGTTAGATGCTTGAAATAAGGTCTGTGGTTAACACAAGCTTAAGAGATTTTCACTTTAGTTCTACAACATAAAATGTGCCTGTAAATGCCCCACTCAATGGTTTTGAAGCTTTTAGCTGTCTTAAAAAAAGCGGTTGTTAACAAGTGGCTGAATGAGACTGCAGAGTTTGCTAGGGATATTTATTGAATGTCATCATACAGAACACTGCCGGCAACAATGAAGACGTGACTGTGGTGTATTTCTTCTCTATACAAAAGTTAGCTTTTTCCTTTGGCAATTGCATTGAACGTCAAACATCTTAAAAGTGGTGTTCATTTGTGAAGATTATCTTGCTGAACAAAGTAAGTATCACAAACTTTTGTTTGGTGAAGAGGTTATTTCATACAGTAATCCAAAATCCAATGGAAGAAAGGCTTCTTGTTAGTAACCAGGCGTGGATGTATAAAGAGAACTGGATACAGTGTCACAAGTGGGGCACCATTCATGGCTAACCTCCATTTTAGGTCTCCGCTAATTTGAATGGTGATATTGTGATTTCATTGTGCAGCTCTTCTAGACTTCCTAATGTTTTCAGACTGAATGGATCAAATCCTGATAGTGAAACGATTCATTTTGTGGGGTTTGTAATGCTCAAAAAATGAATCCACTGATTTACAGGCATTTTGTTCACAATGTAGGTCAATAGGAAAATGGCATCACCGATGGACCCAGAAGTTTTAATACCACTGTTTGGCCACTACAAAAATCGGCTTCAAAGTTTGGCAGACTCTCTGGGGGCCTCGAACCAGGACAATTCTAACTTTAGAGTTGGCGGACAAAAAAAACTACGCCATTCCTGCAGCAAAAAAAACTGAACTAGTTGCCAAAAAAATGCTTTAAATAAATTTCAGTCAACATAAAAAAGGATGTTATTGTTAAAAATGCAACCGTTCCTTGATGTAAGACAACCATATTTGGAACAAAGCCCTCAAAAGAACCTGCAATGATTGAAGATGACATGAATCTATTAATGTTCCCATGGTAACATTCAATGGAAGCTGTCATCTGTGTGAATACACACCTCCGCACTGTTAGTTTGCACGAATATGCAGCTGAATGAAAAAAAGGGGACAACATGTACAATAAGTCTTTCTTTGCTCCTTTTCCAGACATTTTCCACAGCTTTCAGATCTACATTTGCTCCTTCAGCCTGTTTTTATTTTATGTGTTCCAGGCGAGCAAATGATCACAAATTCATGCAGTTTGAATCCATGATTTTAACCCTTTGTGCTCTGTGTTTGTAGGTGATGAGCAGCCGTTTCTTGCCCTACGAGACCATAGTGACCGATGCTGTCCTCAGCCTGGATGAAGACACTGTGCTGTCCACCACAGAGGTATCTTGTTAAATAATAAAATAGAGCAGAATAGAAAACTGTTTCTCTCTTTCTATCTTCTCTGTCTCGATAGTCTGGTCCTCTTGAGACAAAACAAAGATCCAAACTCTCTCTGTGTCCCAAAAGCAACTCTTTGATTGCATTTTCTCTCCATTTTTTATCTCTCTCTCTGTTTGTCCCTGGTGTTTTCAAGTTATCGCTCTGCAGCTCGATTCTTAAATCGCTTTAACTACTCTAACTTTTACTCCCAGTGCCTTACTTTACTTTTTCCCCTCTTCTTGTCTGCCTTTCTCTCCATTTCTTTCCGTCTTCCACCTCATGTTTTGGCGCTTGTGATAATGCGGCACCTCCCGAATCCCCTGTTTGAGAGCAGCACTGTTCTGGGCATTTTTGTTCCACATGCTGTCGGGACTGTTCCTGTTTTTTCCCGGGGACACGTTTTGGCGCAGCACCATGGGAAGCCAGATGCTGCTTTGAACAGTGTAGAATTAGATCTCATAAAGGCTGTTTGTGCGGAGGATCAAGATGGCAAGGCAGAGCTGGCACCGAGGGGAAAATCCAGCCCCAAAAAACCAAATCGACCCGTGTTCCTCCCATGAAGACTGTTGGATCGCGAACACAAACAATAAGTTTGAGAAACATCAATGCCAGTACAAGTTAGAAAAGAAACTCAGGCAAAAATACCAACACAGATATCTGGACAGTCTAGCCATTTATCCCACCGCCTACAAACTAGCCTCTCAACAAGAACAAAATCCTCAATTTGTCCTTCATTTTCCTTTGTTTACCTTAAAGTAAAGAGGGTTAGAAGGAGAGTTGTCCGGCACAATAAAATATAAACTAGTATCCAGTTCTTCTAAATGATTTTCCTCGTTTCTTACGGTGCAACATGCCCATTTTCCACCAGTACTTCCTTTTGATACTGGTCCAACCATTAAAATATTTTTCCGTTTCCCTTTCTTTGTTCCCCGTATTCAACTACCTTTTTCTTTCATTGAAGGAGAAGCAAAACAAAGCCTTTTCTTTTTCCTTCGGGATTTGTTCATAAGCACAAATTCTGGCAGGAAGTTAAGATAAGAATGTATTGTGTTTTATGTCTTTTGACACAAGTATTCATTAATATAAGCACTCTCAGTGTAGTATAGTGTGGCAATATGTGGTGTAATGCAGAATGCACTGTTGGTGGAGCAGCTAAGGCCTTTTTGATGTTTTCATCTAATTATTTGATTGAATGCTTTGATCGCCGCCACAGAAGTTTGGCTGCAGGCAGCTGCTTAGGAAAGACTGCTTTGTGTTTGATGAGGTTTTTGCCTCTGTTGTATTTTCACTATAGTGTGTTTGAGAACGCACTTCCTTTGTTAGTTCTCCCTGTTGTCTCTTTCTTTCCCTCTTTGTTTTTAGTCTTTCTTACTCAATGTATACTCTGGAAAATAAATCTCAACTTAATTTAATTTTTCAACATATCAAAGAAAATATTTCATGCTTTAAAGGGGATCTATTACGCGCATATTTTACGTTCATATTTGTATTTGGGGTTTCTAATAGAGAATGTTTACATACTTTAATGGTTGGAAAACACTGTTTTCCTCATATTGTCTGTGCTGGAACACCTAAATTCATCATCTGTCTGAGACAACAGAGAAAAGCGGCACTTTCTATAGTGAAAAATCTAAAATAAAAGCCTCTAAACACATATGGACATGCTCCTGCAAGACTGCTATCTGAAATAAATTGGAGAATGTTACATTCATATCAACCAAAATGGCAGGTTTCCCTGAGGTTAGCCTGTAGCTTTCTGTAGCCGTGTGGGCTATGTAATGTAAACACACAGCTGTATATAAAGAAATCTGTCAGTAGCTGATGTCATCTTGTTGCCAAAGTAGAAGAAACATTGGAAACAGAAGCCCTTTTTACACAGAGATAGGGCCGCTACAAAGTCCCTTCTTTGTGCCGCCTGTGCATTTTTACACAGAACCAAACAACGGCAGCAACATGCCGCTCCAGTGTGTGATTTTAGACTGTATGCCGCCATCACAGAAGCAAAATAGCCGTGACGGGCATGACATGTAACCACAGCGTAGGCCTCTAATGTGACATATAACATAGGTGGGGGTGGACAATATATCAAATAAACTTGATGTTCGCGACTTGTTCCACGTGCAGTGTATAAAATTACTATGTCGCAAACATGGAGTATAAATGGTCGTGTTTTTTTTAAGCTACCAGCATGAGACTTGCTTTGGAGTTTCAGTTCTCTCACTCTCTCCTGTGGCTCTACCCTTCTTACACACACACAAAGAAAGACTCACAAACATGGTACAACACACACACTTCTCCAACCATCCAGACCATTTTCTCCTGAGCAATAGAGTGAGCAGACGGGGTGTTTCTCATCTGCAGGGCTCCAGACTGCAAACATTAGTATTAAGTCGCATTTTGCAACCATGGAGCACCACTGCAACTTGCAAATATTATTAATATAGGGCCTGGAAAACAGTTTGTTTTCATTACGGTCTGAAGCCTGAGGTTTTTTTTAACAGGGATTACTTTTACGTACATTTATGTCATTATCTGAATTTTTTTTATTGCCCACGTTTTATATGAATATCCTTCATTGTAACACTATATATAAGACACAAAGTACAGAGAAGCTTAGTAGGTCCTCTCTAAATTTAAAACATTACAGAATACCTCAGGAAAACTGCTGTGTTTTCAGATTTTTCCAATTGTGTTTATTTATTTTATGGTTAATTTATTTAATGATTAGGAGATATTTTACTAATGCTTTGTATATCAATTGTACGCCATCACATTATAACACCATCTAAAGGGATTTTTCATAACCTGGCAACCCACAGTTATTGTTAATCTCTTATAACTGATTCAGAGCATGAGTAAAAGAGCTACTAACTATGAATAAATTAGTCAAAAATGTATAGAAGATGAGTAAATATCTGTATTTGTGTATGTGCAGGTGGACTTTGCCTTCACGGTCTGGCAGAGTTTTCCAGAGCGAATCGTAGGTTACCCCGCTCGCAGCCACTTCTGGGACAGCAACAAGGAGCGCTGGGGTTACACATCCAAATGGACCAACGATTATTCGATGGTGCTGACTGGCGCCGCCATCTACCACAGGTACAGTGCGCGCTTCACATTGTCGTCCTCTGATCTGTAAAACTCGGTTTCAGTACAGCTGTTTACCGACTCACTGTTTCGCTCTGCTCTGCCGTTTTCTTTCATGCTCCTTGCATCTGTTCTGTTCCCCTTCTGTTATACGGGGATCACAGCTTTGCTCTACTCTGCTCTCCAGTGTTCAGTCGTCTTTCTTTTGATACAACACTTTGATGCAGTGATCTGTAGATTATGAAAGTAGGTGTGATGTTCAGTGTTGCACAGCCTCGGGAAACCAGTGTTTTGACACTGGATATGTTTTATCCAAAAAATGTCAATTTGTCTGCTACACAGCGTTTCATAGTTCCTGCATTTAGTTTTACTACAGCCCTGTCAGCTTTAATATGGCTTCACTCAGCTGTGATGGGAGCAGTCCATTAAGCTGAAGTCAGCCAATCACCGCAGCCAAACGCTTAATCACTTTCAATAAGTCAGTCGCTCAATCCATCCAGGAACTTGAGCAATCAGTCTGTTGATGAACTCGGAGCTCTATTCGAAGGCTTCAACCTGGAACGTAACGGTGTCTGAAATTTGTGATGCATTGAGATTAAGTTCTCTACGCAGTTCTTCGTGACATACGCTGCTCTTCAGTCATCTGTGAAGGTCTGAAATGGTGGAAGTGTTCACCTTGATGCTCTCAGGCATTACTCCAAGAACAAATCTGTTAAAAGTTTGTGAACTTGCTCAGCATTGTTGGAGTAGAGTATAATTGCAAGTCAATATCCACTTGAATGTGTGGAACTGGAAAAGGTAAAAAGGAAATTAAAAACAAATCCTGAAATGGAATCGGACCACAGGCATTTTGATCACACATATGCAGTTTTTAAAGTGTATTTGAAAAGAAAATGATCGTACATCAACAAAGTTAACCCGCAGATCAGCCTCAGTCTGCTTTATTTTGCATTTAAAATATTTCCATCTTTACATCTACATCCACATTTGAGTCACACAAACACTCAAAATGTATTTTGGTTTATGCAGTTGGCTCCTTTCATTTATCCCTGGGCATAAATATGTCTTAAATATTACTGAAATATAAGTCTTACTTTACCACTATTTTAAAAATGGCATTTTTAATGACATTCTATACTGACATTTTAATTACCCTTTTTAATGTGTTTTCTTAATGACATACTACAAACTATACCATGACTTGTTTTTCTTTACTATAGTATGATTTTATATATAACTATATATAAATATTTTTTAAGAACATACTATACTATGATTTTTATGATTTTTTAGACAAACTTCACCATTATATTTTAATATTTTTTTAATATATTTTTTGACACTATGATGTAATGATTTTTTTAACATACTGTACTGACTTTTCTTTAGATTTTTTTATGATATACTATGACTTTTTCTGTATTTTTTTAATGACTTACTTGACTGTGACTTTAAAAATGATTTTTTTAACATTTTGTACTATGTATTTTCTAATATTTTTTGTGCCGCACGATCATGTGACATTTTGATGAATTTTTTTGAAGTTTTTATGACATACTTTATCATGACTTTTTTTAAATCATTTTTTAGCATACTGTACTTTGACAATTTAATGTGTATATGACATATTAAAATATGATATTTTTATTACTTTAACAATTTATACTATGACATTTCTGTGAATTTTTAGTACATTATTACTTTTTTAAATGATTTTTTAAACACTATACTATGACATGTTCATGACTTACTATATGATTTATGATTATTATGATTTTTTAATTATTTTTAATTTTTTAATACTATCCTTTTTCTCTAATTTTTTTCAACATATTATACTATGGCTATTTTTATAAGCTGTTTTTAATGACATGCTATGCTAGGATTTTTTTCATAGTTTTTGTTTTTACATACTATACTATGATTTTTGGTTATTTTTTACCAATGTACTGTACCTTGATTTTTTTTTTTAGGGGCATACTATGCAATGACTTTTTTGTTATTTTTTTAACTGACATACCATACTATGACTTTTCGTGTTTTTTAATGACATAATATGCTATGTCTTTTTTCATAACATGCTATACCATGAGATTTTTATGATTTTTTTCTATGACTCTTGACATTTTTATGGCTTGCTAGACTGTGACTTTTTTAGTTCATAGAAAGAGACAACTTTCACAAGTAGGGACAAAGCAGGATCAGTACCTTCTTCCTATTCTAACTTCTTTCTGTCCTCTCCTGCAGGTATTACCATTACCTGTACACCAACTATTTACCCACTAGTCTGAAGGGCATGGTGGACCAGCTGGCCAACTGCGAGGACATCCTGATGAACTTCCTGGTCTCTGCTGTCACCAAGCTGCCGCCCATCAAGGTCACACAGAAGAAACAGTACAAGGAGACCATGATGGGACAGGTGAGAGCGTATTGATACCCCGTCTCATAACCAGAGGCTTGTGTTTTTTAAAGGCATTATGGACTGTATTTTACTTGGATGACTCATTAGCTTATAGCGCTTTTTGAAAGAGCTGTTACACCAAAACAGGACAGCTGCCAGTTGAGAGAACTGCTTTGCATTAAAGAAAAACTCATTACAGGATATGATTGAACTCGTAACAATCTGAGGCTTATTATAAAATCCACTTTGATTTTGTCCTCCTTTTTATAAATTGTGATTCATACTGAAGCCAGCGTTGTTTTCTTCCCAGCGTCAGCGTGTGTCATGGCCTTTCAGCTGCAGTGAACTCTTGCTGCTTTGTGAACGCCATGAATTATTCTCTTAAAATTCTCTGCTACGACCCGTGGGTAAACAGGACAAGTTACTTACTGTACAGCAGAGAGACAAAGACACAGAAGGGAGTCGTGTCAGTTTTTATGGCTCACGTCATTCTTTCTAGTCAGGCTCCAGTCTCCCAAATATAGAGTATGATCCAGCTGATGATTTATTGAGAAACATTAATGTCATTCAGTAATGGTTTTCTCTTGTCACAGCGTCTGAGCTATGACTATGATTGAGTGGAAGAAGGCAGCTGATTGTTATTGTCAGTCTTTTTTTACATAATGGGAATGTCTCTTTCCCACCAGTCATGTAGAGCAGTGGTTTTTATCCGGTGTACCCCCACATCCCATCATCGACACCACCTGTCACGTTCCTATGAAGTTCATTACAATGATTTTTAGGTGGATCTAAAGTAGTACAACATAGAAGTGGACGTTGTTGCATTTTCTCATGCAGTTGTAAGTATTTAGGTTGATTTTTGGCTAATTATTTCAACTGCTAATCCAATACCTTTAGCTAACTATTCCAACTGTTTCATTAGTTTTAGCTAATTATTCCGACTGTTTATTTATTACCTTTGACTTATAATTAATTGAGCGGCTCCACAATCTTTCCATGTACCTCTAATGAAGAGCAGAAGTACCCCCTGCAGTACAAGTACCCGTGGTTATGAATCGCTGATGTAAAGCAAAGTTATTTACTGTAATATCATGACTCTGAAATTATTTTTCTGTCTTCCCTCTTTCTCTTCTTCTTCTTCTTCATTCCCACCAGTCTTCGAGGGCTTCTCGCTGGGCCGATCCGGACCACTTTGCCCAGCGGCAAACCTGCATGAACAAGTTCGCCAGCTGGTTTGGCGCCATGCCGCTGGTCCACTCCCAGATGAGGCTGGACCCCGTCCTGTTCAAGGACCAGGTCTCCATTCTCCGCAAGAAATACAGGGACATCGAGAGGCTCTGACAGGACCGGCGCCCCCTCGGGGGAGACCCCACGCAGGGGGAGGCGCGAGAGAGAGACTCTGTGGAGAGTAGAAGGAGTAGTAGAACTACAGCAGGATGGACAGGGAGCGACACAGCTCTGTCTTCCACTCAGCACATTGCCAATGACCACAGCGCCGCTGCTGCCAGGACTTGACGCAGGAAGGGATGAATAGGAAACAAGCAGATGGCTTTTGGATATGAAAAAACACAAACAAAAACCGCAAACACAGACAGACAAAGAGGAGTACACAAACTGATGGACTTGCCAAACAGTACTGTATGTTTTGCAAATGTGCAAACACACAGCACACACTACTGACGACAAGAACTCTTGGATAGAATATTTTTTTGTACAACGTGAACAAGGACGACAATGACTTTCCTGCTCTCTCGGCACATGTGCAGGATGGTAGAAGAGGGAAGGTGTCCACGATCGCAAACCTGGCAACCCCGCCCACCATAAATCCCTAGCAACCCTCCCCAGTCTGCATCAGGACGTAATACTGGACAACCAAAACCCCTGTTTTAAGCCCTGTTCTTCAGTTGGTTTGATTTCTGTACAAATCAGCTCTCTGGTGTCACTGCTGACCCTTTGTCCTTTCTGAGAGGTACAAAATCAGTGCGTCATCAGCTTAATATTTTCGTTCTCAAGGCAGGAAAGGTAAACAATTGTGTCCAACCTGTTATTACAGTGGCTTGACAAGGTTTTTATAGCAAAGCGGCCATTATTTCTTGAAATTCTCAGCTATCAACACACATTCTTGAGCCTGGAGTCTGAAAACATCCTGTCTGTCCTATCCTCGGCTCATTCCTTGATGTGCTGATACGGCTTTTATAATGGTCTATCTGCTCCTCTGTTATCACTGAGATAAGTTAGAAAAACATCTCGTTTCATATCCCCCTTTCCTCTCATACTCGCCATGGCAGTTGTACTTTTCTCATCTTTTTTTTTCACTCACTTTCATCATCTTTTATTTCCCCCCTTCAAACTATCTGTACTTTCACTCTTCTGTGTGTGTGTGTGCGAGTGTGTGCGCGTGTGTGTTTATGTGTGCGTGCGTTCTGTGTTTATACAGAGCCTTGAAAAGTTGGCTCATCCAACCATAAGCTCAAGCGGAGTACATTTTCCCTCCGTTGGAATGAGCGAAATGAACATTTCTGGATGAAATGGAGCAGAACGTTGCATTCTAACCCAAACTCGTTTCGCCCATTTATTTCTTCCTGCATGGCCTCGCAGCACTATCCTTACAGGGAGAAATGGAATAAAATTTCAGACCATAGCAGGTCTTTAGTGACCAGCGTCATTTCACAGGAGTGCTTGTAGAGAGATTTTTAACGCTGAGCGCATCAGTGCCATTCTGACATCAGGGTCTGCCTTTTAAAATTGTTTATTGCACATCACGTTGCCTACATCAGTTTGAGATGCCTAGATGCTCCGGCGTTGAAATATTCTAGTCATCAGTCCAGTGTGGCTCTCCTGCCACCATTATTTTTATTTTTATTTTTTTCTCTGTGACATATCAGAGGACCTCAGAGCCATTAAATTGACAAAAGGTTTTCTCCTCCATTTGTCAGGCAGAGATACGTTTGGGCTTCAATTAGGTAAACCTATTTCATTTGGAGGGCTGTTTTTATTCCCAGGGGACAAGCTGTTGATGAAACACTCTAACATTATGGACCATTGTGTTGTGGAAGCAGTGACCCACAAACATGACCTGCTGGCTAATGCTAGCCTTGGGAGGACAGCTTATTTTTTTTTCCCCCTCGCATACACACACCCTCCCCTGCTTGTCCGTTACTTAAAACAGCTGCTCACATCGCAATTGTATTCACATCGAACCGCCTGACATTTTGCACCTTAAATTACCTTATTGGTATGGACAACCAGATCAGAATGCTGAAATAACTAGCTATCTCCAACGTTAATTGATTATTTGGAAGAGATAGGCGGTGTGAGGAAATGGCTGGCTCGTAGCGGAGATGCTACACGCTGTCAGTAGGTTTGCACGCAGCATGCAGCCAAGAGCACAGGCAGTCCACTCACACATTTAGTTTGCAGACACTTAAATGAGAGCAGCACGCTTTTAGTGGCCTTTCTGTCGGGCAGGCATTCAGCATAATGTCTCAGCCAAAGCTGTTCAGTGTGCATGTGTGTGTGTGCTAATCAGTAGCTGTCACCAACAGCGTCAATATCAGTGTCACACATTCAGTTACTGTTTTACTTTGATGTTTTTTCATTGATTTGTTTGCATTTTGTTCTACAAATATATAAAATGTATTGTAAAGCCTTTACAGTGTCAACAAAGGTGTCGTTCATGCTATGAAGTGTCGTATCCAAATGCTACCAATGCAAAGCTACTCTGTTTCAGCATATATCAAACACAGCAGGACTATCATGGGTTTTTTTTTTTCTTCTTCTTCCCACACGTCACTGCTTTAAATATCATGTCTGTATTTACATTCTGGGACTTCAGCTTTGGAGTGTTATTTGTTTGCCAGGAGAGATTTATGATCTGTTTAATGTGGAGACACCACAGCAAATGTTCACTCATCTAAGGAACGTGATTCTGGGAAAAACATACTCCTCACTTGGTCTGCATCTGGTCCTTATTTCATCATCAGAGAACTATATTGTTTGAATCCATATCAAGCCTTTTATGTCTGATCGTTTGAATACTGTATGTGGATCATCTCAAGAGAACTACGTCCCCCAGCTTTGCAGATGCTTAACACACACAAAAACTACCACCCATTTCAAATCCCTGCGACTCTCAGCACTGTACATAGGCATATATTTATTTTTTGAAAAAAAAAAAAAGACAGTGTTCGATTTGAAATGACGTGGCGAGAATATGAGACTGATCCTGCATCGCTGAGGGGAGTTAATGGTATTTATTCAGTTTATTTTCTACACGCTGTGCACATTAATCCACAAAGATGCCGATATACAGCTCATTTTATGTTTCACTCTGCATCGGTTTTCAGGGAAACATACATCACACTCTTTCTCATACACAGCCCCCCAAGAGAGAGAGATAAAATTTTCAGAGTCATAGTAGTTGAGTTTAAACTCTAAAAAAAAGATTGCATACACCACTGATCTAGAATTGGATTGGGCCGCACAATCTTGGCTCTCCGCGGGAGTCAAATTGCAAAGTCCCAATAAAGACCACGCCAACTGACACATGGAAAATAATAAGCAGCTGGGTCCTCTGAACCAGATGGAAACATTTTCAGATTCTGCTGTAACATCTTCCCCCCCATGCATTACAATAATGGGTCTGAGGCTGTGACACAGTTGTGTTTAAATTGCCTCTTTCAAAAGCTTGGTTTCAGGTCAGATAACTTGGCAACGGCAACTTGCTCCATCTTTCAGTTGGCGTGCTTTGCAGTACATCATCAAGTCCAGAGCTCAGTCAGAGTGTGATGGATGTGATTTAGGCCACCAGGAAAACCTTTGCATCCGCTTAAAATTTCTGTCATGTCTGTCATTTGATCAGGGGAAACATTATGCAAGTTATCATTGTGTGCTTCAAAACAGATGGAAGATGGTTTACCCAAAATGTGCCAGGCAGTTGGTGTTTATAGTGGCAACGGCGTGTGTGCTGGAAACTAGTCTGTTCTTGATTTGTGCCTTTTTATCAACATGTGAGTTCTTGACATGCCGAGCACTGTCTGTCCTAGACTTGTTATTTCCAGTAGACGGGCAGCAATAGCACCATATGCAGGGCCCCGAACAGCCCTGCTTTCATACACTGGATGAGTCACAGCTTCCATTCCCTTATTATAACGCCCCGTTTTCATCTTTGTGTTTGGACACTGTTGCTAAGGCAACAACGTATGACCACTTCCTGTTTGGGATTATTTATCAGTGATTTGGCTGTATCACATTACCAATCAGCAGTAATATCTGTTGATCTGTAAAGGACTTGGTCAAGCCCAGCTGTCCTGATGCCTTCTCCTCCCTCCTACCTTGTAATTAACAGAAGACTTTTATAGAGGTCACAAATGAAATAGATAAATGCCAATTTTGTAAGAATGATTTATAAAAAAAATAAACTCATATTTGATGATAACTGCATCTCCTTCTGCCATTTTGTTCAAATGTTTCTTATTAACAAACTTGTCATTTGTATGTCATATAGTATGTCATAAAATAGATGACAGGAAAAGTGTATTGTATCATCAAAATATGAACAGGGTATAGTATGTTATGCAATCAATATGTTAACAAAAAAAGTCATAATATGAAAAAATAATGAATTAAATAAAAATGGAGTATAGTATGTCAAGAATAATTCTAAAGTCATTTTAAGTCGTATGTCTTAAAATGAGGGGGAAAAGTCTTACTATAGTATGTCATGAAGAAATCAAAAACAAAATGTGAAATTACAATTTTAAAAACATATCATCAGAAACATCATAGTATAGTATGTCATTGAAAAAACATCATAGTATAATTTGTCAAAAAGAACATTAGTGTGTCATAAAAAACATAGTATAGCATGTCAAAAAACTGTCAAACTAAAGTATGTCATTAAAAAAACGTCATAGTATAGTAAGTCATAAAAAAGCAGTCAAGGTATAGTGTGCCAAAACAAATGTCATAGTATTTTATAAAAACCTCATACTATAGTATGTCATAAAAACATCATAGTATCATATGTCATAAAAAAAACGTTATAATGTATAATGTGAAAACAAAAAATCATAGAACAGTATGACAAAAAAAATGTCATAGTATAGTTTGCCATATAAACCTCATAGTATAGTGTCATAAAGACGTCATTCTATAGCATTTTTTTAAATGTCATAGTAGACTATGTCACAAAAACGTCAATACGGTATGTCAAAAAAAACGACATATAAACGTCAAAGTATAGCATTTAAAAAAAATGTCATAGTATAGTATGCCATATGAACCTCATAGTATGTCATAAAAATGTCATAGTATAGTAAGTCATAAAAAATGTCATAGTATAGTTTGTCTTAAAAATGTCATAGTATAGTATGTCATAAAAATGTCATAGTATAGTAAGTCATAAAAAATGTCATAGTATAGTTTGTCTTAAAAATGTCATAGTATAGTATGTCATAAAAATGTCATAGTATAGTATGTCATAAAAATGTCATAGTGTAGTATGTCATAAAAATGTCATAGTATAGTAAGTCATAAAAAATGTCATAGTATAGTTTGTCTTAAAAATGTCATAGTATAGTATGTCATAAAAATGTCATAGTATAGTATGTCATAAAAATGTCATAGTGTAGTATGTCATAAAAATGTCATAGTATAGTAAGTCATAAAAAATATCATAGTATAGTATGTCATAAAAATGTCATACTATAGTTTGTCTTAAAAATGTCATGGTATAGTATGTCAAAAAAACGTCATAGTATAGTATGTCATAAAAATGTCATAGTATAGTATGTCATAAAAATGTCATAGTGTAGTATGTCATAAAAATGTCATAGTATAGTATGTCATAAAAACGTCATAGTATAGTATGTAATAAAAAATGTCATAGTATAGTATGTCTTAAAAATGTCATAGTGTAGTATGTCATAAAAATGTCATAGTATAGTAAGTCATAAAAAGTCATAGTATAGTATGTCATAAAAATGTCATACTATAGTTTGTCTTAAAAATGTCATAGTATAGTATGTCATAAAAATGTCATAGTATAGTATGTCATAAAAACGTCATAGTATAGTATGTCATAACAATGTCATAGTATAGTATGTCATAAAAATGTCATAGTGTAGTATGTCATAAAAACGTCATAGTATAGTATGTAATAAAAAATGTCATAGTATAGTATCTCATAAAAAACGTCATAGTATAGTATGTCATAAAAATGTCAAAGTATAGTATGTAATAAAAACATCATAGTATAGTATGTCATAAAAAATGTCATAGTATAGTATGTCTTAAAAATGTCATAGTATAGTATGTCAAAAAAATTGTCACAGTATTGTATGTCTTAAAAATGTCATAGTACAGTATGTCATAAAAACGTCATAGTATAGTATGTCATAAAAAATGTCATAGTATAGTATGTAATAAAAACGTCATAGTATAGTATGTCATAAAAAATGTCATAGTATAGTATGTCATAAAAATGTCATAGTGTAGTATGTCATAAAAATGTCATAGTATAGTATGTCATAAAAACGTCATAGTATAGTATGTAATAAAAAATGTCATAGTATAGTATGTCTTAAAAATGTCATAGTGTAGTATGTCATAAAAATGTCATAGTATAGTAAGTCATAAAAAGTCATAGTATAGTATGTCATAAAAATGTCATACTATAGTTTGTCTTAAAAATGTCATAGTATAGTATGTCATAAAAATGTCATAGTATAGTATGTCATAAAAATGTCATAGTGTAGTATGCCATAAAAATGTCATAGTATAGTATGTCATAAAAACGTCATAGTATAGTATGTAATAAAAAATGTCATAGTATAGTATCTCATAAAAAACGTCATAGTATAGTATGTCATAAAAATGTCATAGTATAGTATGTAATAAAAACATCATAGTATAGTATGTCATAAAAAATGTCATAGTATAGTATGTCTTAAAAATGTCATAGTATAGTATGTCAAAAAAATTGTCACAGTATTGTATGTCTTAAAAATGTCATAGTACAGTATGTCATAAAAACGTCATAGTATAGTATGTCATAAAAAATGTCATAGTATAGTATGTAATAAAAACGTCATAGTATAGTATGTCATAAAAAATGTCATAGTATAGTATGTCTTAAAAATGTCATAGTATAGTATGTCAAAAAAAAATGTCATGGTATAGTATGTCTTAAAAATGTCATAGTATAGTATGTCATAAAAACATCATAGTATAGTATGTCATAAAAAATGTCATAGTATAGTATGTAATAAAAACGTCATAGTATAGTATGTCATAAAAAATGTCATAGTATAGTATGTAATAAAAAACGTCATAGTATAGTATGTCATAAAAAATGTCATGGTATAGTATGTAATAAAAAACGTCATAGTATAGTATGTCATAAAAAATGTCATAGTATAGTATGTCTTAAAAATGTCATAGTATAGTATGTCATAAAAAGGTCATAGTATAGTATGTCATAAAAAATGTCATAGTATAGTATGTAAAAAAAAAATGTCATAGTATAGCATGTCTTAAAAATGTCATAGTATAGTATGTCATAAAAACGTCATAGTATAGTATGTCATAAAAAATGTCATAGTATAGTATGTCTTAAAAATGTTATAGTATAGTATGTCAAAAAGAATGTCATAGTATAATATGTTATAAAAAATGTCATAGTATAGTATGTCATAAAAACGTGATAGTATACTATGTCATAAAAAATGTCATAGTACAGTATGTCATAAAAACGTCATAGTATAGTATGTCATAAAAAATGTCATAGTATAGTATGTCATAAAAACGTCATAGTATAGTATGTCATAAAAAATGTCATAGTATAGTATGTCATAAAAACGTCATAGTATAGTATGTCATAAAAAATGTCATAGTACAGTATGTCATAAAAACGTCATAGTATAGTATGTCATAAAAAATGTCATAGTATAGTATGTCATAAAAAGTCATAGTATAATATGTTATAAAAAATGTCATTGTATAGTATGTAATAAAAAACGTCATAGTATAGTATGTCATAAAAAATGTCATACTATAGTACGTCTTAAAAACGTCATAGTATAGTATGTCATAAAAATGTCATAGTATAGTATGTAATAAAAACGTCATAGTATAGTATGTCATAAAAAATGTCATAGTATAGTATGTCTTAAAAATGTCATAGTATAGTATGTCCAAAAAAATGTCATAGTATAGTATGTCATAAAAAATGTCATAGTATAGTATGTCAAAAAAAATGTCATAGTATAGTATGTAATGAAAACGTCATAGTATAGTATGTCATAAAAAATGTCATAGTATAGTATGTAATAAAAACGTCATAGTATAGTATGTCATAAAAAATGTCATAGTATAGTATGTCTTAAAAATGTCATAGTATAGTATGTCCAAAAAAATGTCATAGTATAGTATGTCTTAAAAATGTCATAGTATAGCATGTCAAAAAAAATGTCATAGTATAGTATGTCATAAAAAATGTCATAGTATAGTATGTAATAAAAACGTCATAGTATTGTATGTCATAAAAAATGACATAGTATAGTATTTCTTAAAAATGTCATAGTATAGTATGTCAAAAAAAATGTCATAGTATAGTATGTCATAAAAATGTCATAGTATAGTATGTCATAAAAACGTCATAATATAGTATGTCATAAAAAATGTCATAGTATAGTATGTCTTAAAAATGTCATAGTATAGTATGTCCAAAAAAATGTCATAGTAAAGTATGTCATAAAAAATGTCATAGTATAGTATGTCATAAAAATGTCATAGTATAGTATGTAATAAAAACGTCATAGTATAGTATGTCATAAAAAATGTCATAGTATAGTATGTAATAAAAAACGTCATAGTATAGTATGTCTTAAAAAATGTCATAGTATAGTATGTAATAAAAAACGTCATAGTATAGTATGTCATAAAAAATGTCATAGTATAGTATGTCATAAAAAACGTCATAGTATAGTATGTCAAAAAAAATGTCATAGTATAGTATGTCATAAAAACGTCATAGTATAGTATGTAATAAAAAATGTCATAGTATAGTATCTCATAAAAAACGTCATAGTATAGTATGTCATAAAAATGTCATAGTATAGTATGTAATAAAAACATCATAGTATAGTATGTCATAAAAAATGTCATAGTGTAGTATGTCTTAAAAATGTCATAGTATAGTATGTCAAAAAAATTGTCACAGTATTGTATGTCTTAAAAATGTCATAGTACAGTATGTCATAAAAAATGTCATAGTATAGTGTGTAATAAAAACGTCATAGTATAGTATGTCATAAAAAATGTCATAGTATAGTATGTCTTAAAAATGTCATAGTATAGTATGTCAAAAAAAAATGTCATGGTATAGTATGTCTTAAAAATGTCATAGTATAGTATGTCATAAAAACGTCATAGTATAGTATGTCATAAAAAATGTCATAGTATAGTATGTAATAAAAACGTCATAGTATAGTATGTCATAAAAAATGTCATAGTATAGTATGTAATAAAAAACGTCATAGTATAGTATGTCATAAAAAATGTCATGGTATAGTATGTAATAAAAAACGTCATAGTATAGTATGTCATAAAAAATGTCATAGTATAGTATGTCTTAAAAATGTCATAGTATAGTATGTCATAAAAAGGTCATAGTATAGTATGTCATAAAAAATGTCATAGTATAGTATGTCTTAAAATGTCATAGTATAGTATGTAAAAAAAAATGTCATAGTATAGCATGTCTTAAAAATGTCATAGTATAGTATGTCATAAAAACGTCATAGTATAGTATGTCATAAAAAATGTCATAGTATAGTATGTCTTAAAAATGTTATAGTATAGTATGTCAAAAAGAATGTCATAGTATAATATGTTATAAAAAATGTCATAGTATAGTATGTCATAAAAACGTGATAGTATACTATGTCATAAAAAATGTCATAGTACAGTATGTCATAAAAACGTCATAGTATAGTATGTCATAAAAAATGTCATAGTACAGTATGTCATAAAAACGTCATAGTATAGTATGTCATAAAAAATGTCATAGTATAGTATGTCATAAAAACGTCATAGTATAGTATGTCATAAAAAATGTCATAGTACAGTATGTCATAAAAACGTCATAGTATAGTATGTCATAAAAAATGTCATAGTATAGTATGTCATAAAAAGTCATAGTATAATATGTTATAAAAAATGTCATTGTATAGTATGTAATAAAAAACGTCATAGTATAGTATGTCATAAAAAATGTCATAGTATAGTATGTAATAAAAAACGTCATAGTATAGTATGTCATAAAAAATGTCATGGTATAGTATGTAATAAAAAACGTCATAGTATAGTATGTCATAAAAAATGTCATAGTATAGTATGTCTTAAAAATGTCATAGTATAGTATGTCATAAAAAGGTCATAGTATAGTATGTCATAAAAAATGTCATAGTATAGTATGTAAAAAAAAAATGTCATAGTATAGCATGTCTTAAAAATGTCATAGTATAGTATGTCATAAAAACGTCATAGTATAGTATGTCATAAAAAATGTCATAGTATAGTATGTCTTAAAAATGTTATAGTATAGTATGTCAAAAAGAATGTCATAGTATAATATGTTATAAAAAATGTCATAGTATAGTATGTCATAAAAACGTGATAGTATACTATGTCATAAAAAATGTCATAGTACAGTATGTCATAAAAACGTCATAGTATAGTATGTCATAAAAAATGTCATAGTATAGTATGTCATAAAAACGTCATAGTATAGTATGTCATAAAAAATGTCATAGTATAGTATGTCATAAAAACGTCATAGTATAGTATGTCATAAAAAATGTCATAGTACAGTATGTCATAAAAACGTCATAGTATAGTATGTCATAAAAAATGTCATAGTATAGTATGTCATAAAAAGTCATAGTATAATATGTTATAAAAAATGTCATTGTATAGTATGTAATAAAAAACGTCATAGTATAGTATGTCATAAAAAATGTCATACTATAGTACGTCTTAAAAACGTCATAGTATAGTATGTCATAAAAATGTCATAGTATAGTATGTAATAAAAACGTCATAGTATAGTATGTCATAAAAAATTTCATAGTATAGTATGTCTTAAAAATGTCATAGTATAGTATGTCCAAAAAAATGTCATAGTATAGTATGTCATAAAAAATGTCATAGTATAGTATGTCAAAAAAAATGTCATAGTATAGTATGTAATGAAAACGTCATAGTATAGTATGTCATAAAAAATGTCATAGTATAGTATGTCATAAAAACGTCATAGTATAGTATGTCATAAAAAATGTCATAGTATAGTATGTCTTAAAAATGTCATAGTATAGTATGTCCAAAAAAATGTCATAGTATAGTATGTCTTAAAAATGTCATAGTATAGCATGTCAAAAAAAATGTCATAGTATAGTATGTCATAAAAAATGTCATAGTATAGTATGTAATAAAAACGTCATAGTATTGTATGTCATAAAAAATGACATAGTATAGTATTTCTTAAAAATGTCATAGTATAGTATGTCAAAAAAAATGTCATAGTATAGTATGTCATAAAAATGTCATAGTATAGTATGTCATAAAAACGTCATAATATAGTATGTCATAAAAAATGTCATAGTATAGTATGTCTTAAAAATGTCATAGTATAGTATGTCCAAAAAAATGTCATAGTAAAGTATGTCATAAAAAATGTCATAGTATAGTATGTCATAAAAATGTCATAGTATAGTATGTAATAAAAACGTCATAGTATAGTATGTCATAAAAAATGTCATAGTATAGTATGTAATAAAAAACGTCATAGTATAGTATGTCTTAAAAAATGTCATAGTATAGTATGTAATAAAAAACGTCATAGTATAGTATGTCTTAAAAATGTCATAGTATAGTATGTCAAAAAAAAATGTCATGGTATAGTATGTCTTAAAAATGTCATAGTATAGTATGTCATAAAAACGTCATAGTATAGTATGTCATAAAAAATGTCATAGTATAGTATGTAATAAAAACGTCATAGTATAGTATGTCATAAAAAATGTCATAGTATAGTATGTAATAAAAAACGTCATAGTATAGTATGTCATAAAAAATGTCATGGTATAGTATGTAATAAAAAACGTCATAGTATAGTATGTCATAAAAAATGTCATAGTATAGTATGTCTTAAAAATGTCATAGTATAGTATGTCATAAAAAGGTCATAGTATAGTATGTCATAAAAAATGTCATAGTATAGTATGTCTTAAAATGTCATAGTATAGTATGTAAAAAAAAAATGTCATAGTATAGCATGTCTTAAAAATGTCATAGTATAGTATGTCATAAAAACGTCATAGTATAGTATGTCATAAAAAATGTCATAGTATAGTATGTCTTAAAAATGTTATAGTATAGTATGTCAAAAAGAATGTCATAGTATAATATGTTATAAAAAATGTCATAGTATAGTATGTCATAAAAACGTGATAGTATACTATGTCATAAAAAATGTCATAGTACAGTATGTCATAAAATTGTCATAGTATAGTATGTCATAAAAAATGTCATAGTACAGTATGTCATAAAAACGTCATAGTATAGTATGTCATAAAAAATGTCATAGTATAGTATGTCATAAAAACGTCATAGTATAGTATGTCATAAAAAATGTCATAGTACAGTATGTCATAAAAACGTCATAGTATAGTATGTCATAAAAAATGTCATAGTATAGTATGTCATAAAAAGTCATAGTATAATATGTTATAAAAAATGTCATTGTATAGTATGTAATAAAAAACGTCATAGTATAGTATGTCATAAAAAATGTCATAGTATAGTATGTAATAAAAAACGTCATAGTATAGTATGTCATAAAAAATGTCATGGTATAGTATGTAATAAAAAACGTCATAGTATAGTATGTCATAAAAAATGTCATAGTATAGTATGTCTTAAAAATGTCATAGTATAGTATGTCATAAAAAGGTCATAGTATAGTATGTCATAAAAAATGTCATAGTATAGTATGTAAAAAAAAAATGTCATAGTATAGCATGTCTTAAAAATGTCATAGTATAGTATGTCATAAAAACGTCATAGTATAGTATGTCATAAAAAATGTCATAGTATAGTATGTCTTAAAAATGTTATAGTATAGTATGTCAAAAAGAATGTCATAGTATAATATGTTATAAAAAATGTCATAGTATAGTATGTCATAAAAACGTGATAGTATACTATGTCATAAAAAATGTCATAGTACAGTATGTCATAAAAACGTCATAGTATAGTATGTCATAAAAAATGTCATAGTATAGTATGTCATAAAAACGTCATAGTATAGTATGTCATAAAAAATGTCATAGTATAGTATGTCATAAAAACGTCATAGTATAGTATGTCATAAAAAATGTCATAGTACAGTATGTCATAAAAACGTCATAGTATAGTATGTCATAAAAAATGTCATAGTATAGTATGTCATAAAAAGTCATAGTATAATATGTTATAAAAAATGTCATTGTATAGTATGTAATAAAAAACGTCATAGTATAGTATGTCATAAAAAATGTCATACTATAGTACGTCTTAAAAACGTCATAGTATAGTATGTCATAAAAATGTCATAGTATAGTATGTAATAAAAACGTCATAGTATAGTATGTCATAAAAAATGTCATAGTATAGTATGTCTTAAAAATGTCATAGTATAGTATGTCCAAAAAAATGTCATAGTATAGTATGTCATAAAAAATGTCATAGTATAGTATGTCAAAAAAAATGTCATAGTATAGTATGTAATGAAAACGTCATAGTATAGTATGTCATAAAAAATGTCATAGTATAGTATGTAATAAAAACGTCATAGTATAGTATGTCATAAAAAATGTCATAGTATAGTATGTCTTAAAAATGTCATAGTATAGTATGTCCAAAAAAATGTCATAGTATAGTATGTCTTAAAAATGTCATAGTATAGCATGTCAAAAAAAATGTCATAGTATAGTATGTCATAAAAAATGTCATAGTATAGTATGTAATAAAAACGTCATAGTATTGTATGTCATAAAAAATGACATAGTATAGTATTTCTTAAAAATGTCATAGTATAGTATGTCAAAAAAAATGTCATAGTATAGTATGTCATAAAAATGTCATAGTATAGTATGTCATAAAAACGTCATAATATAGTATGTCATAAAAAATGTCATAGTATAGTATGTCTTAAAAATGTCATAGTATAGTATGTCCAAAAAAATGTCATAGTAAAGTATGTCATAAAAAATGTCATAGTATAGTATGTCATAAAAATGTCATAGTATAGTATGTAATAAAAACGTCATAGTATAGTATGTCATAAAAAATGTCATAGTATAGTATGTAATAAAAAACGTCATAGTATAGTATGTCTTAAAAAATGTCATAGTATAGTATGTAATAAAAAACGTCATAGTATAGTATGTCATAAAAAATGTCATAGTATAGTATGTCATAAAAAACGTCATAGTATAGTATGTCAAAAAAAATGTCATAGTATAGTATGTCATAAAAACGTCATAGTATAGTATGTAATAAAAAATGTCATAGTATAGTATCTCATAAAAAACGTCATAGTATAGTATGTCATAAAAATGTCATAGTATAGTATGTAATAAAAACATCATAGTATAGTATGTCATAAAAAATGTCATAGTATAGTATGTCTTAAAAATGTCATAGTATAGTATGTCAAAAAAATTGTCACAGTATTGTATGTCTTAAAAATGTCATAGTACAGTATGTCATAAAAAATGTCATAGTATAGTGTGTAATAAAAACGTCATAGTATAGTATGTCATAAAAAATGTCATAGTATAGTATGTCTTAAAAATGTCATAGTATAGTATGTCAAAAAAAAATGTCATGGTATAGTATGTCTTAAAAATGTCATAGTATAGTATGTCATAAAAACGTCATAGTATAGTATGTCATAAAAAATGTCATAGTATAGTATGTAATAAAAACGTCATAGTATAGTATGTCATAAAAAATGTCATAGTATAGTATGTAATAAAAAACGTCATAGTATAGTATGTCATAAAAAATGTCATGGTATAGTATGTAATAAAAAACGTCATAGTATAGTATGTCATAAAAAATGTCATAGTATAGTATGTCTTAAAAATGTCATAGTATAGTATGTCATAAAAAGGTCATAGTATAGTATGTCATAAAAAATGTCATAGTATAGTATGTCTTAAAATGTCATAGTATAGTATGTAAAAAAAAAATGTCATAGTATAGCATGTCTTAAAAATGTCATAGTATAGTATGTCATAAAAACGTCATAGTATAGTATGTCATAAAAAATGTCATAGTATAGTATGTCTTAAAAATGTTATAGTATACTATGTCAAAAAGAATGTCATAGTATAATATGTTATAAAAAATGTGATAGTATAGTATGTCATAAAAACGTGATAGTATACTATGTCATAAAAAATGTCATAGTACAGTATGTCATAAAAACGTCATAGTATAGTATGTCATAAAAAATGTCATAGTACAGTATGTCATAAAAACGTCATAGTATAGTATGTCATAAAAAATGTCATAGTACAGTATGTCATAAAAACGTCATAGTATAGTATGTCATAAAAAATGTCATAGTACAGTATGTCATAAAAACGTCATAGTATAGTATGTCATAAAAAATGTCATAGTATAGTATGTCATAAAAAGTCATAGTATAATATGTTATAAAAAATGTCATTGTATAGTATGTAATAAAAAACGTCATAGTATAGTATGTCATAAAAAATGTCATACTATAGTACATCTTAGAAACGTCATAGTATAGTATGTCATAAAAATGTCATAGTATAGTATGTAATAAAAACGTCATAGTATAGTATGTCATAAAAAATGTCATAGTATAGTATGTCTTAAAAATGTCATAGTATAGTATGTCCAAAAAAATGTCATAGTATAGTATGTCATAAAAAATGTCATAGTATAGTATGTCAAAAAAAATGTCATAGTATAGTATGTAATGAAAACGTCATAGTATAGTATGTCATAAAAAATGTCATAGTATAGTATGTCATAAAAACGTCATAGTATAGTATGTCATAAAAAATGTCATAGTATAGTATGTCATAAAAAATGTCATAGTATAGTATGTCAAAAAAAATGTCATAGTATAGTATGTAATGAAAACGTCATAGTATAGTATGTCATAAAAAATGTCATAGTATAGTATGTAATAAAAACGTCATAGTATAGTATGTCATAAAAAATGTCATAGTATAGTATGTCTTAAAAATGTCATAGTATAGTATGTCCAAAAAAATGTCATAGTATAGTATGTCTTAAAAATGTCATAGTATAGCATGTCAAAAAAAATGTCATAGTATAGTATGTCATAAAAAATGTCATAGTATAGTATGTAATAAAAACGTCATAGTATTGTATGTCATAAAAAATGACATAGTATAGTATTTCTTAAAAATGTCATAGTATAGTATGTCAAAAAAATGTCATAGTATAGTATGTCATAAAAATGTCATAGTATAGTATGTCATAAAAAATGTCATAGTATAGTATGTCTTAAAAATGTCATAGTATAGTATGTCCAAAAAAATGTCATAGTAAAGTATGTCATAAAAAATGTCATAGTATAGTATGTCATAAAAATGTCATAGTATAGTATGTAATAAAAACGTCATAGTATAGTATGTCATAAAAAATGTCATAGTATAGTATGTAATAAAAAACGTCATAGTATAGTATGTCTTAAAAAATGTCATAGTATAGTATGTAATAAAAAACGTCATAGTATAGTATGTCATAAAAAATGTCATAGTATAGTATGTCATAAAAAACGTCATAGTATAGTATGTCAAACAAAATGTCATAGTATAGTATGTCATAAAAATGTCATAGTAAAGTATGTAATAAAAAACGTCATAGTATAGTATGTCATAAAAAACGTCATAGTATAGTATGTCATAAAAAATGTCATAGTATAGTATGTAATAAAAACATCATAGTATAGTATGTCATAAAAAATGTCATAGTATAGTATGTCTTAAAATGTCATAGTATAGTATGTAAAAAAAAATGTCATAGTATAGCATGTCTTAAAAATGTCATAGTATAGTATGTCATAAAAACGTCATAGTATAGTATGTCATAAAAAATGTCATAGTATAGTATGTCTTAAAAATGTTATAGTATAGTATGTCAAAAAGAATGTCATAGTATAATATGTTATAAAAAATGTCATAGTATAGTATGTCATAAAAACGTGATAGTATACTATGTCATAAAAAATGTCATAGTACAGTATGTCATAAAAACGTCATAGTATAGTATGTCATAAAAAATGTCATAGTACAGTATGTCATAAAAACGTCATAGTATAGTATGTCATAAAAAATGTCATAGTATAGTATGTCATAAAAACGTCATAGTATAGTATGTCATAAAAAATGTCATAGTACAGTATGTCATAAAAACGTCATAGTATAGTATGTCATAAAAAATGTCATAGTATAGTATGTCATAAAAAGTCATAGTATAATATGTTATAAAAAATGTCATTGTATAGTATGTAATAAAAAACGTCATAGTATAGTATGTCATAAAAAATGTCATACTATAGTACGTCTTAGAAACGTCATAGTATAGTATGTCATAAAAATGTCATAGTATAGTATGTAATAAAAACGTCATAGTATAGTATGTCATAAAAAATGTCATAGTATAGTATGTCTTAAAAATGTCATAGTATAGTATGTCCAAAAAAATGTCATAGTATAGTATGTCATAAAAAATGTCATAGTATAGTATGTCAAAAAAAATGTCATAGTATAGTATGTAATGAAAACGTCATAGTATAGTATGTCATAAAAAATGTCATAGTATAGTATGTAATAAAAACGTCATAGTATAGTATGTCATAAAAAATGTCATAGTATAGTATGTCTTAAAAATGTCATAGTATAGTATGTCCAAAAAAATGTCATAGTATAGTATGTCTTAAAAATGTCATAGTATAGCATGTCAAAAAAAATGTCATAGTATAGTATGTCATAAAAAATGTCATAGTATAGTATGTAATAAAAACGTCATAGTATTGTATGTCATAAAAAATGACATAGTATAGTATTTCTTAAAAATGTCATAGTATAGTATGTCAAAAAAAATGTCATAGTATAGTATGTCATAAAAATGTCATAGTATAGTATGTCATAAAAACGTCATAATATAGTATGTCATAAAAAATGTCATAGTATAGTATGTCTTAAAAATGTCATAGTATAGTATGTCCAAAAAAATGTCATAGTAAAGTATGTCATAAAAAATGTCATAGTATAGTATGTCATAAAAATGTCATAGTATAGTATGTAATAAAAACGTCATAGTATAGTATGTCATAAAAAATGTCATAGTATAGTATGTAATAAAAAACGTCATAGTATAGTATGTCTTAAAAAATGTCATAGTATAGTATGTAATAAAAAACGTCATAGTATAGTATGTCATAAAAAATGTCATAGTATAGTATGTCATAAAAAACGTCATAGTATAGTATGTCAAACAAAATGTCATAGTATAGTATGTCATAAAAATGTCATAGTAAAGTATGTAATAAAAAACGTCATAGTATAGTATGTCATAAAAAACGTCATAGTATAGTATGTCATAAAAAATGTCATAGTATAGTATGTAATAAAAACATCATAGTATAGTATGTCATAAAAAATGTCATAGTATAGTATGTCTTAAAAATGTCATAGTATAGTATGTCAAAAAAAATGTCACAGTATTGTATGTCTTAAAAATGTCATAGTACAGTATGTCATAAAAACGTCATAGTATAGTATGTCATAAAAATGTCATAGTATAGTATGTCAAAAAAAATGTCATGGTATAGTATGTCTTAAAAATGTCATAGTATAGTATGTCATAAAAACGTCATAGTATAGTATGTCATAAAAAAATGTCATAGTATTGTATGTAATAAAAACGTCATAGTATAGTATGTCATAAAAAATGTCATAGTATAGTATGTAATAAAAAACGTCATAGTATAGTATGTCAAAAAAAAAGTCATAGTATAGCATGTCTTAAAAATGTCATAGTATAGTATGTCATAAAAACGTCATAGTATAGTATGTCATAAAAAATGTCATAGTATAGTATGTCTTAAAAATGTCATAGTATAGTATGTCAAAAAGAATGTCATAGTATAATATGTTATAAAAAATGTCATAGTGTAGTATGTCATAAAAACGTCATAGTATAGTATGTCATAAAAAATGTCATAGTATAATATGTCAAAAAGAATGTCATAGTATACTATGTCTTAAAAATGTCATAGTACAGTATGTCATAAAAACGTCATAGTATAGTATGTCATAAAAAATGTCATAGTATAGTATGTCATAAAAACGTCATAGTATAGTATGTCATAAAAAATGTCATAGTATAATATGTTATAAAAAATGTCATTGTATAGTATGTAATAAAAAACGTCATAGTATAGTATGTCATAAAAAATGTCATGGTATAGTATGTAATAAAAAACTTCATAGTATAGTATGTCGTAAAAAATGTCATAGTATAGTATGTCTTAAAAATGTCATAGTATAGTATGTCATAAAAAGGTCATAGTATAGTATGTCATAAAAAATGTCATAGTATAGTATGTCTTAAAATGTCATAGTATAGCATGTAAAAAAAAAATGTCATAGTATAGCATGTCTTAAAAATGTCATAGTATAGTATGTCATAAAAACGTCATAGTATAGTATGTCATAAAAAATGTCATAGTACAGTATGTCATAAAAACGTCATAGTATAGTATGTCATAAAAAATGTCATAGTATAGTATGTCATAAAAACGTCATAGTATAGTATGTCATAAAAAGTCATAGTATAATATGTTATAAAAAATGTCATTGTATAGTATGTAATAAAAAACGTCATAGTATAGTATGTCATAAAAAATGTCATACTATAGTATGTCTTAAAAACGTCATAGTATAGTATGTCATAAAAATGTCATAGTATAGTATGTAATAAAAACGTCATAGTATAGTATGTCATAAAAAATGTCATAGTATAGTATGTCTTAAAAATGTCATATTATAGTATGTCCAAAAAAATGTCATAGTATAGTATGTCATAAAAAATGTCATAGTATAGTATGTCAAAAAAAATGTCATAGTATAGTATGTAATAAAAACATCATAGTATAGTATGTCAAAAAAAATGTCATAGTATAGTATGTCATAAAAATGTCATAGTATAGTATGTCATAAAAACGTCATAATATAGTATGTCATAAAAAATGTCATAGTATAGTATGTCTTAAAAATGTCATAGTATAGTATGTCCAAAAAAATGTCATAGTAAAGTATGTCATAAAAAATGTCATAGTATAGTATGTCATAAAAATGTCATAGTATAGTATGTAATAAAAACGTCATAGTATAGTATGTCATAAAAAATGTCATAGTATAGTATGTAATAAAAAACGTCATAGTATAGTATGTCTTAAAAAATGTCATAGTATAGTATGTAATAAAAAACGTCATAGTATAGTATGTCATAAAAAATGTCATAGTATAGTATGTCATAAAAAACGTCATAGTATAGTATGTCAAAAAAAATGTCATAGTATAGTATGTCATAAAAACGTCATAGTATAGTATGTAATAAAAAATGTCATAGTATAGTATCTCATAAAAAACGTCATAGTATAGTATGTCATAAAAATGTCATAGTATAGTATGTAATAAAAACATCATAGTATAGTATGTCATAAAAAATGTCATAGTATAGTATGTCTTAAAAATGTCATAGTATAGTATGTCAAAAAAATTGTCACAGTATTGTATGTCTTAAAAATGTCATAGTACAGTATGTCATAAAAAATGTCATAGTATAGTGTGTAATAAAAACGTCATAGTATAGTATGTCATAAAAAATGTCATAGTATAGTATGTCTTAAAAATGTCATAGTATAGTATGTCAAAAAAAAATGTCATGGTATAGTATGTCTTAAAAATGTCATAGTATAGTATGTCAAAAAAAAATGTCATGGTATAGTATGTCTTAAAAATGTCATAGTATAGTATGTAATAAAAACGTCATAGTATAGTATGTCATAAAAAATGTCATAGTATAGTATGTAATAAAAAACGTCATAGTATAGTATGTCATAAAAAATGTCATGGTATAGTATGTAATAAAAAACGTCATAGTATAGTATGTCATAAAAAATGTCATAGTATAGTATGTCTTAAAAATGTCATAGTATAGTATGTCATAAAAAGGTCATAGTATAGTATGTCATAAAAAATGTCATAGTATAGTATGTCTTAAAATGTCATAGTATAGTATGTAAAAAAAAAATGTCATAGTATAGCATGTCTTAAAAATGTCATAGTATAGTATGTCATAAAAACGTCATAGTATAGTATGTCATAAAAAATGTCATAGTATAGTATGTCTTAAAAATGTTATAGTATAGTATGTCAAAAAGAATGTCATAGTATAATATGTTATAAAAAATGTCATAGTATAGTATGTCATAAAAACGTGATAGTATACTATGTCATAAAAAATGTCATAGTACAGTATGTCATAAAAACGTCATAGTATAGTATGTCATAAAAAATGTCATAGTACAGTATGTCATAAAAACGTCATAGTATAGTATGTCATAAAAAATGTCATAGTATAGTATGTCATAAAAACGTCATAGTATAGTATGTCATAAAAAATGTCATAGTACAGTATGTCATAAAAACGTCATAGTATAGTATGTCATAAAAAATGTCATAGTATAGTATGTCATAAAAAGTCATAGTATAATATGTTATAAAAAATGTCATTGTATAGTATGTAATAAAAAACGTCATAGTATAGTATGTCATAAAAAATGTCATACTATAGTACATCTTAGAAACGTCATAGTATAGTATGTCATAAAAATGTCATAGTATAGTATGTAATAAAAACGTCATAGTATAGTATGTCATAAAAAATGTCATAGTATAGTATGTCTTAAAAATGTCATAGTATAGTATGTCCAAAAAAATGTCATAGTATAGTATGTCATAAAAAATGTCATAGTATAGTATGTCAAAAAAAATGTCATAGTATAGTATGTAATGAAAACGTCATAGTATAGTATGTCATAAAAAATGTCATAGTATAGTATGTAATAAAAACGTCATAGTATAGTATGTCATAAAAAATGTCATAGTATAGTATGTCTTAAAAATGTCATAGTATAGTATGTCCAAAAAAATGTCATAGTATAGTATGTCTTAAAAATGTCATAGTATAGCATGTCAAAAAAAATGTCATAGTATAGTATGTCATAAAAAATGTCATAGTATAGTATGTAATAAAAACGTCATAGTATTGTATGTCATAAAAAATGACATAGTATAGTATTTCTTAAAAATGTCATAGTATAGTATGTCAAAAAAATGTCATAGTATAGTATGTCATAAAAATGTCATAGTATAGTATGTCATAAAAAATGTCATAGTATAGTATGTCTTAAAAATGTCATAGTATAGTATGTCCAAAAAAATGTCATAGTAAAGTATGTCATAAAAAATGTCATAGTATAGTATGTCATAAAAATGTCATAGTATAGTATGTAATAAAAACGTCATAGTATAGTATGTCATAAAAAATGTCATAGTATAGTATGTAATAAAAAACGTCATAGTATAGTATGTCTTAAAAAATGTCATAGTATAGTATGTAATAAAAAACGTCATAGTATAGTATGTCATAAAAAATGTCATAGTATAGTATGTCATAAAAAACGTCATAGTATAGTATGTCAAACAAAATGTCATAGTATAGTATGTCATAAAAATGTCATAGTAAAGTATGTAATAAAAAACGTCATAGTATAGTATGTCATAAAAAACGTCATAGTATAGTATGTCATAAAAAATGTCATAGTATAGTATGTAATAAAAACATCATAGTATAGTATGTCATAAAAAATGTCATAGTATAGTATGTCTTAAAATGTCATAGTATAGTATGTAAAAAAAAAATGTCATAGTATAGCATGTCTTAAAAATGTCATAGTATAGTATGTCATAAAAACGTCATAGTATAGTATGTCATAAAAAATGTCATAGTATAGTATGTCTTAAAAATGTTATAGTATAGTATGTCAAAAAGAATGTCATAGTATAATATGTTATAAAAAATGTCATAGTATAGTATGTCATAAAAACGTGATAGTATACTATGTCATAAAAAATGTCATAGTACAGTATGTCATAAAAACGTCATAGTATAGTATGTCATAAAAAATGTCATAGTACAGTATGTCATAAAAACGTCATAGTATAGTATGTCATAAAAAATGTCATAGTATAGTATGTCATAAAAACGTCATAGTATAGTATGTCATAAAAAATGTCATAGTACAGTATGTCATAAAAACGTCATAGTATAGTATGTCATAAAAAATGTCATAGTATAGTATGTCATAAAAAGTCATAGTATAATATGTTATAAAAAATGTCATTGTATAGTATGTAATAAAAAACGTCATAGTATAGTATGTCATAAAAAATGTCATACTATAGTACGTCTTAGAAACGTCATAGTATAGTATGTCATAAAAATGTCATAGTATAGTATGTAATAAAAACGTCATAGTATAGTATGTCATAAAAAATGTCATAGTATAGTATGTCTTAAAAATGTCATAGTATAGTATGTCCAAAAAAATGTCATAGTATAGTATGTCATAAAAAATGTCATAGTATAGTATGTCAAAAAAAATGTCATAGTATAGTATGTAATGAAAACGTCATAGTATAGTATGTCATAAAAAATGTCATAGTATAGTATGTAATAAAAACGTCATAGTATAGTATGTCATAAAAAATGTCATAGTATAGTATGTCTTAAAAATGTCATAGTATAGTATGTCCAAAAAAATGTCATAGTATAGTATGTCTTAAAAATGTCATAGTATAGCATGTCAAAAAAAATGTCATAGTATAGTATGTCATAAAAAATGTCATAGTATAGTATGTAATAAAAACGTCATAGTATTGTATGTCATAAAAAATGACATAGTATAGTATTTCTTAAAAATGTCATAGTATAGTATGTCAAAAAAAATGTCATAGTATAGTATGTCATAAAAATGTCATAGTATAGTATGTCATAAAAACGTCATAATATAGTATGTCATAAAAAATGTCATAGTATAGTATGTCTTAAAAATGTCATAGTATAGTATGTCCAAAAAAATGTCATAGTAAAGTATGTCATAAAAAATGTCATAGTATAGTATGTCATAAAAATGTCATAGTATAGTATGTAATAAAAACGTCATAGTATAGTATGTCATAAAAAATGTCATAGTATAGTATGTAATAAAAAACGTCATAGTATAGTATGTCTTAAAAAATGTCATAGTATAGTATGTAATAAAAAACGTCATAGTATAGTATGTCATAAAAAATGTCATAGTATAGTATGTCATAAAAAACGTCATAGTATAGTATGTCAAACAAAATGTCATAGTATAGTATGTCATAAAAATGTCATAGTAAAGTATGTAATAAAAAACGTCATAGTATAGTATGTCATAAAAAACGTCATAGTATAGTATGTCATAAAAAATGTCATAGTATAGTATGTAATAAAAACATCATAGTATAGTATGTCATAAAAAATGTCATAGTATAGTATGTCTTAAAAATGTCATAGTATAGTATGTCAAAAAAAATGTCACAGTATTGTATGTCTTAAAAATGTCATAGTACAGTATGTCATAAAAACGTCATAGTATAGTATGTCAAAAAAAATGTCATAGTAAAGTATGTCATAAAAAATGTCATAGTATAGTATGTCATAAAAATGTCATAGTATAGTATGTAATAAAAACGTCATAGTAAAGTATGTCATAAAAAATGTCATAGTATAGTACGTAATAAAAAACGTCATAGTATAGTATGTCTTAAAAAATGTCATAGTATAGTATGTAATAAAAAACGTCATAGTATAGTATGTCATAAAAAATGTCATAGTATAGTATGTCATAAAAAACGTCATAGTATAGTATGTCAAAAAAAATGTGATAGTATAGTATGTCATAAAAATGTCATAGTAACGTATGTAATAAAAAACATAGTATAGTATGTCATAAAAAACGTCATAGTATAGTATGTCATAAAAAATGTCATAGTATAGTATGTCATAAAAACATCATAGTATAGTATGTAATAAAAAATGTCATAGTATAGTATGTCTTAAAAATGTCATAGTATAGTATGTCAAAAAAAATGTCACAGTATTGTATGTCTTAAAAATGTCATAGTACAGTATGTCATAAAAACGTCATAGTATAGTATGTCAAAAAAAATGTCATGGTATAGTATGTCTTAAAAATGTCATAGTATAGTATGTCATAAAAACGTCATAGTATAGTATGTCACAAAAAATGTCATAGTATAGTATGTAATAAAAAACGTCATAGTATAGTATGTCATAAAAAATGTCATAGTATAGTATGTAATAAAAAACGTCATAGTATAGTATGTCAAAAAAATTTCATAGTATAGTATGTCATAAAAAATGTCATAGTATAGTATGTAATAAAAAACGTCATAGTATAGTATGTCATAAAAAACGTCATAGTATAGTATGTAATAAAAAACGTCATAGTATAGTATGTCATAAAAAATGTCATGGTATAGTATGTCTTAAAAATGTCATAGTATAGTATGTCATAAAAAGGTCATAGTATAGTATGTCATAAAAAATGTCATAGTATAGTATGTCTTAAAATGTCATAGTATAGTATGTAAAAAAAAATGTCATAGTATAGCATGTCTTAAAAATGTCATAGTATAGTATGTCATAAAAACGTCATAGTATAGTATGTCATAAAAAATGTCATAGTATAGTATGTCATAAAAACGTCATAGTATAGTATGTCATAAAAAATGTCATAGTATAGTATGTCATAAAAACGTCATAGTATAGTATGTCATAAAAAATGTCATAGTATAATATGTCAAAAAGAATGTCATAGTATACTATGTCTTAAAAATGTCATAGTACAGTATGTCATAAAAACGTCATAATATAGTATGTCATAAAAAATGTCATAGTATAGTATGTCATAAAAACGTCATAGTATAGTATGTCATAAAAAATGTCATAGTATAATATGTTATAAAAAATGTCATTGTATAGTATGTAATAAAAAACGTCATAGTATAGTATGTCATAAAAAATGTCATAGTATAGTATGTCATAAAAATTTTATACTATAGTATGTAATAAAAACGTCATAGTATAGTATGTCATAAAAAATGTCATAGTATAGTATGTCTTAAAAATGTCATAGTATAGTATGTCCAAAAAAATGTCATAGTATAGTATGTAATAAAAACGTCATAGTATAGTATGTCATAAAAAATGTCATAGTATAGTATGTCTTAAAAATGTCATAGTATAGTATGTCCAAAAAAATGTCATAGTATAGTATGTAATAAAAACGTCATAGTATAGTATGTCATAAAAAATGTCATAGTATAGTATGTCTTAAAAACGTCATAGTATAGTATGTCCAAAAAAATGTCATAGTATAGTATGTAATAAAAACGTCATAGTATAGTATGTCATAAAAAATGTCATAGTATAGTATGTAATAAAAAACGTCATAGTATTTTATGTCATAAAAAACGTCATAGTATAGTATGTCATAAAAAATGTCATACTATAGTATGTAATAAAAACATCATAGTATAGTATGTAATAAAAAATGTCATAGTATAGTATGTCTTAAAAATGTCATAGTACAGTATGTCATAAAAACGTCATAGTATAGTATGTAATAAAAAATGACATAGTATAGTATGTAATAAAAACGTCATAGTATAGTATGTCATAAAAAATGTCATAGTATAGTATGTCAAAAAAAATGTCATAGTATAGTATGTCAAAAAAAATGTCATAGTATAGTATGTCGTAAAAATTTAATAGTAAAGTATATAATAAAAAACGTCATAGTATAGTATGTCATAAAAAACGTCATAGTATAGTATGTCATAAAAAATGTCATAGTATAGTATGTAATAAAAACATCATAGCATAGTATGTCATAAAAAATGTCATAGTATAGTATGTCTTAAAAATGTCATAGTATAGTATGTCAAAAAAAATGTCACAGTATTGTATGTCTTAAAAATGTCATAGTACAGTATGTCATAAAACCGTCATAGTATAGTATGTCATAAAAAATGTCATAGTATAGTATGTCATAAAAACGTCATAGTATAGTATGTCATAAAAAATGTCATAGTATAGTATGTAATAAAAACGTCATAGTATAATATGTCATAAAAAATGTCATAGTATAGTATGTAAAAAAAACATAGTATAGTATGTCAAAAAAAATGTCATAGTATAGTATGTCATAAAAATGTCATAGTATAGTATGTCAAAAAAAAGGTCATAGTATAGTATGTCATAAAAAATGTCATAGTATAGTATGTCATAAAAATGTCATAGTATAGTATGTCAAAAAAAATGTCATAGTATAGTATGTAATAAAAACGTCATAGTATAGTATGTCATAAAAAATGTCATAGTATAGTATGTCTTAAAAATGTCATAGTGTAGCATGTCATAAAAAAATGTCATAGTATAGTATTTAATAAAAAACGTCATAGTATAGTATGTCATAAAAAATGTCATAGTATAGTATGTAATAAAAAACGTCATAGTATAGTATGTCAAAAAAAATGTCATAGTATAGTATGTCATAAAAAATGTCATAGTATAGTATGTAATAAAAAACGTCATAGTATAGTATGTCATAAAAAATGTCATAGTATAGTATGTCATAAAAAACGTCATAGTATAGTATGTCATAAAAAATGTCATAGTATAGTATGTAATAAAAACGTCATAGTATAGTATGTCATAAAAAATGTCATAGTATAGTATGTCTTAAAAACGTCATAGTATAGTATGTCAAAAAAAATGTCATAGTATAGTATGTCTTTAAAATGTCATAGTATAGTATGTCATAAAAACGTCATAGTATAGTATGTCATAAAAAATGTCATAGTATAGTATGTCTTAAAAATGTCATAGTATAGTATGTCAAAAAAAATGTCATAATATAGTATGTCTTAAAAATGTCATAGTATAGTATGTCATAAAAACGTCATAGTATAGTATGTCATAAAAAATGTCATAGTATAGTATGTAATAAAAGCGTCATAGTATAGTATGTCATAAAAAATGTCATAGTATAGTATGTAAAAAAAACGTCATAGTATAGTATGTCAAAAAAAATGTCATAGTATAGTATGTCATAAAAATGTCATAGTATAGTATGTCTTAAAAATGTCATAGTATAGTATAGTATGTCAAAAAAAATGTCATAGTATAGTATGTAATAAAAACGTCATAGTATAGTATGTCATAAAAAATGTCATAGTATAGTATGTCTTAAAAATGTCATAGTGTAGTATGTCATAAAAAATGTCATAGTATAGTATGTCTTAAAAATGTCATAGTACAGTATGTCATAAAAACATCATAGTATAGTATGTCATAAAAAATGTCATAGTATAGTATGTCTTAAAAATGTCATAGTATAGTATGTCATAAAAACGTCATAGTATAGTATGTCATAAAAAATGTCATAGTATAGTATGTAATAAAAACGTCATAGTATAGTATGTCAAAAAAAATGTCATAGTATAGTATGTCTTAAAAATGTCATAGTGTAGTATGTCATAAAAAATGTCATAGTATAGTATGTCTTAAAAATGTCATAGTATAGTATGTCTTAAAAATGTCATAGTATAGTATGTCATAAAAACGTCATAGTATAGTATGTCATAAAAAATGTCATAGTATAGTATGTCTTCAAAACGTCATAGTATAGTATGTCAAAGAAAAAATGTCATAGTATAGTATGTCATAAAAAATGTCATAGTATAGTATGTCGTAAAAATGTCATAGTATAGTATGTAATAAAAAACTTCATAGTATAGTATGTCATAAAAAATGTCATAGTATAGTATGTCTTAAAAATGTCATAGTATAGCATGTAATAAAAACGTCATAGTATAGTATGTCATAAAAAATGTCATAGTATAGTATGTAGTAAAAACGTCATAGCATAGTATGTCATAAAAAATGTCATAGTATAGTATGTCTTAAAAATGTCATAGTATAGTATGTCAAAAAAAATGTCATAGTATAGTATGTCATAAAAATGTCATAGTATAGTATGTCAAAAAAAATGTCATAGTATAGTATGTCAAAAAAAATGTCATAGTATAGTATGTCTTAAAAATGTCATAGTATAGTATGTCAAAAAAAATGTCATAGTATAGTATGTCATAAAAATGTCATAGTATAGTATGTAATAAAAATGTCATAGTATAGTATGTCAAAAAAAATGTCATAGTATAGTATGTCAAAAAAAATGTCATAGTATAGTATGTCTTAAAAATGTCATAGTATAGTATAGTATGTCAAAAAAAATGTCATAGTATAGTATGTAATAAAAACGTCATAGTATAGTATGTCATAAAAAATGTCATAGTATAGTATGTCTTAAAAATGTCATAGTGTAGTATGTCATAAAAAATGTCATAGTATAGTATGTCTTAAAAATGTCATAGTACAGTATGTCATAAAAACATCATAGTATAGTATGTCATAAAAAATGTCATAGTATAGTATGTCTTAAAAATGTCATAGTATAGTATGTCATAAAAACGTCATAGTATAGTATGTCATAAAAAATGTCATAGTATAGTATGTAATAAAAACGTCATAGTATAGTATGTCAAAAAAAATGTCATAGTATAGTATGTCTTAAAAATGTCATAGTATAGAATGTCAAAAAAAATGTCATAGTATAGTATGTCCTAAAAATGTCATAGTATAGTATGTCATAAAAACGTCATAGTATAGTATGTCATAACAAATGTCATAGTATAGTATGTCTTAAAAACGTCATAGTATAGTATGTCAAAAATAATGTCATAGTATAGTATGTCTTAAAAATGTCATAGTATAGTATGTCATAAAAACGTCATAGTATAGTATGTCATAAAAAATGTCATAGTATAGTATGTCTTCAAAACGTCATAGTATAGTATGTCAAAGAAAAAATGTCATAGTATAGTATGTCATAAAAAATGTCATAGTATAGTATGTCGTAAAAATGTCATAGTATAGTATGTAATAAAAAACTTCATAGTATAGTATGTCATAAAAAATGTCATAGTATAGTATGTCTTAAAAATGTCATAGTATAGCATGTAATAAAAACGTCATAGTATAGTATGTCATAAAAAATGTCATAGTATAGTATGTAGTAAAAACGTCATAGCATAGTATGTCATAAAAAATGTCATAGTATAGTATGTCTTAAAAATGTCATAGTATAGTATGTCAAAAAAAATGTCATAGTATAGTATGTCATAAAAATGTCATAGTATAGTATGTCAAAAAAAATGTCATAGTATAGTATGTCTTAAAAATGTCATAGTATAGTATGTCTTAAAAATGTCATAGTATAGTATGTCAAAAAAAATGTCATAGTATAGTATGTCTTAAAAATGTCATAGTATAGTATGTCATAAAAACGTCATAGTATAGTATGTCATAAAAAATGTCATAGTATAGTATGTCTTACAAATGTCATAGTATAGTATGTCAAAGAAAAAATGTCATAGTATAGTATGTCATAAAAAATGTCATAGTATAGTATGTCATAAAAATGTCATAGTATAGTATGTAATAAAAAACGTCATAGTATAGTATGTCATAAAAAATGTCATAGTAGAGATTTTAATAAAAACGTCATAGTATAGTATGTCATAAAAAATGTCATAGTATAGTATGTCTTAAAAATGTCATAGTATAGTATGTCAAAAAAAATGTCATTGTATAGTATGTCATAAAAATGTCATAGTATAGTATGTAATAAAAAACGTCATAGTATAGTATGTCATAAAAAATGTCATAGTATAGTATGTAGTAAAAACGTCATAGCATAGTATGTCATAAAAAATGTCATAGTATAGTATGTCTTAAAAATGTCATAGTATAGTATGTCAAAAAAAATGTCATAGTATAGTATGTCTTAAAAATGTCATAGTATAGTATGTAATAAAAAACGTCATAGTATAGTATGTCATAAAAAATGTCATAGTATAGTATGTCATAAAAATGTCATAGTATAGTATGTAATAAAAAACGTCATAGTATAGTATGTCATAAAAAATGTCATAGTAGAGAATATAATAAAAAACGTCATAGTATAGTATGTCATAAAAAATGTCATAGTATAGTATGTCTTAAAAATGTCATAGTATAGTATGTAATAAAAACGTCATAGTATAGTATGTCATAAAAAATGTCATAGTATAGTATGTAATAAAAAACGTCATAGTATAGTATGTCATAAAAAATGTCATAGTATAGTATGTAATAAAAAACGTCATAGTATAGTATGTCATAAAAAATGTCATAGTATAGTATGTAATAAAAAACGTCATAGTATAGTATGTCATAAAAAATGTCATAGTATAGTATGTCTTAAAAATGTCATAGTATAGTATGTCATAAAAAGGTCATAGTATAGTATGTCATAAAAAAAGTCATAGTATAGCCTGTCTTAAAAATGTCATAGTATAGTATGTCATAAAAACGTCATAGTATAGTATGTCATAAAAAATGTCATAGTATAGTATGTCTTAAAAATGTCATAGTATAGTATGTCAAAAAGAATGTCATAGTATAATATGTTATAAAAAATGTCATTGTGTAGTATGTCATAAAAACGTCATAGTATAGTATGTCATAAAAAATGTCATAGTATAATATGTCAAAAAGAATGTCATAGTATACTATGTCTTAAAAATGTCATAGTACAGTATGTCATAAAAACGTCATAGTATAGTATGTCATAAAAAATGTCATAGTATAGTATGTCATAAAAACGTCATAGTATAGTATGTCATAAAAAATGTCATAGTATAATATGTTATAAAAAATGTCATTGTATAGTATGTAATAAAAAACGTCATAGTATAGTATGTCATAAAAAATGTCATGGTATATTATGTAATAAAAAACGTCATAGTATAGTATGTCGTAAAAAATGTCATAGTATAGTATGTCTTAAAAATGTCATAGTATAGTATGTCATAAAAAGGTCATAGTATAGTATGTCATAAAAAATGTCATAGTATAGTATGTCTTAAAATGTCATAGTATAGCATGTAAAAAAAAAATGTCATAGTATAGCATGTCTTAAAAATGTCATAGTATAGTATGTCATAAAAACGTCATAGTATAGTATGTCATAAAAAATGTCATAGTACGGTATGTCATAAAAACGTCATAGTATAGTATGTCATAAAAAATGTCATAGTATAGTATGTCATAAAAACGTCATAGTATAGTATGTCATAAAAAGTCATAGTATAATATGTTATAAAAAATGTCATTGTATAGTATGTAATAAAAAACGTCATAGTATAGTATGTCATAAAAAATGTCATACTATAGTATGTCTTAAAAACGTCATAGTATAGTATGTCATAAAAATGTCATAGTATAGTATGTAATAAAAACGTCATAGTATAGTATGTCATAAAAAATGTCATAGTATAGTATGTCTTAAAAATGTCATATTATAGTATGTCCAAAAAAATGTCATAGTATAGTATGTCATAAAAAATGTCATAGTATAGTATGTCAAAAAAAATGTCATAGTATAGTATGTAATAAAAACATCATAGTATAGAATGTCAAAAAAAATGTCATAGTATAGTATGTCTTAAAAATGTCATAGTATAGCATGTCAAAAAAAATGTCATAGTATAGTATGTCATAAAAAATATAGTATAATATGTAATAAAAACGTCATAGTATTGTATGTCATAAAAAATGACATAGTATAGTATTTCTTAAAAATGTCATAGTATAGTATGTCATAAAAATGTCATAGTATAGTATGTCAAAAAAAATGTCATAGTAAAGTATGTCATAAAAAATGTCATAGTATAGTATGTCATAAAAATGTCATAGTATAGTATGTAATAAAAACGTCATAGTATAGTATGTCATAAAAAATGTCATAGTATAGTATGTCTTAAAAATGTCATAGTATAGTATGTCAAAAAAAATGTCATAGTAAAGTATGTCATAAAAAATGTCATAGTATAGTATGTCATAAAAATGTCATAGTGTAGTATGTAATAAAAACGTCATAGTAAAGTATGTCATAAAAAATGTCATAGTATAGTATGTAATAAAAAACGTCATAGTATAGTATGTCTTAAAAAATGTCATAGTATAGTATGTATTAAAACACGTCATAGTATAGTATGTCATAAAAAATGTCATAGTATAGTATGTCATAAAAAACGTCATAGTATAGTATGTCAAAAAAAATGTCATAGTATAGTATGTCATAAAAATGTCATAGTAACGTATGTAATAAAAAACATAGTATAGTATGTCATAAAAAACGTCATAGTATAGTATGTCATAAAAAATGTCATAGTATAGTATTTAATAAAAACATCATAGTATAGTATGTAATAAAAAATGTCATAGTATAGTATGTCTTAAAAATGTCATAGTATAGTATATCAAAAAAAATGTCACAGTATTGTATGTCTTAAAAATGTCATAGTACAGTATGTCATAAAAACGTCATAGTATAGTATGTCATAAAAATGTCATAGTATAGTATGTCAAAAAAAATGTCATGGTATAGTATGTCTTAAAAATGTCATAGTATAGTATGTCATAAAAACGTCATAGTATAGTATGTCTTAAAAAATGTCATAGTATAGTATGTAATAAAAAACGTCATAGTATAGTATGTCATAAAAAATGTCATAGTATAGTATGTAATAAAAAACGTCATAGTATAGTATGTCAAAAAAATGTCATAGTATAGTATGTCATAAAAAATGTCATAGTATAGTATGTAATAAAAAACGTCATAGTATAGTATGTCATAAAAAACGTCATAGTATAGTATGTAATAAAAAACGTCATAGTATAGTATGTCATAAAAAATGTCATAGTATAGTATGTCTTAAAAATGTCATAGTATAGTATGTCATAAAAACGTCATAGTATAGTATGTCATAAAAAATGTCATAGTATAGTATGTCTTAAAAATATAGTATAGTATGTCAAAAAGAATGTCATAGTATAATATGTCATAAAAAATGTCATAGTATAGTATGTCAAAAAAAATGTCATAGTATAGTATGTCAAAAAAAATGTCATAGTATAGTATGTCATAAAAATTTAATAGTAAAGTATGTAATAAAAAACGTCATAGTATAGTATGTCATAAAAAACGTCATAGTATAGTATGTCATAAAAAATGTCATAGTATAGTATGTAATAAAAACATCATAGCATAGTATGTCATAAAAAATGTCATAGTATAGTATGTCTTAAAAATGTCATAGTATAGTATGTCAAAAAAAATGTCACAGTATTGTATGTCTTAAAAATGTCATAGTACAGTATGTCATAAAACCGTCATAGTATAGTATGTCATAAAAAATGTCATAGTATAGTATGTAATAAAAACGTCATAGTATAGTATGTCATAAAAAATGTCATAGTATAGTATGTCTTAAAAATTTCATAGTATAGTATGTCATAAAAACGTCATAGTATAGTATGTCATAAAAAATGTCATAGTATAGTATGTAATAAAAACGTCATAGTATAATATGTCATAAAAAATGTCATAGTATAGTATGTAAAAAAAACATAGTATAGTATGTCAAAAAAAATGTCATAGTATAGTATGTCATAAAAATGTCATAGTATAGTATGTCAAAAAAAATGTCATAGTATAGTATGTCATAAAAAATGTCATAGTATAGTATGTCATAAAAATGTCATAGTATAGTATGTCAAAAAAAATGTCATAGTATAGTATGTAATAAAAACGTCATAGTATAGTATGTCATAAAAAATGTCATAGTATAGTATGTCTTAAAAATGTCATAGTGTAGCATGTCATAAAAAAATGTCATAGTATAGTATTTAATAAAAAACGTCATAGTATAGTATGTCATAAAAAATGTCATAGTATAGTATGTAATAAAAAACGTCATAGTATAGTATGTCAAAAAAAATGTCATAGTATAGTATGTAATAAAAACGTCATAGTATAGTATGTCATAAAAAATGTCATAGTATAGTATGTCTTAAAAACGTCATAGTATAGTATGTCAAAAAAAATGTCATAGTATAGTATGTCTTTAAAATGTCATAGTATAGTATGTCATAAAAACGTCATAGTATAGTATGTCATAAAAAATGTCATAGTATAATATGTCATAAAAACGTCATAGTATAGTATGTCATAAAAAATGTCATAGTATAGTATGTCATAAAAACGTCATACTATAGTATGTCATAAAAAATGTCATAGTATAGTATGTAATAAAAACGTCATAGTATAGTATGTCATAAAAAATGTCATAGTATAGTATGTCTTAAAAATGTCATAGTATAGTATGTCAAAAAAAATGTCATAATATAGTATGTCTTAAAAATGTCATAGTATAGTATGTCATAAAAACGTCATGGTATAGTATGTCATAAAAAATGTCATAGTATAGTATGTAATAAAAGCGTCATAGTATAGTATGTCATAAAAAATGTCATAGTATAGTATGTAAAAAAAACGTCATAGTATAGTATGTCAAAAAAAATGTCATAGTATAGTATGTCATAAAAATGTCATAGTATAGTATGTAATAAAAACGTCATAGTATAGTATGTCATAAAAAATGTCATAGTATAGTATGTCTTAAAAATGTCATAGTATAGTATGTCAAAAAAAATGTCATAGTATAGTATGTCTTAAAAATGTCATAGTATAGTATGTCATAAAAACGTCATAGTATAGTATGTCATAAAAAATGTCATAGTATAGTATGTCTTACAAATGTCATAGTATAGTATGTCAAAGAAAAAATGTCATAGTATAGTATGTCATAAAAAATGTCATAGTATAGTATGTCATAAAAATGTCATAGTATAGTATGTAATAAAAAACGTCATAGTATAGTATGTCATAAAAAATGTCATAGTAGAGATTTTAATAAAAACGTCATAGTATAGTATGTCATAAAAAATGTCATAGTATAGTATGTCTTAAAAATGTCATAGTATAGTATGTCAAAAAAAATGTCATAGTATAGTATGTCATAAAAATGTCATAGTATAGTATGTAATAAAAAACGTCATAGTATAGTATGTCATAAAAAATGTCATAGTATAGTATGTAGTAAAAACGTCATAGCATAGTATGTCATAAAAAATGTCATAGTATAGTATGTCTTAAAAATGTCATAGTATAGTATGTCAAAAAAAATGTCATAGTATAGTATGTCTTAAAAATGTCATAGTATAGTATGTAATAAAAAACGTCATAGTATAGTATGTCATAAAAATGTCATAGTATAGTATGTAATAAAAAACGTCATAGTATAGTATGTCATAAAAAATGTCATAGTATAGTATGTCATAAAAAATGTCATAGTATAGTATGTCTTAAAAATGTCATAGTATAGTATGTCAAAAAAAATGTCATAGTATAGTATGTCATAAAAATGTCATAGTATAGTATGTAATAAAAAACGTCATAGTATAGTATGTCATAAAAAATGTCATAGTATAGTATGTAGTAAAAACGTCATAGCATAGTATGTCATAAAAAATGTCATAGTATAGTATGTCTTAAAAATGTCATAGTATAGTATGTCAAAAAAAATGTCATAGTATAGTATGTCTTAAAAATGTCATAGTATAGTATGTAATAAAAAACGTCATAGTATAGTATGTCATAAAAAATGTCATAGTATAGTATGTCATAAAAATGTCATAGTATAGTATGTAATAAAAAAACGTCATAGTATAGTATGTCATAAAAAATGTCATAGTAGAGAATATAATAAAAAACGTCATAGTATAGTATGTCATAAAAAATGTCATAGTATAGTATGTCTTAAAAATGTCATAGTATAGTATGTAATAAAAACGTCATAGTATAGTATGTCATAAAAAATGTCATAGTATAGTATGTAATAAAAAACGTCATAGTATAGTATGTCATAAAAAATGTCATAGTATAGTATGTAATAAAAAACGTCATAGTATAGTATGTCATAAAAAATGTCATAGTATAGTATGTAATAAAAAACGTCATAGTATAGTATGTCATAAAAAATGTCATAGTATAGTATGTCTTAAAAATGTCATAGTATAGTATGTCATAAAAAGGTCAAAGTATAGTATGTCATAAAAAAAGTCATAGTATAGCATGTCTTAAAAATGTCATAGTATAGTATGTCATAAAAACGTCATAGTATAGTATGTCATAAAAAATGTCATAGTATAGTATGTCTTAAAAATGTCATAGTATAGTATGTCAAAAAGAATGTCATAGTATAATATGTTATAAAAAATGTCATAGTGTAGTATGTCATAAAAACGTCATAGTATAGTATGTCATAAAAAATGTCATAGTATAATATGTCAAAAAGAATGTCATAGTATACTATGTCTTAAAAATGTCATAGTACAGTATGTCATAAAAACGTCATAGTATAGTATGTCATAAAAAATGTCATAGTATAGTATGTCATAAAAACGTCATAGTATAGTATGTCATAAAAAATGTCATAGTATAATATGTTATAAAAAATGTCATTGTATAGTATGTAATAAAAAACGTCATAGTATAGTATGTCATAAAAAATGTCATGGTATATTATGTAATAAAAAACGTCATAGTATAGTATGTCGTAAAAAATGTCATAGTATAGTATGTCTTAAAAATGTCATAGTATAGTATGTCATAAAAAGGTCATAGTATAGTATGTCATAAAAAATGTCATAGTATAGTATGTCTTAAAATGTCATAGTATAGCATGTAAAAAAAAAATGTCATAGTATAGCATGTCTTAAAAATGTCATAGTATAGTATGTCATAAAAACGTCATAGTATAGTATGTCATAAAAAATGTCATAGTACGGTATGTCATAAAAACGTCATAGTATAGTATGTCATAAAAAATGTCATAGTATAGTATGTCATAAAAACGTCATAGTATAGTATGTCATAAAAAGTCATAGTATAATATGTTATAAAAAATGTCATTGTATAGTATGTAATAAAAAACGTCATAGTATAGTATGTCATAAAAAATGTCATACTATAGTATGTCTTAAAAACGTCATAGTATAGTATGTCATAAAAATGTCATAGTATAGTATGTAATAAAAACGTCATAGTATAGTATGTCATAAAAAATGTCATAGTATAGTATGTCTTAAAAATGTCATATTATAGTATGTCCAAAAAAATGTCATAGTATAGTATGTCATAAAAAATGTCATAGTATAGTATGTCAAAAAAAATGTCATAGTATAGTATGTAATAAAAACATCATAGTATAGAATGTCAAAAAAAATGTCATAGTATAGTATGTCTTAAAAATGTCATAGTATAGCATGTCAAAAAAAATGTCATAGTATAGTATGTCATAAAAAATATAGTATAATATGTAATAAAAACGTCATAGTATTGTATGTCATAAAAAATGACATAGTATAGTATTTCTTAAAAATGTCATAGTATAGTATGTCAAAAAAAATGTCATAGTATGGTATGTCATAAAAATGTCATAGTATAGTATGTCAAAAAAAATGTCATAGTAAAGTATGTCATAAAAAATGTCATAGTATAGTATGTCATAAAAATGTCATAGTATAGTATGTAATAAAAACGTCATAGTATAGTATGTCATAAAAAATGTCATAGTATAGTATGTCTTAAAAATGTCATAGTATAGTATGTCAAAAAAAATGTCATAGTAAAGTATGTCATAAAAAATGTCATAGTATAGTATGTCATAAAAATGTCATAGTGTAGTATGTAATAAAAACGTCATAGTAAAGTATGTCATAAAAAATGTCATAGTATAGTATGTAATAAAAAACGTCATAGTATAGTATGTCTTAAAAAATGTCATAGTATAGTATGTAATAAAAAACGTCATAGTATAGTATGTCATAAAAAATGTCATAGTATAGTATGTCATAAAAAACGTCATAGTATAGTATGTCAAAAAAAATGTCATAGTATAGTATGTCATAAAAATGTCATAGTAACGTATGTAATAAAAAACATAGTATAGTATGTCATAAAAAATGTCATAGTATAGTATGTCATAAAAATGTCATAGTATAGTATGTAATAAAAAACGTCATAGTATAGTATGTCATAAAAATGTCATAGTAACGTATGTAATAAAAAACATAGTATAGTATGTCATAAAAAATGTCATAGTATAGTATGTCATAAAAATGTCATAGTATAGTATGTAATAAAAAACGTCATAGTATAGTATGTCATAAAAAATGTCATAGTAGAGAATTTAATAAAAACGTCATAGTATAGTATGTCTTAAAAATGTCATAGTATAGTATGTCAAAAAAAATGTCATAGTATAGTATGTCATAAAAATGTCATAGTATAGTATGAAATAAAAAACGTCATAGTATAGTATGTCATAAAAAATGTCATAGTATAGTATGTAGTAAAAACGTCATAGCATAGTATGTCATAAAAAATGTCATAGTATAGTATGTCTTAAAAATGTCATAGTATAGTATGTCAAAAAAAATGTCATAGTATAGTATGTCTTAAAAATGTCATAGTATAGTATGTAATAAAAAACGTCATAGTATAGTATGTCATAAAAAATGTCATAGTATAGTATGTCATAAAAATGTCATAGTATAGTATGTAATAAAAAACGTCATAGTATAGTATGTCATAAAAAATGTCATAGTAGAGAATTTAATAAAAAACGTCATAGTATAGTATGTCATAAAAAATGTCATAGTATAGTATGTCTTAAAAATGTCATAGTATAGTATGTAATAAAAACGTCATAGTATAGTATGTCATAAAAAATGTCATAGTATAGTATGTAATAAAAAACGTCATAGTATAGTATGTCATAAAAAATGTCATAGTATAGTATGTAATAAAAAACGTCATAGTATAGTATGTCATAAAAAATGACATAGTATAGTATGTCTTAAAAATGTCATAGTATAGTATGTCATAAAAAGGTCATAGTATAGTATGTCATAAAAAATGTCATAGTATAGTATGTCTTAAAAATGTCATAGTATAGTATGTCATAAAAAATGTCATAGTATAGCATGTCTTAAAAATGTCATAGTATAGTATGTCATAAAAACGTCATAGTATAGTATGTCATAAAAAATGTCATAGTATAGTATGTCATAAAAAATGTCATAGTATAGTATGTAATAAAAAACGTCATAGTATAGTATGTCATAAAAAATGTCATAGTATAGTATGTCATAAAAAATGTCATAGTATAGTATGTAATAAAAAACGTCATAATATAGTATGTCATAAAAAAATGTCATAGTATGGCATTTCTTAAAAATGTCATAGTATAGTATGTCATAAAAACGTCATAGTATAGTATGTCATAAAAAATGTCATAGTATAGTAGGTCTTAAAAATGTCATAGGATAGAATGTCAAAAAGAATGTCATAGTATAATGTTATAAAAAATGTCATAGTATAGTATGTCATAAAAACATCATAGTATAGTATGTCATAAAAAATGTCATAGTATAGTATGTCTTAAAAATGTCATAGTATAGCATATAAAAAAAAAATGTAGTATAGTATGTCATAAAAAATGTCATAGTATAGTATGTAATAAAAACGTCATAGTATAGTATGTCATAAAAAATGACATAGTATAGTATTTCTTAAAAATGTCATAGTATAGTATGTCATAAAAAACGTCATAGTATAGTATGTCATAAAAAACGTCATAGTATAGTATGTCATAAAAAATGTCATAGTATAGTATGTAATAAAAACATCATAGTATAGTATGTCATAAAAAATGTCATAGTATAGTATGTCTTAAAAACATCATAGTATAGTATGTCAAAAAAAATGTCATAATATTGTATGTCTTAAAAATGTCATAGTACAGTATGTCATAAGAACGTCATAGTATAGTATGTCATAAAAATGTCATAGTATAGTATGTCATAAAAACGTCATAATATAGTATGTCATAAAAAATGTCATAGTATAGTATGTCTTAAAAATGTCATAGTATACTATGTCAAAAAAAATGTCATAGTAAAGTATGTCATAAAAAATGTCATAGTATCGTATGTCTTAAAAATGTCATAGTATAGTATGTCAAAGAAAAAATGTCATAGTATAGTATGTCATAAAAAATGTCATAGTATAGTATGTAATAAAAAACGTCATAGTATAGTATGTCATCAAAAATGTCATAGTAGAGTATGTAATAAAAAACGTCATAGTATAGTATGTCATAAAAAATGTCATAGTATAGTATGTCTTAAAAATGTCATAGTATAGTATGTAATAAAAACGTCATAGTATAGTATGTCATAAAAAATGTCATAGTATAGTATGTCTTAAAAATGTCATAGTATAGTATGTCATAAAAACATCATATTATAGTATGTCATAAAAAATGTCATAGTATAGTATGTCATAAAAAATGTCATAGTATAGTATGTCTTAAAAATGTCATAGTATAGTATGTCAAAAATAATGTCATAGTATAGTATGTCTTAAAAATGTCATAGTATAGTATGTCAAAAAAAAAGTCATAGTATAGAATGTAATAAAAACGTCATAGTATAGTATGTCAAAAAAAATGTCATAGTATAGTATGTCATAAAAATGTCATAGTATAGTATGTCAAAAAAAATGTCATAGTATAGTATGTCATAAAAATGTCATAGTATAGTATGTAATAAAAAACGTCATAGTATAGTATGTCATAAAAAATGTCATAGTATAGTATGTCGTAAAAATGTCATAGTATAGTATGTAATAAAAAACGTCATAGTATAGTACGTCATAAAAAATGTCATAGTATAGTATGTCTTAAAAATGTCATAGTATAGCATGTAATAAAAACGTCATAGTATAGTATGTCTTAAAAATGTCATAGTATAGTATGTCATAAAAAACGTCATAGTATAGTATGTCAAAAAAAATGTCATAGTATAGTATGTCATAAAAATGTCATAGTAAAGTATGTAATAAAAAACGTCATAGTATAGTATGTCATAAAAAAGGTCATAGTATAGTATGTCATAAAAAATGTCATAGTATAGTATGTAATAAAAACATCATAGTATAGTATGTCATAAAAAATGTCATACTATAGTATGTCTTAAAAATGTCATAGTATAGTATGTCAAAAAAAATGTCATAGTATAGTATGTCTTAAAAATGTCATAGTATAGTATGTCATAAAAACATAGTATAGTATGTCATAAAAAATGTCATAGTATAGTATGTCTTAAAAATGTCATAGTATAGTATGTCAATGAAAAAATGTCATAGTATAGTATGTCATAAAAAATGTCATAGTATAGTATGTAATAAAAAACGTCATAGTATAGTATGTCATAAAAAATGTCATAGTAGAGTATGTAATAAAAAACGTCATAGTATAGTATGTCATAAAAAATGTCATAGTATAGTATGTCTTAAAAATGTCATAGTATAGTATGTAATAAAAACGTCATAGTATAGTATGTCATAAAAAATGTCATAGTATAGTATGTCTTAAAAATGTCATAGTATAGTATGTCATAAAAACATCATATTATAGTATGTCATAAAAAATGTCATAGTATAGTATGTCATAAAAAATGTCATAGTATAGTATGTCTTAAAAATGTCATAGTATAGTATGTCAAAAATAATGTCATAGTATAGTATGTCTTAAAAATGTCATAGTATAGTATGTCAAAAAAAAGGTCATAGTATAGAATGTAATAAAAACGTCATAGTATAGTATGTCATAAAAAATGTCATAGTATAGTATTTCTTAAAAATGTCATAGTATAGTATGTCATAAAAACGTCATAGTATAGTATGTCATAAAAATGTCATAGTATAGTATGTAATAAAAACGTCATAGCATAGTATGTCAAAAAAAATTTCATAGTATAGTATGTCTTAAAAATGTCATAGTATAGTATGTCATAAAAATGTCATAGTATAGTATGTAATAAAAAACGTCATAGTATAGTATGTCATAAAAAATGTCATAGTATAGTATGTCGTAAAAATGTCATAGTATAGTATGTAATAAAAAACGTCATAGTATAGTATGTCATAAAAAATGTCATAGTATAGTATATCTTAAAAATGTCATAGTATAGTATGTAATAAAAACGTCATAGTATAGTATGTCATAAAAAATGTCATAGTATAGTATCTAATAAAAACGTCATAGCATAGTATGTCAAAAAAAATGTCATAGTATAGTATGTCTTAAAAATGTCATAGTATAGTATGTCAAAAAAAACGTCATAGCATAGTATGTCAAAAAAAATGTCATAGTATAGTATGTCTTAAAAATGTCATAGTATAGTATGTCAAAAAAAATGTCATAGTATAGTATGTCATAAAAAATGTCATAGTATAGTATGTCATAAAAATGTCATAGTATAGTATGTCAAAAAAAACGTCATAGCATAGTATGTCAAAAAAAATGTCATAGTATAGTATGTCGTAAAAATGTCATAGTAGAGTATGTAATAAAAAACGTCATAGTATAGTATGTCAAAAAAAATGTCATAGTATAGTATGTCGTAAAAATGTCATAGTATAGTATGTAATAAAAACGTCATAGTATTGTATGTAATAAAAAATGTCATAGTATAGTATGTCTTAAAAATGTCATAGTATAGTATGAAATAAAAACGTCATAGTATAGTATGTCATAAAAAATGTCATAGTATAGTATGTCTTAAAAATGTCATAGTATAGTATGTCATAAAAACGTCATAGTATAGTATGTCATAAAAATGTCATAGTATAGTATGTCTTAAAAATGTCATAGCATAGTATGTCATAAAAACGTCATAGTATAGTATGTCATAAAAATGTCATAGTATAGTATTTAATAAAAACGTCATAGTATAGTATGTCATAAAAAATGTCATAGTATAGTATGTCTTAAAAAATGTCATAGTATAGTATGTCAAAAAAAATGTCATAGTATAGTATGTCTTAAAAATGTCATAGTATAGTATGTCATAAAAACGTCATAGTATAGTATGTCATAAAAAATGTCATAGTATAGTATGTAATAAAAACGTCATAGTATAGTATGTCATAAAAAATGTCATAGTATAGTATGTAATAAGAAATGTCATAGTATAGTATGTCATAAAAATGTCATAGTATAGTATGTAATAAAAACGTCATAGTATAGTATGTCATAAAAAATGTCATAGTATAGTATGTCTTAAAAATGTCATCGTATAGTATGTAAAAAAAAATGTCATAGTATAGTATGTAATAAAAACGTCATAGTATAGTATGTCATAAAAAATGTCATAGTATAGTATGTAAAAAAAAACGTCATAGTATAGTATGTCATAAAAAATGTCATAGTATAGTATGTCGTAAAAATGTCATAGTATAGTATGTAATAAAAAACGTCATAGTATAGTACGTCATAAAAAATGTCATAGTATAGTATGTCTTAAAAATGTCATAGTATAGCATGTAATAAAAACGTCATAGTATAGTATGTCTTAAAAATGTCATAGTATAGTATGTCATAAAAAACGTCATAGTATAGTATGTCAAAAAAAATGTCATAGTATAGTATGTCATAAAAATGTCATAGTAAAGTATGTAATAAAAAACGTCATAGTATAGTATGTCATAAAAAAGGTCATAGTATAGTATGTCATAAAAAATGTCATAGTATAGTATGTAATAAAAACATCATAGTATAGTATGTCATAAAAAATGTCATAGTATAGTATGTCTTAAAAATGTCATAGTATAGTATGTCAAAAAAAATGTCATAGTATAGTATGTCTTAAAAATGTCATAGTATAGTATGTCATAAAAACATAGTATAGTATGTCATAAAAAATGTCATAGTATAGTATGTCTTAAAAATGTCATAGTATAGTATGTCAATGAAAAAATGTCATAGTATAGTATGTCATAAAAAATGTCATAGTATAGTATGTAATAAAAAACGTCATAGTATAGTATGTCATAAAAAATGTCATAGTAGAGTATGTAATAAAAAACGTCATAGTATAGTATGTCATAAAAAATGTCATAGTATAGTATGTCTTAAAAATGTCATAGTATAGTATGTAATAAAAACGTCATAGTATAGTATGTCATAAAAAATGTCATAGTATAGTATGTCTTAAAAATGTCATAGTATAGTATGTCATAAAAACATCATATTATAGTATGTCATAAAAAATGTCATAGTATAGTATGTCATAAAAAATGTCATAGTATAGTATGTCTTAAAAATGTCATAGTATAGTATGTCAAAAATAATGTCATAGTATAGTATGTCTTAAAAATGTCATAGTATAGTATGTCAAAAAAAAGGTCATAGTATAGAATGTAATAAAAACGTCATAGTATAGTATGTCATAAAAAATGTCATAGTATAGTATTTCTTAAAAATGTCATAGTATAGTATGTCATAAAAACGTCATAGTATAGTATGTCATAAAAATGTCATAGTATAGTATGTAATAAAAACGTCATAGCATAGTATGTCAAAAAAAATTTCATAGTATAGTATGTCTTAAAAATGTCATAGTATAGTATGTCATAAAAATGTCATAGTATAGTATGTAATAAAAAACGTCATAGTATAGTATGTCATAAAAAATGTCATAGTATAGTATGTCGTAAAAATGTCATAGTATAGTATGTAATAAAAAACGTCATAGTATAGTATGTCATAAAAAATGTCATAGTATAGTATATCTTAAAAATGTCATAGTATAGTATGTAATAAAAACGTCATAGTATAGTATGTCATAAAAAATGTCATAGTATAGTATCTAATAAAAACGTCATAGCATAGTATGTCAAAAAAAATGTCATAGTATAGTATGTCTTAAAAATGTCATAGTATAGTATGTCAAAAAAAACGTCATAGCATAGTATGTCAAAAAAAATGTCATAGTATAGTATGTCATAAAAAATGTCATAGTATAGTATGTCATAAAAATGTCATAGTATAGTATGTCAAAAAAAACGTCATAGCATAGTATGTCAAAAAAAATGTCATAGTATAGTATGTCGTAAAAATGTCATAGTAGAGTATGTAATAAAAAACGTCATAGTATAGTATGTCAAAAAAAATGTCATAGTATAGTATGTCGTAAAAATGTCATAGTATAGTATGTAATAAAAACGTCATAGTATAGTATGTAATAAAAAATGTCATAGTATAGTATGTCTTAAAAATGTCATAGTATAGTATGAAATAAAAACGTCATAGTATAGTATGTCATAAAAAATGTCATAGTATAGTATGTCTTAAAAATGTCATAGTATAGTATGTCATAAAAACGTCATAGTATAGTATGTCATAAAAATGTCATAGTATAGTATGTCTTAAAAATGTCATAGCATAGTATGTCATAAAAACGTCATAGTATAGTATGTCATAAAAATGTCATAGTATAGTATTTAATAAAAACGTCATAGTATAGTATGTCATAAAAAATGTCATAGTATAGTATGTCTTAAAAAATGTCATAGTATAGTATGTCAAAAAAAATGTCATAGTATAGTATGTCTTAAAAATGTCATAGTATAGTATGTCATAAAAACGTCATAGTATAGTATGTCATAAAAAATGTCATAGTATAGTATGTAATAAAAACGTCATAGTATAGTATGTCATAAAAAATGTCATAGTATAGTATGTAATAAGAAATGTCATAGTATAGTATGTCATAAAAATGTCATAGTATAGTATGTAATAAAAACGTCATAGTATAGTATGTCATAAAAAATGTCATAGTATAGTATGTCTTAAAAATGTCATCGTATAGTATGTAAAAAAAAATGTCATAGTATAGTATGTAATAAAAACGTCATAGTATAGTATGTCATAAAAAATGTCATAGTATAGTATGTCATAAAAACATCATAGTATAGTATGTCATAAAAAATGTCATAGTATAGTATGTCTTAAAAATGTCATAGTATAGTATGTCATAAAAACGTCATAGTATAGTATGTCATAAAAATGTCATAGTATAGTATGTCTTAAAAATGTCATAGCATAGTATGTCATAAAAACGTCATAGTATAGTATGTCATAAAAATGTCATAGTATAGTATTTAATAAAAACGTCATAGTATAGTATGTCATAAAAAATGTCATAGTATAGTATGTCTTAAAAAATGTCATAGTATAGTATGTCAAAAAAAATGTCTTAGTATAGTATGTCTTAAAAATGTCATAGTATAGTATGTCATAAAAACGTCATAGTATAGTATGTCATAAAAAATGTCATAGTATAGTATGTAATAAAAACGTCATAGTATAGTATGTCATAAAAAATGTCATAGTATAGTATGTCTTAAAAATGTCATCGTATAGTATGTAAAAAAAAATGTCATAGTATAGTATGTAATAAAAACGTCATAGTATAGTATGTCATAAAAAATGTCATAGTATAGTATGTCATAAAAACGTCATAGTATAGTATGTCATAAAAAATGTCATAGTATAGTGTGTCATAAAAAATGTCATAGTATCGTATGTCATAAAAACGTCATAGTATAGTATGTAATAAAAAATGTCATAGTATAGTATGTCTTAAAAATGTCATAGTATAGTATGTCATAAAAACGTCATAGTATAGTATGTCATAAAAAACGTCATAGTATAGTATGTCATAAAAACGTCATAGTATAGTATGTCATAAGACGTTTCGCCTCTCATCCAAGAAGGTTCCTCTGGTACGGAGTTGCAGGCTTTAAGCTCTGTGTGGGTGTGAACCCTGGCAGAGTTGCTGGGGTCACAATGCGAGTCGTTGACCCTCCTGACCATTGTGTGTGCTGTTGGGGTCAGATGGGACCAGGTGTGAATGGGTGCGAAGTTGTCTGGGGAGGGATCCCAGGACTGCATTGCAGGTGGGTGATAAGTGGTGTCGGAGTCCACCTCCTCTGTTTAACGATGACATAGATGGCTTCTTTTACACCTCTTTCAAACCAAAAAATGTCATAGTATAGTTTGTCATAAAAACGTCATAGTATAGTATGTGATAAAAAAAAAAAACCCATCATAGTATAGTATGTCATATAAACCTCATAGTATACTTTGTCATAAAAACATCATAGTATAGTATGTCATAAAAAATGTTATAGTATAGTATGTCAAAAAAGTCATAATATAATATGTTATGTCATAAAAACCTAAGTATAGTATGTCATAAAAATGTGAGGCAAAAAGTCATAGTATAGTATGTCATGAAAATGTAATACAAAAGTAATAGTTTAGCATGTAATAACAAGATTATTAAAAAGTCATAGTATAGTATGTCGTAAAAATGTAATACAAAAGTCATAGTTTAGTATGTAATAACAAGATTATTAAAAAGTCATAGTGTCATAGTATTGTATGTCTTAAAAAATGTCATAGTTTAGTATGTCGTAAAAAATATAATAAAAGTAATAGTTTAGTAAGTCATGAAAATGTATTCAAAAAGTGATATCATAGTATGGGCCGGCAAGGTGGTGCAGTGGTTAGCACTGTTGCCTCACAGAGAGTTCCTGGTTCGATTTTGCATGTTCTCCCCATGTCAGCGTTTTCTCCAGGTACTCCAGCTTCCTCCCACAGTCCAAAGACATGCAGATTAGGGTTAACTGGTGACTCTAAATTGGCTCGATATGTGAATGTGAGTGTGAACGGCTGTCTGTGTCTATGAGTCAGATCTGTGATAGTCTGCCGACCAAGCGACCTCTGACTAGATCAACGGTTATGTAAAATGAACGAATGAATGAATGGTTTAGTATGTCATAAAAACGTAAAAAATAAAAGTCATAATATAGTATAACATAAAAATGTGAGACAAAAAAGTCATGTCATAAAAATTAAAAAAATAATAATAATATAAAAAAGTAATGGTAAAATATGTTATAAAAACTGGGGGAAAAGTCATAGTATAGAATTCCATAAAAAAGTCAGTACAGTATGTCATAAAAATGCTATTAAAAATGTATGCCTAACAGAACCAGGCATGCATGCATCATCATAAATCTGATGAAAAGAATGTATAAGCATATTTATTTATTTATTTGTGCATAGACACAGTTTGGGTTGTGAGTGTACTCAAAGTTTTATGCATCTGGTCCCTGCTGCCTGTGTCCCATAGCAGCTTTGTGGATAGCACTTAGCCTGTGGGACCAGACATCACTGATCCCCCCGTTTCCACCAAGCAGTCCGGTACAATTCAGTTCAGTTTGGCACGCTTTTTTTCCATTTCCCCTGTGAAAACTTGCGGATGGTACCAATGGAATTGATGAATTGAGGTTACATCTATTACTTTCCCACACACAGAGCAGTGATGTCACGCCTCACGGTTCAAGAGAGAGGCCTTCGCCATGGGTGAAAGTCCTTGTTCGAAAACAAGCATTTCTACAGAGGAAATTTAACAGCTGGAAATACAGGGAGCTTGGGACCTGTCTGTGGGTCAGTGAGTTTTCAAATGGCGTCAAATCTCGTAGGATTCCATAAATAAACTAAGCTGAATTCCAAATGATATAAGTCAGGCAAATTTTGGCATACAACTTATTTTGACAAATAAACAAATCCAAAACAAGCTACAAAATTGTAAAGCTCTGGAAATGGTGTTTAAGACCCCTCAGGCACTCTGGGTTTTGTTTCAGATCACAAAAAAAATTGTAGGGCTGACAAGAAATGGAAAAAGTTATTTAATCCTCATTTGAAAAGACTAGAACAAAGTTTTGGCCTCAGTTCTTCAGAATCAAGGACCACAGGTTTGCACAATCTGCAGAGTAAACCATCACACCATCTTCTCCTAAGTGCCAATTCACCACTAATGGAAATCTCACAGACCAGAAAGCAATGCACTCATAAGACATGTTACAAAGTCCCATCAAAACACAGAGACACTATCAAGTGCTCTACATACACACACTGTGTAAGGCCAGTTTAAAGTATATGAGACAGATTGAGGTACAGGCAGCACACTAAAAAGTGGACAAAACTATTCAAAAAAATAAGTCAGAGAATCGCTCAATATTGTATGTGACAGTGTTTGAGGATTCATTTTTTTTCCTGAACAATAACATATCGAGAATATATGCTGACACAAGCGCACATTGTAAACACCAGAGTATAACGCTGCACATTTTTATTCACTTCATCATTTGTGACAGAGTGTGCATGGACAAGTACTCAGCCCCTGACCTCTGCCTCAGCTGAATGAAAACACACTCCATTTGTACAGTAATAATGCTGCATCGCCCTCAGAGATATAACAACCACCCCTGTATTAGACTACTGAGGAGGGGTTTATTAGTCACTACTCAGAGCATTGATTTTTTTTTTTTTGTACTCTGTTGAAAGCCTTCTCGCTGCTCCAGCGCTGCATCTGTCCTTCTGCGTCTCCCTGAGGACGATACCCTCATAACACATCTTAGATACGACCCTGGCTTTGCTCTGAATTATTAAACACACCCATATCAGATATTCTCATGCATATCTGTAACCTGGCAGCGGTGCCATATGAGTGTGTCTTTGTGTGTGCGCACATGTACTCAGTTTTTAGCTCATGTTTCATGTTTGTATTGAATTAGGTCCTTTGTGAATTCTCCCTTCTCTCTGTCTTTACTCCGCCTGTTTTTTCTCATTTATAAATTAGAAAACAAAGACCAAGAGTTCCCGAATAAGCTGGCCTCCTATCAAAAAAAAGAAAAAAACAGCCTGTATTTATCTGAGAGTAGGAAATACTTGGAGTGAGGGGGAAACTTTTGGTTTTACTGTTAGGTCTCTGAGAAAAGCACTTTATCAACTTTCCTAGCTTATGAAGTGACCCCTACAGTATTGCTAATATTTAGGAGACCTCCAGTGGTGTCCTGACCTGTGAGGAGTTGCCAAGGTGTTCAGGCAGAGAAATGCTCACAGAGAAGCAAAGATGTTTATTAATGACTATAACCTTAGTAAGATTAAATAATGCTTTAAAGGACCTGATGCACGCTCCTTCTCAAGGACTTGCAGCACCCAGCATGCCGACCCAATACATGCACTGCTAGTGTAACTGCAATTCAGACGATGCAGCCGGCTGTAATGCTAAAGCTAGCTCATACGGATATCCGAAGGACCTTCAGGAACAAATCAGTACAGATTCCAATGAAAATATTCTCACATCTTTTATACAAATTTTGCCCTCTGCATTTTGAAAATACGAGTTTGAACATCAGCCACATTGACAATGTTTAGAACTAACATTAATTTGAAGCACCTGCGCAGTCTTGGGAAATATCTGTGAGTGAATGATGGTCACAAGAAATAATGAACAAAGGGTATGACCACAAGTTAACAGCTGCGAACTCCTTTTCTCTTTTTATCCCCCCCCATTAATGCTTCCTCCAAACTGACCCTTTGCTGAGGCCCACTCCTTTATGATGGTCCGTCAAGCTGTCAGAGCCCAAACCAACATGGAGTCCAAACCGTGACAAACTGCACTCCCTGAAGAAATATTATCAAATTTTGGGATACAAATGATAAACTATTTCAGAGAGAGGGGCAGGCAGAGGGGTCTACACCACATCATTGGTTATCAAGACAGACTGTGATGTAAATGAGGGGAAACTTCACCAATTTGCAACCAGCTACGTGTCATCACAGAGTGTGCACATGGAGAGATGAACTTTTAGTGTGATGCCTAGGAGTGACTCTGAGATGTTTGATAAATCCAGACGGGATAAACGACAGATAAACCAGTGAACAAAAATCACAGAACACCACAGTGTTAACTTTTTTTTTTATATATATAAAATCACAGATTATAGTTGAGCAGAAACCTTAACAAGGTAACATATTGAAATGTCACACAAGTCCAATCAGAGCAGAGCATTGATGAGTTTACGTATTACATCAAATTAAAAAAGCAGATCAATATAGTAACAATAAGACTTGTGATTTTGCCACAGTGTATGTCTTTCTTATTAAAGATTTTAGGGGTCATATAAAAGCTTTTTAAATTTGGGGCTTCACGCAGTTCTGATGCAATGAAATGGGCAGAATTTGAGGATTAAATAGAATATATCGATGTATCTCTACAGGCATAAACCCTCTATTGAGCTAGTACCTACAAATAGATAAAACACAATATATCAACTCTTCAGATTAGTTCAGTCAATATGTTGATTGAAATGCAGAATATCGAGGTAGACAGAATGTTTTCTGCCATCGTCCACACTGATGTCACCTGTAACCTCCCTCAGAGTGTTTTATGGGTGTTCTCACACGTCTCTGCGGTGTTGAGCTCTTTCGTCTTCATGTGTCTCCGCTCATATTTCCTTCTATTGTTTCACGTCTTCTTCAGGAAACGGGTTGAGATTGCCGAAGTCCCAATTTCCTCAGTAAAGTGCAGCCTCAGCCAGCCTGTGGTACCCTGTCGCTCGTCCAGTTAACGACCAAACCTTACTGTCCATTATGTGTAGTAAATGTGCGTGTGTGAGTGTGTGTGCGTGTGTGTGTGTTATGTATGAATGTGTTTCGAATGTGTGTGGCTCAGCTCCTCACAGCCAGCATGGAGTTGATCTCCCAGATGAGGTTGCGGAGTTGGTCCATGATCTGCTTCAGCTGCTGGTTCTTCTGCTTCAACTTCTGCAGCAAAATGACACAAATAGAGAAAAAAATAAAGCACAACATATTTTTAGATGGAAAAAAGGAGCATATATAAATGTCAGAGTGCTGCTTTGTCTGCTGAAACAATAAAACTACAGCTTAACAAAAGAACAAAAGGTCAAACAACCGACAAAACACCTCAGCAAACAACAAAGCAATTACATTTCAGCCGAAAACACATATTTCATGGCTTACAGGATATTAAAGTTGCACATACGGTAGTACTGGTATTAAAAACTCCCATGGAGTCATATTTAAGCTGCTACACCAAACAAGTTTTCCCCACGAGCTCTACCTTAGCATCATGTTATCAACTTAGCATAAACTTCACACTTCCTACACCACTCTGAGTCCTTGTAAAATATAATTTCCTTCTCCATATTACTGAGAAAAACAGGTTCCAGATGTAATTTCGTTCCTAATGACTGCTGCTGTTTTGCTGCAGGCATGAGAAAATGAACAGGGAGGTTTGTGCCAGCAGGAAGTCTTGTGAGAAACACAGAAGATTCTATTTCCTGTCTTCAAATGCAGTCCAGGGTATTGTTGTTGTCATAAAAACAATCTAAACAAAAGTTTCAAGGTTTTTATGTTTTAGTAGTGTTTGAGAATTGAGACTGATTCTTAGTTGAGAATCACAACTAATGTCAAATATATGTGTGGCAGCCATGTGGCAACCTCAGTGGTTAAAAATGAAGCCAAGTGTCAAAAACTGCAGTTTGAGGCTAGCTCCACAAGTGAGTCCATCCTCGCAGGCACCCATGTTTAATGCCCATCTTAAAAGCAGAAAAAATGCCTGCGTCAAAAAACATTTTTGGTCTCTATAGCTATTTCCCTCGGTCATGACGACTGTACAGGAGGTGATTTTTTGTATAACTCACCCATTTAAATGTTACTAAGGTTTAAAGTTACGCAAACTAAACTATGAAACTAAACTGTAACATTCTGGTCACCTAAAAAGAGTTTGGTTGTTCAAGTGACCTTCTATGGTGGGTCTTTTGTTTACTCCTGTTTTTCTAGAAAGTACAAGGGTTTTTAAGGTTTGAAGCAGATTTTTGCTTGTGAATATTAGCACTAGCATGAGTATTAGCACAGTTAAACACAGACTGTGTAAGCACCTGTGCTGACCATAGACACAGCACGATTCAAAGAGAGACAGACTACTTTAGTGTTGGTTCTGTTTCATTTTCATGGGATATGTTGACAGTAAAACCCTTTTTCTACCAAAATTAGTGACTATATGTGTATGTCCTTTAATGTGGGTAAACCCACTAAAAACAGGCAATAGACTCCTATACCATGCCAGCAAGCAAGTTTGCCTCTCTATTTTTTTGTTCTGGTGTGCTATGTTTGACGTCAGGGTTAGTAAACAGCAGAAAGCAGCATGGAGGCCAGAGAAAATGTTACAGTGGCTACATCCTTTTACTATCTGTTCAGTTTCAGTCTCTCTTTAAACTAACTCGACTAATTTAGAACAATGTTCGAGCACTGCTTGGACACAGACGGAATTTGTGGCTGACAGGACAAAGAGTCGCAGAAATTACCAACAGTCACGCTGAAAAGGGGGCAAAAATTAGCATGTCCACCACCCAGGTTTTATGTTTCCAGCCTTGCTGATCAGAGCTGGAGCCAATGTTTACCTATGACTACTGCAGAGTCTTCTATTTCGGGTATGAATGCCGATTGTAACCTTTACCATTAAATACAGAGCCAGATTGTAGTGGGTGTTAGTGGACTTTTTGTCCAGTGGGAAAGGGGCTTAAGTAAAATTAAAACCCAGGCCTTCTCCTTCACAGTTTGCTTGAGGTGAGGATTAACAAAAGTCTGAAAGCCACATTAACTTCATGTATTTCATTGTATTTCTCCCTCCAACATACAATAGATAAAATTTTCCCACCAGCCCATTGACCTCTCCCCAAATACGGAGTACTTTAGTTGACTTCATCAATCCAAGCCTCTGCTAATCGCTAAACCAACACATCTGGCCTGCCTCAGGGGCATACAGGTACATCACAGAGGAGCAAACAACCCAATATACCCGTCAGTCACTGAGCGCTTTGTCCACTGATTGCTTCTGAATGCTCCACTAAGATCTCTAAGTCAACAGCTGCTGTGGACTGAAGTACCACGTCGCTGAAGCTTTATACATAAACAAATAATGGCTCCGAAGCCTCTGCTACTGCTACTCAAGACTCAGAATAAAAACAGGTACAGCAGCCAAATGTGTGCTGCCTTTGAACAAGTAACTCAGGCAAAACATCTACATTTGAAGGTTCGGGCAAATTTAGCAACAGCAGTACATCACAGCTACTTACTCAGCTGCTTTTCTTCTGATAGATAGCCAGAGAGAGAGAGAGGGAGAGAAAGAGGAGAGCTCCTTCACTCAGGAGCTACTGTATCTGCAGTGCAGTGAAATCTATTAAGATTAAATCCATCTCACTCTCTCGGTAACACTCCTTTAGCCATGACTAATTACCAGCCATTTTTGCAGCGCAGATAACACCTTGAGCAATCGATTTCACACAGCTCTCTTAATATCAACTGTTTAGCTGATTGTCCTTGAAGATATTCCAGAGTGGAACATTTGGAGGCTTTCCAGTCTCTCTCTCTGGGGGGCTCTCAAGCTCTCTCACTCTTTTCTCGCTCCTCTTTCTCCCCCCTTTCTATCTCTCTACTACTTTCACTTTAATTCAGTGTGTGTGGATGTGTGTGTATTGCATGGGATATGCCTCATTACCCTGACGAGCAAGTTCTTGAAATAACTCGGTCATTTACTCTATATTAATGAGATGATACCATGAGCCTTTCAAACAATGTATACAACGCTGGTATTTTTTTTTTAACAACAAAACATTTCTATTTGCTTTTAAAAAAAACTGAAAACAGATTTATTTTTCAAGCTGATTTAGCTTCAAAGACAAAATTTGCTACTTCTGATTCCAGATTCTTCCACAAAAATCTACTCTCGGCTTTCCTTTGAAACCAGACATAAAAATTTTTCACAGTGGAAATAAGACTACGGAGGCAGCGAAGCCTTCACGGCACGTTCATCATAAAAGGCTCTCTGGCATATCTTGATATATGAATAACAAGGCTGCTATTATCACAGAAATTGTTCTGCAACCTCAGGGAGATATAATTCCATTCATAACCTTGTAATTAGCGTAACTCTAATCCTTCACACCTATAATGCGATGTTTGGAAAAAGGGTATACTACAGAGAACAAAGCAGAGAAAAGGAGCTCTGAACCATCTCTTTTTTTGTCTAGAGAACAAGGCTCTTACACACATACAGACACAAAAACACCTCTTGAGGAATCCGGCGGATGCACTCCCTCATTTCTTGGCCTGCCACTCAGCGGCTCTGCCCCACAATAATGTTTTGATGCCGTCTCAATCCGCAGTAGGCCTCTTCTGACACGCTCTGACACTACATCGGCCGCGGCAGGGTGGCCAGTCAACAACTCATGAAAGTAAACAAGGAAGCGCTGTCTGAGCTCCTGTCTCCGAAGGCCTCCTGCAGACTGGCAGACTGCCTACCTGCTTCATATAACCTGGAGATGCTGGCAGACGTCGGCGGACTAGCGGAGGAGAAAGTGGAAAAGCACTGTGACCCGAGATGGAGTGGAAATAGGCACGCACAGAGATGCAGTGATGTGTGTATATTAGTGTTTGTGGCGGAGAGCGTGCAGCTGTGCTGGTGTTTATGGTCTGATGTGCATGCCTGTGCGAGAAGAAGGGTGTGGCTGCACATAATAAATGCCTCTTAGTGTGTGCATCAGTCTGTGTTAGGGATTCAATCCATTGGATCGATATCAGCGCCAATCCTGACCTTATTAAGCAGAATGGTTATTGGCCAAGAGTGACCAATCCACAGTTTTCTGTTTGGCTCAGTTCATTTGCTGCAATGAGCTAACATTACAGCTAATTAGGGCTGCAGTCCTTACAATTTAAATTACTGATTAATCTGTTGACTATTTTTAAGAAAAATCAATTAAAAAAAAAAAATCGAAAATCTAGGTCTCTAATATATAAAATATTGGAAAAATTCCCCCAAAACAACAAATAATTTCCCAAAATGAATGTCTTTAAAAAACTTGTTTTGTGTGAACAACAGTCCAAAACCTAAAGACACTCAATTTAGAGTAATAGCAAGTAAACACAGTGACAAGCATCAAAGCTCACATTCTGGGAGCAGGAAACACTGAATATTAAAAAGAGCTTTATGCAACATTCAAAGCATTAAAATAGCAGCAAAACACTATTTGCTCTGTAAAGCCAGAGCGGAGTAATGATGACCCAAGTCCTCTGTGAGTGTTGTAATCTGAGCTTCTCTGTTCGTCATGTAGTACAGTGGTTGGTCATGTGTGCATGTTAGTGTAAGTCCCCATGAGTGTGTCTAATAGGCGAGCTTACCGCCGCTGCTTTGCACTGCTCTCATGCAACAGCCACCACTGATATCAGGAAGAGCAACACCCACGCTCCAATCTATACCAAGCAGCAACCACCTGAACAGGAAAAAAGAGCCCAACATCGACTGCCAAAAACTGCAGTTCCTCAAATGGCCACTTGAGGTTGGCTCCAGAAGCGAGTCAATCCTCGTAGACCCCTATGTTAAAATGGAAAACTTTACAGCAGAGACAAACATGTTTACAAAAAGTTGTTGTCTCTACAGCTAATTACAACATGCATTTTTATATAACTCATCCATTTAAATGTTATTAAGGCTGAAAGTTATATATAATTAAGAGCAGGCTGGTTGACATCACAACAGTCTATGAGAGCAATCCCTCCCCTCTAGTGCACAGCACGAGTCCACAAACTAATGGGTGACATCATGGTAGCTATGTCCATTATTTTATATAGTTCATGGTTTACTCCCATGTTAACACTGTTGTTTCCATGAGCACTGTTGCCATTGTTTGGCACTGTTAGCACTGATAGCTGCTAGCCATCGACTCATTTTGAGAACCATGTGCAAGCAATCCCACCTAAGACTCTGAATTATAGATATGCTCTAAATGACACGTACAGCTCATTTAAGAACTGACATTTATGGTTGGCTAGTATTAGCTTAGGATTTAGTCCATAGAGGTTTTATACAACTAGAGCATTCTTTATTGTGTCCATGCCACAAGGACTAGGAGCAATCATAGCTCTTCAAATGTCATTTTTGAGGGACTTTTTTAGCTCTTATTTAAAAATATGCACAGAAAAAAAGGGGAAAAAACACAGATGAACGGGCTGATAGTGAAGTTCAAGCTTTAATGCGTATGTATGCAAGGGGGGGAAGTACAATGCAATTTTAATGAGTCAAAATAAAAAGGACTGTACCAACCACAGGTCAATTGATGCCACTTCACTGTTCCTATTGGTGGTGTGAATGCAAACAGAAAAAAGCCCTTGAGGGTAGGTAGTTCTTGGGGCGGCTCCCCAGTGGGCAGTTCCTCTCAGGGAGATCTTAATCTGTTTGGTATGAATACATCTACTGTCTTAACGTTTTGTTGGGAGGTTGTTTTGAAAACTTGCATGTACGTTTTTTATGGCATGTCTGATGCAGTGGATCTGTACACCAAATGTGTGTGTGTTTGTGTGTTTGCGATCAGAGAGCGGGAAGAGAAGGTCATTAAAATGAAGAGTGTCCAACCACAGGAAGCTCTCAGGTGCACTTACAGCACATCTGGGCAGAGGACAAGCCAGGGTGAGATGTGTTTTTCAAACACAGTCTGGTTGCAAGCAAACCAGGTCTTGTAAACAAAAGTCACATGGACTCATAAGTAGTTTGTTTATTGGACAGAGTTTTGGCAACCTGTCATCTCAAGAGATTAAACATTTTGGCAGTGGGGGGGAGTCAAAAACAAATCCGATTCCAGTCCCTGTAACTTCAGCTAAGCCTGATGGACATGTCAGAGTAGCTGTAATTTACGTCTGATTCATATCCAGTAGGAACAGATTCTAAATAAAAAGTTGAACATAGTGTCTCTAGTGTTGCACTGCGGTTTGACCTACATTAGTTTAATTTTCCAAGCTTGTGAAACTGCGGATTATCAGATGTGTTTTTTTCCCAGTTTATGTAAAAGTGGAGCTGGCATTCAATAAGTAACAATTCTGGTCATTATTGATAATGATAATCATTTAGATATTTTTTAAAGCAAAACATCCAAACATTATCTTGTTCCAGCTTCTCAACTGAGTGTTTTTCTTTGTTTTATAATGGATATCACTACATGAGCTCAGGATCACTTTTGAAAACTATTGTTTGGTAAACACAGTTTATCACTGCATCCACAAGTGCAAAGCAAAAGCCAAATATTAACAACATCCATTAACAACATCCAGAAATGTCCGCCTTCTCTGGGCCTAAGCTTATCTGAGATGGACTGACATAAATAAGAAAAGTGTGCAGTGGTCTGACATCTTTTATTGTTTTTGGGAATCATGGACGTTGTGTCCTCTGGGCTAAAAAGGAAATGGACCATCCATATTCTTACCAGGGCAAAGTTCAAAAGCCAGCATTTGTGATGGTATGGGGAAGTGTTAGTGTCATCATGAGGCCACACTATTAACGCTGAAAGGTCCATACAGGTTCTGGAAACATTTGCTGCCATCCAGGTGACGTCTTTTTATAGGACGTACCTGTTTAACCCAACGAGACGATGCCAAACCACATTCTAAACATGCTGTGACAGCGTGGCTTCATAGAAAAAGAGTGCAGGTACTAGACTGACCTGCCCGTAGCCCAGACCTGTCTCCTACTGACAATGTGTGGTGCATTATGAAGCGCAGAGGACAGCAACAGAGCCCCCAGATGGTTGAGAAAGTGAAGTCGTATGTCAAGCAAAAATGGAAAGAATTTCACTTTCGAAACTTCAAAAGTTAGTGTCCTCAGTTCCCAAACATTCTTAAGTAACGACGACAACAATTCTTACTTTCAGGTAATTACACACTAATAAAAACTTGACTATGATTCGGCTATTATATTGCATTTCTGCCAATGGCTCCCCTTAGTCCTACACACTGGACCTTTAAGTACGTATTTGAAATTTCTCTATTAATGACTTGACTTAGGATTTCAAACGATCAGAAACACAACTCTCACTTGTCTTGTTTATAAATAGCCTGTAAATATGTAAGATTATCATCTGTCACGTACTTTTTCTGTAGGGACACTGTCATCATGGCATAGAAAGTGTAAAAGTCAAACTTCTTCCTCTGTGCTCCACTGTCCCTTAAAGAAAAGAGTCATCTTCTGAGTCACAGGCTGAGGAGAACTAGAATCCATTATGGTATAACTCATTAGTATCTGCAGCTTTTATCTTGACAGTATCTGATGCTTTGCTCACCATCAACTTTAAAACAACCCATCAGTTTGGGTCTCAGTGATAAAATATCCATACAGAGATGAGTTGTGCACGGTGGAGTGGAGGACAGCAGCTCCATCATTAGCTGCAGCCTTTAAAAAACAGAACAACAGGAAAAAGGACAGAGAGCTCTTAGCTAACAGGACAGATGACAGTTTGTTTAAATGACATGGATGAAGGCCTGTTACTCCATCTTTCTGTGCTTCACCCTGTCTGACATTCTCAGACTCCCTTCATCATGCTCCCTTTCTCCCCTACGCGTCCAAATCAGATCAAAGAAGCTGTCCTCAGTAGAAGGGTGTAAGACAGAAGTGGAAGAAGAAAAAGCTGAATTTTTCATCGAAATCTCTTTATTAAAATTCTGCTCCAGTGAAACTTTGCCACGAGAGAAGCTCACACTGCTGTATCTCTGTGTGTCATGTCAAGACAGATCCTGGCTCAGGCCACCAAAAGACATCCCGACCTGAAATCCATTAGTCACAAAATATATTCATACATTCACATCATGGGCCCATTGGAGATTTCTTTCAATTAAAAGTGAATGGATTTTTTTCTAACTTCAATTCTGCTCGAAAGTCGTTCAGTGCCACATCAGATGCAGCAACTCAGCACAACATCATAATCTGTAAACACTTGGGATTTGTCAAATGTGGGCCATCAAACAACAGGGCGTCTTCAGGCTTATCAAGCCTGATAATTGGCATCTCTATATTAATTAATTCTGTTGCATTATCTCCACATTAAAGCCGATTGGGGAGGGTTTTTTTGATCCATTAGACATTATAGAAAAAGCAAGCTAATCTTGTAATTATATTATTATATGAATAAGATGAGGTATTCATCTGCTTTTTAGCCATTTAACCCGTTTCATCTACGATTAAAAACATGACCACCGTGCTCTCAGAGCACATTAAGAACCCTAGTGTTGCTTTTTGATGAGGAGCTTTGAGATAATGGTAGGGAAGAAACGACTTAGATTAAAAAACTACATGCACGCACTCACACACACACACGTGCAGGAGGAGAGAGGAGGAATATAGCAAGTGGAGCGAAGACGTGCCTTCACTCAGGATTCCTCTGCTAATCCGCCCTGTCGCTGGCGACTCAAATCGCAGCTTTGACTCCGACGGATCTGGCTGGGAATTACAAGTGTAAGTGTCTGTGAGTGAGGAGAAGGGATTAGAGAGGAGAGGAGAGGAGAGGAGAGGAGAGGAGAGGAGAGGAGAGGAGAAAAGAGGGAGACGGAGATGGAGAGAGAAGAGAAGAGAAGAGAAGAGAAGAGAAGAGAAGAGAAGAGAAGAGAAGAGAAGAGAAGAGAAGAGAAGAGAAGAGAAGAGGAAGGGGGGTGGGAAGAGGAGCTGGGAAGGAAGAACTTAGATGGAGTGAAAAAAATATAGAGGAGAGAAGATGGACGTAACAAGAACAAGAAGCAAGAAGCGTGGGGATGGGAATAGAAAGGAGAGGAAGATAGAAGATGGTAGGAGACGAGAGAGAGGAAGATGAGGATAGGATGGGATGGGATGGGAGGGGTTGGGATGGGATAGGATAGGATAGGATAGGATAGGACAGGATTGGATAGGATAGGACAGGAGACGAGACGAAGATGCATAGTAAAGATTAGTAGGGGAATGGGAGGAAAGTAGGAGAAGAGGAAGAAAAGAGGGAGGGGAGAGGAGAGTAAGGATAGGTTCCAGTAGCTGGTTCCATTTTGGATCCAGTTCCAAGCTGGTAAAGTACCTGGATTCTTAAAACTTTGCATCCAACAAATCTTATATCTAATACGTCACATTAACAATCTCTCTTACGTAGTCATCTGACACTACAGACATCTGCAAAGCAAAATAACTGGTGATGTTTTGTCAGCAACACCGTTACCAACAACACTGACTGACTTAAGGCCTGGTTAAGGATTGCCTTAACCAGGCATGTCCAAAGTTGGGCCTGGGGACCAATTGTGGCCCTCAGATCAACCTCAAATGGCCCTTGGCTTGATTTCCAAAATACACTTTATGTGATCCAGTGAAGTACATCCAGTGTAAAAGACCCAGTGAAGTGGATCCAATGAGGAAGATCCAGTAAAGGAGATCCACTGAGGAAGATCTAGTGATGTAAATCCAGTACAGAAGATCCAGTGAGGACAATCAAGGGAGGAGAATGCAGTGAATCTAGTGAAGTAGATTCAGCAAAGTAGATCCGGTGAAGAAGATCCAATGAAGAAGATCCAATGAAGTAGATCCAGTGAAGTAGATCCATTTAGGAAGATCCAGTGAAGATCCAGTGAGGAAGATCCAGAGAGGAAGATCCAGTGAAGATCCTGTGTGGAAGATCCAGTGAAGAAGATCCAGTGAAGAAGATCCAGTGAGATCCGGTGAGGAAGAACCAGTTAAGAAAATACCAGTGTGGAGGATCCAGTGAGAAAGATCAAGTTAAGATCCAGTGATGAAGATCCAGTGAAGATCCAGTGAGATAGAAAAAGTAAAGAAAAAGCAGTGAGGGAGATCCAGTGAAGAAGATCCAGTGAAGTTGATCAAGACAGAGATATTGATCATAGGTCAAGATATTGCAAACATTCAAATATCAAACAGTCTTGGTTCTCATTCCTACTCAATAACGCCACATTGCAGAAATCATTCAGTCATTTTTTGATCACACCCTCAGTTTAGATAAACATGTAAAATCAGTAGTTCAAGCCAACTTCCACCATCTCGGAGATATTTTCAGGATCAGATCATTGCTTTCTCACAAACATCTGGAAAGTGTTGTGCATCCATAACCAGTTGATTAGGTTATTGCAATTCCTTGCTCTCTGCCATCAGTATAAATTCTCTCTTGCGCCTCCAGCTCATCCAAAACTCAGCTGCCAGAATCTTGACTCGGACTTAAAAATATGACCACAAAACAGCAATCCTGACTTCCCTACGCTGGTTACCTGATGTTTTTAGAATTGATTTGAAGATTTTACTCATACTTACAAAGCCCTGAGACGTCTTGCTCCAAATAATACAACAGATCTGTAATTGCAGTATGTTATCTGTCGCACCCTGAGATTCTCAGATACATCTTTTCTTGTTGTTCCAAGGTCTAAATTAATTCACAAAGGTGATACAGCCTTTGCAGTCAGAGCTCCAGGACTTTGGAATGACCTGCCGGACGAGAGCAGGGCTGCAAACTCAAGTGTTATCTTTAAATCACTTCTGAAAACCTACTTGTTTGAAATTGCCTTTTGGTGATTTTAACTGCTTTATTATTGCTTGTTTTACTCTGTTATGTGTACTCTGGTGTTATTGCTTTTATGTTGTTTCATTTATTTTGTCTTTTATTTGATTTTAGAAAGCACTTTGTTACTGTATTTTGAAAGGTGCTACGTAAATAAGGTTTATCACTATTATTATTACTACTATTATTATTAATAATAATAATAATAGTAATAATAATAATGTGCTCTCTTATTATTATTATTATTATCATTATTGTTGTTGTTATTAATAATAATAATAATAATAATAATGATAATAATAATAACAACGATAATAATAATAACAATGTGTTTTCATAAAGAGATAGTATACAAGCAAATGGAACGGTTACCTACCAGCAGACACTTCCTGCTAGGTAGCAGACATGGCCACAGCTAAAAAGCAAAACGGCCGCTGTTTTTAGAGTTTTTTAATAATACATATGATGCAAAAAGCAGCTGCTCTCCAGGTATCTTCACTTTATCTAGACCAGGGTCTGAGAACAACACAACTGTGCTCCATTGACTTTAATGCAATCATTTCAGAGTTCCTTCATTTTCAGGCTGGTTTTGTAGATTTCGAGCTTAACTTTGCGCCTGGGGCACGTGTAATAATGATACTCATTACCTGAAGAGGTTGGAAAAAGATAAACGTTTCTTCCCTGTTCCAAAACCAAAACCAAACCCTCAAAAGTGTAGAGTGTAAAGATATAGCCTACTGAATATATACACATGCTGTTTTTGCTTTTTAATTATCATAACGCTGAAAAAAGACCTACCCTGCTGTACAGGAACCGTTGAAGGGAAGCAGGGAAACTTTGCTGATATTCAACCAGCTGTGTGTCATCGCATTGCGCACAGATGAACATTGTTTGACTTCCCCCGGAGATCCCTGCCTGTCCGGTGGTGGAAGGTCTAGATGCTGGCAGCAGCACAGGGGTGAAGCCAAACACCGTTAATCTGCACACTGCGATGCCACACAGCTGGTTCAGTATCAGCCAAGTTTCCCTTTATATTCATTGTCTTCTGTCACAATCAGTAAAAGGGCAATTACGATATCGACTTATCAGAGTCGGCAAAAAAAAAAAAAAAAAAAGATCAAGGTCATGTCCATATACGATACGATATTGCCCTTGTGTTTATATGCAAATTGTTTATTTATTTTTTGTCTATCTGGGAAGTATCTTTACTTTTTCAAATTCCAGTTCAAATGTCCAGTATTCTTAAGAATTAAAAGATCATTGCGCTTGAAAGAGTGTACTTGCATCATTATGCTATTATATTATCATTACATCAGTGGCATAAAAGGTTCATAACAGTCAAGTGTATAAGATTTAGGGGGATTTCATGACTGCATCTCCTATATCACACCTATATCTCCTAAATCATCACTGCCAGAGATGAGGCAGGTTCAAACCTCAGACTCATTACCCTCTGCTGTTCTTTAAAATGCCTTACATTTTACATGGTTTACAGAGGCCGAGGCCAAACCTATTGCTGTCCATCAGACAGTGAGACACAGTGTCTTGGCAGAAATGCTACTTTAATTAAATTATATGGTTTATAATAAGTGTGAAAAAAATGGGAAAGGAGCCTCAGCTATGTGGAAAGGTGCCTTTCCAGAAACCAGCAATCCCCTAAATTATGCAAAAATGAAAAATGTCCTCAAGGAAATGCAACTCCCTATTAGGCAGAAGAATTAGGACAAACCAAACTCAGGGGGCTGACATTTTTAGAAATGATCGTGTCTACAGTAAGAGCTAAGAAAACCAAGACTCAATTAATAAACCTCTAAAACTACTATATCCCTGTACATACCATCCACATACTGGTCTATATGAAGATCAAATACCTGGGCCGTTTCATTTCCCTTTCTTGGCTATGTTCATCTTACAAACAAATGTGGCCAAAATCCAAGTTTTGCTGTGACATAGATCTGATTTTTTCTGGGTTGTGTGGAAACAGAAATCCAAATTTTTCCAAGCAGATCTGGGCCACTTTCATACGCGGTCCTAAACGCTATACATATCCAATCACTGGGAATGTGACTGCTATTAGAAAGGTCATATCAGAATTCATGTGTGTTTCCCATACATCCATGGCTTTTCCGCATCATACTTCACTGTGCACGTATAGATCACTCACCATACAGTGTTGAGTGGTCTCTCAAGGCTGCTGCGGTTGGCTGCCCCAGTCACCAGCCAATACAGCCCAATTGCCAGACGCTTTCTGACCGGGACAGCTTGCCTACGTGTGGTGACAGTCCTGTCGTGAGGCGCCAACAGAGATATTGGAATGTTTCCCTGGACATCATATGGTTTGGAAGAACTGTCCCTCCGTGAAACCCTCCACATCGCGTGCCCACCACCCCTGACTCATCTCCTGGCCGCACCCACACCTCTCTCTCCACAGAACTACCAGCAATAGCAGCAAATAGACCTAGAATAGATTATCCCAGACACAAATGCCCATTGCTCCAAAGGGCCTTTTCATCAAAAATACTATACACACTCTCCCAAACAGAAGCACATGGCTACTTACTACAGACAATGACATCATTTGACCTCTCTACGATGGCAGTCATTTGGGAGATGAGGCTTTCACTGCTATGTCATTCATTTTTTTGCATTTTTGTTGTTGTTCCAACCATATGTGTAAGACGTTATGGGTTACATGTGAGGCGTTTCAGGCCAGAGACACACTGATGTCAGATATGAGTTACTTCAAACAAGAATGTAAACAGTCTAGGCCAGGGGTCTTAAATGTTTTCCAGGCTAAGGAACCTTTAGTTGAAACAGAGACACTAGCTCACGTAAGTGCTTCAAGAATTCATGGATAACAGTTAGCCTATCATCAATGTTGTGTACTGTCCATTACATTGTTTGTTTTTTTTTTTAAATAAACAGGCCGATTTGTCTTTGCTTAAACATACATATTTTAATTTTCGAAAAACAAACAAACAAAACCTTGAACTAAAACTTGAATTATCAAACAATAATTTGGTGGCCCCCTGTATTAACTCTGAGGACCTCCTCAGAGTCGCAGACCTACTGCTGAAGCCTCAGGGTCCAAGCAGAAAGATCGGATCTGGGAAAACAGTCGATATTGAGCATTACGTCCTGTAATGTGAGCGTAGCCTTTAATGACTTTTTAAAAATATTTTACACACTATGGAAAAATACTTCAAGCAGTATTTATTTCGGAGCACATCGTATTGATTGAAGTTCAGGGAAAGAGGTACACAAACACAACTTGCTTCAAAATCAAGTGGTGAGCACAGATTAAGGTGATACAACATCACATTTATCTGTTTATTTTGTAAACATATGGTGCAGTTCATTCATGGTTCATTTTAAATCAATAATTATGTTTTCTAAATCTGTTTAATGCTCCCAGACTGGACCTCAGCTTGACTCGAGTGCATATGCACTAAAAATGTTCCACCAAAGTGAAATGTCACTTGAAGGAAAACAAACTGCCCACTCTGAGGAAACTTGTAAAAAGCAGTGAGTGAGTTGGGGGGTAAGTAAGCTGCTTACTGCTCTGTGCCCCGCCTGGGGAACCCTGTGACGCTAAGTGGGCCCTGGTTTACCATCTGACAGTATACCCACAGGGAGCTGGGCCAAGCAGCTTTAATTTGCCTGACATCAGTTAAAAAAGCCTTAATTGACTTTATAAACTTTATGGCTTTTTCTCAACGGGAAGGTTTAAGTGCAAGTGTGTTCTGTGTTTGGCATCGGCTTTCCCAGGGGAATGAAGCCCTTTAAAGGGATTCTGAAGGCAGATAAAAGCCTTCTCTTCCAGGGGTGGCAGAAATACAATAGCCATGTTGTCATCCTTGCATACACCTACCAACGGGGTTCTTTCAATACGTCCTCAGCATTGAGGTGGAAAGCCTGCAGTGTCAGCCGACTGTTGCAGAACGGCTGCGATCGATTCAGCCTTTTAGAGGTATCTGAGGCTAGGCGCCCCCTCGCTCTCTCCTAAGCACTTGAGTCTCTGCCAGGTAGCCCCATCGATTGCGCTTTCCTTTGTGATTTGGTTCCCAGTGATAATAAATGAGGGGCAAGAAGGTTGGAGTGCTGTTGCTTTAAAACCAATGATGGGCAGCCATGCAAGCGACTTAACCATCAGCAAAATTGCACATCAGAGCAAAATCCAAGAAATACAGCTGTGTTTACTGGGTGGGGGCTAAATGACATATTAAACCCAGAAATGTCTTTTTCACCACAGAAGTCACAGTAATTACCTTTTTAACATACAATAAGCTCTTGAGCCTGAGTGCATATCTAAGTTCATACTTAGTTCAGGAGAGCAAAAGGGTTAATTTGTACACAGCAGCAGATTAGCTACAGCAGCTTTGGGACTGATAAGGAGAATGAAATTCAAATCACAACCTTCTGGGTTTCAAAATGTTTTGACTACTTATGCATGATAGCTTAAAGCACAGACATACCCCTCAGTTGCAGGTAGAGCCCAACAAATGTGGAATTTTTTAAGGCCAAAACCATATCAATATGTGAAAGTGGGGAAAAAACAAACTGATGCAAAGTATCTGCCAATTTTCTGTTTTTACACAAACACTTGTAAGACCTGTTTCCTTTTCAACACACCAGATAAACAAAATTATTTGCAATTATCTTGCAAATGTGGTTATTAAAGAGTTGTGACAAATTTACAGAGGCAGGATGCATTATTTATAGTTGAGCCAGGAGAAAATGTTGGCATTGTACTTATCTGCAAACCACAGATACATCTGTGTGTTTCATACATATCATATCAACATTTCTAAAGTGACATAATTCTAATTACATGTATATCAGCTGACTTTTTCAGCAGGTGGAGAGGATGGTGTGACACCAAAGCAAGAAGTTTCTGGCGGCATTTCTAGTGGCGATTCTGCCACCAAAATCAGCTGTTTCAAGCTAAAACATGATCTTTTCCTGACCATTACCAAGTGGAACATGCGCTTAAACATAACCCCAAATTAACCATAGCATTGTTGAAATGGAAAGATATGCTGAGTTTAAACATATCTGCACCTGACAATGACACATGATATCTGTGGTTTCTGGGAATGTACTATGCTCATATTTTTTCCGGCAATTGAGCTGAGCAGTAAAAATAGAAGATGACAGTAAATTCTTAACACTGAACTGTCACAGTGTAAAAAACAATAAAGTTAGTCTTAGCTTATGTCAACGTTTAACCATTAATCAATTACCCACCAAGAATATTCCTGACCGGTCATGCATGTTGGTATGTCATTAGTTTTCCTACTCTTCAGTTTACTACTCGTAATTAGCGCTATACTGTACCACAACAAAGCTAATAAGGTATTCATACTTCACTGGTTAGCTAGCCACCATTGCTCTGTATTGCACACCACCTGGGTCAGGTGGGAGAAAGCAAGCATCGGCACTCATTCAGCGATTAGCACCGGACTCCCAACAGGTTGCGGCAGTGAGTAAGCACCTTCATTTTGAGCGACAAAAGCCCCTTAAGCATCACTGTTACTCTGTTAGCATCATTAGCAGCATCAGCACAGCTAGTGGTCCTAACATAGAAATAATCTATTATTAGCGGTGCTAACATTGTTGACAATGCCAAAGAGGTTTTGTGGCTCAAAATTAAGCCACTTATTCACTGAGCCAACCTGGGGAGAGACTGAAGGGGGGCCACCATGTTTCTGTAGTAACACCAGCATGGGTTGATATGCCATTATCAGCAGTAGTTGCCAAATGAGACGTGCTGCTAGCTAGCTCCTGCCCAGGCGGTGCACAGTGCAGAAAGGCTTGCTTACCAATGGAGGATGGGCAGTGAGCTCTATGTTTCTGCATGTTAACGCAGATAGCCAGCTGTCTGTCAGCAAAGCTGCCAACAACCCCCCCTCAAAAAAAACAGATCACAATTTCACCACTTTCTAAATGGAAAGTGCTTCAAAATGTGGTGCTTACGCTCACTGATACAAAGGAGAAAAGGCCTCTTGTACTTCATGTTATTTAGCTTTTTTTTTCTTAAAAAAAAGACATCTCTACTTAGTATAGCTTTAAAAAATCTAAATCAGGAAAAATAAAAAGAGAAATAGATGAAACAGTGATTGAAAAACCAACTAACTTTCCCCCAAGGACCGTTATGTTGATTTTTCTGGGTAAAATACCTTTAAATTGTTACCGATAAAAGTCAGTAAAATAAGGATTAAACATGCCCGAAAATGCAGCTGTAAAGTAATTTCCATTTGCATATTTCTTACGTAGCCAGTAACATCAGCCTGCAGAGATACCTGTCAGGCTCTAGTCACAAGTTGCACTCTACATCAGTCAGTATTAAACAGTGTCAAACGGCTGAGGCTTCCTGCTTAATTAGAGGTCTTTTCCTTTTTGACATCTGTGCTGCTAACTAGCTATCTTATGGCAAGGGACTAAAGAGGAGAGCAGGGCTCAGTTTGAAAGTAGCTGCAGAGAGTGAAGTGCTGATCTGTAGATTGGAGCAGATGATATGTGAGTGTTATGAGTGTCTGTGTGTATTTGTTTATCTGTGTGTGCTGCAGGTATGATTGTGCATGTCCTGTGCACTTGTATGTGTGAGCGCTAAGAGCTTGAAGTCAGCATTTGCAGAGAAATACCCCGCCTTCTCAAACTCAGAGCAGACAGGATGTCTTTCTTTCATCTCTCTGAGATGTTTGTCAGGAGCTTATATCATCTGAGGCCAAGCTGAACACCTCTTCTCACACTCTAAGTAAACACGATACTTCAAGGGCTTTTTTTTAATGGGCAGTGGAGACTTCCTATGAGGTTGGAAAAAAAACTGTGATTTAAATGTTCTTCAGGTGCCAACAACAGTTTTCAGACGTCAAAAGGCATCTTGTGACTCAGTGATGTGTTAAATTGGTACAATCACTCACACACACTTAAAATCAGCTTCCCTATGGCACCTCTCCAGCGAAGTAATATTGGTACTAATTACCTCTATCGTTTTAAGAGTGAAGGCGGCGGTACTGTAGGTGGGAAGAGGGAAAAAGAGACAGGCAGGCAGATTTCTATAAAGATAAAAGAGAGGTAATTCCAATTTAAAGCCAACAATCCACTCGCAGGAGATGTTTGAGTGCAAGGTTGAAAAGAGAACAAGCATGTTACTTGTGCTTCACCTACACACAAAGCACTTTCTCAAGTTCAAATGTAAATATTCCTGCCAACACCTGAGCAAGCAGCTTTCCCTTTTCTGAATATAAAGGCAGAATGAAAAGTGATGACAGGTTTTGAAGCAAAAAACCATAGCGGGCTTTCAGCTGATGTAACATGCCCTTTGGCAGTCACATCACAGGCAAGGCAAGTTTATTTGTATAGCACATTTCATGCACAAAGGCAATTCAATGTGCTTTACATAATGCATCAAAAACATAAAAAATAGGATCCTCAATCACCTTTTGACAACAAACCCTGACCACAGCTAAATCTGGAAACAAATGCACCTCATTCACATCCCTTACACAACACACAACAAAGCTTGTTATTGTTTGTGTACTCCCTTTTTTCATTGTTCTGATATATGTATTTTTTTTGCTCAGTGCTAAACCCTGAACCCATATGATTTGAACTGAGCAGCCAAGACACTGCCAATAACCCACAACGCAGACTGCAAAACAAATACCTGATACAATGTCCAGTAGGGCTTCTGTCGGTGTATACATACCGAACCATCACGGGATGAGGGTCATGGTCTGGTGCATGCAGAATAGTACAAGTTCTTCACAGAAACTTTTAGCTGTATGCCGTTAGCATCATATGCTGAGGTTAGCAATACAAGCAGAGTCAGTCACACTATAGAGTGCAAATGAAACACCACAGCTGGAAGACCCGACTGCAGGTTCCCAGTCAGCTACGACAGCAACGGAGAGAGAGTTGTGTATAAGACAAGAGCAGCTTGTTGGTGTTGCTTCTCTGTTGTAGGAGATGTGGATGGACATTTGATGGCATCACCCAGATGAGCAAGAAATGTTTTGGTGCTTTGAATATTTAAAAACAGCTGAGCTGGAACTAACTGAAACACTTTTAGGAAAGTGGTCTGTGTTTGTTTTTTGTTATGCAGAAGTGTTTGAAATGTTCCTTATTTTATAAGAGAAATCCTGGTAATCAGGGCACCGAGTAGCTCACCTGGTGGAGCAGGGACCCAATGTACAAAGTCTGTCTTTCCCACAGGAGCCGTGGGTTTGATTCTGACCTGCAGCCCTTTGCTGCATGTCATCCCCTCTCTCTTCCCCTTTCACATTCAATCTGTCCTATCTAATAAAAGCCATGAAAACAATCTTTAAGAGAAAAAAATAAATCCTGTTAATTTACCAAAGATGCCAGCGTCAGTACTTGACACTTGCACCACTGTCTGTCTGTCAAAATAGATTAAAGAAAAAAGTGTCCTTATGCATATAGTTTATTTTCCGCTTTGCCTAACTCTCATTGAACCCTGGCTCCTACACTGGAGAGAACCAAACTGTGACCTTTGTGTACTATTACATCCCTAATGTTCATCCAATTCTGTGAGATGGTAGTGTTGTCACTTGGAGGACAAAAAAATCAACTTCAACCCTTAAATATGTCACGTACTTAATAACTGCACAGCCTGATCCTAAAATGGTCCCATAGTTGTTTGAATGTGTTACACCACATATTTCTACAGAGTCAAGAGGGTCATATCTGTAAAATGTCGTGGTCAAGGTTTTTCTCTCTTTAGTGGCATCACAAAGCTATGAAATTAAAACTTCGGAAATTGTCACCCCATCAAAATTCCTAAAATATATGCATTGGTTAAGTGATGACGTGCCAAAGCCAGTGGTCTTCATTTTGCTGCTCACAGCAGCTAGCAGGGAGGTGGTGTAACTCATAAGACAGTGTTAAGCTGTCACTGTTCTGCACTGAAGCTCAGTGTGACAGAACTGGACCCAAAAGATAACTGAATGAAGAAAACAAAAAGACACAGAGAAAAAACACATATAGAATATATTTGTGAGGGTTTTCCTCAGCGGACACAGGAACAGACAGAACATTTAGCATCAATGTAGAGGTGGCATTGTTTTTAGTGGACTAAACTTGCAACTCATGAGGGACATGACTTTGCTTGTTGAAACTCAAGGATACATGCCATTTGTTTTAATGAGAATCATTGAACAAAACAGCATTTACTTTCACTGACGACTCCGCAGGATACATTTAATTGAAAATTCCTTGGCTGAGTGCCACTGCAGATACATATAAAGGTGAGCATGCAACTATGGCTGACACTGCACCAGTGAAGGTGGTACATCCCTGGATGAGACCTGGAGAGAAGCCAGAGATCCTGACCTCTTCCACAATGACTTGGACTCCAGATTGTGTTAGGAAGTGAGAAGAAAGACGTGGTATGTTTCAGGCACTCGACTCCACAATCCCACCTCCTCTACATCTGCTGCACCACATCTACTACCATGGCAACCCTAATACAAAGCCTTACCTTTAAGCCACTATCTTTAATATAGGATAAATAAGTAATATCAAATGTAAAAATCATGAAAACTGAAGTCAGACTTCGTATATGCTAGAATTTGATGAGTCTGTTAACCTGCAAGAAGAGTTTTTTTCTCTCTAGCATGTAGCTGAACACTGATTGAGAAGAGCATACTCTTTAATCAAAAGTCTATTTTAAAAGTCAGCGCTGTCCTGGTGTTTAATATATGTGATCAGTTTTGCATTTTCTTTCAAGCAAACAAGAGACTAAGAAAGAGCTTCTGTCCTCAGGTCATCAGGAGGCTGAAGCAGTCCACTAACCTGTTTGTCTCCAGCCTTGTCTTGTCCATTGTTTTCAGTGAATCATTCGCACTGCCCTGCACGTAGCATTTCTGCAGTTGTGATATAAGTAGATTTTACTTTTTATCCCTGCCAGGGGTAAGCCTGGAGGGGATCATGCTTTTGGTCACGTCCGGTGTGTGTGTAAGTGTGTGTGAATTTGTCTGTGCACAGCTAATTTCGCACCCAACTGTGCACATTTATGGCCATGGTCTTGGTGATTCACAACTGCTGAAAAACCTGTTTTATTGACTGTTTGTATACAGTTTTTGACTGCTGACTCTTCACTCCTCTTAACTGGCCGGCAGGGGCCACACGTCCTTAAAAAAAACCATGTAGTATGAGCATTGAGCAAAAAGGAATTTCAGGCTGTCTCAGCTAAAAACAACAAGCCTTACCTTGTTATCCAATGCCTTTGTCGTGGCTTAAAAACTAACATCAATAGAAGAGTGTGGATATTATTTTGAACTAGAGCATCTGCACATTCTACATCTGCATATCCACTAAAGTTAGGAATGATACAAGATGAATAAATCTTCTCTGCCATCTTGACTGTAAGGGAGCTGGGAGGGACAATATCGTTGGGCATCTCTGTGCCGTGTGCCCTGTCTCGAGTGGCTACAATCAGCTCAGGCAGAGATCTGCACTTTTCTGAGTGTACTTTTCTGCTTTACATATATTTCTGATCCTTATTTTTCACACTCTTTTGTCACAACAACCTTAGAAACACAGCACTTTGCATTTCACTAGGGCTGCAAGTAACAATTATTTTCATTATAGATTAGCTATTCAGTCCAGAAATAGTAAAACATGCCCCTAGCAACTTCCTAAAACCTCAGGTGATGTATTCAAATAGCTACTTTTGTACAATTAACAGTCCGAACCCCAAAGATATCGAGTCTATTCAAAAAGACAAAGAAAATCAGAAAATCCTCACATTTGAGAAGCTGGAGCGAGGTTCAACATTTTGTTTGGAAATGACCTAAAACAAATAAAGTAACAACTAAAGCCTTGAAGAAGTTTTCTATAGTGATGTACTGACAGTGGCTTCTTCACTGTGTAAAGCTGTGATCAGGCACAACGGCTTATGCTCCCAGTGGATGCCTGATGACCTGCGGGTGCTCAAGGCTTAGGTTCCTTTAAAACTAAATTAAAAACATCTTTCTTTACTGAAACCTACGGTCTTTTATATGAACTCACCTCTGGTTTGATGTGTATACAAGTCTGCATCCTACATTTCTCCTCTTTTTCCTCTTTATCACAGTCTCAAAAGCATCAGAAAAATATAAAGCTTGCCTTGATGTATCTTTTACTTATGTTACACAAGTGACCTTCCTACGTCGCATTATGTGCACGACACAGCCTGAGCACTAAACAACAACTTACAGCATGCCTTCCTTTCATGTAAACATTAGTCCTAAACACTGCAGCAGTCACACAATGGTTTACAAAAAACTAATTGCTTACATAGCCCTTAAACACTGTAACACAAAACAGAAATAATTGGGGTTGCACTTGACACTAAATGCTGCACAATACTCAGAAAACACGTACCCTCCCAAAAAAAAAAAAAAAACGAGCTCTGATACCTCCTCCGCAAGAGCTTTGCGGCTACACTGCCCCTCTGACCCCCGCAAAACAATTAAAAAGCCCTTGGCATACAGGGAGCCTCTAATGGGCCACATATGAGGCTGCTAATAAGACAGAGGTACAGCCACCTGCTGTGCACAGACTACTAATTCTGGAGCCTGAACATAGCAGTGGGAGATAGGAAGGTAGCAAAGGAGAGAAAGAGGGATGGAAGAATGGGAGGTGTAAGGAGGAAGGGAGAAAGAAAGGGAGAGGAAGTGGAGCACAGCAGGGGGGTAACGTCTGTGGGAGTGGAAAGAGAGACAAACAGAGAAGAGAAACAGAATGAAGAAGGGAGGCAGGGAATCAGAGATGGAATGAGACAGAGAGAGAGCATCTGCCAACCAAGCTGCATCCCTCTCTCCCGGTCTTATTACAGTTAGGAGGTTGCGTTTGTTTATCATCAGGCCTCGGCAGACTCCCCGCCTGCTCTTCAGATAAAACTAACCGCTAGTGCCACTGGAATTCATTATACACGCCGAGCCGGCAGCGAGCTCGCACAGGTCTGGAGAGGAGAGGGGAGCAAAGCCAGACAGTGGATGGCTTTTCTATTTGAAATTACAAACATCCCCCTGCTTTTAATTTCTCCCTTTCTCATTTGAATAAAGAGGACAGACGCGGTAATTAACGGGGTATTAAAAAAGCAAGAAGTGTGCAGTGAGGGAGGGAGAGGAGGAGGAGGAGGGCGATGGGGCACGGGAGAGAGAGCAGCGGCAGCAGAGTGGGAGAGATAGTAACTAAAAGAGGGGAGAGAAAGAGAGGAGCTGTGGAGAATTAATAACAGGCCAGATCTCTCCAAGGCCTCCTTAATGGGCTGTGACAGGAATTTATTCACACTTAGGCTGGTATTAAATCAAACGCGAGGCGAGTGGCAGTGGCAGGCTGCAGCAGAGGGGTTGGGCAGGGGGGGGCAGGTGCAGCAGAGAAAACGGCGGGGGTCTGCCGTGTCGCACAGGTCCAGCATTACAACGTCCCTACCAGGGTGGAGGGTCATCACCAAGGCCCCTGGGATAGATAGAAGAATGGAGAGATGGAGCGGACAAGGGCCATATGAAGAGAACAAACGATGAGTGATGTGCCGATGACAAGACAGCCTGTCCCACGCCCCAGATGGAATGATTATCAAGTAGTCCAGAGAGCCGCTATGAATCATCCTTCCTCCATTCTGCAAAATGCACCGTCACTCAGCCAGACGGCCAGCCAGTCAATCAGTCAGTCAGGCAGGCAGAAAGGAGGCTGATTCCCACCGACTTGGACGGCACTTGCTGCAGACAGCTGGTCGAAAATGGAAGCGGCTGAAAACAGAAACTGCCGTCCAAATTAGCGCGCGGTGAAAAATTCTGCTGGCAAATTTACTTGTCATATTTTTTGTTTTCCTTCATTAATTGGCGTGTGACCAGTAATGTAGGATATTCATTAGGGCTGTAATTTGCGGTCACTTGGGTGCCACAGAATTGCGGTCTTTTTTATTGGAGCAGAAACAGTGTGGATGACTGGGGACCCTGAATTGATATGCACAATCACATTCTACAGCACCAGAGGTCTGCAGCACAGAGATTGAGCAATCGCAACCCATTAGGCACCAATGAATTATGGCTAATGCATCTTAAACATTTATGCAAACACTGTTGACTTTCACACATGCTCAAATAAACTTTACTTTTTCATACACACACACATTTGCATAAATTGCAACTCCGTACATACCATATGCACGAGAGGGGACACATGACATACAGCATAGCAGTACTACATAGAGGCAACAAGGACAAAGAGGCACACAATCACATTTAGACATTCAAACAAATTTAAATACATATTGTCACACACAGCATGCTTCCAAGTAAAGACACTTGTGGAGAGTGATGAGAAAGATGCCTCCCTCCTCCTCCCCCTCCAACGCTGGGCAGATTGCATCACCATCCGTCAGCCAGACTCCGACAAACAGCAATTACCCCAATCGACAGATAACGAGAGCAAGGCTATCACTCACAGCCAGGACACCCCATAAAGCAGCCAGACATTACCATGGAGGAGTCATTTATCTGCCTTTCCTCCAGCCATCCCCCCCTTCTAACCACCGCTCCACCACACGCTGATCTTTACTTCTACTACCTGTTCGACGCCCAGCTTGGGGGTGGGCTTCAGGCTTCATCTGAAAAGAGGGAGGATTATGGGCCTGGGGTTGTAGGGAGTGGGATGAAACTGGGCTGATGTGACAGCTACCATAAGGGATTGAGGTCACTGCCTTTGTGACCTAAAATGGAAACAGACAACTTTTCAACTATTCCCCTCCTGGCGTTTCCAAGTGGTATTATTGTTGGTGCTGCTGTCCCAAAGACGACCGGATCCAGTGTCTGAAATTAACAACTGCCGAGCACCAAATTTGGGTAGATTTTCTGTTTAGCAAATAAAAGTCTGATGACTGTCCGATACACTGACAGGTACCAAAATAGTCATGACAAAAACACTGTGCTGAGAGTTTCTGGCACGCTATGTTGACAATTAGGGGTGTGCTGCTCTGCTGCTCCTCTGCTGTCAGTACAGATATGTTTTTACACAAGTCTAAACCGTGCTGCAAAACTGAGCGTCTCGAGCACTAATAGTTTTGCGGCAATACCAGTCATCAGCTGATTTGCTAAACTACAAATGAAAGTAATAAAATAACAACAGAGGCTCCGTATCGTAAACCAGGACAGCAAACTCTTTATTGCATCCCCCATTGTCTACAGCAGCGCATTACAGTTTTGCTCTTCCTGTTCTTACCTTTCACAATAAAATCCCTGAACATATACACTATTACATTTTGTGCATAAGGAAACTTGTGAGGAATTTCTCCATTTATTTATTTTTTATTGATAGGATCACAGAGAGACAGGAAATGTGGGAGGGAGAGGAATAACATCTAGCAAAGTGCTGCGGGTTGGAATCAAAACTGGTGTGCTGCAGAGGACTCAGCCTATACGAGGTGCACACTCTACCAGGTGAGTTAGAGGTCGCACTGAAAAACAGTTTTTACACTTAGCTTAAAAATCTTAAAGCAACAAAGTGCAATACAAACACAATTAACAACTAAATTACGGCTTACATAAAGCATTTGATTTAAACTAAAGAGAGGAAAACATCAGATCTGTGTGGAGCGTTAAGGAGTCTGTACTGTTACTCAATGTAATATATGATCCAAATATAAATGGCATTTTCTTCATGTTTTGTATCCTTACTACTACAACTCTTTCAATTTTGTTATCTTATTGTGCCCTCTTCTTCTGCAGTTATTTCACGGCACCTGACTAGAGAATTAGCGCCACCCGCTCCTGACATTACAGTAGCTGATGTAAACTCATTAATTTACATTTTTCGAAATTTGCGCTTTATTTGGGAGGAAACCTGCTAATTAGAGCTGAAATGATAACACAATTAATTGTTTGGTCAATCAAAAAAAAGACTGCAACAATTTTGAGAATCAATGGATTGTTCGTCTTTTTTTAAGCAAAACTGCTAAAAAAAAACTTTAAAACAGTCGTTCCATCTTTTTAATTGTGAATATTTTCTAATTTTCTTGAGCTTCTATGATAATACACTGAATCACTGTTATAAGTTATAAGCTGCTGGTTAAACAAAGAAAGCTATTTGAAGTCAGCTTAGGTTCTGTGAAACTTTGATGAACATTTTTCACTATTTTCTGGCAATACAAATAATCAATAAAACAATTGGCAGATTGATCTATAATGAAAATAATCTCTAGTTGCAGCCTTAATAGCAACAGAAACACCCTCAATCACTCTCCAGCAATCAATAGTGTGTTTCCACCAGAAGTTAAAGTCTCACTACTTAATTTCACTGGTTCTAATGAGTGTCTTGGTGGCATTATCAAGGGTTATTGTTTCATCAAGAGGTTATCAATGCTTAAACAGGAACAGGTTTTTGAGCATATTTGCTTCAAAGGAACATTATTAAATGATTGGCATTATCACAATTGGCACCCCTACAGTTTAAGAGTGGTAACCTGCAGGTTTGCCAAGGGTTACAATGTGACTTTTGGCATCCAGATCATCTACAGAACTCTGCGGGACAGGGTGGCACAGGTAAGATTACAGCCTACGCCGCAATCTTTTATAGATAACATAAGCAGGGATGTGAACTCTGCTGTCATGGTTTTCCCAATCACTATGTTAGGACAGTATAAACATGTAACCTGCATTAGTTTGCTCAATTACAAAGTACAATTCATGCATCGCTAACAGTTATGAGTTTTACAACAAGGGTTCTTCCATCAACATCCTCTCCAGTCCCTTCACCTCTGCCGTGATGTCCATACTGTGAATACTGGGCTAACCGGGCTAAAGTGAGCTTCTTCCTTTTTTTAACCAACTTTATTCAGACAATGAACAACAAGTTAACAAGACTTTGTGTAACTTGAGTCCACAATTACACACCAGGGGGACTACAGATTTTAGTATAAAGATCAAGACACGCTAGCCTCTTACAGCTAGCTGGTGATGTGTACCATAGCCGCCGTAAAGCAGCTGCTAATGTAAGCTTGCCACTCCACTGAGGCAGTGGAGGTGCCACAGATGTGCAGAGCAACAGAAAGTGTACGACCCTGTCTGACTGCCTACTATTCAGCACCCACAGCTTCAGCAGGCCCCTTGCCAGTAACTCATAAAAATGCCATCACTGCTACGATAACAAGATTTATATGCAAGGATATGCACCCCATTGGTATTGTTTTGGGAGGAAGGGTTCAGGAATTCATGACAGAACTGGAGCTACGATATAAAATTCCACGTCGCATCACATTCTCAAAACACAAAGTGCGACTGTATGACACGGGAAAAAATACTAAAGGATAAGATGCTCTTAGCACAGACAGATGGACATCACTAGCCACACATGCTAATGAGACAGTCAAAGCTCACTGTATTTCAGACCCATGGGAACTTGTAAATTATGTTTGGTGCACTAAGTAGCTGAGAGAAAGCTACGCAGCTGTCCATATTACAGAAAGCATCGGCAGCATCGCTGGCTGAATCTAACATCTCCCATTAAGAGGTTTTAGCTGTCGTCACAGAGAGTGCTCTAAACTATGCGAACGCCATATGCATGTAATAACTACCAATGTTAACTTATTGGAATAACTTTTGTTAAAATAGTCCCTTTTTTGGGGGGGGGGGGCACAAGTTGCATGTCATTTCAAAGTCATTTAATCTTAATTTTAGGAAAAAGTGACAGCCCTAATTTGGATTCTGTGGCTATGGCAGCAAACATCAGGCTGACGTCACGGATGCAATGTCAATATTCCTTCAGTCTATAGCGGAAGCAGGACTTGAGACGTGGCTGTAGACAAGGATTACATAGGGATTGGACACTGTGAACATTTAAGGTTGGGCCAACACTTCTACTTTCCATGATTCCCTCTTGTGAGCAGAGAACACACTTCAGTGGGTCTCCTCAGATCACTCTCTTCTGTCAAATGGTAACAAGGGTGGTGTCTGTTCCAAGGTTATTCCGCTCAGAACAGAGCGTACAAAAATCCCCATCCCTGGATTTAGAATCCTATTACCCTGCCATCCTATCACCCTGCCTATCACACTCTTCCCATGAAGATGCATTTTTTCTTTATTTACAGCAGTGAGTGAATTTAAATTTTGATAGAAGTCGTCTTTTGAAAAAAAAAAAAGAAAAAAAAATCTACTTTCGGCTTTTCAGAGGGGAAATATGATCCTAGCAATCCTAAACCAGTGTGACATATCAGCTGGAGAGTTTGAGGCATGCTTGGACTTATCTTTTCACTTATGCATCAATCTTCTCTCTTTCTTTCTCTCTCCCTCAGCATCCTGTTACAGAAGGCATCCCATTTTCCCTGCTGCAGCTGAATTTCATCAGTCTTCTGTTATTCCTTTTGAAGACCCTATCTGAATGGGAAAGGCTTAACTCTGACAATCCACTGCTGTCGACACATCTGTCAATCCACCCTTTCATCAATCTTTTTACCTGTCTCTTCCCTCCTGCACATCCCTGACTCTCTGCCACACATTTTAATTCATATCAAAACACCACACGTCTGTTTCTTACTTGCGTTTTCGCTACCTGTTTGTCTCTCAGTGTCCTCTTTGTCCTTCACCCTCCACTTCACACGTCTATTCTGTGTGACAACACACCTATTTGTCTGGTCACCCATCCATCTTCAAACACCTTTCCCACCTCAACAGTCCATTTCTCTCTCTCCTTTAACTCAACGGATGCTTTCTGTTCTTTTCCCCCCTTCATCACAAATCTATCACTCCATCAACCTTTTCATGCTAACATCTCTCTGCCATTTAGCTCCCTTCCTACCCTTTTCTCCCTCTTTTATGTATCCCCCTTCCTCTTTCCTGCCACCTCACCCTCCTCCCAATCATCCCCCTCTCATCCAGAACTACCCTCTCTGGCTGGAGTGACTGCAGCAGATGTAGCCAGGCCACAAACATCTGCTTCCCCTGTACCGCTGCATCTCTACTCTGCTGATCAGACTAACCGCTTTAACTCCCCAAAGCTTGCTGTCCTTACTGCGGCCTTAATGTGCAGCTGGGCAGCCTGGGCAAAATCACAGCTAAATATGCTGCAAACACATGAGGCATACACTGGATATCCGGCAGCCAGACTAAAAAGCTGTGTTTCAAAAAAGTTCAAGTTTTAGCCTCCGGGTATGGCTGGGCAGCGTGAACAAAATAAACACTGCTGACAGAAAATCTCCTCAATAAGAAAACTTGAAATATCAATATACTGTCAATAAGCTACACTGCTTGACAACTTACTAACAACGAAGGTGATCATATGGCTAATGTTTTGGTATCAAAAGTCAGACAGTTAGACTGGAGGGAGCTCAACTGTCACAAACACCTTTAAGGGTGATTTCAGTATTTTTCAATCTGGACCCTTGTTCTTGGTTTGGAGTATTAAGCGAGACTCCTGCAACAGACAGCGGCAAAACAGGCCGCAATGTAAATACCCGGGGCATATGCACCCTCAATGCACATCCACAAAAAAGTGCTGTGAAAATATCAAGACAGGAGTGAGAGGGAGGTCAAACATAACAGAAGCAGTGGGGGGAAACAGCGTGTATCGAGCCAGCATATTTTCACATCTAACTGAGTGAATTAAGGGTTTATTTCAACTAAACCAGAACTGATGATTGCTGAAACAGTGAAGGCTCCAAGGCGGCGTCTGTGATTTTTATTTTGTTTCTGCTGACTGACTAAAGTGTTCTTTATGATGATAAAATTACTGTTTTTTTTTTTAAATGGAGTCAGGTAGATGGGCATTAGTGATTTCAAGGCTGCTTCTGGTTAAACAAAAGAGATCTTACTTTTTAACCAAAAGGCCTGTCTCTGTAGGGATCCTTTCCATAATGTTGAAAGACACTTATAATACTAATCTGAGCCTGTCGGTGGCAAAAAACAAGCACTTCTGGTGGACGTTCATTGATGGCGCACAAATGCCCTAAGTGTTCACACTGCAGCCTGTTTGCTGCTGCCACCTCCAGTACTTTCTTTCAATACTGGACCAATTTCTTAAATTGCTGTCTCCATTAGTCACTTACACACAAAAACATGGGAAAAAGGGTTCAGGTTGAAAAGTACAGAGTCGCACATTAAATGTAAAGACCTGTTGGGGATAAACGAGGTAGTAAGACGACAGAGGTGAAGTGAATGAGACAATTCCAGACATGTATAGGTTACTTAAAGTCTGACACAGAACAGATAGAGGACATAACCTGGTAAATAAGCCTGAAGAATCACCATCTAGTGAAGCATATAGAGTCTCAAATATGAGCAACTAAAACCACCTCCTCAAAATAAGCTGCAAAGCAAAAGTAAAATTGCACCAATAGGTCACAAATGAGGGACTTAAAATCATGAATGATCATAATTTGGTCGTGTACTAACTGGGTCTTCAACAGTGAGGTCCTCAGAGTTACTGCAGGGGGGCCGCTACATAATTATTGTTAGGATTTTGCTTAAATCTTTTAAAGTAAAAACAAAAACCAAAAAGAAATATGTCTGAAAATAAACACTAACATAAATCCAACATATTTTACAACAATTTATCTTTGTGAAAGTGGAGTCTCCTCCCTCACCTACCTGAGAAGCAAGTACAGGTCAAGATTGCAGACTGACACCAATATGGCCCTCTGCCTGATAATTTCCATCTGTCCAGTTTAATATGCAACATAATTTCATACAATTTATATAGTAGGGGGTCCCTGCTCCGTCTCTCTTTAAACTAAGGGGTCCTAGGCCTAAAAAACATTTAAGATCCCTGATCTAATACTTAGTTATGTTTTCACACAACGTCACTGTTTCATGGGTGGCAGTAATGTAGCAAAAAAATGCAGCACTGAGGCAACAAAGTAAAGAAGAAGAAGATGACTGCAAGCTGATAAACATGCATGTAAATAATGCAGGTTCCAAAAATTAGCTTTGCAAATGTGTTAGGAGAAAGGAAATCAATCTTTTGTTAATCCTCGAGGATACACAAGTGTTTGGTGTGTACTGAATGTAAGAGCAAACAGATATTATCCTTTAATAAGTTCCTTTCCTTATTAAATCAAGACCAATCATAAAGATGTAGATAAGGACAGAACAGACTAGTTTAAGAGCTGATATGTGGCTAAAAATCAATATCAACTCATCCTTTTTATTTCACATTAAAATAATTGAAATGTACTGCGCACACTGTACAGTATAATGAGCTGTTTTTTAGATATGCTGCATAATAAGGTCTTGCTGTGCGTTAAGGATTGCAGGATGTGAGAAAAGCTTGCCCTCAGCGTATTACGGTAGCCTGTCTTCTCAATCTCTATATACATGGATCATTTGATGGAACTCAATTTGCATGCTGATGTTTTGCATAGGGGGAAGGTCACATTATAAACAAGGTTATTTATCACATCCATACACAGTTCTCTAATAGGACAAAACTACACTCACCTTAAAGTGCAGTATGTTATGCACTGTCACTGAAACTCACAGAAAACTGAGAAAAGAGTTTCTGTCGTGTTTTTTTGAGTGCTAAAATATTTCTGTATTTCAGTCCAGTAATGCATTCAAAGAATTGAAATAAGCACTCAGTTATTTATCTGCCTCAATATCAGCAGGCTTTAGCCGTACTCTTTGCGGGTATGGCGGCTTTGTGTGAAAAGGCGATGCAGTTTGTTTTGGATGGGGCTGAGTGCAGTTGAGCGCAGGGTTCACTGCAATGTTTCACTGTAGTGTTAACATTTAAAAGCAGCCAGGGGAGCTGTGCTGCGCTCTTAAAAATAACCAATTCTCATCTCTGCCGCTGACACTCGTGACCTTGGACCATTATCATTGCAGCACACTCAGACGGCTTGGCATGCACAATCTGTACAGAGCCAGCACAATGCACATACAAAGAGAGGAAAGAGAGAAGGGCTTCAGCCAGCAGCACGCGCACACGCTGAAAGCATGTGTGAAAGCAAATGCAAATACAATCTTTTCTCTCTGAAGAAAGAACAAAAGCTTTCTCACTCTCTCCAACTCAATATACACACAAACAAAACAAATCCGTGACAGACGAAGCAAACTAAAAAGGCCTCCTAAATAATGCATGATGTGTTTTACCTGAACCTTTGCCACGCTCCACTGTCCATAACTACTGTACTCAGGGGTGAGATATGGGAACTGCTGGGAGGTACTGTGTCTGACTTCTGGCTGTATACCTCACCTGCATCTATGCAGGATCTAGGTTTCATCGACCCAAGGCTGACATTAGCACACAGCGCTTTAATGTCATCTTGATGGGCCTGTTTCCCAGGGAGAGATTAAACCTAATCCTGGACTCAAAAATAATCTATGAAGCCAAATGCCAAAACATCAAGGGGCAGGGTTTGTCAGCGTTCAGAGAAGCTGTGTCGTGTGGGACAAAAAGTCAGTTAGGCAATGCTTCGACCTCTTATAACGTTTATTTTTGCGTTTATTTTGTGTAACTTGTAAATCAACATATCATTTAGGGCTGCACGGTGTGAGGGAAATATACGATAAAGTTGTTAAATTTTACAATAATTATATCACTTAAGAAAATAAACAGATATTAAAGTGTACTCAGTTCTGCCTTTGTGCTATTTTCAATACACTACTACACTACAACACATCGCTAGTCAGATCAAATAATTAAAGTTAAACATTTCAAATGTTCTTTAATTGAACAAATTGAGCATAAAGATTTTTTAAGTGCAGTTTTCTACCAAAACTCTCTTTCAACTAACTCAGTTTTTCGCTATGTGTTTAATACTAAAGGTGGAGGCAAAATTGACAAAATTGTATTAACACACCGACACCAAGCATTTATTTTTTAATTATAAATATCGCTAATACAAATAAAACTTTTGGTAACCTACTAGAATAATAAAATAATTGCTTTTTCAGTCCACTAGAAACATTTTTCTGCAATAAAAATGGTTGAAAAGAGATGAACAGACTCAAAACTTTATCTTATTAGATAAAACAGATGTTGACAAACTTTTCCTTTGAGGACATAATTTGCAGTTGAAAAAGGGTTATAAATCGCAGAATATGAAAATACTCAGCATATTGCAAAAGTTTAAAATTGTGATATCATATCATGGGGCCTCTGGTAATTCCCACCCCTATTTATCACACAATTTGACATTGTGGTGAAGGTTAAAAAAAAGAAAAAGAATGATATTGTGCAGCCTGTAATTTATCATGTGTTTGTCTTGATAATACTAAATTGATCTGTCAAGTTTGTAGTCAATGATAAATCTAAACACTGTACCTCAACTGCACCAGTAAAGCAAACAGGATTATCTCATTCCACTTGCATCAATACTCCATTTTGATATTATTTATGGTCTGCTATGTTCTGCCACAGCTTCTCAATGTATTCCAGTAATTACCAGCCAATATTATAGTTTTCATGGTAAGTAGCAGGGTCTGCCATTACCACAGTGGATTTAAATTGCCTTCCTATGCACAAGAAATTATGCATGTGTGTAAACCACTGTTACGGTTTGTAATTTTATCTTAGTTTCTCTCCTCATCTTACTACCAGGGTGTCCCTGATTAAAAATTTACACAGTCAAATGAGATATGTTGAGTCTCGCCTATCCTCAGCTAATAGCCAATCATGCTTTTTTTTTTTTTTTTGGCTCATTGATCCATATTTTCATTTGTGGCATCAGTTTCCATTTTTCAGAACCAAACAATAGAGCTACAACACCCAATTAAACAATGTGTTGTCTTCACTTGCCATTAGAACTTTTTTTTTTATAATAGGACATATTCCATTCAGCGCTGATTGTTGTGTGTCTGGGGTGCATATGTAGGTGTGTCCTTGTAGTCACGTCTTTGCAGGCGCAGTAGCAGCAGCACTGTCCACAGTACTGAAAAGGAGCAGAAGAGATTGGTAGATAGATAGACGTGCTTTCCAGGGTTGTGTGCACCCCCCATTTTAACAGAGAATCGTTCATATGTTAAAAAACATTTAACGCTCTGCAAGCACCGTGTTCTTATGTAATTGCTAGTAAGTGCAATATTTTTAGGTTATATGCTGATACACAATATAAATATAGCAAAATGCAAAATTATTAAATGACCTGTAGTTACAATAAAGTTAAATAAAGTAGCTACTGTAATAATTAATTTAAATAAAGTACTGTTGTAATAAAGTTAAATAAAAGACTGTTATAATAATGTTGAATAAAGTATTACTAAAATTAATAAAATCAATGCCGAACCACTAATGCTTTCATTTTGAAGCACCTGTTTTGGCTCAGGCCGGAAGTGTTGATGTTTTTCCTGTGATCTTGAAGCTTCTGAACAACAGGCAGCTGTAAGCAGTTAGCACAATTTTAAACTGTTGCCATTGCGCCTTAAACATGAAGATTTATTCACTGTGAGCTGGAAACACACTAACAGCTCTCCGGTTCATATATTAATGGTATTTCTAAGTTACACTGGTGCTCCATGGTGGCAAAATGTGACTAAACAGTCGCAGTCAGGAGTCGCAGTCTCATTAAGTTAAACTGTTACGGTGGCACTGTTAAAAGTGATGATTTATTCACTGTAACATGGAAACAAACTGACAGCTTTCCACTCCATATATTAATGACATCTATAAAACGCACTGGTGCTCCATGGTAACATGGTGCAACTAAATGAATAGCAATTTGGCGCCCTGCAGATCAGAAGCACATCTCACCTGCTCACACTGTTGCTTGGGAGAAAGTGGTCTGAATGGTCGGAGGAGTGTGCGCAAAGAGTCATGTTTGTGAGTCTCTCTCGACGTGTGTGTTTCTTTGAGAGTGAGAGAGCCACAGGAGAGAGCGAGAGCTGAAACGGCAAAGTGAGTCTCCTGGCGGTGGCTTAAAAAAATGTGACCGTTTATACTCGATATAATCATTTTATTTATCCAATGAAACAAGCCATGATACACTGCGAAAAAAACGCCTACCCCTTGCTCTGATTAAAAAAATGTATACTGAAACAGGATATATATCAAGATTTATTGTCAAATATTGAGGAATGGTATGATCCTTTTTTCATAACACTTTCCTGCAACTGCAATGATTCGACTGTGAGATTGACAGTCAAATTAGGCTCCTTAGATCAAATCGCTGAGCAGTTGACCATTAGGGGTCACCTTTACAGTACATACAGTGCAAACTGAACATCTCCTACTGCTATTGCTTCTCGTTTAAAGCATCTGAAACACAGGGTGGCTTTTATTGTGGAGCACTAACAGGAAATAGACTGTTATTTGTCCCCAAGGTTAGATGTAGATGTAATACGTAATATTTTGGGGCATATTTTTGACAGCACACATGCTACTGTCACGGTAACCACGAAAGCTGCCAAACTAACCAGGATTTATGACTTTATTTTGGGTTAATTAACATCTGAGAGAGACCAGTTTTGTACGCACCTCCATGCTCAAATTCACCATGTCTGTCTGTGGCATGTTACTAAGCCATGACTCAGGATTAAATCTTTCTGCAACAAACTTTGAGACTTTGACTGACAGCATAGTGTGTCAGTCTGAAGAAAAGCTCTCTGCTCTGTACTTCAGAGTGTCATAAAACAGCCTCTCTATCAGAGCCAGGCAAAAAATATATCTGACAGCGAATACATTTGAAAAAGCTCTTAGGTGTGTTTGATGTCCGCCACTTTAAACCACTCTGGAAGTGAACACCTCACTCAAAAGATATGAAACAAAGTCAACTCTTCTTTGCTTCTGTTACTATTCAAAACACCATCAGCTCAAGTCAGCTCTTTGTAGCCAATGGTCAGTTAATTCTCTTTGATATGTGCATTTTATTTATATACTACAAAGGCAACTTATTAGCTCACTTTCACTCAGATTTGAATAGTTTCATGCATACTGGCAACACAAAACAAGCATTTTAAGATCTGTGCTCAGTGATGTAAACCAAAAATGTCACGATCATCTTGACCTGTGCGTGAGGGCTGGGACAGATAAACTGGTGAAGTGAGAGCTTCACCTGCAGGCTAAGGTCACATTTTTACCACAAAAGTCTTCAACATCCTATCACTGCTGGCGTCACATCAATCTGGATGTCAGTCTCACACTTCATCTTACCCTCACTCAGGGCACGACTCAGGCCCAACCTGATAGGAACCATCCACTGGTTCATAGTAAAGTACAACAACCACAGATTTTGATTTTGGTGACTCTCATTCCCACTACTTTGCACTCTGCTGCTAAACTCAGTCCTGGAGGTCGAGGCCCAGTGAAGCCTACAAAACTACATCATCAGCAAAAAGCAGAAATGAAATCCTGAGAATAGCAAACTATGATCCTCAGCTCTACCTGAGATTTTGTCCTTTAGAAGTAAGAAACAAAGCTTTTACTCATACAGACTTGCTTGAAACCAAAGCCTAAGCATTTCCCAGTTAAGCAGTACCTGGCACAGCACACCTTGATGGATGCCTTGAGTCCTCACTCAAACTCCCATGACCCTCCACTATCCCCAGGATATTGGTGAGCGGAGGTAGGTACTGTGCTACATGACGGTTTAGTTTATAGACAAAGTCACTAGAACAGAGTTGAAACAACAGCCTTATTCATTAAATACATGGCCCTTCCTGTGTGATACAGCACCACAGTTTGTTTTCCCTGAGCCTTAAAGGGGACCTATAATGCGTTTTGGTATTTTCTCTCATATATGTAATATTACATTGTCAGATGTTCAAATTAAACGTGGCCAAAGTTTCAAACACATAGGTAAACGTATGTAACAGTAATCCCTATGAGCTAAAACCTTAGGCTTCAGACCATTCTGAAAACTCTGCTTCCAACCTTTATTCACCACAGCTGACGTCAGCTCGTGACAGATTTCATTATGTGGTTATCTGCACTGAAAGTGTTTACATTACATACACTGCTACATGTAGCTACTGAAAGTGGTAACATTACATAGCCTACACTGCTACTTGTAGCTACATGGTAACGTCAAAGAAACATCCAATCTTTGTTGTCAAATTTGTTAATTTTTCCCCGATTTCGGATCATATTCCTGCTGGAACATGTCCTGTTGTACAGACTTTGGTTTAGAACTCAAAAGTGCAGCAATAATCTGTCTTCAGTCTTTCCCCATCTTCAATGACAGGGAAGACAAGGTGTCTAAGACCTAAAAATTCTGAGCAAACAGAACGGGAACCTAATGACAAAGACACACACAAAGACATTATAAGGAAAATTAAGTGTTTTCGACCATTTAATGATGTGAACATGTTCTAAAAGAAACCCAAAATACAAGTATGAACCTGAAAATAAGCATGTTGCGACTTCCATCTACACACTCTCTAAAAGCTGCTTCACACACCTTGTAGGTGTGGACATTTCCAAGGCATTATCTTTCAAGTTATTTGGCTTGCTTTCCACACAGTCGTGATGACTTGTTTGGCTGGTCAGGCTGGCCAACACATTTAACAAAGAAAACAGGCCTTTACAATACTTACAACCCAAACAAGTCCAAAGAGCAAACTCAAAACTATATGCAAATCTGAACTATTTAGAGGTTTATGTTAATAAACGTTAAATGGAAAACAGTAAGTGGTTGAGACCTGTCTTTCCTCAGCATCTTCCAGCTCCAAACTGTGCACACCTGTCTCTATTAAGTGGCTGAAGCACCACGGAAATCATATTTCAATAATTTTATATGGTTTACAGAGGCCACAGCTAGGGGCAATATTATTTCACTACTGACACAAAACAAAGCAGGCTCTGACAGAGCACAACAGGTCCTCTTTAATAGGTCTAATGTTGTATTTCAATAAACATGTATTAATTGCTTTTGACATTAGCAGAGGAAACATGTGATCCACTGTTTCACTACCAGGTCCTGAATCTGAAGTTCAACAATCCACAGGAGCCTCCTTTCCATCACACTGGCATAAGGTTTAAGAAGGCTAAGTGATACACTGATGATGGGAGCACATCATTCAGTCCTCTTTAAAACTGGGGACCATCGCCCCTATCAGTCAGTCCACAGTTACTCTGCCCAATCTCTATGTGATACTGAGGACAAATTTCACCCAACAGTATCCGGAGTCGTTATCATCCACCTCATCCAACCCTGGTGCCATGCCTCTTTGACATTTAATGGCCTCTGTTGGAGAGATGGGCAGGTGTCCTTGGAAAACAAATAAGACCCTCTCACACCAGCACATGTGCATCCAAAGTCCTGTGGGTATTACAATAGCATTTCCCACCAACATACGGGCCCCTTTAAACACACAAACTCTATCAGCAGACAATAAAGTTTATCAAGTGTAGCCTTTTAATTTTGTTTTGTACAAACCTCGTCTTTACAGCCCGGATGGTTGCTATCCAAATAATGAGAAGTGGGCTATTAAAGCTTCAGGTTAATGATGGTGAGTAAAATTACTAATCCGTAATGAATTTCATGCCTAATTATTATTTCTTATCGTTAAGATGATATTAGTCTCAGTGTTTCCCCGCAAGCTCGGGTAGATTTGAAATGTCTGCAGGCTCATGGATCTCAGAGGTGAACTGAAACTTCAGTGGTCTGAAATAACATCATGTTAAGCTGTGATACAATCTCATGATATCCTTCTTTCCATTTTTCTTTTATTCGCTCTACCTTCTCATTTCATTACCGCTGGCTGGGAATCAAACCTGTAACCTTAACAGCGTTGTGCTATTGAGATACAGAACACAATACCTTGTTGACCTCCAGGATTTCTCTCCTTTCCTCGGTGGCAGTGCGGCTCTGGCCAGCTGAGCGATCCTCGTGTTTAGAGCTGTCATCCTCCACAAAGGGTATCAGTTGCTGGAAGGGACAGCAAACAAAAAATCTGGCTGTTTACTGTAAGCAAGATGACTGCAAGAGGATCACTTTCCAAAATGCTGACATTTTCAACTGATTTGGATTGCATTAGGTTTATCAATTACGGTAACACAGTAGACACAGAATCTGCACTGTGAAAGTATTATAAGTTTTGCTTTTGTGGCAATCAGCTCTGTTTTAAGAGCAGTCGTTTTGGAATAAAACTCATTCACTGATGCACTTTCCTCTTGCTCCTCTCCCCTCTTATTCTGTCCATGATCCAAATACATAAAAGGCATGCTGCTGCATATTCACATTTTTCCAATATGCCCACTGAGTGCAGTTAGGTCAGAATTATGTGCGTATGGGCAATCTCAACCTATGAGTGCTATCCTATACTGAAGCTCTCCCTGTGCTGTCTCATAATCTTGTTCCCATGAAGTGGTGAAAATGGGGATTTTGTGTAAGCTCTCCAACACAGGCTGAGCCTCGCCCGTCTCTCTTCAACGTGGAGAGAGACAGTACAGAGACGGAGACAGAAAGCGAGTGGGAGATTAATTCATTTTTAAACGCTCTGTGTGCTTGACCTTGTCTGCTTGACATTACAGTGAGGCTGATGTGCGAGAGAGCCTTCAGGCAAGGCGGCGTTCCTGAGAGCCGACAGGGTCACCAACTGCTGCTTTACATCACACTGCCCCCTAGTGGTCACCTCGGGGAGGAGGTGAGCAGGAGGCTTGCTGCAGTCACACATCACACATCGGTAGTGTGTGGATGTCTTAAGAACACATTGTCCCCAGTACAATGTAAAACAAGGACGTAACGGATCTTCTACTGGAAAAATGTGTGATTGATGATATGCTTGATGATCTTTGTAGAGCTGCTGAATGGACACACAGCGTAAATGTAGATAGATGTCTGTGCTATTGTGCAGAGTTTCCAGGAAATACGTGGTATCAGTTATGTTGACATAAAGTCAATTTTATATTTTCTCACTCTCAAAAATCCACAAACCGTTTTCAGACAAGTGACACCACTTCTACTGGGGTTCAATTTCAGACATACTTTGCAGGATTTTCCTAAAAAAACCATGTATAGACTCATACAGAAGTAACACCTCTCAATCATCAGTTATGAACCACTGGAAGTGTGAGGCAGTGTATTTTTCTACAAGGATCCTGCCCTCTGCCTGTTGCTGTCTTATTTTCTTTTTCATTTTTGTGTTCAGGACATCTATGGGTGCGTACCTCCACTGCCCTCAGGTGAGGTCAAGGCTTTATAAAAAGGTAGCAACCGCGTGCCAAACCATAAGCAGCAGACATCCGAAAGACACGGCACTGAAAAACAAAAATATAGCAAGGCGAAAAACCGAGCAAGAGTGAAACTGAGGTTAACTTTTACTTCCACTTTCGTTGGTAAGTGTGTTTACTAATGCTGCAGGTGAGAGTTCTTTTAAAACTCAAAACCCATTAATGAATGACCCAAACACAACTGGAAGAGAGGCGAAGAGGGGTGTAAGTTTTTAACAATTTACTCAGAACGCTGCTTTGTCACTTAACGACCGCCACGCCCGAAACTCAATACTTCCTAATAAGCTCACCTGAACCATCGTGTTTGCAAACAGTAACAACAATCCTGCAAAGTGTACCATTAACACTGCAAAAACAATATGCAGTCGTTTATAACACTGGTAGCGAGGAGTTCCTGTTGCAAGGAAAAAATAACATCTCCAAAAGCTGCCATCTCCAAAGTTTCCTTTCCAAAACAAAACTGTCATACCAGACAAGATCACAAACACAGATTAGGTAGGAGACTCTCCAAACAACTAGAAGCCAATGAAAACTGCTATACAGTGAGAAAACACACCTTGCTCCAATAACGACTTGGCACAACGCTAATCTAAATCATGCAAAGTTCTTTGGATTATTCTGCTTTTCCACGCTGTTTGACCTGAGGTTGTGCAGCTGGAGTGGAGGCCCTGCGGACAGTCGACAATGATTGGAGAAAGCTGCTTGGTCTGGAAGCAATGACTGACTGGTGTTTGAGTGCGACTGGAGCTGGCCAACGTCAAGACAAATAGAAAAAGGAATAAAATAATCTGAAGATAGAAGGAGAGAAATGTTGACAAACAGATGAAAAGAGAGGAGAGGACTGTAAGACGATGTGTGAAATGTCAGATAGTCAGAGAGCTAAGGTTGAAGTGAGCAGAGAGATGACTGGGAAAGGAGCAAGGAGGAGGTCAAAAGAGAAAACAGAGAGCGACAGAAAGATGTAAAAATCTGGATTGCTTTCTGCACTCTTGTCAGTTTCCAGGCCGAGCTTCACGCCAAAGTGAAAACTCTGACTGTTGGAGGGAGAAAAGACAGAAAGGACATGTGCAGGATATTATATCAGACAAACTATGAGTTTGTCTCTGGCTCAAGGAAACTTTAAGAAGGAAAAGGGGAACATTTTTTCATTAGATAATTTCAAACTGAAGCCAATGACATATTGAATTTTAAAGGTAGCGGGCTGATTTTGGCAGCATCTGGAGGGAAAATAAAATGTGCTGAGTAGGGTGGGAAACATGGATGGAGAGTGTATTGCGTGTGTGTGTGAGTGAGTGTGCCTGTGTGAGTCATAACCCCTGCCTCTTCCACAGAAAGATGGATGTGGTTTCCTGCCTGACAGAGAAGAATGGGCTAATGAAGTTCTCCAGGTTGCCTCGCTGAGACAAAAAGGAAAAGGGTAGAAGAGACAAACCGAAAAAAATAACAACAAAATAGCGGGGCGAGCGTGTGAGAGGAGAGGGAAATTAAATAGCATGGCTGAACAGTGCAGGAAATGACAGAGAAAGAGGAACAGAGGGAAAAGTAGAAGAGAAAGAGAGTGAAACAAAGCCAACGCGAACAAATAAATTTGAAGAAAAGAGACGGAGAAGTAAGGAAATGGAGAGTGAGCAAATATTGAGCAGCTATCAGAGTGAGAAAGAAGACGAAAGGTGGAAAAAAGAGGGACAGGAGGATGGAAAAAGAAATACAGAAAGTGTGAGAGTTTGAGAAAAAGAGGGGAGGAAAAAGCTGCAATGCACGACAGCTGGAAAGAAAAAGAGAAAAGCGCTGATGTGTGCACTTGGTCCAGCTGTTCATTAAATGGGTCTGTTGCTAATTAGGCTGCGATGAGGTCACACTGCCCGAGTCATTGATTCCACTTCCTGTTTCAGGCAGCCAATAGTGAGCGGCTGTCAGGCCGGCACCTGAATTCTGCGGGATGATAAATGGCATGCGTGCTGGGGCCAAAATCAACAACCCTCAGCCCCAGACAAACATGGTGAGCTGAGCTATTGGCTGGTCAGCACTGGACTGGGTCTCAGCCTCAAGGGGAAAATGAATAAACATTTAAATAAGGTGGAAATAAGAAGTGGGGAAAATAGCTAGATGGCGTAATGACTCATTACAGCAGAGGAAAATGTCAAAGTGAACCCCTCATAGGCTTTGATTTAAGGGCGGAACTGCAGACGAGAGTCATTCTGAGCAACCAGTGGATAGATCATTCGAAATGCTTCTGAGCAACTGTATTATTCAATGTGGAAAATGTACACGGTGGCAGCCATCACAAATTTGTTCCAATTTAAGACTGGTCTCCTCCCACATCCTCCTTTATCCTCAGTAGGAGTCTGGTGAGAGAGATTAGCTCCGAGCCAATCTGTAGAAATTGGGAAGGGACTGCCGCAGTCATAAATCCAATCAAACAGTGGTGGATAGCCTAGCTGTAGCCCTGCATGGAGCCCCGAACAGTGCATGCCCAGTGAGCCGCTGTGCGTGTGTGTGTGAGTGCACGTGCCTTTGTGGCATGCCACAGTGCACCACATGCATGTCTGTGTACTCATGCATGTGTATTTCTGTGTGTCTGCGCAGGCAGGCGGGGATGGATTGTGGCTGAGCTCAAGTGCTGTTGTTCCTGAAGGTGGATGGCGATCGTAACCAGCGGTAAAGAGACTCTGGAGACTCACCTGAGGCGACCAATGAATCTGCTGCAAGCGGAGAAAAGACAGACCTAGAGGGAGTAGGTGAGATAAGAGTCCCCTAGGGTAAAGATGTGTGTGAGTGTGTGTGTGAGCAAGGAGGGGTGTGTGGCAGTAACAATGGCCTACTTCCTTTAAACTAACAGCTTCCTAATTTAGCAAGCAGTTTGTGTGAAAAGCTGGGCTACTTGAGGCAGCGGCTGAGAGCACACACACAAAAAAAAAAACTAACCAGCACAAGTTGATGTTTGCATCTGGAAGGATCAATCAATCACGCAATTATAATTGTAGTTTCAACCGCATCATGTAATTGCAGAAGTAGTTGTAATGCATATGTAAAGCATAGCTTGATTTAAGTTTGAGTGACGTAGGATAACATCTCAGTAGCTACCAACAATAAATCAAGCATAGCTTGATTTAAGTTTGAGTGACGTAGGATAACATCTCAGTAGCTACCAACAATATAACAATCAACTGATAAACATAAAACCTACGGACATGACCCTCTAAATGGGTCAAAAATAAAATAAACCTTGTTAATACAATTACCTCCATATAACAGTCTTCTCTGCCTGGCTGTGACTGTTCTCACTGAGCCTGAACCTTCTTTACGGTCAGGTTTATGTTTATTATTGACCCTAGGCCCTATTGGAATTAAGTGCATGGCGCAAGTGCATTTATGGTGTGTCCAGCTCCACTTTTGCTAGTTAAATGGCGCATAATCTGGGCACAAAGTAAGGTGCAAGGAGGAAAGAGATTCTGTTTAGTGCCTTAATTAACCATAGGTGTGCTTTGGACGTAATATGAATTGCATAACATGTATTACTTCACTCACAAGCAGCCCGTCTGTGCATCCCTGTGTGTGTAACAAGTAGAGTGTATACACCTTGTGAACCCACCTATACGCATATCTTACTATCTGAATAATGTGTCCTTTAAAAAGCAGGATAACACTCCGCCATTGGCTTTAGACAAGGTTTTTTCTGGTCAAGGTCACAATTGCTTTTTGCTGCCTCCAAATAACAATGCGCCTGACCACGCTGTATTTTAAGACTATTACGTCTATGGACGCACAGATGGGTATAAGTGCTTCTTACACACTGGAAATAACAACTGCGTCTGTCTGACAATAGCACTGACAGCGTGACGACGCTGTGCGCCACTTTGCCAGTTGTAAGGTAGGTCTGTTGTTGTTATTACCTCCTGAGGTTTGTTGTCTGTTCGTTATTCAGCAGGATTAGCAAAAAATTACTAGCCTGATTGTCATGAAACTCAGTCTAAGGGTGTGTCATGAGCCAAGGATGAGCCCTTTAGATTTTGGAGTGTATCCGAATTACAGGGCGGATACACAAAGTATTTTCCACTTTCATTTACATTACGTAGGGCATTTGGCCTTGGCGGAGGTCTGCGGTCTCCAAGTGCCCTCTAGTTTTGTTTTTTATCATTCTGCTAAAGTGCTGACAGAACATTTCTGGAGGGTGTATGCTCAGCTGACCTACCCTGTTTAAATGAAGGTTAAATAAATAAAGCAGAGTTACAATAAAAGCCATTTTGTAGGGTGTAAACTATTTTTAAGTGTGTCAATCTCTTTACCACATGACCCTATGTTAATACTATGATACCCTTTTACATGCTACACATGGTGGTGTTGGTGACCTCAGAGGACCTCCACAGGTTAAGTGTTTGAGTCAAGATCAACATTTTAGGAAGGAGTGATTTTTCCTGCTTAGGTTTTGGAATCAAAGCTCATTGATCTTCATTTGTATGCACGCTGGGAGTTGGTGCTGGCATCCTCAGACACTTACTTAATGGGGTTTATGTACCGTAAATATGGTGCCTATGGTTCACTAGATAAGTTTTACCTGATGAAGATGCAAAGGTCTACACAAACCTGCAGTGTCTGACATGCATCAAAACTCATGCACCAAGTGTTTTCTATGAACGCCCTCAAACTGGTGGCAACCAAGATACACCACTCCTAATTTTCAAAGTCAACATTTTTTTCATATTCGTCCCACATCAGCTACTGCACCCTGACTACTTCCTCTGTCTGTATGACATGTCCAGTGTGTAACAAGGCCAATCTACAGTGGACTCAAGGACCAGAACATGATTACTGTGAGTAAAAGTGACTGACAGTGAGCGTGATTCTTTGACTCTCAGCTGTCAGTGAGACTTTCAGTGTACATAAGCTTTTGTCAGTGTCACCATGTCTCACCTCTGGAGGTATGGGGTCCATCCCAGCACAGTTTTCATTGCATTTGTCGTAGACGAGGCGCAGCTTTCGGAACAGCACAGAAAGCATCCGCAAGTGCTCCTGGAGTTTTCCCAGCCTGTCCTGGTGGGTGTTGGGGTGGTAGGTGACTCCATTGGGCAGCTGAGGAGCACCACAGAGGAAACATTTTGTTAAGCAAAGTACAAGCTTACAATTTTGCTAGTGCTAATCAAAAGAAACAGCCATTGATCACCACTAACTGCACTACAAACTCTTTGTTGTCCCCTGACTGGTAATACTTGATTGGAAGCCTTACTAATGCACAGCACATTCATTTGAATCTAGTGATAGTTTCCTTTCTACTTCGGAATAAGAACTACCTAGCTGTAGAGAAACCTTAGAAATGTGTCTGTGCTCATGCAACAACATGGTGACTAGTCTTTATAATATATAATAAAATCCCAGTTTAAGCTACCAAAACAAAACCTCAGCTGCATCAAAGGTTAACTGCTTCAGCTGCTGCACTTTGAATGTTTTCCCTCACTCTCTTACTGAGGCGGCATCACTGGCTTTTAACTACAATGGATGTTAAAGAGTAACAAGACATGTTTTTACTGAGAAAATCGACAAGCCTCTGGGGCAGCACTGTCTGATTATAAACATCCTACATAACATGAAACAAGCCTGCCTTCAGGGCAGGCAAAGTGAAGAGAGAGACACAGAGAAACAGGGGGGAGACAGACAGACCGAGGGAGAGAGGCAGGGAAGGGAAGATAAATGAAGAATTTTTATGAGTATAAAAACAGCCTGTGATCTAAAAAACAAGTCACAACAATGCTGTTTGTGCATTCTGTGGCTGAGGCGTGCTTGTTTGGCCCGTCTCTGGTTGTGATTTTAACAAGGTGCAAGAGAAGCATCTCAGAGGAGCAGGCAGACATCCATGATAAACTCATGCTGACCTCGTCTTCGGGACACCTTCCAAGCTAAACTTCATGTGACTTGCAAAACAAACTGATATTTACTCCTCATATCCTGAATAAAAACTTAAGGAATCCGCCAGCTTAACTTTGAAAGTAATTTGACAGCTTTTCATCGTCACTTGATTGCCCTAATTTACATTGTGAAAATGAGAAACATACTATCAGAATGATTCGTAAGTTACCTGGCATCACCAGACCTATTCAGTCCAGGAACCTCTCATTTCATTTTCAATTTCCAATTGGCATTATCAATGGCCATAGACCAAATGCCTCTGGATGCAATTTGACTGACCTACCACCAATCCTAGCAACGAAACATGTGACGTAGCAGTGAGCGATGGGCAAATATAAACAGACTATAGTGTGCAGAGCATGGATGTATAAAGACAAATGGATACATTGTTGGAGGCCGAGCCCCATTCATTCCAATTAAAGTTGCTCAGTGACATATGAAGACAAAAAAGTTGAACCGCCGTGTATAAAATTACCAGAATGATCGGCACTGCTTCGCTCACTCCAGTTTAGCACTCTACTAACTTGAATGGGGGTAAAATGATTCAATCATAGGGTTCTCTTAGACTTTCCAAATGTTATTGAACTGGATGGATCAAATCAAATTAGTCATTTCAGAGAACAACTGGAAAACAGTCCTTCAAAAGAAAGTTCCACATTAGTTGAAGCCATCTTTGTTGTTTCTGAAAATACCTCAGCAGCGCTTCTTTTTAGTAACCTTGGTTTATGCTCACCACAGTGTCCCCAGGTTGAGGGTGTACGACCCAAAAATTATGTCATCATGTATTTTGCATAACGTACAAAGGTTACACATGTAGTCAGTCATTGTATCGAACCCACCCCATATTACATTAACAGTTGTCACTGGAAATCTACTCTGAACAGGAGGGAGACCAAAGCACCTGCCAGAGCAAATTAAACATGAGCTCGCAGATTCGTTTGGTTACCAGGCCAGCTCCTAAAGACTGTACATCGATAACATTTCAAAGTGTGTGATGCAATCTTGGAACAAGACACATAGTTTCACCAACAACATTTGTAGAACCAAAGTTAGTTATTTTTCTGAAATAGCTCCTTAGATTTTGACTACAAAGAGCGAAAGTAGTGCCCCTTCAAACACAGAAAAATCAATGAAAACCAAAGCGAGCAAAACCTTTGTTAGCTAGTGATGGAATTCTTATCATAAACACTCAAAACAGATGACAGCATTTTGTCACTGGTAGGCAAACGACACACAGTTAGAAAATTCAGCCAAAAACTTTGATTCCAACAATCTGACCACATTAAATAGCTGCCTGGTACAGAATATGTACGAGACTGGATATTGCTGTTCCACTCTGAAACAAAAGAGGTGCTATTCTTCAGCATCCCCTCAGAATCCATATCACCTTTATTGGCCAGGTATGTGTACAGTATGTATACAAGGAATTTGACTCGGTTTTTTTTGCATTACTCCCATGTACTTACACAGAAATAAATGTAGCTACTGCTTGGATCCCTTGCGCCTTACATCAAATGTTCTCATAAGATTTTTGGTGACAGTGGCTACGTTTTAACCACTTCAGGAGTATACGAGATCAGACCAACTCCTTTCTACTCAGAATTAACGAAAATGTATTCTTTACCTGACTTAATGCTCAAGCAATCTTAAATAGACCCTGAGCAGAATTCTGCGGGCATGCTCCTGACAAACACCAAAATTTTCTCCTAAATTACCCAAAATTTTAACGTCTTTGAACTTGTTGCAAATTTATTTCTCAATACATACAAAGCCTTGCATGATCTTTAGATTAAATTAACTTAAAATTCTCTACTGTGCCTAACTGTCCATTTTCTCCACTGGCGTAAACTTCTGAGGTATTCTTAAAAATCATGGGTTGATGAAGCCTTTGGCTGTGTGACTGTACTGATGTCTCAGCTTTGGAACAACTGTCCATTAAGTATTCAATCTGCTGGCACTGACGTGTTTTTAAATCCTGCTTCAAAACACAATATAAAAGAATTGTCTTCCTGAATGACAGCTGTTTTGTTATTTGCATAATAGTGCTCTGTCATGTTACCATCAGACCTATTATTACTATTTTAACATATTCTTTTACAGTCTTTTTTGTCTTTGGCTTTGCATGATTATATTCAGCTGTTTTATCTTTTGTACAGATCTGTCTGATTATGATGTATCAAGTTGAACTTTTTACTGCTGTCATACTATTGTTCTTATGGTATTAAGTCTGTAAGGGTGTTACTGTTGCTAAGTCAAACAGAAAGTGAGGAGGGAATGCGAACATATTTCACAGACATGTAGGCAGAGGGACAAACCTGCATGTTCCTGAGGAGCTGGAAGATCTCCATGGTCCTGAGGACAATGTCTTGGACCGTCTCCTGGCCGATGCGACACAGCGAGGCCGTGTTGACATCTCGTGCTGCCTGGGCCTGCTGCTGCTGCTGTGGAGGCGGAGGCTGCCCACCAAAAGGTGACACTAGCGGTGGGGTTGTCATGGAGACGGAAGATGAAGATGCTGGTGGAGGAGGTCTAGGTCCAGGTGAGGTTACCTGTCAGGCTATTCCACACCGGACACCCCCTTACATGCCTACAGGAAGTGTTTTACAGAAGTAGGAGAGGAAAATGTCGATGAGGAGGGAGAAAGAAGGACAAGTTAATGGGAGTCACTGGGTTTCTTTTGACATGATGTCATCATCATGTCTTAAATGAAAACAGTAGACATATTAAAGGTCCAGTGTGTGGTATTTAGGAGGATATAGTGGCAAAAATCACATATGATACATATGTTTTTTTTAATGTATAATCACCAAAAAATAAGAATTGCTTTTGTTACCTCAGCATGAGCTGTTTATATTTACATAAGGAGTGGGTCCTTGTTAATGCCGCAGAAGCCCATAACGGACAAGCCAAACGCTGGCTCTAACCAGGGCTATTTGCAATTTCACATCAGTAACTGTAGTTGGCAGCCCCTAAACGACAAGCAACATTTTTTTTAAGCGAAACTGCTTCATTCAGTGTGTTTACCAGTTTAAATCACCTGATCTGTTTTTTGTTTTTTGCAGAGAGGAAGACCTCTGTAGATAATTCCTCTCACGGATAAGAACCTTTTGAATGCCTGGATCAGAAAGAAGGTGAGCGCACAGGGCGCCTGGCTTGCAGCTTAGGAGAAGCACTGATTTGTAACGTGAAACAGTTTCATTCAGTGTTTTTATCAGTGTTAATGACATGATTTGTTTGGTTTGGAGAGGAAGAGACCTTTGCAGATATCTCCGCTCTTGGTGAAAAACCTCCTTAGCAATGAACACTAAAGAAATTCTAAAGAAAGTTTAAGCTGGTTGCAACCTCCATTTCTCACCACGTAAATCTTACACACTGGACCTTTAATGTGTGAGAATAATGGATAACATTTTGCTTGTATCATCTGTCAAGTACAAGTTATTTAGTTATCATCATTTACACAACAATTGCAGACAAGCAGTTGTTGGTAGCAAACATCTTAACACTGCTCGAATAAATATATAAGAAAAGGAGGTAAAAATGAGAATGTAAGACACAGACTAGTGCAGAAATTAAACATAGGGTTAAAATATGGCATATATGAAGTACAAAATAATATATATATCTGTGGTAGACAGGTGTACAGGCACTGCAAAATAAATTAACTGTTGCATGAGCAAGAATGCAGTATACAGAGAGGTAAGTAAGCCACAGTAGCATGGTTAATATAGTACAACACCTTTAATACACTCGGGCAGTGCAGCACAGCTAAAAGCTTCACAGCTGTCACAAATCAACTGAACAGAAACGCTGTCTAGCTAAACACTGACTAAGTCTTTAAGCTAACGTTGCAGCCTTTAATATAAGTTGTATACCAAGGTTTCAGATACAGTTAAACGTGCCTTTACATCAGTACAGGTCCGTTAGATGCAGTCCAGGACTTTATACACCACACCCAAAAGCATTCAGCTTGATAACGGGTTAATTAGCTAACATGTAGAAGTGAAGCGGCTGACACCAAAGCTAAGTGGACAGTCACACCACACACACGACACTTCAGCTTTTCTCAATTCATTTTTATGTGTCGCTTAATTATTCCGGCACGACGTGAAACTTTACACCACAGTGAGTGTTCATATTTGTTAAATAGCACAGTAGATAACGTGTAATGTTACCTGTGTGGTGATAATTTATCTGTTTTGTTGACATGTCAAGTTCCCTGCTCTGCTCCTAGGATTTCAGCTACCGCAACTATCGCGAGAATTCCCCCTGAAACTGCGCCTGATTACGGTAAATGATGAAGTAGAAGTGCAACTTGAAATTGTAGTTTTTGGTAATTAATGTGATTTTTTGGACGGAAGAAGATATTATTTTCAATACGGACTGAACTTTCATAACCCTTAAGATTAAAATTAATCCATACTGAACTTTAAAATTAACCACTTTCCTCCAAATGGCGTTATTAATGAAAATATTACGGTAAAACAAAGCGCGCTGCAAATTTCTTCTGGCTATTTAAGGTAACAGCGCCATATGCTGGTCTGCTCTTATATAACATCCCAGTCATACCCATACACATCTGACTTCATCAACCCTCAGGCCAATCTACGCCACATGACTGCTTCTCATGGGTCATTATAACTTTTTAGTGGGCATAATTCAAATTCATCCCATAAATGGGTATGTTGTCTCCTCAGTGTTAAATCCTTCAATGCATCCATCCATCCATTTATTACTTATACTGTACAGCTGTGCTTGGATTATTTTGTGAGCCATCAGAATTCAAATTAAATTTGAAATACAAGAGGTGTCAGAATTAGACTGTACAAGGCTGCTTCCTCAGCATGTGCTCTGCCATGCAGCAGAATTACTGCTCTAACTTACAGAGGCTGGAAATAAGAGCTTTATTGAAAAAAGAAAGGCTTTGCCTTCAGGCTTGAGTGGGGCTGAAAAAGTAGATTAGGATGCCTATTACTTAATTTACATTATTCATTCAAATTTGGGGTTACAGGCTGGATTTCAATTTCCTTTTATCTGGAACACATTTTGTGTAATAATAACCTGTAGTCATTCCTTTTCACTTATTCTCTTTCTCTAAAAAACACCCCGTCTGCAACATGCAAAATTGATATGAAAAACACTGTGTCAAGTTCACTTGACTGCCCACAACTTCCTAATTGCAGAAGAAGTGCTGGTTAGCTTGCCAGGATGAATGAGCGTTACTCTTACAATCCCCATCTGCCTTACAGCCAGACCAACTGAGGCATGCCATTTGGAAATGAGTTTCTCCATAATCATCCAGCCTGTCTTCTTGGTGTGTTTAATTGGGACGGGAGAGTAGTGATGGTGAGTGGGTGGTGGCAGGTAGTGAGATGGATATCCCTGCTCTGTGGCTGAATTATACATTTGACATTAAGAAAGAATTTAAACAATAACCAAGTTCATTCACACGTCATATTCATGGAAAAGGTTGGAAAATGCAAATGTGTATGCTCATTTTGTGTGTGTGTGTTTATCATGGGGGCAGGGCTGAGAAGTCTGTCTACAGGCCCTTAGCTACTTGAGAGACCATCTATCATCACTGATCAAAGTGAATAGAGGAACAACAGAATGTATTGATCACATCAAGGCAAGCTGATGGAAAATGTATTGACTTTTTGTGCTAATGTAATCGGGCCTCATTGAGACAAAACATTCCTGTAAATTCAAAGTTCTAAGTCTAAGACCTTCATTCATCACAAGGCAGTGAATCTGATTACCTCTGTGTGTCTCGTGCGGTAGACTCTACATCATGTGCTGTTGCGTCTTACTGACACCTCTTGCAAAAAAAAAAAAAAATCAGGCAGCACAGATTACCTTGAAACTGACGGCACTGCATCTTCTCATTCATGCTGCACAGGGTCTGAACCTTGAACATGAGAGCGTGAGACAGCAGGACTGAGACAGGGGAGACAGAAGGCTGAAGTGGTAGTGTAGTAAAAGTTGCAGAGCAAACAGTAACAAAAACCCTTAAAAAAACAGACAGAGAGCACCCCTTGTGAGGAAACACAAACCGTGTAATAATTATTAGCTGAGGGGGTATCAGGACTAAAACGGATTATCTAGCCACCTAGTGCATTACTCATGCTTTAATTAAATACGCACTGATCTGGTCCCTCCAGGGCTAAGTTCAGATGGAGAGAGAAGGGTGTACAATGGTCTGCTCTGAAGGCAGCAGCATGTAAAGTCCATTCAACTGCTCACAGCAAAATTTCACTTCCGAAAGCCTTTGGACTCAAGTAGAGATTAGTGTAGCTGAAGGTATGGGAAACAGGGGATAAAGCACAGAGGTGGGAGGGCAAGTATAAGGGTTGGTGTGCATAAATGTTATGTAAATACTTTATGCTCATGCACCTTGCATGGTGACTTGATTACATTGGTGTGTGCATTGGATTTATTATTAATTACTTGTATAGTACATAAACGTGTATATAAATTGAAAGCCTAGCTTTACAAGCTACTACTTCACACTGGACAAAGTTATACTACAGCAAAGCTACCTCAGGGAGAAGTATACTTAGGTAACAAAAGCTACTTAGAAAATGTAGTTCAATCTACTTTGTAAATAAAAAATGATCAAACTTACAATGTACATGAGATATAAAGCTATGACAAAGTATAATACAACCTAGAATTGCTGCCTCACGGTTGTATGCCTCTGTTAACCAGTCAAGGTGCAGTAACAGTTAACATCTATGTCTGTGAAAACATGGATGCTTCACACACATCTTCAACCCAGCAGCACCGAAGATCTAAACAATCAACACAATTTCAAGATTAGTGTCACCAATTTAGTATCTGACCAAATGTCATATCCTGGGATATGATGTTGAATAACAGCCAGAAAAGTGTTTTGGCAGAACATTATAATGTCACAGTGAAGGTGACCTTTGACCTTTTGGTTATACAATGTTATCACTTGATCTTTTTTTTTTTATTTGACATCTGTGAGAAACTTTCCCTCCATTAGCTTACGAATTCTTGAGTTATGGCCAAAAACATGTTTTGTGAGGTCACAGTGACCTTTGACCGCCAAATTCCATTCAGTCCTATCACAAACTGGCTCAGTGAATGTGACAAGTAGCGAGTCCACACAAAAGATGAAGTTAAAATAAACATAATTAATTAAACTAAGATTAACTTCAATAAACAATGGAGTGTGTGGGTCAGCAAAGTCAGTAATGACAGCCATGCATGGATGTGTGTCAGGTGTCCTGTGGAGGTGCTGAAGGTGCAAACCAAAAAGTAACGATGTAGGGTGGATGTCTTCTGTAGAAAGGAGAGAGCGAGTGAAAAAATGAGGCAGCTTTTATAGCCAGGAAGACCCAGGTGAGCTTAATCAAAGCAGCGACCCTCCTATGTCAGCCAACTGCCTGATGAGGCTGGCCCGAACATCCTCCAAGACAGTGGGAAGGGTGTCACAGTCCAAGTGAACATTTTTGCCAAACTTGAATAAATTCCTTCAAGGTCCTCTAGAGATATCACGTTAGCGAGAATGAGACGGATGCAGGGTCACAGTGACCTTGACCTTTGACCACCAAATTCTAATCAGTTTATTATTGAATACAAGTCAACGTTTGTGCCAGATTTGAAGAAATTCCCTCAAGGCATTCTTGGATATAATGTTCATGAGAATGGGATGGAGGGCCCAAATTTTTTATTTTATACACTTTATTAATCCCCCAGAGGAAATTCAGTTTTTTCACTTTGTTGTCATCTACATATAAACACAGGCCTGAAATACACACACATGCAAAAACAAGACCTATACATGGAAAATGCAGAGAGAGAAAATGGAGAGATGTCAGAGTGAGGGGGCTGCCCATGGACTGGTGCCTTGCTCAAGGGTACCTTGGTCGTGCCCAGAAGGTGAACTGTTACCTCTCCAGCTACCAGTCCATCCTCCATTTTAGGTCTGGACGGGGACTTGAGCCAGCGACCCTCCGGATCCCAACCCAAGTCCCTATGGACAATGCCACCCTCAGTCTGACTGATGCTGACTGATGCACTCAGCCACAGCTGTTGCCAGAACCAGAGCATAACAATTATCAAACTGACAATGTGCATATCGTATGAAATTGTAACAAAGTAGGCTATAATCCAAAAAACCACATGCCATTACAAAATGTTGCTCAATTGTGTTCACTGCAAAAAGTGCCTCCTTGTTTACAGGTCACACACAAACCCTTAAATAAACCCTTAATTTATGCCAGATCCATACACGCTAAAATTACTCTTTATTCAGATTGAGTCTGACGAGTTTAACAGTTGCGATTTCAGGCACTTTCTGGAAAAACAGGATTTTCCTCAATCACAAAAAGGTCTAAAAAGGTCAAACATGCCCCAGGTGGTTACATTGCAGCCTGCTTCAGTGTTTCCAGCTGCAGCGCTCTCTCCTTATACTGGACCAAATTGTCTCATTAGTCACTTAGACACAAAAACACAGGAAAATAGGGTCCAGTTGAAAAATACCAGAAGTTACCCTTTAAGTACAATTTGATAAAGCTCACTTAGTTACTTTCCACCACTGATAAAATGTAGATATTTTCAAAATAAAAGAGTACGTGTAAGTAAGAAAGTGGGCTCTAGCCAGCTGTCAGTTGTTATTAATGACGCCCTTGACTGGCTACTGTAGCTCAGTGCACCCAGAGCTCCTCCTGCAGAAAACAGCCGGGGAGAAGAAGGTCAAACTCAAACGAGCCGTAAACACTTCAGTGTCAGTAACATGTCAGAGGCCCCTGGTACCCCAAAATGGCCACACAGGTATACTTAAAATAAAAAAAAATCAAACAAACTGCCTCAAGGTCAAGGAGGTGGGGAACTATCAATGGGGATCAACATGCCCCTCAAGACAATGGATCCATTTGTGAGCTTGTTGCCCAGCAACAGAGGAGCTGGTGTGGGCAGTAAGGGGTTAAACTGATACAGCGCTTCATCATAGTGGATTTTATGACATTGTAAATCAGACTTTGAAAGCGAGACTCATAAGAGAGTATTTGGAAAAAGGAATATTTTATTGAATAATTCATTTCACCTTACAACTGTACAAAAGGCAGTGAAAAGACATCTGTATTAAAATATACCTTTTGCTCTCTACATACAGTGCTTCTGAGGTTGCCAGTGTAAAAGTCAAAGCATAGGAATATTTAGTGATCTATATCCACACATACATAATGCTAAAACAAACAGTACTTTTGCATCAGCCCAAGTGTCTCACAACAGTGCCATGGTAAGCAGTACTGATAATGTGCATTTAAGATCGTGAGTGGAAGTAAACATTAACAGTTACCCAGTCATATAACATGTATAGATTCATGTAGGATGACCATTTAGTTAATACAGTACATTGTGATTTGTGTTTCATCATGAATATATTCACAAGCAAAAACAACTCAGGAGCATTTTCCTTGTTTAAAGTTAAAACCACACACAAAACTTTTCTTCTAAAATCATTTAAATCGTGAGCAGCTTGCTTTCATTCAGCACATGCTCACTCTTATTCAGTATAAATATTTTTTTGGGAATGTCATCACAAACAACACTAAAGGCACAATCATATGACTTTGGCATTAATGTCACAGTAAAAAATATAAGACCTCTGGATTCAACAAGCAGAACAGAACAATTTAATATTGTTGTCAGCAAAGGTTACAGCAGCTAAAGCACAGTGTGGCCTTATTCTGCTGATCAGATTAAGAGTTTGAGGAGGTTCTTACAACTTGGGCTCCTCACACAGGGTACATCCAGGCTTCAGATCGGCCTGTCTCTCCATCTGAATCGTAATGGAGTGGAAGCTGTAGGAGGAGAAACAAGCCTGCGTCATTTCTCTCAGGACAGTCTGAGCATCCGCTGTCTCATCTGTGGAGGGGAGAGAGAGGCAAGAGAAATGTCAGTAAACAAATGTTAGTCACACTGTGTGTTTATATTGTGTATTTGTGTACCTTTAAAAACTGTTTCAACACAGTTTCAGCAAAGAGAAACAAGCCCTCTATTGTTGCCCTGGGCGCTATCAAGGTGTTATATTATACTGGGGTATTTAGAAATGATATGATTTTCGATAACATTAAAAATACAGACGCTCCTCTTTCTATTAAACTGATACAGAGATGCTGTATTAACAAGATGTAGTGTACAGCATGTGCCACCAGAGGTCAGTCTCAACTGGTGGAGCAGAGAAGCTGAGAAAAGTGGTGTCTGAGCAAAGTGCATTAACGTTTTACTCTCAGTGCTTTGCTTGTATTGTACCCAGCAGCATAATGTTTGCAAAGGAGTGCCCCAGGAATGAGTCCTAAAACTCGGAAATTAGTTCCCTCGTCTCAAAGTCAGTAAGTTTCCTTCATGGGTTTTTGGTTAGATGCATGTATTACGGGTTGTGGTTAACACAAGCTTAAAAGACTTTGATGATTTGTTCTACGCCATGAAATATGACAGTAAATAATCAACTCGTGAATTCTGAAGCTTTTATGTGTCCTAAAAAAGGCGGTTGCTAACAGGTGGCTCAATGAAACAACCAAACATCATCACACCAACACGCCTTTACAGCCTCGAAAACAGCCAGGCAGCTCACAGGGCAACAACAGGTGAGTGTTTTGCAGAAAGCAGGCCAGTAGCATAGCGGTTGACGCAATACACCTGGCTCATCAGCTCCCATCCAGCCACAGGCTTCATCAGCACCAGAACCACCAGACACCTCAACAGATTTTTCCCTCAGGCCATCCCTCTCTTCAACAACCCATTCTGGTTTCTTCCTTCACCTCCTCAATCATGCCTCATCACCAATGCCTGTGCTGTATCACCAAGTTAAAATTTCTGTTGTGCAATCAGCTCATAAAGCACATCTGGTTCTAACTTAAGGGACATGTGTCCTCGGCACTGTCGCACCTTGCAACGCTTCAGCGCTCTGCTATGCTGACTGATATGCTGCCACTTGAAATCCAGTTTGACCTGATCCTCTGACATATTCTGTCATCTCATGCATTGAAACACAGATTTACGCAAACAAATCTGGTTTCTTTCAGAGTAAAGAGTCCAGTATTTGTCGTTGACATGAAGTGGAGTAGAAGTATAAAGTACCAAAAACTATAAATACTTGAGTAAAGTACAAGTAGCTCTGAACTGTACTTCAGTACTTGAGTTAGGTTATCTGTCCTAAAAATTCTGAGAGCAGTAACTGAAAACATGTTGAAGCTGAAGTGAAAAAGTTTTCAGGCCAATTATTCTACTTCAAACCTAGAATTACATCCATGTCTGTCCAAACTCATAAGACTTTGCAGGAATTTGATAAAAATGGAATTACGTTTAATTTTTGGTGAAATTGAAGCTATCATTACTGACATATATGATTCCAGTAAATAATATACAGTGAGAAACATGCTGCCTTCATTTTTTACAGAGGGGCAAAGAGCACTGATTGAGTGTTTTGTCACATGGTGCAACAACAATCATCTGAAGCTCAATATCAGCAAAACCAATGAGCTTTTGGTGGACTGGAGGGACAGGATAGAACACAACGTTGTAGCCACATCAGGAGACAATGCTTCCACAATGAATGTTGCTGCAAAGAAGCTACATACTCTGAAACGTTTTACCCAGGATTTGTGTCACCAATTCAGTATCTGACCAAATATCTCCCCTTCTGCTCCTGAGTAATGGCTAGCAAGGAGTTTGTGCAAAACATTAAGATGTCACAGTGAAGTTGACATTTGGGTTATAAAATGTCATCACTTGATTATTTTGTTAGATATTTGTGTGAAATGTTGTCATGTTTGGTCTGTGAATTCTTGAGTCATGGTCAAAAACATGTTTTGTGAGGTCTGGACGTTTGTGCCAAATTTGAAGAAATTACCTCATCGTGTACTTGAGATATCCTGTTAATTAGAACCATGTACAAGGTCACAGTGACCTTTGACCACCAATTCTAATCAGTTCAACGTTAAGTCCAAGTGGACGTTTGTGCCAAATCTGAAGAAATTACCTCATTGTGTTCTTGAGATAACCTGTTCATTAGAACCATGTACAAGGTCACAGTGACCTTTGACCACCAATTCTAATCAGTTCAACGTTAAGTCCAAGTGGACGTTTGTGCCAAATCTGAAGAAATTACCTCATTGTGTTCTTGAGATAACCTGTTCATTAGAACCATGTACAAGGTCACAGTGACCTTTGACCACCAATTCTGATCAGTTCAACGTTAAGTCCAAGTGGACGTTTGTGCCAAATTTGAAGAAATTACCTCATCGTGTTCTTGAGATGTCCTGTTCATTAGAATACCATGTACAAGGTCACAGTGACCTTTGACCACCAAATTCTAATCAGTTCAACGTTAAGTCCAAGTGGACATTTGTGCCAAATTTGAAGAAATTACCTCATCGTGTTCTTGAGATGTCCTGTTCATTAGAATACCATGTACGAGGTCACAGTGACATTTGACCACTTATTCTAATCAGTTTAACATTAAGTCCAAGTGGACGTTTGTGCCAAATCTGAAGAAATTACCTCATCATGTTCTTGAGATATCCTGTTCATTAGAATACCATGTACGAGGTCACAGTGACATTTGACCACTTATTCTAATCAGTTTAACGTTAAGCCCAAGTGGACGTTTGTGCCAAATTTGAAGAAATTACCTCATCGTGTTCTGAGATATCCTGTTCATTAGAACCATGTACAAGGTCACAGTGACCTTTGACCACCAATTCTGATCAGTTTAACGTTAAGTCCAAGTGGATGTTTGTGCCAAATTTGAAGAAATTCCCTTAAGGTGTTCTTGAAATATCACATTCATGAGAATAGGACTGATGGACAACCCAAAAACATAATGCCTCTGGCCACAGCTATCATGGCTCATTAGCAGCCCATTGAGGTTGTACTGCTCATTCATATGTATGTTTGCATTATATATTTTCGACGACAAGGCTATTCTGCCCTGCCATTCATATTTTAGCCTGAAATTAGGGTTAAAGAACTTAATGCAAATTAATATGAATGATAGCCAAAGAAGAAAGGAAACTTAGTTAGTTGATATGCATACTGACTCATTCATGATGTTTGGTTACAATTCAGACAGCTCATATGTTTGCATTTTAGCCTGGCAGTTTCTTCTCACCTATGGCTACGTGTGCAGTCAGTACAGCCTGGTTCATGGTAAGGGCCCAGATGTGAAGGTTGTGGATTGCCGTCACCCCCTTCACTGCTCGCAGACTATCCCGCACCTCGCCATACCTCATCCCTACTGGAGTACCTGAGTCGTAGATAAAAAAGAGGGAAATATGAAACTTCATATAATGATAAAGGAGTCATAAAGAGCGAGACAGAGAGCTGCAAACACTGTATGTTATTGTTTTTGTGAATGAGAGCCTCACCTTCCATCAGGACAAGAATAATATCCCTCATGATGGTGAAGGTGGTGCACATGACAAATATGGAGAACAGGAAGGTGCAGATGGGGTCAGCCATCTTATATTCTGGCTGAAAGCAACGAAAACCACAGAAAGTTAATGATATATTAATCATCTGTGTAAATAAATAATTAGTCTGGTCTTGGGGCTGTGCTTATTTCTCAGACAGCACAATATCTGTACAGGACCTTTATTTGATCCTGGCCGAGGCATCAAAGAATAAAGCTTAAGAATCCTTAAGTATTTTTTCAGTAATGGTTATGTTCATAAAGGGACATGGAACACTGACAATTAATTTAGTATTTCTTATGTAAGAGAGGCTAATAATTTTGTTGTAATGGCTGCCCGGGGAGGGAAAAAAATCATTGAGCATTCTGCAGACAGACACTGAGCCGCAAAACAGCTTGTGGACAGAAAATACGGCACCATCTTTCCTGCACAAACAGCCTTGTGTTCGACATTCCTCAAGGGTGAGTGTGTTTTTAGCACTGAGAAATACAGAGCAGCGGAAGCTAAAAATAATGCAGGAATTAATAAATGAGAGCTACAGGACTGTTTGCTGCAGTCGTCTCAAACCAACAGCAGACAGATTTAAGCCAAAACACTAATGATTAAAATAATGTCACTTAATTGATTTAAAATTCTTACTTTTATTTCTTTTTTGGCAAATGTCATTATTAGATTTTCTTCGAAGCCTTCTGTAATCCAAGTAGACTTTTAAATCTCTAATTACTAATACTGATTACAAAGGAAGTTTTATGAAGTTTGGTCTCATCTTGCTGTACACAAATAAAGAAACATAACAGAATGAAAATATCCCTGCTGCTATTTAATAAATATGTGACACCTTATTTACATTATATTTATGTGGGGTTTTGTGTGTGTGTGTGTGTGTGTGTGTGTGTGTGTGTGTGTGTGTGTGTGTGTGTGTGTGTGTGTGTGTGTGTTCACTTTTGATCCTTTGTCTCTTTTTTCCCTTTACTTAATTTGTTTATCTTATTTTACTTTATTTGTATTAATTACCATATGTGCCCAGATTTGTTTTGTTATCTGTTCTTCATTGATTTACTGTAATATGTTGTATTATGTTGCATTATGTTTTTAATCTATTGGAAAGTGTCTGCCACTTACAAACTTTGAGCATATTGTGATTCAAGTGGCCTGAGAGAAAACGAGACTTCTGCACCTCCTCTTGTCTCTGTTTTCAGGCTTCAGAAAATCTAGTCTGTGACGGGACACATTGGCCAATCATAGGTCATTTTGGAGAGAGGGCCTTCCTATTGGCTGTTCTATAAATGCAGATGCGTGTGCATGTGCCTTTGGTGAAGGCCTGTTTTTATTGATGGAGAATCCTGCAGAAAATGTTGCTATTCCTGCACTGGCAACAACTGTCTACACTGCAAAGCAATCCAAAAAAGGGAGATGAATTGTAAAAAAGAGAGTCTTAAAAAGAGTGTGACAATAAACAAAACCAAAAAAACATGTCATTATGGCAGAGCGTTTTAAAGATGGAGAGAAAATGTTGTTATTAGTTTAGCAGCTTTCACAGCTGCAGCTTCAAGTTCTTGTTTATGTGGCTAACGAGAGCCTGGAATCACAGTGTGTCCTCCACCTCACTACCCGCCGCTATAGACCACCACTACAGAGGAGAGAAGCCAGCAGCAGTAGAGACGGACCCCCAGTAAGTGGCCACAGCAACCTGAATCCAGCCAGCAGAAAACCCAGTTCCAGACAGCTGAAAAAGCCAGCTTCCCCACCAGATGAGCAAACTTTCTGTTTCTGCCATTACACAGGTGAGATCCCACATTTCCATTGGCAACCAGCTGTTGTCGGGGGGCTAAGGTGTTTGTTCAGGCTGAATTCAACCAAAGGTCCATGTCCAGAGCTGCTGCCCGCTCTCCTCCAGGGAGGCAGTCCACAGCGGCGGTGAGTGAGCGACCATGGGGTGGCTAGCTAGCTAATTCTTATCTGATATGTGGTCTAATAAACAGCAGAGGCAAGGAGGAACTGAGCAAATGTACACTCTACAGCAAAATAAGCTGCATTAAATCAGTGTTTGGGAAACACTGGCTTGCTGTATAAAGCGTGTGTATATGCCCGTGGCCGTCTGTTGGGAGGGGCTTAGGACAGATAGGGGCGAGTTGCAGGAGGAGGATGTATTTTTCAAATTCTGCTGATTTTTACCCTTTTCAGACTTTGATAATCTGCTCTAATTAATTACTACAGTCGTCACACATTAACTGATGCAGTACAAATCATATTAAGGTTACTTATTGCTTTTATAAGAAGAAAATGGTTGTGTAAAATCAACTAATAATGAAAAACAAAATTTTAAAAATATTGTTGTGTACCCTGTTTTGGAATAACCACCATGTGCTGCATTAATTACTGAACATTTAAGGTTATTTCTAAAATGATCTTAATTATGAAAAATAAATAAATAAATAGGGGGAAAAAGATACCGTCCTTATTATAGAATATTGACCCAGTTTTAAAATGTCTTAATGTATTTCACATTGACTCTACACTCATCATGTTTCCTCATGGATGTGAGTTTCACGCTGTAAGACTCTCCACACTTTATGCACACCTAGAGAGACTCCTTACCTTAAAGAAGATAATGATGGCGCTGATAAGCACGCTGATGCTCTGGAGAAGATCTCCCAACACATGGACAAAGGCCGCTCGCACACTGGCGTTGTCCTGCTTAGCCTTCCGTCCTGAAACAAGGAAATTCAGTGAGATCCATGCTCTTAAGATAATTATGCACTGACTTATAATCCATCACATATTCCATGATAATGTTATCATAATGAATTGAAATGCCCCCCAGAGTGCAGCCGTACTACAGAATACTGTACTTGGATATTAAACAATTAATATTTCATTGTTTCATGGCCAACATTAATCATATTTGAGAGGAAAGCCACAAAATAATGACTGGCATGTGAGGAACATACCATGACCAGCCCCGTTTTGCTCCACGTCGTCATGGTCATCATGATGGTCTGAGTGGTTTGAGGTATGATTGTGTCCTGTTCCATTCCTGTGACTGTGTCCGTGCTCATGAGAGTTGAGGCCCCCATTACTGTGGCCGTGGCCATGTGAGCTGCGACCCCCGTGACTGTGGCCGTGGCCGTGTGAGCTGAGACCCCCGTGACTGTGGCCGTGGCCAGGACTGGTGAAGGGTGAAGGCCATGCTTTGGAGAAGAGGAACAAAGTATTTAACAGCTAAGATACAACATACAACAACACAGAGTCCATGAAAGTGGATTTAGTTTTGCCCTCCTCTCTGTTTCGGGTTGCAATGGTATGAGATTTTTACGGTGCAATAACCATATAGGTATCACGGTTTCACGGTATTCGTTATTACACAATTACTATGATCATTATCAGTGAATGAAAACACAAGGTTATTTTGTTTGAATGTTTTTTATAATTGACTTAAAAGTATTTATAAATAGAAGAATTTGTAAAAGGCAGTCAAGAAGAAAGGAAATATGCACCTGAAGCTTAGATTTTCTATCTGGTTGCCTTTTGTTCAATACTGTATAAGCTAATGTACACAGTATAATAATCATCAATTTTCATACCACGATATACCTTAAAACCAGTATATCGCTGCAACCCCATCTCTGTACTAGCTTTAATTAAATCATAAATATTCAGAGATGCACTGTGCACTGATGAAAGCAGTGTAAATGAGTAGTTAATGTGCATTTCACTCACATAATATTAGCCAACACAGCACAACCAGAGGTAATGAGCATGACAGTGCCCTCAATGGTGTAGTTATCTTCGATGATGCGCTCCACAGCCAGGTAAACCAAAACGCCTGTTACCAGCCAGATGGTGAAGATTGACACCAGCGCACCCAGAATCTCTGCATGGGAGAGGAGATGAGGAGGGAAATAAATCAGGAGATACACAACAAGAACTGTAGTTGAATACTGACAGGACACTGCTCTATAACACAATTCCCAACTTCAAATAACACAAAGAAGAAGAACCTGAGCATTGCTTGAAATTCAGTACACAGTTTGGTTCAGGCACTGTGGCAAGTCAAATTAAGTCAGCCAAAAGCAGTGCTGAAATTCTGATCCTAGGCCGCTCAGATGCCTTGCCTGATATGCAAACTTTCTGTTGCTGCCATTACACAGGTTAGACAAGGTGGTTTTCAAAAACCACTGGGTTTGACCCAGTGTATCTGCTGGCCATCGGGCCGCTGTGACCCCTGACTGGGTGTGCGCTTGCTGAATTCAACTTGCTACAGCCAAGCTGAGGTCCTGTCTCCATAACTGTGACCCCCTCTCCCCCTGGCAAAGCAGTCTCTTAGGCGCGGAGAGAGGCAGCACAGGGGGCACCGGGGGGTGTGCTAGCTTACCTTATTTAGCTTGTCTCATAGCTTGTCTTACTTGTATTCTCATAAATAGAGAGAGAGCGGGGCAACAAGGGGCTGAGTGAATCAATGTGCTATGTGCAGTTCTACAATGTACGGAAACCCTTGAGAAACATTCTTGAAATAATGACTTGGTATCCCAAGATAATGGGATGCATTTCCAAAATAATAAGTTTGTATGTAGAAATAATGAGAAGCCTCTATAAAATAATGACTTGATATCTCAAAATATTAAAAAACGTTGTCAAATTTTGAAACTTAATGTCTCGAAAATAATAAGATAAAATAATAAGTCATTATTTTGAGAAAGTTTCTCATTATTTTAAAAAAATTCTGATTATTTTAAGTTATAAACTCATAATTTTGAGAAAGCTTTTCATTATTTTGAGATACTGATATATTATTTTGAAATACTAAGTTATTATTTTGATAAAGGTTCTTCAAAAAAAGTATTTTATGATACAAACTCATAATTTTGAGATCTCATTATTTTGAGATAATTTTGAGAGTTTCTAATTATTTTGAGATACTACGTCATTATTTCGAGATAAGTAAGTCATAATTTTGAGAAAGTTTCACATTATTTGAAGGAAGTTTTCTCATTATAGTAACCTAATGAGACAACTTTTTCATCGCATAGACAGAAATGGGATTCCGTATAAATGAATTAGCCGATTAAATAAATGGCGAGTGGTAAAATAGTAAGAGAAAATCAAAATGTGGCGGTCAATGTTGATATTCTGATGGCTGCATATTGTTTCCATGTGCATTAGCTTATCGTAAATATTAGCTTTGTGGCTTGCATGTGCCCCTTGTCATAGTAGCACACTGTAGTAAGCTAGATAGATATTGAAATATTTTATCAATAAATTAGGTCTCTACTGGATAAGTCTTACAACATAACATGCTATTATTGAAAAAAAAGTGCTGTGTGGCAGAAAAAAATGCTGTATTATTGTTATTGAGTAAAATTCTGTGACAGTGTATGATTTTGAATTACATCATCTGGTTTTTCACGTGTTTCCCAGAAAGTTAAAGACACTAGAAGGGAAAAGGGAATAATTTCTCTAAAATTAAAGATTTCTCTGATTTGAACATTGTTAGAAACATTTTGAATAATTTAGGTACACAAGTCAAAGGCATATAACATAATACTAGTTGTTTTTAGACATTTAATGCAGAAATGTTACATTATTATATCTTTAAATGAAGAGTTGAGTATCACAGAAAAATTATTTTCTGGTGCAGCTTTAAAATCTGACAGCAGCTACAGAAAGATAAATGTTGTCAGTACTTTACCTGCACGATGCCAACCATAGCTGAGCTTGTGTGTTGCAGGCCTGGAGGAGAGCCAGAGGGATATCAGGCTGATGATGAAGCTGATGAGGTCTACAAGCAGGTGGGCAGCGTCTGTCATCACTGCAAGACTGCCCGCAAAATACCCACCTGCAGAAAGATAATAATAACTTTATTTAAATATTATACTAGAATATGACTTTAATAGATTGATACTTGAGTGGGAAGTAGAAAAAAAACACAGTTACAAAAAAATAGAATTCACAACACCACCATTTCAAGATGGACACCCAAGATGACAGTTTGTAGTAGTTTAGTAGTATCTGACCAAATGTCTCTCCTTCTGTTCCTGACATTAAATAATGGCCAGAAAAGTGTTTTTGCAGGACATTATGATGTCTCATTGACACTGACCTTCTGGATATGAAGTGTCATCACTTCATTATTTAATTCTATTAGAGGTTCTATTTTAAGTTCTTGGGTTATGGCCACAAACATGTTTTGTGAGGTCACAGCGACCTTCACCTTTGGCCACCAAATTCTTAACACTTCATCAGTTCATTCTTGAGTGCAAGTGGACGTTTGTGCCAAATTTGAGGGAAGTCCCTCAAGGCCTCCTTCAGATATCACATTCCCGAGAATGAGAAAAAAGCAAGGTCACAGTGACCTTGACCTTTGACCACCAAATTCTACATCAGTTCATTTTAGGTGCAAGTGGATGTTTGTGCCAAATTTGAGGGAATTCCCTCTTCATCCTTGACTCAAAGTGGTCATTGTGCCAAAGTTCAAAACATTCCCTCAGAGTGTTCTTGAGATATCACATTCACAAGAATAAGATGGATGCAAGGTCATAGTGATCTTGACCACAAAAATCTAAACAGTTCATTTTTGAGTGGACGTTTGAGCCAAATTTGAAGGTTTTCCCTCACAGCATTCTTGAGATACTGCATTCAAGAGCATGAGACATCGGTACGTCCAGGTTGATGAGTGGACAACCCGAAGACATGACGCCTCTGGCCACCATTTTTGCCAATGCGGAGGCATAAAAAAAGAAACTAAGAGGGACAGGAAAAAAGTAGAGGAAGAAGTGAATAAGCTACAGTAATGTAACACTTGAATTAACTTTGGTTTATCTGAAAAACCAAAGTAGTGGACAAATACTTGGCACCATATTAAGGGATCAGCAAAGTTTTTACAATTCATTCTGAGGGGGAACATGAATGACTGCACCCAACTTCATTACAATCCATCCCATAGTAGACATTTCTTTTAAAACCACAGATGTCAGCATGGTGTTGGCGCTAGAGGCAAAACTTCAGTGGTCACCAAAGTCATTATCATTCATCATCAAGGAACCGTGAAAAACCGTACTGAATTTTGGTCAAAACGAAAAAGCTAGTACAATGATCTCGTTAGGGAAAATGGCCGCTAGAGAGATGAGTCGGGGGTTAAAGATGATAGAGAAGTGAAGAAAAAACAAACAGAACGACTCACCAAGGATTTCACCGATCATGAAAACCAGGCAGATGGCAGAGGCCAAATACAACCTCCTCCTGGCCACTTTCTTCTCTCGTTCACGATCCTCCTGTGCACGGCTGTTGTCATGGCAATGCTTGATGCCACCAGTGCCGTTAATCTGTAATGCCTCCTGGGTGGATGTGCTCAACCTTTAAATAGGGTTTAAAAAAAGTGGTTGGTAATAAATAAGAATGTTGCTTTACTTTATATTTGTCCAGGTGAATGTCTGTTCAACCCAATTATGAGTGTGTGTTTTTCTTCCAGCTCTTATTGTTGTGTTTACAGTGTCCACATTTATACAGAATAACAGCAGGTCAAAGAGGGATGGAGGGAATGTAATTGTGCAGTAAAAACTTGATATAATTTTATTTATTGTAAAAGCAATAATTAAATTGATGGATATTTGAAAACAAAAACAAACTTTAAAAGTGGATTTTTTAGTGGAGGTGGGTTTGTTTTATCTTAGGATAAAAATTCACAAGAAATTAGTTGAGACTTATTTAAAAGTCAGAGAGGATGAAAATGATAAGTGGCAATATGAACGTGTATAAAAGCTGCCTGATGAGATGACATATAAAACATGCCAGAGCATTGATGGGTATGGAGTGTATGTATGTGGGGAGCATAAGAGTAAGAGAAAATGAAAAGGCAAAAGCCATCAAGAGCACAGTATAAAAAAATAAATAAATAAAGAAGAGGAGGACGATGATGACAACATTATTTCTTAAAAGTTATTTATTTATATTATGGGGGCGGGGGGCTGCCTAGGGCGCCAAATGTGCTGATTATTCACCATCACTGCCAATAAGAACCATCTAAAGAAGCAGAGCAGCATAGCAATCTGCAAAATTGGCAGATAAACGAGCAGAAGATGGTCAGAGCTGGGGTGTGTTCCAGGAAGTGGGTTTAGTAAAAATCCTGAGACGAGGGAAACTCTGGGTTTTCCACTGCAGAGAGGGATGTAACTGAAACTCTGAGTCAGCTGCTGTGTTAACCTGCTCGCTGGCAGGATTTCTTCAACAAACCCTGAGTTTTTCTTTGGCTCCTCCCTCTTACAAAACCACACTGTTTTATTTTCTCTTTGATTCAGTCCCTATCAAAGCGCGAATCGAAGTGCAGTGATTAGCAGCAGTTTACTGTATCCTCATGCGACCCTGGATCCTCATTTGAGGATGTTACATTTTGGGACTGCTGCACTTTATACTTCAATCTGCCTGTTATCCTCAATCACGAACACTCATGTGCCATCTAGTGGCAGCAAACACACATTACACTAATCCATGTAAAACAAGATGGCAGCCATTTCTGTCAAGTCAGTCTAAGCCGATCCCGATACAAAAGTGGGTAAGGTACAAAACCTGATCAAATTTTATGATAGAAACTTATTTATGCTTAATAAAGTTTTAGTTTAACATGGCATACAAATTTGACCAATTTTAGCAAAAGCAACAAGTTAAGACCCTGTTAATTATAAAGTACTCGTTCGAGGACACTGGGACTCTATTATTTTATTAGTATTATTCTATCGCAGCGTTTCACACAGGCCGATTAGATGTAGCAGACTGTTGCTACAGACAAAAAGGACATTCCTATCTTGGAGTATATGGGGTAAGGAAAGTTCATACAGAGTTACAAAATAAAGCAAATCCTAAGGCTTTTAGAGTTGCTGCAGTTATTAGATAGTTCCCACCTTGGTACAAATTAACAAGTGGACAGAAACAAGACAAAGGCTATTCCAAATGAAGTAAGACCCACTAAATGTTGAATGCATGAACTTCATACAGACCTACATTTCAAGCCCTGGGCATATTTTGAATGTGCAGAGTTCATTAAGATTTTAAAACTCTCACAATCTTTTTTTTTGGCAATTGAAACAAACTCAGTAGCACCCTGTGGTAATCACATTGAGATACGTGCACCTAAAATGAAGGCAGCCAAATTCCATATCTCAGTAATTTATGAAAATATAATAATTTTACTTTTTCTCAAAGAAATGTGTGAACAAACAACATTGTAAATATAAGGTGTTAGGTTTAGGATGGGCTCTAAAAAACCTGACAAACTGTTACCAAACACCTCTATCAAATTATTTTCATTACTGTTCAAGTAGTCTGAGAGTAATGGAAGGTAGTTTCATGTCAATACAACAATGTCCCAACCAACCCTGCTCTCTCCCATGCAGTAATACTTCTACGTACATTGGATTAAAATGGAGGCTCTGCCTTTTATTTACCTGTCGCCACGGTCAATCGTAGTATCAGAGCTCCAGTGATGATGTCTTTTTTCGCACAAGCTTAAATCAGAGTTGATTAAACTGACTCTGCTCCGCTGTTTTGGACCCAAAAGCTTCAAGTTAACCATCTCAGGGTTAGTCAGCTCAGTGCTCCGTTGTTAAAACTGCTGTCTGGACACCTGGACAGCTTGAGCGTCCTAAAGGTGTCCACTTCTCAACAGGACACAAATATTTACATAAATATGTATCCACTATAAAGGTTAAGTAAATACCACCACAGACTGCAAGACTGGAGTTGATTTATGGGACGGCGCTCAACACTTTTGTTGAGTGCCGCTCAACAGATTTAAGAGCAGTGCGATGTTTTCCTTTCACTTTTCTGCAAAAGGTGTTAGTCATCTCTGTTGACCAGAGATCCCCTGTGTTTATTTATGATCTGAGCCTACTTCCGTCAGGTTTAATGCAGTGTCATGGAGACCAAAGTTATTGACAAAAAGTTATTTTCTGGCTTTTTGAGGGTCACAGAAGCAAAAATGTAACGTTAAAAAGTTTGCTTTCTTTATCTGCTCTAAGCTAGAGGCTAACTTTTTCAGTGAGGGTAACATTTCAGTTTTATAGTATCAAAAGTAAAAAAGTGGTAATGGACTTCTAACATATAAAACTGTGTCAGATGGAGATGTGCAAACCAATTGTAAAATTAACAGTTGTAACTGTAACCGCTTGTTGAGAGATTAAAGCTATTTTTAAAGATTAAATGCAATGGTTTATGGCAAAGTTACTCAAACGTTCTTACTGATAAATTGCTTTAAATTGTTGTTTGGTTTTAAATATGAGGGGATATTCCAATAAATGTTCATGTTCTCTGGTTCTTGTTTGAATTAAATGTTCAAATTGTTTCAACTGGTTGCTCCATTTAGTAGTATTTTTATCATTGTGCCTATCAACCATCTCATGTGGCTGGATGGCACAAATACACATCATGACTTTAATCACTAATCACCTAAATTTAGAAAACATTTGTATATATTTAAACAAATCTATTAATAGCTGACACCTTAAGGGTGTTTTCACACTTGGTCCTTTTCAGCCCTCTAAGCAGACTCAGAGCAGTGACTCCGCATTTTTTGGGCATATGTGAACACTCCAAGAGAACTCAGTCCCCTATGAAGCGAACCGTATTCAGACTACCTCGGGAGGCGCTCCAGGTTCACTTTGCTCTTTACCATGTTTTCAAACAGACGAAACCATTTCAACCTGAAACACTTGCAAGGACGCAGGACGAGGAGTCTTTAATCCACGGATGATACTGCACCTCTCCAGAGGGTGGAATGCAGAATACATTTACAGCAACGGCCTAGAGCACACAGAGACACTAAGGTTTTCTTACAGTAAGTTCAACAAGTTTAAGTTCATCTGAGGTGAGGGGCTTCATAACCACACTGCAGTGCGACGTCAGGTAAAAACAAAACTATGTCAGTACTGTATAGACTATAGTGTTAACAGAAGGAGGATTAACGCTCCATCAGGGCTGAAGTTGACCAGAAAGAGAACTGAGTCCTCTTTCAAATGAACTTACAGTACAATGTGAACACAAGGGCCGTACATATGCCGCATCTTTAACTCCCTTGAAAACCGCTACTCTTGTGCTTACTCAGTGCCCACTTTCAAGGGCATGGGGGAGGTTGCATCTGAGGTTGCTAGGCGACCATAACCAGCACCATATCATAGCCTATTTACCAGAAATTGTGCAGCGCTGATCTTCTTTCAGGCGTTGTTTTGTGTATTAGGCCAAAAATATTGTCGATCGTAACACTCTGGGTAGCCCTGCATCATAATGATTAACTTCTCTTCCATATTTACCACAGTCTGATATTTATGGAAGAAGGGAATGATATCTGCCAGCTCTGATTGGTTGTTCCTCGTCACATGACAAGCGGTGCGTGCTGCTGCGTTCCCAAACTTGAATTCTGTTTATCCAAGGGCGCAGCTGTCGCACTATGAAAAATGTAAGGGTGCATCTACATTGAAAACAATGAATATGAGGGCGTAAAAAACACAGCATGTTATACGGTCGCCTTTCATTTGCTGCTGGTTAAAATATTTTTACACTAATTATGCTAGAGAGATACAGCATAGAGAAGTGTGCCAACCAACCCCAGTCTCCCCTAATCTGCACAGACAATTGTTTCAATCAGACAATTATCCGGCTGTATGTTGGCCATGTTTTTAACTTATTAACTTATTGTATTGACTGTTAATGATTGATTTATGACTGATTTATGATCTGTGGCGCCCTACTGTAAATTCTTCAGAAGAATTTAAGTGATTAAATATTCGGGCACGGCGCCCTGTGCACTCCTCCCTGTGTTGTTGTTTTAAGTGTGACAGGGTCAGAAGGGGTGAAACTGCAGGTTTGCGCACTGCTAATCAGATCAGATCAGATCAGATCAGTCCCGTGTGGAAAACCACTCGTTCACAAACAAGGGAACGTGAGCAAAGAAAGTGCCCACGGCACAACAACAACTACAGAGGAAAAGAAAAGTATTTCCTTTTGACAATGAACACCTTAGTTTACAAGCTTTATGTGTGACTAAAACTCACTGAACAATTTCAGATAAACATAAATAAAATAGAGAATTTCTTAATATCATATGGTAAGAGGACAAATACATGTTTTTCTGTTCCATTTTGACACATTTCGTAAATAAAATAAAGGTTTACCTTCTCATAGAGGTGTATGAGCTCCTCACATCTGACACCAGGATCACTCTCTCTGGGTCCTTCTTCTTTTTGAACATGGCTGATTTTTTTTTTTTTTTTAGAGAGAGAATATCAAATATAAAGAAATCTCTTAAAGTCGATAAAATGCCCAGATTAAAACAATAGCATGCCAAAAACAAGTGTAGTTTAAAAAGTACTTCTAAAGACGCGCTCTGTGTGTTCCAATTTAATCTCTATTTGTTGTTGTGCCCTTGTTGTAATCTCCTTTTGGGAAGTGTTAACAGACGCCGGCTGAACATCCCTCTGAAGCAGACAGGGTGCAAACAACTATGTGATGCAGCCTTGTGACCACCACTGTTTGCACCGTGTGCAAATACAAGGCCGCCTGCAACGTTTTTGGGAGAAGGTGGTGACATACGAGGATTAGGAGCAGAGATGTTGAGGTAATAGAAAGCAAATCTCTGAGCAAGAGGCTGGTGAGGGAGCAACCGAGGGGCCCACAGACAAGTCGTCAACTTCATGTTGTCTTGAATGCAGCCCTCAAGTTTGATGAATGCATTTGATTGATTGCTGGAGTGCACACTGCTCATCAGAATCGGGAGGTGCACTTGGTTGTTCAGTCTGCCAAAAACTACTCGTGCGGGACCCGCCCACCTCCTTTGACCAGCCGGCACTCTGTGCTTATACAATCAAACTAATGTGTGCCGTGCGCCCATTGTGAGTAATAACAGGGCCATTCATTCATCTGTGCCTCCAAACTTCCTCATCTGGTTTACAAAATGATCTTAATGTCATTATTTTGTGTGAATAAAATTTTGCCTAACTTGAGAAACTAAAGTTTCTCTTCTGGTAAATGTATGAGAATTTGGACTATATTTTTGGAAAATATAAAAGCTAGACTCTCAAGCCCTTACTTTATTGATAACTCCACTTTAAGTAAGTCACACTCACTTATTATTTTTTCATTTAATTGTTTAATTTTTTATTTGTAGCCAATCACAGCAGGATAGGCCCTGATTAAAGGAGAAGTCCGGTATTTTGCACTTTTGCGCCCCATTCCTGGGTTGTTGATGGTGAAGCCGGGTGTTTAAGACCAAAATCTTGAGGACTGCTCCTTCTCTGAGAATTTGAGAGAATTTGGCTTTCCCCTGCCTGGCTTTACAATGCTGTCTATGGCCATGTGTAAATCTGTCCTAAAACCACCTTAAACGTTTGTTTTCAAAGCCATGAAACTCACCGAGTGGTCAGTGGTGTTTGTTGATGTTCCCACATAAAAATCGTAGCAATCACACAATCCAATACTAAAAAAACAAAGCATATTTACCAGTGCACCAGAGAGCACAATAACACAAACCCTCATGAAATGTTTCTTCTGAAGAGCTAAGTGGCTAAAAAATACAGTCTTTCTTTATATAACAACTTTGGTTTGGTCTCACTCCTTCTTGACTTTAGCTGTTTGTTTACTTTCCTCACTTTTGTTTCTCCTCTGTGCATTGAGCTGAACTGCCAATCAGAGTCATCTCCGTCACCAACAGGCTCCACAGTCACTGATGCTGATTCAACATGTTGAATTGGCAGGAAAAAAAGGCCATTAGCACTGACGAGGGTTAACAGAGTGGGACACATTGCAGCAACCAGGGCAACAGACGCTCACCGACGGCCCAACTTTGACCAACGACTGACCATTGACCTAGTTTGTCAGGGCCTTCACACAAACAGATGGTGGTCACAATTTCCGAGTTCCCAGCTGGAAAAATCAACTAGAACGCCCCCTTAAGTCAGATCCCAACTCCGAAAGTGGAGGAACCTCACCAACCCCAAACTGAAAATCCAATGTGGCTGCTCTGTACCTTCACAGTGCAGGCCTACTGTTTATATGCACTTCTGTCTTACTTGTGTCTAAATAAGGAAGTTGTACACACAGTCCTGTCCAACTTCTATTTGTGGGAATGTTGCTACAGTGTTTGTAGGAGCAAAATAAGTAATGTAATGCATTGTTTTAAGCTGGTATTGCTAACAAAGGCTAATCTGGCTAGAACTGGCACTGTTTCATTTCATATGATGTTTAACTTTAGTGGATCATAACATATCAGGTGTGGAATTAATCTGCAGATGCTCCGGTTCAAAACGAGACCAAACTTTTCTATGGATGTTGTTTCTGAGCCATGACAATGATCAAATGTGTCCTAAAACAGACTAGGTGAGGCTTGTTGCTTTTAGCTGAGACAGTTTCTGGAAAACTTGCAGCTCCTACCAGCCAGTTAAAATAAGTGAGGAGTCAGTAGTTAAGGTATAAAACGGACAATAAAACAGGCTTTTCATCAATTATAAATCACAACTGCAACCAGCAAAGGTCCCTGAGCATACAGTCATACACGTGTACACAAAAGATGAGGCTTATTGGTCCAGTAGTTTGGGAGATTAGCTGCAGACAGATGGATACAAAGCTCACACACACTCAGGCACGTACACACATGACACAATCATCCTCAGGATTATAATTTCACTAGTCACTCCTGTGAGTTTAGAATATAAGTTTTGATCACGTGGAGTACAGAAAGCATCTTATTTGGCCCTCTTGTGAACTGTCAACAACTAAATTCCCCCTCCACTCAAAGCTGTGTTTTGCTTATTGTTACTTGAATGTTTGACCTTCACAGAATGACATGTGTGCAGTTTAACATTCATCTGCTTGTCTTAAATCAGTTTAAGCCATGAAGCCTATTTTAAGGCATGATTTTGTGACATCACAAAGAAGTCAATAGTGGTCACATCTTGTGTCCAACACTTAAACTTTTAAAATAATATCGCTGGATTGTTTTTAATAAGGGAGAAAAAGAAGATGTAATTTAAGACGTTTCAACTTGGAAATGTATCTTACTTTTTGTAGAAAAAAATATATATCTTTAATGTTTCAAAAGACATCTGGAGGGAATATGTTGTATTTTATTCTTCCATCTTAAAGAATCATTTCAATGGTTTTGAAATCACATATTGAGATGATACTCTCAGTAACAAAACAGTGTTCAACATGCCAGAACAGCAGGGTTTAAGTAATTATAATGTTTCCATAGCTTAGGCTGTGGAGAAATCTGGTAAAAGACTGAATGGTCCTAATGTACTATACAGTTTGATCATCTCTGCAGCTCTGACACACAAACAGCAGCGAACATAAACATATTTGCTTCCAAAATGTACCACAAGGTGGAGACAATGAACTTTATACAGCAAGTCTCCTGTGCCACACATCTGTCATAGATAGAAGGTCTTTAAAATCCAGGATGATAATGGTGCTAATTAATAGCCTACATTATTATTATCATTATTATTAGTAGTATTAGTAGTAGTAGTATTTCTCAAGTGTTTTTTTTAGAGATTTTGGACCAACATTTTTCTGTATTTTTTGGTGTAAACTCTGGTTTCATCTACTAACCAGCCAGTGGTGGAAAATAACGGAGCTTAAGTGAATGTTTAAGACACTTTATTTTACTTTAATGCTACTTTATGCTTAAACTCCACAACACTTTAAAGTGGAATCTTGTACTTCATGCTCCAGTGCATTTATTTGATAACTTAATTAATTGTGTAGATCCAGATTAATAATAAAAAACATTATCAACAAATAAATAATGATAATGTAAATAAGTAAGTAAAGTAAGTCAAATGTTCTATATTTGCAAAGTGTGTACAAAAGCAAAAAAAGTTAAAAGCACAAACACAAATATTGTAACAGGAGAAAATAGCACAATGAAAACAACCAATTGGCAGCATCCCAGCTCAAAATAGAGTACATGATTCAAGCATTAAAACATTTAAGATAAGATTTTTGTTGATCCCCAGGGGAAAATTCCTAAGCTAACACATAAAGTAATTAGAAGTAGCACCACCTTTACTAGCTGAAACTTTAAAGTGATTGACACATTTATTCATCATTTTGAGGGGAGGGGGCACAGGGACATGTCCCCTCTTAATATTTACTTAAACATTTGTTCCCCCCGCCCCTAATAAAATCATGAAAGTAGCGGAGGACTTTTATTTGACAAAATTAAAGACATTTACACAATATAATGATGCCAAAAAGGCTCAAATTGAAGAAAAATTAATCATAATCCGGAGGCAGAGGACCCCAAGCTGTGAGTTGACGATGCAATGTGTGGGTGACTGTGTGTGTGTATTATACATTAAAAGGAGGGAGTTTTATGTCAGTCTTGAAGATCATATGTCTGAGAAACATGACCTCTGTTTTGGGTTACGCAAGGGAGCTGCCTCGGTCCATTATTATTCTCACTGTACATGCTGCCACTTGGTGACATCATTAGAGAACACAGTGTGTCCATGTAGTTATGCTGATGACACGCAGCTGTACATCTCTGCTGAACCAAACGATGCTGCAGCCATAAACTCCATTAATGCCTGTCTTTTGGTGATAAATAAATGGATGAGCAATAATTTCATAAAGTTAAATGAAGACAAAACTGAAATCCTGCTTGTTTGCCCTAAAACAAAAAGAGAATTGCTGCTTAATGATCTGGGGAATTTATATCCCTGGATTACATTTGAGTTTACAAGTCTTGTTGTGATCCCTGATTCCCACATAAACAAGGTGACAAAAACATCATTTCAAATATCTCAGAAACAGCTTAGGTACGAGCATTTCTAAATGAAAAAGATACCAAGAAAATATTTAATTTCAAGCTGACTCGAATACTGTGATGCACTTTTTACTGGCCTTCCAAAAAACGCCACTGAGAGACTTCAGCTCGTTCAAAACTCTGCAGCTCGTCTATTAACCAGAACCAAGAGGAGAGAGCACATCAGGCATGTCGTAGCTACTCTGCACTGGCTTCCTGTTACATTAAGACTTGATTTTAAGATTCTCCTCCTTGTACACAAAGCCCTAAATGGGCTGGAGCTACACTAAATTGCTAACTCCCTTGTTAACTATTTGCCACCAAGAACACTGCCATCATCTGCTGCTGGTTTACTGGAGGTTCCCAGCAACAGCTGGAAGAAAATCGGGGACGTGGCCTTTGTGAATTGCGCCCCAAAGCTATGGAACATACTACCTATAGGTATCAGGGAAGCTAGCTCGCTGAATATTTTTAAAAGAAAGCTAAAAATATATCTGTTCATTTAGGTCTATAACTAGCTGTGACTTTCCTTGATTTATTTGATTTTATGATTAATAGTGTTGAAATGAAACGTCCACCCTTGCTTAAGTACTTCTTCTGCACTGTGATGCTTGGTGTTGATATATTACATGCTCATCTCATGCAGTTACTGCCACATTTTGTCCAAAAAAAGTGGCTGCAAACTTTGACACAGACATGCTGTTAAACTGCATTTGTTTTATATCATTTTGATTAATTTAGTGAATGAATACTTGTAATACTTTCCTAAACACGCAGGAAAGGGTTTTATACATTTCATTTAATAGCATATACATATAAAAAGAGAATAAAAGCAGGTGAAAGAAGTGTGATATAATTGTCAGTCATACACATTCACTCCTTCACAAAGCAACTGGTGACGTTACAGCTCATACAGCTTACATCAGAGCTCTTTAGTCTCTTTGAAAGCAGCATTAAGAGCATGAGACAACCGCACAAAGAGACTTAAAGGCGGCTCGTTTTTATTCCTTTTGAGAGTCCTGACGTTTATTTTCTTGAAGAGGTCTAAAAGTGGAGTCAGTTTGACTCTAAATATAGCTTTCAATGTGTCAATGTTGCTATTTTGGTCGATACCGTCTGTGGAAAGTGGGCCTGTGTTTGGTTTGCCAAGACGTTGTGTGTGTGTTTGTGTGTATGTGAATAGACAGTGTTGTGGGGTTGCTAGGGGCTGCAGAGTGAGGGGATAATGGCACGAGAAGGGTTAGTTACACATGGCTGTTCACACTGTTCTTAAGATCCTGACCCTGCGACGGGCCACTCAGCAGATCATGAGAGCTCTACTTACACTAAAGGACTGTTGTTTGTGCATGTTTGTGTATCCGTGAGTGTGTACATACGTCCTGTTTTCCCTGCATCCTCTTTTAACAGACAAAAACAACAGACCAGATCTATTGCAAGTATCTTTAAAGTTACACAACTGTTGTCGCCACGGCAACCGCCCGCCTCCTCTCCATCCTAATGATCTCTGTGTGTGTGCGTGTGATAAAAGACCCCCCAAAAAAGTGGTAAACAACCTCAGGTCAGGCATCTGGACAATGCACTGACGTCAGCGCTGCTCTGTCAACATTCACACTCCTCACTGAGAGACAGACAGTAAGAGAAGAGAGAACAGAAGAGGGGGGTGAGACAGGAGTGTGGGTGAAAGAGAGGGTGAGTTCCTCATAAGCCGTCAGAACTGCGAGGGATCTCATAACACAAGAGATCAGACGAGGCTGCACCTGCACCACAGCCGAAGACAACAACACAAGACGCAGCAGAGGGTTTAGAAGGAACCCAGTTAGACACACTGAGGATATCACTGACATGATGGAAGTAGTGCTAACCAGACTGCGGGACTTCTCCTGCAAGACCTCCACCTTTGATGATGGCAAACCTGCAGCTGCAGGACAGAGTGCATGCAGGGATCCTCCTCGGAGCAGGACTGGGTGCACAGCTGGAGAGGAAGGCAGAAAACTGGACATAGAGAGTGCACTGGCCTGGCTGAGAAGGGAACTGGTAAGAGCTCTGATGAAGTCTAAATGAATTCATAGCACTGTGTTTTTCAGTAGCAATGACATTTACTCAGTTACTGTACTTAGGGTCAATTTTGAGCTGCATCTTTATTTAACAGCTATAGTCAGTGGTGGAAAGTAACTACGTGCATTTGCTCTAGTACTGTACTTAAGAACAATTTTTTCTGCTGCTTTATACTTCTACTCTACAACACCTATTGTACTTTTACTCTCTACTTTTAGCTCCAATTTTACCAGCTGCAACATAAAAGTGATCAATAAATTAATGCAGCAATAATTATGATCCAATAATATACTGAAATGTGCTTATATTATGAGTACTTTTACTTAAGTATACTTTGATACTACTATTTCATACTTTTACTGAAGTAATATTTTGAATGCAGGACTTGTAATAGAATATTTCTACTGTGTTATTTATACTTTTACTGAAGGAAAAGCACCTTCCTCCACCTCTAGCTATTGACAACTGTTACTTTGATTTTACATTTAAAAAATATGATTTAATTATAAAATCTGAGACACTGATATGGATTAAAGGCCCAGGATATCCAAACAGGTCATGTTGGAGTTGTGCTGGTCACCTTGTACTAATAAGCAAAATAAAGTTGTAAGTTGTCTCGCAACAAAACTAACAAGAGCACATTTTAGGTCCAAAGAAAATCTTTCTATCTTTTGCTCTAACACAATTATTTTGTGCACGTAAGGTTAAAAAAACATAACTGAATTTCAGGAAGATGCATATGGGCTGGTTGAAAACTACGTCAATGTGGTGAGTTAATCACATGCTGATGTACTATTACTAATTATCTGATGTGTATAGACTTTTATCAGTACAGTTAACATTTGAACTCTACAACAATCAGGTTTTATGTGTTATCTATTCATGTCAGGTGATTCATTGCTCTTCAAATAGGCTGGTTGTCCTTTCCCTTAAAAAGACAAAGGCCAGTCAGGGGGCTAGCAATTGTATCAGGGTGGCCCGGGCCACCCTCCTTGGTGGCGCCACTAGCCACAGCCTCATTGTGTCTGGTACGACCAGTAGCTTATGGTGGCTAATTTGAGCTAATGTTAGCAAACTTTTGCTCAAATTTGCTACGTAAAATCTTTAGTGAGTCAGTTTTCTCTACTTTTTTTTTGCCATTTTTCATCATCTCACATGTGCCACAGTGGTGACAAAACTTCATAGTCTTGCTTTAAGTATTTTTTGCTGGTAATTTATGTGCTTTTACTCAGATGCAGGTCCTTTTACTTGGAACAGAGTATTGTTATGTTGCTGCTATCTTTAGTTAGTAAATGATCTGAATATTTCCTCCATTACTTCTTTATCCGATATGTTGTGAACTCTAGAGTTTTGGGGTTGAATTGAATCTTTCAAGCAAAGTTAAACAGAGATAATATAAAAGCACTTTATTGTCCGCAGTGCCAAAGGTCAAGTCATTTGTCACCACAACAAAATGACCTTCTGGATCGTTCTGAAAGTTTTTGTATGGGAAGAAGTTATTGCCTTTTTGTTCCTGAGATGCATGTAGGTCATGTTGTTACAATGTCAGCCCCTTTTAAACCATCCTCTCCAGTCAAAGACGCTGTGTGTGTGTGTGTGCTCATGTGTCCAAGTGTGTGTGTGCTTGCACCTCTGTGAGCAACTGTGTAAGGCTCATTGTCACGGCCCAATATATCACTTGGCATTTAGTGCATTCACCCAGACAGCTCGTCATGGTAACCGAGTGTCCCGGGCACACAGAGGAGGAGAAACCACGTGTCTGAGCAGGAGCCGGACAGAGCAGGCAGTAAAAACAGAGGCCTCCCGCTTTGTTTAATAAGAACCTGCTGCGTAATGACACAGTGAATGACAACACATGAATTCCACTCATCTGAAAGGACAAGTAGAATTCACTGTATTTTAATCCAGTTTTTTTTTTTTTTTTAAATCCCTAAGACAGTTTTAAGAAACTTGTAAGGCAGGTCCACGGTGCAGTTTAGACTTTAAAATCCAGGATAAAGCTCAAGGCCCATTTAATAGCTTATCTCAAGCTTTTACATCATATCACCTGATTGTCATCAGTAGATAGTGTTTGCGTAATAATGATGGTAAGGTAGATGTTCAAAGTTTTTCTGAGCCTTTTAATGACCTTTGTACTGTTGTTTTGTTGGCTTAAAACTTGAGTTTCAGGTTCATTCTTGACCTTGGACACAGCAGTTTACAAAATAATCTCATCTCAAGATCCAGATAGTGGCTGTTCGGGACTTTTTGATCATCTCACATCATCTTCATCAGCCGATGGAGTTTGTCTTTGACTATAAACAGATAGTCTGACCATTTTATTTTTCTTTGTGAGCACTGAGATTAAAACTACAGTGAAGAATAAATCTTAAAAAATGTATGTTTGATCAAATCCAGGATTTAATAAAACAGTAAACTCTTGTAAATTCAAAGACATCTGTCCGTCCTACCAATAAAAATGAGTAAGCCAGCCACCAGAAAATATGTTTTCACTGTATGTTTCTGCAAACAACAGATATGTTACACTTGTAATTTATTATCTAGAGGATATGTTGAAACGTAATGTTCAAGCAGTGCTGTGGTTAATATGTGGATAAGCACAACAAACATTTAGTTATGGCTAGGATGGATTATGATTGGGGCAGATTTTAGTGGCACGATCATGACTCGAAACAAAGTGGTGTCTTGGTTAAAAAAAAAAAAAAAAAAACAGGTTGCTAAAAACATCCATGCTTGATGGCCAAAAATCCTCTGGAGACACAGCAGTGACTCGCTAAAAAACAACCAGTTTTATTGTTTGTTGGTCTTGAACAGTAGTCTGCAGCTTGGCAGGCATCTTGCCCAGGTGTCACGCCATTCACCATCCCCTCCACCTCCCAATGACAAAGTCAGCCCATAGACTACGTCACTTTAGAAGCTTTGATATGATTCGTATGAAACATGTAAATGTAACATATGAGTGGTTTGCAGAAACATATAATGCGAACATTTTCCAAATACAAATACAAATATTTTTGCATGGCTATATTCATCCTGAGAAAAAAATAGTGCAAAGAAAGAAAATGGCTGAATTTACTGATTTTAGAAAAACCAATTTGTCATGATTTTTGAAAGCCTTTACCATAGCCTCAATTAAATGTGGGGAAATAACATCATAAAATCATCACTATTTTATAATGTTACTCCTTCCAGAGAAATTTTGATTATACAGAAAGTTAGATTAAAACCATATTCTGTCTACAGTTCTTATCATTTCAAAGATACAGCTAAAAGACACTACTAAAGCAAATATTTCCACTGACCAATAGTAAGCCTGCTGAAGTTTTTTTTTTCGCGAGATCCTCTCTGTCTGGTGTTCACAATGTGACTTAATTTCTCTGCAACTGATCACCTTTAAATCCAAGGTGCTGTGTATATGTTTTCCTACAGAGACAGACATTTTCTAAGAGTAAGAAAGATGGCTGGTGTTTTGTTGTCCACATAAAAAGCTCTTAATTTAGATATTTCAGTCAGGATAGTTTGCACTGGAGCAGTAAAGAAAAGGGAACAGACAGACACACACACACACACACACACACACACAGAGTCCAGAACATTATTTGAAAAGAACTGATGAAAAAAAGATCACGTTTTCTTCTCTCATTCCTCTGAGTGTCGACAAAGGCGGTAAAAACCAGCATCTTTCAGCCGGAGCCCAGTCTCAGCCTGGTGCTGTAATTAACAGAGAAAAGAAATGCAGATGGGCCCAGAGGGGTTTTTTTGTTTGGGACATTCCTCAATCCTTAGGACAAACTTGGACTCTGAAGTTGGTGGAATTCTGAATATCTTATTTTACAATGTTCTGCAATTAGACAGCGTCTCTTAAAAAAAGGGGGAAAAAAGAGAACGACAGAAAGATATATTTGCATTTGAAAGAAGGCAACGCTGGAATGAAATGGCTGTGGTGTCACACTGAGCATGAACCCGCTCAGCTTGATCATGAAAAGCAAGAAACTGTGAAGTTCAGTTTCTTTAGCGGTTCCTTACTGATGATTTCTGTCCTTCCTTATATAATATTTGTGTCTGTTTTCCTCTCTCCATTAATCAGTATATCTATAATGGCTAAATATTAAAACTAAACAGAGGTTTTTTTCTGTGTGTAGATGGAGATGCGCTCCCAGGACCAAGCCCTGATCCGGCAGCTGATGGAGCTTCACTCCGGCATCCAGGAGCTCAAGCAGGAGTTGTCTGAGGAGGAGGAGGAGGAGGAAACAGACGATGAGGAAGAGGAGGGCAGCTACTGGGACTCCGGCTCTCTGACTGAGAGTGAACGAGGAAGCGGCAGCGTCTACTCCGGCTCAGGAGAAGTGGGCTTTTACACTTCCTGCCTGAAGATGCCTCCACCCCTTTACTCAAGGGTTTCATCGAAAAGGGCGTTCAGCAGGAGAAGCTCCGTGCCTTGAAAAGTTTAATTACGTATTTAAAGTCTCTCTTCAACTTCCTCATATCCTCTATGACAGTCAACAAAGACAAGGTGGAGCAAGATAAATAAATTTGCAGTTTCCCACTTTCATGACCCTTCCTCTCTTCATGTTTCTAGAGAGAAGCCAGACAAGAGGATCAGTGAAGTTTAGAGGAAAAACGAAAGTCTTACTATACTGAAGCAAAATAAAGTTTCATTTAAAAAGGCTGCTTGTACAAAATACAATATGTCACTCTAACGGCTACTTTAGCTTACAATTTAGCTTGTCTTTCATTGATTCTATTTTCATAACCATATATAAAGATATGATTTTGTAAATGAAAACATGACTATTTCTGACAGATTGCTATGAATTTAAAATAACTTTTTGACATTTTTGGAAATATACTTATTCACTTTCTTGCAGAGAGTTAGCTGCATCCAGCGTTTAGCTAGCTCTGCTTTAGCATAAAGTCTGGAACCAGAGGGATACAATACAAGATACTGTGTGTTTATAGGGAGCTTTAGAGGTGTTGGTGGGTGGATTGGGATTTTAGACAGGGCCAGGCTATTTCCTGCTGTTTCTTTGTCTCTTGTGAAGCTAAGCTAACTGAGTGGTCAACTCATTCTCACTTCAACCTCATCACATATTTATGTTTGGTCAAGGACTTTTCAGTGTTGACATGTAAGGTACCCTGGGTGCATTGGTTGTCAACTTCTGCCTGTTACATGCATTGTCTGTTCTCCAAAAACACTTCGTTTTTTTTTTCAGGAAATGTACAGTTTGCGTAGAGTCTCTTTCAAAATAAATATATAATATAAAACACATGCACACGGTTGGGTTTAGGGAAAAAGAACAGGGTTTGACTGTACAATCTTACAGGAAGCGAACACCGGCCTCCTACAGTAGGTAGAAGTTGGTGGTCGTTGGACTCATCTGCCACACCTCCCACCCACACTTGGTGGACTTCTGCTGCTTTAACCTTTTCCCTCGACGCTGCCAGGCACTAATGGTGCCTGACAGCTTTTTTCGTCTGTGTCTAATGCTGGATGTCACTGACCACACACCAATTTTTGATGACTTCTGAGTGAGAGTGGGTTGGAGTGGTGGCTGTAGCTTCATAGTGTACAAACAGAGAGTGGTATCAATCTCCTCATGTAACTGTGAAAAGAAAGTGAAAAGGTGTTTTCCAAAATACCAACTATCCTTTAAGTTAGTATAAATTGTGTGACAGAGGATAATATAAGTCCTGTATTAAGCATTGACCTAAAGGCAATGATTGTTGTCTTTGTGTAGTATTGTGTGTGTCAGAAAGTGGGAAGGTAAATTTTTCTGTGTGGATCAATGGTTCTCAAACTGTGGGGCAGCCACTGTAGATGGGGAGTGGATGGCCAGGAAAAAATGGACGTCAATATGACGTCAAAGACTCTTAAGATGTCCAGAAGTTAAATTTTGGTTGGAATAAAAATCAGGTTGGTAAAATTTTAAATGTCTAACAACGCTAGGATTTCACCTTGTGTGGACACATTATGATGTTTGCAGATGTTGGGATTTGTCTCCAAACTTTAAGACTTAATGTCATTATTCTACATCAAGATTATGTTGACATTAGACATTTGGAAGACATTGAACAAATTATCCACGTCATCTGTCGTCAATATTCTACATCATCAATTGACGCTGGCATTAGAAGTTGTCCTGGCATCAAATTTTGGTCACCCAACGTTCCAACCTAAATTCAATCAGTTTTTTATTAGTGTCTTCCCCAGTTATTGTTAATGAGTGATAAAAACAATTATGGGGTGGCGTTATGACTGCTAAAGGGGGGCATGACGGAAACAAGTTTGAGATCCACTGGTATAGACAAACTGAATCGTCACTGAAACAGTGATGAGTTTTGAATTTCTGGATTTATATATGTATGGATGGATTTTATGTGTGTGTATGTGCAGGAAGCTCACTGACCTTTAACAAGTAACTGCATGCAGAATTGATTTAATGCAGCGGCAGGACAGCCTGGAGTTCATTGCATATTTATTGTGCACATGCAGTTATGAAGCATTCTGGTGACAATATGACATTGTTCTGTGTATTCTTACCATAAATATGTCTGTTAGTACAGTGAACCGTCATGTAAAACCATGTTTAAAAGATAACTGTGGTCAGGTTCTGTGTGTTTAGAAATTATGTGTGATTAAACAAAGTTGAATTGTTTGGGAGTGAGACATGTATGCCTGAAGAGATAGCAGTATTTCAAACAGGTACTAAACAGCGGTAGTACTGTACAGTATGCCAGCACAATAAAGACATGAAATCATAAATGGTGCACACTTTATTTTTGTCTGATCACAAAACATGTCAACACAAAAGCGATTTTTCAATTTCATTTTTTTACATTCATAATGCCTTGTGCTCTGACCTAGCAAAAAAAAAAAACATGTACAAACAGGATTCTTTAATACAACTCTGCTTAAGTGCAAAATGTCTAAAAAAAAAACACACAAAAGAGAGCACATTTTCCTCTCCTTTACATACAACTGGTGTCTGCCTTTACCATGACACATTTTATTACAGTGAGTCATTATCACAAGCAAATGATCTTTCCTGTTCAGCTGCATCAGAGCCCTTTCTTGGTCCGACATGGGATCCAGTGAGTGTTCTTTCACCTCTGGTCACTTCCAAGTCTTCCCCGGGAGAAGGAGTTCTCTGCTGGGGTTGGTTACTGCTGATCATCCCCCTCTACTTCCACACCTCCAAAACTCTCCCTCCTCAGTCTTTGGATCTCTGTGTTGAGCCCCAGTAGTGTCTGAGCCAGCTGGAGGTCCTGTGAGCGCATCTCCAGCTGCGTGACAACAATGAAACAACTGAATCAGCATGTTTAAAGCTATAATGAAAATTTTCTCCACATTAATGAACAAACATTAAAAAACAGATAAATCAGAGACATTTTTTGACGTGACAACTGTTGCAAACTACAGAGAAAAAAAAGCACACAGTGACAAATCTGTGAGTCAGCTTACCAGCTCAGACCTCAGCCAGGTTATCGCCCCATCTATCTGCGCCCTCCGCAGCTCTTCATTGGCTTGGTAACTCCTGCCGATGCTGACCGGTCTGACAGTGGAGCCAGAGTCCTGAGGATTTTCTCTGGACTCCCCTGTCGCCCTGAAGGCATGAATCAGTTTGTTTTTGATGTTCTCCAGAACCATGGTGGACAAAGTGTCCTCGCTGTGACTGTCCCGGTCCATGCTGGGTGGGTATAAATGTGTGGGCAGGTACAGTAGAAGTGTGTGCCCTCTCACGTGTTGCCTCCCAGCAGCTTCTTTGACAGGCTGGTCTACACTGTCTCATAAAATCTTCTTAGTTTCTTGTCTTCTTTGCACTCCACGAGATCTCCACTTCTCCAAACAGGTCTTCCTCCTGTCCCTAAGTGAACAGGACTCGGCAGCACAAGTCCGTACGCTTCTGTTCAGCAGCTGCAATCATCCCTTTTGCCTGCCTGGTGTTGAACTGGCTTGTTTTGTCATTGTTACTATGGAGAAACAGCCCTCCGCCTGCATGCCCCATCTCCTCCTCCTCCTCCTCCTCCTCCTCCTCCTCCTCCTTTTGGTAACCCTAATAAGAATGGTGGAAGATCTCGGACAAAGACTATTGTTGCCTCCGAAAAGAACTGAAAAGACCCCCCCAACCACCACCACCACCACCACACCCTCCTCCTCTTTCCCCCCTTTTTCTTTTTCTCCGTCAATCCCGCCCCCATACAATTCTAGTGTGAGAAATGTGTTGTGAGTGAGCTCTCATTTGGACAAAGTGCTCATGTGTAAACCTGTGTGTGTGTGTGTGTGTGTGTGTGCGTGTGTGTGCGTGCCTGAGTGTACACACAAAATCCATCAAACCCCCAGTGGACTTTCTCCCTAAATAAGACCTGCTTGTCAGCTTAGGAGACAGACAGGTTGGACGAGGAAGGAGACACAGCCTCAGTGTTAGTCGATTCAGAGGCACAAAGGCCATCCTACGGTGAAATATAACCAGGCCCTTTGTGCCCAAGTTAAGTCCGTACCCTGTGGGATTTGTGGGATGGTTTTTTGGCGGCTGTGAGAAGTTTTTTCTCCGACTTCTGTACAGAGATGAGACAGGGGTCTAGTGTATTTCCCTGCCTGACTTATGAGGCCTGGCTGTGAAGAGTGAGACGGCACATTCAGAGGGGACACCACACTCAGTCAATGCTTTTTTTCCCCCGAGGTAATCCTTCACTTTGAGGAAATGTTTTGCTCTTTTTAAGTGCTATGTCATAGGAAACAATGGGAAGTGGTGTGTGTGTGTGTGTGTGTGTGTGTGACAGAGAAAGTCGAGACCTTGTGATGTCCAACACCCTATTAAAAAACTCTCAGTCCACACGCTGACCATTAAATAAACGGCTTTGATTTGCAATTCTGTCATGGAGTAATCTGCAAAGACGGATGGATGAGCGTTTTGGAGAGAGAGACAGAGTAGTGCACTTGTCAGAGCTCATAAGATGTGAGCTATGACTCCATTTGTGCAGAGGTCTATAGAGCGTGAGAAGAGGTTGGCGGGATTGGGCCGTCTGTTCTTGAAGGTCAAGGAAAGCAGGGTGACACGTGACAACAATGACAGGGTAAAACAAGCTGCCAAATATACAAACTGAGCCTCAGGATAGAGCAGTGTTATCTTTCCTTTAAGATACCACTGTATCATCAGAGGCAGCGATTTATAGAGTAGGGGAGAGCGGGGACAGTTGGGACAGTGCCTTTTTAGCAAGCTAGAAAGCAACATGTAAATACATTTTTGGCTCTTTTGTTATTTTTCTTTTACCATACTGTTTGTAACTCTGCCCCGTAGCCTCTAAAAACATTTTACTGGAAAGCTGATTTTCTGGCCCATCAGTCTGTGTGAGTGTTAGCTGTCTGAATTTTCAACTCATTCTCATCCCAAGTCATCACATAGCGTCGCTTTGTCAGTAGCTGTCCATGTCTAGGAAACCTCCTACATCTGCTGTTGCCGTTCCGATATACTGCAACCAACGCCATCAACAAAAGCACATGGTTCAGCTCAGGCAACAAAAGCATGTGGTTAGGTCTAGAAAAAAACATTATGGTTTGGCGCTTCAGTCATATAGGGAGCAAACACCAGCCTCTGGAGTAAAAGTCTGTTTGTTGGACTCATCCACCCTCCCACCTGCCCTATAGGGACTTCGCAGCTCCTTATATTAGATTGCTACTGGTAGCATTTCAACCTGACGCTGTCCAGCGGTGTATCATACAGTCGTGAAAAGTCAGGTATCTGATGCCGAAATCACAGACAAAGCATCAGTATTTGACAACGTTAAAGTGAGAACTATTTCGCTTTTTTTTACTCTGAAGTTGTTTTTTTCAAAATGAAGCAAACTCATTAGCTTACATAATCCTATAAGCTACATGTAGCCTGTGATAACCACAATGAGCTGATACTGAAATTAAGTATTGTTGTTTGTTTGGCCCAGAAAAAGGTGTCCCAACTTACTCTATACATTTAGCCTTTCATTTTTTGGTGTGGTTCAAAAACCCTTGATAATTTGTTAGCAGGTGCTGGTTTTATTGTATGTATGAACATTTCATATGTCATATAAATATAAACATACTCAGCGCTGATGGGATCATGTAGGTCATCTGAATGGTTCAGCCAACTTTGCTGCCTCCTGGTGGTGCTCACACTTAGCTGCACAATGTCACAATAATAGTCTTACATTGCTTTTTACATGTAATGTGTCTTTGTGTGTTTTATTCTGAACATCACAGCTCACTCTGACATTTATCCAAATGGACACTGTTTGTGTTTAATACCATAAGCTGGCTGAGTGGGGCAGACTCTAACTGAGAGATCGAGTACACATAAAATGAATATTGTGTGACTGGGTTTTTTTTCCCCTTTAAATGGACCTTTAAAGAGAAGCGAGGTAGAGTAGCCGAGAGGAAACCTTGAACAAAAGCTGGTGCGTTTTGAGCATCATCAGAAGAAACTGTCAGTCAGAGGAAAATGGGACGTGTAGGGAAAGAAATTTGTGTCTCCTCTACTTTTTCAGAGTGGTTAACCGCTCCCAACACCCTTAAAGTAATGTTCCTGGCCTGAAGAGATCATGGTCAACACTCGATTGAAACTGAGAGGCACAGAAACTAGTTTATGAGTTGTTTAAGCTCAGATTTTAGGTGTGGAAACTGTGGCAGATTTGTTTTTGAGGGTGGCTTTGTCCCAGCAGCCTAAGGCACTTTAGAGCTGCTCAGCTGTCTGTCAGCTGAGCTGGTTCTGTAACACATGAGCACACTGCTCTCCATGCTGTGCTCCTGGCCTTATGTGGCCGATAAAGCTGCTTTAGCAGTTAAGTTGTTCAGACCAAACACAACATTTGCGTAGAACATCTACAAAGTTAAGCAAGATTACGACTAAGATCTGAAACAGAGGTTAGAGAGAGTTAAGTAAACACAAATTCACAAGCAGAATTATAGCTCCACCTTTGCCAGCTGTAACGTATACATTTATTATTTATTAATGACTCTAATACACTTTACTCTGAAAGGGCAGTTCTGCATAATGAGTATTTTTAATGTGTGCACTTTAAATATAAGTATCTCTGCTCTGTAGTAGTGGTACTTTTACTTGACTTAAAGATCTGACAACATCCAAAACTGCCATAGTTAATCACAGTACTGCTTCTACTCATAGGCTATTTTACTTTTAACCTCACAACATTTATTTCACAGCTATAATTAATGATTACTTTGATATTGCATGCAAAACATGTGAGGAAATTATAAAATATGATGCATTATTATAGCTTAAAGGCCATGCATACCCACACAGGTGTTGGCTGTATATTGGGATTTACAGGAATTCATCATGCACTAGTACGCATGATAAAGGTGGTATTTGTTAGACAGCAACATCACAAGAGAACTCCTTAAATTTAGAAAATCCAACAATATAATATACATTGCTTTCAGATGGGCCAGTCTGCTTTATGAGTGTTTATATCTGAATACTTCCTCCACTACTGATGCCACACAGGTAAACAGATATGCAGGTGCACCGCTCAGCATCCCTCCCTCCATCCCTCTGTCTCTCCCATCAGCACCACTCCGCATCCTGCTGAGGTTTTCAACCCGTCCAATCCTTCCAGGAGGAGAGAGACAGAGAGAGTGAACGCCATCTTGTTTGTTTTAGTCGGAGGAGGGGTGGAAGCACAGCCACCACCATCAGCCGCAGCAGCAGCACCAACACGGCCGGCTGAGCGAGAAAAGCACCAAACGGCTAAGCGGTGAGTGTGTCAGCTTTATGTTTATGTATGTGGTCTCTCTTCAGTGTGTCGGTGTCAGGGACAGAGACCTGCTGGCTCTGCGGTGCTCGGGTCTGTTGGATGACGGCGGCTAACAGCTAGCTTGTCTGCAGCATCACCTGTTGTGACCCGGGAGAGCGTCAATGGTTAATACGGTTTAACGGAACTGTAACGTTAACGTGCAACAACGGCGATGTCACGGTCGTCTCCTTTGAGTGACATTATTGGCTTAAAAGCATGTCCTCTTTTTCCCGTAATGCCGGACGCTACCAGGGTTGCCACCCGCCTCTTAAAATACGGAATTGTCCCGTATTTGACAAGTAAACAGTGCGTCCCGTTTAGAATCAATACGGGACAAGACAGGACCCCAATTCCTCTGCATAAACTACACATGCTCGTTAAGACATGAGAAATATTTCATCACATAAGAGTGTCACGAAGACACAGCGGAGAAATATTAAATGAGAATTTGCGGAGGAGATTGACAGGCCTGTCACTCAGCGTTATGGTCGCCATGGTTACGGAGACTGCGACGCGCTGGACCACTGATGGCGCGTTCACTGACCCGCTGACTGACTGCTTGATAAAGTTATATGAAGGTCCTATGAATGTAAAAAGCCTCACCGGCTCTGTTTTACATATCTCAGCCACTGTGGAGCTGAGCGCACATGCACGCGTTTTGTTTACTCTCCCACGGTGAGACATAAATTGATGCAGAAACACCCATCAGTCAGTTTGGTTATAGATATCTGTGCCTGCTCCGCCACTCATTGCACCTGTCAATTAAAAATACAGCAGAGAAGAAGTGCAACTTTACAAACTGTCTCACTCCAACAGAACAGCTGTTATTACGCGCGACCATTACGCACGGCTTTGGCCAGTGCCTGCCTGCAAACCATCATCGCGGTGATGATTTGATCATAAATACAAAACGTCAGGCAGACTATTGACAAGTAATTTATAGCTCTCATATTAAAACAGACTTTACACATTCAGGATAAAATCAGATTAAGAACATGGAAATAATGGCTCAAATGTACTGGAAATAAAATCCACCAGGCATAGGCCTAATAATTTATTAGGCTAAGTCTAATTAAGCTTATGAATGTGCCTACAAATAATATTCTAGACAACTCTGTGAAAACTGCAAATTAATAAAATAATCACTATGTTGGCAAAGCTACAAACAAGGCCTTACTCTAAATCTCTCACTGTATATTTCGTGTCCACCATATCCCATTATTCCTACCCAGTCTATCTGAATTATGCTGCATGGACACAGTGGTCCAAGAAGTCATCAGGAACTACTGTTTAGACTGTTGAGTTGTGCTGTCTACAGTCAGTGTAAAGTTAGTAGATAGTAAGTTTAAGTTGAATTGTGTCGCTGATGTAACCAGTTAGAACTCGACGTGGTGATGAGGTCTTAAACTGTAAGCTGTGAAAAGTGTCTCGAAAAAGCTTTACCTTCAGGATTTCTGCACCTAGCCTCCCCTGTCTTACTGCTTCCAAATATATGCAAACAGTTTATGTTGACAGACCAAACATTTCATCCTTAGTATTACTGATGCAGCTGTTTACTGTAATAGACTCTTTTTTTCTCTTTACATTCACGTTGAGAGAGCACAGGACTTTGAACTTGATGCATTAAAAAAAACATAAATTGGTGCAAAAATAGGAAGAATGCAGGAAATAAAGTTTGTGTAGGAAAGACCCCCAGACCCCCCTCTTGATTACTTTCTCCCTGGCATGGGGCTGTTATGAAGGTGTCCCTTATTTTACACATTGAAGGTGGCAACCCTAGATGCTACTTCTATGCAAACTCACAGTCTCACAGTCAACGTTAATTCAATATCTACACTTTGTGTAGCTTTACTGGTAACATTATAGTGGTGCAGATATGGCTGCCAGTCATACATAACTAATGTTAGCTACCTGACAGACATAGTCATAGATATATGATAATAATAAACCAATATCCAGTGGTGGAAGAAGTTTCATTAGAGGAGAACGGGTTGGTTGCCACACTTTTTACTTTCATTTGAATCCCCCAAAAACTGTATTCTTAATGGATTCCCTTTCAGTGTCTAATGCAAGCTAAAGTGTCAGGTAGGAACGTAGTGACCTTTCTCTGCTCTTATTATGATCAACAGATATGGACGGTCAAATATATCGTTTGCACTTATGGCAACCACCATTGGCTTGGTAGTTGTTGGTCGTTGTTGGTAGTTATTGCTCTGTACTGACTGGTGTACAGAGCAGAGTGGGGAACTCTGAGGTGATGGTATGCTTACCCAGTCTCATTACAATTTGCCAGGCTATGTGGTACCATACCTAGCCATGGTTTGAAAACATCTCAATCAATCAACTTGCACCCTGCTATGAACTGCTGTCACCACTCCCATTTAGCTAAACAGCCATGTCTGCATCTTGAAAGAGTCTGCTTGCAAAAGCTTAGGCCACACAATGAACGTGTCCTTTCAGCTGTCAGGCTTTGTTTACCTTTTCAGAGTTGTGATTTCAATCATTTACAGTACACTGTTTGTGTTGCTTTCTCTCTCCAGGCCTTCCCCTTTCCCCTTTCCCTTGAAGTGAGGAGGCGCTGAGAAGATGTTTTATGCCCACTTTGTCCTCAGCAAGCGTGGGCCGCTGGCCAAAATCTGGCTGGCGGCCCACTGGGACAAGAAGCTGACCAAGGCGCATGTGTTTGAGTGCAATCTGGAGAGCAGTGTGGAGAGCATTATCTCACCCAAGGTAATTTCACAGAACATGATTGGTTTGGATTGGTTTTTGGTTTTACAGCCTGTCATCCTATAATTACAAGGTTTTGTTTATGTATTTTTTGGACTCAAATGCTGTGCAAGGGCTGTCTTTTTAAGTTTGTCAAGACTGCCTTTATCCTCAGGCTTTGCATGCAAAGACAGTTTTGTATCATCTAGCACAGAAATCTAGTCATTGATTGTGTCTAACAGAAAATGATTCTCACAATTTTATAATCAATGGCTGTTTATTAAGTAAAGCTACCAAACACATGCTTGTATTGCTTTGCAAATTTAAAACATCGACAAATCTGATCGCTTCAATTTCCTGTTATTCTGAATTTTGTATTTTTAGAGTTTTGTGCCTGCTGGTTAAACCCAAGGAGGCTTTTCACATAATTTAGGGCCTTTGTAATGTGATTGTCATTGGTTTTGACATTTACTACATAACTGTTAATTAGATTTAATATTCTGTGGATAAATGTATTTAAATAACCCTTAGATGCAGCTCCAGTTTCATTGTCGGAGTTGAATCTCATCACTGTTACCTGTTGCGGAGACTCAATCGATGGGACCACCTGAAACATTTTATCAATTGTTAAACAGACACAAAGCAATAGTAGTGTCAGTTTGGACTGTTGAGACAAAGCTTGTAGAAGAAGCTGAAACTTAATTTTTATATTATTGCCATGGATCTTTTCTGCTCATTTTATTGTTATTTTTACAGGTGAAAATGGCTTTACGAACATCAGGGCATCTGCTGCTGGGGGTGGTGAGGATCTACCACAGGAAGGCCAAGTACCTGCTGGCAGACTGTAACGAGGCTTTCATCAAGATCAAGATGGCATTTAGACCAGGTTGGGGGCAAAATGCAACTAACTAGGTTAAATAAAACTGTCAGCAGTGACAGATTCTGTGCTTCCCTCTGGTGGTGCACATGCATTGTCGGACAGAGACTGAAGCCTTTCTTATGTCCCTTGAGAAAGATTATGTTCAGTTGATGTTATATTCTAATCTACACAAATGCATGCACACGTGCCAAAAATATTTTATATTTTCTTCAGTATAACTATGACAGTGTGCAGAGTTAATATACAGTTAATATAATATACATTTACATTTAAAACAATAGCATGCAGTAAGTTCTTCTGATACATGTTGAAATGTATGCGCACCTATAAGCAGTACTGTACATGCACATATACAGTATAAATACACACATTAATCCTTCATCTTCCCCACATATGAACAAATTATTTGTTAAATTTTTCTCACCGGTGTGTCCATCTGTTCTCAGTTTTCTGATTTTTTTACACTTATCTCTCTTAAAACTGCTCATATTCATACACATATTATCAAACTAAGTCTTGTTGAGCCACTTGCTTCAACCCTCTTCATACACCGTGGTGTTTCAGGTGTGGTGGATCTCCCAGAGGAGAACAGAGAAGCAGCCTACAACGCCATCACGCTGCCCGAGGAGTTCCATGATTTCGACCAGCCACTTCCAGACCTAGAGTGAGTCCTCTGTCGGTCTGTCTTTTCCTGAGAGAGCATTACGTAGAAAAAAACTAGCAGTGTAAACCACAGCAATCAAAACAAAAGCAACTTTTGTTTTTTTTAGATTATTATTTCCAGGAACAGGGGCCGGAAAAATATCCAGGTTTCCAGTAAAGTACAGGTTTCAGGATTTAGGTACAGGTGGCTCAAAAGCAAGGCACAAAGCGACAGTGACAAGGGGAACAAGGGGAATTGCAGCCTTACAGGGGAAGAGGGGCTGGTGTATGTACTGCAGGGCTGATGAGGGAAAGTGGAAACTAGTGAGCTTGTTGGCAGGAAAGTTCAGGGGCGTGTTCAGCCCCAATAAACTAAATAGTAGTGCGTTGAACACCCTGTTGTGAATGTTAAACAAGTGCACTGGGAAGTGGAGATGTGGCTGCAGACAGAGACAGACAGACAGAATCTGACAGTAGAGAGATGACAGGAAAAAAAAACACAAATACTAATTTTCTTTTTTAGTATATTTCTGCCAGTCATGTTGATGAGTTATGCTTATGCATATAAAACCCATCCCTATCTTCTGGAAAATTTAGGTAATCACTAATGAATATTAAGAGACAATACAGATGAAATGACTAGTACTTTATCACAAAATAACTAATGGAAGGCACTGGATAAGCATTGAATTGAAGATATACTTTAGCAGCACGTTTCATCCTTTTCCACTGTGCTTTCCCAGTGCTGTTCAAAATTAATGTTGAATTGACTGTGGTGTGTTTTTTACAGTGATATTGATGTTGCTCAGCAGTTCAACTTGAACCAGAGCAGAGTGGAAGAGATCACTATGAGAGAGGAGGTGGGCAACCTCAACCTGCTGCAGGACAATGACTTCGGTAGGCATCTTTCCTCTCAGCGTGCGTGCTACTGTACAGTAATGATGTGCCACTTAATGGTGTTTCATTCTTAGCTCAGCACATTTCTCACTATATATTCTTAAGACATGTATTTCTGTCATGTAGCTGACTTTGGTATGGACGACCGCGAGATGATGCGGGAGGAGAGCGCGTTCGAGGTGGACATCATGGCAGCGTCGGCTTCCAACCTGCTGCTGGAGGCTGAAGGTGGAACTAACGCGATGGCTGACAAGTCCAACCATCTGGAGTACGACGATCAGTACAAGGATGACTTTGGAGACAACCCCATGGAGAGCAACGAGGGAGGCATGCTGGGTAGGATCCTCTACAATACATGTGTATTTGAAACTGTTTGGCATTTCGATGGACTGTTTACTGAAGTGATCGTAATAACTAAATGACCTCATCTCTCTGCATAGTGGACAAGCTGCTGAGCAATGAGGATGGAGGAGGCATCTTTGACGACCCTCCTGCCATCACAGAGAGCGTGATGATGCCTCAGGATCACGGAGACGATGATGATGACTTTGATGCACTCTCAGGTCAGTTTCAACAATAACCTCAGCAGTATCTGAAAAAAGTTACAAAATTACACATTGTGTATCAATAGCTTTGGTTATACACAATTCACATCTACCAATAGATCATAATATGTATGTCCATCATGGTGTGATTGTGTGTTGTTAGCGGGAGCTCCAGATAGTCCAGACTCAGGCCCAACAGAGCCGCTTCCAGCCATGGCAGACCAGACAGAACAGACCACACTCGTCCACAACGAGGAGGAAACCTTCGCCCTGGAGCCGATTGACATCACAGGTAATGCAGCTGGTTTTAAGAGACAGTTTCAACACCTGTTATAAACTTCTAAAGAACATTTTAAGACAAACAATTCCACTTAATTTTGAATAGGTTTCCTTACTTTTCCAGGAACTAGATCACATCATGAGCATATGTAAGACAACAGCACCAGATCACATAGATGGCATAGGGACACAAACATCAGAGACAAGCAGCAGATAGAAAAGGCTAGCATGAATGTGTTGAAAATGCTGAATTTGCTGATTACAGTATCTTGCATTAAGAAATCTGTAAAGTTGGTTTACTGAGTTTGTTTTACTGAGCTGTATCATCTATGTCTCCCTATGCTCTGTGCAGTGAAGGAGACCAAGGCGAAGCGTAAGAGGAAGCTGATTGTGGACAGTGTGAAAGAACTGGATAGCAAAACCATCCGTGCACAGCTGTCTGACTACTCTGACATCGTCACCACCCTGGACCTGGCGCCTCCAACCAAGAAGCTGATGATGTGGAAGGAGACGGGAGGGGTGGAGAAGCTTTTCTCACTCCCTGCTCAGCCTCTCTGGAACGCCAGGCTGCTCAAGGTAACAATAGGTAAAGGTGCACAGATATTGAAGGGGGAATTGTACACAGTAGAATTAAAATACTGTATGTTTCTTAGATGTTTACAAGGTGTCTGACTCCTCTCGTACCGGACGAGCTGAGGAAGAGGAGGAAAGGTGGAGAGGCTGACAGTCTGGATGAGTTCCTCAAAGATCTGGAGAACCCGGAGGTGCCCAGAGAGGAAACAACAGGACACCAGCAGAGAGACATCATGGGTAAGAAATGGGTCTTTCTGTTCCTTTCTGCTGGGATTATATGTGGAAAGACATCAGGCCAGAGTTGTCGTAGCTCTTAATTTGGGTTGTTAATGGCTTGGTATCACATTCATAAGGTGGCTGTTAGACAATAGCAATGTGTATGTGTAAAACTTTCCCCCTTAAGTTAATTTGTTTGACCTGGAGTTATTGATTCTCTCAAAAAGGAAGTGTGATTGTGGATGCCAAGAAATCAAAAAAGTGAAAAATTCAGTGTTCCCATGCACAAATGTGTTTTATATTTAACATGTATAGTGTGTCCTCATTTCCCCTCCAGACCAGACCATCATGGAGGAGGCCAGCGTTCTGCAGACATCAGCCGTGGAAGGCAGCAGGACGTCGCTGGACGATTCGGTCATGCCTCCTCCATCTTCCCAACGTGGCCTCAAACGCAAAGCCCAAGACACTGAACCAGCCCTGCCTGTGAGTACAGATGTCTGTATGTACTGAAGCAGATACATCCTTACACCCACGAGACTTTTCTAAATCTGGGATCAGCCCATATTTTTAATGTCAGGACTCCAATAACTCCTCTCTCTTTACTCTGTATGCTTTTTCTTCCTTGTTCTGTTTTCTCTCTGCGCTCTCTACCAACTCCACTAACTGCCCTCTGTCTCTGTATCCTCTTACACTCTTTCCTCTAGATGGGAGCTTTGGACCAGCAACAGCAACCACAGCAGCAGCAACAACAGCAGCAGCAGCAGCAGCAGCAGCAGGGGTCCAGAGCCTCTGATGTGCCCCAGCAGCTGGAGGCTTCCAATGTGGATCTGCCTCCAGAGGAAACCACCAACATCAGCCAGCTGATAGAGCTGGACCTGCTTGGCGATAAGGACAAGAAGAAGAACGATGATGAGTCTGATGAAGAGGTGAGATAGAGATGCGCATTGTGCACTTGTACTTGTGTGATTTTATTTGATGTGATGTTTTTTCCGCTTTTTATTTATCTATTCATAGTTATCAGATGTTTGACACAGATGCATGTTGTCCAGGACGTAACGATAGACAGCCTTGACTGATGTTTGTAACTGTTTGTCAGGAGGAGGAGGCACAGGGAGGAGACCAGGACCAGGAGGAGAGGAGGTGGAACAAGAGAACTCAGCAGATGCTCCATGGCCTCCAGGTTTGTATGTTTATATACATCACAGGGTGTATTGTATGTATTGTTGCTACAACTTCAAGTTTATGTTTTTCGCTAACTGTCAGGATGGTCACACCCAAAATCATTTTAATGCCTCGGTGCTGGTGTCAGCTGTGTCCATCCATCTGTATGTCTCATTCTCATGAGTGAAGTATGTCAGGAATGCCTTGAGGACATTTCCTCAAATTTGGCAAAAACGTCTACTTGGACTCAAGGATGAGCTGATTAGATACTGGAGGTCAAAGGTCACTGCTGTGACCCTAACAACACATGATTTTGGCCATAACTCAAGAATTCATTTGCTAATTGTGACAAAGTTTCTCACAAGTGTCTAACAGGATAAAACAATGAAGCAATGACATTTTATATCCAAAAGGTCAAAGGTCAACAAGGGGAGACAGGTCAGATACTGAATTAATGACACTAATCTTGAGTGTCCATTTGAAACTGTGCTCCAAACCGTATTGTATAAATCTTCTGTGCTGCTGGGTTGAAGCAGCAACATCCATATTTGAAGTATTTTTCTTCTCATGGCTACATATGAGCCTGGGCAGACATGACTCTTGATTTTTAGGTGGAGGCATACAACCTTGAGGCAGCCATTCTATTTATATCTCAGTTAAACAAACTGCAACACCCTGGACTGTGTACTTTTTTAGTAATAACCTCATATACCTGCAGACCATATGCTTCCTGTGCACGCTTCTTTCATTTTATTAGTTTTATTTCAGCCAGTCCACAGCTGTTTGTATTGAGGCAGGAAAACAGATGTTTTTGGAGGGTTATTTTGTTAGAAATAGAATAGAATGGAAATAATTATGAAAGAAATAGAAAACATGGACTAACTCAGCAAGTAAGGTACCTGTATTTGAACTTAAACTCTGATAATGATGTTTTTTTAAATGACATTGAAAAAATATTGAATATGATGAACAACAGATAAACGAGACAACCAAAATTATGGATTACATTGCAAGAAAAAACAGTTGAACAAAAAAAAGACATTCAATTGTACTGTATATTAAAAATGTATATGAAAAACAAAACTAAAAGAAATTACTACATTTAAAAAAAAAAAACAACACATTACAGGTTACATTACAGGACTTAATTCTACCTATCTTGGCAGTGATTCAGCACTTTTGTGGCTCTACATGCAGCTTGAGTCTTTAGATTTCTGTATCTGGTGTCATGTAGCTTATCATCAGCTGCCTCAAGTGAGAGCAGCAGGTTAGGAACAATAATGCATTAGTCTTATAAAGTGCGCCACTTTAAAATATGTTTTTGAATGAAACTTCCCTCCTGACTCTCCGTCTCACCTTGCCACAGAGGGTGATGGCCAAAACAGGCGCCCAGTCGGTCGGCCTGCTGGACCTGTGCAGGAACAACAACAAGAAGCAAGCGGCAGCTAAGTTCTACAGTTTCCTGGTTCTGAAGAAGCAGCAGGCGGTGGAGCTCGTACAGGAGGAGCCTTACAGCGACATCATTGCTACGCCCGGTCCTCGCTTCCACATCATCTAAAAAAAACAAAACAACTTTACACTTTGAAAAGGAAAACAAAAACTCTACAGTGTACAACCTGCACACAATACAGTCTGTCTGTTAAAGGCGGTATCAGCGATTCTAATCCAATACACTTTGTCAAATTCAGCAAATATCTCCTCACAATCTGCGAGCTGTCTGTTCTGTGTGTGCTCTAAAAAATGCAGTGTTCATACACAGCCTTACAAACACAACACTATGCCGGCTAATCTCCGTCTTCCATGTCGGAGCTACACCACGATAGTAATGTAACATAGATAACATAAGATATTACTGGAGCTTCTGAAGGAGCACTAATGGGACGGTCAAATGCCAACAATCTGTCTCCAGAATCGCAGACTCCACCTTGAAGTTTTATTTATTTATTTGAGTTTGTTGACTTTGTTTTGTGTATGTTGTGGAGTTTTATCTTTTGTCTGCAATATTCTAATGTCAAGCAGTGGTGGGAGGAAAGAGGTCTGAGTAACATGGTTGGATTATAAAGAGGTTTCTTCCTTGAAAAATTCCACACGGACCAGGGAATTTTCTAATGGACTTGTATTTGTACAGCCCCTTTCTAGTCTTCCGACCACTAGAGGCGCTTTTAACACTAAATGCCCCATGTACCCATTCACACACACATTCATACACTGGTGGCCGATGCTTCCACACAAGGTGCCACCTGCTAATCAGCTAAACATATACTCACACTCACAGTGGCGTATGAGGCCAAAATAGTTCAACATCCGCGTATAAAATTACACTAATGATTTGCACTGCGTCCGCACTGTGTGGCCGATAGGCATCTATTTCGCCATGTAAGTCAATGGGAAAAAGTATTTTCGGCCTGCAGGGCATCACCTGATGGTGTAATTACACTGTTTGGCCACTATGGAAATTAGCTTCAAAGCTCAGTGCACCTCCTGGGGTCCTGAATTTGCTCAGTTGCACATGAAGCCAAAAAAGCTCGACTTCCTAGGTGTAAAATTTCCAGGATCTTCCGCATCACTGGGCCCGTAGAGTAAGCGCACTTTAGGCTTCGCTGGTCGAGCCGGCTACTTCCAGATTAGCCCTCTGCTAACTTGAATGGGAATAAAATAATATTGTCGTACAGCTCTTAGGGAAATTAGTTATTTCACCAGGGTTGTGATGCTCGAAAAAATGTAGCCACTGATTTACAGACATCTCTTTTCCATTGTAAATCTATGGAAAAAGTCTTTTTGGCCCCAGTGGCGTCACACGACAGACTCAGAAGTTGTAGTTACACAGTTTGGCCCCTGTGTCAAAGAGTGAGGACGATTTCAACTACTACTTGTTAATTATTATTCATTATTTATTGCATTTATTATTATTAAGACTCACTTTAAAGCTAAGTTTGTATTAAGGGAAATAGAGTGAGCACTGTGTATTCCCTTCTTGTTTGGAGTTGCTGCCAACTCCTTTTTTTCCAAGCAGATGTCACTAACTTTTCTTCCCTCTAGAAGCTGTTGTGTTGTTCTGGCACGGCCCCTAATTTAAAAGGAGTCTGTGTGCAGTGGGAGTGAAAACTCCACCACCCGTGTTACTTGGAGACTCATCTGTCCCACCACTGAAGGAAAAAAGTTCTCATGTACGCTGACATTAGCCAAAAGGAGCATGCACTATCTCCAGACTAGTCTGCAAGAGTACATTTAAACAGTTACTACAGTAGTGATTTGCAGACTCACCCAGCAGTTAATTATTATACAACTGTAGTGTAGCACTTTAAGCATTACAAACTCAAAAATTGTCGTTTTTGCAAATGCATTGCTTGCATCATCAGCTGTTTGCTCAAAACTACAGTTGTGTCCTAAGCATTTTTTAAATGTGCTGCTGTTGCACACTATTCTCCTACAATGTAACGCACAAAGGAAATAGAGACGCTCACTAGGGCTGCAACTAACAGTTATATTAAATGTGGATTAATCTGTAGATTGTTTTCGCTATTAATCGATTACTTGTTTGATCAATAAAATGTGAAAAATGTCAATCACTGTTTTCCAAAGCCCAGGATGACAACCTCAGTTTTTTCATTTGTCCACAACCCAAACATATTCAATTCACTCTCACAGACGAGTAAACAAACGAGAAAATATTCACATTTAAGAAGCTGGGATCACAGAATTCTGATATTTAAATATCATATTCAAATATTTTGCAGTCTAAGTTAAATTGACAGTAGCATTGAAAAGCTGCAGTGTAATTAACGTCCAACCACACACTTATTTAATCATTTTTATGGTCATTTCTTGTATACAGACTCCAAAACTTTAAAGGTTGGTATATAGCACATACTGTATATAATTAGTGTGTACTATGGAACTATGATACAGCTCATAAAAAAAAAAAAGCATCAGAGTTTCCGCCAATAGATGATGTAAACATCAGTGGTCTCTTATACTTGCATGCTTTACCCTTACATATTTAGGGGTTCAAGCCTGGGCTGAAAGTAAGTGTTTTTGTGTTGTTTTCTTATCATTCTTCTTATTATTATTAGTAGGAGTAGTATTCAGAAATGTTTTCGCAGATTTCTGTGAGATGGTACATAGTAGAGACATGAAATTTTCACCAATGATTGGAAGTTCCTCAAGAAATAATGCCAATCTACCTGATGGTCGGGCTAGAAGACGTTTTGAATTGAAAGGCAGCCTCCCTCGCACCGTGTCAGATTGACTTAAAATTCAACACTCATGTCCAGCTGAATGTGCTCCACAAAATCTTTAAGAACAGTAAAGTCCAACTGAATAGATTTTCCACCATTTTTAATTTTTTGAAAAAAAAAAAAAAAACACATTGAAATCTCTTCCTAAACCGCAGGTCTGATCGGCACCAAATTTTCTGTGGATCATTAGATGAACTTTATCAATCCAAAGCTTTTTGATATCTCATTGTGTTTGGATGATAGTGACCAATGACCTTTTAAGAGGGCGTGGCTCAGCAAATGACTCCACAACCTCTGTGTCAGTCATCAAAAAAACTTGCAAACAATGTCTTAAGAAGTACCAGGATCATATCCCAAAAGTGTCACTCAAATTGACCACTAGGGGACACCACATATGCAAAGAATGGGCATGCAATAACACAAATCAGATTATAAATCGGTAATTGATTGTCCAATCATTACAGAACTTGAGGGGTATGTGAAATAATAAAGATGAACCCTGTGTATTGATTGATTTTGAAATCGGTCAATAGGGGGCGCCACCAGTTACAAACAAATCCAATGGCCTTTCGCAAAATTTGGCCATAAAACAATGAGGGTTTGTTCATACATAAACAAAGTTGGTGGACTTTTATAAACTAAGCCATTAAAGCATGTCCCCAAAATGTTTCTGCAGATGACCAATTAGAAGCGACAGTGCTTTCAAAGAAGAGCATGGCCTGGTGGAGATTTAAACATAACTAAGTCAGCATCTCTCTAATTGTAATAAAACCTGTTATCTTCAATGCGGACATCCTAAATTGTCAAAGGTCTTGATCTTACAAAGCTTTCAACTTTTAAAGATCCGTGCTGGCTTGAACCCTGATTGCCACTTGCAGCCATTTTATTGCCACTTTACTATTTTTTTTTTATCATTAAAACAAAAACAAACAAAAAAAAATGTCTGTGATACAAACTCAATGTATCCAGTCTGTTTTATGTATGGATGATCATTTAGTTACAGTAATGTATAACTTAGGAGAATGTCAATCAACTCAACTCTCTATTACATATCAAAAGACTGAACTGGGTTTTTTAAATCTAAAACCTGACTGAAAACGACTTGATAACTCAACCAAGTGAAGTCTGAATGGGCATATTTGTTATGAACATTGTCATTCGGACTCTAAACTCATCGTATAAGAAAATAGCAGACATCCAAAATCACACCACCTACAGTAAAAAAAGCAGACCATTGTGACCACACGTCTTGCTTCTGAAGAACAGCTGAATGCATCGTTTTTGATATCTACTTCCATATAAACTGTACATCATGTAACGTCTGACTGCATCTCATATTATCGACTATGTGCCTGTAAACCTGCTCTTTTTATTTTATATGAAAGTCAGACAAATCTTCTCTATCTCAAAAATATTGCTATGTCTTATGCCTGTCAGTCCTGGGTCCTGCAAACTGTTACATTTTTCAAAATAAAGCAAATACAATGCGCAGAGTTTTAAAATGCTTTTTGTGTCACAAATACTGATTTATTCCATAAAATAAAAAAACAGACCAGTGTTAATTATGTAGGACTGGAATCATGAATCTTCAAATAATATTTATGCAAAAAACAAACTGGCTAAAGTCTCTGTCTTCCTGCTGTGCTATGTATTTGTAACAGCAGGAGCAGACGTGTCTCCTCCCTCCGTCCTTCGTTTCTTGTGTCTACTTCTTTTCCTCTTCTCCCCCTGCTCTGTCGTCGTCTTCTTCGGTGGTGTCGGCCCGCCCTTCTTCTTTTTCTTCAGGCAGCTCAGAGGGTTAGGATTGCTCTGTTTCCTCTTCCTCTTCTTCCCCCGCCTCTCTCCGTCCCTCTGGCTGATACCCTGCTCCTCCTTGAGGCTGCGGATGCTCTGCTGCTGGGCCGGGCTGACCAGCTCTCCCAGCTGGACGGCCTGGACGTGGTCGAGGGACGTCTGGCAGGGCTTGTCCAGCACGATGGTGTTGAGGATGATGTAGAGCAGAGGAACGCCCGGGATCTTCTTCAGGCCTGTAGTAACTGTGTGGTCCTGGAGAACACAAAGACAGATTTATACAGGTCAGTTATTTCCCACAGTTACATGAATAACACTCCATTTAGCCATTTAGAAACTTCTCTTCAATTCCTTAACTGATATTTAATTAGCTTGTAATATTCAAGAGGTCCAGAGCTCTTAAACTTGACAAGACCCATGACAAGCATCACTATCTGTCATTCCTGAGGGCAAGATAAATCTCTAAATCAAAGATTCTCCCTGGTTTCATGCTGATAGGCGTGCGTTTGTGGAACAATTTTAACATAAGAGTGATTTTCTCATCTATCCCTCTTGGACTGTTTCATCGCACGTCTGTTAAGAAGCCTTGAGAGGTTCAACTATTCAGTATTTAACACAAAAGAAGCAAAGGTGAGAGACACATGATACAAAAAGTCTAAATTTCAGCAGGACATTATTTTTCTTTTTCTGCTGTATCGTCAATCATCTCATGAGCCAAAAGGTTTCTCCTCCCACTGCTGTAAAAAACCCACACTAAGATTTAACTAATACACTGAACATACACAAACTGCAGATTTACAGATGCACACCAGTCACACAAACACAATCCTAGAGTCCTACTTTCATACCTAATTTCTTTCTGAAGAACATTACTGTGATGTTATTGCCTCCCATTCTAGCATGTAAATCTTTATATTTAAGTGCCCATTAATTTGACAAGCTCTACATGTAGGACACTAAAATAATGCTTAATTAAGGGAACATACTGAATGCTGCAGAGTTCAGCAAGGTAAGTTTGTTAACACTCGTATGCCAGTTTATTAGGTAGACCTAGTCAAGTCAAGTCAACTTTATTTATACAGGAATTTAAACAAAAACGAAGTTAATCTTAAGTGCTCTTACAGCTCACACAGAAAAAAAGGACAGAAGCAAACGAGACGAGAGAAACACAAAAAGTTGGGTGATAATAACACATCACCTCTGTTATTATCACACCTATAGTACAGTGTGTTTTCTATACTGTCACCACAGTGTGACAGCAACACCAACAAAGACAGTCACACTACGCACAATTAAAGGTGATAGAGTAAAAGTGTGTCTTAAGACGATTCTTGATATCTCAGGCGTGGGGGAGAATCGGATGGTTGGAGGAAGAGAATTCCAGAGCTTTGGGGCAGCGACAGAGAAAGCCCTGTCCCTGTAACCCTTAGTCCTGGATCTTGGGACAGACAGAAGTCTCTGATCAGATGTTCTCAGTTCTCTCACAGTGTGATACGGGAGAGGAGCTCTATAATGTAAGAGGGCGCCAGGCCGTTTAACACTTTGGAAACAAGCCAGTGTAGAGAGGCAAGAATGGGTGTTTTGTGCTCCCTCTTTTTTGACGGTGTTAAAACTCTTGCTGCTGCATTCTGGACTAGATATTATTTTTAAATATTATTAGCTATATAGTTTTAATAGCTAACTGATGTGATACAACATCCCTGTAAACTGAACACAATAGTCCTCATGAACATAAGATTTATTGCAGAGCTGTTGTGTCGTCAGTGTACCTAATAAACTGGCAACTGAGCACATGTTAAAACCCATAAACAGTGCTGAGCAAATATCTATATTTGCTGTAGATGCTAATTAATATCTAGTCCTTTTCAAGGTTATATGAAGATGTTTGGAGTCAGACATCCACTCACCTATGAACTATGTGTTTACAGTCTAAAATACAGGCTGTGCTTTATCCTGTTCATCCTGCACGCTGTGTATATAGTATATAGATATGTAACACCCACTTCATGTATATGACCATTTCATATTTATTCCTTTACACTATTTGTATTTGTTAACAATCTACACAACACCTGACAGTATTTTTCACCTGCTGTTTTACGTTAATTATTTTACCTATCTTTGTTCAAACTTTGTTGTTCTTGTTTTTTTAGCGTTAGGTCAACTTATATTTTCCTGTGACTTGTATGTGTTGTCCTTATGTGTGTATAAATTCTGATTTCCAACAATAAAACATTGTGATTTCTCATTTCATTTCCCCCCTGGGTTATGTGATGTGTGTGTCTGTGTAGGTAAGATCTCATTTTATTTACCTGTGTAGCCACAAAGTAGTGGTGTGGGTTTGTCTCCTCCAGCATGGACAGCAGACACTCTGAAGCTGGGACAGGCTCCTTGAAATGTGGACATCTCCTCACCTGAAACCTCTGCAGGATGATTTTAGCTCCGTACAGCTCCTTCCCCAGAGTCTCCAGTTCTTTCAGTGCACAGCTGAAAATATAAAAAAAGTGATAATGACATGTTAGATCAGGTGTTTAAATGTAACCTGTATACACACAACACTGCAGTAAGTGAATGTACTCACGATGTGGTGCAGAGCTGCACCTCTCCCATCAGGTATTTGGGCATCTGCTCTTTAATCTGAATCTTGTTTTTTAAAGCCGCCTGACAGAAAGTCCCATCGATGAGGATCTGAAAAGGTTCCCTGAAGCCGAAGTTGTATTTGTAGAAACTTATTGTTTTCTTGGCTTGTTTCTGTCGCTTGATCTTCATGGTGGCAGCTCGGTGAAGTCAGAGGAATGGAAGCTTGTTTCCTCCTTTAACGAATAACCGTTGCCGTTAGTGACGCACTTTAAAATGTCTGCCGCAGTTAAAGACTACTTCCGGCTACATTGACTCGTTTTATGGACGTCTTTCATAACATTTTTAATTAGCAACAACTCAAACTTAACCATGTGTATCTCTAATGTACACAACACGCTTGCAGTGCCTGCTTCTCATGACTCCGGGCGGAAACAAGACATGCGACAAAGGTTCCGGGCTCCGTGTGTTCACCGGAACCGCCGCCCCACAACAACAAAAACAAATTTTGTCACGTTTTATTATGTGTGTTTTTGGATTTTATTCAACAATGACATGCCACCTGTAGCTGCCAATAACCGCTTATAAATACTAAATATTATGCAGATATTTTTTGTGTAACGTTATGTGTGTAGTCTATGTTTTAATGAACCTGATATGGCTTTTTATTCAGTAACCTAACGCTATGTAGTGCTATGTAGCTGTTATATCACTACATGCTGTAATAATAATATAAAAGTCATAGGCCTATTATCATTGAATTGAATAGGATGAATATTATCATTAAAGACAGGAATACATTATGACTCAAAATTACAGTGGTGGAAAAAAGTTTTCGGACACCCCATGCATTTGTGAAATATTGCATTAAGAATCACTCTTACGTCCTCAAGTGCAGTTTCTTTTAGTACAGTCACAGCCAAATTGCTAAACAAATCCTTAAAAAGTCATTAAAACTTAAAATTGATTGGTTCCATAAAAATACATAAGAAATGTTGAGTATTGGGTCATTTTGGTACCAGTGATCCACCAATGAAGGTCATGCTTTTTATTAAAAGACACAATTTTTGTTGCCGTGCTTCGTGTCTATATAAAGCCAGCACATTTGAAAGTTCTTCGGAGACAAAAATGGCTAAAACAAGGAACCTAACGCAGGAAACACGCCTGAAGATACAGATTCTCAGCCAGGAAGGGTACAGCTGCCGCCAGATAGCCAGGAAGTGCAGATGCAGTCCTTCAGCAGTTGGATACACTCTGCAGAAATACAGACAAACTAACAGCTTGGAAGACAAACCGAGATCTGGCTGTCCAAGGGTTTCTTCAGCAAGAAATGACCACATCCTGATCCGCATGTGCAGGGAAAACCGCCGAATGACATCACAGGAGCTTCAGCAGCAGTGGTCAAACCAAACTGGTGTCCAGTGTTCCACCCGCACTGTACGTGGCCGACTTTTAGATCATAGCTTAAGGTCCTACAAGGCTGTCAAGAAGCCCCTGATCAATGAGAGACAGAGGTTAGCCCGGCGTCGTTGGGCCCAAGCACACAAGAACTGGACAGCCAGGAATTGGAAGAAGATTCTGTGGTCAGATGAGTCCAGTTTCCAGCTTTATCTTCCTCCTGCTAATGTGAGGGTACACAGAAGGCCAGGCGAAGCATTATCTCCAGCATGTACAGTACCCACTGTCAAGCATGGTGGAGGCCGTATCACGGTTTGGGGATGCATGAGTGCTGCTGGTGTTGGTCATCTCACTGTCTGTGATGGCACATTGAACTCTGCCATGTATTGTGCCATTCTTGAAACCCACATGCTCCCTTCTGCATGTGCACTGTTCCGTCGAGGTCAAAACTGGATGTTTCAACAAGATAATGCCCCTTGCCACACATGCAGGGCCAGTAGAACTTGGCTGCAGGAACACAGTATCCAGGTCTTAGAGCGGCCAGCTCAATCCCCGGACATGAGCCCCATTGAAAATCTGTGGTGGATTATCAAAAGGTCTGTTTCAAAGTATAAACCAAAGAATTTAGAAGAATTAAAAGCAGTAATTCAAGAAGAATGGGACAAGATGACCCCTCAACAGTGTGAAAGGCTCGTGGGGAACATGCCAGCCAGGATTAGAGCTCTACTGCAGTGCTAATGGCAGGACTACTAAATATTAATTTGATGATGTGATGGTTTATTTATTTTTTATTCAGTTTTGAACACAGTCTCTGTTATTTGTTGACTTTGATACCGACAATGTTGAGAACTGACATATTGAAACTGTCAAGAATTTAGTTTTGTTAGTTTTTCTTGTAAGCAATAAACAAAAAAAATATCATTTGTATTTGTTTGTGTCTGTCTAATGCAGCCACACCATCTGAAACACAAAAAAGATTTTCCCACAAATATTTCATGATAATATTTGAGATTGTGTAAAATTTTAAGGGTGTCCGAAAACTTTTTTCCACCACTGTATATTGTGAATTAGTGAAACAGGCCTAAATCCAAATAAAGTGACTGAGTCAAAATTGTGTGTTAAGTAGGCTACAAAGTGCATGACAAGTAAAGACTCATAATTTGCCTTTGTAAGTCACCATTTTAACTTATTTTCTCTCTGGACCTATATATCATAATACTGAACTTGTGAGTGAATACTTTGACTAAATAAAAAGATCAGTAAAACACACACAGGGCCATCTTTTTTAGTTGGTTCTGTTTCCAAATGTTTGCTTTCATGTACATCCCTGAATAATGTTTCTGAACAAGTGAATGGATTGTTGTAGGCTATTGAACACAATCACACTTAAAACTCAAACACACTGACCAGTGTTCTCTTTCTTTTCCCAACTACAGAGGATGACAGTACAGCCATGAAATTTGCAAGGACTTTTGTTTCATTCAGTTGTGTAATTTAATTATGCTGGCATCTGAATGGTTCTTTTAATAGTTTTATTATGTAATGTTGCCCAGCAGTTGATCTGTGCCCCTGGGCCCCCTGGCTGATGAATCCAGCCGAGCCTTTGTGGTACCGACACAGACAATTACATATGGACATGTGGATTATATGTTCTGATAGCTTCCAAATATACATCGTGAAGATTAGTAAATTCCATACTCTTCGTTATGAATACTGTACAGCTCATTTTCTTTTCATGAACAGATATTTTTCAAATATTTTTTAATTATTATTTTTTTATTATTCTTGACTTTTGCAATGACTGATTTTTAAAATGTATTTTAATAATAATAATAATAAATAATAATACATTTTATTTATAGTGCCCTTTTCATCACTGGATCTCAAAGGGCTACATGTTTAAAAAACAAAGGAAAAAAAGAGTAATGGTAAATAAAAAACAAGGCAAGCAGTTTTATTTAAAAAAAAAATAAAAAGATTTAAAAATGAAAAAGATTTCAAAAACATCTAAGAGGGGGGACCAAAAGTTTTGCTAAAAAGAAATGTCTTAATTTCTTATTTTCTCTGTGTGTGTGTTGTGACCCTTATGTTATACACCAATATACCAAGGTATTCTGATTCTTTCATATTAGAGGAATGAACAGAATGAACAACAAATAGCATCACTCACTCATATAACTTGGCATTGAAAAGGCAAGCTACCATGGTTTGACATTTAAACATTTTCATTTATGTCGACGGCGTGTGATTTAGTATGCCATAACTAATACCATGGATATTTTATTTTTGTCAAATTTAACTATTCATCAACTGTTTTTCTTCCGTATTTTATTTGCATATTTATTTTTATCCATTTAATTATTGTTATTAGTGGTAGTAGCAGCAGCAGTATTTTTGTAGTAATATTGATAATAATAATATTATTATCAACAACAACAACAATAATAAATATAGATATAATAATAATTATTACTACTATTATTATTATAATTATTATTACAGGGGGTGGTGTTTGTTATTCTCCCCGCCCCTCGTCCGTGTTTTTCCCGGAAGCGGAAGTCCTCATTCAGGTAGCGCGACAGCAGCAGCCTCGGTCTGGTGTGACACTTGTCGTCGGCTGTGACTCACGGCTAACGTTAGCTCAGGTCGGGCTCGGTAGGGCAGGGCTGGGTCGGGTCGGTACGTTACTTTCCTCACTCGCACAGTAAGCACTATGGCGGCTGCGGATCCCCGGTCCTCGAGTGACGGCGGGCCCGCCAGCAGGGGAGGATACCCGGCCGGGGAGAGCAGCAGCGACCGCGACGGGCCGGGCGGCAGCAGCGGGCGGCGGCAGCGGCAGCGGGGAGGGCGAACGGGAGCGGGACCGGGCCACCTTCGAGTGCAACATTTGTTTGGACACTGCCAGGGACGCTGTCATCAGTATGTGCGGCCACTTGTTCTGGTACGAGGCGAGGCGGGGGAAGGGGGTAGCTCTGATGTGTGGAGGTGGATGTTGTTGTTGTTGTTTTACGCTGTGTGTAGTTTTACTGCCTGTGCGGCCTCCTTTACCGTCAGTGTGACTTATTTCACGCCCCAAAACACGCTGTTGTCACACGGCTGTCTCCACAATATGAAGGAGGTGACAGCGGCCAAGATGGCTTGAGGATATTGAAGGAGTGTGTTGGTTTTGTTGTCAGTGATGAACTGAGCTTCAGTCCTCTAAATTAACCGTGATTGTGGTCCTGATGTTTCACATGAAGGCTGATCACTTTATTTGCAAACTGAACATATGAACTGGTCTGATCTGTACAGGAGTTAGGTGGCTCAGGTTGATCATATCATATGGTTTGATGCAGGTCAGAGGTCACACTGTTTGTAACACATTAACTTTCAGTTTAAACTGTCTGGTGATCATCTGCAGCTTTGAGATCAGGTCTGTGTTCAGTCATTTACAGCAGTCCAAATGTGCCACTGTCAGGTGTGCAGTAACTTAACTAAGGAGCTGATAAACAGGAAATCATCAAATACCTGGTTTAGCTTCTCAAATGTGAGGGTTTGCTGCTTTTTCATATATAGTGTAAAAATGAGGGTTTTGGCAGTGTATTTGATAACACAAGTAACCAGAGAATGCCATTTCTCAGATATAGGGTGTGTGAATGTTGCATGCTGTAAAGCTGACTGTACACTGCAGAGCTGGCTGTAAATGTTGAGTAATGCCATTAATGCTTTAATGATGTGGAATATTTTAAGGTTTTTTTTTTTTTAAACCTGAAGCGACAGCTGACACTGGCTATAATGAGTAAGAATAAGGTTAAGAGATAGGAACAGTTGAAAAAGTTGAAAGGGGTTAAATTAGTATGAATGTCGTTAAAAAGTTGAATGATACTCAATACTGTGAGATATTTCAAGGTTTTTGAAAATCTGACGCTACACTGCATTGCTGGCTTAAATGTGTTTAAATGAAGTTCCTATGTTGAAAAATGTGGAAGGAGTAGTGAATCAAACAACTGTATATAATAATAATAATAATAATAATAAAGAATTTCGCTGTAAAATAACATAGGCCATGAACACTGTATTAAAAGACATTAAGTTGGACATTTTACACAATTTTCTGACATTTTATACATTTAATAATAATTCTCAGATAATTGATAATGAAAATAACTTGGCTGGAGCCCTGGCTGTGTCAAAAATAATGACAACCAAATTAAACATTTTGACTAATAAATCACTATATCCGCCAATATTTGCTCAATGCCGTTATATTGGTATAACTTTAATAAGGGACTGTTCTTTATTTATGAAAGAGGAGGGGGTGGTGCAAAATGGGGGAGGCTCTCCGATAGGTTTTTGAAGCACTGCAGAGAGGATTCTGTTTTTTTTTTTGTTATTTATTTAATAGTGGAGGGAGGGTCATGATATTAAAACACAAACAACAACAACAAAAAATAGACAAAGTCACACTCCAGCCACCCTCCTACTCTGATAAGTAAAGAACAGTCCCTAAGTAATGAGAAATGCAGTGAGGAAATGCCAAAAATGCAGTGCGTTTGAGGTCATAAACAGTTTGTCTTCCTGAGAGCTGTCACTTTTTTTTTATGCCTGTTAAGGTCCCTCTCAGTATGTATCATTAGTGTAATAGACTGATGAATAACGAAGGTAACTGTACCCGTGGTTGCACTTTAACTGTGATTCTCGTCCCTTCTCCTATCTTGCTTTTATTCAAGACTTGCGCAAGACTCAACCTTCACACCACTTTTTACCCATGTACACAGTGACGTGTTTCAAGGCTCATTCACGAGTGTTGTTGACTGATGGCCGTGCACGCTCGCACGTCGAGGCTAATGTGAGATTAGAGCCAAGACATTGGGATTGGGGTCAAACCTAAGGGCATTAGAATCAGTAGTAAAAGTCAGGGGAACGTGTAACGTCACTTAACCTGTTTATAGTGTATGTTTTTGTAGTTTTGAGTGATAACAATCTGCATAGGTGCCTCACGTGTTGTGGAGACAGATACAGGAGGAGATTAAGGATGTTCCTACTGCAAGTTTGTTAACAGTGATCTTTTTGTGACTATCTCCTTTTCAGAGTTAAGGTTTGTACTTAGTGGAGAGACCCTCTGTGGCAAACCAAGGTTTTAAACTGCCAGCCTGGGGTCAAATGCCTAAAGCTTTCAAATTAACTGACTTATTTTGTCTAAAATTGAAACAGTATTCTTTAGAAAAATAAATCTTAAGGAAATATGCCTGATTATTACAATGGCATTTTCACTGGATGGATGAAATTACATTAATAAGTTGAACTGTCAAGTATTTCTGGTGTGAGGGCAGCAATATTTAATTGGCTAGTCTACTAGTGACGCAAATCCCTTGTGGATGATTATGTTAAGTTTATGTGACTACTTTCTGTCTCCTCTACAGGGAGACAGTCGTCTTTTTTTAAAGAAATACAAGGGACATTCTTAACCAAACATACAGAGGGGTATGCCGGCACAAAAGACAAGAATTGCTCCCCTTTAACGAGTTTTGTTTAACTTTAGTGTTAAAGAAATACACTGAAATGAAATATGTACACAAGACCACAGCCTGAGGCCTGGAAAAATCTTTTTTATCAGAGAATAGTGCAGGAATCTTTAATATTTTCTATCACCTGTTGATTTATTTAACATTTGATCAGAGAAACTCCCCTCACAGTTACACATGCAGTTTCATCGGAGCTCCTGTGTCATGAGAGCTGATGTAACTTAGTTGCTATGTTACGTGCGTCCCCCCTCGTCTCTCTCATCTTGTGAGTAACGTGATGAAAGTGTGATGAAACTATCAGCAAGGAAGAAAGGCGTTGACGTCAGATCACCTGCTGCAACTTCAAATCAAAATTGCAGCTTCATGAAATATTAATTGTCTTATTTCTTTCGCATTTTGTAGTTTAGCTGGCCTCAGTTTGAGTTAAACTCCGAGTCCTGCCTCTGTTTAGCTTTGACTTAACTTTGACACAATTAATCTTTGAAACAACTTATGTGGCTTTTCTCCATTTGCTCAGCTGCAGCAGCACAACTGCATTTGCTGCCAAAATGCTCAAAGATAAATAGACTAAATTGTTGAATTGAGCCAGTAGCACTTTTTTGGCATCAGAAATTCCTGATATTTACCAGTACTCAACCTGCATTTAACCCTCCATTATGTTGATGTGTGACAGAGGAACTATCCAGGAAACTGTAACAAGCTCTTCATGAGCAGACTGCCCTACACTGTGTCACATTTTAGTTTGAAATGTAAAGTATCAAATGTAAATTGAGAAAGCAGCGTTATTAGCAAACTGTGCAAGAGATTCTAGAGGAATGATTTGTATCAAAGAGACGTTAACATCACATCAATATTATGAGGTTAGTGAGGGAGTAGGGCTGCATTCATACGTCTATGCGATCTAATTTTTAAATTACAATTCACTCGCTCCTGTTTCCCTTTGCATTCATGTCATGCTGCATTTACATGTTGACTTATTTGCTGTAGAACAATCGCAGTTACTATCAAGTCTTTCCTCGACCAACAGTATCTCCTGCCCCCCTGTGAGCAACTGGATATTCTGTTTATGTTATGTACCTAGTTTATGTGCACTCGTTTCATTTTAGCTCAGTGTGAGAGCCTCGACTGTGTTTTCCTGTTGCTCGGCTGTGTTTCTCCTCCTCCTCTCTATCTTCTGCTGCGTTCTTCACCAGTGCACTCAGACTCAGGTCAGAGAGAAAGGAAAGGAGGTTCTTCGATTTGGTGTGGCCTCTGATTGGCCTATGTTGTTTTGCCTATTTATGTACAGCACTTTGTTTCAGCTGTGGTGCTATATAAAGTGCTATATAAGTTGAGTTGAGTGAGTATTGCTGCGGCAACTACAACCCCTACAGTTTGTAATATTCCAGTATTTTTCCAAAAAAGACAATATTCCGAATTTGATACGCTTCATGTAAGCAGCATATTCCACATAGATATTGCATATTAGGCCTTATTCCATATCCAACATGTGGGATATGCTGGTATTATTCTTAGACATGTATACGGTGCATTCAGAGTAAGCATGTCTGTTGAGGTTTTTACCACAGTTTGCGACACATGGCCTTTTGTGTCTTTATGGTAGGCTTTGCGTGTTGTCATGGTTGTGTTGTAAACAAACCAACTAGCCAACAGTTTGTACAGCTGTGGGTTAGAGATGTATGCCCCAAAGAGAAGCCCACATTTCTGGTCAGAGGAAAATCCCACCTACTTTTAAACATTTTGAAAGAATTGGAAATTAGCCGGTTTTTGGAAATGCGCAAATATTCCATTGCTGACCTTTTCAAGAAGGTGGTTTAAGCCAGGCACTAAATATATTATACTATATTGTGAGGGACACATCATCCCTGATATTTAAATATGCTCAAAATCACAACTAAAGTGAAGTTTAGTTGTGAAGTTTAAAAAGGTGAATTCCCTCCAGGCTCCCTCTGAGGGTTGGGTTGCACAAGATGTTTGAAAATGGCCCCCACCAATGTTAAGTTAGTGGTTACGGCCATGGGTTGAAGGAATGAAAGCGGGGCGCTGTGTCAAACTTTGAAAAGCTGTTCCACTTTTTCGCATTTTGACATGATGAACGACATGATAGGGCATGTTAATGGCACTATGTATGGCTGCATGTAAACGGCAAAATTAGCGTTATATTCTTTTTCATCAGCAATGAAAACGGCTGCTTAGGATTGTTGTGTTTTGACTTCTTTGCTCACATGCAAACTGAGTCTCTCTTTTATATCATTGCAAAGTGAATATCTTTGGATTTTGGACAAGACATTTGAAGATGTCGACATGGGGAGAGGAACTTTTAGTCGCAGCCCAAACTTTAGGACAGTAGCTACATGCAGGCGGACTCTTTCAGTGCTGCTCACATTTCAGATAACGCTGTATTGCCTATAACACCAGGCACTGTGTTTACTGAAACACTACTACAGTCTCTGTCTGTACACATGTGATTAAGATCAAAGGGGGGGTAACTTGACAATCCAGTCTTAGCTTTCGTTCTGACTTAAACTTAACGTTATGAAAATGAAACTCCGCGTCTGTTTAATGGCTCTGCTGGGGTCACGTAATGGAGTCTCCAGTGCATTACACTCTGCAGTCTGGCTTCACTGAATGCTTTTTGAGCCTCTTATTGGAAATTAAGCTGTTATTTTCAGGTCACAAGAGCTCGGCTATACGTGTGGCCACATGTTAAATCACAGTTGAACGGGTTGTTATGTTAACTTAGGCCTTGCGCTTTGTTCAGCTGTTTGTATCCACAGGAATGCCAGTCACAGCAGTGATCTGATACCCAGTGTTACACTAACACTGTGTATGTGTGGAAAAGCCTGCAGGTTGGCATGAGGTCGTGTTTTGCTTTATGGTTTGTTTGTACGTTAGTTGGTGCTCATGTTGAGGTGTTAGGCCCACCTGAGGCAGTGAGGTTTTGAATGTTTGTGGTTATTAAGTGTCAAAAACAAGTCCTGCCTGTTCCCCTGCATGATCTGCGTTATCTCACAAGAAATCTCTGACCAGAACAGAGAGAGATTCAGAACGTTGTTAAGTCAGATATTATGCATTTATACAGAAGATACTTTTTAAGGAAAAAATACAGTCAGTGTTAAAGTGCATAGGCCAGTTTGAACAGGTGGGTTTTGAGACAGGATTTGAAGGATGGGCAGTGCAGCTGAAAGCCCTGGCAGCCATGGTGCAGAGGCGTTAGGTGGGGATGGTCAGGAGACCAGCAGAGGAAGAGCACAAGGAGCAGGAGGAGGTGTTGTCCTGGAGGAGGTCAGAGAGATAGGTTGTGGAGGGCTTTGAAGGTGAGCCGAAGGTTTTTGTAATCAGTCCGGTACTGAACAGGGAGCCAGTGTAGTTGGATGAGAATGTAGTCAGATGATTTGGTGCGGGTGATGATCTGGGCAGCAGAGTTTTGAATGATTTGAAGCCTGTTAATGAGTGTGGTGGGAAGACCAGAGAGCAGTGCGTTACAATAGTCAATACGAGATGTGACAAATGTATGGACCAAGACTTCAGTGCTGGACTGGGACAGTGATGGACGGAGTCATTCAGTATGCATGCCAGCATGTTTTTCTTGCTGTTCTGACCCACAGTCCTCCGTGCAGAGGAAATTACGTCATATCGAATGAGCAAAATATTACTAAAATCGCAATATGGCCAAGTGCAATGTCCTCATTGCAGTAATTTTTTAAAAAAAGCATCTATGATGGATATTTGTATTTAAGGTATAAGATGGTAATGTGAAAGGGGTCAGAGGTCATATGAGCCTACAGAGAATGATCCCCTGACTCACCAGAGCCATAAGGTGTGAGACAGGTAGAAATATTCACCACTGTGTCATCATCCGTCTCCTTAAAAAGGCCTCCAACAGATTTAGCGTTTCCACAAACCTCCACTCTGCACTCCCACAATGCAGCAGCAGGTCAGCCTGGCCAGCAGCCGCACGGGCGAGACTCACTGTTGTCGTTATCTGCTGACAACAGATGGAGCCAATTAATACTGACGGTGGGGAGCAGGGACGAGTTTAATCAGCCACCTCGTTAGGAACAGGTTGTTCTGGCCAGGTGGGCTTCCATAGGTGGGAGACTCGCAGGTGACAAAGTGCCACAGCAAAAACACACTTTGCATTTAATCAAGCTATTAAGATTGATTTGATAAATATTCACATGATTGTCTCCAGGAATGTTGGTGCTGTTTTTGAAGCAGGCGGCTGACATTTAAAGAGAAAGGAGCTATTGTGAGAATGCAAATTAATCCTTTGTTTCTGTCTGTGTCTCCACAGCTGGCCCTGTCTCCATCAAGTGAGTATCTCCTCTGTCATTTCACCCTTTGTTTCATAATCGTTAAACAGCCACACAGGTGTTTTCAGTCCTCACTGCTGATTAGATTTAAAGGTTTAGATTTGTAAGGGCAGCCAACTCTTTGTAGTAATAAATGGACCTAATGAAATGATTAGTTGGCTGGAAGAACATAAATCAGCAACAATTTTCACAAGTGATTTACATCATTTAGCTCGACGTCCACAGACACGAAAATTAATCTGTACCTATTTTTGGTTGCACATCTGTGTTCCCCAGTTCAGTATTCTGTTACATTAACCCTCCTATTGTGTTTGAGTCTAATTCAACCCATCTCATATTTAAATATTTTATAAATATCATTTAGTTAACCTGACCTTTGGAGCAGGCAGTAGTTCATTGTTGGAGCTTCTTTCCTAATCCTAAACTTCTTTGAAATGGCAATAGTCAACTTCTATTGGTTTCCTAACCCTAAAATGTTTCTTAATTATTTTTCCCCTTTTTAATTTTATTTTCCTTTTCTATCTTTATTGATTTTAACAACAGTAAACAAAGACCTACACATACACACATCCAGTATGTATGCGTATATATCCACAGGTAAAAGAAAAAGACACCAGAGCAAAATGTCGGTACAACCGCCGAATGTTTAACACACATATAGTCCACCCCACCCCAACAGTGTGGGTTGAAAATAAATAAATGATGAAATGGGGAAAAAAATATATGTGTGTATACATAAATAAATAAAATTAAATTTAAAAAAATTAATTAATTAAAAATGTATAAATTAATGCGGGATGAAAATAAGTAAATAAAAAAGAAGAAAATAAGAGGGAAAGAAGATCTTATTTCTCTATTTTAATTTGTAATTTAATTGGTTGATTCATTCTTATTATCTAAAATTTAGGGCTGAAATATGTTTGGGAGTTGTTCTCATACAGATAAAGTAAATATTTTGTAGACTAAAGGCTGTGTCTGTGCAGTTCCTTGAATCTCAGGGTCATGGCGTCCCTATCCTAACCCATGTCATGATAAGCGAATTCAAATCAAAATCAGGTTACATCTTTTTCAGCTTCCCATTATGTGCTATGTAGAGCTGGGACCATGTGACCGTGGGATCATGGGAGTGATCTATTACGATAATTAATTTAACGTTTGGCTCACTTTCTAACAAAATTATTAAGCGTTTGTTTTTTCCGATTTCTTAAATGCAAGGATTTTTTTGCATCACTTTTGACTCTTGAAATTGTAATTCTCATTTTGAACTATTCTGACAGAACAATCGACAAATCTAGAAAATATCAGCAGATTAATCGATGACAATAATTGCTAATAGCAGTCCCAAAAAAGACCTATTTGAAGTCATCATGGCTCCTGGAAGCTGAGGGGCCTGCTAATATTGTCTGAGCTCTATTAATAGATTGAATGATCAAAAAGAATTCGAGATAAGCCAGGCCTACGCGGTTCATCTCGAACATGCCTAATGATTCATGCATTGTCCCAAGATGAGGTCTCCAGTCAGACACCATAAGTGAAAACACCTGTGTGAGTGAGCTGTTGCAGAGTCGGGCCTTTTAACGGCAGCACTTAGCAGCATGCAGAGGGTTGTGATGTAACCTCAGGGTGGAAACTACACCTGTCAGTTGACTTAGTGCAGCTTAAACATGCTAAAGCACTTAATGCCTCTGTCTGCTGCTTTACTGCAGCTTTCACTCTGCCTCTCTCCACTTAACCATGTAAAGCTGTACATCGCTCTCAGTGCAGCTGCATAAACACGACATGGATTCAAGTAGAGATTAAAAATTACTGCAACCATTTGTGGAAAATTATTTTTTAATCTCTTAAAGTTTTGTTGTGACTGTGCTGCTCGGTCCAGAGATCTTAACGTGCCTCAGGTCACTGGATTAAATCTTCCATTAGACTGCTGCCTTTCCTAGAAAACTAGAGCTGTTATTTGGCACTGGAGCCAGGATTTAGACAATAGACAGAGAGGTTTATCTGATATGTGTTTTAAATGTTTTGACATCTTTGGTCCTCTGCTGCTCCCCTCAGTGGTTGGAGACGCAGCCCAGCAGGCAGCAGTGTCCTGTGTGTAAAGCGGGCATCAGCAGGGAGAAAGTCATCCCGCTGTACGGCAGAGGAAGCTCCAGCCAAGAGGACCCCAGGTACACTCAGTGCTTGCATCTGTGTGTGTCGGTTTCTGTGTGATGGCCTTTTGGTCGTCTCATGATTTGATGTTTCTGTGGTTGTTCAGGTTGAAAACTCCACCTCGGCCTCAGGGACAGAGAACAGAGCCAGAGAGTCGAGGCGGGGTGAGTCAGTAGACGTTGTTCCAAAAGTGAACACATCTCTCATCACTCATAATTACAGTATTCTCTTTTACGTTTATCTAATCTGTTTGGAACTTTTGTTTTTTGCGTCAGATGTTTCAGGGCTTCGGGGACACTGGCTTTCACATGTCTTTCGGCATCGGTGCTTTCCCCTTCGGCTTTTTCACCACAGTCTTCAACGCCAACGACCCCTTTCACAGAGCAGGTAAACACACAGAAGCAAGACAGACATTGTTTTCTAACTGGTTGGAAGTTACATGATGAAATCATTCAGAAGGTGTCTGATTAAAGCTAAAAAGATGGTTGCTGCATTTCTAGCCTTTTTTAATATATAAAAACTACATGAAAACCTAGACGGGTCCTCTGTAGCAACAAAAGAGAAATATTTGTAATGAATGTCTCCTACTAAAGCTGTATCCAGAACTTGTCGAGTGTTGGAGATACCAGAGACGTCAGCCTGCTCTTAGATACAATGAAACTCGATTGCATTTGGCTTGAGGTGCTCAAAGCGCCAAAAAAACCCTACATTTGAAAAACTTAACAGCAATGTCTCTTTCTAGAAATCATGACCCGTTTACTCAAGATAATCCACAGACCTTGCTGTGAGCAGTTTCATGTAGGAACTATTTTCTTTCAACAGAACTAGAGGATGTAGCTTACATGTTGTTTTATAGTCACATTGTCTGGTTTGAGAGCTACAATATTCACTCAGGATATTGTTGCAACATTATTGGAGTCCATGTTTTGAAACTAATTAAATAAAACAAAAGAAGAGAACTGAAACATTTGCAGCTGTTTTTGTAATGTTCAGTATGATTATTAGAGCAAGTGATTACATGACTTATTTTTTGGAGGCAGTAGTTTAAAAAAAATCTCATTTTTTTCTCCTGACGCAATTTTTGTCATTAGCCACAATTTCCTGCAAGAAATCACATAAAAATGTCGCAATTTTTATCGCAATTTTTGACACAATTGGCCGCAAATTCAAGGGTTTTTTTGCTGCAAGATCCCGGAGGGACTGAGAAATATTATGTAATTGTCCATTATTGCTTTTTACTCTTATGCACTGTTGTTTAAAAGACATTCTCCTCTTTTCTCCTTTCCTTTTTTTATTTACTTATCCTTCTTCTGTTTCTACTGTACTTTATCTTTTTTACGTGGAATCAATGTCATTGTGTGCTGAACCTGTACCTCCATGGACTTTCAAGGTAGGGGTGGGAGGGGATGTTTGTTCAGAAAAGAAAAATGAAAAAATTTTGTTTCAGTTGTAATTTTGTATGATTTGCAATTATCCTTTTACCCTTCAATAAAAATCATTCCATCATTAAAATTAAAAACAATATGACCACTGTGTCTTGGCTGAAGTTACCTTTAAAACAACTCAATTTCCCAAGATTCCCAGGATAGTGTGCTTCTGCTACTGGGAAAGAAAATTTCTCATTTTTAGGAAGAATATTGGCAGGTGTAGTTTGATAGAAAGAAAATGGCTCCCATGTCAAACTGCTGACAACAAGGTCTGTGATTTATCTTGAGTAACCGGGTCATGATTTCTAGAAAGAGACATTGCTGTTGAGCTCAAATGATTTTTTTCACTTTAAGCACCACAAGCCGAGTGCCATCTAGTTCCATTATATTTGAGAGAAGGCAGACATCTCTACGGCCAGTATCTCCAACACTCGGCAACTCACACCAAAACAATCTAGACTGATAAACAGCACTACAGGTATTTTGAATATTAGTAGGTGAAAAGCTGCATATAAACATATCTGTTGCCTTCAGGTATCATAATTAGATGCAGACACACTGTCCCATGAGACCCTGGTGTAATAACCTTTCCCATCCGCCCCTGTCAGACCAGTATGCAGGTGATCACCAGGGCAATGGTAACCTCAACAACGGCAATAACAACTGGCAAGACTCCCTCTTCCTCTTTGTCGCTATCTTCTTCTTCTTCTGGCTGCTGAGCGTGTGATGGAGAGCAGACGGGATGGGTGGATGGATCAGCAAGAGGATGGATGAATGGGAGGGAGGAGCGCAAAAGAAAACAACAAAAAAAAAACTCACACACTAAACTCAAGCCACAGACACACACTCATTTCACATTTCCCAGCAGGTACTAACTTGGGAGAGAGCGGAGGATTGTGTTTGATTCCAAAACAAGAAATACAGGATGTATTATACGTACTATATTTGGTTTTCTCCTCCTGGCCAAGGCAGATTCACTTCAGGAATCTCAGCCCCACCCACCTGCTTTGCTGATTTTGTTTATGCAAGAAGCACTCACTGGAAATAAGTGAGTGTGTGAACCCCAAAAGAAGTCACATTGGCCCTCCCTCTCTACATGCACCTGTAGATACATACACACAGAAACTAACTTGGGGTTCAGAGACAGTATTAAGTGATCAGGGTATGCTATGTAAAGGATTTTTTGTGCAGAAAACAGGTGGGTGGAGGATAATTCAGGGCAGTGACTAATTCTGTTTTGGTTTTTCACATTCCTCTTGAAGGTTTACTCCTTAAATAGCGACAGGAGGAGGCACATTGTGGAAAGTTTAACTGGGGCTAAAACAGGGAAGACGGGGGTATGATTATGTAGTTGTTGCCATAGCAACTCTTCCTCTAAAAGGCCAAAGAGTAGCGGATCAGTGCGTTGTCGGGGGGGTAAAAAATGTAATTGAGTTATGTTCCTGTTTACAGTTTCCTCATAAATTGAACAAGTACTCCTTAAAAAAAACAGGTGGACAGATAGAAACAGCACAGGTGGAAGCATTTCTTATATACATTTGTCTTAACAAAACCTGCCATTGCACTGTGAAGTCATTTGTAGATGGGGCTGTCCTAAAGATTGGTGTGTTCGCTGGTGTTTAACCACTTGTTGTGTCTTTCCTCACAAAGCTGTACAAACATGAATGGGTGTGCCGTTAAAAGGCCGGTTTGGGAGATTTTTGCATCAATACGAGCAACTTAGGAGAGAAAAAAAGCAATGTGACACACAGTTTGTTAATTACAGAGCAAACTGTCAACAGAGAAAAGTTCTGGCTGATAACTAAATAGGAGAAATAAGGTCAGCGTATTAGAATTTACAGGAGTGACGTGCAGCAGTTCAATGAACTTTCTGTCGCAGTTGATTTGTTTTTTCCTGACTGTATGTGTCTGTGTGTCTGAGTGAGTGTGTCAACAATATATATTTGTACATATGAATATTGTAAATGCTGTTTTTACGTGTTTTCTGAGTGGATGAGCAGCCACAGGGGGCGACGGAGGACGAGATGAGCAAGTGGGCCTCAAGATGTTTTTGTAAAGTGAGAAGCGATTCCTAGTTTTTCATTAATTCCCTCCTTTTTACTCGAGAAAAGGCTCGCAGCCAAAGTTAATAACTCTTCTGCCAACCTCTCTTGTAAGTTAAGGCGAGACACCCCAGGTGAAAACAGTTTTCATGCGCTGTCAATCTTGAGAATTTGGGCTATTTTTGCTTCCATAACATGTCTTCTTTCAGGGCAGTGGGAAGAAAATGTCCAAAATACACAAACATGAAAAAAATAAACTTTTTGTATGGCTGTTGACAGTATTTTCTTAATTAATGGAGTGATAACACAGATATCCAAAATCCCCTCTGTAAAACCTTTAATTCTATTATGTCAACAAAATCAAACAACAACTGTGAACCTGGCTCTATCCAATGTTCAAATTACTATTCAGGAAACCAAATTTGTTGATGATTAATTAAATAACACCTTTTTTGCATAATTTAACATACCGTTTTAGAAAACTTGTGTTACAAAATAGTCTTAATGTTGGTAATAAAATAAGGATGTTTCATGGTGATAATTTAGTTACATTTTTATTTTTACCTCGTTCACCCGTGGTCTCTTATTGTCTAAAAAATGACATTTTACAATACATATCTTTAAAGTCTGAGCCAGAAATCAACATTTCAGTTGCACTTACGGGACTCAAATTTTTCAATTTTATTCCCATATATATTCTGAAGGTTTCTACAAAGGGGGTTGTTCATATAATATTCACAGACTGATTAATAAAATATTTTATTCTTAAAAACATTAAGAAATTTGAATTGTTCAGATTTCTGTTCTGGAAAATCTATGTGAATCAGTGCATATTTAAGTAGATAATGCCTCATTTGCACTTTTAAACATATAAGAAAAATTTTCTTAATGTACATAATCAACTTGGTAAGTTTCATGGTAAAATGTATTTATCAAAAAATGCACCCTGTTCACCTGGGGTGTCTCCTCAGTTGTTATGAGTCCTTCCCTGCTAATGTGATCTGACCAATGAGGATATTTGCTCTCCTATAACTGACACCGTGCACGTCAAATATCTTTCTTTTACTGCTTTAACTGTTTGAAGCAGTCGAGCAAAACTAAAGTAACATACATTTGTCTTAATAACTGACAACTTCAAAAAGTGCTTCTCTCACTTAGTTTGGGTGCAGCTCTCTCTGGAGCCACAGAAGTCTTCGCATTTTTCCTCATTTACAGTAGTTCTCCCCAACGCCTGTAAAAACACTTTAATTTATAATATTACTGGAGTTTAGTTTAACTGGATGTAATGAATCAGGTGTTTGGCACGTAAACATTCACACCAGGGTCAGAGATGAAGATGGAGGTCTCCGTGGGATGGCTGACACGATGGCTGCTGGGGCTCGTCATTTCTTGCATACTTGTCTGTTCAAGCTACACTTTGTATTATAAGGCTTATGTGACACTAAAACAAGTGATGGAAGTCACGATTTGACAGACTAAAACTGGAGACGTTGTGCAAAACCAAATGATGTAGGAGATTAAAAACTTGATTAAAACATCAACTTGGTTTGTGTTGTCATTATCTACATTTAGATTTTATCAAGATTTGGGTCCATTATCATTCATTCAGTTATTTCAGTTAAATCAAGAAAACAAAGAAACCTAAAAGCACCTAAATTAAGAATTCCAATGTTTTTTTCATGATCTAGGAAAGTTTAATCAGTATTTGTGAAGAAGTAAGTCTCAGACTTGTGATGTCATCAAGTATAAAGTCTGGAGCTGCTCCACAGACAATAAATGGGAGCCGATTTTGTGGACACAGAATGTTTTTCTTTTTTTATACCCAAATGAGCTTAATTTTATTGTTGTGTGCTCAGTCGTGAAAAACAAAATGTACCCATATCCTCAGAGCATTCCCTTGGGTGCTCTCAGTGTCATCTGCTGTCGGGTCTCCATTCAAATGTAGCACAAAATTTAACTGAATTTTCAGCAAATGTAAATGCGAATTTACATGTTTTTCCATCCACTGCAGTTCTGTGAATATCCAGAGTTGGTTAATTAAGGTAAACTGTCGGTGGCACATTGAGCAATACAAACAGAGGTTTTAAGAACTAATATTGCAGCTCTGTGCTGTTTGAAGAGTTCTGCTAACAGCCCTGTGTGCCAATATAAGCGTGTCTAAAGCCTCCAGAGATGACGAACAGTACGTTATCGTTTTTTCTTTGAATCTGTTTCAGGTCACATTACGTTTTACGTTTTATCGTTACATCAACTTTTCCACCTCCCCCAAGTGCAAAAACATTTGGTAACACTTCATTTTAATCCACCTACAGTTTGTTCCTACAGTATTTGTAACATTTCAACTGCTTACAGGTGGTATTCAACAATTCAGCTGTTTTTATCTACAGAGTACTCACTACATACTCTCAGAATAATTTAGTTGAACTTCAATTATGGACTCAAACTTTGCTTCATACAGCGAAGGTTGATGGCAACCAAACATAGGAGTTGACCACTTGGTCATGTACAATCATATTTACAACTTTATTACAGTATTTCCAACATACATTTGGTCATAAAGATGTTTTGTGTTTATAAATTTTTACAAATATATTAAAATATATATCATGTAAGAACCTTTTTTTAGTCATTTTTGTTGCAATTTTTTTGTTCCACTTAAGAAATATGTCGTGTGATAAAAATGTCACATTATTGATGCACTGGTACAGTCATTAATACTACATATATACATACACAGTTTTTAAAAATGCATTCAGAAGTGCAAAATCAGCAAATTAGCTTTGGTAAACTTGTTTTTTTTTTTCGGAAAAAGATGGAGTGTTAAAAGTTTAAAAGATGCAAATAAAGATAACCTGAAAATCTGCAACACCATGTTTGTGCAGTTTCATGAGCTCAGGATCTTCAGTCTTTGCCTTTAGCCTTTTTTGGTTTTTTGTTGGATTTGTTGAGGATCTTCATGAGGTTTTTGGACATATAGTACGGCTTCTGTAGAGATCCATCATTGCGCTCCAGGTCCTCCACTGTAAGAGGGAGAGTGTGTATTGTTGTATTATTCAATTAAAAATGACCTAAGTTACGTTTTCAGCTTCTTAAATTTAAATTGACAAGTTAAACTACTGTCAAGTAAACACTAAATCTTTAATGATTTCTCATGTTGGCAGTAACATGCAAACAGGTGCTTTTGGCTCATAGGTGTAGTTATGGGTCTACAATGATTGAATCTCATTTTACTCAGTATTCCTGTGTCAATAAAACATGTTAAAATATGAATGGTACAGGTTTTTACAAACACTCAGTAAGCTGTAAACATGTACTCACAGAAGCAGAGGAAGAGCGTATCGACACACATGTTGTACACACTGAAGAATCCATGAGCTATGAGGTAGCTACCAAACACCACCGTCTACAAAAACAAAAACAACAAAATAAAACAGATAAAAATAAGCTTTAGTTAGTCTGATGTATCTTAATGACTACTATTAAAAACAGAGGGGAACCTTTAGTAACTTACAATAATTGGCATCCAGTAGTAGTTGAGGGTTTCGGAGTGGAAAGTGTTGCCTGGTAGCAATATTCGTCCAGAGAAGAAGAAGAAGGACAATACGCCTGGACAGAGATTGAGATTTCAGTGTCTCTAGTCTTGCGTTATGCATTCATGTAAATGCTTATTGTATAAAAACACATCTTTATTTTGAAAAATGACTTCAAATGAACGCTAATACTTTACGCATTTTTGGAAGTGTGAATAAGCAGCTGTTCGCTAACAAGTTTACCAGGCCAAGGGTGACACTATGTCAGTGTTTACAGTTGCAGCTAGGTAGCCAAAACAAATCAGTTGATGTATGTTTAGAGATACTAAATATATCAGAAGACTAAATATATGACAAGTACTGAGCATTCGACTGGATAAATGAGACTTGAATAACATAGCATGAGTTGTGTGAGCGTTTGTAAACATATGTTTTGGTGGTCTTGCTGTTGTTAAACGTGTACCCTCATGACTTCAAAGTCAATGTTACACAGGGTGAGTTATTATATACATAAGGTCATTTGGGGGATGAAGTATTCCTTTAAACCCAGCACATATATTGATAGATATTGTACAGTTATCCAGTCCTGGAACACTTTTTTGACACATTTTTCTAATTCACTGTGTCAACCTCACCTACTCCTGCGACCACCAGGAGTTTTCCGAAGAACAACAGCAGGTCTGTCACCTTATCAAGCACCACGACCCTGAGGGACACACAGTCAGAGTCAGAGAAACACGACACTATTCACTGCTTTAACACATGCAAATATATTCATGTTATGAACAGGTCAGATAGCATGCGGTCAGCCAGCATTTAAAACAAACTCTTTAGCAGGAAACAAAGCTTCAGCACAAACCTCACTACATTTCTCATGAGCAGCATGAAAGCATTTTTGGCTGAGACGCAGAAGTTTTTCCCATAAATGGCAATCTGTCGAAGAAACAAAATTAACTTGTTTTAGGAAAATAAAATGATATGCATAATTCAAAGTAGTCAGTAGTCAGTAAAAAAAATCTTATTTTATGTATCGCAAAGCATGTTTTTTCCCTTCTGATAGTATTTTGTATGGGTTCAGATGAGAGCTACACAAATATTAGTTATTACTACAACGGTAATAGTAACAACTGTGATAGGAAGGACCAATAAAATGTACAATAATATGTTGTGCTCACCATGATGTAAGCGTTCCTGTTGAGGAACTTGATGAACTTCTCCAGACACCAAAGGCAGCACTTCATGCAGCACAATATGAAACGTGCACACGCATTCTGCGCCGCTGGAGACAAAAAGCCAAAACATAAATAAGAACCTGGTCATTTACTGGATGGCGATAACCTCTGACACTGTCTCTTAAACAGTCATGAGCATCTTTATGATTAAATTATCCACTGAAACATCTGGATCATAGGACCTGAAGTTAAGTTAAGAGACACAGGAAAAAAAGTTGTGGCTGGATTCAGTCTCTGCAGACAAACACATCTGTCCTGTAAAAACAAAAATGTGAACTCTCTGAACTAAGAAAAACAGCTCTGCTTTGTGACAATGTGTTTTTCAGCTAATCAGATGGGTTTGTAAAGTTTAATTTACAGAGGAGGCCCACAAAGTAACGTTCCGGCCTTCAGTCTTATCTATCTTGTTTCGGTGTGAGTTGCCGAGTGTTGGAGATATCGGCTGGGATGTCTGCCCTCGATGGCGCTCGGCTTGTGCTCAAAGCGCTAAAATATACATTTGAAAAACTCAACAGCAATGTCTCTTTCCAGAAATTATGACCCGGTTACTCAAGATAATCCACAGACCTTGTTGTGAGCAGGTTTCATGTGGGAACTATTTTTATTCTACTGAACTACACCTGCCAACTGTATCAACATGCAGAAGGAAGTGTGCTAGGTGGGCTAGCAGTACATGCGTGCTTCCCTCTCCACGGTGATATGGTTGGCAGGTGTAGATAGTTCCTACATGTTTTTGGCACGTTGAGCACCACAAGCTGAGTGACATCTTGTTCCATCATACTGGAGAGAAGGCAGACATCTCTACGGCTGATAATTCCGAGACTCAGCGACTCACACCAAAACAATCTAGATTAATAAACAGTACTACAAGTGAGAGGTAACGTGTATTTTTGACATTGATTTGTTGCACTGATTAAAATAGACTTTGCTCCACTTTCAAGACTTATTTACACTGAAGCACAAGTTACAAAAATTAACTAAGCAGATAAGACATGTTCAGTATTCTTGAATACAGACAGTGGATGTGAGATGCGGGCATGTCAGCCTTACCTCTTGTTTTGTGGTCAATGTACTCCAGAATGATCCTCACTATCTGCACCAGGGTCAGGATCAAAGCACCAAATGCCAAGGAGCCCACATGGTACCTGAAATATAAATAAATGATAACATCTGAATGTCTGACTGACGTCTGCTTTCCCTAACGGTTATGTGTAGGTGTAAAGCACCCTCTAGAAACCAGACAGGGAACTGCAGTTTGTCACTCTGTCCTGTGATTTACTCTAAACTTCTAGTTCCCCTTCTGGTTAACCCTCCGTGGGATCTAATTAAATCATGGCACAAGAATGACTGAACAGAAATCCAGAAACAGCACCTTTTGACTGCAGGCATCCAGTGTTTTGGACACTTTTACGGACACATTAATGGTTGCGGGAATTTAACCGATGTGACAGCAGCTCATTAACCTACCTGAGTGCGCGTAAGAAGCTAGCGGACAGGGGAAACATGGGGATATCATTTGGTTTGTTGAAGGCCCAGTAGTAAGAGGCAAAGGCCCCCGGCCAGCGTACACTGCCCCAAGGCGATGACGAAGTTGACACACCAGAGAAAAGCCACAACGTTGTAGATCTGCAGGTTGAAGAGGTTCCTCTGGAAGAAGCCCTCGTCGTTGTATTTGAAGAAGATGCAGCTGGCTGAGGAGCAGCCTGGGTAATCTGATGAGGTGAAGTTCTGAGAGGACGACAGAATTAATGAGTTGATGATGTAGAACAAGAAAGGGAAAAGGGGCAGTGTGCGTGAGGGTGTGAAGAGTATGTCTGAGCATCAACAGTATGTCTTTTTATCCAATTTATATTATATTTACCTTTTCTACATGGCTGGTGAGTCAGTTTTACATGAGAAATATTCTGATACTACTAAAAGTTGTGTCACGGTGATTTGACAGCCAAATTATTTTTACGTCTGCTAATTCAACCAGAGAGAACAATGTGTGGTTTCACTTCAGGTTGTGATTTTCATTCACACTGAGTTCCCATTCTGCCCATTTACCTGAGGGTCACAGTCCACAGTGCCATTGATAGTCCTACAGTCACCCTCAGTGGAGTTGAGAGCCACCACCTTGTAGATTGGGCCTCCCGAGGTAGCCAAATATCTACAATTATCAGTTTAAAGAAGAACTGATACTGATCTGGACTGTAGCAATAATTACAGAGTAAAAACAAGCACACACGACCTCAGACACGTTTTAACAATAGTCTGTACCTTCATATAGTACAGAGGGTTATTAATAGCCTGCATACAAACATATATACATGCATACAAAAAAAAATGAAAGGATACAAAGCAGTGGCGCCCCAGTAAGCAACACACACCACCAGGAGAACAAAGGTGACCAGAGGGTACACCAGAGAGGACATCATGTGACTGATTGCCCTGTTGAATATGAACACAAACAACATATAGTTATGCCATGGTCATACGCACCCGTCACAGAAAGATAAAAAATATAAAACTTAAACATGAACCTGATAACACTTTAAATAAATTCGCTTAAGATTAAGAACATCTAATGAGTTAATAGTGTAATTAAAAGTGAGTAAACCCTGTGGACAAAGTATGACTGACTTGCTGGACTCCTGGATGAGGGCGATGGCTATGAGGATTCTGGTCCGCAGGAAGATGATGGTCAGGAGAATGATCCCCTCTGCCACAGATATAATTATCACTGACAGAGGGACGAGAGAAAAGTGTGAATATAGTTTTGCTCTTGTTAAATGCAGCCCCTTTTCCTTCAATTCATCAGTTGAAGAGAGGAAAACAAATTCAAGGTAACACAGGGTGAGTAGCTGATATAGAAATGGTCACTTGTGGGTTAAGTTTGACTTTAAATCAGGGTTATCTTTAATCAGAAGCATTTTACAATGTCATGAATCAAGTGGTGTTGTAAACATGACGTGTGTGTACCAGCAATGGTTTTATTGCATTTATTTTTGGATGTGAAGGTCATTTATGATGTCACTGGTTATTTTCATTTTATAACACTTGTGTCCTCTGCACTGGCATTTGCTTGTGTTAATACGGCTGTGTCAAAACATCGCTAATACAGTCTATTCAAACAAGGGAGCTTTAATCTCTAGTATACAAAGGTCTTTTTCTTTTTCATTGTTCTGATCTTTGTATTCAGCACCCGATCTAGTTAGAGTTTTGACAAGCACACACCTATTCCTTTAAAATGCCACAAAGCCACAAGGAAAAAAAAAAAAAAAAAAGATTTATCCCCATGTGAGAAAAGTTTTGTGAAGTTAAACAGACTCACAGAAGGCCAGCCAGGTCTCTTGGACTTGCAGGTAAACCTTGAAGTTGGTGGTGAAACCAATGTCAGTGATGGAGGCAGATTGCTGCTTGTAGTCATCATACTCCCGGTAGCAATGCCATATACCTGCAAGATAGACACCAACAACTCAGAGGCTACTGGAAATGTACAATCATGTCATAACAAATATACCGCCCTTGTTGACTTTGTGTTTAGAATGAAGCTAAACACAGGAACAGGGACACTTTCTCATTCAAGAGGAAATGGATCTGTATCTGCCCTGTGTTTTCAACAGCACAGGTGCAGAATTAATTTGTGGTGGTGTGAAAATGGACTGAAAAACAGCATTCGTTATTTATCTAGTCTACATACAGTAGTTGCACCTGCATACTTTCTACTGCACGTGCCAAAATGATCTTCCAAGCAGAGGGGAAATTATTGATATTTCTTTAAAACTGCAGCAGGTGAGTGTTTACCATATGCCCCAGCAGCCAGGACTCCTATGATGAGCACCCACACCATGACTGGAGCAGTGAATCTCAACAGCAACAGGAATAGCAGGCTGACCACCATGGCTATTAGCAAACCTCTGAGAGGGGAGATGAAACAGTTATGAAGATAGAAAACAACAAAGGAGAGGATAAAACATGAAGTCAAATATAAAACCAGAGATGAAAGTTTAACAAAGGTTGAAGAGCTTCATATGAAATCAAAGCATAAATTATGAGACATATAACATGTTCAAGTACTACAAAAATAACTATTTCATGCTCATTTGATACAACCAGAGGTTCAGCTCTCAACTGCACATTAAAGGGATAATTCAGATTTCTGTAAGTAGGGTTGTATGAGGCAGTCATCCATAGTAAGTGTGTTACCTACAGTAGAGGGCAATTGGCGTGCTCCCAGTATGCAGAAGCAGGCTGTAGTACCACCACGTAAGCTAAGCAATGTACTGCTGTGGACGGGGGCCGCAGCAGTAAAACCAATTTAAGCCACCAAAACAAATCATTATCATTTTTATTGTACACTAGATTTAGAATATTTTTACAGCTTCACTTTACTTTACTTACCTTACCCTCACCTTGTAACTCACTGAGCACGGTGCTGCTAGTCCACCGCTGCCTCGATCAGTTAGTTTGTGTCATTGTGTGACTTTTGGCCAAACTAACCCTTTACAACACCTATGTCACACAATAATACAAGCAAACTAACTGATCGAGGCAGTGGCAGACCAGCAGCTCCCATGTGCAGTGAGGTATAATCACTTTTTTTGTGAATGGAGTCTGGCTTTGAAGAGAGCATAAATAGGTTTCCATTTCAGCTCAGTTCCCGGTCAGAAAAAGCTGACTCATGGCAAGGTAATGTGGTGAAAATATTCTTTATATAGTGTACACTTGCACTGATAAAGATTTATGTTTGGTAGCTAAAACACATTTTGCTGCTGCCCCCATCCACAGTAGGACATTGCTCAGCTTCTGTAGCAGTACTGCTGCCTGCATCTCAATACTGGGAGCATGCCAACCGACATCTACTGTAGGCAACACACTGACTATGGATAACTCAAACAACCCCACTTCAAAAAATCTAAACTATCCTTTAATCTCAAGACTAACATCTGTTTGTATTCATGCCAATAGGTGGCAGTGTATGTTTGGTGTAGTTCTGCAAGGAAACTCACAGGAGGATCCACGGCCATGACGACGCAAAATCCTCAAAGATTCGGACACCAATCTCTCTGGCATTGAAACCGTTCACAATATCTCTAATGAAGACACAAGACAGAACAAGCTGTGTTGATGACAGTCCTACTTTTAAACAATGAAAGTGAAAAGAAAAGGGTATGGTGAAAAAAATACGGTGAATAAACAAGGGAAAACTATCACATGTTGCTGTTAGTACTAAAGCTACTAACTTTTAAGTTACTAAAAGCAATGTAGTGGTAGAGACAGGCTAAAGGGATAGAGATAACCCCAGGCACTCAGTATGGAGAGAGAGGGTAGAGTTCTTTTGCTTGTTGTAAGAGTAATGCACATTAATACTCTAACTCTACAAGTCCCAAGAGAACATTTTACACGACATCGAAGACAACACCCAGGAACTACAACCAGCTGCTACACTAAGGGTCAACACATAAACTCACGAAACCACCGACCCTGTGCTGGTGATGAAGAGGAGAAAGAAACCAAATTATTAAAGTTGTGTAAGTTTTCTTTTGTGCAGTTATCTGTGATTAAAGAGCATGTGCGGGAACTAAAGTCACAGTGTGTAGAATTTAGTAGCATAGTGGTGAGGACTGCAGATTGCAAGCAGCTAAAACTTCTCCCATGTGCCAAGCATAAACTCCTGGTTAGGATTTCTTCAGTGTTCATTGTCCAGGAGGTTTTAACCGGGAGCTGAATTATCTGCAGAGGTCTCTTCCTCTCCAGAAGAAACAGATCAGGTGATTTAAACTGGCAAGAACACTGAGTACAGCAGTTTCATTTTAGGTGAAAACACAAATGGCCCATCTCATTATACGGTAACGATCCCACAATTGTTATTTTCACGGCATCATACACAGATAAAAACATACTTATTTTATCATATTCCATTTGTGCCAAGATGCCACCCTAAATCCTACACACCAGACCACCGAGCATTTTGTTTTCAACATATGATGAGGTCAGGAATCCACTGTGTCTTACCCAGTGCCGTTCTTGATTAGGCTGACCGTGTCATTGACTGAGGTGGGTAAGCCTGGAATATTGGAAAACTCTGAAGGGATCTCCTCCAGTTTAAGAATGTTGGGCAAACATCTCCCCAGCACTAACAGAAGAGAAAATGAGATCAGCTTAAAATGGATTCAAATAACTGTATATCTATCTATATATCTATATATGAGTATAACGTTGTGTAAAGGAGCAGTTTCACTCACCGGAGGTCGTGGGCATGGAGAAGAAAGGACACAGCTCCTTGTCCACAATGTCTCGAACACTCTGAAATAAACATTATCATGTTATTTAAAAAAAAAAAACATGTAAATGGATCAAAGTGTCAGGTTACTTTTGTACTGTGGCTCATTATAATGCAGACCATCTTTCATAAACCAAAATGTTTCCTTAACCAAAAAGAAATCAAAACAAATGTTGCATTTGGGAACGTACAGTAAAACACACAGGGACTCACCAGGTCAGTATTTGCCAGGTCTAAGGATGGAACACAGAGGCTTTGATTGAACACCTCTGCCGGCTTTTTAAAATATGCCTGTACTCCCACAGCCCAGAACTCATTGGGACAGTTTTCCACACACACCTATTGAGTCATGAAAAAAAGATTTGTGGAGCACTGAAAAATACAGTAAGTGGTTTTTCATCGATCAATCAATCAATCAATCAATCAATCAATCAAGTCTTTACCTGTGTGGTTGGACACTGCAAACCATTAAGAGCAGTCGCCATAATGTTAATTGATGTGGCACATTTAAGAATGTCCATATAGAGCAGGTTGGGTCGGCCTCTATGAAAGGGAGGACAGAAAGAAAAAGTTTTTGTATCATTCGAATACATATTTATCATGTTTACTATATGTAAAAACGATATCACAAAGCAAGCAAAAGGTCGAGTTACTCATTTGGTCCGATGCCACAGAACCATCCAGTTGAGTTTCTTGGATAAAGAACATGTCTCGGATCTCCAAATAGCCAAGCTAATAGAAAAAAAAACACAATCAAACAGAGGTAAGAAGAAAAGCCAATGACGTAAAACATAATGGCAAGTTAGTCACACTCCATTATGTCCATTTTGTGTTTGCCACTGACAAATGCTGAGACTACATGAGGGCATGTATTTACTCAACATAGAAACTGTACTTCTATTGCATTTGTTTGGGAAGGATGTGAGAAAAATACTCTATTTAGATGATAATTTTGATGACTGTGTGTAAAAACCTACTTGGAGATAAAATGGATTTTTCCTCTGATTCTGATGATAAAAACACTTAAAGTAGTGACTAAAATTTCCCTTTCAAGGTCACAGAATTTGATGTAACACCAGCTAAGAAATAAAGACTTCAGTCCAACCACAAGAGGGCACAACAGTCTTTGACAAAGTGAACTTAAAATTTTGATGAACATCTCACTTGTCCCTTTCGAGTTTGGTTTGAATGCACTTATTGTTAGTGTCAGTGGACAAAAACACCTGCCAAGTGAATGTAATGTAATTTAAAGTGTCAGGTAGTGCACTATCAACTGATTGTTTCCTCATTTTAGCAAGACACACACCAGCCACCACTGTTTCACATATATTTAGCAGAATACTTTGCTACTAAGGAATAAACTATGCATCAACACTTACCCACTATAACAACTTAACCTTAGCTAACCAGTGCTTTTGAGTTGCCTCCACTGAAGGAAATAGCCGATTATTTGGGACACACTCAGCCACTGACACACATATGACGTATCAGGCCTCTTTGTTGACTCTAGATAAGAGAGAGGGCCCTGAGTGTTGGAATGACTTTGATAACAGGGCAATAAGGAGCTGCTGACTGGATGTTCTCAGGGAAATCAGCTGTTCTTACTTTAACACAATAGTAGTAACACTCAGCATTTAAATTTACATCTGTTTCATGAATAATTACTCAAAGTATTTGGATTAAGAATCGCACAGAACAAAAATTGTAATCTTGTCCCATATTAACTGCACTGTATGCAAGTGAACATAACATACAGACAGAATTAATATGAGGTGGTGACGCTGACAAGCATCCTGTGGAGCCATCAAGCATGCCATAGTGTAAAGAAACACGTTCTCTGAGGTTTTAATGGAGCAACCTAACTGTGACAGCTTTGTTACTTTCCTAGTTGGGCTTGACAGTATAACTCCAAGGAGGTCATTACTCCCAAGAAACAGTCTGTAACACCACAAACTGTGATCTTTATACTTCAGTTTTAAATGATAACTTTAGTTTTTTTCAGTCTTTCCATGTTTTTGAATCAAAGCGGCCAATGGGAGCAGCAAATTGTGAAACTGGTGCAGTATTGAGGAAGAGCGCTCCAGCCATCAACAGTGAAACAGGCTGCAATTAAACCACTCGGGGCAAATGTCCACCATCAGTTTACATCCAGTGACAATATTTCTTTTTGTCACTGGCATGCTCGTATTGTTATTATAAGTGTCTGACAACTTATGGAAAGGATCCCTACAAAGGCAGAACTATTTGTTACAGAGTAAGATCCTTTTCGTTCAACCAGAAACAGCCCTGAAAACGCCATCGCTAACCTTACCAGACTCCATTTCAATAAACATGAGTTTCAGCATGTATGGAGCCAGCACATTTTCACACCTACTTGGGTGAATTAAGGGTTCACTTTAACCAAACCAGTGTTGTTGACTGATGAAATATTGGGAAGACAAACCAAGACGTTTTTTGTGAGTTTTATTTTGTTTGTGTATACTTTGATTGAAGTGTATTTTACATTATAAAATTACAGTTTATTGAAATAGAGTATGGTGGGTTTGGTAAAAGCGATTTTAGGGCTGTTTCAATCAATGTAGAGACCAATTCCATAATGTTGTCACACACCTATAATAATTATCAGCTGAGCCCATTTGTGGCAAAAACAAGTATTTTTAGTGGACGTAAATTGATGGTGCACAAATGTCCCGGGTGGTTACATTGCGGTTGCTCAGCTGCTGGCTGCAGTGCTCTCTCTCTCAGTACTGAACCAGTTTAAAACATTATTGTTACCTTTAGTCATTTAGACACAAAAACATGAAAATAGGGTGTATATCCTGGGTCTTCAACAGGGGGTCCTCGGAGTCACTGCAGGGGGGCCACAAAATGACTTCTAAATAATTAAATTAATTAATTAAAGTTTTAGTAAATAAAATGTGCCTGAAAATCCACATTAATGTAATCTAATATATTATTAGCAAAGATAAATCATCCTATTCATGAAACCTATTTAGTTAACAGTACACAACATTAATAATAGGTTGACTGTTACCCATGAATCCTTGTGTAATCATATGAGCTAGTTAGCGCTACATCATTGTGCGGCACCTGTTTTTCTCTTTTTTTGGCATATTAGCAAATTAGCTGTATTACTATGTCGAGGTTACAGACACTTTCTACTAGCCTCTGACACACCGTCCACCTTGGAAGCCACTGTTAAAAGTGCAGAGGGGAGGCTAACGCACCTAGCCATGCTACAACTGCTGCTGACGTAGCAGCTACAGGCGAACAAGAGAAGTCCCAAGTGCAACTCAGTTTTATACAGTATATGTAGTAGGGGGTCCCTGCTCTGTCTCTCTTTGAGTCAAGGGGTCCTTAGCCTGAGAAACGTTGAAGACCTCTGGTCTAGATTAAAACATACTGAAGTTACTCTTTACAAACAAGATGAAATGTGAAAATGCATTTCCCCTCTGTTCCCAGTTTTGGTGCTAAGCTAACTAGCTGCTACGTGTAGTCTCATACTAAACAGAGACACACGAGAGTTGTAGCGATGTTTTTATCTAACGCTCAGCAAAAAAAAAACACTTCCTTGCATAAAAAGAGTGGATAAGAGGTGACCAGAGAGAAGACAGTGGGAAGATATGTCTGATTATGGTGTCAGCAGTCATGGGGACAGTGGGGACTGTGTTGGTGTCAGGTTACTCTCACCTAAAATCCCGACTGCGATGTAGCCAAGGATGACTGCCATAAACAGGATACAGCAGATTATATCAGTACACCCTCTAATGAAGAGAGGAGAGACAGCAACAGGTTAAAGTGAGCAGGCTGAGCTTTGTGTTAAAGTTTGCCTCAAGGGTGACAAATGTGATTCCATCAGTCAACAGAGACTCAGCAAACACAGAAACAGCTAGACTGAGGATTTTACTGATTTAAGGAGTGAGTTAGAGTAAAACAGCTAGTGGCCAATGAGACAGATTCACCTTTTCTTCATGGGTCCCTTGAATGAGGGGTCAAACTGAGCAGGTTCTCCTGGGAAACGAAAAAAGCATGAAATAGCGGTTAATACAAAGTAAATTAATCACCGACTGGTTCAATGTTATCATGCAACATTAATCAGCGACTGTGTTTGGGTTTAGAGAGATTATCAAGGACACATTAGTTTATGTGTAATGGCACTTAACCTGCAGTTCCACCTCAAGGAAATGCACGGCTGATTAAATTTCTTTGTGTGTATGTGTTGAAATACTGGAATTGCGTGGAAGTTGGTGTGCATAAAAAACAAAGACTCTTTAGGAGAATGGTCTGAGATCACTCTGAGCATGGGTCATTAACAGATATGAGTTTTAGGGTTAGAAACATAAAGTCTGTCCTTTTCTTGAAGTTAATGAATTACAGTGTAAGTGAACGAGGACAAACTTTTAGAGACAAGAGATTTTTATGGGTTCGTTGCTCACTGCTGCTTTACAACAGCATGGCTGTAACAGAGGTGACGGGCATTACGGGAAAGAAATGTCATATTTCTGTTTCCTGGAACAGAGAGAGACTGCCAGCAAGAACAAACAATGACATCTCTGTGGTGTTGTTTATCTCATAAATCAACCTGCTTCCATATGAATGACAGAGTAGTTTTTCTTACATTAGTTCCTTTATGTGTTGAGAGAGAAAAGAGAAAAGCATCAGAGTTGAGGCACAGCACTGACACTTGCAGCTCAGGCTTATTTGAATAGAATTTGAATTCAAAGTATGGCTTTTGAAAAAGGGAGAGTCACAGACGTCCAACTACTTTAATGGTTAAAATTGACGATGTGAAAACACGTTTGATGAGATCCCAACTGAAAACATTCCTATAAGGAGTGTCAAATCTACGAGTCTTAATTAGCCTTCATTCCATTATCCTGTCGGACAGGAAAAACACAGTGGACTGCTTCTAGTTTGTGATCGTAAGGTGAGGATACACCTGACACCTTTTGGCAGGTGTCTGGTTGAAAATACCAAAAAAATGTCCTCCAACTTTTTACTAGAAAACTAACAGTGGTAAAAAGATTGTGATAAATATCCTGAATATGTGACATGATAAAATGTGTGCAGGTGTTCCTTTGTTTAAATGCCAGATTTCCATCTGACACTTGCAAATTTTAACGTGCTTTGATAATTTGATCCCCAGGGAAGGACCACCACAATCATTTGTCATAGCGGCTAGAGCAAAATTATCTCCACTGTAATTTGAATAGGGGTGAATGGAGACTGTGTCAACACTGTGAGCACACTGTCACATCAGAACATCTGAGTAGGATGCAAATACTCAAACAGGATGCAGTAAGCTTGTAGCCTTTGAACTGGCTCCAAGACTTAGTCTAGTAAACAAAATACCAAGCACACCCATTTAGAAGGCTGGTTTAACAAACTATTACCCAAAGACCAAGAAAATATAAAGCATTTTCATAGAGCTGTGGAACAGTGAAACTAAAATTCCACATCTTAGATAAGAAGTACTCTCCTCTAAACAAACTCCTAAGATAAAGTAACATCTGATACAGATCTTTGGTAAACAACACATGTATGACAATGGGCAGCCGCACAAAGAAACATGAATTTGACATGTATGTCAAGGCCTCTGAGCTGTTTCTAAACCTTTATTTGTGCATGAGAAATGACTCCGGCAGTGATATAAAGTCTTCTCAACAGAGGAACCTGTTCATCGGCCTCTTGCAAAGCCACAAGTGTCAGATTTCAGCCATGCCAGGAAACTACTGTGTGTCTGGACTAAATGACGACATGGAAAATGGCTCACTGTGACTCTGTGTGACACAAATAAAATGACTTTTCAGTTTTTATGCCCTCATAAAAAACTGTAGGAACGCTTTAAACCTTTAAACCTTGAACCCCAGACAGGATAGTGCTAGACAATGGGTGTGAGGGTCATCACTTAACCTTGACAAAAGAGGGAATTTTACTTTGATTTGTCCGAGCTGGGTAACATTTATGTATCAAAGAAATGGGTCACTTGACTGAAAGGCTGCCATTCTTAAAGTAATCTTCATAAATATTGTAAAGACTGTATGGTTTATTGCACAAACCCAACCCTTGTCTAAAGTTTACTGTAAAAAGAAATGACAGCGAGGTTGACTGGTAACCTGCTGTGTACACAGGACTATCCCAGGGGAAAAGTAAGAAACAAAGGAAAAAAATAATCATTACAAAGTAGTGTAAAACATGAGTGGAAGGGGCTGTTCATTTAAAAGTGTGATTGATGTGACTGTTGAAACTATTGTGTGACTCCTGAATACCTTGATAGGTAAACATGTCAAAGCCATGACAGCAGCAGAAAGGATTTCTTATGATTATAAATATTCAAAGAGAACATGGAGAGAATAGTGGTGAAACTAACAGTCACTTAAATGTCAGAAAATAATGACAGATGCCATTTATAAATATCCAAGATACAAAAGTGCAAAACCCAAACTAGTGTTGTCAAAATGATCGATTTATCGATACATATCCATTCTAAATATTTTAAATGGTTTCAATACTTATTTGACACAGAATCAATACACTAGTACCTGCTCTACTTTCTTGCGCTCTCTGTTATTGTAAATGCTGACTACAGTAATTCTGCTGTTCTCTGCATCTGACAAAGAAAAGTCTTGATTGTCATGTTATAGCCTTGTTATATTTATCTTTAAAATTTTTTAATTGTTTGCCCTCAATGTCAATTTTTCACCGTGGTATCAAAAACAGTGGTGAATATCAATATTTTTCAAATTAATGAAGTTTGAAATTCCAGTATCATGACAACACAAGCTCAAAAAAATTCAGTTTACTAGCATTATCCAAATATATAATGCAAGAGCATCAGGAAGTTAGTGTAAAATAAGTGATATGTGTGAATTTTGAGCATACTATTTTCTGTGAATCCTGAAAGATGAACTTTCCTGATATTTGTGAAGAATTTTCACATAATTATATGTATTATTTTATTATTCTATTAATTTATTTATTTGCAATTTTAACAGTCATATACACACCTTTATTTTTTTGACAAATTCAGTGTTTTCTTCTAACCGACGCTCTGCCTTTGTTCCTGTAGCTCTTTGGTTGTTTTAACTGTGTACTTTTCTAGTGCAGGACGAGGCTGTTAAGCAGAGAGTGAACGCTCTTGAATAAAGCTTGTAGTAAGGTCTTTATTTAAGAAAACTGAATTTCACCTTGGGGACTAATAAAGTATATATATAGAATTAAAATTGAAAAATTATTGTGACCATATCCTGTGAGATTTTAAGAGACGTTTATATTTTGACTAATAATCTAAACTTTTAAAATTTCAATTTCATTTTCAGTTTTGTTCACAGAAATAAATAAATTCTGAGATACAGGCCTACTATACAGTATATATTTCTTTTTAAAGTTTCTCATAACCCTTATCAATCAAATCAAGAGGGCCTTGCAACTCCCCCATGAAGCTTTGGCAGCCCCCAGGGGGTTGGGATCTCCAGGCTGGGAACCAGTGCAATGGTGATTCTCCAGCTTTACACATTAGCCACATTAACTAGCTTGTGATTTCCAAGTCTGTTCCCCTTTGTTGCCTCAAGCAGCATTAACAAACTCTTTGGTCAATAATTTGCAGCAACAACCCCCTCGCAAGTCACTTATTTCCCAACATTGAGTGTCTTCACAGGAAAACAGGTTGCGTTTGAAACGTGTAACTGCTCCAAACAGGACAAAACCCAAACATGTTGTACAACAAAACTGCTGAACTTAATTGTTTAACAACAAGCTGTCTGAGTTAGGAAGCCAACATTCAAAAATATTTTTACTTCCTCATGAAGGCCTGTCGAAAACGTGCAGGAAGCAGATTCTCAGCTAGAAATGGTGATGAGTTCAAGAGCAGCATTAACTAACATACAAAGGCTTTTAAGAGCAGAGGATCAGTTGTTATGACTACTGAACATTCAGCTCAGACACTTGTGGCCATCTCCTCTGTTGTCCTTTTATTCTCTGTATTTATTTTAGGAGACATGAAATCCAATTGGATATTTACCTCCAGGGAGGGTTTGTTTACTGTAAGCTTTGCAAAACCTCCCAGACTGTCAATAGACGTGTGACTCTATCAATACATCAAAAACCGCAAAGAGTAAACAGGGATGCAGAGATCAGCTGACAGAAGGCTGAAAATCAAATAGTCACATGCAGGTATGAAATGTTTTTTCAGGAGATATTCCAACTTTCTCCTCAGTGTCTCTTTCAGTCTGCGTATAATACAAGTCATTTTCCAGCATGTTTTATATGAAATTAAATATATTTTTGGCTTCTGGACTGGTGGTCAGACAAACAACCAAACAGTTAACAGAGAAAGTCACATGAGGATAAATCAATTAAAACTGAGACGATAAATTGATTAGCTGACGGCAGCAAATCAGTCCGCAAATACTTTAATTGTGGATTGATCAATATGTTGTTTTTTAAAGCAAGAAATAACCAAAAAAAAAAATCTCTGATTCCAGCTTCACAGTTGCCCATGTTTTCAGCTTTTCTGAGTCTTTATAAAAAGGTTAACTGATTTTGGACTGCTGGTCGACAAAAGAAGACATCTGAAGACTTTGACTCCGTGAAACTGAAGGACATTTTCACTACAGACATTTTATAAATAGCTTACACAAGAAAATAATTGGCCAATTAACTGATGATAAAAATAGTTTTAAGGTGCAGCCCTAAAGTCGTCAAGGCCCAGGGCAACAAATCAACCTTTATCATGTTGGGTCATGAACAGCTTGTGGGACGTTAAATCCAATTGATCATGAGATGAATTTTCCTGTCTAATTTAACACCACAAAGGCAGTTAATTAACAATATTTCAGTCTATATGATTTCTAAATAGCTATGAATACCTGCTCACAACAAAATAAAAAATCTTTACAGGACAATCATGGCTGAATGACTACCACCACCATGTATTTATGTAGGGTGTAATTATTTTAACCACAACAAAGCAACAGTACACTTGATATCGCATTTTAAGAATCATTATCATGCTCAGTTGGCAGAGTGGTCTGGTTAATTATCTGGTTAAAATCTGACTAATGACCCCTTAAATTAACAATGTGAACTTGTAATCCCTCATTACATGTTGTGGCTTTATTTTGGAAATTCATTCTGAGCCAAAAAAATGTTCCTCTTAGTAAAGTGCGCAATATTTTTGCAAGAAAGGCTGAAAAAATAAAAAACAAATTAAGAAAGGAAGAGAAAAACACACTAATTTTAAAATATTTGTTTAATTTTTAAACTCTGAGATTCATTTCTAGCAACTAAGGGCTTCCTGTTTATTTTAAGCCTATCTTCCTCTGCAGGTCAAGTGTCCGGATGTTCTGACGTAGCTATCAATATATTACAACATCATGTTGTTGTATGTAAACGTTTAAACCATGTTTATTGATGGCAGTGTTGGCTCTCAGGTACAAATGCTGACTCACAAACACATCAGCAGACAAGCCTACATTTGGCCTTGGGCAAAGATATCAGTTTGTCTGCCAGGAAGTATTTACAGCACTCATTAACTGTAAGTTCAGAAGCTGGATTTAAATAGATAAAGAAACAAATCTGGTGTAAGCTACTGATTTAAATAGGCTGATAATTACATAGGGTGAAGTCGGGTAATTTGGGACACTTTTTGGTAGATTACAAAGAAATCCAGCTAAAACTCTGAAGACCACCTTCAGTGCTTCTTTTAAAACTCCTCATGGTTCTCTGCTATATTTCTATAAACAAAATATGTTGCCAAGCAAAGTATTTTTGAAACTTTGAACCTTCAAACACATCAAGTACCCCTACCTGACTCAAATAACATTTTCAGGTAAAATGGGAAAGCTAGTAAGGTAAAATGAGACAGTCATGTTTTCTTTTTGAAAGGTTAAATCCATTTATCACTTCAGTCATGAATTCATTAAAGCATGAATGAGGCTAATGATTAAAAAAGATTATCCAACATTTCTCCCATGCTTTCCCTGTTCTTTTGCTTCCTGTTTCCTTGTGTGTGACAAGTGGGGCTACTTCTTGACTATTGTAGTTGACTTGGACTCACTGCATCGTCTTGAATGCTTATTAAGCAACAGAAATGCAACACAGTGGCACACAGTAGCATAAATTAAGATTTTATGGCACCTGGTAGCCTAAAACCTGCTGCTTTCACTTCAGAAAAATTTGCATTATGTACTCACTTAAAACCCTTTTCCAAAAAGACTGAAGTGTTTCGTAAAAACATTTTGATTATAAGTCAAACAGTTAATAAAATACAACATCTTACAACCATATTTGTTGTTACACTAATTGTTTTAGATGCAGTACTCTTATTACTAAAATGAGAAAACCACGATGCTACAAGGCTTTCCCTGAAAACTTCTGGGACCTGTTGATTTTTTGACTCTTTGCTCTGCCCATCCTAGTCATTTCAGACCAATAATAATAATTGTGTCATGTAAAGGACACTGGTAAAAACATTGCAATAACCTATATGGTGACTGGATGCTAGCATTTATTTTATTTTTATTTTAGTTTACCTTTATTTAACCAGGAAGTCCCATTGAGATTGAACATTTCTTTTACAAGAGAGACTTGACCAAGGTAGCAGCCAACCAAAACACATTTAAAATGCAACCAATACAACATATAATACAAAAATCCACAATAAAACAAACTATACAGACATAGCAGCCTCTGTCATCACATTCTTTATGATACCCTTAAATGCACTGATGGATATAGAAGTTTCTAACTTTAGATTTAAAAAAACCAATATGTAAAACCTTATTTGTGGCATTTAACCTGATGCAGCAAGTCACCTGAGTTCACCCTGTGATATTTACTGTGACCTCGGTTAAAGCTAAACCTTCTTATCCATGTCAAGAAATAATTGGGTAAGATTAAATATTGCAAACTTTTCTTGCTAAACAACATTTGTGAAGAACTTAGCATGAAACACTTAAATTAAATGCAGCGTTTGAATTTGTTAAGTGTTGGTTGGTTCAATTTAGCTAGCTAATTAGCTCCAGATATTAGCCTAATGTAAACAGTGAGCGCTCTGAGGTAACGGGCGATGTCAACTCACCATACTCAGAGTCCGGATTTTCCTCCTGTTTTTTACCCATTCTCCTCCTTAAACCTCCTCCTTTTGTTCCCTAACTTCCAAAACACAACTTCTGTTGTTTAAAATAATCGTAAAACTTTCTTAAAAGCAGCTGAAAGTGCGTTTAAAACGAGCTCCGCAGTGTCTGAGAGGACACGGTGACTAAGTTAGGAAATCTTTTCTTCCTTGTAACTAGGCAGTGACGACACGAGGGCACCTGCTGAGGGATGCGCACCTGCGCGCGCTACAAAGATCGTGCATTAGAGGAGGGCTCACTCTGGTCTGATGGTATAAACCTGAACACTCAGGAGTCACTCTCATATACGTAACGCCGCATTGAGCGCTGAATCATACATATATATATGTTCAGATATATGTATGTATATATGTTCATTAATGCCCCCCCGTACAGATAGATGTATGTATATATGTTCAGATATGTATATATGTTCATTAATGCCCCCCCGTACAGATAGATGTATATATATATGTTCAGATATATGTATGTATATATGTTCATTAATGCCCCCCCGTACAGACAGATGTATGTATATATGTTCAGATATATGTATGTATATATGTTCATTAATGCCCCCCCCGTACAGATAGATGTATGTATATATGTTCAGATATATGTATGTATATATGTTCATCAATGCCCCCCCTGTACAGATAGATGTATGTATATATATGTTCAGATATGTGTATGTTCATTAATGCCCCCCCGTACAGATAGATGTATATATATATGTTCAGATATATGTATGTTCATCAATGCCCCCCCCCCCCCTACAGATAGATGTATGTATATATATGTTCAGATATGTGTATGTTCATTAATGCCCCCCCGTACAGATAGATGTATATATATATGTTCAGATATATGTATGTTCATCAATGCCCCCCCCCCCCGTACAGATAGATGTATGTATATATATGTTCAGATATATGTATGTGTTCATCAATGCCCCCCTGTAGAGATAGATATATGTATATATGTTCATCAATCACTGAATATCAAAATGATTAATCAAGATCAGTTAAATGTAAACGGTCGTGCTCTTTATTCAGAAAACCCACCTGTCACATCAGGATCTGGTAATTATAAACACAGATGTTTATTATTAATATTTCAATATTTATCATCACAATAACAGTGTTACATACATTGGTAGCTGTAAAAACTCATAAAAACATTAGAAAAATACATACGTTGGTTTGGTGCTTACCTATGTCCTAAACATATAAGGAGTAAACATTTATAATCATCACATTAAAAGTTACATACGTTGTTTTTGATGCCTGTTTGTATCCCAAATATATTAGTGTGTGTGTGTGAATGGGTGAATAAAAGGCATTAACTTAAATCACTTTGTAGAAAGGCGCTTTATGAAGTTCGGTCCATTTCCTTGCATTAGTTTACGGGGCAGATGTGCCACATCTAATATGGTTGACAGGTGTTGCACAAAGAGTTTATAGCTATGGCTAATGTTCAACTCTTGTCCCTACTTGGGCTTTTACATGTAGATCTAAAATGTTAATAAAATATACAGGTTAAAACATCATACAACCACAATACACTATAAACATGGAAGGCACAATCCATCCACACACTACAATACCACAATACTCCCATCACAACATATTCCACAATACATATACTGAAGCAAACACACCACAATACACCAGAACTCTTACACAAACACCCCTTAAAGGTTTGAGCACATTCAGCTAAGAGTGGGTACAGCTCTGGTTTGCTTTTAACCAGCATTTGGCCTTTGTTGTATCAGTCTGATTTCACTTGGTAATGTGTTCCAGAGCTGACAGCCCTCTATGGAAAAAGCTGATTGTCCAAATTTAGATTTCCGATATGATATTTTACAGTTGCCATTCACGCTGCCATGTTGCTCTATTACTGTCTTGTCTTTGAAGACATCTGGAAAGAGGCTCTGAAGCTAAATTGTTGATACATATGAAAACTAATTTCAGGAAACTAAAGTTAATAAAGCTGTCAAAGCTGAAAAGTTTTTATCACTCTAATATGCCACAGTGATGTCACCAGACAGGCTTTTTGTCCATTATTTTAAGTGCCTGATTGTATAAAGATGTTAGATGTCTAACTGTAGATGATGACGCTTGAGGCCATACTGTCATGCAGTATGAGAACTGAGAGAAAATCAAAGTGCATGAATACTTTGGAGATTATTTCAACTAATAGATTATTTCATTATAAGTAAAACTTCCCAGCAGTATATGAAATAATTAAATTAGGTCCACCTTAACCAGCTGCAACATTTGGTTACATGCTGTATTGATTTTAGGTTGACTGTTTCACATAATACGCTTTTCTTTTATTTCACATTATACCCATAGTCCACTCAGTCTGTGGTTTGACCCAGGGAAATTTGCAAAAGCGACCATTCAAGATTTTTGTGATCTCTTGGGACATCAAAATAACATATTAATAGTATACCATTACATATTTGGTGGAGCAAGGTAAATTCAGAGCTTGGGATCTGGGGCCTTTATGTCACAGCATCAGACAAAGAAGTGCATGTCTGCTTCTGAACACGATATTTTCATATAATATATGTCTAAACATTAGTTTTTTAGGATGTTCTTTCACATATTACTATCAGATATGACCTGTTGTCAATGTATATATGCACTTAGGGGGTACGTGTACCCCAAAATGATCTTTTTGAATCCAAACAAAGTCAGTAAAATTAGGCTATAAAGCATATTATCATTCAATCGTCAGCACATAAAAATGTGTTTGTCTGTAGCAACAATGATGCATATCAGCCCTCAGACTGAGACCTTAAATGAGACCAAACTTGAAACATGCCATGGCTTTTTCATTCTCTGGTTCAACTGTTGGTGCCATTAAAGGTTGATATCTAAAAGCTAAGCTGCCACTTGGGAAGGGTTATTATGTTGAAATATCATCGAGCAATAAACTAGAACTGGCCACTTTGGGTGGTACCAGTTGGTGAAAATTCTGACCTGGACCTATTAAACGTGATCACCACCGATTTCCCATGTTGTTTTCGACTGTAACAAACAGAGGTTTCCACTAGTGCACCGTATGTGTTACCTATCCCATCCCATCTAAGGCATACAGGATATCTTTTTCTGGTACATCTTCATCAGGCACAGTGTTCCATGTTGTTTTTGCAATGTATTTAAATTTAAATAAAAGACAAGTTGCTAGTAGAACCCGTCAGCTCACACACGCTCTGTATCTCCACGTCAACCCAACCCTTCACCTCCTCTGCACTACAGTCCCCTGCATCACTCTCAAACTTACAACAAATGATGATGTTATAGACACTAAATATTCCGAGGTACCCTTGAGCAAGGCACCAAACCCCCCAACCGCTCGGGGCGCCTGTCCATGGGCAGCCCCCTCACTCTGACATCTCTCCATTTAATGCATGTATAGGCCCTGTTTGTGCATGTGTGCATGTGTGTGTGTATTTCAGACCTGTGAGTATATGTAAAACGACAACAGAGTGAAAACATTAATAAAGTGTATAAAATTAAAAATTAAATTAAAATTAAATTATTGCGATTTCTCTCAGGTTGGGCCCATTTTTGAGTTGAACTAACAGGACTACTACGCCAAGGATCTTTTACAATGAATTAATTTAAAATTTGTCATGTAATTGTCCACTGAAACTTTTTTTTTTTTAATCTACATACATTTTTATATAAAATGCTTGTATTTCATAGCCTGTCTACACCATGGATGTTTAAAAATGTATATTTTATCCTCGGTATTTCATCACTATGTTTCTATGTCATCTCCATTATCATCATTATTAGTTTTATTGTATTCTTTTACTCAGGTCTCACTTGATCTCATTGTGACTTTCTGATTTAATTAAGTATATCAAATTAAAAAAAGAAAAGCAATATACACCTTAATGCATCAGTAATTATTATCCATCAGTATAATATACATGGCATACATTTCGGGGGGAAGCAGGGGGTAAGTCCCCCTTAATAAAAACATGAAAGTAGTAACTTTATTTGACAACATTAAAAACATTTCCGCCATGAATTGATGCAGCAAAGAAACAAATTAATGTGTTAGAAATTCACAAAAATAATGAAGGGTTTGATGCTCAAAATTTCCTGAGTAAGGACCCCAAAAGCATTTCATATGTCTCCCCCAGTGTTAAAACAGAAACTACGGCCTTGCTAATGTAATTCTGAAATGGGCCATTCTGCATTTTGTATTTTCACTAGTAAGATATTATTTCCTCCAGACAAATTCCTTCTATGTGCACACGCACTCAGGCCAATAAAGCTGATTCTGATTCAGATTATTTCTTAACTGTGGTACTGCCACTATTAGTGACGTCAAAGATCTAAATTCTTCTTCCACCACTGCCCAAGACTCTCAGGGGTCCCACAGGCTCCACATTCACTGTGTTGTATTTGTTGTAATCTGATTATTTACAAATGTCTTAATGAAATGGTGTTCATCACTAAAGCACAATATAAAGTGAAATGATTGGGGCTTTAAGGTGACACTGCCATTATAATCTATGGGTCCTAACCTATAGCGAGGCTCTGTGTTAAAATCTACCTTTATAATCTCGTCTTATCTTGCTCTTGCTTGTAAATTACTTGTGTAAGTAAATTCTAAAATAGTGAGCCAAGTTCGATAATTAGACTTGATATATGAATATGTGAGAAAACACCTTATGTGAATTATTGGCAGAGTGGGACATCTTCCTTTCACATCTCTCTCTCTCTGGCTCTGCACTGTGGCTTGTAAATGCCCCCTGCTGATCATAACACCATAATACAAACAGTCTAAATGAGAGCTCACCTCTCTTTAAAAACTTGACACCCTACTTTATATAAACACAAAATCACACAGGAGAAAATGCAGGAATATGTGGTTACTCTTGATATTGTAAACCAGTGAGCACAGATTAAAAAAAAGAGAATGACACACTTCATGAAAGAGCCCAAACATCATCTCATGAACTAATTTATTACACTAAATCTGATAAAGAAAACAATGCGTATAAAAATAAAGAAAATAAAGCTAACAATCATTAAAACACAACATTGTCCCTCAGGTCCTTACTGAGTCCAGCACGGGCTAAGGGTTGACCCATTACTGTACTGTATCAAAAATGCATTGCGTTTTTTAATTTGGCACAACAGAAAAAAATTCATATGTATGACAGTAACATGATGGCAGACTCACTTCATGTGTCAAGGCAAACAAACACACTGGTGTACAGTAAACATACCGTATGTACAGAATCACAGGTTGTTAAAGTAAGTTAAGGCCCATGCCCTCTATCAGAGGGGGATATGATCGACTTTAAGGTGGCCAGTTTTGGAGGAAAAAAAGGGGCATTTCAAGTAGAAAAAACAGCACCATGCATCAAAATCAGAATTTTAAACATGATATAATCCTCAAGGTGTATTTCCTTTGCCAATGTGCGCACGTGAAATCAATGACGTTAATCCAAAGGCCCCATGGTAAGTGTTTTAAGAGTTTCCCATCATCGTCATCCCGCAGTCTGCTCCCGATTCTGGGCAAGCCTCCAGTCGAGCCAGTCGACTCTGCTCCAAGGCGATGGCCTCGGCTGAGTGCTTGCACTTCTCTGATCCACACTGACAGGTGAAATACTTGCTCTTAATGTCCCAGAAGCGGTCTCCATAGTCGAATCTGATGACAGACAAGACAAGCCAAGTTTAAACTATTTGTATAGTTTTAGATCAAAGTCACGGCCGGATGGGGCTTAAAGGAGGATATGTTGCTACTAAAAAATACCTTTGCATTTAGTTAGAAAACTGATCCCAACATGGTGATTCAACGCAAAATATAACACAAGACTGCACAATCAATAAAGTTAGAATGGAAATATCGATGTGGAAAAATCTCACCCCAGCTCTTGTCCGCTGAGGATGTCTCTGGAGCTGAAGAAGGCGATGCGGGGAAATCTCAGATCCTGGTGCAGCATGAACACACGGACCGGGATGAGGTTCGGGTCGCACAGGTGGTTGATGAACCGGCTGATGTTGCCATAGTACCGGGCGTCTATACAATACACCTCCCCATCCTTTACAGAGGACACAAGAGAAAAACACTGTTAGAGACGTATTGTGATGCTGACAAACTGTGCATGATAAACAGATGCTGACATTTCATGTTAAAAACATTATTAGATTTACTGCAAAAATACGTTTTGTCGTTACTAAACAGGAATCCCACGCATTTTTAAAACTGAATATTCAATTTCCATAATGTTTTACCCCATTTCTACGACTTTATTTAAGCAGTAAAAAATGGATAGGCCTATATGACAATACAGTCATACATTACTAAACATGCACTTCCAAAGCATTTGTGAAAAAGCAAACTGCTAGCTCTTGCTAACTTTACTCGCTCTTTAGACATTTCCGCTGAATATGCCAACAGACCAGACCGCCACATATAAAACATCAAGGCTGCACCCCTTTTGGAGGGATCCAAACCAAAGATCCCGTAGATGTCAATGCAAATTAATGTGTGTTAAACATACATTTGTTTTATGGACATGTCTAATTATTATTTTGTGACCTTGCCTGAACCCAAGCGTTTGTGATACTGTAAAAAAATTAACGTTGATTACCATTATGCCCCTTCAGTCTTTCCCAATACAGCTTGTTCCAGCTTTTCTTGTTTCTTGTAACTGTGTAATTTCAGACAACTTTTAGCTGCCACTAGCACGGCTGGTTGGTCCACCACTTTGTCCATACTTAAATGTCTCAAAAACTATTGGATGGATTGCCTAGCTTTATCAATGCTGCAAAATAGTGATTTTAATGAAGGAAAATGTTGAATGATTAGTATAAGATCTCCATCGAAATACAGAAACATACAACCCCTGAATACAATTGTCCTATGTCTTTTGCAGTGCAGTGTTTCACAAGAAATTATGTCAGATTCAGCAGATTTCAAATAAAATGTCACTATTTCTGCAGTTTTTATATGTCAGAGACCAAAAACACATGTTAAAAAGGGTCACCTTGTTGTCCAGGTCAAACAGGTAGGAGTCGTCTTCTCTAACATCTGCCTCTGCGTCAGAGATCAGCTCCCCGACATACCTGTGTGGACAGAGGATTGAAGCTTAATGTCTTACCTCTGACTTTTCAAATAAAAAACAATCTGTTGTGTGCAGAGTAGTCAGTCCGCTCTTACTCGCAGATGAAGCTCCCCTGAGGAATATCCTGCAGAGCTCGAACTCCCCAGCCCATCTTCTCTGTCCTGTAGAGCTGAAGACGAACTCTGATGGACAAAAAGAAAATAATAAGGGTTCAACGCCCCGACATACACAGCTTTTTTCTGCCAGCTAATAACTTCACAAAGCAATTTAACTGATAGGTTTGCTCATCAGTGATCATTACTAATAACTTGTTGATAAATAAATGTTGATGAAAGATGAGTTAAACTTAGAGTTCTTACTTGATGCCGGCCTGCACCACCCTGTTCTTGCATGTTCGGTAACAGGAACACGCCATGTTGCATTCAAATATAAGTGGAGGCTCAATCTTGTTGAATTCCTGGAGCAGCCTCTGGTCCTAGGAAAAAATTAACAACAAGTTGAGATTATTTTCACTATTTTAGTTTCTCCTGTAACTAATAAATCCTCTTCATTGACCTCATAGAATCTGTATTTACCTTGTCGTACCAGCAGCGGATACTGAGCTGCCCACAGAGGCAGTTACTAGATGAGCAGTCGTCAGTGCAGCTGCAGTGCTAAAGTAAAGATAATTCAAACAGTGTGAGATGCAGTTTTCATTGCAGATGAACTAACTGTGTGTGTGTGTTTAACAGAGGAAGAATAAAGAATTTAAGCAACAGCCTGGTTCATATTCTACCTGTAAGTGTGTGATGTTGCGGTCTATGTTCATCGCTGAAGTTTCACAGTTTTCTGAAACATATTTGTAGTCTGAAGGACAGCCCTCGTCGTCTACTGCGTTCACACAGGGGATTGGTACGTTCTCGTAGCCCTGCGCAATGTCACTGGAACAAAAAGGAAGGAGTAAAATCAGGAAGAAAAACAGGAAAAAACCATAAGTAGAAATATTAGGTTAAAGGCTCCTGCATACGATATAGAGTGCCCCAGGTATTAGTCCTAAAAACTGGAAACGAGTTTGCATTTTTGGACTCATGACAATCAAAAATCCAATGGAAAAATCCCATTGGGCCGTTGTCAAGGGAACCAGGGCGACACTAACATCTGCTTTCGCCTACAAAAAAATACATCATCCATGCAGCACTCTATTCAGAGCATTAATGAGCAAACCACTGTTCGCTTTGTAAAGATATAGATAGATAGAGAGCTGGCGTACTGAGCAGAGCATGAAGCAAAGGTGCTACTGTTAGCGCTGTTCACACTGGTAGCAGCTACCTACTAGCAACTGCCATGTTGAGAGCTGTGTGCAGACAATCCCAGCTCAGACTCTGAATCACAGATGTGCTCTGAGTGTTGTACACAGCTCCTTTAAGAAGATCAAGTTCATCATTTGAAGACAAGGCGCCATTAAAATAAGACCACACCTACCTGCAGATGATTCTCTCAGTCCGAAGCATACGATTGGTTATTCCCCTTCTCAGTTTCCTGTTGATCTGGAGTGCCACCCACACAGGTGTGTCGGCCCGCGCGAGGCTTAGAGGCGTGTCTCCTTCCCTGTTCACGATGTCAATGTCTGCACCTCTGGACAGGAACAACCTGCAGGAGGAGGAGAGATGTGTAAATATTCGTGAGTTAATGCAAAGCATACATGTGAGTCGTACATTAAATAAAGCTCATAATTGACAATGACTCACGTGACACATTCCAAGTAGCCCTCTCTGGCGGCGATGTGGAGCGGCGTGTCTCCGTGCATATTAACCGAGCTGAGCGAACAGCCAGAGTTCAACACGAGCTCTGCTATGTCTACATTACCTGCATATGCTGCCCAGTGGAGACACACATTCAGCTCCTGAAGGGAGGAAGGGGACTGTTTAAAGTATTAACCTGAAATATTTTCATACAACAACATCCATTTTGTCTCTGTCAACACTTGTTACAAGACAGTAGAGCTGAGAGGGGTCGCGGGGAGAAGTTAAAAAGAACACTGGTGGGTTGCAGAATCACTGAGGACATATACCATTTTCCATACATGATTCAAATAATAATATAACAGGCAAAAACAAACACACACTCAGTGATCCGTGCTCCAGTCCAGCTTAGCTTTGGTAAGCAAATACAGCAGGCATACTCTGAGGAGCTGCTACAAATTTAGCAATGACACATTTTTTATGTAACCTCAGTGTTAGCTTGTAGACACTTACCTTATCATTAATGGTGACATCAGCCCCCCTGTTTAGCAGCGCTTTGATCACGTCTACATGTTTGTGCTCTGCAGCCCAGATGATTGGCGTCCAGCCGCCGCTGTCCTGAAACGAACCAACAGGGAGAATCAGAAATAGGCACAGACACTTTAATCAGTCACCTCCAGTGAGACGGAACTGGCATTAATTGCAGACTTAAGGTTATTTGATGACCTTGAAATACTGACACAGACCCCACCATCCCGCAGCTTGCATATGCTACTTGACTTTAAACTTAAGTTTGTCCCTTATGCTAAATATTTCCCTAAGATGAGGGGCTCATTTATGAGTGTTGCATAAAGCCTCTTAGGCTGTTTCCTTGCAACGTGTATAAAGCGAGGCTTTCACAGTAGTTACAATACAGCACATGTGCACTTTAGTTACCATGGTTACACTTAACTCACATCATCATCTTTTAACTACTTGACAGCAGTACTGTCGGCGCTAGCTAGCTTGTCCAAAATGGACAACAAAGAGACCAAAAAAATCTTTAAGGAGATTTTATGCAACTATTTTTTCTAAGACATCCTTAGATAAAGAAATGGTTTTATGCACCTTGGCATTGACATTTTGGCTCTGTTTTTACCTGTGCATTCACATCAACCTGCCCCGTTTCCAGAAGCAAGTTGACAATTTCAAGGTTTCCCAGCTTGGCTGCGTGGTGAAGGCCAGTATACCCGTCCTCCTCCTAAAGACAAACAAAGACTGAAATCCATATCAACCAAACCCAAACTCTCTTATCTGTATTTTTTTATTCCAGGCACTATCAGACACTCACAATATGATAGACACAGGCACCGTTCTGGACGAGGTAATGAGCCACCTCAATGTGATTGTTGATGATTGCTTCCAACAGAGGAGTCCTCAGGTCTTTGTCCTGGGCATCCACTTGAGCGCCAGCCTGTCGGTATACAGTCAAATAAAATCCTTAATCTACAGCACAAGACCAGGAAAGACTAAATAAATATAAAGAATAAAAAGCGCCGCGTTTTAAATTGTATTTTGCTTTAAATAATGTCAGCAGTGACCCTAGAAACAAGTGGTATAGATCTGTTTTATCCTCTGCTGCTCACTTTACACCCATGTTTGTTCACATTTTCTTAAAAATGGACCTGCAATAATAACAGCTGTTTGGGAAGAACTTTGGGAAGCAATATCATTTTTTCTTATGGAAGTTTTCACAAAAAGCCACTTTACAGCATGTGCACTAATCAAAGAAAAGAAACCAACAAGACAGATTCTCATACTGGACTCAACATCTCACCTGTATGAGTATGTAGCAGATTTCCAGCAGACCTCTCTGAGCTGCGGCATGTAGAGCAGAGCGCCTGTTCTGCGAGTCTGGCTGGTATGTTGGATCTATGCCCTCCACTGTAACACACACACACACAAATAAACACACACAAACACCCTTTTATAACACAAATCTGTATAAAATCAGAATGATCTTATTTTGGGATTAGCAGCCAAGACAAAATGCCCAAATGCAAAACTTTGAACATGTGCTCAAACCTAGACATCAGAGTACAACCTACTGTAAAGCTTTTTTAGAAAAATGTTTATACTGACAACACTCATCGTCATAAACATGAAAAGTGTAAGCCCACTCACTCAGCATGAGCAGGACTCTCTGCACCTCTCCTTGCTTGGCAGCAGGGTAAAGCTGGCGGGGGTGAAACCTCAGTTTCTTCCTCCTGGAAAATCAAAAACAACAATCAGCACTTTGGTCTAAACTTGTCTGATGTCGTCATGTCTACTGAAAGTTACATGATTTTCCCTGGAACAGCACAAGCAGACAAAACTGGGAATATATTTTGTTTTGCTTGGAGAATTTCAGTGCAACCTGCAGTTTATTTGTAAAGTGTCAGCTGCTGCAGATCTAATGTTTCAAATAGAGCACATTTCTGCACAGCAAGCAGAAAACATCTTCAAAAGAGTAAATTCTTCTGTGGACTACTCTCTTATTTAATATTTAATTCTAACCTATGCTACTCTTGCATTTAAAGTTTGCACACTTGTAGTTCTGTGCACATATTCGCTAACATTTCTTATATTTCTTGTGCTTATATTCAAACATATTTCATAAAATTATTTTTTATACAACATAATATTTTTATATTTCTGATATTTTTATACTTATATGTATATATAGTGTTATATATTGTGACATGATTCACCTTTTTTGCATACTTCTTATTCTATTTCTATTTTCTTATAACGTGTCTAAGTCTATATAGTCAAAGAGCAAGTGAAACATCCCCCAATTTCCTCCTGGGGATAAATAAATAACGTAATCTTAATCTGAATCTGCATGTGCCTTTCGGGCAACAACAAAATGACTTCATAGGCTTATTCTCTGCATATACATCAAGAAAAAAAAAGATACTTTGCACTGAATGCTTATTTTAAATACAGTGTTTAAAGTAAAGAGTCCATAGAGGATCCAAGAACATGATTTAGAAAATGCTTGTATATTTCTAAATTATTGTATCTAGCAGAGGCTGGGCCAATTCCTGAGACAAGTCCCAAGTCCTAAACTTTGAATTTTGAGTCCTAAACAAGTCATAATGTGCTCTTCACCAAATGTAATGCAATTTTAACAAACAGAGTAATAACATATCAACGTATCAAGTATTTTCAAGTCGAAAAGCTCAAGTCCAAGTGAGGAAGAGTCACTGGTGTTTAAGACCAACTCAAGTTGCTGTTCAGGTCTTTTTTAAATTTGTCAAGTCGAGTCAAAAACAGTTAAATATAAGACACCTCTGTTATCTATTCCACTGTTCAGTCCTTTAACCTACTCTGACTAAAAAAAGTCAAATCTAAACTCCGACCTCTCAGTGTCCTGTGTGAGAATGGCCTTCTGCAGCGCCGCCCTGCTGGGTCCAGATGGAAGTGCACTGGGGCTGATGGGTTTCCCATTTGGCATACAGAGAGAAGGTCCCACGCTGTCCACCCCCTCCTCTGCTGGAGGGACGCTAGCGACAGTCTGCGGGGGCTGCTGTTGCTGCTGCTCCACTGCCAGTGTTATCAAGCCATGGCTACGCATCCGTGCACTGGAGGAGGCAGTGACGGAGAGCAAGAATATAAATTTATCTATGGTTTAATAGAGCCGATATTTTTCTCACGCGTTATTGAGTCTTACCTGACAGGTCTCTCAGGCATCTTTCCGTCCTTCATCCCTCCTGTAGAGGCTGTGAGGGAGGGCCCCGTAGGGGCAGACGGCGGCAGAGACGGGGTGGTGGTAGAGGAGGCTGACATGGTGACGACAGTGGTTGCGGAGGCTGTGGCCGAGCTGAAGGAGGGGATGGTGACCTCCTGGGCCTCGGAGGCATCTTCGCCGCAGTGGGGACAGAAAAGCATGCCACCGCCGTTTGATCTACTGCGTCCGCCGCCAAGCACTGTCACGCAACCCCGGTGGAAACGGTGAGCAATGCGCTGGTCTGGGCAGCACTCAAGAAATGTGCCCTGAAAAGGGAGAATATGGTAGGATATTAGGAGGAGAAAGTAGGTGATCAAAGAGGAGAAGAAAGTAAAATATAGAGGAGGAGAACCATGAGAGGAAAGTAGGATATCAAGGAGAAAGAAAGGAGGAAAGAAACATATCGAAGAGGAAAAGAAAGTAAGATATTTAGGAGGAGAAAAAGAAAAAAGTCAGATATTGAAGAGGAGAAAAAGGAGAAGATGAAAATAGGATATCAAGAAGATGAAACGGTGGAAGAAAGTAGGACATTAAAGAGGAGAACAGGGAGAAGAGAGAATACTATGAAAGAGAAAGAGAGGAAGAAATTAAAATATCAAAGAGTAGCGGAAAGTAGCATACTGAGGAGGAGAAAGAGGATTTAAGTAAGATAATGAGGAGCAGAAAGAGAGGGAGAAGGTAGGATACTGAGGAGGAGAAAAATCAAGAGGAGCAGAAAACATCAACATTAAGTCCAGTCTAAGTTACAGCTTGAAAAGCCCCTCAGCATAGTTTCTGCAGCTAAGGAACAATCTCACACCTGAACATTAAATTCACTATTTGTATTTGTAATTATGACAGTAGGCGGTTTAAACCCTTTACCGCTATGCAGAAGTATCCACACCCAGGACAGCAGTGGTGTTTGACCATGTGTGAGCGATGGACGTCACAAAGCACCATGAGGGGCACCCGACTAGACGGCCGCATGGTCTCTCCTTTAATGGTCCGATTGGTACAAGCCCTCAGCTGACAAACAGAGCAGGAGAGACAGGATTACACAGTCAGAGGTGTGGCTTGAAGGACAGTTATTTGAGAGTTTTATAAACGATAACAGACCAGCAGAGAGTACTATCCAAATCTACAAAAACCAACCTCTCCATTGATGCTCTCAGTGGCCATACACTGTCTGCTGATGCGTTGGCTGGTGCTGTCGACTCGAGGAGCCTCCATCCTACAGCTGCACAGAGGCAGCTCCTCCAACCGCTCTGTGTCTCCCGCATCACTTCCTTCTGTACAGGGGGAAGAAACATTTGATCATTTACAATGTTAATTAAAGGTCTTACAATAACTGTCCATGTAACAAAAAATTAACCTGCAACCTATTTTTTGAATAATTTAATTGAATTTTTTGAATCTGTCTCAATGGGATCGCCACCTTATCGTGTGTGTCTCCATGATCTCTGGAGCTATGTCAGCTAGAGTCTTGTAGTCCTGTTAGGGCACCCATGCTGCATAGAGCTGGATGGAAACCAAAGTGACCTAAGTGTGATCACCTTATCCTCCAGGCTTGGGGGCGGGGCTAACCCTCTCCTGTACAACAGCAATATTACACCAAAAAGCCAGAGAGCCTCATATATGTCAAAGAAATGCTTCAAATCTTATATCTGAGAGATTAGAGAATTTGGGGCATTTATTTGCAGAATAATTCCTGCAAATTCACTCGTCACTTCAGCTGTCAATCACACAAAGTCAACTGTCCAGCAATGCCCTAGCAGCAGTCATTACTGTTTTAAATTTCAAAAAATTATATATAGATTTTCAAATAATTCAGACATGTATGCATCATAAACCTACCATGATGAGGAGAAAGTGTCAGACTATCTGCAGCAGCGATGTCCAGAGCACCCAAGGGAACCTCTGTGTAGTCATTGGACCTTCCTGCTGAGAACAAACCAAACGACAAACTATAAGCTGAGATGTATGTGCAGGAAAATGATGCAGCGGTGCACCTTTTCATGTGTTACAACACTAAATCAAGTACTTGAACCAAGAAAATTAATTTCTTATATATTAATAAATAATATTAATTAATTAAAATTAATTAATATTAGAGGTACCTTTGGCAGCAATTACAGACTTGAGTGGTTGTGGACAGGTCTGTATTTTTTTTTTTTACACAGAATGTGAGTGAACAATATTTTTACAGTCCTTCCGCAAGTTCTTAAAGTCTTTATCCCTCCAGAGTCCCCACAGACTTTTGACACCCAGTTCTTGATGACAGTCTGCTACTATGTCGTACCATATTCTTTCTATTTTTTAACGATTGTCCTAACTGTACTACGATATTCAATGCCTTCTTTGGCTTCATGGTGTAGTTTTTTTGGGCAGGAAATGGGCAAAGCACAGCTGGAGTTTCCAGATGGATGAGGATTTAAGCTCATGTCACTTCTCACACCTTGATTGGACACATTTGGGTGGCTAATAGTAAGAGTGGTGAACACAATACTAAGTGCTATATCGTAGGCAACTGGACTTGCTTGCGTTTCTTGAAAACGTTCCGCCTCTCATCCAAGAAGCTTCTTCAGTTCTAAATGACTGGTACGGAGTTGCAGGCTTTAAGCTCTGTGTGGGTGTGAACTCACTCACTTGCACAATGCATTTTACAGTGTACTTAATAAAGATGTATTTGCAGAGGTTTGTTTTCACTTTGACTTTGAATGATGTTCATTGTTATGGAAAACAAGTGTGTTTTGTTTTTAGAAAAATCCACCAGGTGATGTCACTCACCTCCCACCGTCTCCACCACATCAGCTGTGCTTCTCTCTCTGTCCTGGTCTGACTGCGGCCATGAAGACTCCTCGCTCTCGTTTCTACTCTTGACAGCTCTCTGCGTCTCAGACTCTGAACTCTGCAAGGGAGAAATTCTGTCTGAATATAACAATATGACCTGTGACAGCAAGTTTTAGCAAACAGTCTGAGCGGTATATTTCCTAACTGAATTCAATCTTTAAGAGTAAATGAATTTATTTAGCCACTGTTTGTACACTATTCAGCAGTTAGATATAGATATAGATATATAGATAGATATAGTTAGATATTTGCTGATATCACAAAGTCTGCCTCAACATGATTTCAATTTGATTCAATTCAGGAGCCTGCGATTGATATAAAACAATAACAGTAAATACCCTTATTGTCTTTTTCTGGTGCTAGGCCACTAGTACTGTTTGAATTTTCAGCGAGGAGGTGTGCTTTGAAGGAAATGGTGACACAGACGGGCCACTGGCGTTTCAAAATAAAAGTGCATCTTAAAGATGACATTATTTATATATATATCAATGTTATCACTTTGCATCAATAATATTGGATTGTTTTTCTCAATTAATCACTATATCAATCCAGATATATACATGCAACTTTGTTTACAGAAAACTCACAGGGCACCTTTAAATGGGCACACAAACTTATGACATGCAGTCAATTTCACATTGCACATTGTGTTTCATCTACCTTGGTATTCATGTGGGATATTATCTGTCAGCACAGCCTACAACTTCCATGTATGTGAATATGACCCAACTACAAGTTTGTTCCTTTACGGTAAAGATAGTTGTAAGACAAAGTAAGAAATTAGTGTGGCTATGAGGGAATAAGAAACCAATTATCAAGCTAATAAATAAATTCACTCACATGATCTGACATGTTCACTGACCCCTCTGTGTCTTTAGTGTGCTGCCTTGCTTCTGCCCCATCTTCAAACTATAAAAGGATTTAAAATTTAACAGAAGAAAAACTATGACCATGTGTTTGTTTCATAAAAATAAGACAGCACAAACACATACTACATTATTATCAATAATACATGCATTTGCTGTCAATGAGGACAATAAGTAAAACTAAGTCTCATACCTTTTCTGAATCTCGCGTGGACGGACTAGAAATCTCACTTTTCTCTGCTACCTCCTCCTCAGACTTCCTCACACTGCTGTTGCTCTTCTCGGGTGCAGTCTTAGTGACAGGCTCCACCTTTTTATGGAATAATGTTTCTTCCTGAGTTTTAAAAGAAATCAGAAAAGACACAACTTAAAGAACTTAAACCTTACCTTCGTAATGTGTACATTTTATACCTGTAAAAACATAGTTTTACCATCGATTGAGCATTTTCTGGAACGTTCTCAGACTTCTCGGGTGTGCCGTTAGATGAATGACCCAGTTTTCTCCTTTTTGCGACTGTCAGAGACACGAGCACAAACCAAGACAGAGTGAGTTTACCTTACACAAGACACGCACGTACAAATATTTATTCATAGAGATTTGATTATTTTACGCAGGAAAACATTCTCACCAGTTTCAGAGTCAGAGGATCCCGAGGGTGTCACTGATGCAACAGGTCGCTCAACATGGCTCATCTGTGAAACAAAAACAAACAGTGACTCAACTGGTCATGAAAAGGTTGCAGCAAACACATTTTTGTTAGATCAATAATCAAAATATGAAGTGCCAGATGCTGGTAAACATTTGTACATGCTATTTGCAACACAGGCTCACCTGCCCTGGTGGAGGCCTGTTCATGGTCTTGCGGGCCCGATGAATCTTGGGTGGGCCAGGGGAAACAGAGGGAGATGAGGAAGCTGTGGCAGAGGACGAAGAGGATGAAGAGGAGGACGAGGAAGAAGAGGAGGAGGAAGGAGCAGGGGCCAGGACGGATTTACTACTGCCAGGTCCGGAAACACTCATCTTTGCTCGGCCAGGGGACAATGTTGAAGACGTAGAAGGAGACGACAACGAAGAGGGGGGCGTCAATGAAAGGGACTTTGCTGCGTGGCCTGTAAGAGGGAGGTAAAAACAATTTATGTGAACTGCTAGATAAATCCTTTAAAAGCTTACTAATGTTTAGCGTCAAATTCAGTCAAGCAGGCCTTTTTTTTCTGAGAGCAATCAGAGAACATACAGCCCTGCATAAATATAATATCAACATCTTCCTCTACAAAGCAAAGTCTGCTGGAAAATGAGTTACTGCTGATTTTATGCTCAGTATCAAATCATTGTAAACTTTGAGACAGATCAAATTAGTTAACTCTAACTGCAGAAAGCTAACTGGGTTTCAGTTTTACCTGCAGGTTTGTTTGGGGAGGAGGCAGGTGACCATTTATCTCCCTCCTCTCCAGCTCTGGAGGCATCTTTCCCAGGCTGCTGTGATGACAGTATTGATGACATACCTCCCATGGGCTCTGTCTTCTTGGCAACAGCAGCTGTGTTGGAGGCTGCATTATCTGGAAAGGTTTTGAGATATTTGAGTTTTCTTACAAGTAGAATTAACAAAATCACACAATAAGTCACAAGTTCGCTAAATCAAAAAAAAAATACAGCCGTATACCTCTGAATTTAAGTTGCTCTCTTTCAGAGAACTGAGACTAGCTTTATTTCCTTGTTGACTGTGGAACACACTTCATTCAAACTCAACAGAAACAAAATAAACTTGGTCAAAATAAACTCTTACTTCACAGAGTTAGATAGGAAATATGCTGGCTCTGCCTCTGTTTTCCTCCACTGTCTCTCTCTGCCGTGGCTGGTCTGCTTTTTTCTAGTCCTGTAACATTACCCCCCCCCCGCACTCTCAGCTCAGCTGCCTGTTCCACCAGTTGAGTCTGTACTCTGGTGGCGTGTGCTGTGCACTACAATAGATCACCTCAAAATCTCTGTACTGGTTTAACAGAAAGACAAGCATCTGTATTTTTGATGGTCTTGTAAATCTTACCTTTAGGATTTCTTGATAAATACCCTAGAACTGTAGTACCTTGATGCAACCACATGAGACAGGACTAAAGTTCCATTAGCAAGATGTTGAAAACGCCAAGTGAATGAAATAGTTTCAAAATTTGCAAATATGACCCCCAAAAGTTAAGTGCCAACACACCAAAGGAAATGCTATGCCACAAGTCTACAACAGGCTTGGCAAATTACCTGAAAATTCTTCGTAACGACTTAGCTGTGTTGCAAAGTATTTTGTTTTCCAGCTATTATGGCTAATGTTACTGCGACCTGAGGGCTAACAAACTTGCTAATTATCAAGTTATTGAGGTGCATCGACTCATGTTGTTGTCTCTTATTTATCACTGCACCCAACTCATCGAAGCTTTGCTTAATCACTATTATTTATCAGTGAAGCTTTGATGCCCAAAAGCTGGTATTCGGGACAGCCCTACTGTAGACATACCTTCCTTTATTTGACTTGGTCCAGATACTGACTCTGCTTGTGTTTTTGAGTCATTTCCTTCAGGAGGCTCCTAGAAGAGAACAAAAATACCATGTCAGAAAATGTTACACACTCCTGCTTTGCATTACATTACATTTGTGGCTTGCAATAAGTGCATTTAACAATGTGGGTACAACCCCAAAAAGTGCTTTCATAGATATATTGCAACATTTACTGGTATATGTTGCATTTAATATTGTTTCATAGCACTATGAAAGCACTTCTGAGGTGCACTGTGACTAATATGTGTATTCACTAACTTGTGCTCTAGGCAGTGTATAGAAGTAATGCAACTTTTTGTAAAACCTAACAGGATTACAATGGATAAATGTTGCATAATAAAAACTTAAGCTGTGCACTATTCTACTGCAGAGCTCTGTGGTTAACACCAGTCATAACAAGGAGTTTATGGGTATATTTTGCACACTACTGGACACTGGCAAAATTATCTGCTAGTAAAAACACCTGGGAAACAAAGTTAAAACTAAGTTGGTGATTCAGGTTTTAGTTTCAATGTCATTAACAGTGAATGCCACACATCACTAAACAAAACATGACTTGTGATTTATCTTTCCAGTGTAAATCTGCAAGACTAGCAGCACACTAAAGATGCATCTGTGTGGGGTTTCATGAGACTACATGTGGTCACCAGAGACACAAAGCAAATAATTTCAAGTCAATAAAAGTCAGTTGAATGACCGTCCTTATGGTCACATCTGTTGGTGTGGTTATAACCACCAAAGTTTTGTGTTTAGTGGATCTACGCGACTGATTCTCCTTTCCCAAATAAACCTTTCAACCAATGGCTGATCTTCTTTGTTGTTACGTCAAGTGCCGCCATCAGTCAATCAGCCCATTCATGCCTATTACACGATTCAAAGCAACAATAGTCCGTAAAATTAGGAAGGAATATAACGTTATGGTTCACAACTTGGCTGCTCGAAATCCCCCTTTTTGACCAGATTACCCCATTAGTTTAACGTTGTGCAAAAACTGTTTAAACATTAGCTTTAAAAACCACTTCAAGCTGAGCTTAAAACACACAAAACACAATACAAATGCCACATAACGTCATAAAAGCAACACAAGACAATTGGTTTACAGAAGTCTAAAGAGCAAGGAATAGAGAAAATACGCAAAACATTAATAACTAAAGCAATTTTAGCTATCAACACAGAACTGTTACAGGCTAGCATGGCTAGCATTGTGGCACAGCTTGCAACAAAGAGCTCTTATAATCGACAGATAAAGATATTTTTGCACTGTGGCACACTGCAGCTTTAGTGGCGTGTCTTTGCTATCTGGGCTAATGTGTTTTAAAGTGATTAAACAGGTCTAAATTTCGTGTTGCAGAGGGTTTGCTACCTTCGTCGTTGTCTCAGATGCCGACATGTTTCGCGGATGCGCGTCAGAGCATATAAACGTGCCGCGTCACCGCCCGTAGCCCCGCCCCCCGTGGCCGTTGATTTGAAAACAACTGATCAGAAGTCAGCGTGCGTACTCTGGTTTTACGAGTGACCGCGAGGGATAGCCTCCAACAAAAACCGATTCAAAGTCAGTTTGGTGGCGGAAGACGAGCGTTTTGTATTTATTGTCACGAGATGCGCTTCCTCCAAAAAGAGGCCAAAAGTAAACAGATATCGAGGTAGTAAGGATGGCTAATGGCAGCAGGCATGAGGAAACACAGCCAGCTAACGGCAACTAACATCATCTGAATCAACTGTTAGCTGCCCTGTTGAAACAAACCCAGATTTGTTTTTTTAAAGCCCAGGAGACTTCCAACAAAAGGGAAAGAGGTGAGTGACGGCAAAGTTTGACGATAACTGGGGAGCTTTTGTCTGTTAATGTGGTTGGTCACGAGCAGATACTAGCCAGCTAACTAGAAGCTAACGCTAGCTAACGTTCAGACACATCAGGCCAGAAGTAAAGGACGACCGTGTTATGACCTGTTTTAACCTCCTAACGACAGTCGACCAACGTAAAATAGTCCAATTTTATAATAGACTTAACTACTCTTAATTAAAACGCAATAAATGTTTTATCTTTGTATCTTTCCTTATGCTAACATATGTTAGCTAACTTTTCAAGTCAAAACTCATCGACCAAATGTCGATATAGTGATGTGAAACTGGACACCATCTACCTGTACTGTATTGAATTACATTACTATCACACGTAGCAAGTAATAGATTCGTGATGCAGCTGAAATTGCTGCATTACAAGTCATAAAATCCTCTGTTTATTTTTTACTGCCCAGTCTGAGTAAGTGATCAATAACTGGTTATGTTTGCTTGATTCATTATATCGTTACTCATTATATGACCATGTTGCTCCCAAAGCTGCAAGTGTAGGTTATTTGGCTGTAGTGCTATCTCGCCAGTTTGCCTATTTGAAAAGTGTAAATGTATTTAACAGAAATGAAAGTATAATAAATGTCCCACTTTGTATTGCACCTACAGCACAGCACTTTTCCTTAAGATAAATTGCATTTTATCTTATTTTATAACCACCTCATTACTATTATTGAGACATTATCAATCATCAATAGTTTGTAATATTGACTTTGGTCAGTTTTGCCCAACTCAACCTTAATCTGGACTTCTGGATACTGATGTGAGCCGGCTAGATGATTTTTTAGGGATGTGTTCTGCTGATTTTTAGGTAAGGACAGGATGCTACCAAAGGGCTGCAACAAACATTTATTTTCATTATACAGTAGATGAGTCTGACAGTTGTCTTTTCAGTTACTTCATTTATCTAAAAATGTCAGAAAATAGTGAAACATGTACATCAGAATTTCAAAGTGCCCAAAGCGGCATCTTTAGATATCTTCAAATATGCGATCAACAGTCCAAAACCCAAAGATATTAGGTTTACTATCATATGTGACAAAATAATGCTGCTTATCCTCACATTTGAGAAGTTGAAATCATTGATTGACTAATCAGTCAGACATTTATGTTATTCAAAGTGACCAACAATTGATTTGTCTTCTAAAATCCTTTCTTTTTTTCATGGAAACATTTTTATATGAATGAAACTAGTTTAGTTTTAGTTCTTTCCAGAGGAACAATCCTTTAAGTGCCAGATTTCACATAGGAAGAAAAACTAGCCTTTAGTCATGCTAAATGCGTCTAGCATTTACTCTCAACAGTCCAAACAGAAACCCTGCCTGGCGGCATTCCAGGTTCTGCTACAGTGCAATCTTGAGTTCATGTGGGACTACACAGGAGCATGAGCCATCTCACATCTCAGTGTGTTTCACCTTGTATTGAACACTCCATCTGAGTGTCTGCTTTTTGATCTGCAATTAAATAGATTTAAAGACCAACTCACTGAGCAACTTGTGATATCTACGCCTTTTTTCCCTCTTCAGACAAAATGGAGATGCTTTGTTTTAGGTTACCGGGTCATGGGGACACTACCCTGAAGCACCTGAATTCACTGAGGTCTCGCCAGCATTTCTGTGACATCACCATTGTGGCCAGCAACAACCAGACATTCAGGGGACATAAGGTGGTGCTGGCAGCCTGCTCGCCCTTCTTAAGGGACCAGTTCCTCCTCAACCCTTCCCCTAAGCTTCAGGTACACAAACGTCAACACACACAATGTCATACTGTCAACTTTGTCATCATGTCTCAACAGTGCTTCTGTATCTTATTTATTTCACATGGTTACACAGGTGTCGATGCTGTACAGCTCCTCAGTGGTGTGTGATCTCCTTCAGTCTTGTTACACTGGCGTCCTACAGTTTAACCCAGAGGAGATTGTCAACTACCTGACCGCTGCCAGCTACCTACAGATGGAGCATATTGTGGAGCGCTGTCGAGGAGCATTGAAGAAGTATGTGCAGCTAAAAAGCCCCAGTCCACCAAAGGTCAGTAATCTGTACAAATAATATTCATTCTAGTTGATACATGTTTTGTGCAGTGATGGAGAAATAATTGTTTGATCTCTCTGTGACTCTGGATATTTCAGAAATAAAGTGGTCATAATTTATAGACTGTCACGTTGTGTCTTTCATTATTCCTGTTGCGTGTAAATCAGTATCTTCAGTATGTTAGAATTTTATCTTAACCGGAGGTAAGTACTAATCTTTTAGTTGTTTGTTGCGGTAGGAGTCATTTTCACATTTTGTAGATACACTCGACACATTCTTTCTCCTTACCTTTTTGTAGATGACTTCAGAGGAGAGCCAGCCTCGGCCGTTGATTGTCAGCGCAAGCGTCTATTCTGGTGCATCTCCTCCCGCCAGCCAACCCTCCCCTGGGCCCCCACACAGTCCTGCAGTCCGCTCAGTGGAGGAGAACAGTGGCGACATGTCTGCTCAGGGTAGCAGTCAACGCCATGATGGCAGCCCCATGACGGATGAACCATGCATTAAGGTTTGTCTGTGTGTGTGTGTGTGTGTGTGTGTGTGTGTGTGTGTGTGTGTGTGTGTGTGTGTGTGTGTTAAAGACCAGGGCCCCTTTAAATGTACATTTAATTTATAAATCTTAAATGTTCATGTCATCATGATAACTTTATTTATATAGGGTTTTAGACAAATGGTATAAATAGTAAAAATGAGATTAAAAAAGAATAAACTGAATAAAACAGTGTACATAGTACAAAGAGCATATAAACATAAAACCAGAATAGCATGGAAATGGCTTTTGGATGGAAGTGAGTACAGTGAATAATTTAACTGATATTGTTTGGTTAAAATGTTATGTCACCTTTCAAGCCTACAAGGGGAAAATATTTAGCCCCTTTTACAGTGCCTGTTCAAGGTGGGAGTGACGTACTGTTATGCTGCTACAGGTAGTCACATTGCTGAATCAGTGTCTGTATAAAGAGGTCAGCTGGCAGGGCGGGTGTGTCACCCACCACAGGAAATGTAAAAAGCAGTTAGTAGCAGTTAGCGACTAACTCAAAGAAAAAGAACAGCTGCCTAAAATGTCCACACATTGAGAAAACAATGAGATACAGTTTATCTCAGTTCGGCTCAATTGTTGCCATGTTATGCCATTGTTATTGTTTAGATAGCGCTGCCGTCGCATGTGTTATATGTCATGTAATAGGCTGATGCTATGCCAGAAGGCTATTTGAAATCATATACTGGAGCAGAATGATGCCACTGTCATTTGATTCTGTGTAAAAACGCAAAGAGGACATAAAGAAGGGACTTTGTAGCTGCCCTTCAATGCAATCTCTGCATAAAAATGGCTAATGATACACAAACAATAGTTGGTTTCTTTTTGGTGGAGTTTCCAAGAACAGCTTTTAGTCGGTCACTAGTGTGAATTGCCACACTGGTGTTCAGTCTGTCCTGTTGAGATGTTTTCAAAGCAACAAATGTTAGCAAGTGAGAAAGAGCTCCCTCTTCCTTCCTTTTTTACCTGCAGGACGTTTGTACTGGGTCACAAATGCCAGATGGTCAGTTAAGTGTGGTAAAGGCCCTGTTTAAACCTGGTGTTAACATGCGTCCCGGGTGAGGAAATCACATGTGGACACCTCCCAGGATGGAGTAATGAAAAGGTGTAGACACCCAGGATCAACAGGGAAGAGCAGATCATCTGTGTTCATTGCCTGTGTCTGTCTGTGAAAGCACAGTTCACATTAGAACACCAGTATTAACTCAATACCTGCCAGCTGATCTCATGACACTTGACATCCCGAAACAGTTAATCAGTCAAAACAAATTAATTGCCAAACATTTTAGTATCTATAGAAAGTGATTTGTTAGGACAGTACTGCTGACACTGGCAATACTGGTTTTAACGTCTCAAATATGAGGCTTTGCTGGTTCTCTCTGTTTTCTAAGTTAAAAGGTGCTATTGACGTATTAGCCCCTAGATGTCGCACTCCACCTTCCTCCTTTTATTGCATCAAGTTCACCATACAGCTGCTGCTTGAGGCACAAGTGGTCAGTTTGTTGCACAACCTGCAGATTTCATCTTTAAATAGACAGGATCTGTCAGCCACTCAATAGATGATCATTGTTTTTTGGCTGGTGGTGAGTGAGGAAATCCAGCAGCCACTTGCTTATTTTACCAACATTTGGCTGGTGGCTAGCGCTAAATTTCCTTTTAATACGGATAGCTAGCTTCAGATAACAACATGCCACGACTTAAAAAAGTTTCAGTGTAACTGGTTTTATGTCTGATCATATTTGGGATCATATTTGGGGAGTTTACGATTGCTGTTCATCCCTGATGTCTACTACTGGCTCATAGAGCTATTTCGGTGTTGGTGTGAGTTTACGGGGGCAGTTTAACGCTCGCTGTCAGATCTTAGCTGCTGTGGCTGTGCAGCTATAAAGACTCTTGATCACTGACAACACCAAGACACCACATGCTATCAGCCTTGTCACAATATTGGCTCATAAGCCTTGTTAAAAGTGGTTACCAAACATCAGACATCTTAAAGGTAAACAAAACATTCATCTTGGACCTGGCAAAGTTATGATTAATTCACAATCATAATACACACACAAAATGTTAGCAATAAAACCTTAAATCTCTTCGGGTTTTGACTGTAGGTGGTTGGACAGAGCAGGCAATTTTTATAGACACAATGTAGCACTTCACACTTTACTCATTTCTGTTACAGCTTAACACATCGGACGAGGATGAGACCCAACGGGACTACGATATGATCATAGCGTTGGAAGAAGAGCAGATGAGAAGAGAAGAGGAGGAAGTGAGAGGAGCTCCTTCTGATGGACCTCAAGAGTTGTGCTATCCAGAGACAGAAGGTGTTGTGATTGGAGAGGGCGGTGAATATGACTTGAATCCAACAGAGGAAGGTCTCAGTACGGTGGGGCTTTCAGTGGAGGGGCTGCGCACTTTAAGGCGCAGGTCTGACCCTAAAATTGGCCAGGGCAGAGGGAGAGGCAGAGGGCGGGGTTTTAAGAGGAGAAGGTGGGTGTCATCACAGGAGAAAAGACCTCTAGGCATGGCTCACCACCAGGATTTGTGGTACCTATCAGCTGCAGGGATGGGAGGGAGTTTCGGCTTGGACTACAGCCAAGAAGGGCTTAAGACAGGAAGTTATGTCTCCGTTGAGCTCCCACAGTTAGACTTCAGCATGGGCGACGCTCAGGGAGAAAAGGTCTCACCACTGGCCGCCAACAGTTTGACCCAGTACGCCCTGGAGGAGTCTAGTGCTGGTGAGGGGAGTTCAGGGCTGACAGCTGTTGGAACAAATGAGGGAGGGGATGAGTCTGTCGCCGTGGTGGGATCCACCTCCAGTGTAGCTGGGCCTGTAATCTGTGAGCACTGTGGCATGACGTTCCCCTCCGCCCACACCCTCGCCCTCCACTCCCGCTCCACTCACCTGCTGTACGCCTGCCCCTGCTGTGGCAAACACTTCCACCACTCCGCCAACCTCACCCGACACATGGCCGTGCACAGAGGCGCTGGCAAAACCCACCAGTGCCCTCTGTGCTACAAGACGTTCACTCAAAAGTCCACACTGATAGACCATATGAACCTCCACAGTGGCGAGCGACCGCATCGCTGCGCATACTGCCACGCCCGCTTTGCCCACAAGCCCGCCTTACGACGCCACCTGAAGGAACAACACGGAAAAACCACGGGGCAGAACTCCCTGCATGAGCAGGAGGAAAGGGAGAGAGCCGGAGGAAGGATAAGGGAGGAAGAGCAAGAATGCCTTGTCACTGAGCAGGTGTCACAGACCGTTTAAAGACAGTCCAGTGTCTGAACATCTTTGCAGAGCGAGGAGTGTGATGAGGTCAGTCTGTGGGGTCACATTCCCCATGCGGATAATAAGCGTTAAGTGCCGGAAACTGGCTGCGAGGCCTTTAAAATGTCAGACTGTGAAAACAAAAGCCCTTTTAAATGAAATGTTTCAAATTTGCATAAGAATAAGTCACGGACATGGGTAAAAATAACTGAGACTGTCCTCCACCCTCTTGCAGTGAGACAAGAGGCCTTTTTCACAGCAGACATTTTGACTTGTCACAGTAAGAAAAACACGTTTTATAGATAACATTAATGATGGCTCCATGGGAACAGATTGACGGTAGAGTGGACATTACCTCTGACACAAACATAGCAGGATGGTCAGAGCGGCAGCCGTTGTTATGTGTGTACTGTTGCAACTAACTTTCAGCATGTCCAAAGCTCACTGAGGTGAAACAAACAGCGGAGTAGCAACATTGTTTTTAAATAAGCAAATTAATATTATAATTGTGCCTTTGAGTGACATTTTACATTTCGCTGTGTAGCCTGCAAAAATCAACCAGTCAGTAAACTGGCAAACAACGCCATTCATCTCTTCTCTTATTTTACATTTAATCTCGTCCTATCATATCACCTGCAGCTCTCTCGGCTAAATCTGTGTATATGCTACTTTAAGGGTGAATTTTCACAGCATTCTTGTTTTATAAATACCAGTATGAGTTCAAAAAGGCATACACATTGTTTTTGTGTGTACACATCATTTATGCGTTGGGCCTCAGGACCGAGAGTGAAATGGAGCTCAACTATCATTACTTTTTTTATTTATACCTGTTACTTTTCCTGCTGTGACATGTCAAAATGTCCTCAGTGACAAAAGTATATTGGGGTTTAATGTGTCTTAAAATAGTCTCATCAGTTTGACTCTGAACTGTAAACTTGAATATATGGAGTGTTCAGTGCGATGACTGGCCACAGTTCACAGAAAAGATGTAAATCAGTGTAAATAAAAGAATATGAAAGTCTCCTTTTAGTTACAGGAAAACGGTCCACTGTATAATATACTGATGATAGTGGTGTTGTCTTCACACTGAGCCTGAGTGGCATCTCTCACCCTCTCTCTAGTTTTGTTGCAGGTGCTTTTCTTTACACTTTTTATGATCTAATACAGTTTATTCCTCTGTTGAAAAATGTTAAGGTGACACAGTTTGAAAGTGGGATTTTTAAGGATTCACAGTTACTTAACTCTGGCTTTTGTGTGATCGACTGTCCTTCTAGTGTTTGGAAGGACAAAATTGGTCTCAGGTCATCTGTGCCTTTCTGTTAATAAACATATAATACACACACCGAACGAAATGTGTCTTAGGCTTTCCTTGTTGTTCAGGAGTTTATACTTTGTGTCTTGTAACTTAAGACCCATGGAAATCTCACTCGTGTATGAGTACTTTTTATTGAGCTCCACAAACAGGATCTCTAGTTTCATGAGCTGCACACGGCATCACATCCTAATCCAAGACACAACAGATGATTTTGTACTCATGCTGCAACACAGATGCTTAAAGGAGCCAGCTAACACACCATTAAAACAAAAACATGAAAGGCTAGATACCAAAATAAGAAATTATCCCAGGAAATCTTCACTGTACACGACTTGATTCCTCTTGTCTCTGTAGGAGCCCTTGGTGCTGTTCTGCACAGCTGTGAGAGAAGAGAGACATTGTTGAAGGTTAATCCACGCTGTGCAGACACACACAGAGAGAGTCTGATCATCGTCTAAACAAACAATACGAGCGCTGTGTTTACCCAGTGAAGCCCAGACAGATTTGCCGGTGGCAGCATCCAGCATGGGCTGCTTCCTGGCGATGCTGACTTTGATGTGAACGTCTCCCACCGTGGCTCCGTTCAACTGTGAGAAACAAACAGCGAGGTGAGTTTGGAGTCTGCTTCGTGTGAAGTCGACATGAGCAGGGATTCCCCACAACCTCAGGCTGTCTTCAGGTTAACTAAATTCTAGCTCAGTGTTTCCCAGGGACCTATGCCCATGAATGTTTAACTACTAATTAGGAATGACTGAATGATCTTTATTGTCAACATACTCTGGTACAATGAAATTTCACGAGGCCAGGGCTGTACACTGGCAAGAATGTGACAGTACGATAAGTATCATGATACACGGGTTGCTATTTAATATGTTCAATATGTATGATGCGATTTGTTAAATCATATGTTGGGAAACAATGCAGCCAGTGCTAGCAGTGTGCACTTTATGAGCCTTCCTGTGTCATAGGCCAGTGTTATTTGTGTCTACGCTAGCAATATACTGTGATGTTGGAGTGGAAGAGTCAAATGACTAAAGATAGATTACAACGCTATAGGATCTAGTGGTCGATTTTAAACTTTCTTTGCATATGACTATTTTTTTTTTTTTTTAATTTTCTCTTTATTAATATTCCCACAATTTACATTCAACATCAATATTCACAATATATATTTTTATATACATGAAATAAAGAAACTAACAAAAGAAACAAAATAAATGGGTACAACCAAAGAACAAAGGAGGGATGTATACGCTAGTAACAAGTTCACTTAAAGGGAGACCATCAAGTATATTGTCCAAGCTTTAAATCATTTTGATTCAGGAGTCAAGGAACCCTTCCCAAACCATGGGAGGGATGGACAAAAAAGGTAGGCAGACACAAAAGTAGTTATGGCTGTGACTGTTGTACATAAGAAAGCCATTTTGACCATGAGTTTGTAAATTTATCCATTTGCAGACGGAGTGAGAAAGTAATCTTCTCCATTATATATATTTCATTAACAATGTCAGTCCATTCTTCTATTGTGGGGGAGTCAGGATGCAGCCAGTGCCTGGTGATGGTTTTCTTTCCAGCAGAAATCAGAACACCAAATAGGTATTTATTGAGATGTTCTGTGAAGAAGTTAACCTCTCCCAAAATAAAAGTTTTAAAATGATAAGGTATTTTCATGTGGAATATAGTTTCTAATATTTTGTGTATCTCCAACCAGAAATTTCCAATTACTGGACATTCCCAGAATAGATGCCAGTGGTGAGCATCCCGACTCCCGCACCTCCTCCAGCACTTTGGTTCCTCTCCTGTAAATCGGGCTTTCTGTTTAGGGGTCACAAAAAATCTAATCAAACACTTCCATGCAAATTCTCTCCACGTGTGCGAATTGGTGCATTTCCACTGAAACTCACAACAACTGTACCATTCCTCCTCTGAAATTTCAAATTCCCCTTCCTTCTCCCAGTTCTTTTTGATATAGTCTATGGAATGGGTTTTTTTCATCATGAAGCCCTTGTACAGTCTAGATATAGTGCCTTTCACTCGCTCTGACGAGTAAGCATGTAAGACCTCTTTCAGAACTGGGTCATTCGGATCCAATGTGTAATTTTTAATAACTTGATTAAAGTAGTGTCGCAATTGTAAATACCTATAAAAGTCTTGGTTTTCCAGACTGTGTTCTCTTTTCAAAGTTTGGAAACTTTTTAATTGTACCTTATCTGTTATTGAGTAAAATGTTGTTTGCATATGACTATTAATTAGAAATTGAAACTTTATCAGAAAACATAATATAGTGATACTTAATGTATCAATATTTTCATACACCCCTAAAATTATAGAACCTAAGTAAATTATCTCAATTAATCTAAATATTATTGAGATTTTAATATGGCCAAGTGCTTTATCCAGATCCCGGGAGCTGCATTTTTTTGGCAGAGGTAAAATGTGTGACAACATACTAGCATACACTGATAAGCCAGAACATTAAAACCACTGACAGGTGAAATGAATAGCATTGATTATGTGGATGTTACTAGACGTGCTCCACTCACCCAAACACTGTTGCAGATCAAGCAAACCCCCCCATGGCAACAACACCAGCAATATATTGCATTGTAACAAGATGATCAATGTCGTTTACTAAACCTGTCAGTTGTTTTTCAATGTTTTGGCTGATTGGTGTAAATGAAGCATTGTGGTGCTACAAAGGTGCCAAGATTACTTAAGGGAACATGCTTGCTTGGTACAGACCCCAGCAAAAATCACATCGCCACCATTTTTATATATTTTTTTTTTAGTGAAGATATTTAGTGAGATACAGCTGAAAGCTCCAAAAGAAGATACAAAGTCAACCATGATCTACATTTGTATATTTGGCAGTCTCTAAATATCATGTCAACACTAGTAATAAAAATGTGCTCAGCACTACAACTACTGAACTATTTCAGAGTATTTTCTCACATTTTGCAATGAAATGAGTTGACTCTAAAACTCACATCTAAAATGCAAAAACAAAATTAAAATTTAATTTCTGGGTTGAATCCTGTTTTGTTGGTTGCTGTGGTGTTATTAACAGTGGAAGACTACATGTATGAATTGGGAGTTTTTTCTTATAAAGGATAACACCAACCTCAGCTACAGCCTGGTCTGCAGACTCCATCTTCTCAAAAGTGATAAATGCACAACTAGAAAGAGAGACAGAAAAAAATCACAACTGTTTCATGGAATATAAGCTGCACAGTATGACGAAAATGTGCAAAATGTTAATTGATATGATTGATTGGTTGATATGTGTAACATTGAATATAACGATAACAATATTACCAGTGATAAATGAACATATTTAAGTGTACTCAAGTCTGATAGTAGATGATAGTTACATTTTAAAGTGCAGTTTTCTACTGATACTCTCAGCTAACTCAATAAATCTCTAACTGAAATATCGCAGTTTCTTGTGATGTGTTTATCACGCAAGTTGGCACAATGGCAACGATCAAAGAAATAATATATAGTGCAGCCCTACATAAGAGTAGTCAGAGATGACCACTATGTTTACACAGAGTTGTTTAATGGTTCCATACTTGCGCGGGTTGTCCATGGAGAGGTCGATGATGTTTCCATGTTGAGAGAAGGCAGAGCGCAGGTTGTCCTCGCCAAGCCCAGAGCCATAAACATACACTGTATTCCCCTTTCGTACTCCTCTCCGCTCTGGGTATGAATCTGACCCTGAGAATAAAAACATGGGAGAGAAATCATTTATGTGTCCCAGAATGCAGTTTCACAACCACATCACAACTGAATTCCTATTTGTAGAGATATTTCTGCCTTCCTTACAGCTGTTTTTTTCCTTGGTGGTTACTCACGTCTGAAGGGTCCATCTCGCTCTCTGTCCCGTTCCCTGTCGCGGTCTCGATCCCTGTCTCTGCTTCGGTCTCTGTCTCTTTCTCGGTCCCGCTCCCTGTCTCTGTCCCTGCCTCTGTCTCTGTCTCTATCCCTCTCTCGGTCTCTTTCTCGGTCTCTGTCCCGCTCTCGATCCAGCTCTCGGTCGCGGTCTCGCTCTCTCTCTCTGTCCATGTCGCGGCTGGTTGACATGCCTCCTCCGTCCTCTTCATCCCGGTATCGGTCGCTTGAGCTGACAAAGCTGCAGGGGGCACACGGATGAAATGATGTTACACCCACAGATACTCACTGTCAGTGTATTAAACAGATTGTTTTGCTTGCTCATTGTGGCTCTTGAGACATTACCTCTCGTACAGAGACTTCCTGTGGGCTCTCTTCCCAGACTAGGAGAGGTGCACATACGACAACACAAGTTTAAGTGCAACATAACAGCACTGCAGCTTTTTCTGCAACCTATTTTTTTCAGATCTTGTAATGTGCAAATGTGTAAATGTGCATAATATGGCATTTATGGCTTTTTAACACTACAATTAGGCTTTGACAGAAATTTGACACAAGGTATGTAACTCAGAGTTGAAAACAATAGCTTGAATGTGTCACAATGTCATCAGTCGCCATTGAAGAAGTAAACTTTGCATTGGCATTTTTTTCCTAATAATATTAAAAATATGAGAACTTGATGCTACTCATAAAAGAAAACTATAAATTTAGGAGACACCAATTTTATAATGTACCTCAGGTTGTTCTTCATCTGTAGAGACACTCCTTTGGAATGGTAAGAAAGCAGGAACTGGGCCTTTCTCAGGATCCTGTAGCAGATAAAGAGCAACAGTTTAACAAATGAACAAGCAAAACAGCTAAATATCACCTGAAACAGCACCGTCTAAGGAATGCTAGCTCACCTTGAGTTTAATTTCCAGCATTCGAGAGCGTTTAAAGCCAGAGTTCTTGTTTTCTGATTTGATGGCACTGATGGCACCCGACTTGATCAGCATCTTTGCTTGCTCTGTGGCCGTTGCAGTGTCAACAACAGGCTGGTCTGACAAAGCTGTTATGAAATGATGACAAAATTACACCCAGAGTTTAAGTAGATTAAACCAGGATAAAGTAAAATACATGTTGCTTTGGCAGAAATAAAAATGAGACCTCCAAAAGCCTTCATATTTTAAATAGTGTCGACTTAAATAAGTATTAGTGTACAAATAGGCAAGCAGTTATATGAGTTATATTTGAGTTATATGTGAGATGACAAGTACACATATTACTTTAAGTGGAGTCAAACGCACTTACTTCGTTTCAATCCACTCTGGTTTGTCTGGTTGGTTGAACTCTGCTTCTTCAGGGCGAGCAGTGCCTTTTTCTGAAAAGACAGCGACAAAAGTTTAGTGCTAAACTAAAAGTAATTATGAAAAGACTTGTGTCAACGTGGTTCTTTGAGTTATAAGCGATGATTTAATTCAACACTTGCCATTAAATGGGGAAACCACCTAAATTAAGAATTTAAATGTTATTTCCTTGGCCTAGAAAAGTTCAATGAAGATTTGTGAACATAAGCTACTGTCTCTCAAAGCCAGAAGCCAGAGAAGTATGTCTTGAATTTCTAACGTCTTCAAGTATAAAGGCTGGAGCTGCTTCACAGACAATGAGTGGGAGCCTGATTTTATGGACCCACAGAATATTTGTTTTCTATTTTTTACCCAAATGAGATTTATTCTACTGTAATGTCTCAGTTCTGTAACAGAAAATGTACCCATATGCTCACCTCTGGCATCACTAATTTGAGTTTTAGCACTCTAGCTTTTAGATCTGGGAGAGAGTTGTTCACGTTTACTGTTATTTTTGGACTGCCTCAGACCAGAGGAATAACGTGTGAACTTTGAAAATGTCTAAGGTCCCCCTTTAAAACACATATGACATTGCTACACATCCACAACTTTATTCAAAATGCAAAGGTCTTACATTTTATGGGCTACCGTGGTTTTAAAGGATGTCACAGCGAGCTTCCGCTTATTTACCTTTTTCTTCAGTTTAGCATATTTCTTTTGCAGAGCCTCCTCTTCCTCCGTCAGAGAACTTGGAAACACCACCATGACGGCAACAGCTACGATACAAACAACTGCATTAGCGGCTGGTGACAAATACAACAAGTGTAGTAACATAAAACAGGCATTAACAAGTTATTTTCACCTGTTCACCATCGCTAGCCTGTAAGCTAATAGGGTCTCTAGGCAGAAACCAAAACTTTCTTCAGACAATATAAATGTGGTTGACTAATTCAGACCACATTAAAAGTAAGCTAGCAGCCGGCCAGAATAATAAAACAGGTGTGGTCTCTTAAAACGACCTTAAATAACAGTTATTATATTTTATCTAATTCATTCACTTACCAGTTTCAAACGTTGGCGTCTCAACAAAAACACCGACGCGTAAATATGACGTAAGCTTCCGTTAGCGTTTAACTTTTTTTTTTATTAATAAAAATAAACAAATTTTACACACACAATGACATTTTTCCAGGATACGATACTTAATTATGTATTGTAGACAGTTTTGTAAAGATAGGTGACACTTTTACATTTCAGTTTTTATTTTTTCTTAGGAGCTAGCTTAGTTTAGCTAACTTAGCCACTTCCGTTTGACAATTTTGGCAACTTCCGAGGCGACAGCAGGAACTATTTGGTGGCAACTTTTAGCTTTCATTTGGAAGTGGGAACATGGACAGAATAAGTAAGATGTGGTATATTAAATATACAGCTAGCTTGCATTTTTACATTTAATTTAAGCGCGTTTCGTGGTTTTAACACCGCTCACGGGTGTAGCTTGTGTGATGATGTGGCTAAAAGGGTAGCTGTCAATCAGTGCACCACTCAGCAGTGTCATAGCTCATATATTTAGTATTTAGCCAATTAACCAATGGTCTTATTAATGCTTATTCAGTCTGTCTTGTACCCATACGGAAAACAATAGCGTAAGGTTGGCGTTTGCATGCACAGAGAGCATCTTCCTGCATGTTTGTGGACGAGCCTTATTGTGTTTGTTTAGTCATTCATACTCTTTGTGTTGTTTTCTCGCTCCTCTGTGCAGATGTGCCCCCCGCGGGCCCCATGGACCTGCCGCTGTCCCTGCTGGAGATGGGATGCTCTGGCAGGTTTGAGCTCATCACACACCCTTTACCTGACCAGCCTTTACCTCCACAGAGCACGGTGAGGATGCAGCAGGATGACTGTGCACATGTACTCAAGAAAAACTTGAGTTTTTACTTCTAATGCTGCTTTTCCCGTGTATTCCACTAAATGTCAGTGGGTAATATTGTACTTTTTGTACTACATTTATCCAAGAGTTGTGGTTAATTGTCCTCAACGTAGAATTAGCTTACAAAATATGATGCATTGTTAGAGAATAAAGTAGCCAACACTATGGAAAGTAGATAAAATTATAAAAAATAGATTAAAAAAATTATTATTTAATCTATTTTTGTTCATATAATTTAGCAGATAGTTTTAAATGGATGCACTTTTGTAGATAGTTGACAGTAATCATGTGGGAAAATTACAGGGATTCATATATGAATTAGGAATCAAACCTGGGATTTAACGTTTACCTGATATGCATCTACTTCTTTCTTATTTTTCCATCCACAGCTCCCTCATGGGCTTCCTCCCACCAGCCTGAGCCTGGAGACGGAAGTCGAGAAACAGTTCTTACAGGACGCTGCATGGCTTCCTGTACACGACACAGACTTTGCCTTCAAGAAGTTTCTCAAGTACATATTCCTTGAATGAATTTGCACAAATATGTGCTTTAGAGTTGCTACATGTTGCTGTTACTGGGTATTGTAGACAATGTAATGTACATATTTGCATCCAGTGGCAAATATGTTATGTGATTGTTTCACTGTTTTAAGATTCAGCAAATGATAGCAAATACCAAAATGAGAGAATCCTTTGGCCCCTTTTTAATCCCTGCTTTACAAGGAACAACAAAATGTTGTCTTAGAAAGAAATGAATCAAAGTAACAAGTGTATGAAATAAAAATTAGACATGAAGAAGATTAAGATATGATCTTTATTAAATACATTTTTATCTTTTTAACTTTAACCTTTATTTTTTTGTTACCTAATTGAATCAATTTGATCCTGAAACTAAAGAGAAAATATAAAAGTTATTAGCTGCGATACAAATACAACAGATAATTTAAAATAAGCGACAGTATTTGGTGTTAAAACAAGAAATAAATGAATTATAATCAATACAGATAAAGTAAAAATTTTCAATCACAAGAATAATTTCAAATCAGATATTACTGATTACTGAAGATGTTACTGTTGTGTTTTCGTCTTCACCAGGGTGACTCAGAGAGACGTTAATGTCGACTCTCTAATCAACTGCACTCCGTCTCCTCTTCACTCCGGTCTGTCTGTTGTCAGAGATCCAACCACAGGGATGCTGCTGGACTTCACAGAGGTAGCTCACAAACACACTGGCTCACTCATGCTACTGTGCTGTTATTAGTTTAATTGCTCTTAAAGCATAATATCATTTAGAGCTGAAACAATTAATCAAGCAGTCGATCGATGGAATATTAATCTGCAACTTTTTAAAAATGAAGTAATGGTTTTAGTCATTTTTAAGCCAAAATTATGGGGAAAAAATCCTTGTTCCAGCTTCTCTAATGTGATTTTTGTTGCTGGTTCTTTGTTTCTCTTGTTAGTAAACTGAGTAGTTTTGGGATTTGGGACTGTGTCTGATAAAAACAAAAGAATTTCAATATGTTTGAAAAATTGTGGTGGGCATGTTTTACTATTTTCTAACATTTTATAATATGATAATAATGAACTAATGAAAATAAATAATCATTAGCTGTACTCTTACTGTCGTCCTGTTTTAAAGACTGTAATAAAAATTCTCTTACTGAGAAGATGTTGTGGTAAAACTGTATTATTGAAGAACCCATCTATGTCAGTTCAAGAGAAAGCACCCATTGTGTTAAGTCAGCTATGTTTGTCTTTGTTTTGTCGTTAACTCACCTTTAGGTGTTACTTGAGAACACTGGCCTGTCAGCAAAGAACTCGCTTTCATTACAACGTCAGCCTGGGCCTCCATCAGAGAGCCTCCGAGGAAGCAACACCAACTACCCCTTCCTCCCCGGTGAGATGCAGTTGATTCATTCAAAGCATTCAATGCTGTTGTCCTTTAGTTGAGATGTTTACACGTGACATGCTTGAACTTTGTCTTCAACATATTTGTTGTGATGGTGATCTTCACAGGAGGAATGGAGGGGCTGACTCTGGACCAAATCAAGAAGAAATCTGACCTGGAGGAGGACATAGACTTTGAGAATGGTGATTTTTTTTGTTTTAAAATCATGGTGAAACTTCTGTTGTTATTTCAGCTCTTTATGATTGAATTTGTCCTTTTTCCCCCTCATAGATTTACTCAGAGTCCCACCTGGACTTAAAGCTGGGATGGACTTCACTGACAAAGGTTAGATATCAGACTTTCCTTTGCAGATAAAAAACTACTGGTTTTAAAGATAATTAAACTAATTTTATTTTTAAATTTGTATCCTGAAGATGCCAAGATAGCAAAGCCAGAGGTCAACCTCATGTCCCTCCTGTCCACACTGGACATCACTGATATGCAACCTGAGCCAGAGGACAAAGAGGAAGGCAAAGCAAGTGAAGAAGCTCCCAAACTACCCAGAACAAACAGCCTTGAAGACCTGGGCATCAAGGTACTGCAGTTTGTTTTCTCTGCTATTAAATCAACTCTAAAATGGTCAGCTGTGAATAGATCAGTTTATTTTTGTTGCCTTTGTTAGATATTAAATATGTATCAGTGTCCTGTAACTGAAGAAATGTTGGCAAATTGAAATTCAGTTATGTTTTATGTCACTTAAAAGAGGTGTGGATACACAGAGGATTGTTGGTGGTTGAGTTATAACATGTGTGGTCATTAATGCATGTTGTCTCCAACTTACCAAGACTGCAAAGGTAACATTAGGTCCTGGAGGACGAAGAATATATTTACTGCATTTTTTACATAAAACACAGAACAGAACAGCTCGGACATGACGTGGCAAATAGAAGGAGTAGTTGAAAATAAGAGAATAAGGGAACAATGAAAAAAGAATAATTCATACAAGAGAGATACATTCATTGGGAGCAGTATCCTTGGTCCAGAAGAGCAGAATATTTTTCCTGGCAGCAAAAGTCAAAAGGCTGAAAAGTCTTTTGTGTTTGATATCTGTAATATGACCATCCAGGAGTCAAAGTAGGAGGCACATAGGGTCCAATTATAACAGACAGCTCACCCACAATACTTGATAATAGCTTTGTAGCTCCACTCACAGCCAAAAACAGTGAATGTAGCTTCCAGACTCAGAGTTACACTTACAGCAGAGAGAAGAAATATTAGCATCCATTTTATTTTTGAGAGCAGGTGTTATATATGTGCGGTGTACAATTCTGAACTGAGTAGATCTGGTTCGATATCAGAAAGATATTTCCATAGCATGAATCCACACTTCCTGCCATTCCAGGTCGTCAATAGTGACGCCCAAGTCTCTTTCCCAGGCATGCTTAGTAGCTTGGGAGGTTAAAGATGAGTTGGAGTTTCTTGGATACCTGTAAGGACAACGCCCTTTCTACACGAGAAGGGGTGTTACTGATTATTATGTGGTATCTTTAGTGAGTGTCTGATTTGTAAATATGTAAGTCACAGTTAAATAACTGGTATCACTGCTGTAACTGCTGAAAGGATAACAAGATCTGACCACTGAATAGATCCCCAAGCTCAGTTAGCCTCTGTCTGTACCACATTTTAAAGCGTTGATTGATGTGTTTGTTAAGTATCCTTTACTTAAAATGATCACATGTATCAGAATATTTCTAGTTTATGTTTGCTGTACATGTTTGCACTATAAGATTAGTGTCATATATGTCCTATGATTCAGGGTAGTTACTCCCAACTGTTCTCAATCCCTGCAGATGCTCTATATGTAGTAAAATGATGCAGTATGAGTTGAAATCAATCAGAATTTAATGCAGTCCTGCTTTTTCCAAACCACAGTAGTGCTGAAATCGATGCAATCTAAACTCCAGCTAAGCCTCTAGCTAAACATATACTGCACTGAAATCTGCTTCCCTTCCTCTTTCTCCAGGATGTTGTGTCATCCTCGACTCCCTCAGAGAAAGGAAAAGATGAGACATCAAAGCCAAAAGAGAACCCAGAGGAAACTAAGAAATGGGCCATCCCTGTCAACATAACTTCACCCTGCGATGATTTCTATAAACGCATCCCCAACCCAGCTTTCAAGGTTGGTATTCTAGAAATCATCCAGTTAATAAAATATGATATAATGTCTGTTTCTTTGTATATATGCTGTACACTTTCCTCCCTATTTATTAGTTGTCTCTGTGTTTCTCTGAATGATGAATCATCACATGAACGCCCTGTGATAACTGATCTGTGTCTTTGCCCTCCTCTCTGCTCCAGTGGCCGTTTGAGCTGGACGTCTTCCAGAAACAGGCTGTGCTGAGGCTGGAGGCTCACGACTCTGTGTTTGTAGCCGCGCACACGTCAGCTGGCAAAACAGTGGTGGCCGAATATGCCATCGCTCTCTCACAGAAACACATGACAAGGTGTGTATTGGTTGACACAAATTAATTTCCCTCTCTTTGCCCTCGCTGTGTGCGTAGGTGCACAGCTACATACTTTCAGCAAAAGTTAAAGACAGCAGTTTGTGTTTGAAGTTTTTACTGGGTGTTTTGAACGGGACTTATGAGATAAAGAGAGTGGAGAATTTTAACTCACAGAGAGCAGGTTATCATCAGCAGCAGCATGCTTTCTTTCAAGCTCTGATGAAGGCATGAGGGGTCGCGGGGGTGCTGGAGCCTATCCCAGCTGACACTGGGCGAGAGGCGGGGTTCACCCTGGACAGGTCATCAGACTATCACAGGGCTGTCACACAGACAACCATTCACACTCACATTCACACCTACGGACAATTTAGAGTCACCAATTAACCTGCATGTCTTTGGACTGTGGGAGGAAGCTGGAGTACCCAGAGGAGACCCACACTGACACAGGGAGAACATGCAAACTCTGCACAGCAGGGCAAAGTAAAGCGCAAAGGACAAAGGGGTTGTATTTAGTCCCTTAATTAAAAACAGGTGTGTGTTAGGCGTAACATAAATTCAACCAATCAGAGTGTCATCTCCCATTCCATTTAAAATCTAGATGGCACACTGCTATTTACACGGCGGCTTCGGCAAATTGGAGAAGCGAGCAGTTTTCTGCTGAGGGTAATGCAGTGAGAGCAGTAATGTCACTGCAGGAAATATCAGGGGACATTTAAGCAGCAAAACTAAAAACTGTGGTTATGAACTTGAGAGAGGGAACAGAACATAACTTTTGGCTTCTGAAATAATCAGTGAAGTCACACTGTTTCTCGTGCATAGTTGTGCTCTTACTGTGGAGTCGGACAGCAGCTCTGCAGCTCTGCTCTGCTCTTGGCTCACATTTAAGAGACTGTAATGAATATTTTCCTCCTTAATGATGTATAATTTCACCCACCTGCAACCTAGCTGCAGGTCCTCTGTGTGTGTGTAACAAGCAGAGTGTACATGCGCTGTGAACCTGTCGGTGCTGACTGAATACTGCACCCTTTAGATAGCAAGAAAATACTGCACCATTCTGACTTGAGTCCAGGGTTTTGTTGGTCAATGGCTCAGTCACTTTCTGCTGCCTCAAAACAGCAACTTAATGACCACACCTCTTTTTGAGACTTACACGCTCATCAGCACACAGATGGGCTCAAGTACATTTGCTACTCACACAACATGGACGCTGGCCTTGAAACTGACAACTTTTCGATGGCAGTTGTGCCCTGAATGTAAGCTAGAGGCCAAAGTCTCTGCTGCGTACCTGTCATCCTGTAGTATTTCTTCTTTCTCTGCATGTTGTTATACATGTTTCCTGCATAGACTTACTAAGCTTTCCCTCCAACAGTGATGATTGCAATAATTATGAAATAGTACTCCCAAATATCTTAACAGTAGGGATGGTACAATATGAAATTTTAGTGCAGATTGTGATAAAAAAAAATTCCATTATCAGGATAATCATTAATAACATATCTAGAAGCTTCCAAAGAGACTGCTGGGCAACTAAGAATGAAAGAGACTCTGAAAAAACAGGCTGCTTATACACAAAGCTAAAAAAACAAACAAAAGATCTTAACTAAGTATTTGGATTATTTATCCGAAAAGATACAATGCTGTTTCAAATATTTGAATAGATTGTTGGATTGTTTGTTTTACACTAAAAAGGATGTGATCCAATAAAATATTTGTTTGTTAAAGTGTAATGAAAGTTATGTCAGTATGTTTTAGAGCAATTTCAAGAGTTTTAAGCACATTTTGATGATTATTGGGATATTATCATTTTGGCAATGATAAATTTGACATGAAAATGTTTTAAATCGTCCTTTGCCTGCACCAGTATCAACATTTCTTTCTTCCATTGTGTTTATGTATTTTCTGCATGTGCAAACTGTATTCTGATTCTCTTTCCAATCTGGTGTTCTGATAGGACCATCTACACGTCTCCCATCAAAGCCCTGTCCAACCAGAAGTTCAGAGACTTTAAAAACACTTTTGGCGATGTCGGACTCCTGACGGGCGACGTCCAGCTCAGCCCTGAATCTTCGTGTCTCATCATGACCACTGAGATTCTCCGGTACTCTGGCTGTTTGTTTATAAATATTAAATTCATGTTTTTAATCAAATCGACAGAGCTTTTTAGATTTCTTGCTCTCTTTCAGTTCCATGCTGTACAACGGCTCGGAGGTCATCAGAGACTTGGAGTGGGTGATCTTTGACGAGGTTCACTACATCAACGATGCTGAGGTCAGGAGCCGCCTCATCTTTCATTTATCTTATTTTACTTTAGAAGTCAAGATTACAAGTTTCCTCTCCTATTTGTTTTTCCTCAGAGAGGGGTTGTGTGGGAGGAAGTCTTGATTATGCTTCCCGATCACGTCAGTATCATTCTCCTGAGCGCCACAGTGCCAAATGCTCTGGAGTTTAGCGAGTGGATCGGGTTGGTGCACTGAATATTTGAGCACATTTAAGACCCAAGCTTCTAATATTAATTGCATTTTTTTTAAATCTTTTGAACATGTCCCTCGTCAATCTTTTTTTATTTCTAGTCGTATAAAAAAGAGGCACATTTACGTGATCAGCACGATGAAGAGACCTGTGCCTCTGGAGCATTATCTGTACACTGGAAACAGCACCAAGACTCAGAAAGAGATGTTCCTACTGATCGATGCTTCAGGAAACTTCCTCACTAAAGGGTACAACTTTTTCTTGTCTGCAGCTGTGTGGTACTTCTGTAGATGATTGTTATTTCAGTCACATAAGCGATTTCTCATAAAGGAAGTTGTGTTTGTTGTTCAGGTACTATGCAGCTGTAGATGCGAAGAAGGAGCGCACCAGCAAACACGCCCAATCATTTGGCGCAAAAAGTATTTCTCACAACACCACAGCTAGTCAGGTACGTCCCTTCACCTTCTCCTCCATAATTTTTCTCTAACATCATCCTGCGTCATGTTCTCATCCCTGTCTGTATTATTCCCTGCAGGACCGATCGGTGTGGCTCACTCTCCTGCACTTCCTGTCCCAACGGCAGCAGACACCTGTGGTCGCGTTCACCTTCTCTCGTACGCGCTGTGACGAGAACGCCCGCTCGCTGGACTCCATGGACATGACCACCTCCATAGAGAAGGCTGAAATACACTCGTTCTTCCAGAAGAGCCTGAGTCGCCTCCGAGGAGGAGACCGACAGCTGCCTCAGGTAAAGAGCAGACAGCTTTAGCTAAGCTCACGCTTCACAGCTTGTTGTCTTGTATTTTGAAGTCTTAAAGTCGTTGTGGTTTTCAGACTACATGACTGACTGGCGACTACAAGACTGTGATGAGTCTATCTCTTTCTAAACCATAGACTGTATATAAAGATGTACCCCATGTCTCAGCTTCCCCCCACTGTAGAAAAATGAAGCCAAAATATCCTGGATACGCCTGCTGCCATCTTGCGCTGGTGACATCATTTGGAGCCAGAGTGTGCTCAGTTGCGATCTTGACAGTATGCAGTTCCCATGCAATCACCCATTCGACCATTTACGAGCAGCGCCACTGATTGCGAGCACACTGATTGGCCCACACAGGCTGTCAGTCATGATCGCATGGAATAACTGACTAAAGTCAAACTTATCAGGAAAAATAAACACTCAAACAAACAGCAGCATGATAAGACCTACCTGAAATGACAGAAACCATCTTTGGGAAAAAATTATTTGACGTGTAATTTGATGTTTTTAGTTTGGCCCACGTCCCATCCACTAACATGCAGGGGACGGGGTTAATGACATGTACTTTAGTCAGCCACCAGGGGGTGATCGAGATGTTTTGGCTTCACTTTTGACGTCCAGCTTTATATACAGTCTCCAAACTATATGTCTTCATGAAAACCACGACATGCTACCATGGATGTGACAGGTTTTGTTGTAGCCACTGGTACATGTTTACAAAGTATTTAAAGCCTGTGTCCTCTGTGTGCAACAGCAACTTGAGTCAGTGTTACAAATGCAACACATACACTTAAGGTCCTATTGTTACAGGTGAACCCTCCCCCAGGTTTCACTTCAACCTGTGTCTTGTGGTCTCGTTGGCTGTAACTCACCAACAAAGTCCCCCACAGGTCCACATATTTAGCATACTAGATATCTGGGAACCAGCGGCGAGCGTCTTGGCTTGGGTCTTTGAACAGTTCACTCATTACACTTAGCACCGAGCTAACGCTGATTTGCCTCTGATGATTAGATATTAATATTTAATTGTTATGTGGCACAGACAGCTCCCTTTAGTTACAATTTATTGATCACAAGCAAGGGTTAGGAAGAAGATAATCCATTTTGGTGGCATGTACACGGCACTGGGCAACTAATCTGTCGTTGGCTAGAAATAAAATGTCACCAGTGTGATTTAAGGCTGCACTAACTCATATTTTTATACACTGGATCAGAATGAACATGGTTGTGCAGTGTAACAAATCTTCTCAGAGTTATTACCTGACTCATGTCAGCATTTTAGCTCATTGTTTCAGTTTTACGGCCTGCAGCGTTACTGTTTTGCTTCAGTCTCGCAGCTCTCATTAACATTGCTCTGTTTTCTGCTAAAGAGCTCACAGTAAACCCACAGTACACTACCTGCACAGCACCAAATGTCAGACAGACAGACAACATTGGCTCCTAGCAGGAAAACACAGTGGAGCACATAGTAATAAAATAACATTGATATTTCTATGGTGGAGCATTTCACACATATTTCCCTCAGGAGACGGTGGACATGAAAACAGAGTGGAAAGAAGTATTAAATGATATTGATGAGGATATGATAATGTTTTGCAGTCACATCCTGTATGTGAGGAAGTGTCTATATCTCCCACCAGAATCTAATTTGGCCAAATGAATACATGAATTGTACAACAGCAACCTCTGTGAGAGTTCACACAAAGTGCAAACATGCAGTCATTTAAAACAGTGACTAATGTTGAGGCATGAGAAGTAAAACTAAAAGCTAACACAAGCACCAAGAAAACATGTACTCATTAAAAATACATTAAAACACGTTATAAATTAATAGCCTTTGTGGCAAAGGGTGAAAGATGTTTCTATATGGAGTTAAGCCTTAATGCTGTATTAATAGTAAAGTCTACCTCAGTGTGTGATTGTAACACATTGTAATGAATGTGATGTTCAGATCTTGGTCATGAGGGACCTGTTGAAAAGAGGAATAGCCGTTCATCATAGCGGGATCCTGCCGATACTGAAGGAGGTCATTGAGATGCTCTTCTCACGAGGCCTCGTGAAGGTGAGTCATTAAGAAGGAGAGAAGATGTATCTGCTGCTTCAAGCATAATCTACAAACACACGTCAGCCCACAGATGGTTAATACAATACTCCCATCATCTCCCAGGTGCTGTTTGCCACAGAGACGTTTGCAATGGGAGTGAACATGCCTGCCAGGACTGTGGTGTTTGACAGCATCAGGAAACACGACGGGACCGGCTTTAGAAATCTGCTGCCAGGTTTGGTGCTCCCTCCGTCTCTCGTGTGTCTGCGTTTCCTCTCTTTCATCTGTGCCAACATTTATTATGCTCTTTCATCTCTGAGGATGAATCGGAGTTGAGGAAAAACAACTGTAGTTTTGATATCTCTTTTATGTTTTTGAACTTGTACTTTTAGGTGAGTATATCCAGATGGCGGGCAGAGCAGGCAGGAGAGGTCTGGACGCCACAGGCACCGTCATCATTCTGTGCAAAGCCGGAGTTCACGAGATGGCAGATCTGCATGTCATGATGCTGGTGAGGTCCTCCGTCTGCCACAAGTTTATATATCATTTGGTTTGGTGCTAAGTCTGCTTCTCCTGTTTCCTCTACGAGCCTTCTGTTTACTTTGGCTGTGTTTCAAGGAAGGTGTTGCACGGTGGGTTATTCATTAAACATTTAATAACACAGATAAGTGGGCTATTTCAACTCACTTTCACTGGGAGAGGAATGTTTTGATTTCAGTGTGCTCTTCACTAGAAAATATTCTCCTTCATCTTTAACAGGACCTTTATCTTCTTGAACGTATGAATGTGCTAAAAATAAGTTATTTTATTTTTTCTATACTACAGCTAGTCATTCCAAGGAATGTTTTCTTGGCAAACTTCATGTTAAATACAAATTTATTTTGATAATTGCCCCAGAGCCAGTCTGACTCAATAAGCCATTGTTTTTTTACATTTATTTATTGATATAGTTTGTTATTTTTTAATATTTTGTCGCTGTTATTGTTACTTTTGTCATTTATCTTAATATTAGTATTATTGATTTTTATTTCTTACTTTAATTATCTGTATCTCTTTGTGTCTCTGCATACTCATGTTCCTTGGTCCATCTGCAAAATCAACAGTTAAATAAATATAATGGATGTGCCAAAGCAGCAGGGGGAAAAGCAAAAAATAAATTTCATGAAAGACCAAAACCAACAATTAAATGATCCTAGAAGTGTAAATTGACTCAGAGAATGTCTGCAAAGGCTAGATATTGGATAATCTTGCCTCTCAGTTGTGTACCGACTTTTTTTTTTGACATCATCCTTTTTTGTCTCGCTCAGGGAAAACCTACGACCCTCCAGTCCCAGTTCAGACTGACCTACACGATGATCCTCAACCTGCTGCGAGTGGAGGCCCTCCGTGTGACCGACATGATGAGGAGGAGCTTCTCTGAAAGCCACAGGGACACTCAGGTAACACTCACCTGCGGACTGTAAATGCTGTACTGCAGATGTAAAATGAAGTTAGTGCATAACATAGGAACAAAAAATGCAGTTAATAAAGGATATCTGCTATTTGACTTGCAGGTTTCATATGCAACTGTTTCTGTATTTTCCTTCGTTCTGAAAGCTTGACAGGCCTCCCATTCCTAGTTACTGTTGCTAACGTAGGATTGGACAGTGGTTGTTATAGAGAGGGGCTTAGTGAAGGGTCATTTGTGTTATAATATGTCTTCTCTCTCCTCTTCCTCCTGCTGTAGGCCCATGAGAAGAGGATCAGCCAGCTGAAGCAGTCGTTGTCCTCTCTGCCTCCTCTGGATACAGAGGGCCAGCTGTCCGACATGTTGCCTTACTACCACACTGTGACTGAGCTACGAACCACTACCGAGATCCTCCAGGTAAACACACACACACAGACAGACACACATGCAAACAAACAAAGATCAAATTCCTACAACTTTACTCTGCTCCTTGCTACATTTCCTCGCTGCTGTCTCTGGTTTCAGCGTGCCATTCTGGAGTCTGTCAACGGGCTGAAGGCTCTGTCTGTGGGTCGAGTCGTGATGGTGAACAACAAGCAGCATCTAAATGCCCTGGGAGTCATCCTACAGGTAGGTGTGTGTGTGCGTTGATGTGTGTGTTTAAGAGTAACAGTAGATGAAGACATAAACACTCTTTAACCCTCATCACACATACCGGTCTTAACTGCTTCTGAAATAACTGCAATAGATAAATATGTAGTATGGCAGCCTGCTGTGTTGAATCCAAGCTTGAAATTACATTTTTTTATTTGATAGGGACATTTAAAGTTAACGTACAGTCATACTGTATTTAGCTGGGGTAAAATAAACTAATTTATTTGATCTTTTATTAACCAGCGAGTCTATCTTTTGCGAGAGAGACCTGGTTTAGATGGCTGCATAAAATATTGTAGAGCTGTTGAGTCATTAAAATTAAAATAAATGTATCAGACTGTTTAGTGCTGCAGGGTTGTCTCTAAATAACTTGTAATTTATTTTAAGTGGCAATCTGTTGTGTGTTTAATTTTCTTGTTTGCCAAACTCAAAGTGGTCGTCGCCTGCTTTTCCCTGAGATCAATAAGCAATTAGACATCTGGAACTGTAGATCTTTGGAGTTTTACCTGATGATGTTTTTCTAGGTCTCTGACTCTAAGGTAGAGCAAATGGACGAGGAGCATGGGCAAAAGGGATACAGGTTTGGGACAGAAAATGTAGCATATGTGAAGACTGGGTTAAAGTCACATAAGTCTCCAAGTATAAGAAATCAAGAAAGTAATATAAGACTTATCACCTTAGTAGACACCCAGTATTCTCTGTGCTCGGGGTCGAGTGGGTCTGCATGCAGTGAGGAAAAAAGGCACCAACACATTCCCACCTGCAGGACATACAGTTTCTCTTTAACCCAACCTGCAAGTCTTGAGACTCTGTGAGGAAAGTGGAGCACCCAGTGGAAACTCGCTCGTGGGAAAAAACTTGACATCTTCTCCCATCTTCTCTCCGCGCCAGGTTTCCAATGACTCTGTGAATCGCACTTTCACAGCTCTCGTCATCTGTGAGAAGGGCAATGAAGAAGGGGAAGGAAAAGAAAACAACAGCAACGCTTTCCCTCACCTCTACAACACAGCTCTCTTCATACCCGAAGGTGTGACGGACGCGATGTACATTTACGTTGCAGTCATTCTGTTGAGGCTTTCACAGAGAAGTCTGCAGTGAGTGTAACAGAAGTATGAGCTCGTATGATGGTTGCTCCTTTTGTTTTTGTCAGGCCCTTGCAGCCACACGGTGCAGAAGTTGAAGCTTCGAGACATCTCAGCCATCACAGTGAAAACCCTCAAAGTGATTCCAGACAGGATCATCGACAACTACAACAAGAGGCAACAGCCGCGATTCAAGTATGTGAGAAACAGCTTGGTCGATGTCTGTATTAACGTTGACGTAGGCTTTCTTTTGAACTATACAGTATCTATTATTAAAGTTATAAATCTGCATACTCAGTAATGCACATTCCACCTGTGTTTACGCACTGGTATTTTTCCTTGTGAGGACCATTCTCTGGACATAATTAAGGATTACGAGTATTCCTTTGTGTGTCTCTTTTTGGTTTCCATTGTGCTTTATTGTCCATCATAAAGCTTAAACTCTTTATGTCTTTGTGTCATATCACCAAAAAGGAGATTATCTTTCATGCTCTCCTCTTTTTCATTATCTCTTTCACCCTCTCGTCCTTCAGGTTTGACCCTCCCGGCCAAGCCATTTCCACAGCAACCCAGGAGCTGCTGCGATTGGCCGAAGCCAACCCCAGTGGCATAGCAAACCTTGACCCCGTGAACGACCTCCAGTTGAAGAGCGTGGACGTGGTGGAGGGCTCCATGAGGCTCCGTGTGCTGCAAGACAGCCTCAAAGAGTTCAACTGCATCCACTCGCCCACCTTTGCAGAGCAGGTGTGTGTTTGTGTGTGTGTTTAATCGTTGAGGCTGTCCTTGAAGAAACTCTTTATGGGAGTTATTTATATATTTTAGATGCACTATGCAGATGAATGATGACGCATGTTTCATTTTACTGTTTGTTTAATAAAGACTCCAAATTCTTTTGTGCAGCAATTGCATATTTATGCAGCTAATTAACATCACACCCTTACATAAGACACTTTACAATCGGCCCCCCTTTTGCAGCCTCCTCTCATTTCTCCCTTTTCGTTCCAGCATCAGTTTCCCTTTTATCCCTTCGTCGTTTCTCCCCTAGTTTCACAATAATAACATCAAACTCCGCCACAAGATTTCTGCTTTTGTGTTTGTGTATCCTGTCTTCCCAGCAGCCTTGTTGAGGAGATAAGATGTAAAAAATCGGAGCCGGCTGTTTCTATAATTACCCATATAGGCTCATAGCTGCAGCTCATCACTGTCTCACAAGCTCGGCGTGTCATTTGAGCCATCTCACACACAAACGCAAAATTCCTCTCATTACTTTGCTAGATAACAAGCTCTTAGTTGCAGTATGACTGTCTCCTCTCATCACTGTTGATTCGCACTTTCTTGTGTCTTTATGAATTGTGGGTATTATAAAGCGCTGGGTAATGCAGTATGCTCTCCAGTGCAAGCTGTTAGTATAAAGTAATTGGCCTCAGTGGGTTTATGTAACATGTTCACCAAGAGACTCCTCTGCGCTGTCAATGAGACTACAATAGGAAACGTTTTCCCCTCCGCCAGAATGCAGAGTTGTTTTTTTTTTGATGCACTGAAATCAGGTCAAGTGCTGCAGCACTGCTGTTGTATACTCAAGTTAAGTAACCATGGTGTGTCTGTGTGTGTGTTTTGTGTGTTTCAGTTTGCTCGGGTTCAGGAGAGGATGGGTTTGCAGGAGGAGCTGGACAGGCTGCTGTTCCTGGTGTCGGATCAGTCTCTGTCTCTGCTGCCTGAATACCACCAGAGGATCAAGGTTTGGACCAGACGTTTGACTCGCTGTCCTGTTTCTGTCAGGGCGTTTTTTATTTCTCAGAATTAGGTCACTTTCCAGTCCTGTGGAGTGAATTTTTGTTTTGGAATTTGAAAATCTAACTTGATCCATATCTTTGAGAATGTTATTTATCGTTTTAGTTTTGTTCTCAAATATTCACATTTGTATTTAGGCCTTAAGGTTAATCCACATTATGACGGTAGAAGTCTCACATTAGGTTTTATTGTTGTGTTCACGTGGAATCAGGAGGGTTGGTAGATGGCAAACTGGATATCATTTCAGTGGATGGGAGCAGGATGATAAAATCAGACGAGACCAGCAGACGGTAGACAGCACTGCTGTCCGAAGTTTAAATATTTTAACTTTTTTCCCTCTTCAACGATGGAGTTTACAACCAGACATTATGTAGCTCCTTCACACTAGAAGAAAACACGGGAGTGATTAAAACAAAATTCATTTGTCTAATATATTTTCTTTCATTCTTTGTGAACAATACAGCGTCACCATGGCAACATATGGTCATACATAATTCTTTTTGCTGTCCTGCCATTCGACTGGACTGTTTGTTTGTTTTCCTTTAAGTATTCCTTTAACTTGCAGAACATTAAGTGCAACTTCCCTGATCCGAGTTCAGCCAGAGGACCATTAAGTGTCTAATTAAGGTGTTAAAATCCCCCAAAATAATGAAAAGACACAAAAAACAGTCCAACATCCAAATATATTCAATTTCTTATGAATGAAAGCAGCAAATCTTCACATTTTAGAAGCTTGAATTAGTAAATATTTGGAGTTTTGCTTGATAAATAAGTTAAATAGACATGAAGTCAGATTAATGAACTAATCATTACAATACTTGTTGTTTGAGATTAAAGACAGATCTTTAGATATTTGTAACCAAGACTCTAGGCCATTAGTTTCGCAGGTATTTGATTATAAACCAGATTATTTGGTTAGGACCGAAGATGAGGACCAACAGACCGAGCTGGACCCCCGAGAGAATTGAGAGAATATCAGGAAATGTAGGACCAAAAATTGAGTCACAAGCCACAAAATATCGAAAAACACAGGGCTCTGATGGTCATTAAAAACCTGGAAAAGTCATGGGATTTCACAATCTCAATTTCCAGGCCTGGAAAAGTCATGGAATAAATAAAAAATCATTGAAAGTTTTGGAAAACTCATGGGAGGTTGTTGTTCTAATGAAACTTATTGTTACAGTAATCTTCCAGGGATAACCTTCTATGTAATGTAACATAGCAGCGAATTCATTTTCTGTAAGTTAGCCATTGACAAAAGGAAGCTCTAATATGCGTCAGCTTGTTTTAGCATCGCCACTGTGGTGTGCAGTAGTCACATTGAAGGACGTGCAATGTCAAGTGAGACAAATTAACTCAAACAACCTATTTGATGCTTGGTATAAATGTAAACTTGCACAGTTCTCATTTTCCATGACTTATACCGGCGAATCCTTCCGCTTGTAGACGTTATGTGTGTATGTGACGTAGTGTGGTGGTGTTTGTTATGGGAAGCGAGACTCTCTTGCCAGTGTGTGTAGAGAGAAGAACCATAACCAGGCCGGCAAGTGCAGCAGACACAGTGAAGTGTATGCTTTTCTGAAATAAAAATTTTATTATGGGTCCTTGAAAAGTCACAGACAGGTTTTGAAATTTTGTCCATGAAATGTGTGGGAACCCTGGAAACAAAGTCCGAGATCACAAGTATTAATATAAGCCTGTAGTTCTTGCTCTATAGATAAAAGATATTGTGACTTTACCATATTTTAGTGATAGAATTGGTTGTTTTTCAGCAGGTGAATTTGATGTGGCAGAAGGGATTTGATTCAGTCTGGCCCCATCTTTTACTTTTTAATTTTTTCTTGCAATTTCATAGAGGTGTAGCATTTTAACTGAGTGCAGGCAGATTCAGTTCGACTGATCCTGAACAGTCACACTCAGAAGTTTATCTCCCCTCTGCTCTCCCTCAGGTGCTGCAGTCCCTCCAGTACGTCGACACCAGCGGGGCAGTTCAGCTGAAAGGCCGCGTTGCCTGTCAGATCAGCAGCCACGAGCTGCTGCTGACCGAGCTGCTGTTCGAGAACGTCCTGAGCCCGCTGGCGCCCGAAGAGAGCGCCGCCCTGCTGTCCTGTTTGGTGTTCACACAGAACACGCAGGTGGAGCCGCACATTACCAACACGCTGCAGGAGGTGAGGAGGAAGTGGCTCGTTCTTGCTTGTATCTCATGGAGAGCTTGGATATTAAAGTGACAGTCATGATGTGTGTACTGACATACTGTACAGACTCTGCCTCCTCCATGGGTGACTCACTCACACACATAGTACATCTTCTCCCTGCAGAAAGGACAGTAAGGGCACTCCACCTGACTCATCCCAGTCACTCGCTCACTTTTTAATTCACTCGTCTGTCTCTGTCAAACTCGGCTCTGCTGTGTCAGTGTGTGTTGTTAAACGACCCCTGATACATGAAAGTGCTTTATGAGAGCCTGAATTAATGATGACCTGAGCTCTGCAGACCTGCGATAGGAGAGCAGAGTCTTCATGGTACAGTTTGTAAAACAGATTTCTTGAACATCACCAAGAGGCGGGAGAGTGATGCATTTAAGGGCCGCTTGTAAAACTAAAACCACTGTCTTTTACTTACTCTTTCCCACCTGCTCCCCCACAGATACAGTCAGTATTTATGGGAAAGCCTAGAAAACGCCTCAGCCTTTCACACTGAGGGGAAAACATGCTGAAGAGTTTCTGTGTGGCTTTCTGTATAACTATTAAACTTAAGAAATCCAGAATTAAGGTTTAAATTGGTCCTTATTGTTTAACCAGAAACAGCCTCAAAATCGCTATCGCCAAACCCACCAAAAAAATAAATGTAATAGTGATCCTTATGTGAGTTTAAAACTGTTTTCCCAGCATTTACAGGCTGGAGGAAAAGACTGTTTCCCCCTCGCCGACTCTGCTCTCACTACGCCCCCTAACTATGACTAGACACTGACTGTATCTCTCCCTCTGTCTCTTTGTCTTTCTCTTTCAGGGCATCGATCGGGTGCTGTCAGTGGCCAAGCGTATCGGAGAGCTGCAGAGGGACTGTGGGATACCACAGACAGCTGAGGAGTTTGTTGGCCAGTTCAAGTTTGGCCTGACAGAGGTGGTGTACTGCTGGGCCAGAGGCATGGTGAGGTTTAACTCCTTGTCGTCGCACTTGATTGTGACTCCATTTACACCTGGTAATAACATGCAATCTGTGTCTGGATGAGAAGAAAGCTGCACATCAAAGGAGCACTCAACCGATTTCACATTTAAAGATGGGTTTACTCGTCATGCGGAGAACTACACAGCCTATGAAAACAGGTGCATGTCTTTCTTGGCTCTAAAAAGGGCTTTTCAACGTCTGAAAAAAGTCTCAGCTTGAGCACGGAGATATCAAAGTCTTAACAGTAAGCCTGTGTTACAAACTTGGGGCAGGAGTTTGAAAGATGAGCTTTTACCAGACATTGATGGTCTGACAAACGATGCTTTTAAGCATCATGGGCATTGTAGGATTCAAGACATCTCAACCTCTACTGCATCGATCATGGCTTTTCTTTTTAACGTGAATCTTGTGAGTCCCCCAACATTATGGAAGTGCAATACTTAATCTCTAGAGTACGTCTTTAAAGCTGAAGTGTGGAACTTCCACATGTAAATGAACGTCCGTTGCATTCAAGCCCTCCCTAAACAAGTTCACACAATGCTGATTAAGCCTGTCGCCACCTGGGAACGCTCTCTCTGTTTTGCAGTTTGGGTTGTGGTTAGAGGATTTTCCCAGGCTGGGGCACTGGATGCCGTTTATGTCAACCAGCCAGAGCTAAATTGGACAGGAAGTGGGGAGAGACTCTAGCAACGGAGCAGCAGCAAGGAATATGACAGAAAATCCCAAGGAGCATCCAAGAAAAGTTCCTGGAGTGGATGCTCCAAAAAGAAAATGGCTGTCAGAGGAAGGATTTTAGTTAAAAAAACAGAAGTGATCGACAGCATCTTCTGAATATTGAAGGGGACGTGTTCCCTGTGTCCCCAACATAATCTGCACTTAACGCTTGCAGGCATTTGTCATTAGCACATGTCCACAGTGTTTGTGTAAATACCTTTCTTTTTTCCAGCAAAAAATGGCAGGACGCTGGGGAGCGCTTCCTCCCAGCACGTCATTAAAAAGCACTACAACAATATCTTGACACTAACATTAGCCAGGTAGCTAACATAAGGCTGCATTAACAGAGGTTGGCTACACAGTCAACTCAAGCTTACAAAGCAAGAAGAATAAAAACACAATACTCACCTGTAACATCCAATGTCTGCTGACTGATCTGCTCCCAGAAAATGAGCTTTTCTGTCTTTGTTGTGACCGTAGACAGTAGCCTAGCTAAAGAGGCGGCAGTGATGTCACCGGCACCTTTGTTAAAAGTTCCGAGATTTTCAACGTGAAGCACTCAGAGTGGCAGCAAAAAAAAAGTCGAGCACCCTAAAAAAAACATATATGCTTGCTCCTCTTTGAGAACAATTAAAAAACATGCCAGAAAAAATAGCCATTTGGACACAGGCCCTTACTCTCACTGCCAGAGGGGGGAGACAAAAGTTTCGCACTCCAGCTTAAACACAGGTGTAAATACATGCAGAACACACTGCAACTGCACTGCAACAGATCTGCCTAGAGAACATCAGGTGGTCTTTTCTGCAGTGTGATCAGATCTCAGCTAAGTTTAAACACAAGCTGTACCCCTACAGCCCGCCTAGACAGTTCAAAGGTCACCTAACACCACATCTTTCTATATTAGCTAACAAGAGCACTCATAGTAACAAGTGCAATGAGGCAAACATATATTAAGAATAAACAGTTATTGTCATTATCAAATAATCTGCTGCTTTTCTTTTAGTTAGTTTATTTAAATAATACTGTATGAGATCTCAAAGCTTGAGTTTTGATTTTTATTTATTTGTTGTTATCTTAAATTGTTTTATTGTTTGAAATACTTAATATCAGATTTTACATAATGTTAACGGCAGAAATTGTATATAACATTCATAACTATGATTTCTTGAGTATATAATCACCTGAAAATAACAACTGTGTGTTTTCGTTACCTTAGAATGAGCAGATTATATCTACATACAGAGCGGGTCCTCCTCTGTGGAGGCAGCCATGTTGTTCTACAGTAGCCCAGAGCGGACAAATCAAACACAGGCTCTAGATAGGGACATTTGTGTTTTCATAGTGGTGACTGTAGTCCTCTATGTATGGCACACGGGAGAAGTTTCAGTTGGTTGCAACCTCACCGCTAGATGCCACTAAATCCTACATACTAGACCTTCAAGACACATTCAAACACAACTGTATTTACAGCTCAATGTGTGAACTTCACCATCTTGTCATGTCATGTCTCACCCTCCTTCTGTCTCACCCCCTCCGTCCCACCACAGCCATTCGCAGAGATTGCCCAGCTGACCGACGTCCAGGAGGGCACAGTGGTCCGCTGCATCCAGCGCCTGGATGAGGTCCTAAAGGAGGTGCGACAGGCCGCCCGCATCGTGGGAGACTCCGTCCTGGGGAGCAAGATGGAGAAGGCCTCCCTGGCCATCCGCAGGGACATCGTCTTCACCGCCTCCCTCTACACCCACTGAGAGAAAGAGAGCCGAGTGTTTCTTTGTGTGAAAGGTGTGAGAAAGATGTGGGGGAGGTGAAGAGATGCTTTATGTTCACAAGTGCTGTATGTGCCTATGAAACATGTTTACAATTCCTGACAACGAGGAAGGGAATGATTTTAACCAACAGACCAAAGTACAGACTGTAGGAACATGAAATCTGTAATTTATTGTACAGTAATAAAAATCTGTATTCCAAAAAATGTGCTTGCCTCATGATGTTTGTAGAAGTTGAAATGTTTCACTGCGTGCTTCACATCCTCCTGGCTGCTCTGACATCCTGTAAACACCTCCTGGAGGAGAAATCTGCCATGTGAGGACAACATGCGTGAGAGGGGGAGAAACTGAGGTGCTGAAATGTCACGCAAGGAGAGAAATGTCTTTGTTGAGCAGTGACGGGATGCTCCTGCACAGTGCATGTGCAGCTTTAACAGTCCGGACTGTCGCTTTAAGACAACGATAGCTTTGTGTCTGATTAATTCAATGTACGGCGACGCGTTAGTGGAGAAACCTTATCAGACTCCAGCCGCACACACAGGGAGACAGAGGAGAGGAGAGGAGGAGCGCTGCGAGAGAATTGGCTTCACTTACAAAAAAAAAAAACACTTGAAGTTATTATTATAATAAAACCGTGGGTGTTTTTTAAGATGAAGACATCTTGAGGATGGGTTGCTCGGAGTAAAAGTCTGCATTAACGCGCACGAAAGGAGGGATTTTTTTCCATCAGCAGCTTGGAGTAAAAATATATCACAGGAGGAGGACAGAATATGTCGTCGGAAAAACACGGTGAGGTGTTTTAATTATATTAAATGTGGCGCATTTTGAAGCCTAATTCTTCTCAACCCCCACATTGAGACGTGAGGATTTGTTCTTTATATAGATGGACATGGTTTTGTGTGATACATATCAGGCTGGGGGGATCTTCTCCCCCAGCTCCCCCTCTTGTCAACATCTCCATCCGCTATTTATCTGCACAGGGCTGCTTCTGTAGGATGATGCACCGCTGTGTGGGTGCAGCCTGGGGGGAGAAAAAGCACCACAGGGCCTCTTGTTACATCCATGGTGCTCAATAGAGAGTTTAAAGTGTCATTGTTAGACTTTATGTGCTTATATTTGCATCTTAAATCGGTTATTGTATTCCCTTTCTGCAGGACTTCCTGTGCTATTTTACATCAGCAGGCCACTTCACAGTGTATTATGGGGTTATTGTGATTTCTCCCTTTCTCTGTGTCTCATTATCATCATTACGCACAGGCCTACGTACATCTCTCCTGACTATTATAGACATCAGTGTGGGTGTCCTCCTGCGCGTGCACGCCGTCTCTTGCGCGTGTTTAATAGCCTTAATTAATAATAATCCTTCACGTCTGGTGCACTTTCCAGTTTTGACTTTATATCTTTTAGGATGTAAGAACACCAACAAGGGATGGAGACGCTTCACAGTGATCATAATAAGGGATAAAGATCACAGTGATAAATGTGCCATTGATGCTGTAAAGGGCAGACTGTACAGGAGACTGCAGTTTGGGTTGACTGTTGTCTAATCAACCCTGTGTAGCCCATAATAATCCATCACAGATGCTAATAAAAGAGCAACAGCAGGCCTACAGTATCATGTTATTCATGAGGATGCAGAACATTCACCAGTTTAAATAGAGATGTGATGCCTTGCAGATGTCTGAGTGGAGATGATGAATAAAGCTCAGTATTGTGTTTTTGGAATAATATTCTTTCAGTTGTCGTGCTGCTTTCATCTAACGTGGGATTAATTTACACCTGCAATAACAGATGAATACAGCTGGTGTGATAGAAAACCAGACAGTATTTGTTCTTACTGTCCCTTAAAAGAGCCCTGGCACCCTAATTTAAAGGGACAGTTCACCACAAAATCAAAAATACATATTTTACTTCTTACCTGTAGTCCAGTTTATCAGTCTAGATTGTTTTGCTGTGAGCTGCAGAGTGTTGGAGATATCGGCCGTAGAGATGTCTGCCTTCTCTCCAATATAATGGAACTCAATGGCACTTGGCTTGTGGTGCTCAAAGCGCCAAAAAAATACATTTGAAAAACTCAACAGCAATGTCTCTTTCCAGAAATCATGACCCTGTTATTCAAGATAATCCACAGACCTTGTTGTGAGCAGTTTCATGTAGGAACTATTTTCTTTCTACCAAACTACACCTGCCAACTGTATTACTGCTCAAAAGGAGGCGCGCATCTACTCATGGACATTAATGGCGTCCTCAGCTGAGATGTAACCTTAGCTAGCTCAGTGGTGCTAGGTGAGCTAGCAGTAGATGCACACCTACTTCTGCGCGGTGATTCGGTTGGTGGGTGTAGGTCTTTTGAGAGAAAATAGTTCCTATGTGAAACTGCTCACAACAAGGTCTGTGGATTATCTTGAGTAACCGGGTCATGATCTCTGAAAAGAGAGAAGGCAGACATCTCCAACACTCTGCAATTCCCACCAAAACAATCTAGACTGATAAATACCGCTACTGGTGAAAAGCAAAATGTGTATTTTCGATTACGGGTTGAACTGTTCCTTTAAGTTCCTACTCCTCACACAGAGAGCCCTCTGAGTCAAATCTGGTCCACAGTGAGCTGTAGCTGCACATAATAACAATACTACATTACATGTTACAGCTACATGCTGGTTCAGTGGACGAAGCAGAGTTATCATTAATGTTATTAGTCGCAATTGAGCTCTTTATCCACTACCACAAGTCAAAATGTCCCCCGTGAGAAAAGCCCACAGTTAACCTCAATATGTCAAATAGTAATTCACAGCTAATGTGTAGTAGCATTGTAGCTAGAATGGGATCAATATAGTGACTATTAGCCCACTTCTTAAGATATTAAGACATGTAAAGCTCGATGTAATTCAATCATAAAGCTGCTATACTAGTGAAAGCAAAATACCTCTTTAAATTACCTATAAAAATACACAAAAGAGTCATTTTACTTTGGTTAACAACCCCTGAGACCTGTTTGTGAATAATAATAGCCTCCATCCATCCATTCATTTCAGCTGTGGCAGCTCACACCTACAACTTGTTTGAGAATTCTGACACTTTATTTTTAACTGGAAATACCTGCAGCATCACCTGCCCTGTCGTAAGTGCTGTGCCCACAGGCTGTATTCAGTATGATAAAGAAAAACACATGTTTTCTGATTGGTCTAAAAGCTGATACAGATGTGCTTTGGGTAAGTACAACTTTGAAATTTTAAATCACATGGAAAATTACACTTTTATCAATTGTCAGGATTTTGAAAAAATGATGCCACCACGATGAACCATAAAGCCAGCAGTCTTGATAAATTCAGGTTGTAGGGGGGCTATGTTTAACAACAACAAAACTATGTCAGATAATCTTTTTTACAAACTCTCACTCAACACCTGCAGTACAATCTAAGTATGTTCAGTACTTCCCTAACACATGCATTTTTGCGAGACATCGCAGGCAGAGTGCTGGTCTGTGCATAAGACTGTTTCACGCTGAAGTGTTTTAAATATTACAGTTGGAGAGAAAATGCAAGTGTTTGTGAACGGCCCCTTTTACTGTAATTCATCAAGAGTTTTGTTAGTTTTTGTATTCTGTATTTACTGTGGAGGCATGCAAGAAAAACAAAGTTTTCTTCATGAATTCGGCGTAATAAGGGGTGGGTCATTGATATACACATGGTCTTTTAAAGTCTGGGTAAAGCAAAAATAAATTTGTGTTACGAGAAAAATATGTTACCACCACTGACTGTAAAGATGGACGACACGTCTCCACTTACCCCCTGTACAGAAGTGAAGCTAAAATATTGCAGATATGGCCGCTGCCATCTTGCTCTGGCAACATTATTTGGAGCCAGAGTCTGCACAGTAGCAATCTCCATGTTATCAAATTCCACGCCCACACACCTGTCTGACCATTTACTAGCAGCATCACTAAATATGAGCCCACGGATTGGCTCACACAGTCGTCAATCATGTTGTAAAATCTAATTTTATAGCATTAAATAACTCATTTAAACCAAACTTATAGGAGAAACACTTGAACAAACAGCAGCCTGATAAAAACTACCTTAAATGACAGAAACCATCTTTGAGAAAAATTAATTTTATGTGTATTTTGGGTTTTTAGTTTGGCCCATCCACTAACATGGAGAGGGCTGGCTTAATGACCTGTACTGCAGCCAGAAACTGGGGGTGATTAAGATGTTTCGGCTTCACAGCTGGGGAGCCGTCATGTCGTCCATTTTTATGTACAGTCTACGGTTACAACAAAAAAATGTGTTATTAACCACCCAGTCAAATTTGGATGACTTAAAAGAATCGTGTACAAAATTAGGTTTCAAAATGGTGAAATAAAAAGCAGCTTTCTGTGGTCTTAGACACTGAGGGTGTGTCTGCTCAAGGAGCTGAAATGACAAATGTGCGAAGCAACAGACTTTCATTAGCAGCTAAAAAAGTAGCACAAAGCACACGCAACCAGAGCTGAAGAATGAGCTGGCATGCAGCAACAGACTCTTGTTAGCAGCTAACGATAGCACAAAGTGCTATAATGTATAATGTGTTTAGAGATAAATCATTGATTATACTGTACCTGACTTTAAAGCCAATGTTTCGGACATTTTACTGCATCATGTTACCTATTTTTTAACCGTTAATTCACCGCTCCCCAGCTTCTCTCTTCTTTTAGACATATCTTTGGCCTTTAAATTGGAGAAACACCAACATGTGTTTTTGTCTCTCATGTTTGCCAAGCTGCCCGTCACGTCACATCATGCCCTTTTAAAGGTGTCCCTTCCCTCGTGTTCGCTCCCCTTCCTCTCTTGTCTGTTTCTGGTCCACTTCCTGCTTGTGACAGAGTCGGGGACTGTTATGTAAAGCCGGTCCCCGAGCACAAGTCGTCATCCCTCATCACTCAGCTGCTCCGCTCTCTCTCCGACTGCCTCCTGCTCTCCTTCCTCTGTCCCATCAAATCCTCACTCCTCCATCCTCACCTCCATCTATCTCCATCTTCTCCTCCTCCTCCCTCCTCATGTCCCTGTCAAACCGGATTACCTCGGCCACTTCCCTGCTGTGAAAACACGACACCCCCCATCAGTCATTTTCAATGTTAAACAAACACAAAGGGAGCATGTGAGGTGTGAGCGTGAAATGTTCAAAAGATGCTTCAGACAGACCATCAGATGAAATTCTCCACCTCAGAAATGCCACATCTTTAACCGCTAATAAACATCGTTTTTGAAGGCAGGAGGAGAGAAAAAGGCATTTCTGTTCTGTGGAGGTGAAAATGTCAATCACTGTCATCATTAGCACACAGACTGCACAGGTTTTCTTTCTTTGCGGAGGCTGTTTGAAGTCGTGCTGAGGAGCTGTGGTCTGTGTAATTGTTTCTCCCTCTCTTCAGCAGCAAGATAAGACATATTACATTGAACACGCGGACAAACGTGTAGCAGTGCTCGAGTTAGATAACATGCCCTCTCTCTTACATCTGTTTCTTTTATTGTTCTTCCTCTGCTTTTTCTATTTGTGACTCCTCTCCTACCTGCTTTGTTCTTATCTTCCCTCCCTCTCCTTCTTCTTCTTCTCTCAGGTCTCGATGACTCTGGCCGTCAGACCATGCAGCCTCCTCCATACCTCCCCGGCCCACAAGACCCAAACATGCCCCAGCACCCCACCATGCAGCCTGCACCGGGCACCCAACCTAACTACCCTCCTCCGCCTCCTCCTCCGGGCTCAGAGGGATACCTCCAAGAAACCCAGTTCCAGTGCGCCCCGCTGGGACCGCAGGGGGCCCCGCAGGGTTACACGGTCCAGACCCAGGCCCCTGGTGGCACCATGCCTCATCCACCTGTAGGATACCTCCACCCAGGCTACCCGCTTCAGCTGCAGCCCTGCACGGCTTACGTACCCGTCTACCCCATGGCGTCGGTGAGTCAGAGACAAGCAGAGTGCTTTTAAAGATTTCACAGGTCTGACATCAGGCTGCTGCAGAATTACACCAGTCTCTGTTCAATATATCGTACAGTTCTTTCCACCTCATATCACCACTAATGGTTCTTATGTTTTCCATCCTACACGTTCTATTTTACAGCTCCATTAGTTTCCTAATAAATTACTAGGAGGGATCTTTGGAAACAAGTACGTCATTTGGTACTAATTTTAGCTAAAACACAGACAGTGTTCTGCTAATTTGTGATAAATGTTTCTATGAATTTCCTCCGTAGAAAAGTTAACTCAGAAAATGTTTGCAGCAGTGTCCGTAACAGCTAACTTGTTGATGCAGTTGATGTGGATTTCTTGTGGACATACAGATGCACAAGCATACAGTAGAATATTTACTTGATACAATAATTCTACAAGCACATTGCATTTAAACATTTTTGTTTCAGGGTACTAGGCTTTTACATTATTCTAAATGCTATTACTGTACATTGCTTATTGCAGTTTTCTGGCTGGTAACAGATAACAGGAAAGACTAGCTTTATTTGTATTGCACATTTCAAACAAAAAAAATATGAGAGGAGGAAGATTTTTTTATTTTGCATCATGAGAACAAAGTCAGAAATCGAGAATAAAGTTGAAATTTGGAGAATAAAGTTGCACTTTTGGTATAAAAAAATGGAGGAAGGTTTTTTCTGCACTTTGAGAATTAAGTTTAATTGTCAAGAACAAAGTTGAAACACCATTTCACGAGTGAAGCTGAAATGTTGTGAGCAAACCTGACATTTCAAGGTTAAAATAAGACTTTTGAGAGTGAATAAAACTACTAGCATTAGCTTCTTAATGCTGCCTTTAAAAATGCCTGTGAAATTGTGAATCAGTTTTAGTGACAAGGAAATATTTTCTCTTTTAGCGCAGAAAAACTGCGATAATGAGTAGTGGGACTTTGATTAGATCGTGCTGGATGCTGTGTCAGTTCAGAAGGAAGAGGTTGTTGCATTCGTGCAAAGTGAAACAGCTGATAATGGACACATGCAAGGGCATCGATAGTAACACCTGCATGAAATGTTGTAGGATTGTATCACAAGACACAATTTGATAGACCAGAGGAGTTGATTTTATTCTTGACATTTAGACTTTATCGGCAAAAATCTAAATAGATAAATAAGTAAATAAAATCTTTCTTCTCTGATTTACTTTTCGTTGTGGCTGGCAGTAATACTGAGCAAGCTGGCACCAAATGTTAATACGGCATCAGACAGAAGTTGGACTCTTACGTCGGACAGACGTTAAATTTTGGTTGAAATGAAACTAACGTGACGTTTTTCAGACTTTTGGTCTCCATTCCTCATGACTAAATGTTGTTATTCTCTGTCAAGATGACATTAGCAAGAGATCACTGGAAGACGTTGGATTTTGGTTATTTAACTCAACTCAAAACCAACAAACTATCAACGTCATCTGTCATCAGTATTTGACGTCAAATTGATGTTAGCATAAGACATCCTAACATTAGCCCCTTTTACACTGCCAGATTTTCGGTGAATGTTGGGTTTTGCCGGCAAACTGCGAGCGTTTAGACACACAGAGCCGGATTGGCGAGTTGATCCGAGGTGCCCAATTCTCCGCCTCGTAGGGTAGTCATATTGGTGGAACAGTTTTGGTCTAAACAAAGCGAGGCGGCTTTCCTGTTGATGACTTGTGGGAGGGGCTGTTGATGACGCCGCACATTCGACCCACTGGCGTGGACTTCAAACCCGGAAACTTGCTCACGCCCCCCCCGTTACCCCGAAAAAGGCACATTCTGTATAAACAAAAGTAGGCAGGCGGCATTTTGCCGCACTCCCCGATTTTGTTTTTATACTGCCAATGCGGAAAGAAGAGGGATTGGGCTTTCCTGCAAATTTGCACAATTCCTATGTAAAAAGGGCTATTGAATTTTGGTCACCTGGCATCACAACCTAAATTCAACCAAATGTTTAACGATGTTGATAGACAGTTGGGAAGTTTACTTAATTCTCGACACTTCGACTTTATTTTCAAAATGGAAAATTAAAATAAAAAATCCTCCTTCCTTAAAAAATCTCCTCATTTTCCATCTTTATGCCTGGTCCCAATACTCCAAACATAAGACAGCAAGACTAAAAACAACAAATGTACCAGAACTTTAAGCATGCTGGATGAAATTGCATCAATAACTTTCATAATTATAAATGATATCCTCAAGATCAGTGGTTTCTAACCTGGGGGTCAGGAGGTCACAAGAGGTCACCTGATAAATCTGAAATACTGGGAAGTTTTATCTCTCCGGTACTTTAAAAACTTTTAAATGAGACCATTTGGAGTGCCTCAGTGGCATCCGGCTTAAAGCACTGAACCACAAACAGTACAGACCCCGATTCACATCCTTTGTTGCATGTCATCTCTCTCCCCCTCATTTCCTGTCATCTCTCTGCTGTTGGCTATCTATTAAAGGCACAACATCCCCCAAACAACAACAAAAAAATTAGATCATTTGAGAAGGGAACATCAGTCTTTGGCTGACAGTTCACATGAAGCCTGAGATGAGGGGATGTGAGATGGCATTGCTTTGGTATAAAAACAGGTTGTGAACCAGCGCTCAAGATCCTTTGTTCTGTTAATTTACTCATTCATTTTGTGCAATGTTTTTGAAATACAGCTGCGCATATTTACACAGTTGATAAAACCCTTCACACTATTCCCTAAAGTAAACTGAAAGTTGTGAAATTAGCCCTCAAATTGTGACTCATCAAACAAATCAAAACGCTTTTGTGCTACCACAAGTCTCACCACTACTAAATGCACTGTATGTAAAGAGCTGCGTCTAATCTTCTCCACTTCACTGGACTCTTTAATAAAACTAAATATTTAAAATCCATATATAATTCATGAACGTGCGCATACATTTTTGTGTACAGGAGCGTGGTTAGAAAAATCTGCACCGCAGCTGCAATCTCACAAATGCATCATAGGTTTTAAGACAATTCAGGCCTCGCTGCGGATACAGCTTAGACATGCACGACTCTTTAATACATGCAACAGAGACTCGTGCAGCTGTCCTCCTCTTTGACTGTGTCACCTTGTCCCTGTGTCTTCTGAGTGGAAAGTGCTTTGTAAGCTGCTCTAAAGCACTGGCACTTACTCTCTCTGTCTTCCTCTCTCCCTCTGCTCAGGGTCAACCCTACATGCCGGCGGCAGGAGGCCACCCAGGGATCCCACCAGGCCAGATTCATCCCATGCAAATGCCACCCAGCATCACTCTAATGGACCGTCGACCGCCACATGACTACCTGCCCATCGCTGTGCTCACCACCGTCTGCTGCTTCTGGCCAACAGGCATCATTGCGATCATCAAAGCCGTGCAGGTTAAATGCCACTTTATCGTATCTTTCATCTTTGAGGATTATTAGCATAATGTTGCCTTCACCAGGGAGACTTTGTCATGTAAATGCATGAAGTCATTTTACCCTTCGTTTTATTTTCAGACATATTTAAGAGGTACACTCTAAGGTACTATTAATCGCACTTATTTTAGTCACATTTAGATTTAGTTTTTTGGGAAAACCTCCATAGCCCTAGGGATGGCAGTGTCATTCAGAGTACCACTTCCAGACTGAAATATCTCAACAACTATTTGATAGATTGCCATGAAATGTTGAACAGACAATAATGGTCCCCAGAGAATGAATCCTACTGACTTTTTCTCCGGCGCCATCGTCAGGTTGACGTTCGTGTTTATACATGAAATGTCTCAACAACTTTAAAATGAATACAATTTGGTGCACACAATCACATCCCTCTCTTGCTTATGTCTAAATATGCACAAGATGAAACATGTTCCCATCAGCCCTAACTAAATAAGTGAATATTATCATGCTAATATGCTAAACTAAGATGATGAACGTGGTACACATTATACCTGCTAAGCATTAATCTTGGATCAGCTATCACTGTAGCAACAATAAGCCTCTTGAAGCAACAGTATTCTGGGAGATCTGGTGTAGCCAGCAGATATCCAAGCTAAGGCTTCCTCTCCCATGCGTCGGCCATTTTCATATGACTGCAGCTGAATGTTTAAAAAAGCAAATGCTAAATTGTAAAGCCTAAAGCTAAATCATCAGACGAAAGCCAGTGGATTCCAAGACTGCATTTCAGCCAACATGTTCTGTTTACCTGCTGCTCAAACGTAATTGGTCGATACTATTTGGACTACAAACTGAAACCAGAATGCCTTCAATACCAAAATCTTGTCCCGTTGCCTGCAGATTCTTAACATAGATATCTGTTTGTAGAGATTAGCCAAACATCATCAAGTTATTATTCTAATTTTGAGCATGTTAGCATGCTGACATTAGCATGTAGCTCAAAGCACTCCCAAAGGCCTTCCCCAATACAACCTCACAGAGTCACTATTACAAGTCATTGATGCACAAATAGACCTAGATACAGGGTTGGATACAAGACCCTGTTCAATCCTATGAAAGGTGCGCAGTAGTGCATGAAGCCAAAAACATTCAATTGTCACGTATAAAATGACGTGGATGATTGGCACTGCTTCCGCATCATTGGGCCCATAGAGCAGGCGCACTAGAGACTCCCTACTTCTGGCTTAACACTCTGCTAACTTGAAAGGAAATAAAATGCTTTCATTGTCTTTTAGACTTTCCAAGTGTTATCAGACTGAATGGAGGAAACAAGTCATTTTGCAGACTTCTCTTTTGCTACGTAATTCAATAGGAAAAGGTGTTTTTAGGGCACATAGCATCACATGACGGGTGCATGTGCATCTGTAGTCTAGACGCTATGAAAAATAGCTTCATAGTTTGGTGCACTTCCTGAAGGGCCTGGCATGACTGTAGCCATTTAAAGAGGAACATTACTTTTTTTGTCTGTTAGTTTTTCTGTTCTTCCTCAGAGCCTAGTAACCATAAAAATTTCACAGTTACTTCAGTGGTTCCACCATCTGCCATTTTCACAACTGGGGATACTAACTGCAAATAACTTACACTGATACTCATCAGTAAATGGAGATAGATGCTATCCTCTTCCTGTTTTGGTTGCACAGTGGTTGACTCACTTCCTTTGTGCCGCCAGGAGATCGTACCCAGTGGCAGACGGAGCTGCATACTGGAACCAGTGTAAACACTGATGGTGTCAGTATCCTATAGGAATTATACGTTCCACTTTAACACGTATGTTATCAAAACTTTTATACTTCACAGCCAGTGGCAAAGGGAAAGTGCAGACGTGCATGTCTGGATTTATGTAACCTGTTTAAGGAGGATTTATCTTGGGTCAGTGCACCACCATTACACCTACAGGTCACACTTTCATCTATATGACCTCTGCATTAAAAGGCACTGTTTGCTCTTTTACAAGCCATTTACTGCTGCTATTTAACACACAAGTGAAGTTGAGCGTGATGCAAGGAATGTAAAGGCTCAGTCTGGTGGCTCTCATGCCTCATGATGCCCGTTGTTTGCCTCTGTAATGGCAGACTGCGCTGACCAACATGCACACAACAGACCACATTACGTAACTGCATCATTGTCGGTGCAATGGGATAGAATGGATTTTTTCCTCTGGGCCTGCTCAGCTGGCTTTGAGTTAAGTTGAGCTGACAAGGCATGGACCCACCGGTCTGAGCTGTATATGTTGTTATGGTGTGTTAATGCTGTGTGGAGTGGCCTCTTTCTGCACATTCAGGCTGTGCTGCAGTGAAATCGATCCATTCATGGTGTTTTAGACTCTTTCCTGCTCCCACTCGTGCATCTTCTCGTTACATAACATGTTTTCTAATTTCTCCTCTCTCCCACACACCCATCCCCTCCCTCCTGCATCACTTAGGTGCGCACGGCGATAGCCAGAGGGGACATGGTAACGGCGGAAATAGCCTCCCGCGAGGCACGCAACTTCTCCTTCATCAGCCTGGCTGTTGGCATCGCCTCCATTGTGCTGTGCACCATCCTCACCGTGGTAGTCATCATCGCCTCGCAGCACCACGACGACGACTGGGAGCCGTAACTCCACGCAGTGTCAGACAGATGGGAAATCATGGCATATATTAGCTAGCTAACTACTCTCAATCGTTTTGGAGGAAATAGGAGCGCTGAGAATGCAAACTGCTACTGCATTGCTGGCCCTCTGTGTACAGCTACACACACACACACAGACCTAACCTGCTGCCATCAAACACACGACCAAATAACACCAATCACAGCTGATGTTCAAACACCAAATACAAGCAGCTGTCAAATGAGGTCCAGTATTGCTGTTAGCACAGCAACCGCTTAATATTTACACTCAGATGTGAGCTGCAAAAGGGAAACAAAGCTCCCTGTATTAACAATTCATTTGACGCTGATTAATTTATACAGATGATGTAGTTAGATGAGAGGATAGGTCACTGTGTGTTTCAGTTTTAAATATTCCAGCAACTAAATCTTCTAAATGGGCCCACGCAGAGTTACTTTTAGGATAGTTAAATGCACATTTTAGTAGTACAGGTACAAGTACATGTGTTTTATTCTTTAAAAACAAAAAAAAAGTGCCATGTTGAAACAGTGTTGATTTACAGAGTAGTATTATTGCTGACACACTCCGATAAGAGACTGTCAAACTGATTGAAAGTGTTAGAGGGAGTGATCAATACACATTTAACACACCAAATGGAGACTGGACTGACAGTGTCTGATGTAACCAAACAGTATTTATTTGAGATTGGTTGTTCATATGTTACGTGGACATTTTAGCCGGATGAGATGATACATAACTTGAGAATTATATGTTTGTTGATTTATTTAAAAATCTGTTATTTATTAAGTTATTCAATATCTACCCTCGCATCGATTTGTCTGTTATAATTTAAAGTATATCACTAGTTTGTTGCAGCTATCTGACACTTTGAAATTGGCTTAAATTTGATATCTGATGATGACGCACTTTGTAGTAACCAGTCGAGATGACGCAACTGCTTACATTAATAGTTCTTATAGTGCATGATAAATATAAATTTTAAGCTCATGGGCGTCTAGTGCAATAATAGCTTGTCTCCCGGCTGTTGGCGGGAATATTTCCTGAAATGTTTTTAAGTGTGTGGTACAGTATTTTCCAAACAAAACAAGAAAAGGAGACAATTTAGATAAGTATTTGAATCTTAGGTTTGCAAATATTGTTTTCGCAAGTATTTTAGAAGTGTATTGGCCTATTTTGTGTTGCACATCTCTTAACTATTTAATCTCTCAGACACTGTGTGTGAAACTTTAGTGCAACTTTATGAGGCAACATAACCCTGCATGTCATCCTCAGTTTGTTTCCATTTGTCTCAAATATCGAGGCTAGACGTGCGGCTGTGAGCTCCTATAATGTTGTTTCACTGTTGTAACACAAAGAGTCGGGGTTCAACACATATGAGTATGGTCTCCATAATGTAGCAGCAGGTGTGCTGTTGTTCGTAAGAGCCAACATGGCCGTATAACGTTACTGTGTGAACTGTTATATGAGGTATTATGGGAGGAACTGAACATGAATGTTTCCAAAAGGAGAGAGAGAGAAAATATTAATGCCTATACTGTATTGTAGCACTTTCCGCTCTATGAAATCTTTCCTCTGGTCTCTTTCCTCTCTCTGTTTGTCTTTCTCCTGTCCACATGAGTTATTGGACCTATTAATATTTCCCCTCTGCGTCCCCCATTTTTTTCCTCTGTTGGTTCCTATGATGATGCTATTTTTAAAAGAATATACAGAGATATTAAAAATTATGTTTGTTGACAATGAACACAAATAGAAGCAGTATAAATACAGTTTATTCTGTAGTTTATATATTATTATTGTTCTTATTATTAATATTATTATTGGCAACTGCATTGCATTTGATTATCACTAATGTATAATATTAAGTACATGTGGGCACGTATTTATCAAATGTCTACCCATGTGACCAATTTAGGAGATCATTTTTCAAGTCAAGAATGTTGCAGTTTGTTGTAAAACTGTTAAGTCTTGTGTTAAACCACTTGGTGAACCACATCATGATATACGTCACCTACACCAGCTACCTAACTCGGTAACTTAGCGATGTTCCCCACACTGGTAGTATCTTATCAGATGTGTTTCATCCAGCAACAACTGGTCTTTTTGTCAGCCAGAAAGTAAAAGAACGATCAAAACCTGTTTCTCGTGGAGTACATCCTGGCACACGCAGAGAAAATATGACGTCACCTACACGTCCTGTGTAGTCGTTCAAATAACGTATTTTCACCGTCTTATACTACCACAGTTTTATGGCAAACTCTTGACTTGCAAAACTTTCTTTTAAGTTGACAAACGTCATATGTGTAATTCACTGCACAACTCAGACAGAGTCAAAAATGATTTGTCTTTTCCCTTTGACTACACAACAAGTTTATTCTGGAATAAGGAAGTCCACAGGAAGGCGAGGGACTTTACCTCTCTATAATGCTCCTGAGAGCCAATTCAGTAGTGAAAAAGTTTTAAAAAGAGATATTTATCAAGTGACGTCCTCATACAGAGTGGTGCAGGAATGAGTCCTAATGAATGAGTTAGAATTTTAGCACCCCTGGTTCCCTCGTCTCAAAGTCAGTGGGTTTTTGGTTAGATGGCTGAAACAGTGTCTGTGGTTAACACAAGCAGAAGAGACTTTGACGTTTTGTTCTGGGACATACAATACGTCAATGAATACCCCACTCGTAAATTTTGAACTTTTTATGTGTTTTAAAAAAGACAGTTACTAACAAGTGGCTACTACAGAACATCATCACACCAAACATGGCTTAACAGCCTTGTTGCGTCGGCGACATTGAAGTCATGCGACTGCGGTGTGGTTTTTTAATTGCCTAATAATGTTTGCCTTTTACTTCTGGTGACGGCGTTTACGCCTCAAAAATCATAAAAGTGTTAATCTGTGGAGTTTATCTTGTTGAACAAAACATGTAAGCCTCATAAATGTGTGCCATGGAGCTTATTTTCTGCAATAATTCAAAAGCCAATGAAAAGATCTCATTGACTTTTTGTTAAGGGAACCAGGGTGGCGCTAACTTTTTGGTCGCTACAAAAAAAAAGGTCATCCCTACAGCACTCTGTTGCAACATAGTTGATTTAATAAATATTGAATTATTCTGACAGCTTCAGATAACATTTTATTCATTACAGATATTTAGTACAGTCAATCCAAAACATTGCTGCGTTCAAATGGGGTCATGGCTACCATGTTCAAGAAAGAGTCAGTTAGTTACGTTTTTTACTTTTAACGTAACATGTAACTTTTAGCAGTTTGGTAAATACAGGCCCTGTCCTTACATGATTGACTTAGTGATATTTCAGTGTTAAAAGAGAAAAAGAAGCACAGTCTTGTTTAGTATTATTATTATTGTACAGAGGGCTCTGGCAGTGAGTGTGTTTGTCTACTGAATAGAGTCACTAGCATATCTAGTTTATACAGCGCTAGGCTTCATCTCCCCGTGTGCTCTCCGAAGGGGCTCCTCTGTGCTCGGCAACATTATAGCTGTTAACCACACAGCTGGGAGATGTGTTCTTCATTTTCATTTGTTTGTTTTGTTTTGTTTTTGAGCTTGTAAATGCGATGGGTTGCTTGTTTCAAAGAGCCAAAAATTACCTGTGTACATGTGGTTCTCTTGGGGTTTATTATTATAATTATGTTCATGGCTGTGTTGCACATGCGTTGGTTGTTTCTGACTTCAGTTGTTTGAGTAATGAATAAAAGAATCATTTTTGGGTTGTGAGCGATACATTGGCGAAGGTGGTGTCGCATTCTTTGGGTCTGTTTTTTCCCTCTTGGTGTCTCTCTATCCTCTTCGTGTCTCTCCATCTTCTGTGTCTCTGTGGCCTTTCCTCTCTCCCCTCATCACTACGGTGCTATTTATAGCTGCCCCGGTTTTCTCCCTCTCCGTCTCTCATTTTCCTCCCTCTGTCAGAACATGAACTACAGTATCGCTCACTATCTTCTGTTGTATCACACTGTGTTTTACAGCTCTACATCATGATGGCGAGTGCTTTTTTGTGTATCATCTCAGCCACATAAAACGAGTTTGCCTCCTACGCCAGACAGCATATATACGAACCCAATGGTAGCATTGTGGGTCAACAATGTCGGTCTGTCAGTTAGTCAGTCCGTCACTTTGGCCCTGACAAAAATATCTCTGCAACAATCAGATAGATTGCCCTGAAATTTTGTACAGGCAACATTAATTAAATCAAGAGGGGCTCATTTTTTATGGTAGAAAGAATATTTATTAACACGTGCACATAAGACTGAAAAATGTGGAAAGTCTTTAGACCCCGTAGAGATGGTATGATTTAAGGAGGAATCTATAGTCGAATAGGGAACCGCCCCAGGGTCTAGACACTGGTGGTAGTAGAGGTGGTGAAGATGAGATTAGAGGAAGATGGAGAAGTGCAGATGATCTGGAGGAGTAGAGGAACGAGCCTTTGTTGAGCTCGTCCTGGACTCTGAAAACAAATAATTCTGTCTAAAATGACGGCTGACAGCAGCAGAGGAGAGAGCAGATTTAAAAATTTGCAGTAGCATCCTGATTGGCTGAGAGATCATGCCAAAGTTTGATTGGATAACTAGAAGAGTGAACACCCATAGTCAGCTGATTAGAGGGAGCAGTGGGAGTGGGATGGAGAGAAAAGTGAATGGATGAGCACAAAGAAAGTCTTCCTGATTGAACTCACGCTGAGCTTCATCAAATCGTCACCTTTGAAGCTGATAAGGTGAAGTTGTTAGCAAACAATGCATTCGCAAGAATAAATGTTAGCATTGTACATTTCTGCAAACCATGGATACGTTATATTTGGTCATTATTATGTAGTGGATGTGCTGAAACTTCACATTTAAACAATGCTGTAATTAACGTGTGGTTAGGTTTAGGCATAAAAAACACTTGTTTATGGTAAGGAAAAGATTGTGTTCTCCTTTAAAGTATCATTTTGGTGGCACATAGCAATGTTTTTGATGGCACTACCCCTGGGGGAAACACAGTGATGTCTCGGTAAAAAAGCACTACCCTTTTTTGTGGCACTATCCTCACTGGAAACACAGCAATGTCTCTGTAAAAGACAGCTGTTTTTCATGATGCCATCCTGGCTGAAAACACAATGACCAGTCGCTTACACTCCGCCCTTTACCACTGACCCAAATCAACCACACAAGACACCTTTAAACAATCAAATCCGTGGGTTATGAACGTAAGACAAAGAGAAGACATACAAAAAAATATCAGGCTGAGAGGCAGTAAGACCAGCAGTCCCCACACCAGAGGCCTCTTTCCGCTGCTGCACACACAGGAGCTCTTTAGCACCTCCATTCCAGGCAAGATGCACCCTGCAAAGCAATGTACCTTGTTAGGCAATGCAGCTCACCTGGGCAAAGCTATAGGACAGGGAAACGGGACATCACAGCCATAACAAGTTGCTAAAAAGCTCCTGGAAATGCTGCAATGACTCGCTGAAAAAACATCCAGTTTTGTTGTGGCAGGCGTCTCGCTTAGAAACGTTGATATGATATTTATGAAATATACAAATGTAATGTAACTTTCAATGTAACATTCAATACCAACATTTTTCTTCAGCAGCTTATTTGCATCCAGCAGTTAAAGAGCTACATTTTAATTCAGTCAGTGTTTTTATGGCCACCTGAGGAATGTAAGTCTAATATTCACTTTCTTTTACCTCCGTTTTTAGTCTCCTCCAAATCCTGAGGGAAATATCTGGCTCTTTAGCTGCTAAATGCTGCGATATCTTCTCCACCCAGTCTCTACCTGTGCCTGCTGGTGCTGAGCAGGCAGAGCATAGAGGGTTTTTAGGGCAGGTGACAATGCACTAAAACAGTAAAGTTGTGGGCTGACAGCTTAACAATGAGCTCTGTAAAGCTGAGGAGGCTGCAGAATTCGGTTATAAATTTCTGTAGGTTCATCACTTTCATATTGCTTTATCCACTTTCACTTTAAATCTGTGAAAAGGTATGGCCTCAAACAATCCAGCCAATGGAAAAGAAGTGTGAGTGAAAAACTAAAGGTGGGAGCTGAGCCAGCCTGTGTGTGCAGGATCACAGATGGCCATTTAGCCTCCTGAGGACAGCCAGCGTCTCTGAGATCGTTTAACTTGGCCTCACGCTGCACGCCTCTCTCCTCCATCACACAATCCCAGCTTCCCCCGGGTCAGCCACGCCGGCTGTCTCGCTGTGTGTGTTTGTGTCATCCTGCAGCTCTCTCGCTGGGCTGTCATCTCAGCTGCAGCACCAGGACTGATGGGTAATCGCTGGTAATATGTGAGAAACACAGCATCCTGCACACACATGGATAACTAATCCACCTACACACATAAATCCAAAGGTGTGAGAACACAGACAAACACACTCGGTTCTGTTCTGTTGCTGCTGACATTTGAGGTAATATAGCCGAGAAACTAAAGCCAATGATTCGTGTTAACCAGCTTTCAGCATCATTACACAGCAGCATCAAGAGGAATCTCTTTCTTTCCCTTCATGCTTCCTTCGTCTTTGTCTACACATCACTTGTCAATCCTCCAAGCAGTGGTGGAAGATGTATTAAGGAAAAGAACCAATACCACAATGTATAAATACTCCATTACAAGTCCTACTTTCAAACTCTGGTGATAGAATTTAAAGGACCAGTTCACCCCAAAATCAAAACACAATTTTTTCCTCTTACCTGCAGAGCTATTTATCAGTCTAGATTGTTTTGGTGTGAGTTGTTTAGTGTTGGAGATATTGGCTGCATGATATAAAATATCATGCATTGTTAAAGATTAAACTACTTAGAAATATAAATTAGTTGATGGTCTCTTCACTTCCAACAACTGACAAATATAACTCCCATAATATGTAATAATGTAACACTCAGGACCATCTCATTCTGCTGCATAAACAGTACTTTCATTTTTCATACTTAAAATACACAGTAGGGCGGCACAGTGATGCGGTGGTTAGCATTGTTGCCTCACAGCCTCTCCAACCCCTGTCAAACTCTCACTTTTGTAAAGAAAGGAGGTTTCAAAATGTACCTAAGAGTATCAAAAGCAAAAGTACTTGTTCTGCAGAAACATGGCTCCTGTCACTACAGGAGTAGTATCTAACCTTAGGTTTTGGCCCCTCCAAAAGGTTACACAATAAATCTGAGGGCTCACGAGATAATTAATGGTGTTGGAATGAAGAACATGCTACATAAATCTGTGTTAATATTTCGGACTTTTCCTCAAATCTTTGCTTTTTCTGTGAAAAAGACCTCTTTGGGCCTCAAACTGTTATTGAAATGAAAGCATGTGAAAGGGGAAATGGTGGTAGAACTGCTGGCAACTTTAACATGTGACAAGAGGCGCAGACTAGACACTGATCTTTGGTAAAAGGTCAAAATCCCAGACATTTATAAACCACTACTTTAATATGTAGCAATATGTTGTATTTTAGAAAGTTACCATACATTTTAATGTAAAATCTTAATATGAAGAGTAAGTTGTAACTAATAGATGTTAGATCAATATGGAGTAACACGTACAATAATTCCCTCTGACATATAATGGAGTAGAACTATATGTACTGTAGTGTAAACTGGAAATACTCTGTAAAGTGTACCTCAAAATTGTACCAAAGTACAGAAATGGAGAAAATGTACTACATTCCACCACTGACTTTAAAAGACTGCAAATCAAATCACAAGAATCTACATTTATTATTTGTGCAAATAATTTATAAAGCAGTGACTAAGGCCATGACTGTCATGTGCACAAGAGTGCAAATACTGTTTTACAGCAGCAAGATCACACAACGTTTGGCAGGGTGCAGACAGTGTTGGGACCCAGGTGGAGCAAACAAAGAGCCTACATGGTGACAACATCGGATGTATACAGGAGCTGGAGGCTGGAGACTTAAAAACAGAGTGTGAAGCTCCAAAGAGGTCCTCCATTCAGTCAAGATGTCCTGGAACAAATAAAATAATCCATGTTTGCTCCAGATTAAATGCACCTGCGTGCCAGTGTGTCTTTTTAAGAGCATGGGAGCAAAACTCTGCTATAGAAGGATCTTCTTTTTGATGTACTGGCAGAGGCACAGAGGGGCGGTGGTGCAGTGGTTCCTCCGGGGGCGTGGGTGGTGTTGTGATGGTCCTGACAGCCTCTCAGACACCAGCAGCTTCACATAAGCTGCACTATAGGTCATCAGAAGCTGGTAGGCTTTAGCCTGCATAGAAGGACAACAACACTTAGGAGGTGTGTTAACCTACTTTCACCCTGAGAATGAAAAGAGTGGTGGCAAGATTGATGGTGGTACTGACACTACTTAACTATAATAAAAAGATCATTTGTGAAGGATTACTTCAAAAGCACTGATTGAAAAAATGCGTATGCACTCATATATTGCTTGTTCTGATGTATAATAAAACAATACTGCTGATATACTGGCCAGGCTCTAAACTATATTCCCTGTGTGGGAATGAAGATGTTTTGCAGCATCATGTCACTTTACCTGAGCAGGTAACGATGCCCCAGGGATGAGGCTGTAGTTGGTGGTGACTTTGGCGCCCCTCTGCTGGCTGGATGAAGTACTGCAGCCCGTGTCCTCATGTCTCAGTAGAGGCCTCTGCTCATCTGAGTCCTCCTCCACATCTAACTCACCAACCTCGGGGTCTACAGCCGTGTCCTCAGCCACGAGGACGAGATGTGACATTTTCCTCTTCAGTTTGTTCTGTCAAAGTGTAACACTGATTATTTTAAACTGTGAATGTTGAAGCTATAAAATGTCATGCTACAGTTCAAGGACCAAACTTCTGTTTTCCAGAGGATATAGAAATAAAATACCCTCTCACCAGCAGCTAGAATTATGTTTCCATTGATTTTTTAGGGAAGACTAACATGGGACCACAAGAAAAAAAATCGATAAAGCAGCAGGAGAACAAACAGAGAGACAGATGTACTCAGCTCACTCACCTGGGTGTCATTTGCCACAGAACTGCTCTCCTCTAAAGTTTCAGTCAGTGCCCTCAGACAGCGGGACATGTCCCAGTACACAAAGTACAACTGCAGGGAGACGAATACAACAGCATTGGTGGCTTCCAGAGCAAAACTATTCAATTTGTTGTTCATTACTGATGCACCAGTCTGGTTCCAGACCACTAAATCAACACCCACATCTCAAATGTTGGCAAGTTTCAACATTTCTATTGATCAGTGTAGCTCTGTACTCCTACATGGTTAGTGAAGATGCATTCCAGTACGAGCCATATATGGTATTGTATTGGTGTATCTCATACAAATTTTTCTGTAAATATAATCATCCTTTCTTCTAACAACCTGTTTTTAATTTGGGTATTTATTAGACAGCTTTTCATGCCATATCACAACTAAAATAGGCCTCATCCCTGGATTCTTTCTGGACAGAGCTTGGAGATGATTTTTGTGCTGTTTGTTGTGAGCAAACCCACACAGTTCCTGTATTTTCTTGTTGCCAACCCTTTGGTCAATAAAACTTATTGTTCATTTAAGGAATCGAGTGAGTGGTTCATCTTCACAAGCTCATTTTGTTATTGTTGTGTTGTTGTGCCTGCTGAAATGTTTTGTCATCTTGTTGCGTCATTAACAACACAGTTTTGTTGTATCATTCCTCTGTCTTGTTTCCTTCCTCTCAGTGCATATAGCTCTCCAAATCATCTGCTTGTTTCGACATTATGGCGTTTTCACTGACACGTTGTTGTGTTGTTTCCAAGACATCAGAGAGACCAACAGAAAAAGATGCAACTAAAAAATGAGGCACACTAACAGCTGTGTATGTCAGCCTAACAACAACAGATGTGGACATGTGTATTGCACAAAGATGTCAGTACAGCCAGACAACCTGCATGTTTCCAGTGCAGGACTGCACCCAGTCGGCCACGGCCACCAGCAGCTTGTGTTTCACCATCCTCTCATTCACCTGGATTAACCGAACGTCTAAATTCATGTTGATCTAAAGCAGAAACAGACAAACATGTTTGAGGATCAGTTAGGTCTCATTTCAGGTTTGTAATTTATTTAAGAAATATAAAAACAACCACTCAGGCGAAGGATCATTAATATGGACATGTCAGTTTTACCCCTCCTTACCTCCTTGTTACTGTAGTGGAGGACAAAGATGATGGCAGTGGTGAGGAAGATGGAGACCAGGCTGACAGAGAGGCAGAGAACCCAGTAGTCACTGACAGTGATGTAGAGGTGGAGGGTGGAGAACACGGCGCACCACACCACCACATACAGCACCTGGTGGCAGTAGAGGAGAAGTTGTAAATATCAACTAGAATTAATATGATTTTTTTTTGGTGTCTGGCTGAGACTTAGATGGATAACATCAATCTCATGCCTTTCCATTAACTACGGAGCATTAGGAAGTTAGCTTAGCGGAGCATAAAGACTGAAAGCAGCACATAAATATGCCTCTAAGCACCTCTGAATCTCACTAATTAATGCCTTATATCTTTTTGTCTCTGTTTGTCAAGACACATTTCAAGTACTTAACTCAACATTATATTTTTTTGTGTGTACGTATTAAATAAACAAGATTTAATGTGAAAATTGAGGAGCTTTGGAGGTGCTGGAAAACTTGGACAGAGCCAAACTAACTTCTTCCCTCTTTTCCACTCTTAATGCTAAGCAAAGCTAACTGCCTTCTAGCTCCAGCTCTGTAATGCAAATGTGGTAAAAATGGCAGTTAAAGAAATCAATTAGTCATACCACGTTACCTTAAATTCATGAAGAAAACCGTGTTTTTCTCACATGATTCCATGAAAAACTGCTAATGGATTGGGGACCACATTTAACAACAGCAAAACAATCTTAAATCATGCCTTTACAGATTCTCACACAACTTACACAGTATAATCGAAGTCTCATTTAGCCAGTCGTATGCTTAATACTTCCTAAAACATTGCTAAAACATTGTTATTTAAAACTCAAATTAAAGTTAAACTTATCTATCTATCTCTAACCAGACTCCAATACTAAAGTTTTTTTTAGCTAAATTGCATGTGTTCAGGAAGTACTGAGCATATGACTGGATAAATGTGACTTGCATGGGTTGTGTGCAAGCATGTAAACAGATGTTTTGCTGGTAAACGTGGTCCATAATCATTCAGTAAATCAATGTCTCTGCCATCAGTGGAAGCATGCGAGAAAAACAAAATTTTCCTCTCAAATTGAAGGTAACACAGCGTGACCAACTGATACACAAATGGTAATTTTGTGGGTGAAGTATTGCTATAAGTTAAATCAACCCACAAGTCACAGTTAGAGGCTGTTAACAGCTGACAGCTGTACAGTAACAGTGCTGTCTTTGAATCCTGGAATTTCAGCAATTTCTCTGTACTATTTACAGTGAAGATCATATGAGCAATCTTAAAGGGGCATTCCCATGATTGTAAATATCATGAACAGCTAACTGATCAAGTGGCGCATTACCCAGCCTCTGAAAACAGTACACTATCTACTGAAGTCAAAGAAGATAACCCTGGATGATTTCAATGTTTTAACAGAAAGCCTGCAGTACAAACTGGGGGAATAGAGTTTAAAACACGCGGGATGGGAAGAGTACAGTGAAAGAGCTATTATGGAAACAACAGGATTTTGGAAAGTGGTGAGAGAATAAAAACTGCAGAGGAACGGGGAGCGAAGGATATGATCAGAGTAATAATTTGGTAAGACAGAAAGCTGGATGACATACTGGTGCCAATATAAAATGGAAGATAGCTGAGTTGAAAACCATGTATCTCCTGACTGAGGGAACGTCCAGGACCGTCTTCAGTGGAGCCTCCATGTCTCTGACTGGAATCTAAGAAATGACACAAATTAACAACTTTAATTAAGCAGAGATTAAAGTAAAGATATCTGAATTTTTCAGAGCCACAGTAGGTCGCATACTGTATGTGTGCATGTGTGTGTGCTGACCTGAAAGCCATTATTCTCCAGTTTGGCACGGCACAGAGACAGATCGAAGCTCGGGTTTAGCATTGAACAACTTGGCACCGTCACAACACACTGACCTGAAGATAGAGACAGAGAAATCCAGACAGGATCATCATTACATAAATGCTAAAAAATAAAAGTGTGACAATAACCTGCACTTGTGCGGTTGTCTGAAAATGTTTAAGGACTGCAGAGGACAGCAAAGAAGAAAAACAGAGATATAAAATAAGAATTAAAAGCAACACATGGCAGCAGTAAAAAGCGGATGTGCTGTCAAACACATACACAAAACACAAAAGCAGGGCTGTACATAAATAACTCCTCAAATCTTACTGACCTAATGTGGGCCAGTCAGTACCGACTCATACTGCGCAGCTAAATATTGTTCAAACCTACAGAACTTTATTTTAAATTCTTGTCGAGATCCTGAAGTTATGTGCATAAAATGATGCCCAAAACTTTTGACACATAACTTAAAGGAAGAGCCAGAATAAAGCTGATACAGAATTTATATATGATACTGCCAGACAGTCTGGAATAACAGGATTGCACCAGTCTTAAAGATGATGTTATGGTATTGATAATCCTTCTTTCATGCTATAGGAGTGTCGGTACAGCATACAATAGGGTCGTTCACGAGATATTCTAAAATGAGAGCACTGATTTGTCACACTTTAGTGATACAGACTAAAGATTCCTGCACCGCAGGGCAAAGGTTTATGAGGCAACACAGCTGTCACAACAGTAAGCTTTAGTGTGACTGGGACATATTTAATACTTTACTTTGGTTTCCAAAACAATGTCAGGATTTATTCAGGGTGAAAGTGAAAGTTAGAAAGATAAGAAAGTCATATGATCTAATAAGCAATGTTATCTTTGTACTTTGGACAAAGGTTATCTGCAGTTCAGGTTTAAATATTACAAGGTTTCATTTGTGCCAAATGGCAGTGTGATAATTCTGTTTTAGTTTTGGATTTTGGGTGGATTTGGTGTGTTTTTCCTTCCCCTTTCTGTCTCTGTTTCTGTTCCTGCCAGGCTTGTGAGTGACAGGGGGCGTGGCTGGCTCGTTCCACTGCAGCTGAGGAGGCACACCTGTTTCTACTCAGCTCATCAACCTGCCTACATATACCCGCTCTTCACTCCATTACGCTGCCAGAATATTCTGTCCGTGTTTGGTAATGCTAAGCGTACTCTTTTCCAGTGTTGCCTCAGTAGTGATTTCTCCCTTGTGGGTTTTTTGTGCCTCATGCGTTTGAGGATTGATGGTGGCGCGAAACAATATTCTTCTAAATGGATATGTCCATGCAGAACGTCAAACAATAAAATAAAATGTGATACAGTGTAGTCATTAGTATCAAAACAAAAGTGCTACACTGTACATGTATGCTATACAAGTACGAAAACGTTATACGACCACAGCATAGAACTGTATTGTCTATCAGTACCTCTACATAGAAAAATATGTAGGGCATATGTATTATTAAACTAGCTCTGATCATCTCATAAACAGGATGCTGAGAGTTTTTGCAGCACTTGAACCCCCTCCACAGATCATATCACTGTTCTCCAGCAACTTCACTGGCTTCCTGTTAAATCCTCAAGGCCCTTCATAATCAAGCCCCTTCCTGCCTGTATGAACTCCTTCACATCTACACACCCTCCCGCACTCTTCTGCAACCCAACTCACATCAGCATCTGCCTGCTTGACTACCATGGGTGCTCGAGCCTTCAGCCATTCTGTCCTATTGTTATATATTATTGAATTATTTGACTTTATAGTCAATATATACATTGCAGCCTGTTTTTTTACTGTGTCTTGTAAGGTGTCTTGAGTGTGCCCATAAATAAAATGCATTATTATCATTCATTTACCAAATAAAAACAAAGTAGCAGCTGATTACCATTTGACCAGTTAGGCTTGTTGTTGTCGGCCTGCTGCGGCTGAGCTTTGGTTTGTCTGATCTGCACATCCACCTCACTCTCCTCCATCACCTGACAAACTCCGTTCTTGTCCTCCATCATCTGAGAGGTTACTTCATCCTGAAGAAGAAAGGGAAGATAAGGTAATCTGAGAATAACCTCACCAACACTGACCAGAGGAAACAGCTGCTGTCTTACCAAGAACAGAAAACTTGACCTCGTGCTTAACAAGGACATTTTCCAATTTCCTGAGAATTTCTGAAAGACTGAAATTGCGAAAAAGTTGTTCAGAACCCTGAGATCCTGAAACCTTTGTTCAAACATCCCTGAAGGTTTCATTTCAAGTCATGCCAAAAGAGGATCTGGTGGTTTCATTTGTCAGCAGTCACGCACAACTAAGCAGTGACGAACAAGAGTCACAAAAAAAAAAAGGATTGCAACAGAATTCATGACCCCCACCCTGCAGGTGTGAGACATATAAAATAACATTATGAAATCAGTAATCTTGTGACTCCAACTGTTACAGGCAGCTGACTGATTATTCAAGAGCAAAGCTGTTGTGTAAGAATATGGAGGAACTTTTTAAAGCAGCATATCCCATCATATAAAATAAATTTAGAGGTGTTTCCTACCACAGTGATTTACAACCACGGGCACACCTCAGAGGGTGGAACATATTAAAATCACCTTCCATTTTTTCTTTCCTGTCCTCACTTATTTCCTCAGTCGTTAACGTGAAGTGAAAATGTGGTGCTCTGTTTATGTTTTCCTTATTATAATTTATGAGAATGTGGTGGCAAAAATGAATTTGTCAAATGAATGAACAACTTAAAGAAAACGTCTTCACACGTCAGCTGTCTTTCTTGAGTTTAATAAGCATTCGAATGGAGTCACACACAGATACAACTGCAAAGAACAGACAGTCAGTGAGTGAGCAAAGATGTCCTTCACTCCTGCTGTCTTATAGTTTCTCTACACAAACATCCATAGACAAAATATACGACTCACAGACAGGTTCACGCATAGAAAGGAATAGTTTACATAAATTAGGAGGACACACATGACCCTTGGTCACACTTTCTCTGGGTACCTATCCTCCCTAAACGAAGTTACTCTCAGGTTATTTGTTCACCTTTACCTCACTGTCATGCTACTGTTTAGGTCGTAAATTGCATACCATAAATTGAAACCACCATGAGTTCACCATGAATTCATACAACAGGCAAACCACTCCTAAGTGTCAAAACATCAGTATAGATCAGAATTTTCCACTACAAGAACTAAAGTTTAGGTACAGGAATTTCTGACCACTCCTTTGCTAAGCTGATCTAAGTTTCAGAACTACTGTATTTTAATATAACTACTGTGAAGTAGACGGACAACGGACTTATAACTTATCTATTTTCTGAGCTTGTTGTAAATGACTGGGTTGAAGAACGGTTACTGAGGATTTTTATTTAAGTTTTGGTTATAGCATATTTTTGTGTAAAATAGCCTAATAATATTTTACAATTCGGCCTTATTGTTTTCTTTTCACTCTGTAATGCTGACATTCAGTGTTAGGTCAGGTTCAAAGCGTAGGATAAATTACGAGCAATTTTAATAAAAAAAAAAAAAAAAAAATCAAAATACAAATTAATCAAAATTAAATTTAATTAACAAGTCATTTTCATAATCAAAAATATAACTGCAAGTGATGTTCGTGGAGTTTTCAACTGTAAATATGAATATTAAGAATAGGCCTATAAATTACATATAAACTTTATAAGGGGTGGGGGTCAGCAGTAGTTCAGTCTATAGGGACCTGGCTTGGAAACAAGAGGGTTGTCGGCTCAAGTCCCTGAAGTTACCAAGCATAAAGCGTGGACCAGCAACTGGTATATCTAAGTAGCCTCTATCTTCTTTACCCTTCTTCTGATAGCCCAGAGGATGTTATTTATTATATCCATTGGTGATAAAACATTTGTGACAAGCAGTATTAATTTTCTTCAAGCTACTACCAAGTTTATGAAACTGGTACATAGTCTTTTCCTGTAGTGCACGCGCGGCGCCAAACGCCAGTCCCTTCAGTTAAAACTACATGGGCACGTCCGCCATTTTGAGAGTTTGAGAGTCACCCGTCACTGGATAGCCATGAGTGAACCGACAGGTTTGACAGCATGCACTTTAATTTAACCATAAGTCGCTACACTGGTTATTTAACACTGCTTTTAAAACGCCTACAAGAAATATTTGACTAAACAGCTAATGTTAAGCTAATGATAGCTTCTGCCATTCAACTGTTGTTAGCTCTGTAACGGTTAGCTAACGGTATCCTGTAGTATCCTGCAGTTAAGTGTCAGTGTCCTCCTTATAGCTGTCTGTCAACTCAAATATACAGTTAAATACATGTCAATTAACTTTGAAAACACATTGAAGACAGCTAAATGAGAAACACTGACGGTTGAAGGTTGCATTTAGGACAGCTAAAAAGTGAGCCCTCTCAACCTGAGCTGAAACCTGACATAACGTTAGCTTTGTTGTTTTTGCAGAAAGCTTGTAAAGTAACATAAACCTTTTGACTTTAAGACATATAGCTAATTTGGGCAACTCAAAGATACTATATAAAGTGTACCTTTAGCTAGGTAACACACTGGGACATGATGGGAAGATAAGACAAAAACTTATCACGAATCTAACATTTCTTTTTCTTTAAGCTAGCGTTGACGATGGAGGATGTCATTCAGGACCTGATTGATGTAGTCCAGTAAAAATACGCCAAAACAGGGGTAAACCTAGGACAAATTGCAACAGACGCAAACTCAACTGATTTTGTATCCTCAATAAGTCCCGAGTAAGGGAAAAAAAGTCCAGAAGAAACGCAATATGGGAAAGTTGCGAAAAAGACCCAAATATAGCCCATTCATCCCCAGAAACAGTCTCATGGACCCAGCCCCAAACCCCATCTCTGCAAGTTCAGTTCAGTTTATGAAATGTTGTAGAGCAAAACACAGACAGGCATAATAATGAATAAAGGCTGGTTTAAAGTACTTCTTCCTGCCTCTATGTATTAATGCTCATGGGTAGCCTAAATGGGTTCCATTCAGACCTTAACATTAGTCTTTTACTGTTATATGTCAACAAGATTCGCCGAGACATTTTCACCAGGCTATACCCAATGTTTAGATCTGTTGTGGTATTTATGCATATTAGCACATACATAATTAGATTATGCACCGTTTGCCCATGTTAACAAACAGTTTCAAAAAACTTGTAATACATTTTTTGTTTGTCTTGATGTAAGTAATCAACCCAGTAAATTTCATGGTGATATCTAAAGGTTAAAATGTGTACCCTATTCATGTGAGAAAAAGAATGAATAGGCATATGAATAGGCTATATTTGGGTCTTTTTTGAAACTTTCCCATATTACGTTTCTTCTGGACTTTTTTTCCCTTACTCAGGACTTATTGAGGATACAAAATCAGTTGAGTTTGCTTCTGTTGCAATTTGTCCTACCGTTTTTTCTTATATTTACTGGACTAATGGTATACCACTGAATGGAAGCAAAGTTGGACTAAGTACAACTGAAACGAATCTTGAAAATCCCCAAACAAGGCTGATATATTGTCTTTATTTTATTATTTAGCTGTGGTATAAAGAGATTATTCAGTGAGTCTTGTATAAATAATCACGTATTTGCTGTTCTGTACACGCCAGCACTAATTTAAAGTGATAACTTAAGGAGAGCAAGATGTAGTGTAACATTTTGACATTTTAGTTAGTCTTTGTGAAGCTATACTTCCACTTCCGATGGTAAATCTTCCTGTTTTTTCTATATTTATACTAAAACCAGTTAAAAATTAGCATGTGAATCGCATGTAGCATGTCCTACAGAGATAAAGTGATCGTACAATGTGATAAATTTTCAACACGGGTGTCTGAGATTGATAAAAAGCCTTGTAAAGGTGCACCAATGAGAAATCTCGCTGTGCTTTCCTTATGCCAATAAACACGTGTTTCGTTTTAGTTTTAATGGAAAGAATAGCACACAGAATAAAAATCTTTATACGCAGAATAGTTAGGTTCTGAGTTTACGCAAAATTATACATGTGACAAGTAAAAGTTAAACACTATCATGGGGAGTTCAAACCGCGAGTAAGACAGCTTTACAGAATGACCACAGGAGGTGACCACGAGATTCAGTTTGATTTAAGTTTGGTCATATTTCTAAATGTGATGACAATATTCTAAAGTCAGCCTTGTTTTTGCAGCATGGAGTTTGATAGTGCAACTTGAGAATCTGAACGCTGTAAGTTTGTCAGTTCTATATAAAAAAAAATCCCCCACATCTTTAAAAGAGAACTTTAAAAGAGAAATTGTGACTCATAGTTGATGTTGTTTATGACTGTCATCATTTAAATTGATACGCAGACTCTAGAAAGCCCCTCAGATGAAATGGAGTGTGCTGAGAATAAAAAATTTCAGCTGTTAGAAGTTGGTAAGTACCCTGTCATAACTTATGCCCATTCTTCTGCAAGTAGTAGAACATTTAATCTTGTACATGCATGAATAAAGTGTTTTTTGTCCATGTCCAACCCTTTTGATCTGGTCTTGTTCTCGTGATTCTTATAGAACAAATGAAATGGGCTTGCATGTGCATCAAAGCTGCAAATTTCATTTGAAATAACTGACAATAATGTGCATACAAATGTGATATTGCTATGGTTTACTTAAAATATGGATAAACCGCTGAAATAGATGGCCAAAAGTAAGAATAAAAGGTTAAGATAGTTAGCTAAATGTTACAGATAAACAGTAAATAGTAAGCTAATAGTAGGTAATTCTGTTGCATCACTGTACCTTCTTTTATGTGAATAGTGTTCATTAAAAAAAAATAACATCCTGTTTATACTCCACTCATAGAACCATGAAGAATGGTGCCGATGAAGGGTACTTGAGCTACGACGTGAGAGGTTGGGAGCTGCTGTCCTAACAGACAGGTTTGCTTGTCAGGCCCAGAACAAGCACAACAGTCAAGCCAGAGCAGTGTTATCTCTTTCTAAAAGGTCTGTCAAAAAACCACAGCCTTTATCTCTGACAAACATGCCCACAGTTTATTTAAAGAAAGGCAAATAGGTCTCAAAACCTGAAGGAAACCAGCTCACTTCTGCTTTCAGGGCTGATGGCCTTTACTGCAGTGTCATGGTGTTATCTGCTGGCAGAGGCAGAACTTTAAGAGGCCATTACGCTCTTATTGGATAGATTCAGTTTAGAGGAATAGATTTAAGTGAATTTTCCTTTTTACGAGACTTTAGAGTCGCCGATATCTGTATTGCCTTCAGATAAAATGTCCAGAATGTCATGTTTATCATTGCAGTGTAGCTCAGTCTGTTAATAGAGGATGAGAAGTACCTTTAGTTTTGACTCTGCACCTCAACAACACATGTCTTGTGATAAAACTCAGGAAATAATACTCACAGTCAAACTCAGCTCTCTCTGGGTCTCTTCATATCACATACTCTAGCTTGCGTGCCTGTGACGGAGCCACATTTCAGCGCTGAAGTGTGAAAGCTCATTGCTGCAGTTGTGACATTACTTCACCCCCTCAGTCAAACCTCTTTCCTAGCCCTTTCTTTCTGCACACACACAGGCCTCCTCTCTGCTTTTATCTACAATCTCTATTTCACTTCCTTGCAAGTAAATAAAGTCACACAGTATTCATGACAATTTATCATTGCCTGCTTACACTGCACCTGCTCAAGAGAAAAAAAGTGTTCACACATGTGCAACCAGAAGGCTGCTTTCAGACACATGCAGCAGTGTTTCACTACTGTTCGGAGGAAACAGCACAGATGTCTTGAGCCTGTTGGTAAAAACATAATTCAGTCTCTTATCTTAAAGTTGCATCTTGTTTGTTCTCACACCCCTGTGTGCTGAACCTCAGCACCGTGTTTGTTTCTAACTGAGAAGCAACTGCAGAAAAATTTGAGTTAAACTTATATTTTGCACATTGAGCAGGGATGCTATACTTACACTAAATAATCTACAACAATGTACAGTCTTAATGCCACTTAAAGCTCTCATCCTGTACTGAGTAAGAGTATAGAAAAAGGGGAAGCCATGTCAGATTTTGTTGTGTACAAATGTTAATTTAAAAAGCTTGTATTTTTCTGTGGAAACCCAACATGTTTTGAATGCCCACCTCTGTGACTGTGAGGTATTGAAACCAAAACCACCCTAAACAAAACTAAGAAATCCATACGTCACATGATGAAACACATCTTACCTGCATTTTAGATGAGAGTCCATCACGTCAACAAAGCTGTGATGTTTGCATTCCTATCTCGATCCACATGGTAAATCCCTTGAAAGCAGCAAAATATGTCTGAATGCACACACAGACTGTGGCGTATGTTACTTTCACACTCAGATGTGTTTCAGCAGAGTTACTCTCTCTGTTTCTCTCTCTCAGCGTGTGACTCAGATCAGCTTGGCCTCATGACTACAGGAATGTGGTTTGTGGTTCGCAGTAAGAAGGTGAACAGACGTTGGTATATGCAGAGGATAAGACCAAATGAAAGCTCATTCAAGCGTCATGTTTAGGGCGGGACCTTTTATATTGTGTTGTTGTGACATAGACTAAAGTCTGCCTTTTGCTGGCATTTGTGGAGAGGAACCAGTTTGTTTTTATTGGCATACTGTTGCTGCTTCACCAGAACTGTCACACATTAACTCATGAAGTCCAAGGATAGCTGTGGATCAGTGAGGCTCAAACAAGGGACACAAATTCATACGCACATATACACTAAACTGAGGTCTACAAATACACTTCTCAAAACAATTTATGTGCTGCTGCATTTGATTCTAATGAAGTTAACTTTACAATTAAGACGGTTATGAATTGATTTGACCTTTAATTTTAATGGTGTTATTCTACAATTAAAGTGACTTACTGCATGGTTAAACTCCTAAAAACTGCACCATAATGCTGAATACTGTACAGGACTTCATGCTGTGACACTTTGGGTGGTTGGTGTGTTGTTTTAGGGAAATCCTGCCCCCATGTGGACAAATGTTGTAAATGTATATAACAGAATTCTCTTAAAAATATGAAAAGAAAATTAAATGCATGAATCAACTGAAATTAATGACACATTTTTTTTCTGCTGACAACATTTGTCCATGCCTACAGTAAAAAGTAAACACAACATTTTTATTATTTCCCCAGCCAGCTGATCTTCTACCTTAGTGGAAAGAAATGCCATTGAATATAAATATAAACATGTATAAATAATATTAAAGGAAATAATCAACATCGACCATTGTTTAATGAGGGAAAATTGACTGAGAATTCAGCTCTTTAACAGCAATAACCCAAATTCACATACATATGGGCTAGAAGGATATATATCTATCTATCTATCTATCTATCTATCTATATATATATATATATATATATATATATATACATAACAACCACAATAAAACATTGAAAACGTCCATGAGAACAAATAACTAGTAGTGCTGTCTGGCAAGAATAATAAACAGTAACAAAAATAACAGGAAGCAAAGATATATCACAACTACAACCATAAATACAACAAAATAGAAAATAAAATCAATGTCACAAGGCATGTTATGTAATTGATGTATATTTATTTACATTAGTTTTTTTTATTGAAATGTGTCAACAAGCATTTAAACACCATTCAGTGGATGCATAAGGTACATTATTGTGCATGCAAACGTTATTTCAAATGAAATTAATTAAAAAGATAATTATAAGAAAAAATAAAAAATGATTCATTTGTTACAGTTATTCAGGAGACTTGTTAAAGAAGTCTTTTGTCAATACTTTATTACTAAAAATTAGTCAAACTATGAATACATGTGTAAACAGTGTAAATGACAATTAAATCTTATAATAGGAAATAATGATAGAAATAATAAAATATTGACAAAAAAGAAATAAAATGAAATAAAATGTAAATGATTTAAAGGACATGAAAATGTAAGAAAAAAATAAAATATGTTCATAAAATTATTTAACATAATACGGTAACATGAGATAAAAACAAACAAAAAAAATCAAGACAAAATGCAATTTTGTGTAACTTTTTTTTCTTGACTTTATAGAACAATTGACATACGTTACTGAAATGTATCTACAAGCATTTAAACACCATTCAGTGGATGCATAAGATACATTACTGTGAATACAAACGTTATTCCAAAGCCAATATAACTAATTATAATTAATTAAATAGATAATTATAAAAGAAAGAAAGAAATGAAAACATCATGAATAAATCATATGTTACAATTATTCAGGAGACTGGTCAAAGAAGTCTTCTTTTGTCAAAACTTTATTAATGAAAATTAGTTCCACTATGAATACGTGTGTAAACAGTGTAAATGACAAGTAAATCTTATAATAGGTAACAATGATAGAAATAATTAAACACTGATAAAAAATAAATAGATAAATACAATAAAATAATTTTAAAAATTATTAAAAAGACAAGAACACTTAAGAAAAAAATATGAAATACATACAATTATTTAACAAAATAAATACAATAACATGACATAAAAACCAAAACAAATATCAACACAAAATGCAGTGTTGTTTAACTTTTTTTTCTTAACCTTATTGAACAATTGACATTTACAACAATGAGGCAAGTAAACCATATTGTCATGGACATGTCACTAAGTGGAGGAAGAAAGAAAAAAAAGATTGTTAGCCAAAATAAAGAGCAGTTCATAGGTATATTGATTTTGTGTAACATTAAAATTAAAAACTTCCCCTTTTATTTTGGTGCTGACGTCATAGTCATGTGACCGCCTACCGTGGTCACATGACCCACAGCTCGATGCTGCATTTTACATGAGCTAGGGAGAGCAGTTCCGCCTTGTGTCTTTCTGTTTCTTATGTGTGTTCCTTATGTTCTCATGTTGTGAATTTATCTCCTAACTCATCGTCTCTACTTTAATTTTACTTATCTTTCGGAATAAAGAAGAAAGTTTCAGGACGAGACTCAAACATGGAGACAGGAAGCCGGCTCGCCACACTCTCTGTACTTCTGTCCGCCGTGTTGTCTCCCTGTGTTTTTACCTTCAGCCCTAAGCAGGTACAGTAAACAAAATATAGAAATACGTTGCAGCACAATACAGTGTCATTACTGTGGGTGCACTTGATGTTAAAGTAGTGGAAAGTGTTAGATTCAGTTCGATTTCACTGTTCAAACTAACTTTATTTTATTTTTAAGCAGTGACATGTTCCTGTTATTTTGTCCAGCCTGTGCATGCATTCATTTTTAATTGTCAGTGGTGGAAGAAGTGTTAAAATTACTTAAAAATAGTGATTACACACATACACACATACTTGGGCTGCATTCAAGATGTCACTTAAATAAAAATAAATGTATTATCAGCAAAACGTACTCAAAGTATCCAAAGTAAAAATATGTGTTATAAACTTTTAATTATATTTATAATGAGTGCATTAATATACAGTACCTAAATGTTATAGCTGGTTTACCTGGATTTGATTTTGAAAGTTACCTATACTTATGGGTTGTTGTATTTAATAGCACAGCATCCTATTTTATATACTGATGATGTTTTCTTTTTAAACTCTTGATCTGAAAATGAGTAACTATAGCTGTCAAACAAAGTGCAAAGTTTCCCTCTGAAATGTAGCAGAGAATAAGACTGAAGTAGTACAAAGAAAAGTAAAGTACAAGTATCTCAAAACTGCACATAAGTACAGTACTTGAGTTTATGTAATAACTAACGTTCCACTATGGTCTGTAGTGTTGTGGTTTGGAACAGGCCAAATTAAAAGTGAATGCTTCCTGAACTGAAAGTGTGATCATCACCTGCTTGTATCACCTGACACCTGATGCAGATAACCCCTGTAACCGGTTTTGCCATTAGATAGTGGAACTTTTTTCTCCCTGAGTCAGCCATCCTCTCTTCATTTTCTACCTCGCCTCTCTCTGCTGTCCAGATTGACCCTCTGGTGTATGAAGAGCAGCTGCTGTGGGTGAGCGGAGCCCAGGGGCAGGTGAACACCTACAGGATTCCCCTCCTCACCTTCACCCCCAAAGGAAGCCTGCTGGCCTTCGCGGAAGGCAGGAAGTCGGCGTCTTCTGATTTTGGAGCAAAGTTCATCGCAATGCGGCGGTCCACAGACAAAGGCAAGGATGGTCACCAGAGAGAATCTGTCAGATATACATACAAAACACAAACACACACTAACAGAGTGGGTACAACTCTGTCATCTATCTATTCAGTCACACAATGACTTTCATTTCTATTATATCTTTAAATAAGTTATTTATTGTCAAATTTATCAGAAAATATTGTGACAAATGCAAAAGTAAAGAAACAACGTAAAACAGGGGTGTCCAGACTGTTTTGAATGGCGGCCAGAGTAGATGTGAAAACACCTGGGGGCCAGCTGGTTCTCACATCACATGGGTTATTAAAAAAATATCACATAAAAGAGTGGCAGCCCTCGCTTTTGACGTTACTCTTCTTTGCTTGTTTACAAAAAACACATTAGTTCAGTCTGCGTAGTTCCTACTTGGCGTCTACAAATGGCATGATTGTCCTGCAATAGTGAAGTAAGCAGAAAAAATGCAAGGTGAACTTGCTGTATAAACACCTATGTTACTTCGTGGGCCACATGTAGGACATGAAAAACAAGCGGCGGGCCACAATTGGCCAGATAAAATGTTGTCCTTTTAGAATAATAATGATTAAATTTCATGTAAAAATAGTCAGAATGTGTTTAAACCCTCTCCTGCTCCTCCTCTGTCCCTTAGGAGCCACCTGGTCCCCGACTGCCTTCATAGTCGATGATGGAATACAGCTGGACGGCCTGAACCTGGGCTCCGTCGTGGTGGACGAGGAAGTGGGCTCAGTGATTCTGGTGTACTCCATCTGCTTCCATCTCTTCCACTGCCAACCATCCAGCACCATGATGGTGGAGAGCAAGGATGACGGCCTCAGCTGGAGCCAGCCTAGAAACCTCTCGGTCCAGCTTGGAGTGAAGAACTTTGCTCCGGGGCCGGGCTTCGGCATCCAGGTGAGCGAGAGCAAAACAACATCATGTGAGAAGATGTGACTGCAGATGGTTTTTAGTCATAAAGTGAGATAAAATTCAAGCTAAATTGTGTTCCTTGTGATAATGAGTCATTCACGTCATGTTCCAGTGATGATCACAGGTTTTCAAGTGAGCCTTTAAAGGCAGAAATCTCTGTGGGTTTGAAGTAACATTAAGTTGCATAAACCTTATCTACCCCGGCAGTGATATAATGATCATCCTCTGCTATGTTGTCATAAAAATCTTAGTTGCACCTTTGTTACAACAAAGTAGACAAAGCATTAGATGTAACTGTGATTTTGAATTCACTGATCCTGATAGAGTTCAGTAAGAGAGAAAAAACACTGCTCACCTGGTGTCAGACTTGGCTGAGGTGCTGCAGCTATAAACTATCAAACTGAGTGAAAAAAGCATCCGCTCACTCAGATCTATGCAAAAATCATTTTGAATTAGGGAGGTTTCAGTCAGAGAACAGACAGCTAGTCCTTATTACGAAATGCATTTTTAACTTCATGATTAATGCATTGATGTCACTCCATGATTTGGTTTAAGTTAAGAAGTGAAACTATCTCAGTTCTAGTTTCGAGCTCGCCACACCTTCCTCTGTATAACTGGTCAGTATAACAGCTTAACCTATAGTGGCCTGGCAAAACAGTCTAAACACCTCATGAACTGTTAGTTAGAAAGAAAAATAATTTAATTAACTGAAATTGTCTGAAAGTCTGAAGTAACTTAATCACAGTCTGGGTCTGTCTGATTTTAATGACAGTTAGCAGCATTTGTTAGGATGAGAATTTTGACTACCAGAGACCAAATAATTTGCACCTATATTACACTGTAAACAGACTTTGTCGAAACAAGCACAGTGTACAATTTGACTGAGGTTGGCAAAATGTTCCAACCTCAGACGACCTGCATCACAAAGAGGAACAGCAGTCACAAGTTGAAACTAACAAGGTCATGATAAACACTGATTTCCATTAGGTGGAGGATTAAAGATGCTTCTGTAGTCAGCATGAAAACTAATAATGATAATAGTAATAACAACAACAATAATACAAGCAATAATAATAATGATAATTATAAAAACTTTATTGGGAACACATGTTCTAAACTAAAAAAAAAATACATTAAATAAAGGGAAATACACAACTATAAACAACTTTGCTTATAAAGGACAGAAATATTTATAATAATATGAAACACCCTTTTCATAGCATTTGCGATTAAATGAAGTCTTTTATTTGGCGTTTTTATACAATTTTTATCTCATATTGTCGTCTGATTTTGACTCATGACAGATATATTGGTACTGAGTTACTGTATATGGAAAAAGAAAATCAGTGCATAATGTAAATAAAGGCCTTAAGATCATTAACAAAGAGTTACATTATACATCTGTTTGTATACATAATTATAACGTCAACTTTCCGCTAACCTGCAAAGTACAAATGCTTGTAATCTGTGTAATGATGTGTGCCTTGTTAAACTGTATTATATTAATAGTACAAATTGGACGTAGCGCTTTTTGTTTTCGGCCACTTTAAACAAGCACTTTGAATGCATTAGAAGCTGACAGCAGTGCATTTGAAATGTTTGCAACAACACAATCATAATATAATTGGAGAGTTTTTGTAATTGTGCAAATTAGTTGCTTATCCCTGTCCACAGTCTGAGTGGAGCATCTGTGTGGCTGTTATCAGTTATTATGTTTCTGCTGATGTCTGACAGTTTTAGGACACTAAACCTTCTGTTGGACTGCAGCAGATCAGGCACTATGGATAATTATTATGGTTTGGTGAATGAGATATAGATGTCTTTGTATCTGGCACATAACTTTTAACTTATATTAATAATTATTATAGTTATAATGTTTGTAATATATTACATACTATATTACATTTCTATTATTTTCTATTTTAATGCAGACAAAGAAAAAAAGTTAAGTCATTATTATCTTAATCTTAATCATATTATTTATTATTCTGACTTATGGTGCTAACAGTATGTCATTCTTACTTTTTAATTTTAATTTTAAATGCTCTTGTATAGTTTATTTTTTTTATTTTAATTCTTATTTTTCATACTTTTACTTGTACTTTCTCTATTTATCTGTTATTTCTGTCCTTGTGCTGTCGCCACATGGATTTCCTGTCTGAAAATCAGTAAAGGGTTATCTTATTTTCAGAATTCGAATTTAATTTGTGTTTTAGAATAAAGTTTGCTTCTTTGTTTATTGTGTGCTCAGTCCACATGTTTTGTGTCTTTGCACTACAGAAACGCTACGACCCATCTAAGGGGAGGTTGGTGGTGTGTGGCCATGGGACGCTGGAGGGAAATGGAGTTTTCTGCATCCTGAGCGATGACCACGGACTTAACTGGCGCAACGGCGCTGCGCTGAAAAGCATCCCTTACAACCAGAAGAAGAGAGCGCAGGACTTCGACCCTGACGAGTGCCAGGTACGTTTGCTGCTGTTTGTAAATGGCATCATGATGGTCACAACTCAAATCTACAAATCTAAAGTTATTTACTTACGTGGCACTGCCGAGGTGTCCCTGAGCAAGGCAAAAAAAACCCAAGTGCTTGGGGTGCCTGTCCAAGGCAGCCCCCTCGCTCTGACATCTCATTTAATGCATATATAGGTCCTGTTTGTGTATGTGTATGTATTTCGGGCCTGTGTGTATATGATAACAGAGTGAAAAAAATTATTCAGGGATTAGTCATGCATATCTTCATCTTCTTCTTTGTCTTCTTCTTCTGTGGTCTGCGATACCAAGAGAAACAAAATGCCTTTGTCATCATGAAAAAAAAAACTTTAGTACAACAAAAAGTTCATAGTTCAGCTAGTTAAATGAACAAATCAAAGCTGAAAGGAGAGTGAGTATCATTCTTAAATTTGACAGAAATGCTGCATTGTATCTATTGGATGTGTGACATGTTGGCCATAACAACACTTAATACAGCTGTTTGCTGTCAGCTTGGGTTGTGGAGTTCTCCTGCCCTCTAGTGGCCAAAAGAAATGCAGCTGTAAAATGTATATTTAAGCCGCCAGCAATCTTAAAGAGAAACTTTAGTACTTTTCAACCTGGGTCCCATTTTCCCATGTTTTTGTGTCTACGTGTCTAACAGAGACAACAATTTTTGAATTTGGTCCAGTATTGAGCTAGACTGCTGCAGCCGGCTGCAGTGTAACCACGTGGGGCATGCTCGCACAGTCAATTTATGTCTACTAAAAATGCTTGTTTTTGCCACTGACAGGCTCCGATTATTATTGTAAGTGTTTTACAACATTATTGAAAGCATTCCTACGAAGATAAACCCTTTTTTAAATGGTGAGATCTATTTTGTTTAACCAGAAACAGCCCTGAAATTGCCATCGTGGAACCCACCAGAAAAAACAGTAATATTAGCATGTATAACGACTGCATATTTTCAGATCATACTGGGTGAATTAAGGGTGTATTTCAACTAAACCAGAGTCTGTGATTATTGGAACAGTTGGAAGATGAACCAAAATCATTTTTGTGATTTTTATTTTGTTTCTGCGGACTTTGAATGACGTGTGTCTTACAATGATAAAATTACAGTTTATTTAAATGGAGTCTGGTCGGTTTGGCAATTGCAGTTTCAGGGTTTGCGGGTAAAATAAAAGGATCTTACTCTTAAAAAAAAGTCTGTCTCTGAAGGGATCATTTTTATAATGTTGTTAGACATTTATAATAACAATCTGAGCCTGTCAGTGGAAAAAACAAGCATTGTTAGAGGGCCTGAATTGACAGTGCACAATTGCCCTTTAACGTTAAATTGCAGCCTTTTTCGCTGCTGTCGGCTGCAGTGGTCTCACTCAGTGCTGGACCAGTTTCAAAACAGTTGCTCCTATTGGTCACTTCGACAAAAAAATATAGGACAATAGGGTCCAGGTTGAAAAATACGAAAGCTACTCCTTAATCGTTGAGTAGTGCCTTCACTGTGATAATACCAAGGTGTTATGATTAAATCAAATACCAGTCAACTAATGTTTAAATTGTTGAACATACGACACTGTCAAGCCTAACCTTTCTGCTCCTCTTCAGCCGGTTGAGATGACAGACGGCAGCATCGTCATCAACGTGCGGAACCAGAACAACTACCACTGTCGGTGTCGCATTATCGTTCGCAGCCAAGACGGTGGAGAGACCCTGCCCATAGATGATCTGTTCTTTGACTACGAGCTGGTGGATCCTGTAGTAGCAGCTGGAGCTCTGCAGAAAGACGGCGTGCTCTTCTTTACCAACCCCTCGAATCAGCAACACAGTAAGACTCATAATCTCTTCTTCCTTCCACTTATTTGTCACTGATGCTCGGTGGTGGAAGTAAAAGTAGCAACACTGTTCCTGCATTCATTCAAAAGTTCAAAATTACTATCAGCAAGATGTATTTAATAAATCAAAAGTAAAAGCATTTGTTAAAAACAATGACCCCTTTCAGAATGTTTTATTATCATATATATATATTTCTGGAATATTATTATTGGAATATTAACACATTAATGGGCACTGTAATCTATAATATTGCTTCCTACTTTGTAACTCGACCATGTGTTTTTATGCCTCTGCGCTGGTGATAGTCGTGGCCAAAGGCATTATTTTACTGGATTAAGAGATAAGATAATCCTTTATTTGTCCCACAGCAGTAAATTTGCAATATTACAGCAGCAAAGAGTTAGTGCAAACAGGAAGCATTGGTAAAAAAAAAAAAAAGCAAAGTACACAGCAATATCGATATAAGTACGTAAAGTAAGAAAACTATACAAAAACAAAGTGTAACAGTCTGTGCATCCGTCTGTCAGTCCATCTCATTCTTTTTAACACGATATCTCAAGAACTTTCTATGAGAATTTCTTCAAATTTGGCACAAACGTCTGCTTGAACTTAATAATGATGATAAGATTTTAGTGGTTAAAGGTCAAAGGTCACTGTGACCTCTAAAAATGTGTTTTTGTCCATTACTTGAGACTTACTTTCCACCGCTGCTGCTGCTTTCCTTCAGGCCAAAACAATTTATCAGTTTACTTTACTCCAGACTTGAAAGATCTGTATCATCAGTACATTACACTAACTTCTCTCCTCATCCCACCAGGAGTTAATATGACGTTACGTTGGTCACTAACCGATGGCAAATCTTGGGTGCAACAAGCTGTGCAGTTATGGGCGGGGCCCAGCGCCTACTCCAGCATCACTTCACTGGACAGTGGCTCCACAGAGGACCAGAAGTTCATCTACGTCATCTACGAGAAAGGCCACAAAGACTGTTACGAGACTGTCTCGTTCGCAAAGATCCACCTGTATGGTGGCCGGTAGAGCATGTGAGAGGGAGGTAAGCAGACGTGCATCAAGTCATTAAGATCAAACTGATCTGTTGGTCTGACTCCGGTTATAATTTCACCTTGTGTTTGTCTCCCAGATACAATGCTGGAGGGAAAGGGAAACAGAAAGCTGATAATGGCTCCCAGGACTTTCTCAGGAAGAAAATAAAAGATTTTTTAAACTCACTTTATGATATTAAATATGGGGAAATGGGAGGCTCAACGCCATTAATATTGAAATGGTTTAAGTTCATCATGTGATAATCTGAAACACACTCCTCTCCTTGTTTTATCTTTCTTCTTCTTGTCTAGAATTCCCGCATTCAATGAAATTGGAATTTTTCTGTGTTTGGATATGTTGCCATATGTGTGTGTGTGTTTTTGCTAAAAAATATTTTGCACAGCCACAATATTTTGTGGATTTCCTCTTCCTAGACCAAGCAAGGGACAGTTACATGTTGAAGATTCATTTTCAGACCAAATACACTAGTTTCCAATCAACTTAAAGGGTAACTTTTGTATTTTTCAACCTGGACCCTTTTTTCCCACATGTTTTTGTGTAAGTGACTAATGGGAACAACAATTTTGACATTGGTCCAGTATTTAGTGAGCGGCACTGGCCAAACAGGCTGCAATTTGACTGCTTGGGGCCTTTATGCACTGTCAATTAACCGCTACTATAAGTGTTGTTTTTTGTCTCTGACGGGCTCAGATTGTTGACAACATTATCAAAAGGATCCTGATAGGCCTTTTTGTTTAAGAGTAAGATCCCTCTTGTTTAACCAGAAACAACAGTTAAACTGCTATCACAATATTTGCACATCTAAGTGGTTGAATTTAGGTTTGGGTTTTTTTTTTTCAACCAGAGTTGGTGATTGTTGGAACAGTGGAAAGCTGAAGCAAGACACCTTTTGTAGTTTAATTTTCTTTCTGTCATCTTTAAATGAAGTGTGTTTTACAGTGATAACATTACTGTTAATTTAAATAGAATCTGGTGGGTTTGGCGATAGAGATTTTGGGGCTGTTCCTGGTTAAACAAAAAGTCTGTCTCTGTATGGATTTTTTTCATAATGTTGTCACACACTTAAATTAACAATCTGAGTCTGTCAGTGGCAAAACAAACACTTTTAGTGGAGGTACATGGACGGTGCCAAATTGCAGCCTGTTTCGCCGCTGTTGGCTGCAGCACTCCTTCACAATACTGGACCAATTTTTTTAAAAAGTTGTCTCCATTAGTCACTTAGACACAAAAATATGGGAAAATAGGGTCAATACTGAAGTTACTGTACAACAGAAGAAGCTAGTAATCATACTGTCCTGTAAATATTGTCTTTTAATCTAACAACAGCATCTAATTTTTACAGTACGATGATGATGAATGATGATACCATACTAAAAGTATCACTTTCCAGTTTTCTGAGATGACTAACGACTTTCAGCAGTTTGAGTATGATGTTAATGCAATGTAGATTTTAAGCACCTCTGCATTGATCACTAATTCACCTCACTGTCAGAGCCACTGTATGTTTGATGCTGGTGTGAAATGATTCCTGTTTGCTCAGATAATGCAATTTAATAGTAAAGTAGCCTACTTTCAAGTCTCATATGTGTTCATGCTTGTAATTATAATTATTGCCTTCATTAAAATGTGAGTGTGCCATGAATATAGGCTGATTGAAATGGGCTATGCCTTTATAAAACCAGAAGTTGTGTGAAATGATGTGGATAGCTATATTATATTGGGGTTTGAGTGTTTTTAGAAACAACAATAGTTCTAATAAAAATGAGGTGTGTGTGTGTGTGTGTGTGCGCGTGTGTCAGTGTTTGATTGAATGATTGAGAAGAGGTGAGAACATAATGTAGCCAAAGTATCCTTTTATGCACTTGAGCAGCATGTTTTCTGATATTTTGTAATTAGTCTGAAGTTCACTCAACTCAAATTTGGTTATTTTTTTCCAAGTCAAGTGTCCATTTATGTCCTGTATTATCAGCATTGTACACAGGGTTAAATTGTTTTTATGCAGGACATTATCTGATCTGTACTATCTGTAAAATAAATAAATGGTTTTTAACAATTGTGGGCATAGCCGAGCTGATTTGCAGCGTCATTCATGATTTATTCAAAGAATTTTCTTCCCAAGGAGCAACTGATGCAGCAAAAACTGCATGAATATACATTTCTCACCAAAGACTCTATAAAACTGTTATTGTGTCTGTCTGATGAGGGAGAATACCTCCGATTCAAGAGCTTTATGTCAGTGATTACAACACAGCAGAAGGAAACAGGTTAACTTAAACCAGGAAAAAATATCTGCACTGACTTTACATTAATGTCACTTTACTGGTGTCTGTTATCTGCACCTCTCTCCGATACAGAGGTGGGACCAAGTCATAAGTGAGTCTCAAGTCTTTGTACTCAAGTCCCAAGTCAAGATAAGCAAGTCCAGAATCAAATCTTAAGTCCTTATATTTGAGTTTTGGGTCATAATGCAGCTTTTACCAAATGTAATGCCATTTTACCATCAGATTAATAACAGAAAAGCAAAAATCATGAATGCTTTGTACATTTTTTTATGTATTTGTTCAAAGATGTTTGTAAAAACAAGTGCAACTGACGTCAGTCATAAAGTATTGCTGACGTTGCACTTCCTTTAAGGTAATATTGTTTGTTGTTGCATTTTTGTATGCTTTATGTCTAAATGAACAAGGATTAACGTTAACATTAGTAGATTCAGAAAATGAAGGGAAATTAAATTATTTGTGGCACATTTTTAAACAACATACTTTTTAATCTTTGGGCTTGGGGGAACGCATCAAGTATTTTCAAGTCAAAAGGTTCAAGTCCAAGTGAAGTTATGAGTCACTGGTGTTAAAGTCCATGAAGAGTTGAGTTGGATTTTGTTGAGTCTGAAGTGATCAAATTTGTGACTCAAGTTTGACTCAAGTCCAAGCCATATAACTAGAGTCCAAACCTCCTACATGATAGATATATTTGTGAATGTGTGATAAAGATTCACCTGTGAAAAAGAGTTGGCATTTCCTTTTAACGTCAAGGTTCACGGCTCAAGATATAAGGTTCTTACTGTCAAATGAACAGCACTCATTGCCATTAAAGACTATAGTCACAGGCTTCCTACAATGCTATTTAAATTTGCATAGAAATAAAAATAATAATAAAATCATGCAAGTAGAAACAAAAAGAGAAACTACATATAAGGATATAAAATAGCGCAAGTTATATTAAAGGATGAAATATTAAATAATAAAATATAACATAAATTATATAATGATATATGGCGATATATGTGCTGTGGTAAAATGTATATACTAAGCAAGACTGTAAATTAATTTGTATATACAGAGGTGCAGACATTTACCCAAAGTTTTGATTGAGAATTAAGTTGGAAGTAGTTACAAAATAAATTAAAAAAATATGCCCAATGAAACAGTTGTTTTGATATTAGTAAATGTTAATGAGACACCATTAAATTTCAGCATGGGGACCAAAGAAAAACAAACCATCACTTGTGTTGATCATCAAAAACAAAGAAATTGTGTCATATGTGTGACCTGAGATACCCTCTTTGTTTGGGACAGCCATGCTCTCTCTGTTATAGATACATTTCTCTGCAGCCTTTGAGTAAGCTTTTCTTTGCTTGCCCAAAATATTAATATTGCAAAGCATCTTTTATTCTCTATCCTCATGATAATAATGCCTAATTATTACAGTTCATATACTAGTGGATAAATTGTATTCCTCTGTCTGTACCTATTAAAATTCATTATAAATCCATAAAGCCATGAGCATTGATATATTTACTTTTATTTCAGTGTGTGTGTATTTTTAATTAAAGTCGCATTTTTTTTTCTTACAGTAACGTTAGGGGTCCCAAACGGCTTCCATCTCACGAAATTACCCAGTAGCCGTTGACGGCTCTTTAGGTGACGGATCGAGTCCAGTATTACAATTTTATTTTCCCCTTTTCATTTATTTTTTGGAATAAAAAAGAAAAGGAGCGCAAGTAAGCCGAACACCTTCTTTACCTATACAGTACTGCTCATAGTTAGTTGGTGCGATCTGTTGCAAAGACCGTATGTGTTTGACTATGCAGGAGGATAACGCTGCTTAGCTAGCTGGGTCACTTGCTAGAAAGCTACGCGATAGCATAGCTAACCTCATTCTGCGATACAACCTCGAGACAAGTCGGGACAAGACCAGGTCAGTGGCCGGAATATTTTGCATGTTTTATGCAAACACCGATTAGTTACATTATATTGAGCAAAAATCACTACCATTATCCTTGGACACAGACTTAGCTTACCCGAGAGGATGTTTTGTGAAGGGGCAGTCTTATTTTTTCTAGCTAATGTTATGTGGTTGTCTTGCTTGTTAGCCTAGCTTGGCTAAGCAGTTAGATAGCGTTTGTCATATCAAAGTGGTGAGTGTCATAGCTTTTGGAATAACTATAAATATATTTATTTTCTAGCAATACTGGCTATTAAGTCCGCGTGTTGTTGAAACATATGATCACGTTTGTTTGCTAACGATCCACTGTGCGCAGCTAATGTTAGCGGATGAACGTTAGCACAGGCTGTTCGCATGTAGCTTTAGCTAACATACTGTCAGTTTACGATGTACTGGCATTAGTTATTTCAGTGGGTATTTTCCAAAACAATTAACCCTACTCTGCCCACTTTGCCAGTGTCTTTACATATTAACTGTATGAAGGCTGGCTGGCTTCGGTAGGACTATGCTACACAACGGGTTATATTAACGTTAATATGCACCGGGCCTGTTCCCACCGCCATTTTGTTTTGTTCTCCCAATAAAATATTTTTTTCTGCGTTGTCCTGTGCCTCGTACGAACGACAGACGAGCGACAGCATTGATGAAAACGTACAGTCGTGATGTCGGTGTGTGATTTCAAATGTAGCACATCACAGATCCGACGAGCATGAGGCTAATGTTACCGCAAGGTGTTGAGAATGCATTATGAAACATCAACGCAGTCCCCCTCCCAACGCGAACACTGAGGCCCTGTGTTAGCCGGCTAACGTTACTTAGCACTGCAATGAAATATGTCTTTATGCGTCTGTACCTTCAGCAGTTTGTGGTTTATGTATTTGATGCTGATTGCACTTGCCACTGTCGTAGCTACCAGCTGGTTTTGCCCAAATAATGCCACGATTACCGTTAGCTTTAGCTTTACAAGGCCCCTTTGTGGCATACGTTACTGCAGTTATGGCTTGGCAGTGTAGCTGCTGGCCCCCGTTAACGTTAATCCCCATACAACATGTAGTTGACCAGCCATCCCACGACCTAATTTTCTAAATCTCATCTGGCTATTGAGGCACGGTGCAGTGCTGCTGCTCGTCATCCTGTTGTGTGGTATTTATTTTCTTCACTGATGTGTGTGTGTGTTGTAGAAATCGTGCGTTTTGCCAGGATTATTAGTGCGCAGTAGTAGGCAGTTGACTTTACATCTGAGTATTTTAGCTTTGTTTTGATTGTGGTTTCATATTAATCTCTGTTTGAATCATTGCCACACCACTGTTGCTCACCATATTGCTGGTGTGAGCCTTGTTGTTGTCATCTATTCAGGTAGACTTGTTATTCTGGTATAGTGAAGAGTTATGGAGCTGTTATGACTTGAGATGCCACTCATTCTTCTACCTTTCAGTTCTTGTTATATTCATTGGTCAGTATTATACAGAACAGTATAACAGAGCTGTTGCTTGAAGTCTTTGTTCAGCTCTAAAATTGCTCTTCTAGTCATGGACCATGTGAATTGACTCCCATCATTTCACCACTTCCTTCAGAGCGAGTGAATGAAATGACTAATGCTATTTGTAGCATAGTAATCTGAGGAGAATGGTTTGTTCTCTGTAATTGTTCCTAATGGGAGTTGGTTGGAGTGGGGGCAGCTGTTTAACCTGCTGGATACAGCCAAATCACTCTGAATTGGACAGATGTCAGCGCTGTGTGTTTTATTGATGTGCAGTAAAATGAGTTCAAGCTAAAGGCCTGGCAGTTGCCATGGAGCCAACCCTGTCTCAAGGCAAGGCAAAGAAGAATATCATTTATAATGTGTTGCTATAGAGACTATGGTTCAGCTTTTTCCCCTTCTCTTAAACAATGCTTCCTGTGATGAGGTGTGGAGTCACCTACCCACAATGACGTGTATTGAATTTAATATTTTAATATTTAATTAGATTAAATTGCTTAATGTGTAATACCTGCAACACATGTTATTCATTATGCAATGTTAGTTTGCTGAGATTGTGTGAGGATTGGCCAATTAACCTAATGAGCCAGAGCCACTGGAATTTGCACCAAATGTTTTTAGATGTTGCACTTCATCCGGCAAAAATATTTAATGAGGATGTAGCTTACTTACTGGAACTTCTCCGTTGGGTTTTGGTTGGTCAGAGATGTGGGCTGTGTTCTATTTTAATATTGTTTTAAAGTACTATTGCCTTCAGCCACATTAGTTTGTTGTTTTGATGTCGAAACTCTATACTCTTAAGCTGTTGCACTTCTAACATCCTTTGAGTTGTTGCCCTGGATGGCCAAAATATCTTTACTAAGCTGGCAAACATTGAATGCCACAGTAAGTCTATAAAATGTCCTAAAATAAGCTTTAAAGAATGTTTATTGGGGGTAAATGTTTTAATCATGCTGGCATTAATATATTTTTGTAGCTTTCTTTAATCAGTTTAACTTGTAAATGTACATAATGAAAGTGCACAGTGCCAACAGGAAATTTGTTTGGTTTTATTGACTGCCTTCATGACTTACTGGGTGCATAAAAGAAAAAACATCAGTATGAAAAACAGCGTGTTATGTGTTGCCGCATATCTGTGGTTTGTGGATTGATAATTTGTTCGAATGAAGGAATATTTCTTCTTTGAGACAGAGGACTAAAAATATCAGAAATGCTTCAGGAAATGTTGTGTGGATCAGCACTTAGTCTTGCTAGCTGGCTCACAGGATTGTAGCTGCTGTAACATATTTTCTACACTGTTCCACTGTAAGTTACTCTGTGACTGCTTAATTATACCATACACATCCGGCTGGCAGATTCCTTATTTGAATCTGTATGGTCACATCACATATGTTCTGCAGGATACTTTGTTATGTGAGGAAGTTTCTGTTCTGCTAGGTGTTTTGAATGCATGCTCGAACAGTGTGCACTTTTACTCTCACTTTCTGTGTATACCTGGTGTCAAATATCTCTGTCTTAGCCTCCTTCTCTCTGCCCCCCACAGTCTCAGGGCTCACCATACTCAATGAGCGGACAGCGCAATGTCAGAGCGCTCTGGGCAAACTGCAAAGGGGAAGGAAGGCAAAACCAAGTATGCGTCTCTCAACCTGTTTGATACATACAAAGGAAAGAGCCTTGAAACACAAAAGCCTGTTGGTGAGTATCTCCGTTCTGTCACGTCCAAGCAGTTCATTGTTACATCGTATATCCACTGTAATGGATTTGCCTTTCTGTCTTTCTACCTTGGGTATTATTTTTCAGTATCGCTTGCCTGTCAGGCTCTGTTTACGTTCAGCCACTTTTGTTTTGTCACTAAGGATGTACAACTTGTTTTGTTGATCTGCTACACACAGTTGGATTTACCCGTTGGCTGTGTGATTAAAAGTGCCTGGCTGTGCTCTGTTCTCTCCTGACACCATGTACCGCAACTTTGATGCATTAGTCTACTGTCTCCCTAATAGCTCTGGTGCTGATTCTCAGTGCAGGAAGTGGATGATGTGCTGCATCTCTAAACTGCCTGTCAAACTGGTTTTGCTGATGCTGTTCATATTACCCAGGGATCAAGGATATTTACTATCCTAATTTATTGGGACTGTGAATCGGCAAGAATTGGGCGATACTATATACAGTATAGAGATTATGATTCAATAAATTGTGATACTGTGTGCACGGTGACATATTGCTATTTTTAAATTTTTAATTTTAGGAAAACTGTCATAGTATGAAGAACACACCACCATATACATACAAAAGTTTGCTTTTTTTCATCCAGTCAGAATAGTGGGATCTGTGTCTGATTTTTGTCCTACTTTTATTTTGCGGTCAGGGCTAGGCAGTATATCACTATCATATTGATATCGTGATATGAGACTAGATATCATCTCAGAAATTAAATCCTAAGTGTCTTTTCCTGGTTTTAAAGGCTACATTACAGTAAAGTAGTGTCATTTTCTTAACTTACAAGACTCTTCCAGCTGCTCTATTATTTGCCTTTACCTCCTTAGTGATTATATTCACATTACTGGTCATTATTTATCAAAAATCTCACTGCGCAAATATTTTGTGAAATCACCATCAGTCAACCCTACAAAATTGATATTGAAATATTTAGCAAAAAATATTGTTAAATTTGATTTTCTCTATATTACCTAGCCCTATTCCAGGTTCAGTTCTGGATAAAACAACAAGTGGGTCAGCTTGCAGATATTGGATAACAGTTATATTAAAATAAAATGCAATGTAATGTTTAACGTTTTAGTTGTCTGACTACTGAGTTTATGTCTGTCATCTGCGCCAGCTGGAATATGAGAGCTGCTTCAATCAGGTGCATTACTGACAGGCATGTTAACTGTGTATTAAATTGCCCAAATCTTCACTTGAAACATGCTGCCAATCCGAATTATCCGTACAGTGCTTGGTTATCATAGGATTTGCTGTTTCGGGTCGGGCCATGGATCCTGTGTCGAATGGCCATGTCAGGTCGCGGAACTAATTGGTCATAAGTGCGGGTGCGTTATTGCACGTTACAGTGCTGGGGCGAGAGCAGGTCTTAAATCAGATCGGTGCTGACTCAGATCTGTACTTCTATTCATCACAGTCCCTGTAACGTCCGACCTCATAGCCCTACTTTTTGTGCAGTATGAGCAAAGGAATTTACATTTGCTCATATCAGTAAAAAATAAAAGTGCTTGCAGGATTCTTTAGGTAAACATATTAAGAATACAGAATATTGTGAACAAAAATTGGTAGTGCTTTTGATACAGTATCACAAAACAAAATATTGCAGTGCTTGAATGTATCGCTATTTTCTTACAGCCCTATTATTTATAGGCCTTTACACCTGTCTGAGAGGAAGAAGAAATATTGTCTATCAAAGTGTTTCCAATCTTTAGTCATACTAAAATAAATCATGCATAGCCTGGGGTGTGACTGGCTCCCCTGCCTTGACGTGTCAGCTGAGCCTGGGAGCCACTGAGCCTGACCTGAGACAGAGGCTTACTTGTGGACGCTGTTTGACTTCTGTGCTGAGTCCCCAGTCGATGTTTTATTCAGAAGCTCCCCACTAGATCTAAGCAGCTGTCCCCGTTTCTAAACTACAGACTTCCCCCTCCTACATAGTGAAGCCATGCACTGCTGTGGTTTCTCAGAGCCTGAAGGAAACAAATGAGGGATTGATATTCAGCACAGCTTCACTTTCCACAATCTAAAGGCTTTTCCATGCTTCTGTGAGCATCAATATCCTAATACTTCTCCATAAACTCTGATTTAAGTGGGTTTGCTGGAGGTCTTAAATAACATCTAGAAGCTTTTTTGTAATCCATATTCATCAGAATCACTAGACTGAGACTACCAAGCCGCTAGCCTTGTTGGTCGTTCAGCATCCTAATTGTGTATCTAGCAAACGCCACCCTGTCATCAGGCTGCTCCTTACAGCCAGTAGATTTAATTGGTGTCAAGTTTCAGTGGTCCATCTGCGCTAATGACCTTCTTTCTCTTCCCCATATCAGTTCCCCCCCGCCATGGCCTGCAGTCTCTTGGTAAAGTTGCCTCCGCACGGCGTATGCCACCCCCTGCCAACCTGCCCAGTCTGAAGGCAGAGAACAAAGGCAACGATCCCAACGTCTCGCTCGTTCCCAAAGACGGCACAGGATGGGCAAGCAAACAGGAACAAGCGGACCCAAAGAGGTAAGTAACCCCACTGTAGTTACTACAGTTGACAGGGGAAGAAAAATCACCTTGAGGTTTTTCTTTTGCTGGAGCTGTCTCCTGTAATATCTCTGTGATTTATCTATATCTATTGTTTGTGACTTTTTTCTTTCTCTCAGTACCGATGCATCGTCAGCAGCGCAGCCGGAATCGCAGCAGCCTGTGGCTACACCGACACCTGCACAGACACGCCCGAGAACCCCGCCAGCTTCAGAGGTACAGTAACATGAATGCAAAGTCATAGTCTTAGTTGATAATGTGCATCGATATTTATGGCAGCTACAGTTGACATGTATCATATGGTGCTTTTCTGTGTGTGTGTGTGCGCGTGTTCCCCCTCAGGCTCTGGCCCCAGCTTCAACCCAGGCCGTAGGGGCAAGGTCCTGGGCACAGGCCAGTGTTACACATGGAACACAAGGGGATGGTGAGTCTTGCTTTTTGTATATGCCTCATAAGAAATAAGCTGGAATAAGGCTGGAATAAGCTCTCCATTATGCATGCACATTGACGCCATGTCTCCCTTTTCTGCAGGTGGAAAGGCATCAAACCTACCGTCGCCATTCTCTCGCGAGGAATTTCCCACCCTGCAGGCGGCTGGCGACCAGGACAAAGCTGGCAGAGAACAGGGCACTGCAGATCAGTGGTATGGGCCCGGACCAAGCCTCCGCCCCCAGAGTGAGTGATGCCCACTAAGTCTCCAGTAATTGATGAACCAGTCATTTAATGAAGTCAGTGGTGGTGGGAAAACTTCTCTCACAGGATTGTTTTGGTGTGGAGTGGTTCAGTTGATAACAGGGCAGCTGAGCAAAAAGTCAATCAGCTTTTCTCCCCTGTTAATTATTCCTTTGTCTTTTATAATCGTTAGAAATGCATTACAAGCGTGTACATAATTTGTATGTATTAGTGTTTTCTTTATGCTTCAGTTTCTGTTGCTATGGGCTTGCAAACACCAAATGTATTTAGTGAATGAAGCAAAACAAAATAGTTTCTCATGAATTAACATAAAATTACTAATAATAATTTCTGTATTTCCACAGTAATGGCTTGCACCTCTGACTTTATTCCATTAAAGCCTGTAAACCATACTGACCGCTCTGTCCTCTCCTGTGTTCTCTGTCCTCAGACGTTACAAGTTGGCGGGACGGTGGGGGCCGAGCCCTGGCGCCCACCCTGTCTGGGGAGGGGGCAGCGGAGGGTGGCACTTGTGGGGCTCTGGTGATGGATGGGGCAGCTGGGGTCCCCCCTCCGAACTCTCAGTCCCACGGGCCACCTAGGAACCCTCCCGCAGGCAGCCCCGCCTTGCCCCTGCCCCAGCCCCCTGTGGGGCCTGGGTTCCCACAATACCGAGGGATCATGCCTCCCTTCGTAAGTTTTCCTCTTGTTTTTCGCTTTCTCTTTTTCCAACTGCTTTGCAACACATTTGCAGGGCCCATTTAAATGATGTAACATTTTTCTGCAGATGGAGTGCAGAATTGAGCAGTGCTGCACTTTTTTCCATCACTTTTATTTTTATTTGCTTTCTGTATACATTAAAGGAGCTGTATGTGACATTCAGAGCATATTTATGATTCAGGGTCTGAGGTAGGAGTCTCCTGATGGTTCTCAACATTGAGGTTGCTGAGCCGGCACCTTCAGCTAACAGTGCTAACTGAATAAACAGCGCTATCAACAGCATCAGTGCTGACAGAGCTAATATTGTTACCTGGGGGAAACCAAAGGGTGGATGCTACGCACTCGCAACAACACTCCCCTGATATCAGCAGTAACTACCGTATGAGCACAGTGCAGAGTGGTGGCGATGAGCTAACCAGTGGGACACACTCACAGGAGCTCACATACACTAATAAGCCCGTGTGGACAGTCTACCACAACAACCCACAGAGAAACTTGAATTTCAACCCACTCAGAGAATTGTATCTGAACCATGTCTCTTTTTTCCTTTATAGATGTATTCTCCCTACCTGCCCTTCCCGGCCCCCTATGGCCCTCAGGGGCCCTACAGGTACCCAGCACCTGGGGAAGGGCCTGCTCCAAGGTATTTTGTTTGCCAAAATCAGCTGTAAAGCTACTATTGAGCAACTTTGTGGCATTTTATTTACGTGGTCTTTTTGTCCGATTAAATCCTAGTTGCGTGTTTTCGATATATCACTTAAGAAGAATCTCCTCCTCTCTGTCAGGTTCTCTCGTGGGCAGGCTGGTCCTGACAGCAGGCCTCAGGGCGGCCCACGTGACACAGCGGGAGATATGGTGAAGCGACCCTCTATCCTGAAACAGGATGATCTGAAGGAGCTAGACGAGTTGGACCACGACGGAGACGAGGGCTGGGCAGGTAAAAAAAAAACAACAAAACTGCCCATTAAAAGTGTTTGGGGTGGCAGTGGAGTCAGAGTGATACAGAGAGAGAAACTGAATATTGAGCTCACGTCAACAGGATGGTCTTACCACGCTGTAGTGAACTAGCACTGTAAAGGCTTTCATTTTTGCCGTTGTGGTACATGGGAGTGTCCAGCCCCAGTTTAATATGGACATTAAAGTAACCCAACGTATTTCATGTTGATTTAGTGCTTGTGCTGCTAAATGATTAAGGAGGTAATGACATATCGGTAGCTGGTCAGATTGATGCTTTCTAATGTTGCAGATGTTTCTGCGTATCATATTTCCTGCTGATCCAAGCAGAGGTGTTCCAGTCATTACGGACTGCTCAGAGGAGGAGGCAGAGGGCGGGGGTGGTGGTAGTGGTGGAGGATCTGGTTTATCAAAGTGGAGGATGATAAGTGCAAATGCACTGAATGGATGTTTGATACAAATGTGGTTCTGGTGTTTTCCTTTTGAACAGGGGCTCATGAGGAGATTGATTACTCCGCCAAGTTGAAGTTCAGTGATGATGAAGGAGAGGAAGAGGGGGAAGAGGAGAGAACTGAGAGCAAGAATGACTTGCGGTATGTGACCAAGTACATTCAGCATGTGATCACTTCACACTATGACGACAAAGTTTTTATACCTCAAACCTGTGTATTTTCCTTAGTGAGCAGCAGAGGTCCCAGGATGCCCCTGCTGCAACCTCTCGCTCTCGAGCCTCGGACAGCGGTGGAGACACACGCCGCACTCCTCCCTCTAATGCTGACAATGGCCCCCAACCCCCCTCCAGCAAGCCAGGATGGGCCGAGGAGGGAGGCAGTGGCTGGGGGGGCCAGGGAGCACCATCCAACTACCAGGTACCATGCTGACCAGTAGCAACAAGTCCAAGACAGGCTGTACTTAAGCATTGAAAAGATTTAGGGTTCAAATTTATAACACAGGACAATTTGGGCATTCTGTTTAGCAAAGAATTATTTGTGGGCAGTGGTGTGTTAGTGTGTGTGTGTTTTTGTCAGAGTAGGTAATTGTTGTGGAGCATGGCTAACTGTGTCTACCTGTATACAGGGGCGCAGGCCTGGATTGGGTGGTCCCCGGGAGCAGCCCTCCCCCCCACCTGGGCCGCTCCTTGGACAAGGGCCTTACTCCTTTTACCGACAGGTAGCCATCCGGATAGGGCCTCATAGACAAATCATCTCTATCATTATCTCATCCACCGCCCCAGGTTTTATGAACAAGTCATCTTCAGTTTTGAGTTTGCGTTTTACCTTTTGAGTTTGTTTCGGTTGATTATAATCATTTGTAGATCGTTTTCTCAACAAGATCGCAGTTTTTCATCTCGAGAGTTAAAAACTTCATAAAAGAGCTTCTATGTTTTCCAACTGTTAAGGACCGGCCCCACAACCAAGGTGCCTCTCAAGGCCCGGGGAAACCTGTCCCCGCCCAGCTTCAGCCAGCAGCAGGAGGCCCTTCTCCTCCTGCCCAGCCAGGCCTGCTGGTTCCCGGACCCCAGGACAATGATGAGGACGAGACATGGCGTCAGCGCAGGAAGCAGTCCTCCACTGAGATCTCTGCTGCTGTGGAGCGAGCACGTCGCCGCCGCGAGGAGGAAGAACGTAGGATGGAGGAGGAGAGACGTGCAGCCTGTGCAGAGAAGCTGAAGAGGCTGGATGAGAAGCAGCAACAGCAGCAGGGCACAAACGTGGGAGGTGGTGGTAGCAGTAGTATAAGCCCCAGCCTTGATGGAAACTCTACAGCTGCCACAGCAGGCAGCCCTAGTCCATCTATCTCAGCCTCAGGCTTCCTCTCCCAACATCAGCCAGCCCCCATCCCCCTGTGTGGACCCTGAGGAACCTCCGGTGCTGGTTGTGCAGCCAGGGTCCAGTCCTGGAGTCGGTGACCGACAGCGAGCCAGCAGCAACAGCAGCTATGACTCCAGTGCAGGTGAGTTGTATCACTAATGCGGTCTGATGTGTTAAGCATGGCAGTTCAGATAAAGCCTCCAGCTTTTGATTATATCCCCTGATCCAACTCTGCAACCTTCTCTCTTGGTTCAGAAGCCCAACAGTGTTCCCAGCCAGCTGTGTCACAGCCACAGCAGCCCACGCTCGACGTACCTTTACCAGGAGAAAATAAGGAAGAGACCATGGGCAGTCAGCACATTCGTGCAGGTAGTGGAGGTGAAAGAGGAGTTGACCCAGTGAAGATTGAGAGTATTGGAGGGGGAGCAGGTCGTCAAACTGGTGGTCCCCCTGGCCAGGGTTACTCCAAGTATCAGAAGTCTCTTCCACCTCGGTTTCAGAGGCAGCAGCAGGTTAGGTTTTTTACTTGTCTGTTGACAGATATTGCGTGAATGGTTGTAGTATTTCTAGATGAGTGTGGCTTGCATATTTTGTTCTGAGACAAAAATGAGGATCTGCGATTTTGTTTCCAAAACTGGCATGCCTTTATAGATGTGTTTTATAGCTATGTTGAATATTTCTGTTCCTAAACACCCTGGTTGCTATAGTTTCCGTTTCACATGTATTTCTCTTTAGGAGCAGCTCCTGAAGCAGCAGCAGCAGTGGCAGCAGCAACAACAGCAGCAGCACAGCCAGGCATCACAAAGCCAGCTGTCCCCTCAGCCCCAGGCTCCGCAGGGTCCCTCACCAGGTTCAACACCCCAGCCAGGGCCTGGACCCAAGCAGGGTGGACCCATGTATCAACCCAGCAATATGGTCCGACCCCCACCCCTGCCAATGAATTTTGACCCTCGCTGGATGATGATGCCCTACATGGACCCCCGCATGATGCAGGGCCGCCCTCCACCTATGGACTACTATTCAGCAGGCATGCACCCGTCAGGTGAGTGGATGTGACCCAAGTAAACATTATGCCTTGTTTTGTGGAAGTACCTGTTTAGATATTTTCTTTAAAAAGAATTCTTCACTACCGCAGGGCTCATTGGGCGTGAGCGGTCTGATTCTGGGGGATCTGGTTCAGATCCCTTTGACAGGCAGCAACAGCATCCGGGGCACCCTCACCGTGGGACCCCCCCTATGGATCCTAAGCTGGCCTGGGGGCAGGAGGTATTCCCTGGCGGAGGAGAGGGCCGTGGGCTAACATCCCCTCTCAGGCAGAAGCAAGCATTGGAGGATGATGATGTGGCCAAAGGGCCCAGGTACGCATACACAAGCCAGTTTTGGGGAGACTTAAAGGGGACCTATTATGCTTATTTTTAGGGTCATACTTGTATTTTGGGTTTCTACTAGAACATGTTTACATGCTTTAATGGTCAAAAACATTTTATTTTCCATACAGTCTGTGCTGAAACACCTGTAATTCACCCTGTGTGAAATTTATTTATTTATTTATTTATTCTTTATTTCATTAATTTATAAAAGAAAAGAACAATTTAATATAAATACAAACGTTCTCCAATCTAGAATGAAAGGGAGCAGAAAGAAGAATAATCTTATTTAATCTGCTCCTTTATCCCAAGAAATCAATTTACAAAGAACGTAATTTAAAAAACAACAACAAAAAAATAAAATAAAATAGCTGCTGGCCAACACAGACAGTCACATTCCTTTTTAGTTCCCAAGTTACAATTCAGTTCATACCATTCAAACAACAACAAAAAATATTTATACCTTTCATGGCAATGGGTATAACAATCAAACATAACTAACATGTTTCATTATACTTCCTTAACATACTGGCTTTAATTATTCTTTTAAATGCAATGTTTGATTTGGATTCTTTGGTTTCTTTGATCAGATTGTTCCATAAACTGATTCCTTTTACAGAAACACAACGTTCCATCAATTTAGTCCTGAATCTTGGTTTTTTAAAGATCTCTGTTCCTTTTAAGTAATACTTGCTTTCTCTTTTTTCAAATCTTTTCTGAATGTTGATTGGTAAAGTTTTTTTATGCTCAGTTTTAGTGCTTGTCTCGTAACCCCCCTCCTTAAAAAGCTCAAGGTGCTCCGTAAGGTCAGCATGTCTGGGTCTTTCACATCTCACTGTATCTTTACTGACAGTGCAGCTGGGAAATGACTGTAACGGAGTACAGCAGCACTTTATACCCTGAAAAATCAATAATAAAAGCTTTTAAACACAACCAGACATGTTCTGGAAATATGATCCAAAATCTGTGAGAAATTAACAACATTGCTGACGTTAGCATGTAGCTACATGTAGCAGGATAGGCTACGTAATGTTAACACTTGCAGCAGTGTGCCAGGAGAATTTATTCATTTAGCGTTTTGTATTCTTTCTGTCTTCCTTATTTTAGGAGCGACACGCCTCCACACCGCATGCGAGAGGGTGCATTGGGACCCATCCAGCAGCCCAGCGCCACCTCTGGAACATCCAATCAGACTCCACCTCCAGTTGGCACTCAAGTTGGGACCCAGGGTGGCGGCCACCACCCTCATCACTACATGAGTGGGCGGGGCAACTACAGCAACTTCCCTGACCAGGGTGGGAGGATGCATCCCCACCAGCAGCAGCAGAGGGCAGAGAGGGGAAATCAGCCGCATAGCTACACCCACCAGGATGATGGGCCTCCACGAGGGTCTCAGCAGGGACAGATATGGGGAGCTCCACACCCTCACTACGATCGCAACGGTCGTGCTGATCACCCCCCTGTTGAGAACAACGCTCATCTCCACCACCATCACAGCCACCACCCTCAGCAGCCTCACTTCCCTCTCCACCCCCATAAGCCAGAGAGCACCCGTGACAGGGTTGTTGAGGCCCCTGGTAAGAAGACAGACTCTTCTCCCCCAATTCACCAACCTTCCCTGTCATCCTCCTGCTCTTCCTCCTCCTCCTCCTCTGCCAGGGAAGATGGGAATGTCAAAGTCGCCCTGCATCATCACCCATCACAGAGAGAGGGTGAGGCTGGTGTCGGGCACAGTCATGGTGAAAGAGGCAGCGGTGGCAGTGCCGGCAGTAGCAGTCATGTGAAGCAGGAGAAAACAGGCCCGGCATACGCTCCTCATTCCTCAATGACCTCGAGCCCACCTCCATCTCAACATGGCAGTCATACACAGCAGCAGCAGCAGCAGCAGCACCCCCATCCTAAATCAAACCAAAGAGGGGGGCGGGAGCACAAGACAGAGACCCAGTGGGGCCCCCGTCCTGGCAGCAGCAATACAGGTGGGGGGTCCTCTCATGGTAGGAGGGCCAACAATGCAGGAGGTGGGAACAACCCCCGTGGAGGGGAGGACTCCTCCAACACTCCATCAGACCACAAACCCTCCAACCAGAGCGGAGGCAGCAATGCCAACAAGAGGGCTGGCCCAATTAAGAAACCAGTGCTGAAGGAGATGAAGAGAGATGGAGGGGAAGCTGAGGGAGGAGAAAAAACAAGCTTTGGGAAAGATAAGGAGAAAGATGGTGGCCAACCAGCCTCCATGAAACAGGAAGCCTCCTCCACCTCCCAGAACACATCAGCTCCATCTAAAGATGAGTCAGCCCAGACAGCCAAACCCAGGAATGGAGGGAAAGAACGATCCTCTGGTGGAGGTGGGGGCGGGTCTGGTAGAGGGCCAAAAGATGTGGACACCACTTTAGGATTTTCAGGGTCCTCCTCCAGGAGGGACAGAGACCGCTCCTTTGAGAGAGGAGGTGGCGCCTCCCACCACCATGGAGTGCCCGCCAAAGGCAACAGAGCCAGTCGTGGACGAGGGGGGGAGTTCTACGGGCGTGGCCGTGGTTACCGAGGCACCTACACAGCTGCTGCTGGGCCCGCTGGTGCCAGTCGGGGAAGAATGGGTGGAAGGAGCGGCAGAGACTACCGCTCATCTGTTGGTGGTGGCCACCACCATGATTCCAAGGGCGAAGGGGGCGGTGGCAGGCACGGTCAGGATCGGTCCCAGCATAACCCAGCCAGGGCCAGGAACCGAAGTGAAACCCGCAGTGAGGGTTCAGAGTATGAGGAGATCCCCAAGAGAAGGAGGGAGAGAGGTTCAGAGACTGGCAGTGAGAGTGGTGCAAGTGACCTTGGTCATTCAGACAAGGAAGACAACCAGAAACCCAACACCAAGAATGGCACTGATAACGCCACCACCACTGGCAGCAGCAACATGCCATCTGCACCACCCAGAGGCTCCCAGGCCCGGGTCTTCACCCCCAGGGGTGTGCCCTCTAGGAGGGGAAGGGGTGGAGGTAGTGGAGGAGGAAACATCTACAGAAGTGGTGGCAATGTTGGAGGACCACCAGGGGGACACAGGGTTGGACCCAGCTCAGCCTCTCATGGTGGGTCCTCCAAGTCAGCAGCCTCAGCCCGAAAGCAGCAAGGCCCGCCTCAAACCTCTGGGCCCAAAGACTTGGGCAGGGGAGGAAATGGAGGAGAGAAGAAAGACAAGATAGCTGATGCAAGTCAAACTCAAAGTCAGGGGTCCAATCCCCCTCAGCCGTCTTTGCCCACTGCAACTCCTGCCACTTTAGGTTCCACTGAAAATGGAGGAGTCGTTACCCAGCAAGCGTCAACAAATCCTACGCCAAACTCTGGAGGGCCAAACGCGCTCCCTCTTCCCACTAACCGTGGGTTCCCTCCCAGTGGGTTTGAGCGACCACCTAGGCGTCGCCGTCACGGGCGGTCCCAGCACCAGCAGGACAAGCCCCCCCGCTTCCGGAGACTGAAGGAGCGAGAGAATGCCGCACGCATCAACGGAGGAGTGGGGGTCATCGGGGGAGGAAGGCCCTCCTCTCCTTCTCTGAATTCAGTTCAGGACAGTAACGGAGCCCCTGTCTCTGCTCCTGTGACGGCCAATGCCCAAAATGCTAACCACAACCCCACACTAACAACCAACAATAACAGTGGTGGCGGGCATCTTAGCAATGCAAATAGTCACCACCATCACCACTACAACCAGGGCAACGCTGGGCAGCCCCACCCCCAGCACCACCACAGCCATGGAGCAAAGTCCCCCGACTTCACCAACCAGAACTCGGACCAGGCCAACGAGGAGTGGGAGACCGCCTCTGAGAGCAGCGACTTCACAGAGTTCAGAGACAGGGAGGGAGGAGGAGGGAAGTCCTATTCTTCTCATCACCCCCACCACCTGGGAAGGGGTGGAGGGGGCGGCGGAGGTGGAGGTGTGGTTGACCGCGACATGTCAGGAAAAGAGCCCTCGGCTAATAAAAGAAGCTTCTCAAGCCAGCGTCCTGGCATGGAGCGACAGAACCGGAGGGTCAACCCTGGAGGAGGCGGAGGCGGAGGGGGAGGAAGAGGCCCGCGAGGCCCTCCTGGTGGTGGCTCCGGCGGCCCCGGTAATGGAGGTGGCAACCGTGGGGAGAAGCGTGGCAACTGGCCCTCCCCGAAAAATAGGAAGTGATGAAATAATTCAGAACATTTCAGATGAACCCCACCCTCATTAAAACCATCCTCCTACATCTTAATCCCTTTTTGATAATTACTTCATGGCTTATCTGTTGGCATCCCTAAACATATTAGCGCATTGTACAGTAAATGGAGATGGTATTCACCTTCACTTTAGTGCCCCCACCCAACCTCCATCCCGGTCACCTCTCTCCCTTTGCATCAATCTACTATCTACCGTCCGTTATTGTAAATTTCTCCGTTTGTTCCGTCTTGCTCTCCGTTCAGTTGTACCCCCCCTCCTTCTCTCCCCCTTTACCTCCCCCTGAGAATCTCACCCCGGTTGGATTTGACAAGCATGTGGTTCTGCAAATGGGAGGTGCACGTCGTTTTGACAGAAGACATTCACACAGAGCTCCACACACACTTGCATATACAAGCACAAATATGACATCTCTACAAACAACACTGAACACATGCGGTCATGTGGGTTGCAAAAATGGAAAAAAAAAAACGTGGGATTAAAATTGGCAAAACTGTTTGGATTGGGCTAACTTTTATATTTATGTACCTGTGTATATTTCTACCACACTTTGGCCTTGGGTGGTATTCAGTAGTGCAGTTCTGCATTACTTCCCTCACAAAGGGAAAGAGTGCAGCTTCATCTTTTAACGAGAACAATGTACCATAAGATGTTTTCTCTTTGTGTCTTTTTTTTTTTTTTTTTGGCCTCGTGTCAGTTGAGTTTGAGCCTCTGGGAAATGTTAGGGGTGTGTGTTTTTTCTTCTAAAAAGCAGGTCATTAAAAATACCTTTTTACTAAATTCCCCAGCTCCTCCTTTTGCTGACTTTTTGGTCTCCTGCAAACTACGTCTCTGATTACTGTGATAAGATCCATTGAAGTACTACTGCTCAGTGCTCACCTACACTTTGCATTGATCACATTGATTTGTCTTTAATATCAATGTTTCTGCTGCTTGTTCAGATAGATGGTGTGATTTTTTTTTCTCCCCCTCCCCCAAGTTGTTGACCTGCTCTGACATTTCATTAGCTTTTGGTTTTTTTTGGGAAATAAAGGCTTTTTCAGCCTCATCGTAGCATCCTTCTCCTTACCTGCAAAAGCTCTGCATAAATTTTCCCAAAGTTTTACTCTCTTATTTGTGAGTTTTGTTTACCCTATGAAGACTGTATTGATAGCTTGATGGCTTTATTTTAACAACCATTATTTCCTCAGCGGCTTGCATTTTTATGGAAACACTTAACTTTTTTCTCTCTGAAGATGATCGATCTTTCAGGGGGCGGGGGTGTTAAATAAAAATGTAGGTCATAGTAGATTAAAGATAAAACTTTCATAAAAATTGTTAATGCTTCAGTAGGTAATTGAATATGTTAAGCACTCCTTGTCGTACAAAAAAAAACATGGTTGCTGTTTTTTTTTTTTTTTTCTTTGTGTTTGTTTTTGGGCAAGTTACATGTGATGCAACAGGACAGGTACTCTGTCTGGGCCCAGAGTACAGAGCTAGGCCGAGTATTGTACTATTACACCCCCCCCCTCCCTCTCTGTGCTCTTGTGGAGACTCCTCACACCAAGAAAGGACTACTACCAAGAGCTCCTTGTCTGAGGAAGTATTTTTCAAAGCGCGTGTTCTTCGGGATGGCTGTTTCAGTACACGGTGGCAACCAGAAGCCCAAACTAATTAAGTTCAGGACAATGCTGACAAGGTGTCAATGCAAGTCACCTTCTTTTCACGGTTTCCAAGATTTCACTCGCAGCAAATAGTGCCGACCTGGAGCGTTGAGGAAATATTGGATTGATGTAGGATTACACTTGTAGTTTGTATCATACATAAAAGACATAAAATGGCACACGGAGACGTCATCCAAGATGAACTAAAAATCGATTCACGCATCAATTCTGTCACTGCTGTAAGTTGGGGTTTGTTTGTTTACTGACAACAGTTTGAAGATCGTCTCTGGGATGTTGTGAGTAGGGCATTTGATGATTTGTGTACATGTGTGCGTGCTTGTGTGTGTGTGGCATGTGTGCATTTATTGGTGTTTGTGTAATAACTTGGGGAAGGGGTGGGGGACCAGAGGGGGTAACATGAATGGCAAGCACTTTCTGCCTTGTTTGCCCACACTTGATTTAACCGATATTATTAAGACAATTCTACTGTTTTCTTAAATACATCCACATATATACATTCAGCTGTGTGTATATGTTCAAAGAACATGCAATGGAGAAATCACCCTTTTTTTTTCGTTTGTGTGTGTGTGTAATTTAATCATACATTCTTCAGCAGGCAAGCAGAGTTGGACATATTTTATTTTTCTCACCTGTAAGCATGAACACACACCCATGGGTGCAGCTTGCCTTGCCTGTTACTGGTTTATACATTGATAGCTGTACACTTAACACTGGCTCAAAGAGTCCTTCATCCCTCCTTAACTCTTAACGTTGATGTGCGAATTATTTTATGTACCCATGTTAAAAAAACAAAAGTAGTGTATTCCAGAGAAAAAAAATGAAATACTCAAAGATTGTACTATGTTTCCAGCATTACCAAGGTACCTGGAGTGGTTCAAACTGTTTTTTAGCATTTATGGTTTTATTAATGGAACCGTAATATACACACATGTATGTATATTGGTATGTATCTAAGTTTTGTCTACCCCAACTTACATTCCCACAAACAAAATGTTGCCATTTTTAGTTCAAGGGAGCAATGTACAAGCAGAGAAGTGTCTTATTATAATAAAGTTATACAGAGAAGGCAAAGTTAAATAAACTACTTTTGATTTAATGGAAAATGTGAGCGCACGTCTCATTCTTCTTGAAATATTGCGACAAAAAAACTAGCAAGCGTAAATACTTTTGTCATTGCACGCCTTTTGACATGTCAAAGCAGGACAATCATGGGTGTAACTAATAATTAGGATGGTTATTCTATGTGCTGTAGGTGTGTCAACATACCACTGAGCCGACATCACAGGAATGCAGTCAGAATCAATGGTATTAGTTAAACCTGTGTTTGACAAAATGGCCTCCATGAAAGGACTCCAATGATCTGTTGTCTGGTGTTTATTTGTCAAGTACAGACAGTTATGTAGACATCATATTTATCTACACTAACTCACCATTTAAGAAGTGGAATAATGTTTGAGTTAGACTAGTTTTGCTTTGCAAATGGACTCTAACCCTTTGAAACCTGGAGCGACATCTTTTCTTGTGCTGCTTCTAGACACCTTTCGCAAGTATTTAAATCTTTGCACCCTGAACAAATTGGTGTTATTTCATGCAGAAACATAGGGAAAAAGGCAATGAGCAAATTGGTAATAAATTCCCAACAAATTGCAATAAATAAATCAATAAATTTAGAAAATATTTTTTAGAAAACAGGAAAAAAAGATAGGGGAAACTATTATTATTTTTTTTATCATTATTTTTATTTTATTTTTTTAGTAGTAGTATTAGTAGTGGAAGTACATATTAAAATTATTTTTTTTATTGTTTTTAATTTCCTGTTTTTACTAGTTTTTTGTTCATTTTTTGGCTCATTTCCTTCTTCCCATGTTTTTAAAAGAAATCAAGCCAATTTGCTCAGGTTTCAAACACTTAAACTTATTGAAAGAGCAGTCTTAAAATGTCTCCATGCCACTGGCTTGTTTTAAAAAATACAGGATGATCAGCTGTGGAGGTCAGTAATATGTCCGTTAGCGTACAGCCTGCAGGAAGCACAACAGAAGATGAGGAACAACATTTGCATGTAGCAAAATATAAAGTCTTTTTTTTGGCAGACTACATATGTCACCATCTTAACAAAAGCTGGTATTATGATGTTATCTTTTTAATGGAGTTTTTAAAATAGAGGAAAAAGCTGAACTGATTGTAAATCTCTCCTCTTTTGGTTTAATTAAAGAATTTAAATAAATCAAATTAATACTTAATTTCATCAAAATGGGACTTGGATGACCCTGCTGCTATTTTTTTTTTTTTTTAGCTTTTTTTTGCGTTTTCTATTTGCAACAAGTCACGTGCTTCAAAGGTCCAGTGTGTATGACAACAGAACTGAAACTTCTCCAGTGTGCCAAGTGTGTAGGAGAAACTTAAATGGCACTATCTATAACCAGTCTTTGGTTCCTCTGTATACTGTAGAACAACATTGCGGGCTCTGGAAGATGACCTGCTCCGTATGTAGACATAAACAGTTCATTCTAAGGTAATGAAAACACATCTCACTTCATTTTATTTCAGGTGATTGGAAACTCATGAAAACATAGTTATGAATATTATATACTATTTCTCCCTTCAGATGCTCATAAATCCTACACACTGGGCCTCTGAGCTTTATTACTGACAGCTATACTACACATTTGTGAACTGATTAATGTGCTGTCTCGCTCTTTAGAGGGGAGCCCATGAGTTCATTTAAGTTTTTATGAGATTTTTTTTTCACAGTCAACAGTTAGTCATCTTTATAGTACAGTAATTTTCTGTTTATGTTGGAGGCACAGTATATCTGAGGTTTTAGAGTGGGCTGCCAAGCAGGGAATGCATTCACAAGGTATGTTGTCAGAAAATCAGACCCATAGGCCAGTAACCAATAAATAAATGTCAGCACATTTAGTGTGGCCCCAGAACATGATGTGAAAAGCATGCATTATATTTTGAGCATTTGCAGTTCATGTCATTACTTCTCGTTTCAACAGGTTACATTTTATACAGCACTAGTAGACTGCGTCCAAGTGCACTTCCCTAAGTCCTCCCAGCATCAAAACAAAATCAACGCCCTGGGTGGCACCTCATGAGTGACCTCATTCGCCTAGGTTGTACTTAGTGGGTCTGAAAAAGAAGAACAGATTCAGTCACATGTTTGTAATCACAACATAATGCTAGGTGAAGCTAAAAGGGGGGAATATCTGACGGGTTAGGGCTGATGAGGTAACCTGGAAACAGCTACAAAGCAGGTTTCTCACCCACAAATAAAATCTTGCTCCTGAAATGAAATTACATCAGAGGAAAGCAGAATGCTCTTTCAACAGCAGAATGTTACATGTCTATATATGTATGGTAATGGTACAATTTGCTCCTACATACAGCACACAAGACCCTTTTTGATCCTCACCTTGTATGAGGAAGAACTGCCCCCCCAAAAAACACTTAAACATTAGGGGAAAATGGAAGAAACCTCAGACAGAGCAACTGAGGATGGATCCTCCTCCCAGGTCGCACAGATGTGCAATAGTTGTGTGTATAGAATAGACCAACACAATAGAAGGACAATATAGACAATCCATATGACAACGTGATACAAAGAATGTGAACATATATGGAAAATGGATGCAAGCAGCTAGAACCTGAGCCACACGACCTCCTCCACACCCTGTAACCTGGAAACAGATCACACAAACACACAGAAACAAAACTGGAGCATATCATTCACACAGACAGGAGAATAAAACAAAGAGAGGGGAGGGGGGCTCATGTAACAGTAAGTACAAAGAGTACAAAAGGTTATTTAGGCTCTTTTTAGTTTAGAAAAATAACTCCAGACTTGATAAAGTTAATCCAAAAAGAAGAGATAGCGGATGGAAATACAGTTTCTTTCCATTTGCGAGACAAACCAATGTAAGTATGCTTTTAAAGAACATGTAATACCCAGTGTCGCCAGTGGGCGGCAGCAGTGCACCATCGGCGCTGTTCGCCGCCTGCGAGTCTCGGGAGGAAGAGGAAGAACGTAAGGGTGAACTGGGAGGTGGTGTCCATCTTATTTACACCGGTGAGATTGCTAAATTTTTGATCAGCCGGATTTTTAAGGAGTTTAAAAGTTGAAAGCCGGGTAAGTGGGCCCAATCGCTCACGTAACTGTATCGAAACGTTTAAACGCTGAGGTGGAGGGAGCTCAAAACAGAGCTGATCTTTGTCCCGAGGCCTGTTTTCTAACGATGCGCCATATTGAATTTCAGTTTGGGTCCCAGCAGCTAGCGGGGTTTAGCTTAGCGAGCTAACATTAGCTATATTAGCCGCTTCTGTATCTAATGAGAACACCAGACATTTAAGGTTGGGCTTATCACTAGTTGCATACGCTTTTTGACGGATTCAATATGAAAAGTGGTACTGCAGCGACTACTTTAAAATTTTAAGATTACTGCAAAGATACCGCTAGCTAAGTTAGCTTGTTAGCTTAGCCTCAACCAGATTTGGGCAGCAGCTATTTCTTCATCCAGCTAAGCTATTCTTGTCATGATAGAGTATTATATTCTCACGTTATTGTTTTAGGACCAAATATAACATCGTGGAAACTATGGGGAAGATATCTGACCAATTAAAGTTATATATTTAACACTGGAAGTTACTATAATTAAAGATATTACATTGTAAAGAATGTGAGTTCAGTGATTATTGAATACTATCTTGATCACAGCTGAGTATTTTAACCTCTGTTTCACAGGTCTTCAGAGATGAGCAGTTCAGAGGAAGTGTCATGGATCTCCTGGTTCTGTGGACTGAGGGGGAATGAGTTTTTCTGTGAGGTGAGTTGCCTTGTTATTTATCTGATATGTCTGTGTGTATAAATATTGTTGCTATCCATGTAGTGGCACATCAAAACTAAGTTTAAAACAAAAGCTGGACTTGTCAACCAGAACTGTAACGGTGTGAGCTGAGTAAAGCATATTGCACTTAATGATGTGTCTACCTTACTGTAACTTTTACTACACATACAGGGACACAGCCAGATCTACCCCTGATCTATGACTGTTTATTTTGTATCATGTCCTGCATTAATATCGTAAGACATTTCAGTACTAGATCCCGTCATTAAACTTGTTACTGCAAGCATGTGAATGAAATAACAAACAGAGTTGGTGGTTGGAAATTTTATCAATCTGTAACCTGGGGAAAATAGTTCAGCAACTGTACAGTATCAAAGAAATAAACAATCAGCTGAGATTATGAAAGGTTACCTCCATTGAAGTTGATACAAACCATGTAAAATAAAAGTGAGCTAAGTGAGGAAGCAGCCAGCCACATCCTTGAGTTTACATGCTCAGTATTGACTCCTACAAACCTCTCTGTCTAAATGAATAATTGTTTTTTTCTGTCACTTTACACTTGTTTGACATCTTTTGAACAAGACTTTGAATTGCTAAGAACGTGTCTCACCATTTAGTGGGTTTTTAAGTTCACACTTCCAGCAACATGGTTCTGGATCAAGGCTCAGTTAGATACTTTCTTACTCTTTTCTTTATTTAAATAAGTTCACAATTTTTCAAGCTGTTCATAGAGATGCTGATGTAATGTTAGTGACTGTGGATTTTGAACCCCATCTGTTGGTTTCACATTTGGAAGGGAACTCTTAACCATACGTGAGGAATGATTACTGCAACTAACAAGCCTAAAACGCGAACCTATCCTGTCTGTTATATGCCATGCTAACTTATTTCCTAACAATCAGTTTTGTGGTCTGATTTCTTCAACTACAGGTGGATGAAGACTACATCCAGGACAAGTTCAACCTGACGGGGCTCAATGAGCAGGTTCCCCACTACCGCCAGGCCCTAGACATGATCCTGGACCTTGAACCAGGTCTGTATAAATGTTCATACCTGCACATTCTCTAATCTAGTTAAGCACAGTGGAAACGGTCAATAATTGTCTAGATAGGAGAGAGAACCATCCCAGACATCAGCTGTAGAATCCTTAAACAGCCTTAAAAACTGAATGCTGAGACCAAATGTTTGTCTGCATCTTCATTTACCAGTGAACATGTGTAACAGATCAAGAGGTGAAAGACAAAAGGAGTGTCAGGTGTTTCATTAGTGATCTTGACTGTAAGGTATATTGCTCTTCTAATCTGTCAAGCACTGTTACACGTCGTCATTTATTAAATAAAAATGAACATTTGATCTTGGCATTCTTTTGTTATGAGGTTGTTTATCCTGCTCCGCTGCTGTGCAGGCTGCTTCTCTCCTTGTCAGATAATTGAACATACTTTAACACCCAGCAGTGCAGGCCGTTGTCACATTTGTCACATTGTGCATTTTCACAGAATCTGTGAAACCATGTGAGTTATTTCAACTTCTCCTCAGGCTCCCTCAGGGCTGCTGTTGTCTTTATGCCCTTTCAAAGATTAGAAAATGTTTTGAAAACTATTGCGTCCCTATTCTTTTTTTTTTTCTTTTAATCTAAGAGGAGCGCTCTCTCTCTGTTGTATTTTTGGTATTCCCTGTCCTTTTGAAAATGTCTCTCAGCACAGTTTTGCATCTCTGTGATCATCAAAAAGAAATGTGGACACCAACAGTGCTCCATGTTCCCTTCTGTCTTCAGATGAGGAGCTGGAGGACAATCCCAACCAGAGTGACCTGATCGAGCAGGCAGCTGAGATGCTGTACGGCCTCATCCACGCACGCTACATCCTCACTAATCGAGGCATCGCACAGATGGTAGGCGTCAGCTGCATCAGCAGACTCCACTACCCCCTGTCTGCATTAGGGAAGCTGTTTTTCCATTACTTTCTTCTCGACAGGGTGGAAAATTACTTACACCGTGTGAGATGAAATCTTTCCATTTAAAACACTGCTGCTGACTTTATATATGCAGTAAAGGGGGGTGATAATGTGTGATTTTTTTTTTTGTGGGATGAATGGGAAAATGAATAAACATTGGTCAGACTTGAGTATAGTGGTTGTATACTAAAGCAAGTTGCTGACAGTCACAGTTTGTAAAGCTGGGTTTATACACGACGCAAGGGGCTAACAACAGCTCTGCCACAGATACAACATAGGTTTGGCTTTATAGAGAAATGTCAGATTTCACCTTCTGAAAGCACCATCAAAACAATAGAGGGGTGTATCGCACAGGGTGGGAAATAAGCACCAGACAAATGCTGGAAAAATATGAAGGTGGCTTGTAGATGTTTGCATATCACCTGATCGTACATGAACAAGCTGTGTCATGCTTTAATTACATTCCCAACAGTACTTGTTTTTACAGTCTTTAACTCGGTTAGTTGTATAGACTGTTCAGACTGTAGGCAAAATTGGCTCAGATCTGATTTTTTTTTTTTTTTTTGCTCATATGTGACTCAGATCTGTTTTTTTTCCGTAACAGTGTCAACAGCACAAATCACATGGAATCAGAGCTTTTAATTCTGATTTGGGCCATTTTCATCCATGCATCGATCCCACCATTCCTGGCTCTGACTCCACAACCAGACACACCTCTGTACAGGATTAGCAGCCATTGCTTCACAAAAAGCCATAATTAAAGTTTAGCTGTCTTTCTCCTCATCATCTGCTCATGAATTTGCTGCACATCAACTTATACATAAAATTGTAAACACCGACTTCAGTGGCCTTAGTGTTTACTTCCGTACGACAGCGTGCTGCGTGTGACGTCTCTGATTTTGTCCTTTTATGCATGCAGATCAGTTCATGGTTGTGACAAGCTCTCATGGAATCTGATGTTAGCCACATTTAAAAAATAATGTGATCAGCCAGACTAAAAAAGATCTGAGCAATAAATCGAAGTAAGCACAAAACAATAGAAAGTTTTGTCTTGTCTCATTACTGAATAGCCAAATGTAATTGAGAAGTAAACACACAATGTAGAGAAGCAACAAAATAATAGATTCATTGATATACAGGAAATAAAACTATTTTTGATTGATACATCATTTTAGTAATGTTTCAGCAAAAAATGGCAACAGTTTTCTGGTTCGTGCTTCTCAAATGTCAGAATTCAGTTAGTTTCATTCAATTTGTTTCAATGTTAAATATAAAAAGCTTCCTTTAGAAAGAATGACAGTCGTTTATTGAGGATTGCCTGCCGCCTAACAGTATTTATAGTGGACTATAATAATATCCTGTTTTATATCTTGCAGTTGGAGAAGTATCAACAGGGAGATTTCGGCTATTGCCCTCGGGTCTATTGTGAGAATCAGCCTATGCTTCCTATCGGTAAGTAAAAAGATTCATATTCAAACGATTTATCACAAGACAGGGTAAAGCAGCACAATATGGCCGACAACTATGTAAATGCTGTGGCTTCCATGACAGTAATAAGCACTTGTAACCATAGGTGTCTCTTTGTTCACCATTTAAATATACACAAAATTTGACTTTGACTATTAAGTTTTTTGCTCAGGGGATCAGAGTGTTATTTAGGAATGTAGCTACTGTCTGTCCACGGCTTTGCATATGTAAAATCTCTGCAACAGTTCATCACTTAGAGACTGCTGTCTCACAGAGACATCATTGTGCTGTTTTTGTGAATGTTTTGGATTTTTTAAATCAATGTGTGGTGTTTTTTAGCAGTTTACTCATGTTGCTATGGTTAATTGGGTCAGTAATTATTTTTCTGGTTAATATTGAATCTGTATTTTGTTACTTTTATCAGCAGATTAAGGGCACAGTAGGTTTTCTTTCCGTAGATTTTTAGAGCCACCAACCCTGTGTGTCTGTGACAAACCTCGCAGTGCAGTTCAGATCATACAATTTCCTTTTATTCAAATCTAAATTTACATGGACGTGATGATAAAATTGATGCAGCGTGAAGGTAGCAACAAGCAACATGGAAATTTTTGTACTCTACAAGCAGCATCCCAGTGCTGTGATAAGATTTACCTTTATCTGATATCTAAACCAGTTTCCTCCTCTACTGTCCTCCTTTTTATCCGCAGGCCTGTCAGACATCCCAGGAGAGGCCATGGTGAAGCTTTACTGTCCTAAATGTATGGACGTCTACACACCCAAGTCCTCCAGGCACCACCACACAGATGGAGCCTATTTTGGCACTGGCTTTCCTCACATGCTCTTCATGGTTCACCCTGAGTACAGGCCCAAGAGGCCCGCCAACCAATTTGTCCCAAGGTGAGTGCGACAGGTCGAACTTAAAGGTGTGCTCCTGTAGACTTGAACTGTGATGCACTGCAGCAGTAATTTGTCTGCACCCTGACCAGTCAGTGTGTGTTTTAGAGCACGCTGTGTCTTACTGTTCACTCCATTAGAAACGTACTTGTGAAGAGTCCACCATTTACAGCATCTATACTAATATGGAACAAATGTTATACTACAATAAGAAAATCCCTAATTTATTATGTTGTTATGCTCAAAAATAAATTATTTTGAAATTGAAGATCATAATCGCCTTGATGACTTCAGTCAGTACAATGCAGGCGTATACTGTAGGCTGATGAATGTATTCTAATTAGCGATAGTTGTGCTAATATCATACTAGGCCAAATCATTAAACCGTCTAATGCAGTTTCAGTAAACCAGTCATGCTCTACGTGTGTTAATCGTTTTGTATTTTGTAGTTAAACAGATTAAAATCTAGATTAACCAAAATTCATATTTGCTCTTTCACACTGACGTAACACTGAAGTATGTGTGGCTCAGGTCAAGTCTGTGCCCATAAAGGCAGCAATTTTATAATTAATTTGTTTGTGTGCTTGTGTTTTGTTATTGTAATATTGTAGCTGAGTCTATGTCGTCACTTTCTGTTTTGGGTTGCGCGTGATTAGACGTTTAAATGATTAAACGTCCACCCCCTCGCTAGTCGGCACCAGAAATATTAGTCAGTTAAAACAGTTAGTGATTTTTTCATGTACAAGGCTGATTAGCTGTCATGCAACCGCCCGCCACTAGTGGGGGCCACACAGCCGTCAGACAGCAGTCCCCCTCCCCGCGGTAATGCTCGAGTAGACTGGAGTTTTAAAACAGCATGGTGGGAAACTGGCGAAATGTTCTCCTGCAAAAACCAGCGCGGTTGGCAGTACTTTGATCTAGAAAATTCATTCAGCATGAATTTATCTTTTTTGAGATGTTATATTATTTGTTAACTTTAAGTGAGCTGTTGTCAGATAATGTGCAGGGTTTACATTCATACTACACCGTGCAAAACTCAGCTCATTTCATCTGAAATTTATTTAGAAATTAGATGTTGTTATATTAACTTTGAAGTGAAGTGCTATCATTTCTGTCAGATAATCTGCAAGGTTCAATGTGACCCACATTTCAGAGGCAATTTATTTATTTTAGTGGTTAACTTTGACTGAGTTGCCGTCGTGGTCACATTTGTACTGCAGGGCACAAAGTGTCTTGTACTTCAGCGACATTTAAAATCCGACATGGTTGTTGAAGATTGTGATTAAAGGCTTCAAAGGGCTCTTAACGCACACAATATTTTTTGGGACAATATTTCAATTGTGCTAACTTTTGACTGTTTCTGAGTGTTTTCCCTTTTTTAGAGTAGTCGACTAGTCTTAATTAAAATTTTCGCTTAGTCGCCAGGAACATCCCTCGTTGCAAGTAACATTTGTTTTGAGAATCACCTAATTTGCTTATTAGATTATCTATGAATTTATCAATGGTTTTGTCTACAAGTCATCAAGAAGTTCCAAAAAATGCTCATCGAAATTGCCAAAAGCAGTTGAAATGCTTGTTTTTTCAGACCAGGACTCTAAAAGATAATGTGTTATTATATTACAAAAGATGAAGAAAAGAAGAAAATCCTCACAGTTTAGAAGCTTGACTGAGGGAGTGTTTGTCTTTTTTGCTCGTAAAAAGAAAAACTTAAAATACTTAATTAATTTAAGAGATGTAACGGTACACAAAATGCACGTTCGGTCTTTGATACAGCAGGGAAAACAAAAAATGCAGAAAATATCTTTTTTATATATCTTGAATATTGTTAACATTGAACAGTGGCTTGAATACTAAAAATAAATAACACATATCAGTAATATAACTCCCCACCTGAAGACTCAGATAATTCTTGAATTGCAGCCAGCGCTAATTAATGGGGCACGCAGAACGCACTGACTAGAATGCACACGTGAAGGCACATTGTAGCAGGGCCCAAACGCTCCGACCATATGCTTTAATTTGGTATTTTCTACAATATAAGTCACAGTGTTATGTGGGGGTGTAACAATACATCGATCTTAATAGACATATCGATTCAATAATCAACGATTAAATACTATCAACCCAAATTGATGCGTATTGTCATCTTTAAGATATGCCTTTATTTTGAGTTTCCCATGGTACGTCTGCGTCACCATTTCTGTCCAAGTGCCTCCTTACTAAACATTCAAACAGTGCTTGCGGCCTACTGCCAGGCAGACAATGGGAGGCAGTCTGGGACAAAGACATTGAGGATATTTACTGGTATCGTCTTACATCGATTGCAGGCCCGGGAATTTAATTGAATCAAAATCGTGTTGGTGCAAGACTTGTGATACCAGCTAATATCTTACCGCGGTCCCATTTATGGAGTGATACATTAGTTTGGCACCGTCAGAATCTGCAGTGGGAGGCTGCCTGAACGCTGTGGGGAGAAGGACTCGACTTCTGGTCTGGTTTTGTCACGTTATGTTAATCGACACATTCAGTTGATGTTGTAAATTAAATTGTTAAAGTGCGTCATACAACTGAGCTTGACTAACCCAGTTAACTGGGCTGAGCTGAGTAGCATGCTGCAGCTGATAGACAGCGGCTATTTCAGAACTTTCCAGGCAGTACTTGCACTTCATTATTTAGTGTGAGAAGTACACACAAGTGACATAGTTTGATGGCTGGGTCACAAGGCGTACCGAACGTCCTGTACCAACCATTTTGGGATGAGTACATGTACTAGTACACCCCACAGCTGATATTAGATTATGGCTTTTTTTTTTTTATCCACAATCGACTAATTGTTTCAGCTGCAGAGAACTCACTGTACATGGTACCACAAATTAATCTGAGCACATGTAGTAAATGAAGATCTAATGTAGCGGTGATCACATGCTTTTCTTTACTTAAACCTCAATCTTTGTCTTAGGCTGATAAATAAAACTAAAAATTTCCATTAGATTTCTGATCAGTTTAGGGAATTTTTTTCCTCACATCCTTTTCCTGAATCCTCTTTCATTGTGTGGTGATGTTTGTACAGGCACATCAAATGAAGGACGGACAGGGTGGAGTGATGGAAAACTGTGAGAGCTTGGATAGTACATAGCACATCCCTGTTCTCTCCCTCAAAGCAAACACATCACTGTTCACAGTGTACTCACCATACTTTCAGTGTGCATGTTGCATCTCTCCTGTTTTCTTTGACGTTAATATTTGTAGCTTCTGAGCAACTCGGGATCTTTTAATCATGTTTATGTAATCAACCTGAAAAGTGTCTCACACACGTTTGCTACGTTGTTTTCTCTGCAGGCTGTACGGGTTCAAGATCCACCCCATGGCCTACCAGCTGCAGCTGCAAGCCGCCTCCAGCTTCAAGAGCCCTGTCAAGGCCATCCGCTAGAGCGTCCTGGACAAAGGAGGTGGAAGAGGAAAATTCGTAGAGAAGACAGGAAAGAGTTATCATCAGAAGGGGGAGGAGTCACCTGCATTTTACAAAGCTTTCCAGGTGCCCCCTCCCCACCCTGAAGACTGTATTATTTTGGTTTAGATTAGGGTAAATGAAAAAGTGTAAAGATTTTTGAGTGTGAGCGAGACATAAAAAAACGCACAGCCATGATCTTAATCACAAACACACACATACACACACACACACACACACACATGCAGAAATACATAGATGCATCCACACAGTTGGGATTCCATGCACGTACCTTACCAAACTCATCAGTGCCAAAAACAGGAAGGTGAGGTAAGAGGAAGCTGAACAATACAGGGGCCTCATGCTGCTGCTGCTGCTGTTCACGAGCATGCTGATGAGAACATTACATAATCAGTTACAGGGAACTTTTCCCCGTAGAAAAGGTTTTTATGTTCAGGGCTGTTAGGCAGAAAGCTGAAGAAGGTGCAAAAGCTGAGTCAGCTTTCATCTCTGGCTCTGCGTTTGTTCTGTATTTGGCACAGTTTGGTAAAGGGTGGTGGTAAACCCTCCATCATTGGAAGCCTCCTCTCCCTATTAGCCCCCCCAGTGCATGTACACTCAGGCTGGCACTCGCAGAGACAGTTCGGATGGTGGGCGTTTTTTTTTTGTTTGTTTATTTTGTATCACTCATTTGTAGGAATCTGGTTACCAGTTTGTCTGACATTTGTGGTGGTGTTGCACAAAGCTTTCTGTTAAATTTGCCTTAAGATTCAGAGAACACACACCCAGGTTGTTGTTTTTTTTTTTTTTTCAAGAGGCACAAGCAACATTAGTTTCTTTTTGTTTTCATTCTGCCGTTAGAGGACGCAAAGTAGAAATAGATAAAACTAACATGAATTTACGAATCGTTCAGACAATTGTAATCAGCCTGTGTCGTTCCTCCAGCTGTCTGTGCGCGTGTCAAACAACTGTCTGTATTGGTACCGAAGTGAAAATATAACCTGTGCTACTTTTCTGAGACGTGTCCCCTCCTGCAGCAGCAGGCTTAGCTGCATTTGTATTGTCAACCCCCCTTCCCTCGTAGCTTCATCTTCCGTAAACAAATTAGTTTGAAATTTTGGGAAGTTTGCGTACTTGCTTTCTGGCAGAGAGAGGATGAGAAAACTGTCACTTCTCTGTGGTAACATGAAGCTACTGTTAGAGGACAGTTAGCTTCACTTAGCATAAAGACTGTAAATGGGAAAACAGCCAGCCTGGCAAGGTCCAGCTCCCAGGAACGCCACTCAGCCTTGCAGTATGGCAGTGGCCTGAAATACACTGTCCCTGTAAAACTGTTGACGGGACACCTCAAACTGCAAACACGGTCAGTTAATGACTCTTTCTATTGGAAACTGGTAGTGACTTGCTGTTGGAGAAGTTTGCCTTCAGGGCTTTTTGCCAGAAAGCCGTTTCTTGGTTAGGTTTACAAAAAAGATTATGGTTTGAGTTAGCAAACCCTGAAGGCTAAGTGGTCCCTGCCAAGAAATAGTCTGACCCGTAACGGAAATGCATTTTTTTTTTAACCTACAGTTTTTGTACATATTAATTGCAAAATAAAAAAGTACATTTTCATTTCTGAGCTTTAGAGGTGGATTTCATTACCTTTGGACAGAGCCAGGCAAGCTGTTTCTCCCCATTTCCAGTTTGTATGCTAAGCTAACTGGCTGCTGGTTGTACCTTTATGTTTATCTTGTCGTCAAACTCTCTGCCAGAAGTCGAATAATTCCCCAAAATGTCAAACTATCCCTGTAAAGATCGAGGAGGAGACCCGGAGAAAGAGGAATTTAGACAATCTGAATCCTTCAGCTCACTCCACCACTGCACTGATCCCACTGGTGTCTCTTCACAGCACAGTCTCATTATTTATGTTCAGGTTTAGAGACAGACTGACCACCAGCCGCTTTTTTTTTTGTTTGTTTCTGAAGCGGCAAGGCTGACACTCAGCTGCCCTGACTCCACTCTCTCCCCTCTTTATGTTTGTGTGACTGGAATAGATTGTTTTTGGATCTCATGATACAAGAGAAGCGGTATTTATGTGTCCAGATTTTAACTAATGTTCGTCTGTGTTGTTGTTGTCTTTCTGCTACTGTGGAAGGGTGAGCAGGATTCAGAATTCTCAATAAACTTCTATTTTCTTTTCATACTCTTTTGTCCATTAGTTTCTGTGTGACTGCAGTGCCGCCCTCCTGCCACAGAGTGTCAGTATGGAGCCTAGAACTTTTAAAAGCTTTATTTTTCCGCCTTAAAATATTTCTGCGGCCCTGCCTGCAGCAGCTGGATTTAAATCCTAAATATAAGATGTTGTAACGTGGGAGGACTATGAGACACACAACTGTACCTGCGTTCGCAGTGTTTGTGTTTGTTTTTGAGCTTGTTGGGAGATTTCCTGTGGTGACAGAAGGAATGGTGGTTGCTGGAGTCTGGGCGTGGTTGTTGCAGTGTCATTTCACATGACTCTGAGTAACAGCTTTGGTTAGAGAACACGCACAGAAACAAATAAACACCATCTAACTGCAATGACAAGATCATAAGATCTCAGTCAGGCTTTTGTAGATATTTTTAATTACATTTTGGAAGCTTTGTGATACTTGACAAAAGTCAGAATGGAAATTACAAATCAGCAAAAAACATGTATAATTTGAAAATATGATGCTCCCGTATCCAGTTTAAACCATAGAAACACATGGCTGTTTACATATGACTCATAAAAAGTGTTTTTCCCCTCTGCACGGCAGCTGTCTTTGGCAAAAATGACTGGCAGGACTGAGCAGTCTTCATGTGGCTGAGCCTTGTCAATTTTTCCAGAGGGAGAGAAGGAGGAGGTTCCTTCATGACTCAGGATAACCTCAAACCACAGCCCAGGACCTGCCCTTCTTCTCCTCCTTTTCTTTCGGCAGCTCTTTTTAACTGTCTGAAGAGGAATCCCCCATTTTTGTAGCTGTTGAGAGTCTCCACACTTCGTACAGAGCAGACCACCTTTTTCTAATAGTCTGCTGAATAATAAAAGGTGTCTGGCTGGAAGCAAAACCCCAAATGTGGCAAGAAACCAGCTCTGTTGGCAAAGTTAGGATCTTGTGAGTTCAGCTACTCAGACTGCAGTCATGTGAAATGTTCAGCCTCTGCTTTGCCACACCCAGAAGCCATATTTCTCCATTTTCCTCTCCCAGATTTTTTTCTTTTGGGATGCCTCTCTACAACAGATACAACTCTAAAGGAAATATGCCAGCCACAGAGACAGAGACCACACGTAAAAACATACTCCAAAAAACCACATATTGTTGGTAGAAAGTATGCGTTTTTAGTGGCTTTCGCTCCTCACATGTGATGCTTCAGTCTGTGCTGAGGTTGGCAAGAGTGTTGCAAATTCTGGTGGAGATTCATTGACGCTCCAACTTGACAAGACAAGTTGCTGCTGATGGATTGCTGTTTGGTTACTTTGCCTCCTGCAGCGGCAGCGAAAAACTATTCTCCCTGTCCTGGATGGTTTCATGTTCAGTTGTCTCACAACACTAAAGCAAGATAGATTTAACGTGGCTTTTTTTTTACCTTGATCAACAGAAAGCAGAATTTAAACATGAACACAAAGTGATGTAAATAAGTGACACATAAAAGTATTCATCCTCGAAGTCAGTATTTTGCAGAGATGTCACATGATTTGGACTCCTTCAGACTCGAGCAACATATTTAAAGACTTATAATTCAACTTGACAATTAAGTGTAAGATTAGCAACTTGTCTTGGACCATAACACCATGACTTGTGACTTGACTTGAACTTGAGCCTTTTGACTTGAAAAAACTTGGTACTTTCCCACAAGCCCAAAGATTAAAAAGTGTGCCAGAAATAAATTTATTTCCCTTAATTTCCTGAACCAACTAACAATAAGACTATTCTTTCCTAGCAATGCAACACTTAGGCACTCTCTACATATACAGATATTTTTGTTAACAGATATTTTCCATTACGTTTTGGTCTCTTGTCCACACGTGGAGCTTTAGGTCACTAAAACATTGATTTTTTTAAAATGGGAAATGATGATTTGATCTCCTCATTTCATACATACCAGTTGTTGCTTTGTTTAGTAAGTTTTCACCATAAACAACAACAATGACGGACTAGCGGTTTGCTAACATTTCGTCAGCACTACTTGGTCTAATGACTACTTTACACTTGTACTTAGTATTGCTGCACCACTTCATGTACAATTGGAGGTGTCAGCTGCACTTAATGTTTTCGCTCCACCTCAGTGTCTGCGGTTTAAAATCTGCCAGAAATGATGTTTGGGATGGGCCCAGTTCGAGTGGGACACTTTCCACATTGAGATGAGCATGTCCAGACCATCACCTTTATGTTTGACTAAGTTCTTCATCCTTAAATTGACTGGGAATCACCACTGATGAGATCTCCAGTAGGTGTTTTGAAAAAAATAACATTAGCCTGTACACTTTAATACCTTTGTGATGAGGGGAGACTGTGGAAGATGACTTACACCGACAATAGTTTGGAGTCATTTTTGCGTTCTCATCTGGACAGATATTTTGTACAATGAAGATCACGTAGACAGTTATTTAAATTTAGGGGACAATATCAGTTTTCAAAAGTATCTGTAAATGTGAAGACAGGCCGCTAATTCCCCAGATCTAGAAGAACTAACGTTACATTACTAAGGGCCACCTGGAAAAAAATATACCAAAGATCATTTTGTTCATTAATAAAAACTAAACGGTGGTAACAAAAAACTAATTGCAGTATGCAAGATGTGCAGGTCGGAAATAACAAAGACTCAAAAACTTCCAACTTTGTTTGATATTTGGAGTTACCCAGAAACTGTAAGTTGAGACTAATATGAACATCGTGAGCTTATGCATAGTGAGTGTTATTACCAGGCCCCCAGGAGGGAAACCATTGTGCTCCAAAAGATATTTTCCTTTAGACTTACACTGTATAAGAGATGACTATAAATCAGTGGATACATTTTTTTGAGCGCCTGCAAAATGACTTGTTTCACTATCAGGATATGATATATTCATATCTGATATCATCCGATAACATCTGGAAAGTCTAGAAGAGCCGCAAGATTAAATCATTGTATCCCTATTCAAGTTAGCGGAGAGCTAAACCAGGAGTTAGCCACTTGGCCAGTGGAGGATCTCCGCTCAGCTCACAAAAGTCTCTATTGCACCTGCCTCATGAGCCCAAATGCTTCACAAGATCTGGGTAATTTTATATGCAGGAGGTTATTAAACATTTTTGGCTCCATGTGCAACTGAGCAACTTTCATAGGAATGAACAGGGCCCCACCTGCAAAGCTACATCTAATTCTCTTCACACATCTATAGTTATTACTCTGTTGTTAAAATGGCATTGTATTTGGTGAAGAGTGCTTTTTAACTTGTTTGGGACTCCAAACTCAAAGTTCAGGACTTGCAAAACAATAACCTGGTCCCACCTCTGCTACAGTATGTAGCAGATACACCTTTGGCAGCAGTTACAGCCTTGTAATGTGTTGATATGTCCTCTATGTTGGTTGGCATTGAGATTGTGAGTGCGCATTTACAAATTCTCCACTGGGTCGTTTTCACTCCAGGACACTGACATTGTTGTTTTTAAGGTTGTTCCTGTATAGCTTTGGCTTCGTGCTCGAGCTCATTGTCTTGCTGGAAAATATAACTTGTCCCATGTGGCACCTTTCTTGCAGACTGCAACATGTTTTTCTCCAGAACTTCCTTGTATTTCTCTGTGTTTATTTTATCCTCACAAGCTTTCCACGGCCTGTTGCAGAGAATCATCCCCACAACACCATGCTTCATGCTGGAGACGCAACATGATGATGATTTGTCTAAAAGATCAGAGTTTCCCCACATGCATTGTGTTTAAACTCAAGGCCAGATGTCATGCGACTTTTTAGCCATTCAGGCAGCGAGGCTCCAGGGATGGGAATGCCAGTCTGTCAGTTAGTTGTTCCACAACTACACTGAAATACCTCAACAACTATTAAAGGGATTGCTGTGAAATTCGGTGAAGACATTCACGATCTCCAGAGGATACATTTCTCTATCTTTGATGATCCCTGACTTTTCCTCTAGTGCCACCATGAGGTCGGCACGTGGTTTTGATGGAGATATCTCATCAACTGGTGGATGGATCTCGGTGAAATTCAGTTTAGACATTCATGATCCCCAGAGGATGAATTCTAGAGTTTGGTGATCCTCTAAAAGGTTTTCAAATTGTTCAGTACTTTAGTTTATCATCAAATACCTGCTAAATTTATGACTAGAGCCGCCAGGATACTGCACTTTCTAACTTCGATACAATACCTCACATAATATCTCTATTTGATACCATTTTTGATGTATCGATACTGGGGAAGATCAGTAGTAAAACCATTTTAGATGTTCTGACAACACTACTAATGACATTTCCATCAGCCTTAGCTGTAGTTTTTTTTAGTGTTAATTAGCAAATATACATTTGGCTACAACTCTTGATTTAAGAGGTTTTATTTTTGCCTCTCTCCCATAAAGCAACTGTAGCTGTATGCGCAGTCTCACAATCTCAGCCTCTGAAGCTTCAGAGGAGTCATAGGTCTCCTGATGGCTGGACTGACTCATCTCTTTAAGGGATACTTTGCAGATTTTCGACCAGCATTGTGTCATATGAATGTGGGTAGTATGTGTAAATGAACTGTGGTAACCTTCCCTCCATCTTGCCAGCTCCCAGAACTTTTGCATTACCTGGCGGGTTTTTGTTGGCTCAAGGGCCGTTGCTCCAACTATAAATTGTACTCCTGCATTTTTCTATATCCCCATATACCATGGACATAAAAGTGTCTTTTACACTGCCTGTTCAAGGTGGGAATGTTGCATTGATATGCCACCTTGCCTTTCTGTATAAAAGGTACGATCTCAGACTGGGGCGACAGATTTGTCTCTCCTCTGAGCCGAGAACAGAGGTAGTAACAGCCCCAAAATGGTGTCTGTATTAACAGGACAGCCACTGGTGTGACATCATGACGATGTGTCATGCCTGCAGCAGGAGATTTAAAAAGTAGCTGTTAGCAGTTAGCAGCTAACTGAAAGATTTCCACAAATTGAGAAAACAATGAGGTCCAGGAGCTCCTTACCTACCGAGCAGAAGACCAGATTGGCCGCCGTATAACAGGAACTGTAAATGATTTTTATTGCCATGTTATGCTTTTGTCATTGTGAATAAAGCACTATCAGTGCATGTCATGTCACACGAGAGGGCGAGGCTGTGCTGTTACAAATCATGCCTGTCACACCTCTTTGGATTCACCGATGCCAGCGTGCTATCTAAAATCACACATGGGAGTGGCACGATGCTGCTGTTGTTTGGCTGTGTGTAAAAGTGCAAAGGCAGCATAAAGAAGGGACTTCATGGCGAACCTATAGCGTGATCTCTGTGTAAAAAGAGCTAAAGAGTGTAGAAGCAGATTGAGAAAGAGAGCCACCCCTCTCCCTCGCTCCTTCTCTCTGAAACACAGACTAAACTCTGATCAAATTGTAAAACCAAGCAGCGCTGATCAAATACTTTCTGTTACTGTGTGGCCTATTTCTCACTTAAAATGATTTAGCTCAGCTGTTTCACTGCAATACAGTATCCTTTGGGCAACTTGTATTACAGTGCCAACATTTATTGGTCTGTTGTGGTGCATTGCATTCTGGTAGCTGTAGGTTTTCTACCTCTTGAGCAAAAGCAAATGCCACAGCCCTTTTCCTTTCATTGTTTTGGTCATGTAGCGCCAATTGCAGAAACAAACCAGCTCTATCAGTAGGTCATCTTTCCAGCAGAGACATACTTCTTCAATTTAAATCACTTTGCATAGATGTGCTTCCACTCTGACATTTACAGAGCATTATCTGTTCATTAGTCTGTAAAACAACACAACTTGAGAACTTCCACTTTTTTACTGTGTTAATATTTAAACTTCTCTCCTTGTGTTCCTCCTCTTCTTCTTCCCCACGGCTTGGATTTTCAAATTAACTTTAGCTGTCATTGCAGTGAGTGATGGCATCAGGATTAGTTTGGCTGGCTTTTCCCACACGCCCTCTTTCCAAGTGACAAGAGTTGAGAAACTCTTGAGGATCTGTGGGCAAAACAATAGAGGCATTTCACCGGGCCCAAACAGCCTCCCTCTCAGCAAAGTATTTCAAAACCATGACTCTGAAGATCTCATTTCATAACTGTTCCCCCCTCCAGCAAGAAACCAAATCATGCCCCTTTTTAAAGTCACATGCAGAGATAATCATTAAACTACAAACATGCCCACCCTCAAAATAACGTCTGTCCTTTTGTGTCTGATGTCAGCAAACAAACTGTGAAAATGTTAATAATTGCTTCACCACGGCTCCACTCGTCAGTCATTCACTAAATGCTTTTGTCGTCTCTCCCTACGGATGTTTGCAAACACCCTGGGACACACAGAGACACAGAAAAATGCTTGGGGACAAACTCTAGGCGAGACAGGACCTGCTTGTGTGAATAAATCAACTCATCCTAAGTCGTCTCCTTGAAATGAAGTGAGGCGATTTCTTCACTGCGTCTAATTTGTCAAGCTCAGAATGGGAGGAAGGACCTGCAGAAAACTCCCTTCCTGAGCTCGGTGTTGATAAAAACACAAGAGTCTGTTTCCAGCAAAGAGTAATACTGATCTTACATGTCAAGTCATTTAAACACATTGTTATCCAGAAAACATACAGTGTTTGGACTAGTGACAGAATCTGTCCTCAGTAAAGGCTAAATTCATGTCAACTCTGTTTACTATTTTGGGCCAACACCACAGTAGGACGCCAGGGTTTACAAGGAAACAACTTTGGAAAACAGATACGATTACAGACAGTATAATAATAGTAGTAGTGCAGACCCCCCCCCCCACACACACACACACTTACTGAAGTTACACAGGCACACACTGGTACGAATTTCAGCTCCTCTTTTACAGCTGAAAGCAGCAAATGTTGATACTTGTCACTTTAATGTGTGCATCTTGGATGTCACCTACAGTGTGGGTTTGGTGCTTTTCCTTTGATATAATTTGTGCAAAACTTTTATTTTGACATTTTCTCTGCAACTATGAATCTCTTCTCCACTCCATTATTAGCTTTACACAGATAATACTGACTGCATTACACTTTGTGTCATTATGTTAATGTACCATGGCTTCAGTTGCAGGGAACCTGTCATCCACACTGTGTTTACCGCCTGAAGGAAAACTGCAGCTGATTTTAATGCAATCTGAGAGCCAGCGAATCGAAGCCAGCAAAGTGTTACTTCTCATTATTACTTCCAGTACTCACACATACTTGTTTGTCAGGTAGAGTAAAATATTACTCTGAATACAGGGAGTTTGCATAACAGTTGACAGTTTGTAATTTATGCGTAACCTCGTAGCAGTCTTTGTGTGATCTGTAATGGTTATTTTATAACATTAGTGAGTGGTAATGGTGCTTTAGCGGACATTCAGAGGTCCACCATTACATCAAAGTGTTGCTATTTTCTTTACATTTTCTTTTTTTTCTGCTAAACTAATTGGAGTAATTCTGACCAGGTAGAGCTGGATAATGAGGAGTGGACTCAATATCAAAATGTAACGAGTCAAATATAAGTTCACACTGTATGATGTGACCTTTTGGGTGTCCCTCCTGCTGTTGGGTACCAACGCCATACCTTGCGTTTGCCTTACTGTGTCTTAAGTAGACAATTCAGAAACATGCTACTGATCAATTGACAGGATGAAATAGTGGATGTACCATAACGCCACCCACTGCTTTATGGACGTGTGTTTTGAAACCTTTAGATCTGCATTACTGCTAACATCATGTTGTTCTGTGGAAACCAGAAGTGACCATATTTGGACGAGAGGGCGGCGCTGTGGAGGAGTGACGGGTCAGCCAAGTGACTCCAACCTTAAATATGCATGAATTGTATAAAAATTCACCCCCCACATAGCTATCGTGAATGTTGAAACAAGCCATAGAGACCAAAACAGTGTTTTGCACCAGGCTGTAAATATGTTTATGTCTGCTGTAAAGTTGAGCATTTTATGAGGATTGACTTCTGGATCCGGCCTCAATGGCCATCAGGGGAACTGCAGCTTCTGGCACTTTGGCGCTGGCTTCATTTTTCAGCACCAGACGCTGCTGCATGTGCTGAACAGACACCAGATGACACTTGCCCCGCAGCTGTGGAGGAAATGGACTAATATTGACCAATAATGTAGGGTAAAGAGAAGAGCAAAAGGGCAAGGCAGTCCACTGTGTCAGAGCAAACTTTATTTTTTAACAGATCTACTCCTTTAACAGGGGCCAGTTAACTTTAAACTTCACTGACCTGACATGCACACATACACATACACACTTTTACATTTTTTTTTCATTGTTTAAGCTGTTGACTTAGGGCAGGAAATTTTGAACAAGGACAGCCTACTGTATTTGGTTTGTTAACTGAGCCACTTTGAACAAGAGGTACAATAGGTATAACTCCACCAGGAAGACAAACAGAAAGTATCTTAAATCAGTCAGTAATCTCAGTGTAGCTGCCGCTTTGGGCACTACTGTGGATTAAAATCACAGGTGGAAGAGATATCTTTTGTTCAAGTGAACATGCCTTTGTAAGCCCTGCATTCAAACCACCACTTAAATAAAAGTACAGATGTGTTATCAGCCCCTACTACTACTTTATTTCTTTACAGGGGTCACATGCCAAAAAGGCTGGTTTGATCTCTAACAGCTGATTGCATTTAATAAGCTTATCATGTGTTTTATAAGTTACATTTTAATCTAATCTAGCTTTCAAATGGATCCAGTGGAGTAAAAGGATCAATATTTAAGTAGCAGTACAAAATACAGAACTTAAATGTAGGACTCAAAACCTACTTTTACAGTAAATCTGTTGTTTCTCTAGTTTCTATCCCTCTTTTATCAATTTTATTATAATTTTTGTACACACTCAGCTGTATCTGGTCATTGCCTCGCCTATATTCACAGTTTTTATCTATTTTTATTTATGTTACTGCTGTTTTTATCTTGAGGGCGTTTACTATTTCATCTTTTTCTGTAAAGTTTGTTTTGAAAAGTGCCATACAAATAAAGTTTAGCAGCCTACACTGTTATTTATCATAAAACAACAGCTATAAGTCGCCTTTCAGCACCACCAAAACACTAAATCCATACAGGAATATTGCTTTTCCCAGCTTTCCCACACTGTAACTTCCCTTTGAATACATCCCCCCCACCTGTGATTCACACAGGTGGGAGATCCTGGAAGGAAAAAACTGGTTGGATGTCCCAGAAGACCTCCTCTGATTGGTTAACAGTGACGTTTGGATGGGAGGTGGACGCCTATAAACGGCGGAAAAAAAAGTTTGTTGTTTGATCCAACGTTATAACGGTCTGAGTCTCCACAGGCACACAGCCTCTCCTGAAAAACAGTGTCCAACTTTACTCCTATCCTTTATTTCCAAGATGAACAGAGTTATTCTCGGGGTCTTTGCTGTTGGATTCTGCTTTGCAGTTGGTAAGTAAAATATCTTAAATATTTATCTTGTGATTTTTTTTTTTTTTTTTAAATACGCAGTTTAAATTGTGTCACTTGTAAAAATGACTTCAAAACCATAAAAACCGAATAGCCTCATATTTCAGAAAGAGCTTTTAATTATTCATCCAGACAAAAACATGAAGTTTGGTGTGGCTGTTGTTCAGAGTCGTTTCCCCTGAGGACACCACAGCAGTGTCTGCACTACTGCTGCGATCAGAAATTACTTTTCTTTTTGCAAGTTGTAGATGATAAGCTCATTAAAATTTCTACATTTTGCTTCTACATGTTTTCCAAAATAATCCTGATGTTTTGTCTCCTGGCAACATATCAGATCCTGTCAAAGTCGGTTATCTCAATAATACTAAAAACACTTTAAATGGCTTTCTTTGAGGGGATTTGAAAAGTGTGCGTCACAGCTGTGTGCGTGTGTGTGTTGTTTGTTTGTTTTTTTTTAACGTGTAAGTGCTCAGTGTTGAATGCTGCAGAGCTTGGGGCTGTTGTTTGACTGGGTGTGTTCACTCTGTATACCAGGGATGTGTTCACATCATTCAGGGGCAGGGGCCCCAAAACAAGACGTGGGCACCTTTTGTGACAAACGGCCACACTGTGATTTGAGATTAAATGTAACTGTGTTATCATGATATACCATCTGTCCCTGGTTTGGTGGTGTTTGTTTCAGTTGATCAGATAAGTCATTTGATTGTTTTCGGTAAGATAATGAACAGTAAAGCTATGACATCACTTGTTCAGTTGTTATAGCCCATCCAAACACTTTTGTTTCTCTTGTGTCATCTGAAAGAGCCATCAGTCTAATTTAGATTAGAAATGGTTAGCTAAAAGTCATGGATAAACAATTTAAAGAGTTAGCTGAAACTAGCAGGTAAACAATTTAAATAGTTAGCTAAAAGTGACAGTTAACAGTTTAAATAGTTAGCTGGAAGTAACGGTAAATAGTTTAAAAAGTTTGTTAAAAATAACAGATAAACAGTTTAAATTGTTCGCTAAAAGTAACGGTTAACAATTTCAATAGTTAGCTAAAACTAACGGGTAAACAATTTAAATAGTTAGCTAAAAGTGACAGTTAACAGTTTAAGTAGTTAGCTGGAAGTAACGGTAAATAGTTTAAAAAGTTTGTTAAAAATAACAGATAAACAGTTTAAATTGTTCGCTAAAAGTAACAGTTAACAACTTCAATAGTTTGCTAAAAGTAACAGTTAACAACTTCAATAGTTAGCTAAAGGTAACGGGTAAACAATTTTAATAGTTTGCTAAAAGTAACAAGTAAACAGTTTAAGAAGTTAGCTAAAAGTAAGGAATAAACATTTTAAATCGTTAAGTAAAAGTAATGGATCAACAATTTCAATAGTTAACCTAAAATAATGGATAAACAATTTCAGTAGTTTGCTAAAAGTAATGAGTAAACAAGTTAAATAGTTAGTTAGAAAGTTACAGATAAATAGTTTCAATTGTTTGTCCATTACTTTTAGCTAGAAATATTACAGCTGTTTGTCTAGCCTATTTTTAGCTAACTATTTTATAAGGCAATGGATAAACATTTAACACAGTTTGCAAAGTAATTAATTAAACAACTGAACAATCAGTGCTGAAATGATGAGGCAGTAGTCGACTGACAGAAAATGAACTCTTTTGATAACTGATTAATTATTTCGGTAATTTTTCAAACAAAAATGCCTCACATGTTATCAGCTTATCGGATGTAGGAATTCTTCATATCTGACAGTGAACTGAATATCTGGACCTTTGCTTGGATAAAACAAGTAAAGGTAGTTTCTGACATTTTATAGAGGATATAGTTAACTGAGTCAGTGTAGACCTAGTTTCAGCCCTAAAGTCAAATGTTATCCCCTTTTTTAAGGACTACTTTGTACACAGAATGAGTTTGATTCCCACAGATGACACAAAGTAGCCACGCAGTTTTGCTGTGTTTACCCTCCATGCACATCCCAGGCTTTACTCTAATGCTGTTATTACAGGTTGGGGTGAGGCAGCCTGTTTGTGGTACGAGGATGTTCTTTTTTCTCTCTCTAGAACTTATTAAAAGCCTGAATCATGTCTCAACCTGCCAGCCATCGCATGAGAAATTCCTCACCGTGTAACAGTTGAGGCTTTGCCCAAGTCTCAAATTCCACTTCTATAGAGGCTTTGTAGACTGGGCAAACTATAAGAGACATTTGTTCTTCTACTATTGTGTTTTGAAGCTATTGTAGTCCATTTGTTCCCCTGGATCCCCCAAGCTCTGTTGTTTCAGTCTCCTGTTTCAAACCACACCCTTCCTAGCGGGGACTATATTCCCATTCTGGCTATTTTTTTTTAATACTTTCTGGTGATAGTTTTGACCTTCAGCCCATGAATTCTTTACCTGAACAGTTGTTTGTAACAGAGACGTGATTCACAAATGCATTTAATCACATACTGAGGTTTAACATAACCGTGTAAATGTGACCAGGAGGGATGAGTATGTGTGAGTGGGTGCAAAGTAGATGATTTCACATGGCAGTCTGGTTGATTTTTGAAGTAAATATGTTACAGGCTACTGAAAGGTTTCCCCAAGCACCAGCTACCCAGAAAAATAGACAAAAAAGCTTGGCTACTGTTGAATCCAGATGTCCATAAATTCATAAAGATGGGAGGTGAAAGTCCAGTTTTCTTATCCCCCCTTTTTTTCTAGCTCTTCTGTTTGGATTTCAACTTTTGGCCTTTATAACATTCTCAAACACATGTTTTAAGATTTATTTTTTAATAATCTGCAGAAATGTTTTTAAAAAATCTCCCTGCCACAAACATTTCATCCCGCTACTCCTCCCATCAGTCTGGATAATCCCATCAGTCAAGAATGTCGGCATCCTCACTTACAATCCTGTTTACATACCAAACCAGACCTGCTGTGTGTAGGTTTTAGGACGTTAACGATCTCAGCAGACGCTCTTTGCATATTCTTTGACATTAGTTTTCATAAACTTGTTTGCATATTCATCTCACGACATGCTGTCTCATTTTAACTTTCCGTGCACAGTGGGTTTGCTGTTGAAGCACATGACTCACAATGTGAGTTTAATTTCGGGCTTGTTGTTATTCACTGTTTTTCTTTCCAGCTCTTTCTCACAGCTCAGCTCAGACAGTCATATCTCTCTAAAATGGAGTTTGGAGTTGTTGTTTTTTTATTGCTAAATGGGACATAACTAATGATGTTTCAGCTGGTGGGAGGCTGGACTGAGTCACTGCTCAGCTGCTCCTGTTGGTCACACATGATAACGTTCATGTCTAATGACTGATACTCAAAGCAAACAAACACACACACACAAACGCACTTTGTTTAAACTAGAAACAAAGTATTTTAAGATCATTTGCAAACAAGGATGCCCTCAGGTGGAACTATTGGGTAGTGACTCCTCCCAGAGCACTGATTACAAGGGCACACTGTTTCCATGTATTGTGTCTGAGCTTGTATCAAATGAGCAACACCATGTGACTGATGACGTCCGCAGCTTCAAACCTCACTAGTGCTTCAGAAAGCGCTTCATTCAGTTTGATAGTTTTTAAAGTTTTGAGGTTATGTCACTATGCAGAGGACAATAACTGAGAAATATGGCAATGTACACTTTAAAGATGATTTCGACTTGATACCAAGTAAGGTAATGAAATTAATAAGCTGATTTAATGAACATAATTCTCAAATCAAATCACATTAAAATACATGAGCCCACAGACACTGACCCTAAACTACACCAGTAACATACATTGGGGTTTTGAGTCAGCAAAATGTTTTATATGTTAACTTTTTATTTTACCGTAACATACTGCACATATGGCAAACAATATTTAATACAAATATATTTAACCTCTAATTAAATATAGGCTGCTACAGATTTATTTATGGACTTTAATTGTACACAACAGTGGTGTTTTGCAGAGTTATAACAGTTTTGTATTTTTAATTAATTAATTAATTTATTTATCTATGTTTGGCTTTTAATTTTTATTATCAATTCAGTTTAATTTCCAGATAGTGTTTGCTCGTTTCAGTTTAGCATTATTGTTTAAAAATGTTTATTTTTAGTTAAGTTTTTATGAGTTTAAGTGTTAGGTAAGACTAACTAAATATTTATTTTAGTTAGTTTTGTGAGTACACAATATTGTTTATCTTTAATCTGAAGTTTCAATTTTATTTTTATGTCAGTAAACTAAAATGTTTTCTCACACCTAGTTCTAATTTTAGTTTGGTTTTAGTTAACTAAAATAACGTCAGTGCTGTGGCCCAGTTTAAGGGGCTGCTATACGTTTTGCAAACCATCAGATGTCACTGTGCTTACTGCTGTCAAAGCCTCAAAGCTTCATTAGGCTTCGTTTGCCCATCCCTATTATCAACCACATCAGAGCTGTCGCTCCTCTGTAAATGTGTTTTCTATTTAGATTAGATTTAAGAAGATTTTAAACACAGCCACTGTTAGTTTATCTTTATTTATCTCTCGGTCTCTCTGTGTTTTGAGTTTCTCCACATGTTGTTACAGCAGAACCTGAAGGACCATGATGACGCTCTGTGATCTGTAGTGTTAGTGACAGAGCAGTAGAGGGCAGCATACGTCTGACAATGCACACTGAGGATGATCAGTGATGTGCCACACCCCGGAGTTTATGGACAAAAACAGAGGTTCTGCTCAGTTTTAGACAGAAAACTACTGTCATTGATTGAAATTACTGATCTGCAGGTCTTAATTTTAGATTTTTGTTTTTGTTTTAATCCTACTGTGGACATTTAGATGCACCTAAGTAAGGTGGGCTATCCACTTCATCAGGTATTGTGTGTTTCTTGAAATTGTATAATCCACCTGAAAACTTCAGTTTCACAGTTTTTGTTGTTGCTGTTCTGTCTTTATAGGACAGATAATATTATTCAAATACTGTTGTACAATTCTGAGCTAATTGTACATTACTTACAGGGATAGTCTGGATCTTTTGAAGTGGGGTCGTGTGCGGTAAATGTCCGTTGTCAGTATCTTAAAAGCAGAAAAGCAATGCTACTGAATGAAGCGGTCAGCAGTGAAACAAAACATATCTTATCCACCTTAGAAAAGTCCCACCTAAAAGAAAAATCAATAACAATTTAAAGGCTGTGCTACACTGAGAATATTTACTGCTTTACCTTGCTGTCAGACAGCAGACGGGAAATGAGGCCCTCATATCGCTCTCACCAAAGCCAGACTCCACTGAGGAAACAGTGATTTCATATTGCTAAACACAGGAGCTGCTGGTCTACCGCTGCCATGAACAGGTAGTTTGTTTGTGTTATTGTGTGACTTTAGCAATGAAAAGGGTGCGTTCAGATTCACCATAGTCACACAACAGCACAGAGTGAGTGAGCGAGGCAGGCAACCTCCATTTTCAGTGAGCCCAAATTACTGTTTTTGTCAGTGCAGTCTGGTGGCTTTTACAAGACCAGGTTCTTTTAGGTGGCTGAAATACATTTTAGCTTCTCAAACTGGGTGCATGCTGACCTTTAGTAATACACTGCACTGACTGAGAATAAGTGCCCCGTGTTATTACATTTACTAGAGTAACATGTTGAGTGACGGACTCAGCCTGCAATAAGAGTATGTTGTTAAGCTACTTTTTCTTAAGTAAACAATCTGCTTGTCCCACCTCGGACAGTTACTTTGACAGCTGGTTTGAGACTTAGGACACTTAGGACTTGTGGCGAGATTGAAAGGTCGTGGCTGCTTTGTGCTCAGGTGTCTTTTCTCCTTCACCTGTGACGAGGACATTGATAAAGGTGTGAGGGAAGTGACGTAAATGTGCTCCACATGGCTTTCCACTTTCCAACACTTTGTATTTTTTCACTTTCATGTCACAATGTTCCTGAACCCTAGCAGGAAGTACAATAAAGCCATCTGCGTCACCTTTAATTATCCTGCAAATACGCAGTGCAGTGTCTCACCTGGCAGTCTCCTCTGCCTATTGTGTCAAGTTGTCAGAGGTGATTGACTGCACCTGTTTTTGCATGGGTACATTACTTTATCTTCTTATTCATGCACTGCTCTGCTGTAAAGGAACGTGCTGTCATGCAGATAATCTATAGCAGTCAAGTAAGGTGATGATGCAGCTGACTATATGTCGAGATGCTTGTGCTGCAGTGAACAAACAGTCTGCTGTAACTGACTGTCGTAAAGCTTTCCTGCAGCCGTGTGACTTCACCCCTCTTGCTTGTGCAATTGTGTGTGTATAAGTGTTTGTGTGTGTGTGTGTAGATGGGATTACTCAGTAGGTTGGGAGGATCAGGTCGGACTGGATTTCAGATGGCAACACATCAGTCAGCATCGCAGAGCGCTGAGTTGTCACAAAGTGTGGCAGCACAGAGGTCACCCGACACTTTAATTTTCAGTAATTTACCCTAAGAATTGTGCTGACATTATATTATATTGCTGTAAAGTGAGGCTGTGAAAGCAAGTGAGTCAGATATACTTGTAGGCGCCTTTTTGAGATATTTCTGAAGGTGTTGGACATTTTGTGTCTCCCAGTTAAAGAAATCTGTTTTTATTTCACAGCAGAGTATATTTTAATTGTACATATGATATCATATATTAGCAGGAGCAATAAAAGAGAGGACACGAGGATCAAAAGTCTTTGATTTGTCAGCTCTTCTTGAACTCGGGTGTAACCGAAACCAGCGTGACAGGGTGTGGGGCTGTTCAGTACAAAGGCGTGGCTGTTTTTTTTATCTCTGAAGTGAAGAATTGGGATTATCTCATCAGATTGATTGAATTCAGGCCCTCCCACAGGATTATACAGGTTTTTATTTTGACACGTGAAAACATCTCTGACATGATTTATTGGTTTAACATCTTATTCAAGTCAAATCCTCCTTGTTGTGGTTGACGTTAAGTGCGTTTTTGTCGTAACTCCTTCGTTTACTGATATGTTCTTACTGAAAAAGTGACAGAGTGTACTGGGGTATGATGTAATGGGAGCTACTCAGCTGGAAAAAATTGTGAATGGTCATGAGTCAGTTCAGCAAACATCCCAGTAATACATCAGTGGTTCTTTCTTCCTCTAAGTTAAATATGTAATCATCCATTCCTCCACTTGAGTCACTGCGTTGCATGTTAGTTTTTGTAAATGTATTGTGACACTTAAATGTGAGACTACAGGGCCCGTCCCAGTACCCACACTTCTCCTAGAAATACCCACTTGCACTTGGTTGTGCGCGCTCATGTTTAGGCTAGTGGTGTCCCAAAACAGAATTGAGGTAGTGGATGTGGTTTCCAACACTTAAAACCCGCCCTAGATCCGAGGGAGCCCCGACCCACACTTTCAACGAAGTGGAAGATGAAATTTCCCTGAACACCTTGCCTGCCACGCCGATTTGCATGAAGTGGTGTCTCATCTCTTAGGGACAGATCTCTACCCTAATATTTCTCACTTCCCTCATCAAGCGTTATCTCGCAAACGAGGGCACTCAATACCAAGTGGAAGATTTAAGGGATAGAAATGGGATTGGGCCTACACGTTTGCTGATATGAGCTGCGTTGTCTTGCATAATCTTACAATGAGCAATCTGTCTTTTATTTCCGGCCAACCTGATCTCATACCTACTTGTCATATTTTGACACTCGAGCAGAAGTCCCTGGCATTAGAATATTGATGCCGGCGGCGGCCTCCTGTGTTGAATCTTAGCCATGGACTTATAATAATACCTTGATTCCAGATCTCAAGATGGCGCCTATTCCTAATGGAGTTGCTCACTTGGCGCATACACCAGCAATGTTTCCAGGTTTACTAGTGAAAAATTAGGATTCAAAGCTTCATCACTCAGGGAAATATAAATATTAAATCAGTGAGTTTCTAAGATTACCTCTCATGTTATGCCACTTGAATAACGTCTAAAGGCCTGAATATGTTAAACCAATGGCCATTATCTTAAATAAACCAATATGTAAAACCAATAATTCAACGTCTACTCTACTTATGTCTGCTATTGTCTACTATGACCAGTATGCATGCCAAAGATGGGAGTGGTTTTCCTGCTCAGACTACTTATTTCTTGTCACTTTTAGGTGCCCAAAGAACGATATAGAATTTCACAAGAAAAAAATACAAAGTAAAAACAATTTTATTATTATTTCCTGCTGAAGAAATCCTCTCATGTCCCCTTTAATTTATGTTATAATCTGGGTCCAGATCATTTACAGTATTTCACAATAAAAACATTAGAGATGAGTTAAAACTGTAATGATGATGATGTGTCTAGCAGAATTTAATTTGTTATTTCCCACACCATTTTATAATCCCTTTCCCTCCCTTTTATAAACATCACAAAGTATTGACTGTACATAAAAGAAACAGCTCATGTTAAAGGCACATTTACACTCAATACAGTCAAATAAAACACAAATCAAAGGGGCTTTACTAGCTCATTATGATAGCTGTAAATTACCTAAATACTGTAAATCTTGATAAAAAGAAGAAAGGAGAACAGACATGACGTCAGTGTGTACTTTCCATATAGACTCTTGTCCTGGGGCGCTGACGTTGAAACTGGAGCGACTGGTTTCTAGCAGTAGTTTTACCAGAATTCACTCTAATTGTTGAGTATCTCCCCTCCCGGCGCTGAGTCACACAGTTTCAGCTTCACAATGGTCACTCATCTTTAAGGTTTGGTGTCTCATCACGACAGCAGACAGCATTGTGTTGGTTGTGTTACATATCAAAAAATGAAATAAAAAGAAGTCTGTTTTTCCATCTGTGTGCAGATGGTATCACCACTCCCAGTTATCATTTTACTTTTCTATATGACCTCAAGTAGCAGGAGCGTCTGTAAAACGGGTCCTAAAGAAAACTGGCAGCTGTGGCAGCAGAGCGGTTTCATTGCTGTGATTAGCTTTTATTTTATTTGAGCGCGTCCAGAGAAATGTTCAGTCAAGTTTATAATAATAATGCAAGACTTGTTGTCAGGTAGCTTTATTAGTTTATCAGAGTTACAGTAACAAATAAAGTTTACAGGTGCACATGAGAGAGTTTAATTTATCAGATTCTCTTTTTTACCTCAGATGAAGTTGATGTTTGCAGCTTCAGTCACTATACATACATAAAAAACATCATTTTTTCTGCCCTTGCTCCAAAAAAGAACAATAATACTACTCAGCTGTTTACATAGCTAAAGAAAAACAATAGCATACAAATATTCCAGTTTACATGCAGCCATGCATACTCTGATTAACGTGCCCTAACACGATGTAGAAGGCCAAGTTTGGAATATCTAAACTGAATATGCTGTTTAAATAACCTTTACTAAATTCAGAATATTGTCATATTTGGAATTGTGGAACATTAGTGCGCATGTAAACAAACCCAGTATGACCTCATAAACGTCTATATAATGTTGTTTAATTATAGTGTCAGCCATTTTATCTCCTGTAACCCTCTCAAGTCACGACTTCCACCGGGTTTGTTTTATTTACATTTTGCTCATATAAATTCACTATATTTGCTTATATTTTCCATGCAGTTTTACAATCTTTTATACAGCAGAAACTTTTTTGTTAAAATGTTATTTTCCTATTAGATCTGTATACTCCTGCATTCCTAAAACCCCACAGAGCTGCCCCAATTTAAGTCCAATAATTAATATCGTGTTGTTAGATTTGATTTCCTGCCTGTTTTTGTTTTGTTTTTTCTTTGTGAGTGTGCAGTTGTTCCAAACACATTAAACAAGGCGTGGACAGTGGTGAGAGAGTTGCAGGACGATCTGAGAGAAACATTTTGCTTCCTCTTTGGCACAGCTTGAAGCTTGACGTCATTCCAAAATTAATTGCAGTTTGACTGACACCTGTCTGCTTTTACAATATATCACTGTTTGTTTATATAAACACACGACCAGATGTTAACCCACAGTCACATAAGATGACACTGAAGATACAGACAGTGCCTGGATTACAGTTCATTAGTCCAGTGTGAGCAGACTGAAGTACATTGATATCTTGTGATGAATGCAAAATCATGGACACAGCACGTCTTTCAGACTTTTCTGGTTAACATTTAAAGAGATAAACCCAGTTTTTCAGAATCAGCAGTGTCTCCCTTGAGCTCTAAAAAGATGTTAAACAACAGTTTTCACAGGCTCTGATGCTCTTCATTACATGTATAATCAATGGGAGTTCCCATTTTCTAAGTTGTGCTTGTGTATTTATTGTTGCCTTCCATACTGCTTATTTTATGTATTGAATGTTATTTCCTGTTCACCTTATATTTCCTGATGTGCCACATTCTTCACTACATGCCGTTCTGAATTTGTCAGCGCAGTTGCGAAAACCCCCGCCTCGTTCATGTCAGCTCGCTGTCTGTGAGCGTGATTGGAAAATCCTTAGCTGACGAACATCCTGAGTTGATGACCACCTTTTAGGCCTGTTATCTGTAAGGCAGGCCTTTGTCAACAAACCTGGACTATAAACCAACTTTAGAGTTTCCACTGTGCAAACTAATGGTTTGAATTTATAGGTTCTGCACAGGGTACAATCATCTGTAGTCTGCAGTCATTTGTCTGTGTCTGGAAACTAACTCACAGCTGTCAGTAAAACTGGTAAAATGGCTGAAGTTTGATTCATAAAGCTCAAAATCATTTGTCCGAGGGTTTTACAATTTTTTTCTTCATGCAAGAACCTCAAACCTTAGACCAGGCATACTGAACTTGCTTCACCCGAGGGTCACTTTTGGAGGCCAGGGGCCAGTTTCCAGGATTTAAGGACATTTGGCGCTTAGCCTGGACCACTGTCAGGTATTCTGGAGGATCCGTCTGTGGCACTTTTTCAAAAACAACCTCTATTTTGATGTTTTTTAAGCACTCAAGCATCTTTTTTTAAATTGATAGTGCAAAAAAATCCCATTGTTAATTAATTTATTTTCATCGTGAATAAGAAAATGCACAGTGGGCCACCTTGCAGCCTTCAGCGGGCCATAAATTGAGTGCCACTGCCCTAGACCCTTAACTTGGACAAAAGTCATTTTCACCACAAGGTTGAGACCTGGAACAACTAGTTAGTTTAATCAATTAGAGGATCAACAGAAAAATGGGTAGAAATGGGTGTCATGTGTAAAAAGATTTGTTAGATGTTAGAGTATAAAGTGACAAAGTTACACACAGGACCTTTAAAGGATGCTACCAAGAGCTGGTAGGTTACAGGTCAAAGGCCACCCATTTGTCTTGTCCATGATCACAGACTTTGTCTCATTATCTTATAGTAAATCTTGTGTTTTAAATGCCACGCTGCGTCATGTAAGTGGATGATAAACAATGAAACAGTCTCAGCGAAGGCCCTCAGTTTAGACAAACATGAGAGGAAGTGTATTGGTGTGCAGACGTATTTATCAGCCTGGGTTTTAAACTTGTAATTATAGCTTGGTACACACCTATTTACATTAATTCTACTATCTCCTCCATCTCCCTCCTCCCCTCCTCTCCCACTCTCTGTTGATACCAGCTCAAGCTCTGGAGTGCTACAAATGCCCCGTTGGCTTTTGGAACCTTTGCATAACCTCTAAAATCACATGTAACAGCGGAGAACAATGCTACAGTGGTGTCGGGAAAGCAGGTAAGGAGCTCAGAAGTTAAAAATCTCACTAGATGACATTCTCCTTAAAGAAGGTTGTCATCAACACGCACATGAAACCCTGTCAGCTGCATTCTCAAAATACCTCTAGAGGAGAATAACTTGGCGCTTGTGAAAGTGTTTTCATCAAAAGGTTAAGATGATTTTTATTGTGCCAGGATGGTTACCTGACTGTTTCAAATTGTCCATCAACAGAACAGTTTTGCCATGTAAGCCAGGGATTCCCGATCAGGAAGTACATGAAATAATGTTTTGAGGTAGCTCAAGTAATTAGTTAGAGAATTTAAAGCAACCAGGAAGCTGCCAATCAACGTGAGTCAGTTGTACCACGTTCAACATCAAGTGTTGTGATTTAGAGCATGTGAAAACTAGTCAGCACGGGAGCAGAGAAGTTGAAATAGTTTGTCTAATATGATAATAAAATAACATCTGAAATAGTTAAAAGGGAATAGCAGTAAACAGAAGACTCAAAATAATGGGTTCATCATATATTCACTCAAAATAATTTGTTTTTACATGAACAGAAAATGTTGGCATTATGTGCCCACACTGTCTCAAACACCATGTACTTTAGTATGGAGTTTATGTTTTTATTGTGTAGGTGTAATCAAAGTACAAATACTTCCAACATAGATTAATTTCACAGAGCAAAAATATAAAATGCAACACTTTTCTTTTTGCTCCCATTTTTCACAGGTTTAAGTTACAGATCTAAGCAGATATGTTCAAATGTGCGTTGGCGAGCACTTAGATTTTCCCAAGATAATCTATCTACCTGACGGTGTGGCATATTGAGTTTACTAGTTTTAATTGCTACACAGGTGTGCCTGTTTTGAAGGAGTGTACCACTGGCATGCTGCCTGCAGGAACGTCCACATGACCTGTTGCCAGTTAACTGACTGTTCATTTCACAACCATAAATTGTCTCCCAAGTCCTGTCTGTGAATTTGGCAGTACATCCAACCCGCCTTACAACATCCAGTGTCTCCACTTGCACAATTGTCTGAGATCAGCTGCCCATACAGCTGCAATATTTGGTTTGCAGAGCCAAACTGTCAGAAACCATCTCAGGGAAGTTCATCTGCACGCTCGTCATCCTCATTAAGGTCTTGACCTGACAGCAGATCCTTGTTGTAGCTTTGGAGAAGAGCTCTTTCCACAGAAGAATCCCGTGTGACCAAATAATGCATATCTGTAGCGCTAGTCACATGAAATCCCAATAAATTTTTTTTCCCCCCAAGATAAAACTGCACACTTAAAAGTGGCCTTTTATTGCGACTACTCCAGTGCACACCTGTGTAGTAATCATGCTGTTTAATCAGCATCTTGATTTGCCATACCTGTCAAAAAGTGAAGTCTTAGATTTCATTTAAACTCATGAAAAAATAGGATAAAAGCAAAAGTATATTTTTGTTTAGTGTAAAATAGTCATCAGTTGCGGCTGCAGACAGACACTCACCTTTATGTCTTGATGTTTATCAAGTTTGGATAGATCTGCCTCTAAGTTACTTATTCAAGTGGTTTAAGATAGCGATTATGATCGATGATGTCTGTCTTCACCACAACAGATAAACTCAAGTATCCACAGGCTTAGGAAACCCTTATCCTTATGGTGAAAATATAAAGTGGTCTGGTTAAAATTAATCTTTTTCTTATTGTCGACAAATCTCCAAGACTAAAACCAACAGTTATTTATTGTGTAAATATTATTAGTATTATTTGTGTAGGCAAAGCCTGATTTGTTCCTCTGCACCAGAGAGCTCCCCCATACGTCATCAGCCTGATTTGAATATATTCTCCAGAACTTTGAGGTGTGGTGGAAACGCAAACTACACAGATTACCAGGAACTCTTTTACCCAGGTAAATAAGTTCCTGGTAATAAAAGTTCCTGGGAATGTTGGAAAAGGGGCTAATGTTGTCAAAACTATTAGAAACACATCAATGAGCCCACATGAACACACACTGTAGTTTATTTAAGGTAGTCCTGCTGTTGTAAATACTCACTAGAGCACTAAATGTATAGCTGAAAATAAACCCCAACACATCCACATTTTACTCCTGTTACACTAACATGCAGTGTTTTAGGAAATGACCTAGGTTTTTTTTAGAATTGTAACTATATATTTGTTGTCCATTTATAAAGATTTATGTCTTCAGAACAAACCTGGGGCTTGTTGACAGAAAGGAAAAGACAGCTTGCAGAGTTCTCCTTTAAGGAATAAAAACTTAAAAAAAAAAAACATTACTAAAGTACCTTTTTTTTCCTGCTACTGCTTTAAAAAGTTTTCACAGCATCTTAATTGCAATTGAAATCTGGGAATCCCCAAAACTGGAGTAACAAGGTCTTCATCCAACAGCAGCATGCAGCACATACCTCTAACTGAGCAACCATTCAGTGAAACACAGTCAGCAATAGACACTGACAGCGATTGTGTGTGTTTGCGTCACTCCACAGCCAAAGTCATTGATATCAAGATGAAGGGTTGTCTACCAGTGGCCAAGTGCAACACGACAGAAGATGTGAACTTCCCCTCCAGCAGCTCCAACACCACCGTCTACACCATGACCAAGACATGCTGCAACACTGACCTGTGCAACGCTGCACCTGGTCTGCCCGGGGCCTCCGGGCTGAGCCTGGCCCTGGCCACCGTCGCTGCTCTGTTTATGGCGAATATCCTGGTTTGAGAGAAAACAGTGGATGACGGATTACACAACGTGCACACACATACAAACACACGCTACATATTGTACACACACCAGCACTACAAGGATTAAATTATCTCCTCAGACATGAGTTTTTTTTTCACGTGTACTTTGCTCTTGAGGTGTATCGTCACACAAATGCTAATGCAAGTTTTAATTAAACTTCCTTTTTTCCACCCTTTTTTAATCAGTAAGCTGTCCTAGTCCTCATGTCACTGTAAGAAAAATCTAAATGTTAGTTTATGAACAATTTACAGAGTAACACACGACATCAAAGCACAATGAGCACTATAAAGTTTTGACAAATGAATCATGTGTTGTGTAACAAAAATTGATTTGCAATCGGTGCTGTTCAAGCGGTAACCTTCAGGGCTAAAAAAATGAAGCCGTCATGGAAGTGCCAAAATTTGCGGAGGCTGGCTCCAGAGGCAAGTCAGTCCCTTCCCATGTTAAAATGCCCAACTTGACAGCAGAAATAAACATGTTTACAGGCGGATACAAAATATATGGTTTTGGGTCTCTATTGCTAATTTTCACTAATTGTCATATATGGTCACTTCTGGCTCCAAAAAACCAAGATGGCTAGGGCTAGAAAACAGAAGTCCACAAACTAATGAGAGATGTCCATTATTTTTGGTGCCATTACAACTTAAAGGAGCAGTCCAACAACTTGGGGAAATTTATTTGCCTTTTTTCCCCAAGAGTTAGATTAGAAGATTGATGCCACTCTCGTTTCTGTCCATTAAATATGAAGCTATAACCAGCAGCCAGTTAACTTAGCTTAGCATAAAGACTGAAAACAGGGAGCCTGATGCAGTCCGACGGAAAAAGAATTAACCTACTAGCAGCTTTAAAGGTTACAAGCTAACATGTTTTTTAATAACTTGTGTAAAAACAACCAGTTGCATTTTTTTTACACATGTACATGTCATAAATATTGAGCTTTAAATATGGTAGGATAGCTGTTTCCCAGTTTCAGTCTTAATGCTAAGCTAAGCTAACAGGCAGCTAGTTGCTTAATGTTTACTGGACACATGTGAAAGTGGTATTGTCCATCTCTTGTAACAGGAAGAGGAATAATCCAAATTCACAAAATCTTGAACTGTACTGTCATTATCATATGTCTTATTATTCCAAATATTGTGATTTCAAAGCTCCTAAGAACATTTTATTTGTATTCATTTCATGTATTGCCATTTGTTTGCTTTATTATTATGTAACTAACATTATGAAAATGGCTTATGTTTAGTAGTGTCTGTGAAAATATTTCTTTTTTTTTTAGCTGGTTCTTTTATTTTGACACAAATAGCTCCGTCAGTTATGTGTTTAATCTGTTTTATTTTTTGATATTTGTGTCAGATCCACACTGCACATTACTCATAAACTGTGGGGTAAAAGCTTCTGTTTATCTTGCTAGTTTTGAATGTATATATGGGAAGAACGTGATTAAATCGATCGTGTTTGCAGATATTGAAATGTAATGAGGCTGCAGCAATTTGAAATATGTCGGGGCCGATGTTTAGACATCCTCTATTAAACACAAATCATTGAAGCTGAATTCCTGAAATCGACACTTTTGGCATTATGCTCCAAAAAAGAAACATTGGTTATGTAGACAATCTGAAGAATGCAATAAATATCCAAACTGGGGAAAAAAAAACTTCATTCTGTGTGGTGTCACTGTTGTGATTTTGTTTCGTCCCTCTAAATGTCGTCTCATTGCTGTCCTGCAGGACCAACTGGTTCTTCAGGTTTTGGTACCTCATCGACGGAGACATATGTGAAAGAACTCATCTGTCCTGATTTCAGGCTTTGGAACACAATGGGACATTTTCAGTGTATGAGGAAATCTGCAGTTCAACTCTGAGCAAAGCTGCATGCAAACAAAAGAGCCTTAAAGCCATTTATCATCAGTGAGTAAGCCAAGTGTGATGTTTTTATAAAAGGCCTCTCAAATGAAGCCTTTTCTGAGTCAAGCCTAGTCTGGCCTCTCAGATCTGGAGGCTTCAAAGATGTAAGACTCTCATGAGGACACTATCCGTTGTAAGTATAAACCAACATCTTAGATTTTTAACACAAACTGACTCAAATTTTAGTGTTTTTTTTTTAATATCCTTCACTTATTCCTTACTCTTTAGTAGACAGATAAAATACAGTAGACCCCTATCTTTCTACTTCACTGTTCACCTTGCAGCAACAATATGCCTTAGAGCTGAAACACACATCTAACATACTTTACACACGTACGTGCAAATAAAACAAACAACTGGTGGATTGATTTATCAGCCAATCGACGTTTTAAGGCTTCTGCTCCGTCGACAGTAATGGCCGAAAGCATTGTTTTAGGGGTCTCCACCAGCCTGTTCTACTGTTGTGAACGCAAAATCTCAAAAACACCTTGAGGGAATTTCTTCAAATTTGGCACAAACGTCCACTTAGACTCAGCAATGACGTGATTATGATTTGGTGGTCAAAGCTTACTGTGACATCACAAAAAATGTGACCATAGCTCACATTGCTAATTGCGACAAAATTTCTCACAAATGTTTAGTAGGGGGCGGCACACTTTCACCTCACAGCAAATAGGTTCCTGGTTTAAACCCAACCCACTGTGCGGACTTTGCAGGTGTTCTCCAGCTTCCTCCCACAGTCCAAACACATGCAGGTGTGAACGGTGAATGTCTGTCTCTACATGAATATGAGTGAATGTTTGATGATGTGAATTGTTGGTGATGAACTTGTTGGTCCTTTCCAGGTTCAGGATGGTATAAAAGTGAAGGGTACTGCGCTTTCCTCAAGACAAATTTCCTTCCATGGTGGAAAAGACAATCAGCTAAAGTGAAGAAGGCGCGAGTGTACATGCATGACAATGCACCATCACATGCCTCACGTTATTCCCAGGACTGGCTGGCATCTCAGGGCTTTAGAGACGATCGCCTCATGAACTGGCCTGCCTGCTCACCCGATCTCAACCTGATTGATAACTTGTGGTCAATAATAAAGAAGATGATTTACAGTGATCATTTAAAAAGGGTGCCTAGTTTTTATCTTTCATTAGTTATATGCTCTTATTACCAACTTGCAGATTCTGCATTTATTTAAAAATACAGCCTACGGTTACTTTGAATACTTTGAAAAGCATAATATTAACCACACATCTGAAAAAATATATTCACTATCTGACTTCTTAACAAATTTAAAAATGACTGCTAACATAGTTTTTTTTAATACTCACAAAAATGCAACTTACATAATAATTTGGCACGCAGTGTAGATTTTCTCAGTACATCAACTATTCTTCACATTCCTTCATTTGTAGATTAATAGGGGGCGGCACAGTGATGTAGTGGGCAGCACTGTTACCTCACAGCAAGGTTGTTCTAGTTCAAACCCAGGGTGGGGGAGCCCCTCTGTGCCAACCTTGCATGTTCTCCCCCTGTCAACATCGGTTTTCTGCGGGTACTCCGGCTTCCTCCCACAGTCCAAACACACGTAGGTTAACTGGTAACGCTACATTGCAAGCGTGAATGGTGAATGTCTGTCTCTATGTGTCAGCCCTGTGACAGTCTGGCGACCTGTCCAGGGTGTACCCTGCCTCCCACCCAATGTCAGCTGGGATAGGCTCCAGCCCCCAGCGACCCTCAAGAGTTGCATGAGTGTGTAGTAGGGGAGATAATTAGTCAGACACTAAATTGGTGACACTAATTTAAACTGAGTTGATTGTACAGATCCTCTGTGCTGTGAGTTGAAGATGTGTGTGAAGCATCCATGTGTTGTAGAATTTGCTGTGTCTTTGCAGCAACATCTATATTTGAGCATTCTCTACTGTCATGGCTACATATGAGTCTGAGCAGACATGGATGTAAACTTTAACAGCAACTTGACTGTTTGCAGAGGCATATAAACGTGAGGCAGTAACTCTAGTCTAAGCTAAAACGCCAATTATCCTCTGGTTCCAGCTCCTGGAATGGGAAGATTTAATGCTTGTCTGCGTCATGCAATGGTAAACCAAACAACTGTCAGCTTTGTTGAGACTTTATGCTTCTTAATGTTTTAATTTTCAGTTTTACAACCCAGTGTTTAACATGTTGTTAGGTTTAGGCAGTGCTGTCGTCAGTACCACCTTAATCAAGACCAAGTAATGACCAAGACCTGAGTGTATGAAGACAGAGACAAGACCTTAAAGGTTGAGATCTGTTTTTGGGATCAAGTCAAGATCAAGCCCAGACTAGCGTGAGTCATACACTGCTGGAATTTGTTTTTGTTCATTTGAGCAATCAGATCCAAACACTGTGGAGCTGAATCAGCGTAACCATCTTTATTCAGCACTCCCTTTTTGCACAGGCAGTTCGGTGATATCCCTGCAGTTGTGTTCTTGTCTGGCCTTGAAATAAAATCCCAAATCCTCTTTGTCTGAGTCCGAAACAAGACCAAAAAACCCCACACACACACACACAGTCGAGGAGGAGACGAGGCTAAGACCTTCAGACTGAGCTGAAGTATTACGACATTATGTTAAGGCACAAAACCTACTTGGTTAGGATTAGGAAACATGATGTGTTTGCTACAAACACATCTGGAAATGTGTCATTAAAAAGTACCTGTTGGTCTCAAACAGCCGTCTCGCTCAGGTTTCACGCCATCCACCATTCCTTCTTCTTCATGATGAGAAACTCTGCTCATATATCTACAGTATAATCTGAACTTGGTTACTTAAGAAATGCTGATATGATACGTATAAAAAGTACAACTGTAACATGTCTGTAGTTTGACAAAAAGTATAATGCCAACATTTGTTCAGGTGACTGGGCTGCTGTTGTTAATTAAACATAATTAATAACTGTTTCTTCCACTGGTGTAACAGGCTCAAGCTGTTTAGATTTCTCCTTAGTACATCAATTGTTCTTCACATTCCTCCACACTCAGTGACTCCTCAGGTAAAAATGAAGACCTGGAAGAACCCCTCGTGTCTCCTCCCATCATCTGTCTCACTGTATAAATATGGCCTCATCAAACGGGCACATCACGGGCATTACTCTAGGATTATTTTTATTCGTCTCTGAGTGAAAACCAAGAACCAGACCAACAAATAAAGATGGGAAGGATCCTGTTTGGAGTCATTGCAACTGTTGCATTTTTCATGCTGGGTAAGATTTAATAGTTATCAGTCAGTTATCACAGATGTGATGGAGATGGAGATGGAAAGTAAAATAAGACAAATAATGGATGAATCATGCTAATATATGGTTTGTGGCTGCATGCTAAAACTCTGTTTTGTTATAGGCTTTTTTGACTTAAAGAAAGTTGAGTATTTTCTACGACTGTTGGTTATGGTTACAAAGTCTGTGCAAATCAGAATCATTTCGTCTGGTAAATGCACTTGTGTAGTGTCCTTTCTGGTCAAGCACTTTAACAGGACTTGTCATGTTCAGTCATTCTCATTCACTGGTGCCTACCAGGAGGCTACCACACAAGGTGCCAGCTGCTACTCAGTTTAACATTCACATGCGGATGGCACAGCCATTAACTTGGAGTAATTTGGAATTCAGTATCTTGCCCTGTTGGAGCCAGGGATCGAACCACTGATGTCCCAGCTAATGGACGACCACAATTCATGTGCAATAAAAACGGTGGCCCAAATTCATCCATGTTGTTTAACAAATGTGTCCGTAAACTACTTCACATGTTGATTCTGATGCTTCTCCAACGTGTCACTGCATGAACAAGTTTTAGGCTCTCTGAAAAAGACTTCTTAACTGTGCCACTTTACCTAAGCAGTTTTATGTGATTTGATTTTGAAGCAAATTTAGTTTGTGCTTCTAACATTAATTTAAAAAATGACACTGGTAGAAAAAGATTTCTGCACACTTCCATGTATGCAGTGTTCCACTTTATTTGACCTTCATCTGAGCATACATGAGGCAACTTATGTATGCTCAGATGACGATCTAATAGACCGGAAGCTCGACAATAAAGTGAAACACTGCATACATGGAAGTGTGCAGAAACCTTTTTCTACCTATTTGGACTTATTGATGTTTCCAGCAGCTTGCAGAGACCGAGCCGGGTAGAGCGGTATCTATTCTGCATCAAAAAATGACACTGGAAAAATTCAACATCAATGCGTCCTTTCAGACACAACAAGGGAACTTGTGAATATTCACAAACTTCACCTTCAAATATTTTGAAAGGGACGATTTCTTTGGGAGAAAGTACTTCCTTGAAAATATTCCATTAACCTCTATTGAATTGGGGTGTCAGCATGCAGTCTTAGAGGCAGATATCTAAAACTGAGCAAGTGAAACCACAGCTTTTGGCAACATTTACCACCAGAGCTGGACAAAATATTTTCTTTGTGTGATTAGGCTGAACTGGCCCTCTTTAAATAAAATCATAGCCCTTTCATTTTTTTTCAATCCTTCAAATAATCAACAAGAGCTGCGTTAACGATAAAAGTGCACCACTGGTTACCATCCTTTTACACCTGATATATTTCTTGACAATATCAGATTCATTGTTGAAAACAGTATGATTGTTTTCTAATATGTCAGCAGAGTTTGATTATATACTAATGGGACTGATGACTTTTGCTTGTATCACAGTGCAGGACGTGGCCGGCCTTTTACAGACAAACGAGTAAGTTCTTGTTTAATCATTCATTTCAGTTCAAGACATAATTTAGATTGTACCTATCTTGACTAAATTAACCTACTCTATGCTCATTTTCTTTCCCTTCACCACGCAATGATTCAGTGACTACTGTCATCACACTATATACTCAACTTTTCTTGTGTGCTTTTCATTGGTGTGTTGCAGAGGCCCTGACCTGCAACCAGTGCACCTATGGTTTGCTGGGCTTCTGCCTCAGCCTCTCTGAGGAGACCTGCTCGACCAACACCAGCATCTGCTTTACTGGAAAAATAAGTAAGTCACCTCCTGATGGCCTGAAAGTTTACACCCTTTTTCCTTCAAACAATACATTATGGCAGCCATGATCACTCCCAAATACTGTAACGCCCAGCCACACACACACCTTTCTTCCTAGCTGACGAACCTGTTTATCATCTGACCAGATATTCAGGCTTCATTTACATTATGATTCGATACAGTAATGTCTTTTCTTTTTTTTTTTTTTTTTGCTTATACAGTGTATTACATCCTGTATATAATCTAAAATTCTCCTTTACAAGTCCTGCATGCTAGTTTAAAAGTAGCTGTGAGCAGTGAAGGACTCATTTAAAGTTTCACTGTCAGACAGAAACTTTGTATTTCCAGTTTTGGGGGTTTTGGTCTCAGCCCAGTTAAAGAAGGAGGGAACAAAATAAGTCAGGTAGTGAAAGAAAGAATGTTACCAATGATTTTTTTTTTTTAATGTCAAATGTAAAATCCAAATCTGCAAAATAAAGACAGTACACACCTGCATGTAACTTTAGCAGCTCAGGTTAGATGTGAGTCAATAAAAAGTGTAAAATATTTCCATGCAGTGTAGTAATAGGTTTTACAGTAATATCGTAGAATCACTCAAATTAAGAACCACTGCCTCAAAACTGTTTTTAAATGTACAATTGTAACTCCCACACAACCCTTTCTCTGCAGATTTCATTTCACTTAGCAGTGTGGGCTTCAACACCCAGGGGTGCCGTGAGCCTGCTGGCTGCAACACCACCACCAACAACACCCTGTTAGGTGTCACCTACGAGCAGAAACTTGACTGCTGCTCAACAGACAAGTGCAACCCCTGCCCAGACCAGCGGCGCCCCATCCACCAAGATGACCCTCACTGCCGCCATGGGTGTAGCCGTCCTGGCCTCCATGTGGGGGAGCATTCTGTAATCTGCTGCCTGCTAAATCACAGAAACAGCAGCAGCCAGCTGCTCCTGAAATCCACTCGTACTATGATAAATTACACCAAGAGGGATCTTTACAACATCAGAAACACTCTCCAAAATAAACTTTCTGGACCTTATGAGCTTATACGAATGATTACACTTTTCATAACTCAGGTCTTGTCATGTCAGGGTTCAGTTTTATAGTGACAGGTTATATACAACCTCAAACTAATGTGTCCACATCATGGAAGTCGATCAATGGGATGTTTCAGGGAAACATTGAGCTCGTAAATCTTCCCAGTTGTTGTTTTGCTTTGTATTTTTTAATCATTTTTTATTTATCCTTTTAAATTCTTTGTGTCATAGCTGACAACACAATGATGTGAAAATAAAGAAAGTCTTAGAAAAACATCTGTTGCCTCCGCTACCTGCTCTTATTCAACGTCATGCATCCATCCATTCATTACCTATACCCTGCTGACACTGGGCGAGAGGCAGCGTGCACCTGGACAAGTGACAAGTAAGTCACATCATACAGTACACAATATTAGTTTATTAAGCCTATCAATATTCTGCTTCAGTGATTCCCAACCAGGGGAAGAACCCGCTTAAATGGCTGAAATAGTTAAAATAATAGCAAAGACTTTAAATAGTTACATACTGTACATGCTGAATGAAGCTTTAGCAAAAGTTCAGTCAGGAAGATTCAACCAATAATCAGCCAATAGCACAGCGACACATCTTCTCTGTCAGCCTATCATCTTACTGCTCTCCATTTTAAATATGGCTCTGTCTCTGCCGTTGTTCTCTCTTGCTGCAGTCGTGCAGGCCCTCCACCTCCCCATCACCACCCAGTGTTTACAGATTCATCAGCCTCATACGCCTCAGAGTCAGCAGCCTCAGAGTCAGCAGCCATTACCACCACCGGGGTCTTGACTCAATGGGTGGATTTATCCTGCTGCTGCTCAGATGTCCCTTGATCCCAAAATATCTTCCTCTTGCGTCCAAGTGCCAAAGACTTCTGTTTAAACTTAATCAGCACAAATCCTCTGTTAATCTATACACTCATATTCTGTATTAAATATTATCTTCACTTCATTCTTCTGTATCTCGATTTAGCAGTTCAACAGCGAGGTGAAGCCCATCCCCTTCCAGTGTCCCTCATGGGACCTCATTTTGTTAAAGGTAGTCAATGGCAAGAGGCAAATATTTTTTTATCCCATGTGAATTGCACCATGAGTTTGATATTTGTCAGTTTAAAAGATAATTTTGCAAGTCAAGAAAGTCGCAGGTTGTCGTAGCTACATAAAAACATAGCCTCTTGTACATCACCAACACCAACATGGCCGTTACCTTGGCACATTTCACTTTGTTCTTCCAGAACAAGGGAAAAAAGAGGTGATAATCAGTACGAGTCTGACTATGTTGAGAGCTGTTGAGAGGCCGCTGCAGCTGGCAGCCACATAACAGGCTGCAAGCACTCAAGGCATGTTTGCACAGTCAATGTACGTCCACTTAAAGTGCTTGCTTTGCCACTGACAAGCTCAGATTGTTATTTGTGTCTAACAACATATGAAAACGATACCTGCAGAGATGCAGAGAACTTTGTGTTAAAGAGTGAGATCCTTTTTGTCCAACCAGAATAGCTTTCCCCATATCCACCTGACTCCTTACAGAAACAGTAGTAAAATCATCTTAAAATACGCTTCATTAAAAGTCATCAGAAAGAAAAATAAAACTTGCATAAATTGCTTTTGGTTCGTCTGTCCACATGTTTCGACTACTACAGGTCTTTGTCGGGGCTTTCAGAACACTGACGACCTGCAGTGGTCGAAACATGTTGGCTCTTTTAATGATTTAACCACTACAATAAAGGCTTTTTAATATTTCCTTGTTTTTCTAAACTTTTTCGAGTGCCTGGATTGCCTTCTTGTCGATCCTGTTGTTTCCTGTTCTCCACAAGCACCTGACACATGATTTTGATCTACATTTGTATATACAGAGCAACCAGTCGTCTCTCTCTTAATCACCAACTCTGGTTTCGTTGAAAAACCCTCAATTCACCCAGATACATGTAAAAATGTGCTGTCTCTCTGTATACATGCTAAAATGACCAAATATTCAGCTCCTGAAATGGGAAGGCTTGCACTGTCGTTCAAATAAAATACTACAAATTTACACATTTTTTACTATTAACTAACTATTAAAGGTTCGTTCGCAGATCATCAGTGCCCAGATTACGCTCTGCTGCTCCAAGAATTCTAAATAACCAAATAATACATTCAAACAGCACTCTGAACTTACGAACAGTCCAGTTTGTGAGTGCGCCACAACACTCAAAGTGAGTAATTCCGAACGCACCTTGAGTGGATAGTAGTTGGTTCGCTTGCCAAATTACTTCCCCAGCCAACATCATACATGACACTAACTCATGTATTATGACAGTTAGTGTTGATATAACCAACAATGAATGATGTCATGGTACAAAGTAGTTTTCAATAGCCAAGAGTGATGCAGGAGCAGCCAACGAGCTCAACCATTACCTGAGCTGTGACTTCATTATTCTACATGGGCCTGCTGTTGGTCGATCATAATGTCAGCTGATAAAGTACTTTGCAAACGGTGAGCTCCTGGCTATCACAGAGTCTGATCCAAGTGAGGAACATTGTAGATAGTAACACTATTCTGAATATGACTGAAATGTATCCTCCAGCCTTTTGTCAACATGATGGCAGTCAGTCACAGTCATTCTCATGTTTGTCACTGTTTTGACCGATGCCCTGGTACTGGCTCACGCTGTGACAGGATGCTGACTGTAGGTCACATCAGAGGAAGGTGTCAATAATAACAATGGTTTTCTGAAAGTTACATACAGAACCTTCAATGAGAAATTACAAAAAACTAATTTTATTGACCCTTTACTAAGTCCCTAAAACAAAGACTGGCCAATCATAGTGTGGCATCAGCCAGCTCCAACAAGAGTCTGACAACAACACGGCTGTGCTCCATTGACTCTAATGCAATCGTTTCAGACTTCCTTCATTTTCAGGCGGGTGTTGTTGGTTTTGAGCTAAACATTGTGCCTGGGGAACGTCCAGTAATAATGATATATATTACTTCCCTGTTCCAAAACCACAACCAGACCCTCAAAAGTGCAGGGTTAGCTAGCTAGCTGTGGCAGATATAGCCTACTGAATGTATACACATGCTGCTTTTGTGAATAAAGATTGAGCCTGCTGTACAGGAACCAGTGAAGGGAAGCAGGGAAACTTTGCTCATATTCAACCAGCTGTGTGTCATCGCATTGCGTGCAGATGAACGTTGTTTGACTTTCACTGGAGCTCCCCATCCATCAGCTGGTGGAGGTCTGGCGGCTCACAGCACAAGGGAAGCCAAACTACGTTCATCTGCACACACTGTGATGCCACACAGCTGGTTCAGTATCAGCTAAGTTTTCCTTTATGTTCATTGTCCTTTGTCTCAGTCACCAGCAACATGGTTTGGTCACTTTTACACTTTGATCTGTAGTTTGGCTTTAGCTTCTTTACATCCTCAATATAATCTTTAAACACATTGTAGACCCCTCTGTCTGCTTCTCCCTGAAATTGCTTTTCTGTTTTTCCCAAAATTGTGATAATGTTTCTTCAGGGAGTGCAGTCAGTTAAAGTGTGGACTAGTCAGTTGCCAGATTTAACGGTGGCATGTATGTTTCTACAAAGGGTTAGTGGATGTCTTGAGCCATTTCTTTCCATTTAAATGTCCATGTTTACGCTGTGATAATGCTGTGGTTGTTAGTGTTAGGCTCAAACACCACTTGTTTAGGGTTAGAAAAACATGTTTTGGCTAACAAAAACCCTGCTTTGTTGCCACAAACACGGCTGGAAATACCCACTATTGCTGGTCTTCAAAAATTGCCTCCTGCTTGTTTAGGTCTTACAGCATCTACCATCCCCTCCACCTCAGAAGAAACCCAGCATGTAATCTGAACTCTATCACTTTAGTCATGTTAACCTATGAAACATACAAATGTATAACTTCCTTGGTTTAAAGAAACGTACAATGCCACCATTTTATTTTAGCAACTTGGTTGTTTTTGTATAAATTAAAAGAGGTTAACTCATCCCTCCACTTGAGCAGCAGGCTCAGGCAGTTTGTACGGCTCATGGTATACAATTAGATTTTCCCCAGCACATCAGTCATTCTTTACATTCTTCATTCTCAGTGACTCTTTAGGCAACTATGAAGACAAAAGACCTGAAACCCCCCCTCCTGCCCCCTCCCTTCACCTGTTTAACTGTATAAATATGGCCTCACCAAACAGGCTCCTCAGTTTTTACTACACACAGCATCCGATCACCTGGGTGGAAGGATTGGTTTTTTTTGTCTTTGAGCAGAAGCCAAGAGCCAAACCAACAAAACAAGATGGGAAGGATCCTATTTGGAATCATTGCAGCTGTTGCATCTTTCATGCTGGGTAAGTTTTAGTAATTATCAGTTATCACAGATGTGTTATTGGAATGTGAGGTATGACAAATCAAATCAGGCAGTGTTTGCTCATACGTAATATCAACACTAGAGGCTAAAAAGGCGGGAAAAACTCAACTCTTTTTAAAAAAAAAACTTTTCAGACTTAAGGAATTTGACAGATTTTCTTATAATTCACTCAATCATAGCATATTAAATTAAAAACGACAAGTATCACAGAGGACAAAATTCAGCTTTTTATGCACAAATCTGAATCGTTTAAATTGTACAAATCAATATATGTACAGTAATTTGCTTTGGTGAAATCAGTGGCTCAGTTTCATGCAACTTCTTTAAGAAAATGTTTCATTGAACCACTTTACCTGATGTATTTTGTAAAACTGAACAAACCTATAGTGCTTCTCTCTGGAGAGCCTGAAATTTGCCAAACAAGTTAATTTCAGGATCTCTGAGAAAGAGTTTTTAAAGGGGTCTGTTCACCAAAATATATAAAAAAAATGGTATGCTATGGTATTTATGCGTCTGCATTTTAAATCAAATTTCTTTTCTTTACTAATTCTGTGGAAGAAAAGAAAATTCCGTTAACCTCCATTGAATTTGGGTGTTGGCGAACAATCTTAGAGGCAGATATCTCAGAATTGAGCGAGTCACATGGCAACTTTTAAGCTTCCACTAGAGGAAAGTGACACAATATGTTTTGTGTTTGTGTGTTATTTGGGTAAACTAACCTTTTTGAATAAAATCACAGCCCTTTGACTCTTTTCAACCCTCTAAATGACCTAAAAAAAAAACACACAGTGAATGCGCATCACTGATAATCATCCTTTCACACCTGATATGTCCCTGACAATTAAGATAAAATCAGTATTGTTGAAATCATGGTGTCCTGATACGTCAGTCAGAGCTTGTGTATTTATCTTGGGCGGGGTTTTATGGCCTTTGCTTGAGCCACAGCGCAGGGTGTGGTGGACCACAAAGTCCCCAAAGCAACGTTTGTTTGAGGTGTAAAGCTACGCCACGGCTTTAATCCAGAAGCGTTTATAAGTTTATTATGAGTTAAGTTTCAGGGTCTACAAATATTTGCGTCCAAAATATTCACGTCGATATCGACAGTATAAATCTCTAAAAAACAAGTTTAGTATTGTTTCAGCTAAAGACAGTGAAGTTTATATTAGTATGTGAGAATCAACCTGCTTTAACCTGATTATCTGTCTTAAACCACACAAACAGCCCATGACCACTATGGAAGTTATACATACTCAACCTTTGTTTTGTTTTTTTGTGCTTTCATTTGCGTGTTTCAGTGGAGTCCCTGACCTGCAACAAGTGCACCTATGGTTTGCTGGGTTTCTGCGTTAGCAACACTGAGGAGTCCTGCTCGACCAACACCAGCATCTGCTTTACTGGAAAAATAAGTAAGTCACGTCCTGATGGCCTGAAAGCCCACACCCTTTCCCTACCAACAAAACACAACAGCACAGTCATGATTCAATTATGTCACTCCCAAATACTGTAACACCCAGTCACACACTCACACAGATCAACAATCACATCCCAGTGTTCCCAACTGCCACACCAGCATCCTATCTGACAAGACATTCATGGGATTTTTTTGTACTGATCCAGAGTCGTAATTCATAAATTATCTTTTGTATTATATTTCATAACGTCATGTTCATAAGCTCTACAGTACTCCCGAAATACAATTAAAAAGTAGCTGTGAGCAGTGAAGGACTCATTTTAAGTTTCACTGTCAGACAGAAACTTCGTATTTCCAGTTTTGGGGGTTTTGGTTTCAGCCCAGTTCAAGAGGGAGGGAACAAAAGAAGTCAGGTAGTGAAAGACAGTACACACCTGCATGTAACTTTAGCAGCTCAGGTTAGATGTGAGTCAATATAAAGTGTAAAATATTTCCATGCAGTGTAGTAATGCAGTAATATAGCAGAATCACTCAAATTAAGAACCACTGCCTCAAAACTGTATTTGGGCAGATGTACCTCTGTAACCCATAATAATCCAACACAACCCTTTCTCTGCAGATTTCGTTTCACTTAGCAGTGTGGGCTTCAACACCCAGGGGTGCAGCGAGACTTCTGGTTGCAACACTACCACCAACGGCACCCTGTTGGGTGTCACCTATGAGAAAAAAATCGACTGCTGCTCAGCAGACAAGTGCAACCCCGTCCAGACCAGCGGCGCCCCATCCACCAAGATGACCCTCACTGCCGCCATAGGTGTAGCCGTCCTGGCCTCCATGTGGGGAAGCATTCTGTAATCTGCTGCCTGCTAAATCACAGAAACAGCAGCAGCCAGCTGCTCCTGAAATCCACTCGTACTATAATAAATTACACCAAGTGAGATCTTTACAACATCAGAAACACTATCCAAAATAAACTCTCTGGACCTTATGAGTTTATAAGAATGATTACACTTTTCATAACTCAGGTCTTGTCATGTCAGGGTTCAGTTTTATAGTGACAGGTTATATACAACCTCAAACTAATGTGTCCACATCATGGAAGTCGATCAATGGGATGTTTCAGGGAAACATTGAGCTCGTAAATCTTCCCAGTTGTTGTTTTGCTTTGTATTTTTTAATCATTTTTTATTTATCCTTTTAAATTCTTTGTGTCATAGCTGACAACACAATGATGTGAAAATAAAGAAAGTCTTAGAAAAACATCTGTTGCCTCCGCTACCTGCTCTTATTCAACGTCATGCATCCATCCATTCATTACCTATACCCTGCTGACATCATACAGTACAGAGTATTAGTTTAGTAACTCTTCTTCGTCTCTATTTTCCAAGTGTTTAAACACCAGTGTCACCACCTTCCTCCTGCTACTTCTTTTACACCTGATTTCTCTGGCTTCAGTGACGGAGGAACACAGCCTGGTTGGTTAGGATCCCTGTGAGAAATCCCTGGATATGTTTTTCAGATGTATGTCATAAAATAACCCTATAAACTACTACAAACCCACCGTTTTCCATTCCCTAGCTGGTTTGTTATAGCTGTGTCTCAAGCCTCCCTGCCACAACAGCGGCTGGTGTTTAGTGCCAGTATTTAGTCTGGCAATTGTCAGAGACGCTTCAGTGAGTATATTCCTTGGGGGCCAAAAGTGACATTCCAGACCCGGTGCAACTACTTTGCATGTGAAAGAAAAATGAATATTCAAGGAGAACAGGATGTGCGTTCTCTCCTGTGCATATTTCTATACATATCTGCATCTATGTGGATTTTATCTTTTCATCTTTGGATGGTTGCGTTTATATATGCTATCACTGGGTATAATGCTCCTCCATTTTGTGTGTCTGTGCCAGTTTGCTTAAAGGAGCTTGATACAATGTTTAGAGCACTAATATCGTAGCACACCACTATTTGCTATGTGAAGTTGAGGTTGACCAATGGGGGATTTTTAAAGGCTGATTTCATAATGATAGTTTGGAACAGGAAATTGGCTGATATCACCCCCACACCCCACAGAAAAAAAAAAGACAGTGTTTGAAATTAACTATTTTTACTTCATTAGAAGCTGCGTAACTGTTGGTTTCCTTTTTAACTCACGTCTTTTTCTTAGTTTTGTATGAGGACACTCAGTGAACTAGATCTCTCGCACACTATACGTCACCTATTCCAACATGGCCGTTAACTTGGCGCATGTTCCTCTAGAGCGAGGAAACAAGTATTCAAAGAGGTGATAATCACAACTGGTCTGGCAACATTGAGAGCTGCTGTTATGCTCGTGTGAGTACATCCACGCATGAAGTACACAGGCCTCGCATCAGTAAGAGAGACAGTTATAAGCTACTTGTGTGGTCTTTCTAATGACACATTTTCAGAGTCTTATGACATGCTGGGACATTTTTGACTTGCAAATTATGATGATGAAAAAATGATTGATCTCCTACTGTTGTTTTTTTTTCAGAATAAGGTCCCTTGGTAGTGACTAATGAGGATGAAAATCTTTGAAATGAAACTTGTTTTGGCATTTGTGCACCACCACTGACAGTGCTTGTTTTTGCCACTGACAAGTGTCTGACAACATCATGGAAAGGATCCCTACAGAGATTTTATTAAGGAGAAAGACGCTTTTTGTTTAACCCAAAAAACAGCCCTGAAAATGCTATTGCCAAATCCACCAGACTCTATTTAAATAAACAGTTATTTTATCATCTTAAAACACACTTCACTAACAAAGACCATGTCAATAGAGTTACAGATTGTAATTAGTTTATTATGTACAATGGATGATGGGGATGAGGGATGGAGGGACAGGGAAGGAAGGAAGGTGCGGGGTGACGATGGGAGAAATTAGGGTTGCAGACAGGTTGAGGGGGGAATCTGATGGAGGTCCAGTGTCGGCTGAAGGGAGGAGGGCACGACAGGGCCCCTGGTGATTCCTGTATTCTGTGGAGAGAGAGAAAATGGAGAGATAACAGCAAAAAGAAAAACAAAGAAAAGGGTTTGGGGGCAGAGGGATGGGATGTGATACCTTTAGTGCGGACATGGATGACATTAAGGCATGATCTTTGTTCCCCAACTTAGAGAAAGTGTTATCCTAATGTTTATTTTGACATAAAAAAATTATGTTTTTTTTGTCTTGTGGCAGTGACCATGCAGGTTAAAACAGAACTGCGAAGTACATGGCACTTGTTGTCAAGTTTTCTTGGCAATTTTGTGTTTCTCATGTGGGATTCCACTGCGTTGATTCCCTTTTACTGAGTTTAAAAAACATGGGGGTCTAAAAAACGGGGGTCATCGCCTCGATTAAGCTGCCTTGTGTTTTCTCTCACTCACTTCCTTCCCGAAGCAGACGTCCACCTTGCATCATACCTTTTGGTTTTACACTTTCAGCACCTCCACAGCACACCCGTGCAACACACACACATCTGTGCAAGGCTTTCATTTCTGACTCTGCAGATTTACACACTCAATTGTTTATTTTAGTTCATTTTAGTTTAATAAAATGTTTAACTAAAACTTTTGTGTGGACTCCCTGCTTGTCACATTCACTGAGCCAATTTGTGACAGATGAGGGCTCATCCAGGATCAGACTGTTTGGTGAGGTTAAAATCTAGCCTCAGTGTGACAAAGTAGGTTTGATTTTTGTCATGTGTGATCAATCTGGTTTGTGACTCTTTTCGGGAGTGCATACTGAAGTACCTTTGGTGTTTTCATTGTGACATAAAATGAACATAGGAGCCATAAAATCAAACCTCCCATTTCTTGGTGTTTTTTACACTTTTTGAAAGACTGATTAAAGACGTATTAATTAATTAAGTCAATGCCTTTTAAACTTACAGATCTATGGGAACCCTGTGCTTATTTAAATTGAGTCTAGTGGGCAATTTCGGGGTTGTTTCTGGTAAAACAAAAACTTATTCATCACAAAAGGTAATCTCTGTAAGGATCTTTTCCATAATGTTGTCAGACACTTAATAATCTGATCCTGTCAGTGGCAATAACAAACCGCCTTAACCTGATGGTGCAAACATGCCCCGAGTGGTTAGTTGAAGTCTGTTTACAGGGGTCAATTTCAGAACCTGTTGTCTCTGTTATGTTTGACAATAAGGATTGGGAACCACTTTTCTGTTCAGAAGCACTGTACTGTACATTTACAGTTTCAATTCCTGTTCTGGAGGTGTGTCGCCCCCCTTACAAACGGTCTTATCACCGCTGATTAATGCCACGTGTTACTGATATAACCCCCTCAGGTATAAAGTTGTTGACAGTGAGTCGTGCTCCCCAGAACAGGATCTTAAAAAGTTAGAGACCGACCAACACTCTTTGGTGGTATTTTTATTGAAGAACATCACGATGACTAAAGTTCTGTTGAGCTGTGCAGCACTGTTGACCCTGTTTGTTACAGGTAGGAGGTTTTTACTGTATTTCAGAGATCAAAATCAGAACCTTTAACTTTGTGTATGGGCTGAAATAAAGGATCAGGGAGATTTTGAACTTGTGAAATCCTGTTCAGAAATAATTTCAAAGCCTGTGGTTTTTGTATCGACACTAGTGAACCTGTGAAAATGTACAAATTCACACAAAAACACAACTTTAACTGTATTTAGACAGGCTCAAAACTGCAAAACCTTTCCACACACTCACAAACTACAAATTCTCATGCTTACCTGTAGCCTTTAAAATTACTTCTGAACAACATTTCAGAAACTAAAAGTCTTACTGACCGTTATTCATGCCCGTAAAATGTGCAGACACAGGGTATCCAGCAATAATGAAGGGGAGTTTTGCAGATATGTGTTGACAGAGCAGGACTGTCCTGTAAAATCTGTAGTGTAATGACAGAGGTGTTTGTAATCTGAAACAAAATAAAGCACTGAATGTATGACTTTTAGCAGGCTGTATGAAATACGTCACCAAAAATCACTGTCTTGAATTTAAAGGGTCAGTTCTACCAAAATACAAAAACTGAATTGAATAAAAACTGTAGTATGAACTTCTTCTACCAAAATAAAAAAAAATAGTTTGGGCTTTATTTGCCCAGGTTTTAACATATCCGTCGTATTTGTGCCAAAAACAAGTTAAATGTTATTTTTCAGACCATCTGTCTTTCACCTCTAATGTGTCTGAGTGGAGCCAGTAATCTCAGATATATCAGAACCTGCGTCAATGTCATACACATGTATCCTGAATTTAATTCCACTTTAGATAACACATGTGCGGCCAGCATTCACCTTGAGAGGTTATGAAACCAACTCTTTGACGTGTACTTTGTGATTACAGCAGGTGCTTGTTTGATAAAGGTGTGGAGCGAGATATTTGTGGCTTTGTTTTCCTTTCAGTGTATGACAAAAGATTAATACTCTAAGATTTAAAAACATTCCTCTTTACAATTTCGTATTTGCTTATCATCTGCTCTCCCACAGTGGAGTCCCTCACCTGTTACACCTGTGATGTCAAGATCCTCGGCACCTGCATCATCGCAGCTCCTGAAAATTGTACCGAAACTCAGGACAGATGCTTCTCTGCAGTTGCCAGTAAGATGAACAGCTGAACGACTCATTAATCAATTTTGCACAATTACAAAAATGCCCAGTTTGATTTCTTTTCATATTCTTTGAATTGGCCTGCTGGATTCTGTAGAAACACATTCTCACTCCAACCTTGTCACAAATCGACTTTTGGTCATGGACTTTCCACGTCCAAATACGACGAACAAGGTACCCTGTTGGCGTTGCTTGATGATTTTCTGGGATGCCATCAAGTTACGCTTGTTACATGGACTGTCCTCTTTCAAAATACACTTCTGTTTTCACAGGAATTTGACTGTTTGCATACAGTCTCTCAAAACAAACGCACTCTGTGGGTACAACAACACCAGCTGATGTTTTTTTTCCCTCCAACAACTAATGCACGTGGTTGGGTTTGGGCAACAAAAGCATGTAGTTAGGTTTAGGAAAAAAGAACAGGGTTTGGCCTTGTACCCTTACAGTACGCAAACACCACTCTCCCTGGATGAAAGTCAGTGAAAGTCCGTGTTTGTTGGAGCCGTCCACCACCCCTCCTACCTGCTGTACTTAGAATTTCACCACCTTAACTTTTGTTCTTGTCCCATTGCGTTTCCTCCTGACGCCGCCAAGCAAACTGTTAAACTCTTAAGGCGACCAGTCGTGTATCATGCTGATGTTGAAGGACATTTTTTTTTCGATAGTGCAAGTCACTGCCCAAGCACCAGATTTTCACAACTTCGAAGTGAGGCCGTGTTGGTAAATGATTTTACAAGTGTTATTACCGCCACTGACAAGGTGACTGCCACTGCCACTTTTCAAAAAGCTGCTAAGCCTCAAAGAATTTCAGTTATTTTGGTTTTCAGTTGATAGTTATAAATTCCCAACTTGCTTTGAATACCCTGTTGGATGATTTTGTACTCTAAACGTATGAAAGGATCAAATTTAGAGATGCTGTGAATCAGTACTTACATGAAAAATCTAGTACAAATATCTAATTTAGTAGAATTATTTCTCATAAATTTGAGTGCATGGTTGGGCCATGAGAAGGATGTTGTAAAAACCCTATTCCCTCCCCTGAAGACTAGCTTTTTAAAGAGCTGCCCAAAAAGAGGTTTTTGACTGTTTCTATTAGTTTTATCCTTTAATCATTGATCTAATGGTTCCATTATATTTTCTGTGAATTGAATCTCCCTAAATGCTGTGTCACATCACATATGCTGTATCACATATAAAAATGCATATTCATAAAGTCACATGATGTGAATAAGATCATTGACCTAAATGATGAATCAAGGAATTCACATTAGCCAGATCCTAAGTGCTATATCGTAGGCAACGGACTTGCTTGCGTTTCTTGAAGACGTTTCGCCTCTCATCCAAGAAGCTTCCTCTGGTACAGAGTTGCAGGCTTTTAAGCTCTGTGTGGGTGTGAACCCTTGCAGAGTAGTTGAGGTCGTTAGGTTCACAGTGTGAGTCGTTGACCCACCTGGCCATCATGTGTGTCATCAAATGGGACCAGGTGTGAATGGGTGTGAAGTCGTCTGGGGAGGGATCCCAGGACTGCATTGTAGGTGGGTGATAAGTGGTGTCGTAGGCCGCCTCCTCTGTTTAACAATGGTCATTTCAGTTTGACGTAGATGGGATCTTTCACGCCTCTTCACTGGCACACATAACCAGATGTTTGTTTATTTTTCCATTTACAAACCGAGAAGAAAGATATGCAGTAATAGTGTAACAGTTATAAGATATACACAATGAAATGAAAAAAAAAAAATAGTTAAATGAATGAGAGATAAACTGATTGATGCAAATATTGACAGGTTTCCACTGGGTATCACCTGAATACTTAGAAAAATATTATATTTAACAAACAAATGATGAATTACAGCTGCATTTTGTGTATAAATAAATTACTATTTTTAGTAATATTTTTAAGTATATGTAATATGTAACAAAAATGTAACTGTAAATATCGAAACAGCTTTCAAAACTACTGTCTGAACTCTTCCAGTCATTAAAGGCCTTATAGGAGACCTCTTACCCTCATTTCCTGTCATGCAGTATATCTAATGTTACAATGTCAGATGTTAAACGTGGCCAAGGTCTTAAAATAATGAGTTTCCAACATTTTTTTCTCATTTTCGAGACAAGCTCACATCAGCTCACAACAGATTTCTTTATTTGGTCATCTGTTTCAGGCACGCTACCACAAGTGTTTACATCACGGAGCCTACACTGCTACATATAGCTACATGCTAACATTTCAGCACAGACAGTATGAGGAAAATAAAGTGGTTTTTAAATATTAAAGCATGTAAACACGTTTCAATTTAAAACCTGAAATACAAGTATGAACCTGAAAATGAGGGTAAAAGGCCGCTTTGCTTTAAATTCCCAGTTGTAATCAGCTCTAAGTCATTGAAAAAGAATCACATCAAAGTATCTCATCTTTGCTTTTTCCAGAGTTTCATCCCGAGCTCCTAGATATCGAGCAACGAGGCTGCACGGAAAAATCAGACTGTGAAAACAGTAATGGCACCATCCTGAATGTTAACTACACGATCACAAAGACCTGCTGCAGTGCCGACCTCTGTAACGGAGCCGCCCACATCCAGCTGCCTCTCACTGCAGCCCTGGGTGCTGCCCTGGTGGCAGTCTGGAGCCAGTGGAGCCTTTAACGAAGAATTCAGAGTTGCTGCACATTTTCATTTAAAACTCCCATCATGTTTCTGTACTTAAATTTCTTGAATATGCTTTGAAGAAGTGTAAGTGTCCTGATGATATATAATGGAGGGATACTGGCTGCATGATATGACCATATACAGCATCATCTGAATTTAGTGTACAAGCAAATTGTAGCTGTATATCCAGACTGAATATCTATGCTTTTCTATGTAATTCTCATACATTCATTTATGTTATAATGTATGTCAAAACCTTTCCAAACACGCATGAGACCATTGACCATTTTGTATGATTATTTAGTGCTAAAAGGAAAGTAAATCCTAATTGTTTCCATGTTTGTTTTCTGTGTTTATTTGGAACGAAAGCTAAATGATTGATATGATGGGGTATAGTACGAATTTTGGAGACATAGTTGGGATATGGCAGATGTCAAACAAAGAAGTAGTTATAGTTTGGCATTTTTGGGACACACATTTCACTTTCTTTGTGAGTGATAGATGAGGAGACTGATACCAGTTAGCAGCCAGTTAGCTTAGTTTAGCTTAGCATAAGTACTGTAAACAAAAAACAACAGAACAAAGTTATGTAGGCTATGTTTAGGAAAGTAAAGTTCCATACAGTAGGTTAAAGCAAGTAATGTTACATAGGTTAGGTTAAGGAGAGTGAAGTTATGTATGCCAGGTTAAGGCAAGTAAAGTTATATAGGTTATATTTAGCAAAGTAAAGTTAAGTAGGCTAGGTCAAGGCGAGTTACAGCAAGTTAAGTTATAAAGGTTAGGTTTAGGCAAGTTAAGTTACGTAGGTTAGGTTTAGGAAAATGAAGTTAAGTAGGTTAGGTTTAGGAAAGTAAAGTTAAGTAGGTTAAGTTTAGGAAAGTAAAGTTAAGTAGGTTAGGTTTAGGCAAGTTAAGTTACGTAGGTTAAGTTTAGGAAAGTAAAGTTACGTAGGTTAAGTTTAGGAAAGTGAAGTTAAGTAGGTTAGGTTTAGGCAAGTTAAGTTACGTAGGTTAAGTTTAGGAAAGTAAAGTTAAGTAGGTTAGGTTAAGGCAAGTAAAGTTATATATTTAGCAAAGTCAAGTTAAGTGGGCTAGGTCAAGGCGAGTGACATTACGTAGCTTAAGTTACAGTAAGTTAAGGTATAAAGGTTAGGTTTAGGCAAGATAACTTATGTAGTTAGGGTTTCTGGCTGGACCCCAAAGCAGAGACAGATGCAGGTGTATGAAAATAAAAGAGTTTATTGCAGAAGGAAAAACAGTGGAGGCAGGGTGCTGGCTGGCTAGAAGATTGTCCACCAGTGTAGAGAGTCGGCTCGCTGGAGATGACATGAAGGCTGAGCACATGGAAAACAGTGCAAAAATACAAGTGAGCACAAAAACGCACAAGGGACAAAAAAACTGTCAAAAAACCACAAGGAAGAAATCACTACTGAGGCAACACTCGAAAAAGAGTATGTTTGGCATTACCAAAAACAGACAGAAATACCTGGCAGAGTAGTGGAGTGAAAACCAGGTATATGTGGGCAGGTTGATGAGCTGAGTAGAAACAGCTGTGCCTCATCAGCTGCAGTAGAACGAGCCAGCCACGCCCCCTGTCACACACAAGCCTGGCAGGAACAGAAACAAGTACCAGTGTAGGTTAAAATAACTTAAAGTTCACTTGGTTTCACACAGGACATGAGTACCATCCTCCCAGGAAAAGGTCATGTGTTGGTTTGACCCATCCATCACCCCAACCTGCCTCTTTACACAGAGTTTTGCATTTTATACTACTTCCCTTTTTACTGCTGGTAGTGCATTTGTCAAATGATTCAAGCCTTCCTGATTACATGGGTTATATATGAATTATTAGCTCATGCTGGGTTATACACAAACTCTGGTGCATTAGGCTACTTTTCTTTCTTAAGGTATCCGTACAAACAGTGCATGAAGAAGTGTGTCTCCCAAAATCACCCTTTTCTTTTAAAGAACATGATTTGCAGCAGGTTTATCAAATAATGTTTTGAGGACTTTGTTATCGAGGTCACAGCTTAAAACTTCAAACTTTTGTTTATATTTTGTTGTTAGTATTTCCATTTCTATTCTATTGTATGCTTGTAAGTGAACCTAAAACTGAGATTAATTTCTCTAACTGAAGACTAAAGCTTCCATGATCATATGCCATTCATTCCATACCATAAAGTGAAGGGAGTGTCTCCTCATTACTTTAACAAAGAATCCTAATATTTGTCGACGTATTGTTGACTGAAGCTTTGTTCTCTATTGCAATCTGAAGCTTTTGAAAATTAATGTTGTTCAGGTTCACAAAGGTTCAAACACACACAATCACGTGCACATAAATATGTACACACACACATACAAAGGGAGGAATGAGACTGTCGTCCATCAATTCTTTTTCTCTTTGTTTGGCTGTTTTATAGACTTTGCTCTCATCAAACAGCCCCGCAGTGTTTTACAGAACATTCTAGTGGTTGATAAAAGCCACTGAATGTCAACAATATTTTATTTTCTATATCATCGCTGGCACACCTTTGACATAAAAGCAGATGTGGTGAGCTGGTGAAGCTCATTTGAATCCCACTTCAGACACTCTCTTGTGCTGTTGGATCATTGAACCTCTCTTTGACCGTCTCCGACTACACATTTGTGTAAGAGCAAGATGCTGAGGTTCGTCGGGGTCTGTGCGGCGTTGATGGCCATGTTTGTTACAGGTAAGAGCACAAAACAGGAGGCATCCAGGTATATTTTGTGTTGACAAAAAACTATCTCTTAATTCTTCTTGAACACGATTACAAAAACATCCATTTAAAGTGTTACAACTGAAAATCAAAGGCGACATTTTGATGGATTTATGTCAGTGCAGTAAATAAGTTACGTCAACTTACATCCGAAGCTTACAAAAATTTCGACTGCTGTACAGCTGAGGACACAAAGGTCATTCAGGGGTTTAATTGTAAGAGGAGGAAATGATATGCTCATATATTTTTAAGATTGATTCTGATATGTTTTTACACTACATGCTGCTATGTTAGAGGGACAGGCACCCCTAAATCAAAACCTGTAGTGCCTATTTATCAATCTAGATTGTTCTGGTGTGAACTGCAGAGCGTTGGAGGTATCAGCTGTGTAGATATCAGCCTTTTCTCCAGTATAATGGAACTAGATGGCACTCATGATTTCTGGAAAGAGACATTGCTGCTGAGTTTGTCAAATTTCCTCTTTTTGCCATCTTGTTTCATCATATGGGAGAGAAGGCAGACATCTATATGGTCAATATCTCCAACACTCAGCTACTCACACCAAAACAAACTAGACTGATAAATAGGTGAAAGGAAAAATATGAATTCTTCTTTTTGGCATGTACTGTCCCTTTAAGATTTTAAAGTTTGAAGGCAAAAATATCAACAAAATAAAGGAATCTGTATATTGCCACCAGAGTACAGTGAATACCTGTCAGTGTTAAATTCTCTATGACAATAAACTTATAAATATTTCAAGAGATTTTGGATTTAAACACTGGCTAGTCACTTTGTTATTCTGTAACAGAAATATGTCTTTGCTCCCTAAATTTGAAGGTTGTATGAAACAACTTTTGAACTGTATAACTAACGGCTACAAAATTACTTTTTACACATTTTGGAAACCCTGTCTGGATAACAAACACTGGCTTTCCATGTTACTTTTTTAGGTCTTTGCTGATGCGTTATGTCCATAAGCTTGGAGGGGGGTGGGGGGGTGAGGTTATGTGTGTGTGAGTGTGTGTGTGTTACACTGTAAACATGAGTTTAAGTTGGTGTTTCTGGCACTTCACCTACTTGCAAAGTGAATGGAAACTGAAAAGCAGTTTATAAAGGTCGAAACTTGAGCAAAGCTAGACTTGTAATAATTTTGGTTGTAATCTGCACAAAATGTTGGTGGAGTTTCTGATTGTTTCAGTAAAATCATTGCAAGCAGCCATCATTTTTTTCTTTAAGCAAACTCAATTAAAATTGTAAGAGCAAATATTTATGATTAAATTACCTGTAGCACAAAGAACACATCCACATAAGAGAGTATAATAATGTTATTATTAACACTCGCATGTTAAAGTGATGTTGTTGATTATGATGACGGATATGATGAGGAGTGATACAGATGATGATGTCAGCACTGCATTCATGTGATTTGTGTCATGCTGGCTTGATGACACAGTTTGGAGTTTTGTCATTGTTGCCATCTGACTTGTTTTCCTCTTTTACATAACTTATAAGAAAGTACTCCATTCTCCACTTCATCTCTCTCCCTCTGGATCACAGGTGAGTCTCTGAGATGTCACACCTGCAAGGTGGGCTTAGGAGATAAATGTCTGTACAGCTCCAGTATGATCTGCAGTGACGCTCAGCAAAGCTGCTACTGGGGAAAACTAGGTGAGTCATCTGATCAGCTGCTGTCCATGACAACAGATGGGTGTATCCCTGCTGATAGGTCGGAAACACTTCTCTGACCACAAACCATCAGAGGATGACAAACCTGTCCTGACGGTACAGACTGAGGTGTGGCTGGACTTACAACACACACAAAAAGGTCCACCTCAGAGCAGAGCAATAATCTTCTGCTTTTTAAGAGACAGACGCATAACTTGTCAAAAGAACCTTACGTATGTTTTTGCATGTTTTGCATCATTTACTACATATAACATACATCTCACATTGCTTCAGTAAATGCTTTTATTTTTATATTCTATGCAGCCTATCATCAAAAAATCAGTTTGAAACTTGTTTGGGCTGGTGAGTTTAATTGCAGGTTAAAGGCTCTGATAGGCACCTAAAACATTGTTAGTCAAATGTCATGTGACTCATGACTGCAGCACTGTTTGGAAACCAAAAGAGTGCCTCAGGGATGATGTTTTCTGCAGGCTGATGCGGAAGTTAGTATTGCACTGGTTTGCTCATCAAAAAGCCTATGGGCTTTTCTATTAAGCAAACAAACACGATTCTTACACCGTTTAATCATCAAGATAATCTTCACAAATGCACTACTTAAATGATTATTGAAGCCTAAATGCAGTCACAAGAAGTAAAAAGCTAATGCTAGGCTATAAACAAACTACACTTCAGTCACATGACCTAACGTCTCCACCATACCAAGACTGTAAAGCTGTGTTCGGCTCGGCTTGGCACGATTCTGTCGTCTCATTTAGCCACTTGTTAGCAACCGCCTTTTTTAAAGACACATAGAAGCCTCAAAGTTCACAAGTGGGGTATTTACTGGCATGTTTTATGTCGCAGAGCCAAGTCTATCCAAAAACCCATTAAAAAAACCCTCTGACTTTGAGACGAGGGAACCAGGAGTGCTAAAATGCTAACTCATTATCAGATTTAAAGACTCATTCTTTGGGCACTCTGTACCTGATTAAGTAGCTCCTTAAGAAAAACTGAATGTACCAACCAGGAAGGCACTTTAAAACAATCAGTGCTCTGCAATACCAAGTAGGTAGCACCAGTTTTTTGCCAAATTCACTTAAAAATAGCAAGCATTATTACAGTACTGTAACAATCACATTGATAACAATTACTAAATGTAGGCTACCATGTGATGAATTAGCCCACTTCTAGTTTAGTCTACTGGTAGGCTGATAATGTTGTAGGGTAATTGTTTGGGAAGCAGTTTAGCAGGATGATAGATTTTTTTCCAAACCTAACCTTGTGCTTTTGTTGCCTAAACCTAACCACAGAGTTTTCTTGTCCAAACCAAAGGAAATAAACCTAAAAACAAAGTGTTTGCTTATATTGTAAGTGTATTTTGAAAACGTTTGTATTCATGTAACAAGCAGAAATTGTACATTCAAACAAAAAATGATAAGGTACAATACATGTAACACATGCAAACTGACACATTGGTCCCTGATTACAAAGTGTTGACGGAGATGGAGCAGCAGAGCGCGAGTAGAGTGAATGTGTAGTTCATGTACCAGTTTGTTAATCATGTAGAAACAGAATGCTCTGTTTAAGTGTTGAGTGTCAGACTGGATGTATGAATGTACTCTGAATATGAAGCTACCCAGCTCTGGTTAGCTTAGCTTAGCATAAAGACTGGAAACAGGAATCACTTAGCCTGGCTCTGTCAAAATATGCTTACCAGCACCAAATTACATGTTATATCTCATGTGTTTATGCTTATTGACCTTCTTGTTGGGAGTCAGATGGTGCGATTCGTACCACTCTTATGTCCGTGGGCTGGACTATATCTTTTAAAATGTGCATAATGCTTTGGAAAACAGCTGCTACTGCATGTCACAACCATTTGATTTGTATCAAATGGTTGTGACATGCAAAGCAGCAGCTTAAAATACTAGTTGCTAATTTACTAATTAACGCTTTTAAGACAATTGCATGGTGAAAAATATCCCTGATGAAAAGTTGGTTTCAGGCTGACAGGGGTTAGACTAGTAGGCTGCATGTAGGTAAACACATGGTAGTAGTGGAAAGTAAAGAAGTACATTTACTCAGATAATGTAGGCCTATTTTAGTACAGTTTTGGGATCATCCTACAAAATATGATGCTCTGTCATCCACCTTATTCCTGAGAAAGCTACTATAGAGGTGGTTATGGGCGCAGCTTCTGGTAAATACGTACACTACCTTTTCAAATGCCTAGAATGACAATAACACCACAGGAATTTAATTAGACATGACAGAAGTATTCAATCAGAATTTGCGGTACAGAATGACAGCGAGAATGACAGGTCTGTTGTCACACGTCGTCAGTGCATGATATCCGTGTATTTTCCTGTCTGACTGCATTCCCAAGTTGAATTAAAAAATTGCCCGTTATAAAATAAGCTCAGCAGTATACTAATGTGTTTAGTTATCTAGGCTGATTTGCCGTACTTACCACATAAAAGAAATTACTAAAGTTATCTTTTTTACTTCTGTGTTATATTGCTGACATCGATGAGTTCTTAATTCGACGTCATGTTACGCTCAGTAGAACTCTGATTTATTAAATCAGCAGTTGTGTAAACTGCGTTGTTAGGGCAGACGAGTGGAGCATTAGCAGAGAATCATCACGTTTATTCTCTTTACATGGAGCTAAATTTAATACCAAATTCTGTTTGCTGAGTGTGTTAGTGTCTGGTCACGAGTGGTAAGAAGCTATAAATAATCTTTTAGAGAGAGTAGACATTTACCATAAACTGGCTTAGGCTCCGTTAAATTTAACAATGTAGCAAGGCAAGCTAATTGCTAAAAAAAGTGCAAGTTCTGGTTCAGCCTGGGGTGTCGGGCCCATGATTCAAGCAAGCTATCATGGGGGCTTGGAATAAGGTGGACAGTTTAAAGTACCCAGAATCAACATATCCTCGTACAATGTTCGTATGATATCCTACAAAAATGCACACACAACAGTCGGTTTGATATATCCCTGCAGATTAGCATTCCACAAATGATATTTTGTCCTTAACATAAAGTTACATAATTAACCTAAAGTTATGGAAGTTAGTTTTAGGCAGGTAAAATTACTGTGGTTAGATTTAGGAAAAGAAACACGCAAAGGTTCCTTAAAATGACTCAAAGTTCACATATCTCCGAAAACTGGTCTCCTGGAGAGTTCATCCCCATAGACCCCCATGTTAAAATGCCCAATTTTCCAGCAGAAATAAACATGTTTCCAGCCTGGTACAAAGAACAGTTTTGGTCTCTGTAGCTAACTTCAACATTGAGTTTTATTTGTAACTCACCCATTACATTTCATTAAGGCCCAAAGTTACGCATATTTAAGGGCGGGGCTGCTTGATTGACATGCTGTCTGCCAGGCATCACTACCAGTAGCTGCAGTCTGTTAGTCAGATCCACCCCTTGTTCCTCCGCAGCTCCATCCTCTCATCCAAAGGTGGTCACCTCTGGCTCCAAAAACAAGATGGTGACCACCAAAATGCCAAATGTGAGGCTTCAAAATGGCAGTCCAAAAACCACTGGGTTACATCATGGAAGCTACGTCCATTATTCATACAATCTATGGTTTTGTGACCCATTCACCAACACAACCTGCCTCCTAACTGGATCGCTTGGGACCACTTCCTTCTTTACTCCAAGAAGACTATAAATCTTTTATAGGTTCATTGCTTTACGTCATGGCTGCCTTCCAAAATACATATGTTTTGCATAAACTACTGCCATCATCATTAAATGGGATAAATGCATGCATTTGTTTTTGTAGGAAAACATACAAACAATGCTTGAGAACAGCCTGCCAGAATACAAAGAGGGTAAAATTAGCTGCACCACAGTTAGTTTCAATATTAAAATTTGATTCAAGATCTGAATATGTCTTTCTTCAATCACAGACAGACACAGAGCAAAAATGTATTGGTACTTTTTCATTTTTATATTAAAAGTTAACACCCTCTGGTCTCCTTATCCTCCCTCAGTCTTCAACGCCAGTCGTTTGATGACCCTGAACACTCGAGGCTGCATTGCCTCGTCTCTCTGCAACCAGACCCAAACGGGAGCCCTCCTGAATGCAGCATACACCATCACCACGACCTGCTGCAGCACTGACTGCTGTAATGGAGCCACGTCTATCGAGATCCCTCTAACTGCTGTTTTAGGCGCCACCCTAACGGCGGTTTGGAGCACCTGGAGCCTTTGAAATGAACAAAAAGATCCCGTTCATGACTAGGTGTTGTCTTTGTTTGCGAGCAAGTAAAGAACACACTCCTATTGTTGTAACCTCTATGCCTGTATAACTGAGGTAATATAGACACAGAAAGCTCAGAGTAATAACATGTTGAGCAGTCCATGTCAGAGTCTCATAAATGTTTTAAAAGTTATGCATCATTAACTACCACAAAATAAACTTTTAACTGCATGAAACTCCTCTATGCATGTTCATAATGACAGTAAATAATAAAAGTTGTTTGAGCACAAACTTAATGGCTGTGGGTTTTCCCAGTGACCGGAAACTTTCACTCCACTCAGCTGGAACACAAAACCGGATGAACTTCATTCTTGCATGTTACCTCTACCTGAAAACATCATTACATCCTCGTAGCTCATTTGACTGAGACAGGTATTTAAACTTTTATTTATACATATTTTAAAGAGCGAATCCACTGACATGAAAAGGATGGATAGTGTTTGGAAAGCAGTGATTGTCCTGAGTGCCTTCATCGCAGCAGGTAAGTTGAGACTAATGTTTAATGCCCTGAGGTCAAAATGATAGTTAAAGTGTGCCTTTATTCCCTATAGCTATCACTGTTGTGGAATGAAAATATCTTTTTTTTAATATTAAACTTTTATTATTCCATTTAACCTCTGTATAATGTCTTTGTTGAGCACTATCTAAATTAATTAGAGGAGTATTGTGGTGAAAAAAATGGCTGCACTAGCAACACGTTGGTACTACAGGCTTGTTACTTTGGACAAAACATACATAGATAAAGGTGAGTTATTAACTGCTGCTCATGATAAAGTCTCAGGTGGTTTCACTGCACTGCAGCTTAAAGACATGTATTATGGTACAAGTGTCTGATCCAGCACTGTTCCCATAGATGTAACAAGATATTCCTTTTTATGTATCAGAGCTGATACAGACTACTGTATGAGACTACAGTATAAACATACTGTATTTGAAGGCAAAATAAAACGTCCTAAGAGTATCTTGTTTCCAGAATTTACCTATTTTAGACTGGTGTTATAGCAGTAAACAAAGAGTAACAAAGGTACTAGTATTTATTCATTTATTTGCCTAAAATACAGCAATGCATACACTTTTTAAAAATTGCTCATAGATTGGAAACAGGGGAAAACAGCTCGCCTGGCTCTGTTCAGAGCTAAAAAACCCCCCAACTACCAGCACCTCCAAAGACTCCAGCCAATCAATACACCCTTCCAAGACATTATCAAGCACATGACCACAAGTTAACTCCAAATAGCCATTTTAAACCCCGGTTTTTGTACTTATACTAACGAGATAAAACATGTAATTAATTAGATTTACAGGTGCTGGTGGAGAAACTGGAAACTAGCACTGATGAAACCTGATAATGTTGAACTCTACGCAGATAAGAGGCCGTGAAACTATGTTGTAGAGTGAGTTGTTGATCTGATTATTACATATTTTCTTCTTTCTTTCCATTGAACAGCGCAATGCTTGACCTGTCGTCAGTGTCCTATCGCTATACTTGGGGGCTGTCTGTTCGGGGAGGATGTCACATGTCAAAATGCGACTGAGAGCTGCTACAGAGGACAAGCACGTAAGGAAACCTCTATAATACTCTCAATATATTGTAAATACACTACAAAGGTTGAAATTTGACTGCAACATTTAGACAATAAAACATAGTGAGATTACCATCACTAAATTAAATTAATTTGCATCAAAATCATGACACTGGTTCGCTCAACCCCTCTCTTTCTGTCAGTCATGAGACTGTCCTCTGAGGGACCGCAGCTCTGTGTTTGGAGTCACACACACACCAAATTAGCTCTGGTTCCTGGAACCTTGGTGCTATCTCACGAACCATCCATCCATCCATTTTTGTAACCACTTATCCTCTTGAGGGTCGCGCTGGGGGCTGGAGCCTATCCCAGCTGACATTGGGAGAGAGGCAGGGTACACCCTGGACAGGTCGCCAGACTTTCACAGGGCTGACACATAGAGACAGACAGCCATTCACACTCACATTCAGACCTTGGGACAATTTAGTGTCACCAATTAACCTGCATGTCTTTGGACTGTGGGAGGAAGCCAGAGTACCCGGAGAAGACCCACGCTGACACAGGGAGAACATGCAAACTCCGCACAGAAGGGCTCCCTCCTGGGATTGAACCAGGAACCCTCTTGCTGTGAGCCGACAGTGCTAACCACCGTGTCGCCCCTCTCATGAACTAGCCAGCATTTACACCAGTTTTCCTCTGACCTGTTGTAATCTAGCATGCGTCATCAACAGAGGGCGTTGCACAATGCACAATAGAAGATTGATTACCTGCTAACTTTTGTTCTGTTATTACAGATATTTGATATACCCCCCAAAAAATAAGCATGAACTAACTATTAATGAGACCGCAATTCACTTGCTTTCTCCATCCTCTCTTTTTAACCTGTAGGATATAACACGCCACTCATTTTTGGTCGAAATGCTCTGAACTGTTAAAATAGGTGTGGGAACTGGAACAGAACCAGCTCCATGTTGGTGGAAAAGGGATAACAATGACAGGGAAAACTGTTAGCATCACGTGGCTAACTCTACCCAGCAGTTAAAGGCTTAACAATAGTCGAGGTGTTTTGCTAACGGTGTGAGATAAATGACTCAGTGTCGGATGTTAACCGCTGCTGCAGCAGTGCGAGCTGCATTTAGGGTTGTTATTACAGTTACATATATAGTCAGTTGCCTCTGCTGAGCTAAGTCTTTCAAAATGGAAGCTCATTAAACCATACCTATATCTGTGTTCAACAATGGGACAGGAACGTCTAAATGGTCTTGCTGTCATTAGTATTAATGCTTGATCAGAAGATGTCATAGGTTGGTAGACTGTCACTATATTAGATTTGTGGTCAGATGCTTGTCAGGTTGTAAATACTGGAAAAGTGCAGCGACTATCATTAACCCGGTGGATCGGCTGGTGAGCCAACAAGCAGATATAGCAAGCATATTTTTTGACTAACGACACTCATTGTCAAATGTTAATTGGCAATAGTGCACACAAAATGTGCGCTCTCTGCAAGTAAGCACATAGTGTACACAGTGCATGTTAGTGTACAGACAGAAGTATCTGATTGGCAGACAACAGTTTAACTAGCTTGATTAGCATTGACCTGATCACACATAACTGTTGAATCAACATTTACAGAACAATTTTAATTAAAAGAGTTTCTACTGTAAGCTACTGTTAATGCTCCAACAGGGATATTTAAACATTTAATGAGTAAATAATGGAGACCTGTGAGTATTTGCTTGGATACAGATCTGGAAAAATGGTGGATGTATGAAGCATGGAGCCGACACTGTCACACTGCAATCTCTGAGGAAATGATATGATAAGATAAAGATAGAGGGTGGAGCCTAACGCGCACACACAGTGTAAAAGTAAGCTACCCCATCACCTGGTGATTGAAGACGATGACATTGCAGGGAAACTTTGCTCATTATCAACCAGCTCTGTGTCATCACAGTGTGGGCAGGTGAACAGGGACTTAGCAAAGGGGCAGTTTTTACATTCTCTGACATCCTTGTCTGTCTACAATCCTCCAGAGTTCAACGCAACAGGGGACCTCACCCTCCACATCCGCGGCTGCCTGGACTCCGACCTATGCGGGAAGACGATAACCAGCAACGTCCTGGGTGCCGGGTTCACCAGCAGTTTTGAGTGTTGTACAACAGACCTCTGTAATGGAGCCACTTCCGTCCAGCTCTCTCTGACTGTGGCCCTCTGTGCTGCCATCCTGTCCTCTCTGTGGGGCTTGTGGGAGTTGTAGTTTACATGATCGGCTTATGTTTCCACAGTTCCCTGAGTGGATCTGTTTACTATTTGCACTAATTCTGTTATGAAGTAATCAGTATGAATCAGAATAGGCTACTTTACTGTCTACTGTGATTTGTCCTATTTGTCATGTATTGAAAAGGTAATTTAACATCTGTCATCACTAAAAAGAATAATTGTGATCTGTTTTTCTGCCTTGTCGTCCTCATAAAATACAGATTCAGAGTCATAGCTCGCGTCGAAGACACAATATATACACTACTGTTTAAAAGTTTGGGATCACCAAGACGGATAAGAGCAATGCTTTATAGCGTTGAATGGTCTTTATGCTTTTAACTTGTGATATGTCCCCTTTACAAATCAGGCCTACATGTTCCTTTGTATGATGGGTTTGTTTTGTACATGGAGAACAAAACACTGAGGTTCAACCAGACTGACAACTTAGAGGGCAGACAGAGACAAAGACACCACTGAGCAACAGATCAGTAGACTTGGCAGTCATTGGTAAAAGAATCTGGAAGCTTAGTATCAAATCGTGCGCAGATTTAAACAGGAACAGACACCTGTTTCAAAGTCAAGCACAAACACACATGCAACATGTTGCTTTAGCAAAGCCTTTCTTCAAATTCCACGACAGAAACAGAAGGTTAGTCTAGGGTAAGCACTGTTGGAACTGGGACATGGATTATCAGCTGAACAAACTATGGACTGACAAATCACAGTTTAAACCTGTTCTGTCTAACCATGTAGGAGACTGCAGGGGCCACAAATAATAAATGCTTCCCTAACTATTTAGAGCTCAGTTGGACTCAATATTGATTGAGGGTTTTATGCTTTTCTGGACAGGAAGTCTAATCAAGGGGGGCATCTTCTAGAGGTTTTAATCATGTAATTATTCGTCTTTTGGAGCCAAAACTATTTCAAATGTAAGTCACATTTGATGTCTGAATTAAACCTATTTTATATGTTGTAAAGTAGCCATTACTGAAACAATTACTGTGACAAAACAACTTCAATGTTTACAGAAGTTCTTTAATTAATTAAAGAAACCCCTTCACACACACACAAACACACCACGGCCACCAGATTTAACATGTACATGTTTTGTTGGCGCTGTCGCCTCACAGCAGTGGGTTTCCTCCGTGTACTCCGGCTTCCTCCCACAGTCCAAAGACATGCAGGTTAACTGGTGACTCTAAATTGTCCGTAGGTGTGAATGTGAGTGTGAATGGTTGTCTGTCTCTATGTGCCAGCCCTGTGATAGTCTGGCGACCTGTCCAGGGTGTACCCTGCCTCTCGCTCAATGTCAGCTGGGATAGGCTCCAGCCCCTCCACGACCCTCAAGAGGATAAGCGGTTAGAAAATGGATGGATGTTTTGTTCCTTTTTTGGTGGTTAGATCTATCCTGTCTTTTTCTTAAGATAATTTTTTGGGCTTTTTGCCTTTAATTGATAAGTGCCAGGTTTAGGGGGGATGGCATGTAGTGGTGGGCTGCAGCCTGGAATTGAGACCTCGGCCACTGCGGTAAGGATAATGCCTTTGTGCATGGGATGCCTGCTCTACCCACTGAGCCACAAGGCCCCCCAGGTCTCTCCTTTCTAAAATGTGGTTTGGTGTATATGCACTTTGTACAACTAATGACATAGCACTTTTCAAAAACTAGGTCCAAAGTGCTTTACAGAGACATAAACCAGGAGAAAAACAAGTAAAACAGAAGAAACAAGTTTAAGAGAAAGCAATTCTAAAAAGTGTGTTTTAAGAGAGATTTAATGAAGAAACAGAGCTAGAGTCTCCCCTGGTTTATAGCCTCGATCTAAGAATTGATAACAGACCTCTGCAGGAGGATCTCAGGCTGCATTCAGGCTAAGGCATTATTAAGTCAGTGATAAGGTGTACTTTAAAGTACTGAGGTGTACTTTAAAGTAATTATATTGTTATTATGGGTTATATTTAAGCACTGTGTCACTTTATGATTGTTGATACATCTTAAGAGAGATTCTTGTGACATAAATCAGTGCAGAGGTAAGGTAAAACTTTAATGTCCCAATGGGGCCATTTGTGATACAGACAGTAGTCATAATTAAAACAAAACAGACAGTACAATATTAAACACAAAGAATCCAGAATCACACACTGTCAGGGATAAATCATTGACAATTAGTGGTCACCGCTGGATAAGATAAGCAATAGCACACAGAACAAAGGACGATCTGTTGCGCTTAGTGCTACATTTAGGGAAGCAAAACCTGCGCCCTGATGGAAGCATCTGAAACTCAACATGGAGGAGATGTTGAGAGTCTGAGACAATCGACCGAGCTTTAGAGGTGACGCTCTCTCCATACAGATGCTGTTGGTTATTTAAAGTAACACCAGTGACAACTTGACCACTTTTCCCAACTCGCTCTTGTTTCTAAGGCTCAGATTACCAAACCGACAATGTTAAAAGAAAGAACTGACTCAATAGAGGCAGAATAGAACAGTTTCATGACTGTCCTATTTACATCAGCAGTTTGGAAGCCCAGCTGCTTCTTTAGAAACTATGGCTAGTGGGCATGAGGAGCTATTATTATTATCATTATCATTATCATTATTATTCACAGAGACAACAAACAGTTTTGTGTGTGGTTAATATGCAGGGCTTGCTTTGCAAGGAGGATCCGTGCCATGTCATGCTGTCAACACTTGCAAGCAACAGTACACAATGTACTATTGTTTTCGACACAGACAGCATGATGATCTAATACAGTGCCTCAGGAATGAATCCTAAAACCCGGAAATGAGTTCATATTTTACCTCTCGTGGTTCCCTCGACTTAAAGTCAGTGGGTTTTTGGAATGGATTTTTGCTTAGATGCCTGAAATAAAACATGTGGTTAACACAAGCTGAAGAGACTTTCACACTTTGTTCTGCGACATGAAATGTGTCAGTAAATACCCCACATGTGAATTCTGAAGCTTTTATGTGTCGCAAAAAAAGTGGTTCATGTTGAAATTAGCTTTACAACTGTGCTGGAGAGGCAACATTAAATCATGCAACCCTGGTGTAGTTCAGTTATAGCCTAGTGTTAGCATTTTACTGCTGGTGATTGCATTTAGGCTTCAAAAATCATAAAGTGATGTTTAGTTTTGAAGATCATCTTGCTGAACAAAACATGTAAGTATCCTAAGTGTTTGTTTGCCACAGTTCTTGTTTTCTGCAATAAAATATTCAATGGAAAAATTCCATCAGGTTTTTGACAAGGAAACCAGGGTGATGCTAACTCTGTTAGTTTGGTTTGACCTGCAAATCATCACAAAACCAAGAGTGCCCTCTAGTGCACCGGGCTGAATACAGTTACACCACAACATGATTATCTAAAGCTTCTGCAGCAAGCATGTTTCAAACTCTAATGAGGAAAAAAAAGTCAAAATCAGCCAAAGTATATAGGATACAATGTTAGTGAAGAATATTCAGACTACTTTCAAAATAAGAACCTCTTTATAATATTTTGAGTGTCAGTTTCCGCTGCACAACTGGCTGGCTTCATCACATTGAAAAATAAAATACACTCTTAAACTGTCTCTCATGGCTTAATTACAGAGATTAAACTGTCCTCAAACTGTCACATGGAAGTTTTTCAAGGGCTCCTGAAGCTCCTTGGATCTCTGTTTGGGTCTCCATGACAAGTAAACACACTGTATCTGAGTTAAGACTTTGACTGTCAGCACTAAATGCCCATTGGACTGACAACCCAGCAGGACTTCCCAAATAATATTGATTTTCCAGATTTCTGGACCAGGCAGTGCAGCTTTTCATGTCTTGTCCCCTGAAAGCAGCAAGCAAGGAAAAGCTCAATATCTCCCTCTACTGGCTCTTTACTATAACACAACACATACTGCACAGTACTTTTAAACTAAGTGTGTATACAGTGTTTACTTAATGGTTTCCAGGAATGTCCAACAAAGATTACTGTGAGAGATCACCTGTTTTTGTTACCTTAGAATGAGCCGTTTTACTCAGTCACCCAGAAAGGCTCAAGGGAAAATATTCGTAGTTCAGGAGAGGGTCATGATACAGGAAAAACAGAATTACCACCTTGCAGTTGTATGCCTCCGCAAACCTGTTAAGTTGGAGTTACATTTTATAACCATGTTTGTAAGACATGGATGCTTCACACACATCTTCTCCTTCACAGCACAGAAGATCCTTAGCTACCATTAGTAAGGTTTCAAGATAAGCACCAAAGAATAGCGTCACCAAATGTCTCCTCCTCTGTTCCTGAGTTATGACATTAGTAATGACCAGAAAAGTGTTTTTGCACAACATTATGATGTCACAGTGAAGGTGACCTTTGACCTTTTGGATATAAAATGTCATTACTTCATAATTTTATTCCATTAGACATTTGTGTGAAATTTTGTCATAATTAGCACATGACCTCCTGAATTACAACCAAAAACATGTTCTGTTAGGTCACAGTGACCTTGGCCTTTGACCTTTAACCACCAAATTCTAGCCTGTTAATTTGTGAGCCCACATGAACATTTGTACCAAATTCCCTCACAGTATTCTTGAGATATTGCATTCACAAGAATGACACAGGCAAGGTCAGAGTGACTGTGACCTTTTTCTAATCAGTTTATCGTTGAGTCCACATAGATGTTTGTGCCAAAATTGAAGAAATTCCCTCAGGGTGTTCTTGAGATATCGTATTCCTGAGATATTGTGTTCCTGAGAATGAGATGGATGTAAGATTATGGTGACCTTTGACACTTAACCACCAAAATCTAATCAGTTCATCCTTGACTCAAGGTGGATGTCTGTGCCAAATTTGAGGAAATTCCCTCAAGATGTTCTTTAGTTAGCGTGTACCCAAGAATGAGATGGATACAAGATCATGGTGACCTTTGACCCTTGACCACCAAAATCTAATCGGTTCATCCTTGTCTCAAAGTGGATGTTTGTGCCAAATTTTAAGAAATGCCCTCAAGGTGTTCTTGAGATATTGTGTTCCTGAGAATGAGATGGAGACAAGATCATGGTGACCTTTGAGCCTTGACCACCAATATCTAATCTGATAATCCTCGTCTCAAAGTGTATGTTTGTGCCAAATTTGGATAAATTCCTTCAAAGTGCTCTTGAGATATTATGTTCCTGGGATACTGTGTTCCTGAGAATGAGATAGACACAAGATCATGGTGACCTTTGACCCTTGACCACCAAAGTCTAATCGGTTCATCCTTGACTCAAAGTGGATGTTTGTGCCAAATTTAAGAAAAATTCCCTCAATGTGTTTTTAAGATAACGTGTTCCTGAGATATTGTGTTCCTGAGAATGAGATGGACACAAGATCATGGTGACCTTTGACCCTTGACCACCAAAATCCAATCAGTTAATCCTTCAGTCCAAGTGAACGTTTGTGCCAAATTTGAAGAAATGCCCTCACTCTTGAGACAACGTGTTCACATGAATGGGGGACAATTGGATGGACAACCCGAAAACATCATGCTACCACTGGCACGAAGACATAGAAAAAACATATGATGTCACACCTCGGCTACCCCCTACTCTGATAATGAAAATAGCCCACAGTCCCTTAATATGAAACACTGCTCCTTTAAAATGTAAACTACAGGTGTTCCTATTATTGTGTCCACGCCCTGTATGTATTACATAAGCCTCTCTCTACTGACAGCATGCCTTTTCTGTATAACTTTTATATCATGCATGTTGCTGGTCCCCATTCAGCTTCATTGTGTAGCCACGTTTTAAACTTTTGAAATTAACATTTCTTTTTTTTTTTTTTTAATTAACAATCTCTAAGATGAAAATAACCTCACTCAAAGCTTTGCCTTCCTCGCGCAACACCTCAACCCTCTTCTTCCTCTCTGACTTCAAAGTCTCTCCGCGCCCTCAGTCACTGTCGGTCGTGAACGCCTCTTTATTTGCTGAAAGCTCAGCCCGTCATGCACCAGCAGGAAATGGTGGAGCTGCAATGATGATGATGATGATGATGAGTGCGTCGCTGCAGCCGACTGAGAGAGAGGCAGCAGAACTGGGAGGGGAAATAACCAGCAGTCAGCAACAGGCGACAGCGACAACTTTAAAGACTTTGAGGTATCTCCACAGACACAAAATAAGACACTATTTGATACTTTGAGCTTTTTAGGAAGCTGAAGTTGGCTTTGTGTGACGTTTACGTTCAGCTCGTGAGTCTGCTACAGTGTTAAACTTGTCTTTTACTGACTGGGGTTTGCAGCGGAAGATGGGCTTGGCTGCCCGAGTTTCGAGCTCGTTTTCGTTTTAGGAAATGTAACTTCACTCAGCTTCACCTTGAAAACTTCTTTATGTGTGTTTCCTCGTTTTTAAAAAGGGTCTCGTGCATCAGCGGGTGAAGATGAGCGACGCGAATCAGCCCAAAGTTGAACTTTTCGTGAAGGTAAGTGACTGAATGATGACCCCAAAAAACCCGGAGAGTGTCGACACGGCGACGAAATGTGACATTAATTTGTTTAAAGCTGCAGATACGGAGTGTTTTGAGGTTTCTTATCTTATCCTTTCATCAGCATTCTCGCTGCAGTGTTAAGTAAAGCTGATAACATATCTGTATTTGAGTGGATATAAAGTCACCTTGTGCGTGAAATCACATTACAGTGTAATAATATTCATGTCAGATAGACCCCCTACCTGCTGACTCACCCGGGCTTATACATGACAGTAGGGCTAATCTTATTAAAAGCACAGTAACTGAATGGGCAGCCGACTTTAATCTATATTTAGTGAGTCAGGCAGGTTAATCCCATTTTCTTTCAGCTAAAAACATGCTCCAATACAACAAATATGGCCTCCCCTCATGGTCACACACAAGTTTAAATAATGATTCCTCTGTATGAACATGTGAACATGTGCACCACCCTCTGCTTTTTTTCCTCCAGGGGTGAAAGATGCTGTTGTAACTTCTCTAAATGCTGGTTTCTATTCAGCCTCTTCTCTGACACTTGGTATTAACAGAATATATAGGTGTACTTTCACAGTGGTGACAGAAAGTCAGCGGTTTCCTGTTTTTACAGTAGTAAGTTTAAAGTGTTGAGGCCACAGTACAAACTCTTAATGGGATAGAGAATGGCTGAACATGAAGTATGGCTTCCTGCAGCCTCACAAGGAGCATTTTAAAGCTGTATGATCATTTCCTGAGCAGCCGACAAGCTCTGCATGAATACAAGAATGAATTAGGTTGCTTCTAAAATTAAATGCACAGTAGCATGCCTGCAGGTTTCTGTGCTTCCGTTTTTACCACTGACTGTGCAATAATATTAATATAATTCTGTATTTTTACAGTAAAAATATTACAATTATCCAGTGAAACTATCATGGACGCACATTATCTGTATAAATGAAAGGTGTATGTAGTGAATCCACATTTTATATTTTATTTTTTATTCCATCTAATTAAAATTTTTGTCATATTTGATCACCTTTTCTCTCTTGCTTCTGACTTTTGAGCTGCAGTGTGCGACTAATAAAATCTTATCTTATCTGTGGATCAATCTTATTTATTTTCATCATCAGTCTACTTCCTCCATTAATTGATCAATCTTTGGTCCATGAAATAGTCATAGAACATTGTGTGGAAACAACAGTGTGACGTCTTTATATTGCTTAATTCTCTTAAAACCAGCACTCCAAAACCAAAGATACTCAGTCCCTAATGGTATTAAACAAAGAAAAGCAGCAGTTCTGCACGTTTGACAAGCTGGAACCAGCAAAAGTTTCTCATGCTTGCTTGAAAAATGATTCAGTGATTATTAAAGCAAAACATCAAGGCACATCAAACATCAAACCATTTGGACAAAGTGAAGGAAAACACATTATAAAAGGACATTTTAATACAATTAAAATCAGGCATTAAAGAGACAGAATATAAAATAAGCATAAAATAGAAGTAGAGAGGTAAAAATACACAAGTATAAAAGTTACAGTGCAGCTAGTGTAAGGAGCGAATCATTATTTGATTTAATAAAAGGCAGCATCAGGAATCATTTGGTCTACAAAATGTAAGATATTTAATTTTGCTGTGATTTTTAGCCGAGATGATTAGTCAGCTGATCGGTAGGTTGCAAACGTTACTTCAATTCAGCGTTGCCATCATGAGCATTTTCTACTTTTATTTATCTTACATTACAGTGAGGTGATAATATTTGTGTTTTAAATTGTTAAAATTAAAAATGCAAGACTACATGTTGAGCTTTAGGAAACTGTATTTTTTTTAAATTATATATATATATTTTTTTACTATTTTCTTTATCAATATATTGATAGATTTATATTGATAGATTGTTTGTTCTCTTACTCAGTTGATTTTTTTTTCTGTGTTGCTTTCCTTACTTCACTTTTGTCTGTGAACGAGGTCACGGTTCACATGAGGTTTTTAATGTGTTAAAAGTTGATGGAAGGTGTGTAGTGACAGTTTTGAGTGCTGACCTCGCAGCTTGGTTAAAGAGAGAAAACTTGTGGTGCATTTTTTTTAAATATCTTTTTATTTTATTTTATTTTTTACAAAAAAGAAATAAAAATCTGCTGTAAAAACTGCAAAGTAACAGCCACGGTCCTTATGATCCATAAATATATAATGTATAAAATGGTTCATATGTTCTCTGTTTTTGTGTCCCAGGCAGGGAGTGATGGCCAGAGCATTGGCAACTGTCCATTCTCCCAGCGTCTCTTCATGGTGCTGTGGCTGAAAGGAGTCACCTTCGACGTCACCACAGTGGACATGAAGAGGTAAACGCTCTACTTTCACGTATGTGTGTGTGTGTGTGTGTGAGTGTGTGTGTGTGCTGCAGGTTTCTATTGGCACAACAGAGGAGTGTCCGCGTTCTGCTTTAATGCTCCCAGAGGAAACAAGGGTGCATTTCATTCACATATTGAGTCTTAAAAGATTTAAAGCTACCCTGACTTTGATTTTAGTGACAGCTGTAAGTGTAACATGAGTAACTTCCTGTGGTTTCACATGTTTTCCTTTTTCCTTTTTTTTCCATCTCCTTACTGCTGTTTAACTCTCCGTCTCTTCTGCTGGATGTCTGTCTCTCTCTGGTTTTGACTCTTTATTTCCATCCTCCTCTCAGGAAGCCAGACATCTTGAAGGATCTGGCTCCGGGTGCCCAGCCTCCCTTCCTGTTGTACGGCAGCGAGGTGAAAACGGACACCAACAAGATTGAGGAGTTCCTGGAGGAAAATCTCTGCCCTCCAAAGTAATCAATTCACACATCTGTTTAATTAATCGGTTTTATTTTGTTTTTTGTTTTTTAGGGCTGACACCAGAAAATGAATCGTTAAAGTTACGTTTCCAAACATTTTCGTATCTTCAGCTTCTCACTTGTGAGGAATTGCTGCTCTTCTTTGTCTTATGTGATTATTAATTACATATATTTGTATCTTTTACGATGTCTTCTTGGGCTTTAATAAATTTAAACAGGCATATTTTTGCTATTGTCTGACATTATGTAAACCAAAAAATCACTATATTTACATGCACAAAATATTCTAGTTTTGCCCTCAGTCCGAAAAAGACAATAATCCTTCTAAGCATGTCCAGTGTCCAGTGAAAATGAATATTCCACTAATACTGATGCTGTGAATACTCCAGTTAAAGTGTCCTAACATGTCATTTATCACGTAAAAATATTGAAAAATAGAACGGCTGAAGCAGCTTATGCCATTTTGCTTCTTTGCCTCAAGTTTTTCACCGGTGGCGATCAAACAAACTCATCCTGTCAACCACCTTCTTGAAAAGGTTGGTTTTGCGATATTTGCACATATCAATAAAACTGTTGATATTTGAGTCTTTTATAATGTTTAAAAGTGGGTATGTTTCTGCTTTTCTTTTTGGCATACATCTCTACGCCACAGCCTTACAAACTGTTAGCGAGCTGGTTTGTGTATCCATGACAACACACAGAGCTGACTGTAAACAGGCAAAGGGACTGTGTGTCACAAACTGTGGTAAAACACTTCAGAGAATGATCCTAAAACCTAAATAATGCCAGCATATCCCACATGTCTCAATCGGAAAATGCCAAAATTGGAAATACTGGCAATAATGTTCGGCATATCCAAACAGAATATGTTGTTAACGTGACCTGTATCAAATTCAGAATATTGTCATTTTTAGAATAACAGTGGAATATAAGGATGCATGTAAATGTAGTCAAAGAATTGATTGACCTAAAATATTTGTTAGTTGCAGCCCCAGTTGTTTTGTTTGCCTCGTTTTTGAGTCATTCTGTTTAAATCTTCTTGGTCCAAGCTTTTCACAGTTAATTCATTCATATGATTTTTTTGTTTGTAATGTGATGTCATCATGCGTGAATCATGGTCGATCTCTCTGTTTGTTTAGGTATCCCCGTCTGGCTGCTCGTAACCCAGAGTCCAACACAGCTGGCATGGATGTTTTCTCCAAATTCTCCGCTTACGTCAAGAACTCAAACCCTCAGAGCAACGAAAGTAAGTACATCTGATACTTCAAGATCAGAAGTATGATTTTTACAATAGAAAAACTGGTTTCTCCTGTAAGAGATACAGCTGAACTTCTTCTGTCTTTCTCTGACGGACAGAAGGCCAGCAGGGAGCGTCCGAGCTAATAACATTACAGTCTGAGCTTTTTTGCCTCAGTGCAAACAGGTCACCTGCTGCTCTCTGTGTTGGGTGATCTCACTGGAAATGTCACTGTTGTTGAGTGAAAACTGTGTGCTTATTCTGTTTATTCACAAAATGAATTTCACTCACCAATTTCAGCCATTTAAAGAAATGAAAAACTAACTGCATTACTCTGAAATCCGCTTTCCTTTTTGTAAAAACAAACTCTCTCCACATCTCTTTAGCTCTGATCACACGCTGTATTTGAGTGTTTTCTGCCTGTGCTCAGATCTAGAGAAAGGCCTGCTGAAGGCTCTGAAGAAGCTGGACGACTACCTCGGCTCTCCACTTCCTGATGAGATCGACGAGAATAGCGCTGATGAGGTCACTTCCTCATCCCGCCCCTTCCTGGACGGCCAAGAGCTTACTCTGTCTGACTGCAACTTGCTGCCTAAGCTCCACATCGTGAAGGTAATCTGCTTTAATCTGTGCTGCATGGGGGGCCGGGGATGAATAGATTATAATGTTTGGGCCTGACACTGAAGGCTTGTGTCCAGCATGTTTTTTTTTTCCGATCGTGTCTTTCTCTTTCCATTTCTCCAGGTGGTGTGTTTAAAATACCGAAACTTCAGCATCCCTCAGTCTCTCACAAACCTCTGGAGGTACCTGAACGCAGCATACGCAAGGGAGGAGTTTTCCTCCACCTGCCCGATCGACGACGAGATCCACATCGCCTACTCCTCTGTAGCTAAAGCTCTCAAGTAGGAGCACAGCAGGATGCACAAGTCATGAACACACCAGCATGAGAACACACATTCACTCACCTGCACATACACTCTGCAAGCAACTTGACTGATCTGTTTTTAAGAGGATTAAATGGCATCTATATTTTTTGCAGCTTTTTGATGTGAACAGATCAATGGATGAGAGGAGCAGCAGCTGCAGAGAAACTTTTAAGTCTGTACCCAGTGTGCTCCATGCTTGAATATCTTAACGGTATATATATATTCTAAAAGTGCTCCTAATGAACGATCCAGCTCCAAAAATAGAAAATCAAAACGTGGTGGCAGATGTTTTAATCACGGTGGGCCGCCACAAACCCTGCATGTGCACTAAAAATATTCACCTGTGGCTAAATTTATTGTTCCCGGATGTTCACCTCTGTAGAAATGATCAGTCATGTTACTTGCAGACTCACACACACACACACACACACTGTACATGTTCACACACTTAAAACTACAGCCTTGCTTGTGTACAGTTTCACCATCAGTAGATGCACACTGTAAAGTTGTTTCTTGTTCCCTTCTCGATGTTTTTACAGTATATCTTTGTATGTTTTTATGAGGAAATTTAACAGATTCAAAGCTGCCAACCAGATCAAACTTTCACTAATACCTTGCAAGCCTCACACAAGCTGATAAAATTCTTATTTTCAGTCTTGGTATAAAGGAAGTGGGTTTTTTTTTAGGTGACAAACATGCATACCAGCACCAGCTCACCTGCCAAAGTGTCTTTTGCGGTTTATCTGTTGTTACAGATGCTTCACATTGACTTTATTATTTCGTTACCGAGGGAACAAGGCCTTTGACAGTTTAGAAGAACAAATATTTTTTATTAAATAGATGTAACAGTTTCTTATTCTACACCTCAGAGAGGAAGTGGGGTGCTTTTCCTCGGGGCCTGCAGACCGGGTCTCGCTTAAAGGAGGCAGAGCTGAAAACAGTTACACTGACAGGAAACTGTTTCAATAGACTCGGGCTTCCCCTTTCTGCGCTCCCACAGCAGGCGCGAAGGATTATTCAAGATTACCGAGCTTGTTTGTGATCCGCTGTCGGGGCCTTTTGCCAAGCATTTATTTTGTTTTGCCTGTCATGTATGAAGGATCCTTTTTAGTGTCAAATGACAGATTGTATTGATACTGTGGATGAAGACGTAAGAGCTGTTGCGTACTGCTAAAGTGCTACAGTGAAAGCACTTGTCCTGCCACTTCTGGTAGCTCGGGGGCACAAGGCCTGTTCTGTCACATGGGGAAGTAAATGTAAACATGCACAATCTTTAAGAAGAATATCACACTTGCAGCTTTAGATAGCCGTCCATTATTAATGAAAGGATAAGGCTGGCAATATTCTATGTTTGTCTGTTGTCAACAAATCCCATGAAAAGACCTCGTAACTTTGTAGCTCCATACATTATGAACATACTTGCCAACAGGAGACCTTAAGAATAGAGAGGGTTTTAAACTAGAGATGTGGGAGGGAGTCCTTTGGTCCATCCTTAGAAAAATGTGAGTTTAAGACACTTTGTTTCCTGCATTCAGGTGACTGTTAAAAAATGAAAATGGCGAAATAATAAGTACACTCACTGCGTCAGCGTTTTTATGTTAAATACATTTAATGTGGTTTAGTTTTTGGTTCATGACCCTGGTACGTCAGGTACGCCTCCTGGCCCACCTCTGGGTCCTGACTTAGGCATGTGCAATGCAATCAGCACGGAGACAATGTGTCCACCAGCAGCCATGCCTGACTTATGATGACCCCATGGGCGGCCCTCTCCAACCCAGAGTGTCAGAGGTGAAGGGAGAAAAAGGGAAGCGTTAACGGGAAGGAAACAGTAGACTTGTAGAGTTGCAGAACTTTAACACGCAGTACAGTGTCAGAAACAGGTTGTGATAAAGAAAAGACAAAAAGTTGTGGAAATCTGTCATAAATTGGGAGAAATTTGGGAGAATTGTGACTTTGGGAGAAAACCTGCAGAGGGCAGTGAAAAATGAGCCTCTCAGGGAAGTATGGTTCTAAATTTCTTACACTGTTTGTATGGTGTGTCTCTGCCACTCACAGTCAGTGTATTTGTTTGGGACTATTTTCAGGCGCGGATTGATACACTTTTGTCGCTTTAGTGGGTATTTACAGCAGAAGGATGGTGTGTTCGAGATGCAAAGTAAACTCCAGTGCCTGTGTTCACTGTAGTAAAATAACCTGTCAGCCAGTGTAACGATGTGGCTCACTGATGTTTTTGGTCTTTTCATGGTGTTTATTGACAACTAAAAAATGTTAAATATCACCAGATTTATCCTTAAATTAAGAACCGTGTATAAAGAGTGATTGCAGGCTGCCACCTTACTGCCATGTGTCGCCCGCAGAATTAATTCACTCTTGTTAAGTTTGTCAGTCTGAAATAATTCCTGTAAAAGTGACTTGAAATTGAACCGCTGGGAAGAACTGGAATTTTCAACAACACGCCTTGTCCGACTGTATCTGCGACTCGTGTAGACGACTTTATTGACTTCAGTGCAACTATGGAAATTAACACTTTATTAAGGCTGTTTGTAATTAAGACTTTGTTTTTACAGTAGGTTTGTTGTGAGCTCAGAGAGCCTCAGTGTGTGTCATGTCTCTCAGATCAGGGTGAAGCTCTTTTAAGAAAGAAAAAAAAAACCTAAGTGCAATTTAAGCCGATTGAAAAGACAATCTTGTACACAGACGTCCAGTGTGAGCACAGTTTTTCTACATGAGTTCAATCACATATGTCAAATCCTTCCATGAGGTGTCGGTCAAAGAGATGATACTGTATATGTTTTATTGACTGAATTGTCATGGATTTCATCTGTTTCTTAAAAATGGACCAGTGTTTAAAGGGATCGTGTCTGAATAATTTCAGTGCTCATGTATTTTAGTATTTCTTCTCTTAAAGTGTGGAAGAGTTTTTTCACCTCCTGCTGTCGGACTTGATACAATTTCAGGGACCATTTAACTTGATATATTAATTAAAAATGTTACTTTCAGTAGTTTGTTTTTCACGTCACTGTTTTTATTTTTTTCGATCATGTATTTTCTTTCTCATGCCCCATATTGTGCTTTTGACTTGTTTCTACCCCTGTGCATTCCTCTATACATATTTTTTTAATTTCTTTTTTTAATGTCATGTAGTCAAGAGCAGTTGCACTTAAAGTCCACAGGATCAAAACAAACAGCGATGTGGACACTAAACCAGTAGATTTAAATGCAAAACAATGAAGACAATCAAACTAATAGCACAACTGAAATGTATTTTGTACTTAAAGCCCCTACAAAGACACATTTATTAATATGCCAATAAAAATATCTTGATAATAAATCAACCATTGACAAGTGTATTTTTATTTACTTTTTTTATTATGGACATTGACAACATGGAGATGGTGAAGAGGACGGTGTACAAAAAGGTGAAAACAACAAAATGTATAGTTTGTACAAGCAGTACGCTCAAGACAGTAATGATTGAAAATAGTATTGTGATTAAAAAATAATACATGTACATTCACAGCAAATACACACACGTTAGTGCAGAAAAGGGCATCTCTTTAGTGTGTTAAAGTTTATTAGTTTCATCACTGGATCATCATTATAATGTAATTTGCAGATACACTGATACATGGCTAAAACAAAATATACTATATCGACTTCTTGTCGATGTTGGTGTAAAAATTCAAAGTTCATTCTTGATTTTGGAGACAGAAATTGGCAAACCAGTCTCACTCTAATTTAGTAGCTGGTCTGGAGCTTTCTGTCATATTATATGATCTTCATCTGCAAATCCTCTGTTTCCTTATTGTTTCAGAAATTACCATTTGAACCTAAACTTTCAGGAGTCGTGTTACAAACACAAAACCTGTTGAAGGCAGTTGACCTTTTTCACTTTTTAGCTTGTCATAGTAGAAAAGCTGAGGTGGATTTAATAACATTAATGAATCATTCCACTAAGGGGAGGTCCTGGCACTGTGCATGCTGGCTCACTGGAATAGTTTACTGGTACACGTAATGGAACTGAGCCCTCGGTAATGTCGTCAGTTTCACCTCTGATTCTCCTACTATGACAAGTCAAAATGTCTCCTGTTTAAAAAGGTGTATTGACATAATCATGTAGACATCTCAGTCTCAATAAACATATGCACCCATGTCTCCAAAGACTTGACCAAATTGACAGAAACTAAAACTTAAGAAATTTCCCTGTATATTTTTGAGTTTAGTTTTATAAGCACACAATATAAATTCAATTTGTTTTATGTGTAGTTTTTATTTTTATTTCCGTTAACTGAAATGTTTTTTAACAACTATAATAACCTCGCTGACCAGTCTTGAACATCTTTGTTGAAGAAGATCATGCTTCATGATCAAAAGCTCTAGAGCAGCCACTAAATGGACCTCAGGCTGAGATTGTTTTGTGAGGTGCTGTTTCCAAAGTCAAGAATGAACCTATCAACCAACTTTTTAATGGACAAGAAGTTGTCACAGGGCCCTTAAGTCTTTTTAAATGTGATCAAAACACAAAACTCTTTTCTTCTAATGAAGATCATGCTTTAAGATTGAAAGCTCCAGGACAGCCACTAAATGGACCTTGAGGTGAGATTTTTTTGTCAATAGTGTATATTTTGATTGTGGTTTGTTATTTTACTGACAGTGTACTCTAATATTTACATTTGTGTGATTGTTTTTGTGCATCACTTTACACAGCTGTCAAATATGTTCTGTTATTTCTACATATTGATTTATTTTAGTCATTTTTAAGGAGGTTAATGGATACTTTTGGCAGAAAAAAATCTGATATTAACCTCTAAAACCCACATCTGAGCACACGTTCCTGTTAATTCTGTATTTAAAAAAACAGGAATTTAAAAACCCTGTTTCTTACAGCTGAATGTTGTGTATGTTGTGTTATGTGCCTGTGAGTTTACGTCTTTTCCAGACCACGTCTCTGATATTCAGTGTTAAGCATGAACCTATCCAGACCTCCGCCCCACCACCTCTGCTGTTCAGGCCAGCAGGACAGAGATCACAGGCAGCAGGTAGAGAGCTGCTCCTCCCCAGCTGAGGGCAGCAAAGGACCCGGCCCCGTTACACAGGTCTGTATCACAGCAGACGTTGGTGAAATTGAAGTAGAGACCTGAGGCGTATTTCTGTCCACTCACACCACACTGGGACGGTATGGCACAGCTCTTCTCGTACATCGTCAGTTGTAGAGCGCCTGTGACAGAAAGCAAAGGAGTTTATGTTGGTGCACTGATCAGACAAAGCTATGGAGGCACAGAGAGAGGCCATAATAATAAGAATTTAAGCAGCTGAATACCTACTGAATTGACCTAAATATATAATTTTTTCTTCTCTAGGCCTCTAGTGTGTCTTTTGTAGTTAATCTGGCCCTGAAAGTGTTTATGTAGCTGAGTTAATATGTAAAGAGTTTAACCAGCCGACCCTGTTTTGAATCAAATAAATAAATTCCTGGCGAAAGACAAGTGAAAGCAGTTCACAGCATTGTTACTGCAAAAACAGACTAGTTATAATAAAATTACAAATGTCTTATATTCAGATCAGTACTTATTTTTTGAAATTTAACCACCATGCATTTAACCACAAATAAAAATACAACAGAATTCACAGTATTGTAATATTTGACTTGAAAACCATCCGTCTAAATTTATATGCTTTGATTCTTTTATGTTCTGGAGGGCAATTTTAAGTTATAAAATTCCAAAAATGTACTAAGTATAGTTGATAAATAACTTACTAAATACCAGATATACTACAAAATGTAAGAATGAGTTCATAAAACTCAATTGTTCACAGTTTTCAGACATTCTTTAAATGACCGATTTCATTCAGGCTTCACTGACTTGAATGTTGTTTTTTAGTTATTTATTTTGGTGTTATTTAAATTTTAACATTAGTAATGACTTAATTTAAATAAGGTATGTACAGTACTTGTTTTTATGATTCAGATCTTTGTGGCCCGTTTTTTGCTTCCACACAAAAACCATACATTTTGCTCTTTTTAGTGGCGTTTAGAGTCCTACTGCTTGATTCCTCTCACCTAATTCTCAGTCTCAGTATATAACAACATTGATGCTGATGACAAAATAATATTAAAAAAATGTGAGTGTGTTTTGCCTGCTTTTTATCACACCGTCGGATGCTTTCCCCACATACCACTGAAATTTAAATTTGTCTGAGCATGTATGGGTTAAAGGTGCATGTTAAAAAAAGAGACTTTAGCCTCTGATGAGACACAGTGAACGTATCGCTCCACCCACAGAGCCTGGGGAGCTATTTTTAGACATAATTTGATGGCATCACGGGCATTAGTGAGCTGACAACCAGCCCGATGAGATCTGATTCACTGAGTCACTCTTTGTCTCGCTTTGTTATACACTTGTGGAGTTGAGACAGGATCAGGCCTGAGAAAAGGTCCTTAAACCAATCACAATTTTTTAGTAACAATTTGGACAGCGATATGTTTTCTAATTGTTTTGGCTCTGAAAGAAGATGGTTACCTAAGTTATCTGGATAGCTAACTTAAACCAGTTATTCGTACATCAGTCTCTGTTCTGTAAAAGAGGTTTTTTCTAGCAACAAACCTGCCTCTCAGAAGTCGCTCAGTACATAGGATTCAAAATAAAAGAGTGACTATGGGATTTAATGCAGCTTTAAGAGCGTTTGGCCTCTCTTAGGTGGGCGGTGTAGGAATTGTAATTACAAAGAGAACTACCCAGTTCTTTGGATGTGGGTATAACCAGCCTTAAATGTACAGTGTGTAGGATTTAGAGGGGTGTATTTGCAGAAATGGAATATAATATAATGAGTATGTTTTCTTTAGTGTATAATCACCTGAAATACGAATCACTGTGCTTTCTATACCTCAGTATGAGCCGTTCATATCTACGTAGGGAGCCATGTTGCACCACCATGTTTCTACACTATGAGATGAGGCCATTTTGCATTCATTTTTGCATCAGCCACAATAGTTAGCAATCCCTCAGTGATGAGCAGCTTTGGAAAAACACAGATTTTTTTAAACTTCAAACTAGTCTATCCAGTGTTTCTACCTGTTTAAATCACCAGGTCTGTTTGTTTTGGAGAGGTGGAGCCCTCTGTGGGTAATTTGGCTCCCGGTAAAAACCTCCTGATCATCTGGATCCTAAGTTATCAGAGGAGAAAGGTGAGCAGGTGCTGGGCTAGCAGCCAGTCTCCAACATGCCGAACAGCATCAGAGAGACACTGATTTGTAATGTGAAATTGCTTTATTCAGTGTTTTCGCTGGTTTTAATCACCTGGTCTGTTTGTTTCAGAGAGATTATCTGCCTCTGTGGATAATTTTGGTTTTGGTTAAAACCTCCTAAACAATAAACACTGAAGGAACCTGGAGAAGTTTCAGCTGGTTGCAATCCGCAGTCCTCACCACTAGATGCCACTAAACCCCCCTAAATCTTACACTCTGCTCCTTTAAAGTAATAATCCCAAATATTTTTATTTAAATAAATATCTGTTAAGTCATTGTCTATCTCCAAAAGAGGTAACACATTGGTGATTGAGCCTGTGGCCTACTGATGAAAGCCCTTGAATTTGTAGTATTGCGAACATGATGTCACATCAGCAGTGGTTAGCAACATACTCGCTCCTCAGCTCATTTGTATGTGAAGCGATGAACTGGTGAAGCATCAAACTTGCCAAGCCTCCTGTTTTCCACTGCCCTCTCCCAGTTTCCTCTCAGCGTCACAAGTATCCTGTATTTCTCCCAGTTTACAAATTTTCACACCTTATTTTTTTTTCACAACCTGGAACCTGAACTGTACAGCATGTATAGGCTTTATGACTCTGAAAGCGTACTGTTTCCCTCTCATTGGCACTTCCGCTTGTCTCTGTGCTGACCCATGTGTAAGACTGAGAGGACACTCTAGAGGGGGTTTGAGGGGTGCCTCAGGAGGAGATCCCAGCTTGCCCTCCTCTGCTGTAGTGGGGTACCCAGCTGTCTGCCAGAGACCACGAGCCTCCATTCCACATTGCTTAGGCATTCAGTAACCAGGGGTGTTTGGGCCAGGGAGGACAGCTGGCTGTGGGTCCCTGGCACCAGCTACATACATGCCTGGCCTGCCTCCTCCTTTTTGAACTAGAAACTAAACCAGATGCAGCTGTACTTATTATTTTGTTTCTTTAAAAGTCACCAAAATGCAGGAAACAAAGTCTCTGAAACTCAAGTTTTTTCGGGGGGAGGACCCCAACACTCCTCCACACCGTTGACCGTTGACCTTCAAAATCCCTCCCAGTTTTGTTCCTCTTAAGGTTGGCTAACATTGAGGTTAAACAGCTGCTATTGCTGACTGATGTCACACAGAAGACGCTGGCTTGGATCTCTGCAGTTACCTGCTTATATTTATAAGTGCCGCCAAAGAGAACTGAACAGAGATCCTCAAGATTGTAACTTTAAATTAAAGATGATAGTCAGCACTGTAACTTAATAGTTGTTGTTTCTGTTTAAATCCAGTGGGCTGGATCACAAAGCCAAAACAAAATTGTCTCAAACAGTAAAGACAGACTGCACTTTTCTCAAATCTGATCCCAGACAGAGTTTGTACAATGAGGCTTTGTCCGACAATTTGTGGCCATCCTGCCCTAGATTCTCTGAATATAATCTCATCTACAGACAAAGACATAAACACGCGCACACACACACACACACACACTCGCACACAGATCTGTATCTCACCCCGTCTTCCCATTGCAGTACTGGACAGGCAGCGCTGTCCAGCAGGACACTCCTGAGGAAACTTAAAGCAGTCCAGCGGAGAGATGGATGGAAATACACAGGTGTAACAGCGCAAACAGGCTGAAGGAAACAGTGGACAAAAACAATGATATATTTACTGTGAGCCTGACAAAATACTGACATTTGAGTTATAAAAATGTTTCTTAGAATGATTTATCGATCAATAGCAGACAACATTAACAGTTTTGATAGGGATCCTTAAATTTGCATATGAAAGAACTTTGACCAAGATACATAATGAGCAAGACGTTTTACGGTTATCACAGTTAATTACAGTTTAAAATTAACTTGTCAGTACTGTCTGGGGCCAAATTATGTATTAAAGACACTGTTTCTATGCACTGTAACATCATTTTGTTGTTAATATGCTAATATTGTCCAATATATCAGCTGGCTGATTTATCAGTCGGATAAGACATTCTGCAACATGGGAAAAAAAAGTGAGATAAGCGGGAATAAGTCCTTATAAATGATCAAAAAATATAAATAGTCAAAAGTTTCTGTATTGGACAAAATAACTTCTTAAAATCTTTAGTTTTTTAAATGGTAGCATGTTTGAACTTAGCTGTGTTACCTTAAATGGAAAAGACATTACACAGTTTTAGTTGCATGACACTTTTACAATAAATTAAACTGTTTTTTTAAATGTTACAATTTCACTCGTTTAATAAACCGAACTACATACCTGCCAAAGGTAAACAACACAGGAGGACAGTCACAAGGTGTGAAGGAGACATGATGCTTCCAGTAAGAAGTCCTCAAATCGTTTTAGTTGACTATTCAGGCACGTCCAGATAATCCCCTCGTGGGACGTTACGACTCTCTTATCAAACTAACTGCTGAGTCTCATTCCTAAATTAAATTTGTCTTCGTCTTTGAAGTCCAACTCCACACTCTCCGTCTTTTACTCCTGTTTTTCTTCTGCTGTATTATGTGTTGGGCTGATAAAGATGCACCTCCTCAAATGCAATTTGAATTGTCAACGCCCGTAGGTTACCTCCGAGTTTTTCCTCTTAATGTCACTCTTCTTCTTGTCTTCTGTCTTTTGTCTTGACCACTACCACATTACTTGGGCATTCAGTGTCTCCTCCCTAAAACTTCTAATTTAATTTGGAGTGGTAATTATGATCAGCTGACAAAGACAGCCCAAGAAGATTGAAGTTTCGTTCTTGATTGTTGCTGGTTCACTTTATATCAGATGAAGTCACCTTTCACAACAAAAGCTTTACCTTAGTGATTAAATGACAGAACAGACACCTAGAACACTGGTGCTAGTAAGAGGAAGTGAGAGACACAGAGAAAAGGAAGTGTTTATGTGTAGTAGAGCTGCGTGAGATGACCTCTGACCTTACTGTAAAGCACAGTCTCTGTACCCTAGTAAGACCATCCTGATGATGTGAGCTCAACATTCTGTTTCGCTCTCAGTTTGGACTTGATGCTGCACCACATACTTTCCAGCAATTAAAATCTAATCAGGGCCCTCTAACTGGCTGAAACAGGGAGCGAAACATGTCATCACGATGGTCATAACAGGCTATGGTGTCTCCTTAAAAGACTTAAAATGTCAGTTTTATAAATATCAGGCCTTAAACATAATTAAATAGTGTTGGACTTGAATTTGTGAGGTCTTTATTGCCACAAACAATTTATTTAATTTCACTGAACCAAAAAAAGTTAAGCTCTTCTGCGTGAAAGTCCACAGTTCTGCTGTTACAAATTTTTAAGCCTATCACTGACCCTCATACTGTCTTTTTACTTTATACCCACTTTCCTGTAAATTAACCTGACTCGTTCTTATAACCATATCCGATATAAAACCTACCTCTCTCCACCCAAAAGCAGTCTTAAATTTAGTCTAAAATTATCTTGAAAAATAAATGTAATTACCTGTAAGTACCCTGTGTAAAGGAGGTCAAGCAAAAATGACAGTCATAAAAGTCATCTGTGATATTTCTGGGAATTTAGGCATTAAATAACACATATAAGACTGATCGTGATATTTGTTTGACTAAATAACTTTATGCAGATTGTTATCAGAAAGACTATCAATGACACCTAACTGTTTTTAGACAAAAAATTAGACAAAAAACTATCAAATGAGCACGTGGTATTAAGTTGAAGTTCAAGTTTAAGTTCAACTTTATTGTCATTTCCACATACAGAGTATAATGACAGTGAAATTGTACTTTCTTACAGCCCCAGGGTGCCGTCAGATACATACAAGTATAAAAACATTAAGATATATACATATACAGATAAATAAAAGCACACATGTAGAATGTAGAATATACGAGAGGACAGTTCCAGCAGAGCCCTGGACTAAGCGGCATCTAGTATTTAAAGTGCATAGCGGCATGAATGACTAGTTAAATAAATATGAACATAAATAGAATAATTATTAGAAGAAGTAATAGATACTGAGCATGTTCTATTTACAGTAACATAACTGTATTTATGTGTCATATACAGATAACCTGAAAAACAGCTGGAGAGTACTGATCTCATTCATGTCTGTAGAATGTAATAATTCATTAATTTGATTCATATATTATAGCAAAAGTTATCTTAGGAGACCTTTCATATAGAGCAGGTCTAAACTGTACTCTTTTAACTATCTCTTTTTGTTTAGTAAATTACAGACGTGTGGATTTTTAATTTAAAAAAAAAGCCAAAACAAGTCATTGTAAAATCACCTCAGATGTTTTTCTGATGTATTTCGCGTGCATCAATAGTCAAACAATATTTTTTCGACCTTGAAATGTTCAATTATAATATTTTTAGAGATCAGCGTTAGCTTTTTTATTGTTATTTCTCTTGGTGCTCTGTCATTTTCTTGTATTTTGGGTTTGTGGCAGCTTTATACTTTGTTAAATTGACAAAATGATGAAAGATATATGCGTGTTTAAGGATAGTTAAGACAAAAATGAACAGGCAAATTGTCATCAGAATGAACCTGGACTAAAAACACTGTTTAAAACATGATGTAGAAATTTTAAATTGTATCATTATGAACAGATCAAATGTGAAATTTAGTGATTTTTTTTCAATACAAAGATTTCATAGAGTTTGGCTGGTGCTGAGGGGAATTTGTTCTCATGTCCTCAGTATTTATACAATTCTGTCTACAGCCTTGGAGATCTTGCAAGAAATACTATCTTTATTAGAGTTAAACTAAGACAGTAGAGGTTTGTTGTGTGTGTTTGTGTGACACTGCAGCTAGGAAGCTGCTAACAAGTCAGAAAACACCAACAGCAATAAAGTCAGCAGAGTGGAGAAAGAGTCAGCGTCTTATAGAGAGAAAGAAACACACACACAGAGAAAGTCAGCATGTGAGCTGGAGAGCGAGGCAGTTTAACTGAATTATCCTGCAGGGCGTAATGGGAGACATGAGGGCAGCGTGCAGGACGGTCTGCTGACAACAGTCTTGTGATGGAGCAAGCCAAGCGGGCTCAGACTGAATAAGCTGTTTACCAGTTGATTAAATACACAGCACACAGCCAAAAAACCTGAAAAACTCCCTTAGAATACTGATGCGCTCCTGCTAGATCCAGACAAACTGTATTTATAAAGCATTTTATTTAGTTTTCCTTGTGGTAAAGGTTAGTGTTGTTAATCTGGATGATGTGTTGTATGCCAACATGATCAGTGGGCCGTGACAAAACATAGGCATCAGCGTGAAGCATCTACTTGTCACGCTCTCTGAGGCGTGTTTGTTGATAAGGCAAGTGTGCACATCTGTCTTTTAATTCTCCCATGTGCTTTTGACTCTACTTTCTAAAGGAATTTGCAAATATCCTGCAGAATGAAGCCTTAAATCGGTTCAATACTGTTGGATAAAAGAATATTATTTCCACATTTAAGCTTTGCATGAGCTGAGAAGAGCTGCCTGTTTGTAGGTTCACGTGTGCATTGTTATTACATCTTGTATTGAAATTGAATAAATGTTCAAAAGACCTACAAAAACTTAAACTGACAGAGGGATTAAAATGTAGATTAAGGATGAGTTTTTGCGTGACTCGGTATCATTCACACTAACTCCAGCACACAGAGTTAGGTGTTGCTTCTATGACTTAATTTTAAGAAAATTGGTGCCAGCTGTATTAGAATAGATGAGGCGCTGAGGACAGAGGTTTTACAGATATTTAATTGCAGGGGAGTGGAGGAGCCTGTTTTACAGACAGTGTGGTAAACCAGCTGACTCTATATTTGACTGGGATGTTTTGTGTGCTGGCTGAAGGCTCTCAGCGGACAGATGGTGTTCTTTAATCCTGTCTGTGCCCTCTACCTCCCATCCTCCATCCCCCTCATCCATCCATCCACATTTCCCTCCACTATTACATGAACCTCACATTCCCCGTGTCTTTTCCCTCTCTCTGTGTACAGAAATACACAGACAGTTCGTCTTTCTTCTTTGTCTTATTTGTCGCTGAGTTTCCTCTGTGTCTGTGACTCTCAGTTGCAGATGAACGACCCCTGGCTGCAGTAACTCAGTCCAGTCAGTAGAAGGGAATATTGTGCTGCTTTATGAGCCAAAAACTTGTTTATGCATGTTTAAATCACTGCTGTGCAAACCTCCAAATATCAGTTGTGGAATTTCAACAAAAACAAGTTTGATTACTGCAGTAAAAACTGTAAACACAATTCACAAGAGTGCTAGTTTCAAAGGTCACAAAGCTTTTTCTGTAGTGTCTGGTGTTTATACAACAGCCTCAGCAGTGTCCAACATCATCTGACCCACATTTCAGGAAGAGGCAGATTATATTTTTTTTGTTATGTCACCCAGACAAAAAGCAGACAATGATAGCTCAGTAGGTACGGCATAATAGGCCTTAATCTATGATGACTTTGAACACAAGGGGAGCCTGGTGAAATAAATCAACTGTGAACCTGATAAGGCTTTAATGTGGCCATTTATTTAGACTACTGTGAGAGAGGAGAGACGAATATTGACCTACCAGCATTTGATTCATAGCAGACAGTCCAAATTTAGGCTATATTTAAAAGGCAGATACAAGTACAGAGGCAGATACAGTGTCTGACCTTGTATAAACAATTCATCAGGATTAAGGGGAGAATATTAAATAGGAGTCCTTAATCCCTGAAAATCTCATAGAAATACTCCAATCCATCATTAATTCAGCGTCTCAGTACATGGAAAGGGTGTCAGAGTCGGTTTATATATGTGGCAAAAGTAGGGATTTCATCAGCGGGGCCTTAATGGTTAACGTATGCTAGAGTTTTCCAATAAGTCAGCCAGCTAATGTTAAATTAAACTGCTCTTTATTACTCTAAGTGACCTTCACTCCATTTATGACCCCAGTGTGTGTGCTAGAACCAAGCTAACGTTGACCAAAGTTTAATGTTGGGTGTGTTCATAAATCCAATCTAACACTCTACACTTAGCCTAAATGAGATGCGTACACTTTTTATGGGCGGCTCTTGGTGGAGCTAATGGTGGCTAATGCTAACATTTTTTGTTTCAAAATGCTCTATAATGGACAATTTAGCTGTTAAGTTTATAAAAATGTATCTCGCAGGGAATTTTACCTCAGACCCTCCTGGAGGGTTGGTTCAGAAAATGGTAAATAGGTGATTACGGCCCTGCCTTACGTGTTTTGTGTTCTCTTTGGGGACTGTTCATTATAATTGAGGGGGGAGTGGGTGGTGCAAAAAAGGGGAAGGCATGTCAGATAATTTTTTAAGCAATGTGGAGGGACTTATGTTTTTTTATTTTGGTTTAGGGGAGCAGCGTACAAATTTAAATGTTTGTATTTTGTATTAATGTTGCAAGTAATTTTTGTCGCCTGTTCTCAAAATTTCACCATTTATCGTAGCCAGAAACTGTAAAAATAGAAATAATCATTGGATTTTAAAATTTCCGAGGGTCTTTGAACACATGCTGTGGGATTAACGCTTCCATCAATAAAAAAACATAATTAAAACTACACTTGAAATAGTCAAAATTACTTCATTCTACATGTCTCGTTTAAAAACAAAACAAAAAACAAACTAACCAGCATGCACGGCAAGAATGAAAAACAGAGGCTTTTGTTTTAACTCCAGGATTTCATCTTCAACTTTTAACTTAAAACTTTCAAACCTCACAGGGTAACTTTTAAAAATCCAATAACTAATATATGGAGGAGGGAGGGTCATCCATTTCCACAGTGTGTGTGTGAGACAGCTCAGAGAGGCTCAAGCAAATATTTGTAGCCTCAGGGGGGAGGGGGTTAAAAATAAAAATAAAAAAAGAAGTCACACTACAGTCACCCCCTCCTCTGTGAAGTAAAGAACAGTCCCTTTTACATCCATGTTTTTGACTCCAATATTAATGCTATGGTCACAACCAGGATAATGCTGATAAACATTAATGGTATAAATACTAGTATATAATATTTCACAGTGTATTTGTGTAACTCTGGCTGAAAGAAGATGTTAATGAACTTGATACTTGGCTTCAAAATTAGGTACTACTTTCATAATAATAAATATTTCAGCAACAAAACGCTATTGATTTTGCACCGGCCATTATTGATCACTGTAGTGTGCAGCTACTTCCTTTAACAGTTATTGACAGCCAATACAACAGCAGCTGTGGTGACTTAAATCAGCGCTGATTGAATCCGGACAGGACGGTGGGGGATGGGGGGTGCTGGGCTCAAATGGTGGGAGAGCTGTGTCGAGCTCACTTAAATACCTAAAGAAGACCGGAAGTACAGTGATTTGGCTTTGAAAAATAAAAGCATAACAGTCTCCCACATTTTAACTCTCCAAGGCCCATGTGTGTTACTGCTTTGTTTTCTGCTGGATCAACACTGTGTTTGAGTTTTATTGGATTAGATATTCAGATTAAGAAAGTGTCATGTGGTGTAACTTCCTCAACCCTGTCAAAGTTTTATTTTTTATTATTTATTGAACTTTATAGATACAAACAATGTCATTTCAAGTCCAGTTTATAGGTAGCTTCTGCCTCAGGCTGAGCAAGGAAATATAAAAACACATACAAAATGACAGAAATTGAACAAAAATAAAAGAAAATAATCATTAAACACATACCAATAAAACAAATACAGGGCTATCTTAAATTACCATAAGCCTAGTCTCTTTTACAAGCCTGGTGTGGCAACACATTTTGACAAAAATTAGACGCCTGGTCTGGTTGTTAACCAGTTCATTTTTATAGAAGTTCTTTGGATGATAAAACCAGGTTGTTGGCTACTCACTTGAGCTAACATTAGTTAGCTGCAGGGGCGGAGCTATCGGCGGTGCTTCCAGTGCGGGGCACCGGGGCCCAGTGCAACTACACTACACCACTGGTTAGCTGTTAAATATTTTGCCAACATGGATGCTACACATCTTTAGCTTGGTTCATTTCATTTTACTGAAACCATGAGCACCAGAGAAGACCGTAAAGATGAAAGTCAGAATATGTGTCCATTCCTCAACTATACAGTACGTTATATATATTCCTTTGGTCTGTAAAGGTCCACTGATCACAAGAATTAAACATGTTTTTCTAGAAATTATTCCAAATTATAAATATTGTTTTAAAAGGATAAAGTTGTGTCGTGTGGGTACACAAGCAAACAAGTGTCACAACATAGCACACAATTGATTTGTTATATATAATTTTTGTACAAGTTATATTCATACAGGTTTAAATAAACACTTTGATTGTGTTTGCAATCTTTGCTGAGCAACAGTTTTGTGTGAAAGCAATTAAAGACCTGTCCCAAATATAGGCATGTTGAGTTCAGTGAAGCAAATAATAGCCCGGGCTACTATTTGAAGTGGTATGGTATATTTTCCCTATGATCTTAACCTTTTCGACATCATATTCCTTAGGAATATAATTTAAAAAGTTTCTAATAACTCTGTCATGATATTTATTGTCACAAAAGTCAATGCAAAGCTGTCTCAGCCAAAGAGAGACCTAACCCTATGTCGTCGTCTTATTTTGAAATACCTAACCGGAAACACACATATGCACAGCCGCCATCTTGACTGGACTTGTTGGCCGGCAGAGAGAGACAACGGGAGAATAACGGGAACTGGGTCGGCGTTGAAATTAAATCAAACAGAGGGAAACGTGGCCGAGAGAGGAGGCTGCGACACTAACAGAAGAGGTAAGATACAAGTCTGCATCTGTATTTGTTATTTGCGTAACTTGTGTGAGTGTTGTTGATAGTTTCCCCGGCAGAAAGATGAGGAACATCATCAGAAGTATTTGGGAAGGAGCAGTGAACTGCTGGGCGGTGCACTCCTGCAGCCAACATGTTTTGTTCTGTTTATGGCTGTGGTTCATAGTTATTGTTGCAGCTGGATAACTCAGGGCTGCGCAGAACAACACAACAAGCTATTATTGTGCACACAAAATACTTAATTTAAGCACTTAACTGTGGTGTAACAGCATAAAGCTGCAAGCAAGCATTCTTAAAATGCACAGTGTGCTGCCCTTATAACAACATGTAATGGATATCAAAGACAGGCACTTGTTGCATAAGTTATGAAGCAGATTTAGGAGACATCCTGTGTGGAAGTCCCTTTCTGCAGCCTCACAGTGGGCGACCGCTGTGAGTTACAGGGAAGATGATGAAAGGGCAATTGTCCCAACTCTCACCCACTGCCCAAACATGGAGAGGCTTCGCAGCATATTGCAGGGCCATTGAATAATGTTTCCTTATAATCTAACCTTGGACAATGCTCCTTTTTGTTTTTGCTATCAGTATGTTATTTCAGCTGTCCTTGAAGGCTTCACCGGTGATAATATGTTGTTTACAAAGTGACAGTTCCTTAGTGCAAGGCTTCGTTTAATTTTCCAGAATAATGCTGCAGATATTTGCCTCTCATACCTACTTCACGGCCCTGAAATATTTCACATCCCACATAAGATGGGATGCAAACATTTGTTCCTTTGTATCTGGCCTTGTTAATGTGTCCACCTCCCTTTGTTTTAGGCTGGGATCATCTTCTTCCACTTGCTGGCATCTGCAGATGAAGGAGTAGCTGTTGGAGGAAAGAAGAGGCAGAGAGAAGGATGAAGATGCTCTCTATGTTCCTCCTGGACCTGCTGATCCAACCCTGATAGAGTTTAGACTGTAAAAAAAGTTCCTTTTTATTACATCTTGCTTGTCTTCTGGCAGAGCAAGCTTATTGGCGTCTTGGCAGAACACCAACACTTGCTACCTGCTTTTTATACACAGACAGTTTTTATAGACCGACAGTTGTTATTAGTTGATTGAAATCATGGCAAACATGTGCCCATATGGCCGCTTCACCCACGCTGTGGTGCGTGGCATCCCAGAGACCTTTGGAAAAGCAGGTGGGAGACGGTCGTGAGAATGGGGAGACCTCAGTGGACCTGGCCAAAGCTCAGCGTCAGTTTGGTTGCCTGACAGGAGCCCTGAGGCAGAAGGTGGGCCTGCAGCTGATTGAGATCCCCCCTGACCCTGAGCTGCCAGAGAGCTGGAGGATAGAGGATGTGGCCGTCATCCAGGGAGATACGGCGCTCATCACCAGGCCCTTCAAACAGCAGAGACGCAGTGAGGTAACATGAAGAAAATGCACTGTCTGCATCCTAATCCTCTGCACTTAATCCTGCTTTGTTATTGTAAAGGACAGAGTGCAGTAGCTGTTTGTTTCAGTTCATATCAGATTGGTATGAGAATGAACTTGCAGCAGATACTTAACTTGTTTTAATAAGATGTAGTTGCCATTTGTATTTTAGATTTTATTGTCACATGTTCCAAAATATCCTAAAAAACAATAGGGAAATCATAGGGAAAATGGTATATGTCCAGTTAATAATTTATGCTTTGTTTTACAGTTCTGTAATATCCTAACATTGTTCTAGTGATTTCAGTGGAAAGAACTGTAATTTAGTCACAGACAGCATAAGAAATGCTCCATTAAAACTCAATGAAACATTTCTTCATTGTTCATTTGTCATTGGAAACTTTATTCTTTGTATGAGGAACAAATTTCACATTTTTACATGTTAAGCTAACTCCCTGTGTCAGACTATTTACTTTACCCATAATTATGATGTACCACATTGCATGTTTTTTTTTTAAGGAAACTATGAAAATCATTAGGAAATTATTAGGAAAAGGTTACAGACGGTTACTTGAGTGCACTGAAATGATGGAAAAGTGTATGCTTTGGAACCTGTTAGGCAGTAATGTAAAATATTTTATGTTAATAATATAGATTGAAAGTACTAACTAATAAAATTACATGGAAAACTATGTTCGTCCAGAATAATACATATTAATGTATTGCTTTCTCTACTTCCTCCTCTTTACTCTATCTCTGCAGGTGGAGGCAGTCAGGAGGGTGGTGTCAGAGCTCAACCTGACTGTGGTGGAGATGGGGAGCGAGGAGGGAGACTCTGGAGGGGCCACGCTGGAGGGCAGCGACGTCCTCTTCACAGGGAGAGAGTTCTTTGTCGGCATCTCCTCCCACACCAACCACAGAGGGGCCGAAGTGCTGGCAGACACTTTCAGGGTAAGAGGCGTGGAGAGGAGATGTAGCCATGACTGAAGCTCTGTGTGAAGCACACATAGTGCTATTTCAAACTGTTTTTGCTCAGGGCCTTTTGTCGAGAATGCAAGCGCCTATATGTGATAAAGGGTGGGAAATTAGGATGATTTATCTCAGAGACACTTATCTGAGATCTCCTCCAATAAATGAAATAACCAGCCAGTGCAACAAAGACAATCTTACTGCCAAGATGCTTGTCAGAAAACAAACCCAGCTGCCAAAGTGAGCAGGTGGCCGTTTGCTGTGTTGCATTTGGGGAATTATAGTCTGTAAACAGTGATGAATGAGGTCGTTCCATGGGCCAAATAATGGAGGCCACACAGTGAGCCCCCCAGGCTCGACACGACCCATACATTAGTATTGATTACGCCACTTCTCTTAAGTGCAGTTTACACACTTCTGCTACTCCTAAACACACACACACACACACACACACACACACACACACACACACACACACAGACACTTAGCATCTAGCATCTCTTGTTGTGTCGTGCGTCTGGTATGAATTAGTGCAGATGGGAGGGATCATGTGGTGGATGAAAGAGGGAGACCAGCAGACCATTTACATCGTCTGTATCATATTTCATAATTGTTACAGTAGCATTTTGCATGCTCTTCAGTTTTCATTCATAAAATTAAATGTATTACAAGTGTGTTTTACACAGTGTTGATTCATAGCTTTGTGTTTTTAGCCAGGGAAGGCAGCGTGGGCCAGTAAGTCCACTGCTTTTGGTCCAAACTGGAATATTGCCACAGTTATTTGATTGACCCAGAGGTTTGATACAGAGGATGAATCCTGCTGATTTTGGTAATCCTGTGGCTTTTCCTGCAGCGCCACCATGAGGTTAATATTTGTAGTTTTGAGTGCAATGTTTTTAACAACAATTGGAAATTTCATCAGGTCAAATTTTTGATTTATCTAACAGTTTAGTTCATGCCCAGATACCTTCAAAACTAGTGATGTTCCCATCAGCCTCAGCTGTACTTTGTCTGTAATTCAAAATATTAGCATGCCCACTACACATCAGTGTTAAATCATTGTCAGTGTGGGCATGTTAGCATCCTGATGTTAGCATTTAATCCAAAGCAGCACTGCGCCAAAGTACAGCTTCACAGAGCCGTCAGCACGGCTGTAGACTGTGTCTTACTGCTGTTTATCCTACAATAATGTTTGTTTGATTCAAGCAAAAGCAGCAGATACAACATTGTACCTCAAATAGGAAATCTAATAATTGCATAATTTCCAGTGAACTCATGTATGACACTGAAACATCCGAATTATAATCACTGTTTTTGGAGGCTGTGTGGTATTTTTGTACAGCAGGTGTTGAAGATAGACAGTCTTTATACACTGTTGAAGCCACAGTATGTTAAAAAAATGACCATTTTCATATCAAAAACTTTATTACAGGACTTATTAAAAAAAAAGATAGTGACCAGATGCCAGACCGTAAGCAGCAAGCATCCAAGAGGAAGCAAAGGAAATCACAGACACAACGCTGAAAAAATGCCAAATATAACAAGGCAAACCCGGAACAAACAAAGCTCATTCCAAAATGAGAGTGAATCTGGGCTTGGCTGTTACTGAAGCTGGCAATACTGTTTAAACAATAACTGAAACTTCCTGTATAGTACACCCTTAAATGAGTTTTGTGTTCCCATCAAATGTCTTTCCTAACGAGATGGAAGAGGCTCATCAATAGCTTTTACATCATGCCTAGGCCAACAAACCTTTAAAAATGAAAGCAGTGGTAATACGTATAAACAGTTTCAGGACGGTCTGGCAGCTCGCTACAACAGGGTGTGGCAGTTACACTGCAGGTTTAACAGAATAACATCACCAATGTAATAACTTATTCGTCTTATTTTATACAGTTTAACAGAAAACATCCCAGATCAGAGAGGAACATTTGATCAAAACACCATTTGCAGTCATCCTCATGATTTACTGCATTAAGCTGTATTTCAGGACTGTTCAGACCAAGAGGTGGCGACTGCACGACTCCCTTTGATCCTTAACAGGAAACTTTAGAATCACACAGCGGGCTGCTTTGTATCGACTAACAAGATATTAGTCAGGTTGTTAGTAACACTTGTGCTTTTCCTGCTATGACAGAAAAAAGGGTCTCTTGCCACACAACTAGAGGATGCCTTGTTTGTTGTGAAATAAACTCAGAGGGACAGTGTGTGTAAATAAACCTTTTCAACCCCCATCTATTCAGGACTTTGCTGTTTCCACCGTTCCCGTCTGTGGCGGAGCCCGATTGAGAAACATCTGCTCCATGGGAGGTCCAGATACCATCATCATCAGCAACAGTGACGGGGCCAAGAAGACACTCCGGGTAAGTAATGTTTTTGTATGTGTGTGCATGTGGTGGTATTAAATATAAAATACTAAACGTTATCTTTAAAGGAATAGGGAAACACTCATATTCACTTTTCTACTGAGAGCTAGATGAGATGGTTAATCGTGTTTCCCTATGTACCGTGACATCACCTGTGGTTTATGGACTGCTATTTTGAAGCCTTGTGTTCGCATTTTGGCCATCGCCATCTTAGTTTTTGGAGCCAGAAGTGACCATATTCGGGCAAAAGGCTGGTGCTGTGGAGGAGCGAGGGATGAATCTGACGTACAGTTGTCATGAATGTTGAAATTAGCTATAGAGACCAAAACTGTTTTTGTACCAGGCTGTAAACATGTTTGTTTCTGCTGTAAAGTTGGGCATTTTAACATGAGGGTCTATGGGGATGGACTCGCTTTTGGAGCCAGCCTCATGTGGCCATTAGAGGAACTGAAGTTTTTGGCACTTTTCTGTTGGCTTCATTTTTTCCTGGAGGTTGCTGCGAGTTTTTACCAAAATGTCATATTATTCCTTTAACCTCAAACTGATGTGGTCAGCCTCTGTTCAGTTTCATCAACACTGCAGCTAATATGTCACTTTAAAATGTACACACACTTCAACATTATATGCAGTTAAATAAGATATTAGAAGAACTTATCAGCCTGACCCTAACATCTCTTAACAATCAATATTGATGTTATTATCTAACATACATAGTGTCAGTGTTTCCCCTCTCTCTGTCCTAATATCAACTGCACATGTTTCTTATTTCCTAACCGCTGATGTCATTTTAATAATAGCACTGATATTGCCTCTGAGTCTGTGTGTAATGCTGGGAGTGGTCTGTTGCAATGTGTGTGTGTGTGTGTGTGAGAGAGTCAGGGCGGTGCACAGTGATATTAAGTGTGCCTGTGTGTTTGTCTCCAGATGATGGAGCAGCTGACTGATCACCACTATGAAGTTCTCACTGTTCCAGAGGAATCAGCAGCAAACTGCATCTACATCAAAGGGCCGTCCAAACTGAACTTCCTGCTCCACCGGCCTGCAGAGGAATGTCCTGACAGCGTCTCTGTGAGTACAGCTGAAGTATTCGATTTTTTATCGCAGGCCTGCCTCATTAAAAAGAGACTCGTCCTTGTTAAATTTAAGGATTATGGCAGCATTGTTTTAGTTTGTCTGAGGCAATCTAATATTGTGCTACCATAAATCTGGGTCACAGGAAATAGATTGAAAAAAAGAGCAAGCTGCAGAGGTCGACGTGTCCTGATTTTAAGTAGGTAGTTAAGGTTAAATGAATAGTTTTGGACTTTTTAAACTGGGGTTGTGTGAGGTACTTATCCATAATCAGTGTATTACCTGCAGTAGATGGTGGCCAACGTGTCCCTGTGGACAGGGGCAGCAGCAACGTTTTAGCCGCAAAAAAATGCATACACTATATTTAGAATATTTTCACCACCTCACCTCACTGCAGACAGCTCTTTCTTTAAGGGAACTGAAGTCGGTGAGGCCCTGACACACCAAGCTGACGATCGGTTGTCAGTTAATGTTGGGCCATCAGTGAGCATCTGTCACCCTAATTGATATCGTGTGTCTTTCACCCTTGCCACTCATCAGCCCCCGCTGGCTGTTTTTTGGCCTGATTCAGCATGTTGAAACGGCATTGCCGATGGCAGAGCAGTCTGTAAGTGACTGCTCCACTGTCATTCATTAGCTGAACTGCCAGTTACTCTGATTGGCAGGTCAGCTCAGGGCAAGAGAAGAGAAACTGAAGTGAGGAAAGTAAACAAAGAGCCAAGGGGGGGTGAGATCGAAACAAACATGTTGCATAAGGTATGATTATTTTTCTTTACGTATTGAGCTCTTCAGCAGAAATATTACAAGATGGTTTACGTACGTGTTGATTGGCTGTCAGCTGTAGTCTTTGTCGTGTGTTCCTGTGCAACTTTTTGGCCTAGACACGGCGAAACTAGGTGGCCTTTATATTGCTCTCTTTAAAGCTACACTCCATTGAGAAAAACAGTAATTTACCTCGCAGATCACAGGAGTTGCTGGTCTACCTCTGCCTCGAGCAGTTAGTTGGTTTGTGTCATTATGTGACTTTGTTCAATCCAGACTAACCCTTGCAAACGCACAGCACACACAGCAGTACATAGCTTAGCATCTGTGGCGGTGCTGCTGCCTGCTTCTCCAAACATGAGGCGTGCCAACCACCATCTACTGTCGGTAACACACTGACCATGGAGAAGTACCTCATACATCTGCACTTCAAAAAATCTAGTCTTTTTATTTCCCCCTCTCTGTCTTGAAAACATCCACATCTGTAAACTCAAAATAGACTAAAAAGTTTTGATGTCTCCAGTCCAACACAACCGTGACAACATCAGGGCTGTTTTTTCAGAAAGCTCCTTCACGGCCACGGAAGATTTTATACATCTGTTTTCATAAAGTCAGAAGCTACTTCTTTCTCTTCCTCTTTGCTTCAGCTCCAGGAAGTCATAGACTTCGCTGTATTTTAAAAGCAGTATTAAAAAGCTGTAGGTCAGCACTGAGTTATTTCTAACCTTTATTTAATGAATTATTGATAAGAAGAAACAGAGACTGCAGTAGGCCTCTGGACTCTGAATATGAGGACTAAGAAGACCCCAGATGGACTGTTTCCTATGATGCATGATGTCTCTGTTGTAACTCTCTGTAACTGATGCAAAGCAGAGCAGAAATCTCAGCAAAATGATCAACATGAAACGCTTGCATGAAAAAGCTGTAGACTGCTGTGACAGTTGCCTCTTTTGATCCAAGATCTGAAATGAAGTGAAGCCTGTCTCTCGCTCACAGCATGTCGTTCATTGCTGACCTGATAAAAATGTGAGTAGGTGGGAGGACAGAAGTTGAGATATCCTGAAAATTGTGTGAACTCTGGTTTGTTTCAGAGTAGTTTAGCTGAAAGGTGACTTTTGTTTGCAAGCCCATTTCCACCAAAGTGATAAAAAAGGTTCTGTCATTATAATGAGCAAAGCACTTAAAATCATGACTTAATATCACAAAATATTGAATATAAAACATTGTTTTATTATCTGAAAATGGCTTAAAACCTAAAACATGAGGAGAAACATCTTAAAATAATGACTTAAATACATTTCTCAGTAGCGTGGTGGTAACGTCACTACTTTCTGAATCAAATAGCTTCTCAGTAGAGAAGTATTTATCAGTCTAGATTGTTTTGGTGTGAGTTGCAGAGTGTTGGAGACATCGGCCATAGAGATGCCTGCCTTCTCTCAAAAATAATAGAACTCGATGGCGCTCAGCTTGTGGTGCTCAAAGCGCCAAAAAAATACATTAGAAAAACTCAACAGCAGTGTCTCTTTCCAGAAATCGCTGTGCGGAAGCAAGTGTGCATCTACTGCTAGCTCACCTAGCACCACTGAGCTAGCTAACATTATGGCTCAGCCATAATGTTTACATCTCGCGCTGTCACAAGCACGAGCCTCTTATCGATGAGTAGATGCACACTTCCTTCTGCACAAGTATACTGTTGGTGGGTGTAGTTCGGTAGAAAGAAAATAGGTCCTACATGAAACTGCTCACAACAAGGTCTGTGGATTATCTAAAGTAACCAGGTCATGATTTCAGGAAAGAGACATTACTGTTGATTTTTTGAATGCTTTTTTTTGCGCTTTGAGCACCACAAGCTGAGTGCCATCTAGTTCATCTCATTATTTTTGAGAAAAGACATACATCTCACTCGATATCTCCAACACTCTGCAACTCACGCCAAAAAGTCTAGACTGATAAATAGCACTGTCCCTTTAGGGTTTCCACACTTAATCATGAAGCAGGCGGTGGCTTTTTTCCTAAGAAAACACCAGTTTGATGGCTTGCTCCTGCTCCAGGATTCTCTCCAAAACTTGTTGTTTTGAGTCCCATCGTGGCACAGGAAAACATATTCAGCCTTAGACTATGAATAACTTACAAGTACCTATAGAAATGCTTTCTATCCTGTTGCTCACAGAATGATCCATACGACCAGTGGTAGTAACACATTACAAGTAACGTACATGAGTACGTGGCTCTGTCCAGCAGAGGTAAAGATGACGAAAAGTTCAAATGTCAAAATAATTAATATAATATTAAAATAATTACAAGTAAATCCTCACATTTGAGATGCTGAAACCATGAAGTTTTTTACATTAAAAATATCAAAATAGACTCCAATAATTTTTAATAATACTCAAGTACAAGCACCTCAAATTTGTTCTTAAATACAGCAGTTGGGTAAATGTCCGTCGACCACTGCACACAGTACTGGCTGTTACTTTCTTTACTGGGCAGGGTGTGAATCTCTGGTGGGTTAATAATTATTAATTTGATGCATTAACACATTTGTGTCAGAGGAGGGTCCAAACCTGGAGGTGAGATGCTTATTGTCCTGAATAGTTTTACCAGGGTGTTAACATTGTTAGTTTCTTTCCAATAACTCACTGACTGACCTTTTACATTTTAAATGTCAAAGAAAAGAGATAATCAGTAACATCCAGTCCACATTAACAGTCACTGAGGTCTCTTTCCTTCTTTTACTGGCCAGGAACTTCTTTCCTTTGAGTGTATCCAGTCACGTTTGTCTGGATGAGTAAGTTGTTCCCTCTGTTCTCTCTGCAGGCTTTCCAGAAGCTACAGGACTACACCCTGCTGCCGACAGCCTGCAGCGAGGCCGCCAAGCTGGGAGCGTCTCTGTCCTCGCTCTGCCTTCTCATCAACAGAAAGCACACGCATTTCTGAAAACACACTTCTCCCAGTATGTCCCAGTGTTTTACCTGCACATTCTCATGGTGGGGTGAATGGTGACCGCGTCGCAGAAACACTTTCCACAAATTAAGATTTTTGTGTATTTATTTCTAAGGAAAATCACTGACTCACAGCATCTGTATGAGAGAATGATCCAACTGTAACATCTGCTAACTGACTTAATGTAGCTGATTCTTGGCACCGCTGCCCCCCCTGCTGAACGAACAGTGCAGCACGCTGATACCCACACAAGTGTGATGCATTCACCTGAGCAAAAACTGCTCTCTTTAAAGAACGAGAGCAGAATTTTTTTCCCCATTAAAAATTAGCTTATAATTCTGAAATTATAATTTCTTTAAAATGGCAAAAAAATTCAAGTGAATGCATCAGACTTCAGAAATAACTGTCCATGAAACCACTAAATTCAAACTGTAGTTTCTCACTGTTTAACCTGTGACCACGACTTTTCCAGTTTCTGCAGATTGCCACTGAGCTGACACATCACTTTTACTGAAACTGGTACAAATGTGAAAAATAGAGACAATGTTGGTACCAAAGTCAAGACTTTTTAAGCTGTTTTAAATACTACATAGAATGCAATTTGAAATTCTTCACCCGCATTGTATATCAATTACTTACTTGTGTTGTTGAATTTGTAAAGATAACATGCCTCCACCATGAACGGAGAATCCAAAAAAGGCAAAAAAATCTGTGTACAAACTCTCACACAACTCCTGCAGTATAATCCAAGTCTCATTTATCCAGTCATATGCTCAGTACTTCCCAAACACATGCATTTTCACAAATAACTTCAATTTAAAACAGAACAATCATGCTTGGGTTTGAAGTCTGCACAAGTGAGCTCATACGCATGTGTGCACTAGTTGTAATCCTAGGTGTTTTAAATGAATGTTTGGAAAGTACTGAATATATATGATTGAATAACTGAGACTTGGATTACACTGAACAAGTTGTGTGAGTGTGTGTGAACTGATGTTTTGATATAGTTTTGCTATTGTTAAATGCTGTCCCAGGTAACTTATTTTATTCAATGTTCCCCTTTTTTGGATTCTTCGTTCAGTGTAGGCACACAAGAAAAAGTTATCTTCACGGATTCAAGGTAACACTGCAAGTAATTAATATACAAATGCTAATTTTGCAGGTGAAGTATTCTTTTATAATGTTTCACAAAGTGTGAAGGAAAACCAGTAGCGATAATGTGGCCAAAAAATATTTTTTAGTACTTCCCAGCAGTCTTCAAATATGATTGTCACCTGGACAAGCAGCGTATTGTATTGACCGCTTCATGTACAGGTGGAGTCTGCAATTTTAATAGAATACTTTGTCAAATTTAGCAAATAACTCCTCACACTCTGCTGTCTGTTTTGTGCTAAAAAATTTTCTGGTGTTCACCTTTCTCTTCCAGACTCCATCTTAAAAAAAGGGCACTTGCCCATTGTAACTAACTCTACTGCTTACAGCAAGCTACAGAAAAAAAATATGTAGGACCTTTCAATACCATTTTAAGGAAACTGAATTCAGTACTTTTGAAGACCTGCAGATATCCTGTGGTACCCAAATTCATGTCTGCAGATTGATGACAATGTACACCTCTTCTGTCTATAATATAACAGGTTGGTATCTGTTTCACTACTCTAAGCATTAGTCATTATACTGACAGTCTCAATTACAGGACGTGTAGCTGCTAAGAATAGAAATGCAGAGTTTTTCAAATATTTTAGCTTTCTTATGTGTGAATTTGTAGTAAGTGTAGTGATGCCAATAAACTTTAACTGACAACTTCAATCCAGAAACATGTAATTTATACACCTGTTCACTGTATGACTTTGTGTAGATGTGCATGAAAAGACAAAGGACTCACGACATCAACAGAAATTTCTTCAAATTTATTTGTTTTGTTAGAAAGCAAAGATGTTTAACGGTTGGACTTGGCAACTCTCTCCAACTCGTCCTTCTTCTTGATGGCGTAAGAGTTAGATGATCCCTGCAAGGAGGAAAAGTTTAGTTTAATATATATATATAATGACGTTGTGTTTCTCAACACCTGAACAGCAGGTTATGTTTTCCCTCCTCTAACATCCAATGCAACAGTTATTCTACACTGCACACTGAATGACAGTGATCGTGCTCTAAGTGGATAAACTGTTACCTTAGCTGCATTGATCAGCTCATCAGCCAGGCACTCGGCGATGGTCTTGATGTTCCTGAAAGCAGCTTCTCTTGCTCCTGTGCACAGCAGCCAGATGGCCTACCAGACGAGAGAGAGCAGGGCATTAGTGGCTGACAAATTAACTTTGGTGGAATAAACACTGGTGGGTAGTGTAATGTATCTGAGTTGGTGATTGGCTGGGTCACAACAGACTACAGCCAATGAATAAGCAAAGACAGTTTCTCTGCGAGCACTCTAGCACACCAGAACAATGGGTAGTATCCAGGCGTGACTCTAGCCTCGCTTAATGCATCACAATCAATCATTACAGCCGATGAGAATACAGGCCTTCACATACCGGGGTGTATGACAAATGAAAGGCCTGAATGTGCAAAATACTCGCCTGAAAATATTTAGCATCCAAACTATTACCAGCAGTGACGTTGATTTACAACAGTTGCAACATTTGTTCAATAAAAGGCTTTGATGTTTGACATTCATGGGCAGCAATGGGAATTTGCAACTGGGATCCTACTAACCCAGAGGAGCGTCTGGCATTATCTCTGAGGTAAGTTGCTGTGTAGTCTGAGCAGGGTTCCTACAGCTTAAATCAAGTTAGGTTTAAGACTCTCTTAATACCACTCTGAATGAAATTGAGGACACATTTTAACACTAACCAAATTTGGGAAAATAAAAATGAAAACAACCTTAGTTGTTTGGGGTAAGGGACAACTTTGCCCAAATATTTATTGCGAAATAAAAATGACTTGTGGTTACATTAAGGCGAGGGAAATGTAGTATATAATTTTTAAAAAGTTACCAATTATTGACATTTTACCATGCAATGTCAGAAAAAACAATCTATTATGTCCTATTCTCCATGTATTAGCATTTTAAAAACTTTGAAGACATTTTAATACCGATTAAGACCTTATTTTTAGATCAATTGATCCAATGTCCTTTAAGACTTGAAGGAGCTTACACTGTACGCTGTTTAACTGAGTTTACTTAAAGCGAAACGATCTGAGTGAATTTGAGTTCACTCTGGTCAACAGTTACACAGTGTATATGTCTGAGAACTTTATTGTAAAGGGAGGGAGTGGAATGTGCTGCCTTTGTTCAGGCTGAAAGAAGTTAGTTTGCTGTACTGATTCGGTCTACGAAGCCTTCATGTCTTATAATCCTCTTAGGTATAGGCGCAATGTGATTGGTTGATGCATTTAATCTCAGAGCAAAAGCTCAGAAAATCTCTCTTGTTCTGAAATAAAGTACGCTGTTGAAAGTACTCTTCAAAAACACTTCCCAGCTTTCCTCACATATATTGTAAAGCTCCTGCCAAGTCATCATTTAGCTAATGTTTAGTGTACTAAAATGAAGACAATTAAGTGTTCTCCAAATTCTCACTTTCACTTACAGTGGGAACAACTAATCGCTAATTTACCAAATATGTGAATGCACAACATCTCATTTTATCTGGTGTAATAATGTTGCTGTAATGCTACACACACACTGAATCAAAAACAGTACTGATGTAAATGAGTGTGGTCACCTGGTTGACTCTACGGAGGGGCGACACGTCCACAGCCTGCCTCCTGACGGTACCAGCACGACCAATACGAGTGGAGTCCTCACGGGGTCCGCTGTTGATGATGGCGTTAACCAAGACCTGGAGGGGATTCTGGGGGCAAAATTTAAAATAGGTGAGAAATTTCAATAGTTGTATTTAGTTATTTTAACAGTGCCCGTGGCACAATTAAACAGCTCCTTTGTGTTTTACACTTCAAATTAATTTTCTTCACTGCAACTGTCACTGTAATCTGCTGTCTTTACAAAAGGTCAAACAACTGATGGATCTGTGGGTTGGTTAGATTTAAAAACTCTGGATGAAAATCAATAAATACCAAACTGACTCTTAAAATTGATTTGTCAGTGTAAAAAACAGGATTTAAAACGATGAAAACCTGTCCCACAGTATCTGCTGAAAACTTTACATGAATAACAGATCAACCTTTCCTGTAGCTTAGATTTGAATGCTGCTTTTCAGACACCTTGATCTGCTGATATTCTCTTAATCACACTTCACACACTGAGCAGTCACACCAAACAAGAAGCACAACTGTTGTAAAAGTCAGGTGGTACATACCTCTCCAGTCAGCAGGTGGATGATCTCGAAGGCGTGCTTGACGATGCGCACGGTCATCAGCTTCTTGCCATTATTGCGGCCGTGCATCATCATGGAGTTGGTCAGACGCTCCACAATGGGGCACTGGGCCTTACGGAAACGCTTGGCGGCATAACGTCCTCCAGAGTGTGGCAGGTACTTGGCGTACTTCTCTTTCACAGCAATGTAATCCTGTAGTGGACAAAGAGGTGATATGAGCACCATGGATCATACAGATTTGAACCCAGCATCGTTGAGGCACAGCATATGTGAAGAGTTGATGTGTCTGAGTTGGTGATTGACTGGGCCACAACAGACTACAGCCAATGAATAAGCAAAGACATTTTCCTCTGCGAGCACTCTAGCACACCAGGACAACAGGTCAGTGTCGAGGCGTGACTCTAGCCTCGCTTAATGAATCAAATACTGTAACTTCAACTGATAACATAAGGCAGCTTGTAAGAACACATAATGGTGAAAAAAAATCTAATTTCTAGAAACTAAAACATAAAGTACTTTATTAAAAATTGCATGAAACAGGCACAAGTGGTAACAGGTCTCTTCCTGCTTACCTGCAGGGAGATGTCACCGATCTGGACGTCATCGGTGCTCCACTTGCCGAAGAGCTTGATCTCCGGGGACTCAGCCACAGCTGGGGCATTCTCCCAGTCAGTCACTGAGGATTAAAATAAAGCAGGTGGTCAATTCAAGCTAGGGCTGGCCATCAGATAAAAATCAAATATCTTTGTTTTTACCGATTACTTAATATCAGTATTGTGGTGATACTGTGGGGGTGAATATTGACATCTTCACAAAGTATTTACACAATGACATTTTTTAAAAATAGTCTTCTGTAAGGTGTATAAAATGACTAAATGAATAAAGGCAGATTATAGAACAGCTAAGTCTGGTAAGAGTTCAGAAACTTGCATCTGTTTTTTGTACTGCTGCCATTACAACCGGGAAAAGACAATACAATAAAATCCCCCCCAAAAAAACACTTAGATATTCTAACATCTCATATTCAAGCCAAGGGAAAAGCATTTTAAGACAGCTTTACATACATCTGTTTCCCCCCTTAACACCACAAGTTTTGAAGTACAGCTGGGAAATGTTACATTTTTGCATCCCATCACGTTGCCAAATATTAATACACAAAAGGCACAAATTGTAGTTTGTTGTCTGGTTGATCTGGATGACATTATGAAGCAAACTGGATCCGTCACTGTCACATATTTCATCAGTTCTTCACCATGTAACAATTAACTACACTGATTCAGCTTCATTGCAAAGCCATACCCGTTTTCACGCTAACCTACCCGACAGTGCATTCACACCATGAGACAGACAAATGCCAAAATGTAATTAAACATCACCTAAAAAAATAAACGTTATGTCAGAAATTGGATAAAACAGCGACATTCTCACAGCAGGGCCCGAGCTGAAGCCTGCTTCCCCAAAGTTAACCTAACATTAGCAACCTGTCAGCAGAAAGGCTAACGACCTCTCTAAACTAGCGACATTTTACAATAATAATACGTGGTGGTATTTTCTACTTTTCTAACGCACTCGCAGTAAGGATATGATCGCAGCTGTTAGTGAAATAAAGTACTGGGAGTGTGATCTATCGAGGTGGCTCATCAACATGCCGCATCCACATGTGCTAACAAGCTAGCCACATGCTAACGCTCAGCGCCGTTGTGCTCGCAGGACACTTCAAATAAAACATAAAGAGCAAACTGAGATGTTTTGCTCATATTTCTTGGGTAACGGGAGTCAATACCGCTTCTAATTATCCGAGGATAATGTTTTTGAAGACATATGAAGGGAGTAAAAGGTGAATTTTTCACTCACTTGTGTCTGCCGTTCTGTACCACACTTCTCTGAGACGGAAAAGGGCCTTTTCGAGGCGCTGCGTGCAGATATCCGGTGAGCTGGCGGGCTACTTCCTGTACGCAAGGCATCTATGGAATTGTAGTTTATTTTCTTTCTTCTTTTTTAAAGATGGCTCTGATCGAAGGGAGCGGAGATTTTAAAACGTAATGGCAATAACAGGCTACACTGATGATGACTGAAAATAATTCATCAGCATTTCTAATTTTAATTTTGTTGCTTCAGTTTGTTTTTATGTTTTTAAAATTAATTTTCTGTTCTTTTTGTGTGTTGTTGTATTATATAATATAATATGTCTTTACCTTGTAGAAAAAACAGACAAGTAATTAATTCATTGATTAATTTGTTAGGTAGACTGTGAGACTGCATCTAATCTTTTCAGCCTTTCATGATTCTAAACAATGATTTTTAAATTAAGGTGTTTAGCATGTAACACCTATGCAAACAAAAATGACAAAGTAGAGTCTGATATTGATATTTGAGTTTTTAAAAATCAAATAATGATATCCTGATAAATATTTATTCTGTATTATAAACACACAAAATAACTGATTGTTTTTTTTACTTTTAAGTATCCCTTTAATTAAGTTAATGACTTGCAACTGAAATACACATACTGTATCTTATTGCACATACTACACAAATATAACTGTAAATACTAAGTGTTAAACTCAACTGAAAATCATATTTGTAGCAACGACAAATCTAAACAACAATCCAAATATAGTAAAATCATATGTTAAGTTGAAATAGGAAAAATAAAGTCTCAGTTAAAGTCTCAATATGCAAAATTCAATATGCAAAAGAATATCCATTGTGAATCAAGACAAAAAGAGATGTTCAAAACTGTCTTTTATTGAGGAATTGACAACATTTGACACAGTTTCATTTGCGGACCAAATACTGTAGAAATTGTAGGACACAGTCAAAATAGTAGTTTCTGTTTGAGTTTTTAAAAAACTGTCCATATTTTTATTTACTTTTTTTAAAGCAAGTAAGTTGAGCAGAGATAGGACATCCCTTAAATCCACAGTTTATGCAGTTGGGTTATTAACTTGTACGAGCATACATGAAACGAAGGATGCAACAATATTAAAATAATACTGTAAATCTAACAACTGTTAAAATCGTCATCATTTCCCTTCTTTTGATCTGGTTAAACATTGTGCAATGCATACATTAAAATTCTCTTCTTGTTCTATCACACAATAGATATTTCCATTCCTTTTCTACTTCTGAGAAACATTTATAAAGTACATAAACATCCAACACTCCCTTTTTCCTACAGAGACAGACGAACATGAAGGTTGCTCAAAGGCCTGAGATATCTAAATGCGATGGGAGGTAAAGAGCGCCACGTACAATAGTCTGGTGGACAAGTAAACACTAATATAACACTGCCACCCTCAGACCACTCTACACCCACCCCTCGTTACTTTAAGCACCATCACTAAAGGCAGTGTGTCGTAGCACTTCGGTATGGGACATTTAACACTGAGGCATGAGGGGAAAATTTAAGGCTTAATCTACTGAAGCTTCAAAGCACTGCATGATAATGATAATAAACATGATATTCATGGTCAAATATACTGTACACACTAAAAAAAAAAAAAAAAACAACAAAAAATGAAAGACTAAAAAGATATAAATTACTGCATCATAAGATGAGCAGGGCAGTGACTCTGTACATGTAGACAAGATGACAGAACGTCGCTCAGGCACTGTTGTGTCGTGTGGTGTTTTGAGGTATGTGTGACCAAACACACAAACACACACACACACACACACACACACGGATATATACTGTATGTATGTGGGCTCTGTATTTTAACGCTTTCATACAAATTAAAGGGGCATTCCACCAATTTTTTTTACACGTCAAGAGCAGTCATGAGGGACTAATCAGCCTGTGAAAACACCAAAATGTCTCTCAGCCTTTTCCACATTGATTTTTAACCCTTCCCTTTGTAATATGTCTCTTAGAAATCCCTCTACGTCACTGACATGCAACAGTAAATTACTTTAGAGGTGCTGGTAGGTGGATTTTGTTGCCTTTGGACAGGGCCAGGTCAGTCATTTTCCTATGTTTTCAGTCTTTATGCTAAGCTAAGCGGCTGCTGGCTGAAGCTTCACATTCACCATACAGACATGAGAGTGGTGTCTGTCCTCAAAGCAAATAAGTGTGCTTCCCAAAATATCAAACTATTCCTTTTTAAAGCAACACTGTGGTTACTAAGATGAGCGTAAAAAACAGAATGCATCTACAGAAAGTACGATTACAAAGTAATTTCTAACAACTGTAATCCAAAAAAGTAGATTACATGCTTCAGAGTGCACTCACAAATGTTTGTGAGTGCACTTTACAGTGGTTGTAGAGGCAGACTTTCACATGGTGGAAGTTAAAGGAATACTTCACTCGCAATGTGACGTTGATGTATCAGTGACTCACCGCGTGTTACCTTGGATACAGGAAGACGTATGTGTTTGGAAAGTACGACAGGCGCAATGAGACTTGGGTTACACTGCATAAGTTGTGTGAGAGTATGTAAACGGATGCTTTGATATAGTTTTGCTGTTGTTAAAAAAGGTCTCCAATGACTTTCATGAAGAATATTTCCCTTTTGTGGATTCTCTGTTCATTGTTGAGAAATACCAGAAAAACAAAGCTTTCATCACAAATTCAACATAACAGGATGAGTTATTGATATACAAATGGTCATTTTGCAGGTTAAGTATTCCTTTGAGAGCTTATAAAACTGCAGGGCGTGTATCTGCATGTGTGTGTGTGTGTGTGTGTGTGTGTGTGTGTATGTGTGTGTTTATGCTGTAAAAGAGTTCTGTTTTACACCAGCCACTTCTCCATGCACAAGTGGAACACCGTCTCATTCGAGTGCCAGTACACGTGTTCAACGCCGGGAACAGAACAGATGATCAGGTCTCCACGGGCCCCCAGCGTCTTCAGACCAAAAACGTCACTTAAATACAACTGAAACAGGAAAAAAATGTTTAAGAGCATGCTCTTCTCCTTCTCCCTGTCAATATTTTTTACATTTTCAGTTTGGATATATTATCCAAACACAATATAACTGAAGAATGATAAGACATCTTACATGGACGTGAGATAAAATCTTTGTATAGTTTATTTATTTTATATATTACGTTCAGTTACATTACATAAACCTGCAGATTTAAAGGGACAGTTCATCCACAACTCAAAACTATATATTTTCCCTCTTACCTGTGGTGCTGTTTATCAATATTCTAAATTGTTTTGGTGTGGGTTGCTGAGTGTTGGAGATATGGACTCATTTGAAGTATTGCAAACAAAGAACTGAATCTTTTGTCCCAATCTGACAAATAACGTCTGTCATAGAAAAAAGGTTACCTTCCTTAATCACAACAAGACATTTAACTAAAGTGTAGCCTTTAGAACATAATATAAAGAACAATAAAACATGATTGCTTTAGTGTGAGCTGCTGAATGTTGGAGATACCGGCCGTACAGATGTCTGCCTTCTCTCTAATATAATGGACACGATGGCACTCAGCTTGCTGTGTTAAAACCGCTGATGTATGACAGATGTTATTTGTCAAATTGGGACCGAAGACTCAGTTCTTTGCTTGCAATACGTCTTAGGAGTCGACTAATATCAGACTATTTGTAATGATCCCAGGGGACTGACATAAACAGTGTTGCGCATGTGCGTCTGTTGTGCTGTGTGACTTTCACTCACATCCTGTTGCTGCATCTCGACGACAGTCTCGTTGTCGTCATAAAAGCCAAACTGACTGGAAATCATAAGAGAGGCAGAAAAATGTGTGAGCGTCACATGAGAGTCATCTGATCAGACACAGTCATAAAAACATTTCATAGCATAGTAATGTGTGAACTGAGCATGCAAAGTGTCATGTGACACCAGAAAACAGACGCTGTTGATAACTCAGTGTGTATAAATCAAAGTGAACTGGAAAAATAATCCCTCAGCAGAGAAAGGACTGTAATCTCAACATGTGGTCTGGCTTTGATCAGAGGTTCACAAGTGCATGAATAATACTCATTAAATTAATTAACTCTGAAGTTTCAGAGACATTTCAGCACAGGGGTCAGTTTCATGTTACTGTGTGCCTCAAGTGTTTATAATAGAAACATTTTAATGCATTAAAATGACACCCAGACTTTCTCTATCAAAGTGCCAAATATTCCAGTGCTGATTTTGTCCAACAAAACTACATGTGCAGAATGTCAAAGATTACTTTATAATTGTTTTGTTAAAAAAAAAAAAACATTATTACATGAAATCATATGTCAGATCAAAAGACCATAAGCATGAAAATATTTGTAATAAACTGAATCAGACAGCAGATGAACTCACCTCGACTGCCAGGGAGTGATGACTCCATCGTCTGGTCCTCCGATCAACACCAGCTTTTTGATTTTTAGGAAGTTCTTCTTCCATTCTGAGATCGAGACATAAAACACAGTGAATACACCCATACGACCTGCTGTGATGCCATAAAGTCTAGCTTAACCTCACAGTTCAAATACCTTTGGTCTAAAGTGTTGCATTTAATGTGTGTGTTCTGTATCTTTAATCTTATTTTACTCTCCTTTTTCTCATTTTTATAGTTTTTTTAATCTGTTTTCTTACTTCTCAGTCTTTCTAATCGCTGCTGTAACGTGTGAATTTCCCTACTGGGATGAATAAATTCTTATTTTATCTTAAGTGATGTTTGTTGATGTTTGTCTGCTCTAAAGATCATTTTCCAGGGTTTCCAGACATTTTCAGTGATCACAAAGCTGCTATGACGGACAGGGATGGCACCATACAATAACACGTTCCTGTCTGTGGACTTCTGATTTCAAAGACGTGCAGTTTGGTTATAAATTATCTATGAAATTGTCTCTTACATACTTGGAAATTATGACCCATTGATCATAGAATAATTCATGCCTGCAGATGTACAGCACTCGTGCAGGGCCTGTTCCTAACATGGCTGCTTAGAACAGGCCGGTTGCTTGGCTTCTTGGGAATCGCTCATCCAAACAACTTCATACTGAACACTGCACTTCACTCATATTATTCTGCGATTCGACCACATAAGTTGTGATGCCATCCTGCATGTGCTACCATGTGACGTGTCTTGAGGGTTTATTTACAGCATTTCCAAAACATAACTGAGAGCATCTATTCAAAATACTTTCGTCCATAAACTAACATGACTTTCAGATGGCAATGTTTTTTGTTTTGGGCGGCTCTGATACAAAGACTAGTGGTTCATTCTCAGCTAAGGAAAAATTGAAGAATACTGTAATCATTTTCCAGGACATTTTGCTTGTTCTCTCATTTTCCATGTGTTTTCCATGACTGGAAAATTGGTTAGCTGTTTTCTAGGTTTTTCAGGTCAGGTGAGAGCCCTGTCAAATAATGCCTGATGAATATCAGATAATAAACTTCTGTCAAAATGGATTTTTAGTCTGTTTTTGGAACAAAACCCTTACTGGAATATTGATCAGCTACACAAGAAAAAACTGTATTGTGCAAATGCACATCCTTGATGTAGCAATGTTTGTTATTAAGAAATGTAAATAAACAATGATGAGAACTTAGCTATCTACTGGCATGACTACTACTACTACTAAATGATGACTGTTGTGTATTCCAGTTACCTTATGTTTTCATTTGCTTGACATACTGGTGATGAAATCTATTTGTTTGTGATGGCGACTGATCATACCCCCTTTTGCCCTTTTTTATTTGGAGACAATATCCTTCTTTTACTCACCTATTTATGACTATCTGTTTTATCATGAAGATAAACACACACACTAATAGGAACATTCATTAAACTTGTGTGCTGACCTGTTGAATTTGGATTGGGTCTCTCGCTGTTGAGCAGAGCCAGATAATCACTGCTGTTCACGTACAGGTCTCTGTGGTGGGGGTCTGGAGGAGGAGGACAAACAACCAGTGTGTCAAAACAGCTTACAGTAAAGCTTTCTTATATGAAATATATCATCTTTCAATCTGTATTAACCTCATGGGAAACAGCACGCTGAATATCTAATTTTCAGGTGTGACAACATTAGAAATATAAATTATTTATCTCACCGTTCCAGTAGTTGCAGATAGAGATCCTCTGACCTATTGAGGTGTAGCAGAGGTGGAAGAGATTGGACTTCACAAACTGTGGGAAGAGGTACCTCAAGTAGTCTGTGTCTGCAGAGACAAAGAGCAGGATGAAGAACAAGCTTGAGAGTTAGGAGAAGAAACCAGTCATGTTAAACCTGCTGTAACTGATGTTCTGGCCACTTGTGGGCAGTGACAACAAGTTGAGCCTCACCTATCATCACCTTTAAGTTAATATGGCTAATGTGTTGGCAAACAGTTGCTTATTTACACATCCAGCAGTTATTGAGCACCTGTATCATCCATTTGGAGTCGTGTTTCTTGTCACCTGATGATTGTAAGTCTAATATTCACTCTCTTTAGTTCTGTTTTTGGCCTGTACCAACTCCTGAGGGAAATATATGACTCTGTAAGTGCTAAACTATCTTCACCAGCTTGTTGCTGACTTTGTCTGTGTGGTGTTTGGTGCTGATCAGGTGGTTAATGTTCAGTTTTTAGAGCTTTTCCTATGAAAACAGCTGTCTGCTTTAGACAAAAAACTACACTATTAGAGCAGTGAGAGTGAACCAAAGCAGTAAAATTGTGGGCCGGACAGCTAAACAATAACCTGAAGCTCACTTTAAAGATCTGTTATGTTGAAGGGAGCTGCAGATTCAGGTGATATAATATAGGTTAATTACTCCGAGCAACCCCTTTCACACTGCCGCATGGTTTTCACATTGTAACTTGATGCATTGTTATTATAAAAATATTAATTACAGATGCTTTAAACATGATCCGACCATGTGAAGTTGAACCCACCTCCATATTGCCCGGCCTGAGGCGAAGACAGAGAAATGAAAGATTCGACGTTGTGGTCAGGGAGAGTGGAGAGGATTCCTCTGCAAACCAGCCCACCTGTGAAAATGTCAACAACAAATATTTTTCATTTTTGTCTTTATTACCTGCTCGACCTTCAAATAGGGCGAAATAAAGTAATAAATCTTCAAAAATTTGCTGATTAATTTCCCTTTGAGTGACTAATCGATTTATCAACTAGTTATTTCAGCTCTAATCATAGTAACTGCATTCACTGTAAAGACCACACACTATTTTTTTCACATTAATTTTCCTGAAAAAACATTTCAGTTTGATTTTCAGTGTAGAATTACCTTTAATCTATAAAACAAAAAATATGAAAATGAAAGAAAATTTTCATTTGAACTCTAAAGCCCCTGACAGAAATACTACATATATGTGGTAACAGGTCGGCAAAAATCGCCTGTAAGTATTTTACATGTTTGTCGGGCAAACACCCAGGTTTTTACTGACAGGAACATTCAGCAGTTTGAATTACAGGCAGCTGGCCGGGAGTTTCCAGCTCCTGACTGAAGCAGAAATCCCAAGAGTCATAAAAAAAAAATCTATCTAGTCAATAAAACACTAGGAAGAGTCCTGTAAAATTCCATCTTTGAAATAAAACAGTAAAATTTAATGTTGGCATTTTGTTTCTGCAAACCACAGATATGTAACATTTGTGCATTTCATGTGTAGTGGACAAGTTGAAAATCTATGTTTCTTTTGGTTTTAATTTTCAATTTTAGGTTGTGACAATGCTGTGGTCCATGTTTGGTTAGGGTTAGTGAAAAAACATAATTCTTTGGCTTTAAATACCTAATTTTGTTGCTGCAAGAACAGCTGAAATTTTCCCAATGTGCCCTGACACCTAGCTAAAATACACTTTTTTTTGGCCACAAACACGACTGGAAGTGTCCTGACGTCTTACTAAAACTACCCGTTTTTTCACCCCTAATATGAATGGAAATGTTTAATTTCAAAATACCCTGTTGTGTCGCCACAGACACAGCTGGAACTGTCTGTAAAAAATAACTTTTGTAAACACAAATGTAACTGGAAATGTCCTGACATCTTGTTAAAAATAAAACTGTTTGCTAGTCTTGAACAGTCTGTTGCTGTCTGCTGCTTGGCCGCCATCTTGCCTAGGTGTCACACAATCCACCAACCCTCCTCCTGATAAGAAACGTATGTCATATACACGTAATCTGAACTACATCTCTTTGAAGATGTTGATATGATATGTATAAAAAGTACAAATGTAACATATCCATATTTGCTGGCAACTGGGCTGAATATTTACAATTTACAGAATACAAATGTCACCTTGAGGTCAGTTACTGCACGAATGACATACATACCAAGACTGCTAATCTTAAGCAAATACCGCATTTATGTCTCTGTTTCAGTGGAACAAACACACTCACAAACCTTGAGAGTAGCAGATAAAATGGACCCCGTCCTCTGCATTTTGCATTATTGGGTAAATAGCTGCCTTGAATCCCTCGACCTGCTTCCACATGGGCTGCAGGCTGGCACTTCTGTCAAACAAGTCGATGACTGTAACATTTGTTCCAGGATGAGACTGCAGGAGAGAAGAAGAAGATGGTTACAGGCTCGTAGGGAGAGACTGGGTTTCAGCAGCTTCTCATATAGGTGCATGAAGCATTAAACAGTTCAAGAAACAACATGCTAACCTCAGCATTAAAAGCAACAGTAGCAACGCAAACCAAACCTCCTGTTGTCAAAGGTCTCTGGGGATGTTCAGCTACTAATCGATCAGGATGTGCTTTAAATATTGATGATTCATTAGTTGGCTAGGTAGAAAGACAGGAGCAGACTAACTGAAGCGGACGGATCGAGGTCTGAATTTCCTCTTTTGATTTTCTTTCCCTCCAGAAATATGTGTAGTCTGGTTTCAATTTTGAGCTTTCTAATAAAGAAGACATGAAAAAGAGGAACTTAATCTCAGTTTAACCTCATCAACTTCGCCGGAGACCCCACAAAAATTTTACCACATCCTCAACTCAACCAGATTACCATCTTTATCTGTATGAGGGGTGTGTGCGGGGTTAGGAAAATCCAAGAGGAAAAGCAGGACAGGGCACATTTCACTGTGCATTGTAAAGTGAATTATCACTGACAACTTAATATCTGAATAAAACTGCACACAGCCTAATTGTCACAGACTTAATGAGCCAAAAAGTCCAGATAGGCTCAAGATTTTCTGGCAATTTCCACACACAAATTCTGAAGAACTTTACATAATATTACAGTGCAAACTACATAATAATACATTTAAATGTAGGAGCTTACACTATAGCTCTAATCACTCACTTTCCTTTGGTATTGCTGCAGGAATACAGTTAAATTTACATTACAAGACAATTTCCTGACTCTACCATTATGAAAAAAGCTGACTAATGTCTCATGGCACGTATTGCATGTTGCAGGTCCATGTCCTGTTGATAACATGTCTCTCTGTAGGCTATAAGGCCTGCAGTATATAATGTATACCTCAAGAACAAAATGTACATACTTTACTCCAAAACAAATTCTACAAAACAACCACACTGATCCAGTCTCTCTCTCTGTTCCGGCCACTCACCTCGTTAATGAACCGATGTAAGTTTTTAAAATCCTCTGAGCTGTCGAACAAACCGTGCACTATGATCACCGGCTTGTACCCGGCCACCGCAGCCCAGAGACACGCACCGAGCAGCGGATACAGGAGCCCGGCCACCCCGCTGCTCCTCCTCCTCCTCCGGCTTGACAAAACAAAATAGGAGCCCTTCATTTTAACTAAAAAACATTAAAAACACTAAAAGGTTTACTAATTAAAGTAGATAACTTTAAAATAAAATTAAAATAAAAAAAAACGTATTTTTGGCTAATGAGCTATCATTTTAATCTCCTCTTCTTTTTCCAGGCTGCGGAACAATGGAGCTAAAAGTCCGCTCGTCAGTCCCTAAAATAATCCTGTGTTACACAAATTATTGTCTTACTTTATCAACGAAAACACTAAAACAGCTGCTCGGGTTTGCTTTGGTTTCTTTTGTTTGTTCCGGTTTTAAATTAAACGTGATGCGGCCGCTGTCTACGTCATTTCCGGTTCAAGGTCCTCCAATGAGCAGCGTGGACATAAGGAACACCCTTTTTGTTATACAGTGGATAAACAGTACAGTGTGGATATAACAGACATTATGTCCTCACTGTGTGGCGTTAACACAGTACCATTAAATTATTCAAATATTTATTTTTCTACTAAAGTCAGTTACAGGCTATTTGCGGTGTTAACTGTATTTTTTATCAATATTTTTAATCAGGAAAGTTACTTGCAGGGATTAAAATTTCTTTTACAGGATTGCCCTGGGCGCAGAGAGCACAGCTGAGGTAAAAAGACCTATAATACAGACATATATAAGGTCAGGGGCGTAAAAATAGACAGTGCAGACAGTGACGTTGCGCTGGGGCCCATGCGGTGCGGGGCCCACAGAGAGAGTGGGCCTTCCAACAATGTGTGGGGCAAAGAAAGGGCCCTTATGAGTGACTGCCGCTTTTGAGGTCTGCCTGTGTTTAAAGAAGAACTCTCATTAAATTAAAAACAGTGCAACAACAGTGCTTTATATGCCCTCAAAAAAGGCAAAGTCAGCATCTGTAAGAAAAGTATATGCGTATTCTACATATACTATAAATAAACATTAAATTTATTTAATTATATGTATGATTTCATACTTTATTTGTTTTTTTTCATATACAGATATGCAGTGATGATTGCTGTGTATTATGTATGTTGCCACTGTCCAGTGTTAAGTGTCAATTCATGTGACAAGATAATATGTGACACTAAAGCGTGCAAGACGGTCTGACCTAACAGTGTCTTTAACAAAGCAAAAGGAATAACAAAATAATTTAAAATGGATCAGATAAGGAACTTATACAGAAGTTGTATATGACAGGGGAGGAAGAGGTGCAAAACAAGGGAGGCATGTCAAATAATTTTTGAGCACTGGAGAGAGACTTTTTTGGCTCAGGAGGAGGACATGAAACTTAATGTTTTTTTTTTTTTATTAATTTGAAATACCCTCTGAATCCCAAAACCCGCTGGCTGGTTTGAAAGCATGTTCTCTTTAAAAACCATGAAATTTACCAATATATATCATAGACACAAACTATGAAATTGTCAGATTTTTAAATCTCAGACGACAACAGCTTCCGTCAGGAAACACAACCAAATCTAAGGTTAAAATGTTTATATTTCATCAGATTTACTTTTTTTTCTGTATGTCTCATTTTAAATTTCACCTGTTCTATTTCATAAAAATAGAGGAGAGAGGCTCAAGGAAAAATATTTGTAGCTCAGGGGAGGGTCAAGAAAAAAACCCAGAAACTCGTCTTCTGATAAATAACAAACAGTCCCTAACAGCTGAAAACTTGCACACAGCCTGTTGTGTTGCTTCTGCTTTTTTTTTCTCCTTTTTCTAGCTTTTAGCTTTCTTCATCATGTGGTATGATGCACACATTTGACAAATTTTTATTAATTAATATTCTGATATACATTCTAGCGGCACAGTGGGGTAATGGTTAGCATTGTCACCTCACAGCATGAGGGTTTCTGGTTTGAACCCAGGGTGGGGGAGCTCTTCTGTGTGTAATTTGCATGTTCTCTCAGTGTCAGCATGGGATTTCTCTGGGTACTCCGGCTTCCTCCCACAGTTCAAAGACATTCAGCTGATTCAGCCCAAACTGTCCGTAGGTGTGAATGTGAGTGTGATTGACTGTCTGTGTTGGCTCCAGCTGGCTCCAGCCCCCCCTCCATGACCCGTGACGACAAGCAGTTACAGAAATGTATGATGTATATTCTATTACATTTTTAACTTACTCATTTTACTTAAAAGTTCTCTGTGCTTATCTATAAGAGCAACTGTAATGCTACCCAATTTCCCCGAGGATCAATAAACTATTTCCGACTCTGCATTTATCATTACAGGGTTATACACACAGATTCCTGACAGACATATTAAAGGATAAGTTCACATTTTTTTAGTCAGTTTTAAAACATTAGTAAGTTGCCTATATGTGTATGTAAACAGGGTTCACTTGCTCCAGTCAATGCTGGCCATTACAATGTATCTTCTTACTGAACTTGTTAATGTCAGTGATGGGAGACCAGTTAAAGATTAGCACGACTTCTTCTGGTTTACCGCATGGCTGGAATAGCTCACTGGTTTCGGCAGGGGTGCCAAAACACAGGCACACTCATCAATGCAAAACAAACAGCTCCACCTTTCCAAATTACTGTCATACTTTCTCTCCATCTCTCTCTCACACACACACACAAGGAATTTACACTAGGAGTCATGTGATAACAGGCTTTAATAACCAGTCCTGCGGGTTGAGAGCAGAACAACACGCCCCAGCGAGGAGGGGGCGACGCCTTTTCACTTTCATTTCAAATTACTGTAAATACATTCTGAAGTTCACGTTGCTCGACTCAAAAGAAACAAACCTTGTCACTTCCTCACACAGTCACCATTTATAACCTGCTGTCTGGTTTTTGGTCCATTTCAAACTGAGCTGTTATCCCTCAAAATCAATGGTATCCATGAACATTAGTCAGTTTACTCTGATGGCAGTGCTGCAACACATGAAACATCAATGCTCAACAGAGGGTACTGGTTGTGTCATGACTTGTAACAGGAGTGCGTTGAGGTTAAACACAAATGCTTTGACTTGCTCTGATTAATGATGGAGTGTTAGGTTCTTTGTTTTGCTTTGACAGATTGTAGCGCGAGATGCCTCTTACATGCATCCACTGTAGCATATATAACGCAGCTTGCTCAGCTCTTGCTAGAAAAATGTATTGCTTCATCAAAAGTTTCTTTTTAAAAAAACATCAAAAGCACCTCAAAGACACTGTGGTCAGTCTTCAAAAAGTTGCTCAGATTAAACTGCTCAAGTGAAGCGTCGCATGCATATACAAACATCCAAAACAAGCCTCATCAAGACTTCTACAAAAGATTGTTTTAAGAAAATAAAGTGTTTTTTTTCCAGGTGTAGTAGAGTGGGTTTATCCCGTTGGACAGGAGCAGCTCTACACAGTAGGCTGCAGGAGCTCCTGGAGCTGACACAAAGTGTCCTTAAGGGTGAGAGCTAATGTCTCTGCATGTGTCTCCTCGCAGCAGTTGAAGGCCGTGATGGAGAAGTGGACGTGGTCTGCCTGGGGGTTGTAGCAAATGGCGTAGCCGTCAGGAACAAGGGGCCCGAAACACATCACGCTGTCGGTGTTCGCAGGCACCTGAAGGAGCAGAGAGAGAGATCTCCATGAGGTAATGTTTTAAAAGAGAGAAGTTAGACCAACGGCCACGCGGCTGCTGACAACTGGCAAATCAGGGTGCTTCTGTGTCCAGTGTGAACCCGGCGTTAGGTGCTGCACCCTAGTTTTATAATGGACAGGAAATCCCTGCTGTTTGTTCTAGCGTCATGTTGGTGACATCCTTAGGCAACATCATACGATATATATGGACATGAAGTTGATCATTTTTGAGCATTACATCAGTCAAGACACTTACGATGTGTAAACAAAACTCATATCACAACAAAATACAAGTTAACAGTATAAAATAAAATAAAAACAGACATCTGAAACATTATCGAACAGTAAGATGTGTGGGAGCAATATGTTGTATTTGACATAATGAATGTTTTCAACAGTAAAACAGCAATTTTAGTTAACCGGTTTGTCAGGTTCGAAAAAATACACTCAATTGCATCTCAGAACAAGTTTCCCGGGTCCATTAGAGTCTGGGTACCTCATTGTAGACAGGTGTAGACCTCTACGTCACATTAAAACAGACCTGTCTGGGTGTCCTTGACATAAAAACATCAATATCCTCCTGTTCTTATTTACCATTACTGATTGCACTGTATGTAAATTACACATAGTGTTGACTTTGATCAAGCAGGATGAATCCAGAGTGAGTCACCAGATAAAGAAATCTAAACCCATATACAGCAGCTCACCACACTGTAAAGGGGATGATAACACAAAATGTGATTTATATAACGAGAGCAATAAAATCCACATGAGCTCCTGTTGTCAGCAACATCATCAAAGCCAAATCAGCTGGTGGGTTTACAGAGGGTGAATCATACAACCTGACCGTCATTTATAAAAATACAGAAGGTAAACAGCTGGTTGGTGGAAACTCCCTGATTGCATTTTGTTGGCAGTAAATGTGCCACATTAAGAGAACATCACATGCTCCAGAACGACAGGAAACCTGCTGATGACCTGCCAGAAACTCCATGTTATATATTCACAGCATCATAAAAGAAACAAAAACAAAATTCCCACTTCCTGCTGTGTCACATGACTGTCAGTATCTTCTGTGAAACACACCAACAAAGACACACGTACACACACAGACACACACCTGTCCTGTCCGGAGTTTCCAGTGTGTTGCGAGGCCATAAGCTGTGTCCATGAAGATTTTGGGGATGCTCATTCCTTCCTCGATAGCCTGCAGTTTGAGCCCCAGCAGGTGGTGGTCAATGCCGTGTCCTTTAAGTACCTAACGAAGCAGGGAAAAAAAAACTATAAGAAAGTGTTTATCAGTTAACAACAGATGACAGATGAAAGGTGGTTTGTTATTTACCTGATGAGTCAGAGCTGTGTAGGCATCAACAGCTTCTCTGAACAGTTGTAGCTTTGCTTCCCGCTGAGAAATAAAATAAATGAAACACACTGTGATTACATCTGTTCTTGCTGTCACATCATCTCAAACCAGACAAGCTTAAATCAATTCAGTGGTGTTTCTCACCGATACAGACGCATCATCAAAGGCAAGAATGAACTTGAGCGTCTGATTTGTGGGCGAGCGGATATACTCTGTCCGTCCTCCTTGGAACATCCTCTGAGAGGCGATATCACAGGCAGCACACACCTCGTTGTGAACTCTAAAAAAGGAACGCAGACACTGATTATTTCAATCTTCAGTCTTATTTAATATCGCCAATGTACGTTCAAGTACAAACTAAAAAAAAGAGATTTAAATCAGGGTTTAGTCTACACTCTGAGCCTAAATAATTTTTAAAATACATAATTTTAATTACACTTCGGTGGATGTGAACAGGAAGTACACTGTTGTCCTTTTGTAGTACGTTAATTTGTTCATGCAATCTATCTATCTATCTATCTATCTATTAATTAATTAATTATTTAATTTGCTTGGGCTACAACTTCAGCCCTATTTTATTGAGCAGATATTTGTTTACATTTTGTAACTCTGTCACCATTAAAATGATCACTTCCTGTTTGCAGTGTACCCATGGATGAACATACAACTATCACTAAATTACTTTAACACTGAAGGAAACTTTAAAGTGTCATGATTCTCAGGCAAGTCACAAAGAGCATCTTTTTTCTGTGATTTCCAAGCAGATTTATGGACGTTTATTCACTAAGAACATAAATGGAGATAGTGATATCTTCTGGAAGTGTGCTGAATCTAAAAAATATGTGTATCATGTCTCTGTGTTCAGATGTCACTGAGTTATGACTGCAAGAAGGAGTCAGATTTTTTACTTGTACTGCGCAAACCACTTCACATATCATCCTTTCTTTCCTTTCCTCATTAAAATATTCTCATGATATTTTTTTGGTAGTTGTGTTTTGTTAGTTTTAATTTGAAATGCATTGTTTTCACATCCACAGTCAATACAAAGGGATATAAAGGCTAGAGCGTGCATTTTACCTGACATAGTTATTGTTACCATGGTTACAGCTTGTCTGTTAACTGTGATCACACATGGACGGTGTGCAAATGACCATCAAAAGGCTGCTGTTACACACAGTCAAATATGCCGCATGCACAGCAGCACAGCACACACACTCGGAGAGGAGCCTGTGTTGCGTTCAGGCGTTGTGACATAAATAACAAATTCCAGAACTTGAATACTTAAAAAAAAAAAAAAACTTTTTAGACTGACTCATAATTTTCATTTTCAAGAGATGGCTATGAAAAATAAGCAAAATGCTTGTGGGAGTTCGGCTTTACATAATTGCAAACATGTTACAGTGAGATATTTGGACATGGAAGAGAATACATTGAGGGAAAAATAAAAAAAGGTTAAGGCTGTTCCTTTAATGCATTATCTTAACAAAGTCAGATCTCAACATGTCCATCTTTAGGTTTAGCGAGAAAATAACTTTTTTATCATGTAAATGCTCAGAGTTTTTGTTACTTATAAGTTGTATTACACATATTAATTTTATTGCTGGTTATTTATGATGTGTTTTTTGTATGTTTTCACTTTAATGTATGTATTTTGTTTCTCTGTGAATACTTTGTTAAACCTTTGTTGTCTTTAACTGCGCTCTATAAATAACTTGACTTGTTTTTGTACTGTTTTGTACAATATTTCTACTGTGTTTATTGTCTTGTAAGTGAGACAAATCACCTGCTCTGGAGGGACAATAAAGTTTATTCTACTCTAAGCGGTGTGGAACTGGGCAGGCAGGATGAGGACATTTAAAAATAGAAGACAAAAACAATGTGAGTCTGTGAAGGTGGATTTTTCCTCTGATGCAAACATTAAAACTAAAACTTAATGTTTCACTGTGTCTGACCTGTAGTAGGCGAGCTGCAGGGCGACCTGGATGAAGGAGTTTGGACTCAGGTTGTGCTGCTTGGGAAGATCCTTTCCAAACTTCTTGAAGTTAAACACGTTCACGTCGAGGTCGTTGATCAGTCTGCAGGAAATTCAAAAAAAGGTGATTATTCCAATGTGTATTCACATTCCAGGTTCATTTAGCTAGCTTTTTATGGAGCTTTTGTACAAATCTCATGGCTTTCTTCTGTGAAGAGGTTTCATTACATCACATAAGTACACAAGTAATAATAAATGTTGGCTGTAAATAGGTGACTAGTACCGGGGTTCATGACTCATGTCTCTTTTTACATGACACCTATGCTAGTTAATTTATGTAAGAAGGCTGTGAGATGTGGCCAAAAAGCTCCAGCTAAGGCTAGTATTTGAGTTTTTAATAATACTTGACATAATAAATGCCAAGATTGAACCTCTGTGCTCATAATTTGAATTGTCTGTTCTTTAAATGGTACTCAGCACATTTTTAGGCACCATTTTTACTGTAATATAATAGATTTTCAGAGATTATAAAAGGATAGATGATTATGTGTAACACTTAACTTAACTCCTATATTTAGCATTTATAAGCAGTGTATGAACATTTAACAACTGGTTTAAAACCCACTATAAGGACATTTTTAAGGGACTGTGTCCACTGAAGCATTTTTTCATGAGGCCAGTGTATTTTTTTTACATTTTTCTTTAATTCTTTGCAGTGGGAGTGCCACATATTTCAGCTACACTGCAAACGTCAGCAGCGTGATATGGCGCCAAGCGTCTATTCTGCGTGGAGGGCTGCACGTTTGCTTTTTTTTTCTAGTTACCTAGAGCTGGAAAATTTTAAACTGTGGGTAAAACACTGCAGCCCTAGTCACTGTCACAATTACCCTGGCCGTCTAATCTCAGTGGAGGAGGGGTGGAGCAAATACCACGAAGACCAACCATCACATCTTCCATGTACAAATACTGAACAACAACAACAGAGAAGATGTATGTTTGCTCTCATGAACCCACACAGACCAGCAGGTCCGTCCTCCCTACCTACGTGCTTCAGCCTTCCCGTTATCTGGAGGATGTTCTCTACCTTGAGCTGACATATTTACTGCTGCAGATATTCCGTATCATAGCAACCAGACACAACCAAAGTGTCTCAGCTGAAACTAGAATTACCGCCTCATGGTTGTACACCTCTGCAAACTAGTTAATTTGCATTTACAGTTTGCATTTACATCCATGTCCATCCATACTCATGTAGCCATGACAGTTTACAATGCTGCAATTATGGATGTTACTGCAATCAGCACAGTTTCAGAATGGGCATCCAAGACTAATGTCACTAATTCAGTATCTGACCAAATGTCTCCCCTCCTGCTCCTGAGTCATGGTGTTGAATAATGGCCAGAAAACATTATAATGTCACAGTGAAGTTGACCTTTGACCTTCTGGATATAAAATGTCATCACTTCATTATTTTGTCTTTATTTTATTTTGAGACATGTGTGTGAAATCTTGTCACAGCTAGTACATGAATTCTTGAGAAATGGCCATAAACATGTTTTCTTTGACCACCAAATCCTATCAGTTCATCATTTCTTGGAAATTTGTGCAAAATTTGAGGAAGTTTCCTCAAGGCAGTCTTGAGATATTATATTCTTTGAGTATGGGGCCCATTCTCATGAATTAAGTATGTATGTAAAGAGGGACGGCCGGACGAACAACCCTAACATATAATGCCTCCAGCCACAGCCATCAGTGGCGCAGAGGCATACAAATGCTGCACCTCCAAAGCTCTTTAAAGTGTTCCCAGCTGGCCATTCCCTGAGGAATGCCCGGTGTTTTCAGCTAAGAAAAAATGCATCTGAGGGCAAAGGGCCTAAGTGTTTATTAATGTGCAGTATTTGTTGTCACTCCTCCTATGAAGACATATTTTTATTACTACAACTACATTATCACAGTGCATGTGAGAAAAAGCTGATTCCATATTTAGATTCTGGCACCTGAATAACTTAAGAGTGGGCAAAGGTTTGAGGGAAAGACCTGAATCGACTTCTACAAAGTCAGTCAAGCCAGTGACAGGCTTTGTGTATCGTCAAGGTGACATTCACACAGAGAAGATAAACATGTTTACACTCCTGTCGCCAAGTTCATTTCAGGTTTGTTAAATTCTGAGGCAAAAGCAAACATGTAGCTTACATTGTGCTGTGAGGCCATTCTTCTCTTATCATGACGAGCACTCTTTAGAGACTCTACCTTTACACTCAAACACTGTCCAGGAGAATGAGCGAGAGGCTTACATATCCAGGTTCTGCTTGGCGTTCTCTATGTCCCTCTTTATCTCTCGGTCTATGTGAAAGTAAAGCTTCTTGGGCATCGGTAGAGGGACCAGCGGCGCTCTCTTTGGGTCTGGTTTCTCACTGCAGTCAAGAAAATACATAGTTATTTCCCATCATGTTATAAAGATCAATTTAGACTAACTCTGTGTATGTGTCTTCACTCTGCGTTTTGGTTCCCTGTGTTTACAGCTGCTCTGTCATGAGACATTTAGCTGCAGCTTTAGCATCTCATCTGTAACTCTTTGCCAGCGCCCTGTGGTCTCTTGTCCCAGTATTTTTTCATGACAAAAAATGCAACAAAAGCATCTGCCACATGGATGTGGAAACTCATCAGGTAAACATATGAGTGCCTCAGTGAATACAGACTGTGTCAGTCTCACCAGGCAAAGACAAGCGAGGTCAATATAGAGGTTAACAATGAAGATTTAGGATAGAGGTTAACAGAGTACTGCTTCAACAGGACACATTAAAGCCATCAGACAAGTGAACATTACTTTCATGTCAGCAGAGTCTAAATTTAACCTGGTCCACTTTGGTTGCCCTGCTACTGGCACGTAAAAAACAAAACAAGACAAAGAGACTGAGAGTCTTAACTGGCCCTGCAGGTTAAAGTACTACAGAGCGTAACTATCAGGGTTTAGTGGTAAAAGCAGAGCTTGGTTTTAGCAGTAAATACTTAGAAATTTAACAGAACTTTCATGTATGAAGTAAGAGATCAGACTGGGGTCGAGGAAAACAAAGAGAAAAGAAAAGAACAAGAGCAAAGCTACACACAGAAATTATGAACTCCTAGGAATATTGTTTACCAATAAAAGATAAAAATTCTCATACAAATGTGTCCCAGCTAAGCTTAAAAGAATTCAGTGTACACTGAATTATATTGTTCCTCTTGTTTCCTCTTGTGTAAGTGGGGTATATACATAAATATGTATTCATATGTTGTCTCGGATGGGTGACTAGACTGTTGTCTTTTGATTGTTGTTTTGGGGAATGTTACTTCAGGGTATACATTGAAGTATACTTTTCCTTTAAAAAAAGAAGGTACTGTTAATTTTAATTACTATTATTCTTGTTATTCACTTTTTTTTAATTTGTATTTCTTTTTTTTTTTAGATTTTTGTATAATAATAATAACAATACTTATTTTTTCATCATCACTATTACTATCTCTCTGTCTCTCCATGTATAGGGTTATTTACCTATACATATTTTTTCGGAAAATGGGCATTGAAACTTAGACACTGCCCTGAAAAATTCAATAAACAGAACTGTGAGAAGAAAAGTCTGCAGCATTTAAATGCTACAGGATGAATAGAACCAGCCACATGTGGGTTTCTTGTATATAAATGCTGTTATATTTTCCTCCTTATAAGTGAAGTAATTCTCAGTGAATCCAGCTAAAGTCCTGTGTTCTATGTGTCTTAGAAACACCATCATCAGGATATGATGACGCCTCTCCTTTATCTCACCAGTACTCCAGGATGTGGTGCAGCAGTGTTGCGATGGGTGGTCCCTCCGCTGTGGCTGGCTCATACAGAAGACCCCAGGAGCCGTCCTCGCCCACCACAAACTACTCAACAAACAACAACAAACACACAGTCAACAGGGCTGCATCAGTTAGTCTTTCCCTTTTAACACATGAATGTTGCTGCTGCTCACCTGCAGCGTTTTATCAAACCAGCGGTTGCCGCTGTTGGAGAACGTCCCGCCTCCATGCAGAATCTGCGCTGCCTTACGGCTGGCATACCTGTCAGTCAAAAATGAAACAAAATCAGCACACAAACAAACCACTAGTTAGTACATTTACTCAAGTACTGTACTTCAGTATAGTTTTGAGGTACCTGTACTGTATTGACATTTTACACTACTTTATACTTCTCTTTCATCACAGTTCAGAAGGAAATATTACTACTCAACTACATTTATTTGACACAATTAGTTACTTTTAACATAAAATAACTTGTGATAAGCTCATATGATAAGATGCAGTACTATACTACTAATGTACCCTGTCGTATACAAACTGTCTACACGTTGACAAACTACAACATTAAAATGCTCTCACGTGTATTTATTAGTGATATAAACAGAATATTATAATATCCTATAATAATATAAGACTTTCTTCATAATGTGTACTTTTAATAGTGTACCTTTACTTGAGGAACTTTGAGTACATTTTGCTCCATTTTTAATTGAGTATTTTTAGACGATGGTATTCCTACTTTTACACAACTAAGGGATCTAAATACTTCCTCCACCACTGCAAAATTATTTAAGATTGACATTAAAATCTGAGTGTAACAGTAATTCAATAAAAAAGAAGCAGCAACTACGACGACGTATCAGATGGAGGAAGTGACAAATGTTCGTTGTTGCTTAAGAGCCAAATGTCAACAGACAGCACAATGATATCTGAACACACACACACAGGATTGCACAATGTGTTTAGCAAACACAGAAATACCTGAATGTGTATTTTGAGACAGAGGATGGAGACAAAGAGTCAGAGAGGGAGGCTGTTTGTGTGTGTGTGTGTGTGTGTGTGTGTGTGTGTGTGTGTGTGTGTGTGTGAGAGAGAGAGAGTGAGTGTGCATACTTTTCATCAGATATCCTCATGACTGGAGAATCCAAACACAAGGAGAAAAGCCCCGTCTCTATCATCCGCACTGATTCCTTGTTCAGTTTATCTGAGTCACAGAAAGAAGAAACAACAACAGGGAGTTTACAGTTATCAGGCACTCAAATTAAATGCTTTTTGAGACCTTGTCAAGATCATCTTTTTATTATTCAAGCACTACAGGTAAGTGTTAAGATATGTGGTCCCGTGCAGAGGTAGGTTTTCTATACGGATATGGTTATTACACTGAGTTTGGGTAATCTACATATTAGTGCACTTATAAAGACACTATTAGGGTCAGTAGTAGGTTTTAAGATTTCTAGTGTCAGAAATGTGGACTTTAACAATCTAGAGTTTAAATAATTTAAAAAAAAAGGAAATTAAAAGATGAAAAGAGTGAATAAGATAAGATCTTAAGGCAATTAAGAGTTCACTATTCAAATAGAAGACCATTTAATGACTTTTACGGCCTTTTATTATAACAAAAAAAAAACAATTTTAGACCTTTTAAGGACCTGAAGGCACCCTGAAAAAAGGGAAAAAGACAAAAACATAAAAACAAACTGAGTATTTAAACATTTTAAGATCCAATTAGGTGCCATATGTTCCATATAAAATTATTACTGTGCCAAAACAAACAAGCTTTGACTACATTTATCTTCCTTAAAAGTCTTGTTGTGATCCTGTGTGAGCCTGAAACATGTCTTTTCTGACATTTACATATTTTTACTCAATCGAATTGTTGATACTCACAAATTAAGTACAAATCACACACACAGTGCAACACCTCTGACCACAGCACTACAAGTTTCAGACTGATTTCCAGTTCACTTCAGCGTGGTGCAAGAAAACGATTTCAGATGCCTAAAACGTGCCTGAGGTATGTCACCAATCCAGCACAGTGATCAATAAATCAGCATTCTTTGCGCATTCCTTTTAGCGGATCTGGCAACGCAGAGAAGAGCATTCTGAAACTCTTCCCTGATGGTGCATTTAAGGAAGCTCAGACATCCAAGATCTACACTCTCAAGTCGTGTCCTTTGTTTGTCCTTTGCTCATCATGCTCATCAGTTAAGGTGAAATAAAAGCCAACCCCAGGTTCACTTTCGTGTGGCGTTTCGCCCTCTCTATATTTGCATTTTTTCTACACCTGTGTCTCTTGGATGCCTGCTGCTTGCAGTCTGTAAAACGTATTAAGTGTATTTTTTTGGCAAAATGGAAGTTATCACTGTATTTACATGTGTGATTCCACTAAATCATTCCAGTCCATAACACATTGTCTTCACTTAGATTTCATCTCAACTTCATCATTTTATCCCATTAGACATTAGTTTGACATCATGTCATAATTACCACATATATTATTGAGTTATGGCCAAAAACGTGATTTTTTTTGTGGTCATAGTGACTTAAAAAATGATTAATCAGTTCATCCTTGAGTCCAAGTGGACGTTTGTTCCAATTCTGAAGAAACGGCCTCAAGATGTTCCTCAGATATTGACGACAAGCAACCCAAAAACATAATGCCTCCAGACACAGCTGTCGCCGACACAGACGCATAAAAAGGTTCGATGGCAACTCTGTTATCGACCGCTTGTAGTTAATAGGTTAAAACATGCAAATTGTTGTAGTTCATTTGGATATACAGATAAAGCCTCATGCAGATGACAGCTATGTACATCATCCAGAGTCCTTCACCGGGGCAGGTAACTCACTAAAAAGCTGTGTCTGCAGACATCAGGTTAGAGCAAAAGTGCCCGAGCTGACTGTGTGGACACCGAGCAGCTTGTGCCTGATCTGTATCATGCAGCAGACTGATTAAATATGTAGAGGACGTTTGACAAAGTATCATTGAGAATCAGCTGACCTGACTCAGAGCAACAGGGCAGTTACTTTGTGGCCAGATGATAAGCGGTTATCTTTGTGTCACTTTGCATTTCATCAACGAGTGGAAGCTAACCTGAATGAGTGCTTTGCATATCTGAATAGGACAGTATGTCACGCGGCAAAACCCTGTGTTTAATCAGTGGTCAAGTCGCACTTATATGAACGAGGCGGGGCTGAATTTTATTTAGAGATAATCATGGGTAATGGGGTGGGCCTGGTGCTGAGCTTTGCAGGTGTGGGTTTGAAAAACTGGACCTGTGCAGGACTCTGAGGTTTCTGTGATTTACTTTTCCTCAGCCGGTTGTAGGCTGCTCCCCAGGTGTGACGGTGCTCGCTGGTCAGGATGCCCATCGGCTCTTTGTCCGTCTTCCAGGACTGAGACCTGATCCTCAGCAGCTGGCCGTGGATCTGACTCTCCGTCATGCGAGAGCCGTCGCTGTTGTAAACGTCCAGCTGGAAGAACTAGAAGAAAAAGACACGAGGAGATTGTCTTTGTTACGTCTGTCCTCTGTGGATGACTTGATGAGAGGTGTGAAGCTTTCTGTGGTGGTCGCCTGACTTAAAGTGTCCCCTGCACAGTATGATATGTTTCCTGCTTATGTGCTTTCCTTGAATACACAGTCTCTCAGGGTGTGTTGTGTTCACAGTCAGCATACTTGCAGAGATTCATTTAATCTCTGGGGCTTTTCTCTTTCACAATCACCTCCCACAACGACACATGCACTGCTGCTGCTGCTGCTGCTGCTGCTGCTGCTAACCCAAACTGAACACTAGTTGACCTGCTGACACATTTCAGACACAATTAGCTACTATTTTGATAAGCTATTAGTTTTCTAAGACCTAAAATAAATTGATTATAGCAATCCTTACAGTCCTACTTGAGTTTAGAGCTGCAACAATTAGTCGATTATCAATATCTGATAATCATTTAATTGTTTCAGTCATTTTTATAGCATGAATGCCAAACGTTTTTGTGATTTTCATGTGTTTTCATATGTGAATATTTGCTGCTTTTCTCTATTTTTTCCCTACCTATTGACACTATATAGATCAAATGACTGATCAATAAAATCACAGGCATATTAATCAATTATTAAAATATCATAAGTATAATCGTTATCAGATATGATGACAAGAAAAGGTCAAATAAAGGCGAGGAGCACATAGAAGTCGATGAAGTTATCTTCGGTTATAATGGATCAGATTTGTTTTGATCCTTCTCTCTGACCTGCTGCCAAAAATCTGTCCAATAACAGAGCTTCTTGTGACTCCTGTTCTCAAGGTTTGGTATGTTTGCTTTAGGTTTTAAGAAACCAATAAACAGGTAGCACGGTAAAAAAGAAAAAAAACAGGTGTGACTGCACAAGACTCAACAAGCCTGCAATGTGGTATAACCTGCAGTTCCAAAATGGTGATAAATTATAGTCAGCAACAAGGAGAAGAGGAAAAAACAAATCCGACAGCGTCATCTGTTGTCGGCACATCCCACCTGGTAGTTCCTGACGACAGTGATGTGAGTGGGCATGCGTCGGGAGCGGCCGTAGTGGGCGATGTAGTCGTGTTTGGGGCCAGGGATCCTGCAGGAGGAGAAGAGGAGCGGATAGAGCTCCATGCACAGAGGCTTCCCTCGCATGTTCTCCACCGGCAGCTGGCCGCTGACAGAGAGAAGCAGACAGATGATGAGTCTTAATGGTTTTTTTTTTTGTCAAATAAATGTATATAGGCTATATTTCTTTTAAATACCATATTAGTGGATTCAAAATATAAATAAAGTAAAAAGATAAAGTGGCTCAAAGTTGTACTTAAAGGAACACTTCACCCCTCCACAAGATCATTTATATATCAATTACTAACCCATGTTAGAGCGAGTGTATAAAGAAAGCTAATGTTTTTCTCGCATGTTTTCACGGTGAACGAATAATTTAAAAATGTGGAGAATTCTCAATGAATTAAAGTCAATGGGGGCCATGTTAAACAACAGCACAAATATATCAAAACATCTGTTGACAGTCTCTCACACAACTCGTGCAATATAATCCAAGTCTCATTTATCCTGTCGTACGCTCAGTATTTTCCAAACACATGCATTATCACTGAAACTTTACTATTTAAAACACTTACACATAAACAGTGCAGGTGCACTATTAGTCTGTGCGCAAGACTGTTAATGCTGAAGTGTTTTAAATAGTCGGTTTTTATCTAAAATGCATGTATTTGGGAAGTACTGAGCGTACGACTGGATAAATGAGACTTGGACTATACTGCACGAGTTGTGTGAGAGACTGTAAACAAATGTTGTGATATGGTTTGGCTGCTCTGAAACGTGGTCACCTATGACTTCAGTTTACCAAGGACTTTCTCCATGTTTTGGATTTTTTATTCACCATAGAGGCACGTGAGAAAAACAAAGTTTTCTCAACAAATTCAATGTAAAACAGGGTGAGTGATAAATATACAAATCGTTATTTGAAGGGTGACGTTTTCCTTTTAAGTAGAGTTCTTGAGTAAGAGGACTTAGTTAAATTTATCCCTGTCTGATTTCATTTAAATATACCGCTGTAGGTCACATTATTGTGTTATTGTTATTACTGACTGAAGTATTTAATGTTGTAATTGTTGGAGGTGGAGGTGAACTTTTTATACTGTTGGCCAGTTAACAGTGTTGGTAACTTTAATGAGAAGAAATATCTAGAATCAGCATTTCAAGGTCTAGAATCAGACCGTGGCGCAGTCAACAACAACCAACCAGAGTCGAGGAGTCTGTAACACAGCTGTCAGTCATGTCAGTCGCTCCTGAACTGCAGTCAAACTGTGCAACTAGGCAGCGCTGATCAAATACAACTCATGATTCTCTTCCTGCATTGCCTGTTTTTCATCTCATATGTTTTCAGAAACACATTTCAGTGTACTGTTTAGCTGGTAAATGAGAACGTTTGCGACCCACCTACTAAGCACCGCCCACCGGCCGAAGCACTCTCTCATATTACAGCTAAACAGTACACTAAAATGTGGATCTGAAGACATCTGAGGTGAGAAATATGTAATACAGTAACAGAGTCTTGATTTATATTTGATCAGCGCTGCCTAGTTTGACAGATTGACTGCAGTTCAGGAGCGACTGACATGATTGACAGCTGACATGATTGTTAATTTGTTCATATGTGGTAATGCCATTAGAAGCATGTTTTTTTCCCTCACAAATTATCCGTCTCATTTAGAGCTGTGTGAATATGGTGACACTTGCAGCAAATATGACCAAACTTAACTGTTATAAGCGTAATCAAACACAGCTTTAAATCTACAACAATGCATCCTATCTTATAAACTCATGTTTAACTGTTTGTTACAGATGTCTAAGTAAAACTGGATAAAAAGAAATATATTTTCCTCCATAATTTAGTGGAGAAGAAGTATTCAGGTAAATGTAATTATTTTTTCAGATACTGTTGTATGTACATGTGATGGGACAGACTGTTCAGACGTCTGGCTATAGAAACAAAGTGGAGAAAAACACGAGACGGAGCTCCAGGACAAAGCAGAAGTCAGCCAACAATACTTTATCTCAGTCTAATCAGAGGCCAGAAGAGAGGGAACCACACTTTCAGATAACAAATCATAAATATCTTTCTGCTGTTGCTCTACAGTTGCATATGTCACCCAGGGTTGGTAGAAAGAACATATATAACAGAGACATTTCAGTAGTGAGCAGCTGGCTTTGCACAGATACTGTTACAGTGTTGGCAAATACATTCAGACACAGATTTAGCTGCCAGCCAGGCGAAAGGATAAAGCACCAAAATAGAAGCTAGAGAAAGTGACTGTAACACAAGTTACTGAAGCATGTGAACAAAGGTTGACAACAGTTTATAGTTAATAATTGGCTCTAATGACTGCAGCAGATTATTACAAGCAGCTGCTTTAATTTGCTTGTCTATACTGAATACTAATGCTCACTGTATTTATTCCTGCAGAGCAGTAACACTGAGAAAATACAGAAGTGGTCTGTACACTGTAAACTCTGAGTTTCAATAAGGTCAGTATGACATACAAGTGCTTCTTATCCAGTGGTGCAACATAACTAAGTACATTTACTCAAGGACTGTATTTGAGTTCAGATTTTAGATACTTTACATGAGTATTTTCATTTTATGGCACTTAATACTTCTAGTCCTCTGAATTTCAGAGTGAAATATTGTACCTTTTATTCCATTATTTTATCTGACTTTAGTAATTACTAGTTATTTTTTATATTTTGCAGATTATTTTTCATATAAAACCCACGTTGAGACTCTGACACACAGTGGATTGTTCAGTCAAAACAAAATCTCCCTGTTATCAAGTGATTTCAGCCTGAAATTGAGATTTATTTGCTTTTAAAAAGTTAAGTGTATTAGGAAAATTTGAATCTGTTTCTAAAAACCAGTTAATTTAAATAGAAAATGCACCTAAATATTCTTGCTGCCCGCGGCGTTTAAATGTCTATCATGCAGGATTGTCCGTTACTGTTTGAAAAAACGCTCGTCAGCAAAAGTGGAAGTAAAAGCCAACCTTAGATTCACTCTCGTTTGTTTTTTCGCTTCTATATATTCGCATATGTTTTGCTGTTTTGTCTCCTGGATGGCAGTCTGGCACCTCGTCACTACCTTTTAATAAAACCTCGACCTCACCTGAGCGGTGCGGGGGTACACGCCCGTAAACATCCTGAACACAGAATAAGAAAACACAAGCAGATGGCAGAGTCTCTGCAGAAAATACACCGCCACACAATTCAAGTGGGTCATAAGTGATGACTGAGAGGGATTACTTCTGTATGAGTATATATGTTGTTTTATGTGAAAATCCTGCTTAGTTTATGTTAAAGACTCAAATACCCCTCAACTTCGAGACTCTTCATCTGGGTCACATTTTGTTTTGGAAACACAGGAGGGGCTCAAAGCTGCTGCAGGCCCTTTTGGCAGCAACGTTAAAAAAAAATCAACCACCAATGAGTGGCTAAATCCAGTGCCAACTATTCTGGAAGACTGGTTTGGAATAAACTCAAAAATATTTAAAATGGAAATATTGACTGTGTCTTTGGAGATCCAAAAGAACAATCTCTATCAAAGTTGGTATAAATGGATCAAATTCATGACCCAAATACAAGCAAACTTTGTATGACTCCACTATCCCCCCCTTTCCTCCTCTCGATGAGAGCAGCAGAAACGTAAGCTCCCTCAGTTCTAATGCATATCGTAATGTTTTTTAAAGAGTGTGATGGGGATGTGTGAAAAAGTTAAACACAAAAATTGCTGCCAGATTGAGGTGGAAGTACAGATATGTATGTGGGTTGTATAGATGTGAATACACAGGTGAATATAGACGTGTATGTGTATAGATAGAGGAGTTAAACCTGTGCATGAGGAAGGGCATACAAGGGTATACTAAGGATAGGACTAAATTGCAGCCTTGAGCCATTATTGCCCCTCCATTTTGTTTTTTTATATACATATAAAAACACCGGGAAATGATTATATGTAAAAAAAAAAATAAATTAAAAAAAAAAACATCTACAGGATTTTGTACACTCTGTGATAATTCTTTTTTTTTCTTTTTTTTAAAGGAACTTTTAGAACTCATTATAGTGAGATTTTTCTCTACAAGATTAAGGTTTCTGCAGCCTAACACTTAATAATTCAGTTAAAATCAGCTCAACCTCGAGCGACCACAACAACAATGCTGCTTACACATTTATACACAAGTGGCAATAATCCTGTAACAACATGGCACACACTGTTATTACTTCAAGTACATTTTGCTGATAATTCAACTGCACTTTCACCTATGTAGAATAATGAATGCAGGACTTTTACACTGCGGTATCACTACTTTTACTGAGGTAAAGGATCTGAATACTTCTTCCGCCACTGTTCTTATGTCATTAACTGCTTTATTAATGTGACAGTCAAACTTACGTGTTGATTTTGGCCTTGAAGTCCAGGACGGCAGCGATCAGTTTGGATGCAAACCTGAATGAAGACAAACATGTTGTTATACGACGTAACACAGTTGATTATGTGCTCATATTCAGCTGATAGAGGTGCCAAATTACACCTAAAACAATGAATCGTCACAGTGCAAGAATCTCAGAGACATGACCACACTTTGAACTTGATAACAAATCATCTTCTCATTTCATATATATATATTTTTCCCACACTTAAAAGCTGCAGAGTTTCCTCAGCTCACGGAGGAGCAGGTGATCAGGTTATAAGGTCTTAATGACAACAGAGGTTTACAAAAACAAACAGGTGTGTGTATCAGGATCATGTTTAAGGCCAACGTCCTGACTGAGTTTCGTCACTGGAAACAAAGACACAGCACTAAAATAAACACATTGATTTTGTCTACTTGGACTGACCTGACGTGTTTAACTGTCTGTTTGACTAACAGCTAAAAACAAATGATCGACTTGATTATCTTCAGTTTATCATGACCCTGATAACAAAATGAGCTGACTACGCAAATCAGCTTAAAGGAACAGTTCACCCCAAAATCAAAAATACATATTTTCCCTCTTACCTGCAGTGCTATTTATCAGTCTAGATTGTTCTGATGTGGGTCGCAAAGCATTGGAGATATCAGCCTTCTCTCAAATTTAATTGACCTAGATATCTCCAACATTCGGCAACTCACACCAGAACTATCTACTAAGAATATGTATTGTTTTTGGTTTTTTTTGGTAGTGATTAAAGCAGCTGCTAGTGTCCACTCTGCTGCATCAGTGTTGCTGTAGTGTGTACATGTTGTTGCTGACTCACACTAGCTGGCTCTTCCAGCCATTATAATCTCTCCTGGGCAGAGAGATGGCTGGGTTCGAGTGCACAGGCAGCGGCTGTCTGCTCTCCAAGTACGCCCACTGCACCCACCAGGGTGAGATCTACACACACACACACACACACACACATTGACATTCAATACACATATATCAATATACATGTAACATTTGGTCTGGAAAGACTGATTTTAAATGACTTATATATTGTAGGACTTTGTGTTGTGTTGTGGGTCCATGCAGGCTGGGCAGAGACAGTAATAAGAACTTCATTCATTCATGTATTCACTGTGAACAGTTATCTATTCTAAGAACGTTGTGTTTTCAGCTCCATTTATTCATTTACCAGTTAGCAAAATATCTCAGAGACCTGTTTAAAGGTTTACACAAAGCTGGGTGGAAACTGGTCCAGCAAAAAAAAAGATGTTATTTATCATTTTCAATAATTTATCAAAGCTGCAAAATAGATTTATTTTCCTTCGACATTTTCTCATAAATTTCTACATTTACTTGAATAAAATTAAAAATTAAAAACAAGTGTCCCAGGTAGAGTTATTATAGCTTTGTGTTTGTCTTTTTTTTTTTTTTTTTTTTACTTTAATGTCGTTTTTAATTTTTGTTTTCAGTCTAGTTTAGTTTTAGTACGTTTCCAGTCGTTTCAGTGTGAATGTGTTGTTTAAAAATGTTTAGTTTTTGTTTAGTTTTATTAGTTTCAGTTTGAGGTTTAGGGGCATGATTTAATAAGCTCAGAACAGATATTAAAATATTCACTTTGTCAAGGCAACTGATTCACAGTCATGTAGACGTCTCTATAAACAGATGCAACAACATCTCCTCATGCTTGTCGTGTTCACAGATTTGACAAAATTTCCTGAATATTTCAATTTAATTCTAGTTAGTTTGTTAAGTGCACAACAACAATCAGTTACCTTTTGTTTTGTTTTTTAGTCTAGTGTTTATTTGATTTTAGTTTAAATGTTTGTGTAGTGTTTTTATGTATATAAGTATACATAATAACTTTTTTATGCATTTTTATGATTTACTTTCTGTATGTTCCCTAACTTTTCTTAACGGATGCTTTACCTTTTTACTGGATGTATTTTATGCTTTGTAAATGTTATTCTGTTGCTCGTGTATATAAATAAATCTTAACTTACTAACATGAAGCTTGTTATACTTTTTTAGTGTAAGTGCTCTTATCGTGCAGCTTTACTGAGTTTTGTGAATAATTTATTTTATTTTATTTTATTTAAAACCTAATAACTAGTAAAATAACTTAAATGTACTTATAATACATAATGTTCAGTCTTTAGGAGTCAGAGTTTACTTTTCTACAAGAGCTGGAGAGCAGGCAGTCTTTTGTTTTTTTAGGCCTGACATGTTGACACATAACGTTGCTGCTACACCCACCTACGGGTGCCTTAAACGCACCACAGCAGCTCTATCTGTGCTCTCAGGATAACACACCCATTTCCGTGTCTAACATCTGTCACAGTTCCCACACTGACCCAGTTCTTGGTCTGCCTGGCTCTCTTCTCCAGCCCCTCCTGCAGCCGCGGACCGAGGCCTCCGGGCCTGCCGAACTCCTGCACCATCCTGCGGGTGTGGCTGAGCTCCTCCGGGGGCAGCAGGGGCTCCAGGGCACTCAGGTAACCCTGCAGGGTCTGGGCCAGAGGGGGCACAGGCTGCGGGGGCACGGAGGAGGAGGAGGAGAAACACAGCTCCTGCCTCAACGAGACCTGGAGAGAGACGGATAGGTTTGAGGATTTCTGCAAAACTGGGTGAAATGTGTTGTGCAAACTCTGCATGTCAGCACACTGTGCCATAACTCCATCAAACGGCAGAAGCAGGGCACGACTAGGGCGTATCAAAAATAGGAAGTGTGCAAGTTATGACTGTGGAAACATGCTGCAGGGATATAAACCAACATGTCCACACAGTGACTCTAAAAACAGACGACAGCTCACCCGAGACAGCCATGCTCTGCAGTTTCCTGGTTGCAATGTCCTGAATATCATGTCTCCTTAAATCAGAAATCCACGCAGTGTTGCATCTGTGTTTCACCCCGCAGCTTTAGCTTTATGTGCTGCTAACTTTCTGAGTCAGATCGTCAAAGAAGAAGAAGAAGAAGAGAAGAAGAGGAGCGCCTTCCTGCTACTTCTTCTTCATGGTGGATGTAGAGTCCTCGTAGCTCGGTGGATCCTAGTTTGAAAACATCGGTGCATGAGTAAAAGTCAGCCCCCTCCGTGTTTTGTTCCTCTAACCTGCGAGCATGCAAAGATTCACGTCCTTAGCTGAGCCCTGCTGACGCTACAAGCCTGCACACGTGTTGACGTAAAATATGCCTCTGTAAACAGTACGTCCCTGAGCCGCGAAACGTCACGTGCAGTACCGCGTCTCTCCGCAGAGTGTCGCTGTTACACCTCAAACTCTCAGGTTGTGACTCCTTTCTTTGTAGAGGAAGTACTCAGCAGTGGCGGGATGTTGTTTACACAATATGTGGATGTAACTAAGTACAAATTGTACTTTACTCGAGTATTTTCATTGTATGCTACCTGTATACTTCTACTCCACAACATCTCAGAGGTAAATGTACTTTTTATTCCACTAGTCGACAGTTTGTATGACAGCTTTAGTTACTTTTCAGATTACACTTTGTTACACCCTCTCTGTCCACTGCATGTATCTAGATGTGTTGTTTGTGTTCCCTAATGAGTTGAGGAAATGTTCCTACTGTTAAAGCTAAATAACTCATCTCAGCTTTATTCATATAGCACCTTTCATGCAAACATGCTGCCCCAAGTGCTTCACATGGCAAAATTAGAATGACACAGGCACAAGACAATAAAATATTAAAAAAGCAAACCAACCAAAACAGAACAAACTAACATAAAAAGATTATTAAAACTCCACAGAATGAAAAGAGAGTGAATAAATAAATAAAGTAGAATAAAAATGAACATGAGAGATAAAAGAAGGTAAAAACCAATGGTTAGAACTTAAAAATCAAGACTGTAATGTTGCTCCACATTAAAAGCCAGATTAAAAAGATAGGTCTTTAATTTACGTTTAAGAATACAGCGAGAGCTCACCATTCTAATATCCAGAGGTGGCGACTTCCACAGTTTTCCACCAGTGCTTCTATGGGACACATGAGGAACATAAGCAGTAGATGACCTTAGTGATCTGGCTGGAACATAAAACGAGAATCTTTGATGTATGGAGGAGAAAGGTTGTTTAAAGCTTTATAAACAAGTGAAAGAACTTAAAAAACAATTCTAAAAGATACAGGTAGTGTAGTGACTTTAGCAGTGGGGTAATGTGATCCATTTTCCTTGTTTTTGTCAACACTCTAGCTGCAGCATTCTGGACTACCTGGAGTTTTCATATTGATTTTTTGGGTAGTCCGGTGAAAAGGGAATTGCAGTAGTCTAAATGGCTGGTAATAAAACCATGATCAAGTATTTCGGCATCTTTCTGGGTTAAAAAGGTCTCACCATAGCAATGTTATGAAGATGAAAACAGGATGTTTTGATGACCCTGTTAAAATAAGAATTAGAATTTAAAACCACTGCCAAGTCAGTAATATTAGTTTTAATGTGCTTGCTGAGGACACCAAACGTTGAGTGCAGTTTTTCTCTTTCTGCTTTTTGTCCAATTAAAAGAATCTCAGTTTTTTTCTTCATTTAGCTTTAAAAAGTTTTTACCCATCCATACACTGATGTCAGTGAGACAGACAATGAGACCCTCCAGTGCATCAGGGGCGTTTAGTGAAACAGAGATGTATAATAAAACTCCTTAAAAACCCTATTGGATCAGCTGCACCATCACAATGCTAAAACGGGGCTGTTTTTCTGACACCATAAAGAGTTGGCAAACATGTCTTATGGAATGTGATGCATTGCTGTCGATTAACCTACCAAACAGTGTACACTCACATAGCAGCAACTCAGTGCATTTAGGCATGTAGACACGGTCACAACGACCTGCTGAAGTTCAAACTGAGCATCAGAATGAGGAGGAAAGGAGATTTAAGTGTTTCTGAGCGTGGCATTGTTGGTGCCAGACAGGCTGGTCTGAGTATTTAAGAAACTGCTGATCTACTGGGATTTACACTCACAAATGGTTCAGGCTGGTGGTGGTGGTGTAATGGTGTGGGGGATATTTTCTTGGCACACTTGACCGTGTCCATCCCTTTATGACCACAGTGTACTCATCTTCTGATGGATACTTCCAGCAGGATAACACACCATGTCACAAAGCTCAGATCATCTCATACATGACGATGAGGTCACTGTACTCCAATGGCCTCCACAGTCACCAGATCTCAGTCCAATAGAGCACCTTTGGGATGTGGTGGAACAGGAGATTCACATCATGGATCTGCAGCTTAACATAATAAAAGTCTCCAAGATTATTTATTTATTTTTCCCCATTAAAAACATAAAGGTTTTTACAGGTTTTCACCATATGTTTCTTAAAGTGTTAAAGAAAAAAAGGACATTTTGAGGTCTTAAATTTTCCATGACACTTGGGAAACTCCATCTGCTGAGTAACACCATGTGACACATCTGAAAGCTCCAGAACACTGTGGTGAGATTTTTCTGTTACATGCTATTCGTAAGGTCAAGAATGAACTCTTAATCTCAGTATATAATTTGTGTATTAGAATATTTTCACCATGATTACAGTATTTCTTTACAGCGGGTAACCATCCAGTGCTAGAGAACACATAATGAGAAGCATCACTGTGATCAAAAAGCTGAGGAACACTTTACTGTAGCCTGTGTAAATATCATTAACAAATAAAAGAGGAGACAAAACTGTTCGCAGAGATATTTATTAGATTTATTCTCTTGAAGCCAGCTTCTTCCTCCATCATAGAAAAAACAATCTGCATGGAATTTATTCTCTTACCAATCAAAATATTAATATACAAACAAGAAACACTCTGTATATATTGTATTATAAATGTAATACAGCCGGAAGTCTGATAGCAGCTGTGATATGAAAATCTGTGAATTGTTTATGTTCTCAACTCCGCTTCCTCTCAGGGACTGTCACACACACAGCTCTCTCCACTTCCACATAGAAATGACAAAATAATCAGTTTATTTGTATCCATACACATGAGCTATTATCAGAGTTGTCACCGTCCTGCACAGATTGCACCACCCCTGTTCCTGCGACGTTCAGCACCCACTGAGAGGAGGTTTTTCCAAAAAGGCTTCAGACCAGAAAAATCAAATATCTATATAACTGATCTTTATATCATCTGTATGGGCAAATCCAGCAGGCACATGAAACAAGATGATATAAACATCACTCTTCTGTGCTGAGGCAGACTTAAATATAGAAAGTAATTAAAACATAAAAGAAACTATCAAACAAACTAAAAAATAAAATCTTATCATTATATTGCATAGACAAGTGATCCTTCAGTGCCCATCAGTGCACGCCTGAGGGACTATTATAGTATGTACCGCACTTATACATTCACATTTGTCCCCCAGTTTCCCTGAAAATAAAACCAGGTGAAATATTTCCCCCAGTAAACACAATCATGTTCAACTGCATAAATCAAACTGTACTGTACATGTCTTCCACAGCACGCATTCATTCTGATGCTAGATAAAAACAAAACACCACAAGGATTACAAACACTCAATTCAACAAGTCAAACTGAACACAACAGTAAAAATCACGTAAATATTGAAACGCTCAACAAAATGTTGGTGATCTCGTCACATGGGCAATTTTGGCGAAGTTGACTGGCTTCTACCGAGGACAAGACTCATCTGTAAGACAGAGAGACGGAAATGGAAGGTAAATAAGGTGAATCGAGGATTTCTATTTTATTTTATTTTACATCTTTGGAGCTGACCTCATCCCATTCACCAACAGTGACATTTATGGCTTTGTGAGGACCATAAATGAAACCATACCGTTCCATTTGCTCTCTAATAACATTTAACATTTTAACCAAACCTTTTAAAATGTTAACATTTTACATTTGGCATTGCTGCATTTAAAACCAGTGCTGTGTTGTGATTTTGAATCATTTTTATTCTTCTCTTTGTCGAGCTTGCCCACACTGCTAATATTTGCATAAAATCTGAAAACTGGTCAGTTTGTTTATTGACAGCTGGCATTCATTCATATTGTTCTTACTGTTGATAAATCCCATAAAAAGACAAAAGCCAACAGTGCCGATTAAACCAGTGTTTAAAATGAAAAAAGTTCCCAGCAAAATCTAGAGTGAGGCTCCTGCTATTAGTTGTTGTACCATCAACTTTAATGTTTTCTGAGGCAGCACAGCTGGTGCCTTGGTTAGCATTGTCGAGTTCCTGGTTCAAACCCGGGTAGAGGTTTCAAACCCCGGGGTGGGGGTGCCCTTCTGTGCGGAGTTTGCATGTTCTCCTTGTGTCAGCGTGGGTTTTCTCCGGGTACCCCTGTCTTCCTCCCACAGTCCAAAGACATTCATTGGTGACTCTAAATTGTCCATGGGTGTGAATGTGAGTGTGAATGGTTGTCTGTCTCTATGTGTCAGCCCTGTGATAGTCTGGCGACCTGTCCACGGTGTACCCTGCCTCTCACCCAATGTCAGCTGGGATAGACTTCAGTCACTTTAACCTCGTATTTGTTATATATGTATAACAAATACGAGGTTAAACCTTAAAAAGGCTCCATAATGTGCTACAAAACAGCTGGGCACTGTAGTTTTTTGCTAACATTACTCAAACAGGAGTAAATAGTGCATTTGCTGTGGACTACTTTTAGCTGTGGATTAATACATGACTGTTGTGGCAGTGAGTAGGCTGTTAAATGCCCCTTTTTACACAGCTGCTGTTCATTTTCTTTGAATTAGCTGCTAACTGCTGCTGTCTGCAACGTAAATCTCCGTTCTGTGGGTCGCACACATAACGTAAAATGTTTCACTCGTCCTGTGAGTGGTGGTGTCCTGCCGTCCGTCCCTTTTGCACAGACAGCAATATGGTGCTGTTACTACCTCCGCTACTGGCTTAAAGGTGAGACTACTCTGTCACCCCAAATTGCATGATTGTACCTTTTACACAGAAGGACAAGGCATAAAACATTCTCGCCTTGAAGAGGCAGTGTAAATGGAGCTAATCACATGTAGGACTGACGAAGAAAGAAAGAAGAAAGAAAGAAAGAATTCATTGTTGATTTTGGTCTTTTCATGGGATTTGTTGACAACAACAAAGTTATACAGTATCATGCCAGACTCATCATTTAAGGAAAATTGAACACAGTAAAAAATAAACAGACACCATCTTAGCCTGAGAAAAGTCCCAACCTATCAACAGTTTCACAGTGAGACATCATGAATGGCAAAACAATCTGAATCCATAATCTCACTCATCACACGCTGTGTTTTTTCAGAAGGGGGTGACACTGACCCACTCTCAGACCCCCTCCTGTTGCAATCCCCACGTTCCTTGTGCTTTTGGACACAATTGCTCCTCCCTCCACTTCAGCCTCATCCTCCTGCGCCTCCTCTCCCTGCGGCCTCTCGATCTTCCACAGGTCGTGAGGGAAGGGGGTACAGGCCAGCATGGAGGTCTCTGATGGGTACTCACACACCTGCTCCAGCTGGTCCTCGTCGAAACACACCTTTCCCTGTAGACATGAGTAAAGAGAGGATTATTTTACTTTTTATCCAGTTCAATGAATAGTCTAACTTGCTTTCATTATTGTGGCTCTTTAAGTAATTGCTTAATGTGAGTTCATCATCAGAAAAACATCTGCTGATCCTCGTCACGTGTTTTGCTTGTTTAGTGTTTTATAGTATGCTCTTGGGTCATTCTTTACGAACCACAACCAAGTAGTTTTGTTGCCTAAAGTATAAGTTTAAAGAATAGTATGTCTGATTTATGGCTGCACCCTGAAATTCTGAGATTTAAATGATCAGTTTTGCAAGTTAATGTGCAGTGTACTTCTAGGGACGTTTTGATCCCCTGATTTTGTTGCAGAGTGTGCGCTCCTCACTTTCACACTACTCTTTGGTACAGGCTGCTGCAGACACAGAGCCAGCTGCCAGGAGGAGGGGGAGAAGCTTTGCCTGGTCAAAGGTGGGAATTTGCAGCTCACGGTAACCTAATATGATACAGTGTTTGGCTTTCTGTGATATCTAGTGTCGGCATAAAGTATTGTTGCACATTTCCAACCTGTCGTTCACATAGTAAGCTTGTTTACTACACTGCATGAATATCACTGTAACGCTAAACGTCTCGTTGAACCCTGTTCAAACTCTCAAACTCAGCGAATCATCAAATATTCAAATTGAACAACCAAATCTGATTCAGCTGGGATAATGCACACTCTCAAACACTTTCTGTGCTCATTATACAGTAAATTATCACAGCAGTATTCTCTCTATAGCAGCTGATTTCCCCTCTTGTATGTTGTAACACGGTCAAATGTAAACAGAGCTGAGGTCTCAGCCTGTCGCTCTTAGATGTTTGTACTCTGTCAGTGTAATGTTAACTGACAGCATGAGGCTTAGCACAGCAGAAATACTTACTGAAGTACTTACTGACCAAACACTTCAGTGTACTAACTTATTGATTATACAGACACAAATAAACGATACTGGGAGCAGAAGCAGAAACTGAGTTTGGTTTAGAACAAATGTTGGAAAAGGAGAATGAGGCCCTTTCAACTGACGGATATTTGTGTGGAGTTTGTTTACTCCAAGGTCAGCGGGATGTAAACAGAGCCAACAGGAAACAGGCCGAGGGTCAGTGCAGAGCATCCACAGCGTGTCTTATAATAACAGCCTCCATGTGAACAGAAGTAAACACACCTAGAGGTGCAGAAACGTGTGACCACCGCACTGCACACACTGTACGAGTTACCGCTGCTTCACCCTGACAGCAGCTGTCTGCAGAGGAGTGCAGATAATAGCTCTGCATTAGAGAGGCTGGGCGAATCATGCTAAGGCACAGGAGGCTAATCCTCCCTCCCTGAACCCGATTAACCGAGGCTAACACAGCGGGACAGCAGAGGCACCGGGTGAGACGGAAACTGAAAGAGTAGAATAAGAGAGAGAAAGAGGGAAGTTTTTTATTAGCGGGAAGTTAGTATTTATGTTAATAATTCACCACACTTCTTCACAGGCTCGCCTGTTCAGTGAAGTTTCAAACTGTGTTCAGAGGGGTTTTTGAATGAGACTAACCCCCAATTTATGCTTTTATAATTCAAGAAGACTATTCAAATTCTTTCAAAAGCATGCAAGGGATTGCTTGGAATATGAATTTGATGGAGAGTCTGAGGTTAAAGCGTACATGTGAAGAGGAAAATAAAGGTGGAGGAGGACGAGGACAGGCAGGTCACCCCCCTCTGTGACATGATGGCACGGGTTCACATGGGGGAGGGAAGGAGGCCTGACGTCAAACAGACTGAAGGGCATCAACGAGAGAGCGACAGGTGGTCAGAGAATCACCGCCGTGAAGTGGCCACTAAAGAGGCAGCTAAGAGAGGACTGTGCTTATGGATAAACATTTTATTTATTTCAGAAGCCACAGTAATGAGCCAGATCAAGAGCTGGAGAAATTCATACACAGAGAGTAGCATCAAACATTAGTTTCTCTTTCACCCGTGTGTCAGTTACTGTAGTCGAGTCTTGTTCAACAGATGGTGTCTGAGTCGCATTTGGTGATTTAAAAGTGGACACCACGTCACTTCCTCGTGTCTTGTTTGGAGGAAGTGAAGACGTGTGAAAGAGGAAGTGAGCAAAAACATGCAGTGTGACAGGGAGTTTCTGTTACACCAAATAAAAAGCCTTTAATCCTCTCAGTATGACTGTCAATGTGCCATCTTATTCAGACCACCATCGAGTTATTTTCACTTCTTTCTCTTTCCACTTCACCCACGTCGAACTCAGAGTCGGATGCCTGCTGTCAGTAACGCTCAGCCGTGCAGTGGAGGGTCAGCGTGGTCAAAAATGACTTTGCCAAGACTCCAGTCTAACAAACCAACCCACAGCCAAGACGACACAAAGAGAGATTTGTCTGAGAGGAAGAGAGGGCTGACTCAACAAAAATGGCAGAATTGGTGCGAGGGAACAAGGAAGCAGTCTGCAACACACACAGTTACAGACTGAGGGGAAATAACCAGCAGTTTAACAACTCGTACATGGAAAGAAATCATAAAGAAAACAATGTGATTCCTCTGAAAGGCAGTCAGCTGCAGTTAAACACATAAATACAGTCAGATTCATCACCACAGGACGGTGTTATAAAGAACAGGCAGGCTATTTCTGCTCCCTTTATTACATAAGAGCTCCTCTCCCACTCTTTCTCAAACAAGGACTGGATTCAGGAAAAGTAAAAAAAGAGGAAACAGAAAGTCCTAACATGAACTTTGACTCCGGGGAGATTCGTTTGTAGCTCCAGTCGACGCTACTCAGACTGCATTACTGTAAATACCAGCATGGCCTTTGCACGCATCCACACAGACAAGCATGTGACGTTAGGTTAAAACAAAGGAGGAAGAAGTTGACTGCTTCTTTTTGTGGTTTCACTTGTTCTGACTCCACTGACGCCCGCAACAAAGGCATGAACTAAAGGGTGCTCTATCAAACACTTTTCTCTGATTATTACCCTCAGTTCAGGTGCAGGATTGGATTAGTGAACAAAGCAACAGTCAGTTTGCCTTCACTGTCTTCTGCATTTCTGTGTGTCAATAACAAATGTCCAAAAACTAAAAAAAAAGTCCACAGGTTGTCTAAAATATGCATGGTGAGATCATGATCATAGGGTGAAAGTCAAAAGTCTGGACAGAGTCAGACTGCTGAGGCAAATGGCAAAGCAGATGACACCAGGATTTTATGGCTAAGAATCAAGATGTCGTGCTTGATAAGGCTTTAACCGGCTTAGGTCGGTGTCTGTGATCGTACTCCTCAATCAAAAGGGATGTTCTCCCAGGAGAGAGGGAATTCTTCTTGACAACAAGGGAAGGTGATGCCCTCTGGACCACCTCTAATGAACTTAAGAAAGCAGGGGAGCGCCAGTCTTTTGAAACCTGCCGTAGTCTGACAATATTTTGAAATTCAGAAGTCTTCCAGTTTGCCATTTTGCAACATGAAATGTTATAATTACTGGCAGATGCAGATAATTTCCTCTCAGCTTTTTGGTCCCAGTATTTGTATGGTTAGGAAGATATTAAAGCATGATTTATATTTCTGTGTTAAGTTGCTGCCATACCTGCAGCATACGCTCTGAGTAGACATCTACACTACACTACACTTGTAAGCTTAAAACCTTTTCCCTCAGTGGAAATGAAACTCTAATTTCAAAGATAAGAAACAATGATTTATGAGCCTCCACACAATAACAATTTAAGTCCTGTGAGGAATTATCCTGGCTTCCTATGAGGAGAGAAAACTATGCTAACCTTTGCAATGCAAAATATGATAGGCTTGTGCCAATAACTTTAGCATGTTTTATATGTAGAAAAAATATGTCTGCTATAAGACAAGTAAGTAATGTTAGCCCACATTGTGAGTCACAGTGGAGCTGAATTTTGTCACATTACTTTTGTTAAATGCTGCTGTTGTTTCCGGCTTCATATGAGCAGAGGAAAATCCACTAGCCCCAAGGCTAATTTATGCAATGCAAAATAGGATAGGCTTGTGCTAATAACGTTAGCATGTTGTATTTGTGGAGAAAACATGTCTAGCAAAAAAAGACCATTGTTTTGTCTGTGAACCTTGTGAGTTATCATGTAGCGGAATGATGTATTTTTGTTTAGTGTTGGCGCTATTTAGCCGTGTTTTTAAGTGTTTAGGTGCGTTTGTTGAATCAATCAAATTTAAGTGTGCGTCACAGAAACTCGCATATGCGCAACTATAAATCAGCCTTAAGTCACAGTTTCTACTCACCCTTTTCGGGGTCCCTCCTTTCTTGACCAGACACGACTTCTCTAGATTCTGATATCCGCCAATCACTTCAATCTCCTCCACTGTCGGGTACTTCTTCTTCGCTGGCTCGGTCACCTGGGCCTGCTGCGATGAGGTCTTTGCAGGTTTTGATGCTGCTGCCGTGGACCCGGTCGTAGGCCCTGTCACTCCTCCCCCTCCTCCTCCTCCTCCTCCTGCAGGCTTTTTTGGGGTGATTGTGATGGTGGCACCTCTCTTCACTTGGCCTCCAGAGGCACTCCTGATGGAGAAGAGCGGGGGCGATGGGGTTGGAGATGGAGAGACACTAGGAGACTGGGCAGGAGACGGGGAGCTCGGGGAGGAGGCCGGCGTCGGGGCAGAATCTGAGGGTTTCAAAGTATTGTCCGGGGATTGGCTCCTGAGAAATGAGGGGGTGACAGTGGTAGTTTGGCTACATTTTTTGAGCTGAGATGTCGGAGAACAAACACGCCGAGGAGACATTTTGGGGTTTGATCCTGACGTTTCCCGATCTTTTTCTGAGGTCTTGGTATCATCCTTTACCTGGTGCTTTAACACTCCTCTGGGGCTTTGCTGCCCTTTTGTCTCTTTGTCCTTAAGAGGAGCGTTTGGTGACGTGTAAGACTTTTCCTGCTCTTTCAGCTGAAACTGCTCTATCTGTCGCTGTATTGTCTGAACGCCACAAATGTCCTCACCTGAGAATGCTTTGCTGTCCCCCTGCTGAGCGTTTGACATGATGGGCTTCACTTTAACAAGGTGCACTGATGGGATGTCCACAGTCCTCTCCCTCAGACACAAGCCTGACCTCGAGCCAACTGTTTCCAAGTTGTAGATCCGACTCATGGCTGCGAGGGAGTTGGGATGAGATGGCAAAGGGGAGACAGACTGCACAGGATCAAGAGGGGATGTATATTCCTCTACCTCCTCCTCTGAGAGCTCCTTCTCCTCCTCTTTCTCCCTTTCGTCTTCTCTGTTCTCGTGTAGGCCCCTGTGGCGCTTCAGCTCTTCTTCCACATGTTTCAGGGGGTCGTTTTCATCCTCCGATATCTGGAAGCTGTCAGAGATCACTTCGGAGGCAGCAGTGGCGCTTGTGACTTCCTCTCTGACAGCTTGTGAGTGTGGGACAGAAACAGGAAGTTGAGGGCAGGTTTTCAACACGCTGACTTCCTGCGTGACGTCGAATGCAGCCGTGGTTGTCTGCACCGCTGCATCTTCCTGTCCCCTCTCCGGCTCGATCAGCTTCTTCCGCATATGAGCTGCAGCGTCCCACTCTTTCTCTATTTCAGTTCCCCTCTCGTCCCTGGCTGTCTGAGTGTCGTTTATCTCTGCACCTTCACTCCCACCTCCATCTTGTGCCTCCCTTTGTTTCAGCCTCTCCAGCTCTCGTTGTCTGATTTTTCTCTCGCAGGGACTCGATGCGGCTCAGGGGTTTCCCGATCCTCCAGCTGTCCCTACGCTCAACCCCTTTACCTTTTTCCCAGTCTTGCCCGTCGTCACTTTGACCCACGCCCTTTTTCCTCTCCACCATTTCTTCTGCGACATAAAACACACTTCTGGGGATCTGAATCTCGAGGGGACCTGGGGTAGTCCCCACAGGTGCAATCCTTTTTGGAGATCTTGGGGTTGCATCATGAACAAGATTGTCCGATCCAACATCCTGATCTGATCCTTTGGTCATTTCATACGCAGTCTTGTAAGCTCTTTCTCCTTTCTCGTTGCTATAAACCGTTGTGTCTCCAATTTTTTCTATTTTACTTATAAGCTCCTCTGTGTGTTGGGACAAAACAGAGTGCAGGTAAGATCCTTGTGGCCCTGCAGCACCCCACTCCGGCCCCCTGTGGGGGTCTCTTGCTCTATTTGTGACAGTGCAGAGCAGACTGGAGCACTCTGTGAACGCTGATTGACTTTTCTGCAAAGCTTCAGGTGGGATTGTGCTTCCCTCGTCTCTCTGAAAATCTGACAGCTTTTTGTCGCAAACTTTCACTTCGATCTCTGCATCTTTTTCTGCACTCACCTCCCTTTCTGAACCTTTCTCACCTGTCTGTCGCTTCACCTCTCTCTCAGCTCTTGCTTTCCCGTCCTGCCTGATCGCAACTCTTCTAGCAAACGAGATTCCCTCTGTGTTTTTGACCGACGCCACTGTGAACCCCTCGTCTCCATCTGCATCACCTGCCCTCTCTGCAGCCCTCATGTCAACAGGCTCCACTTTCTTCACCTCGCTCCTGTGTGGGATGTTCCCCGCCTTTTCATCCTCTGTTTTTAAATGTCCATCTCTGTGCTTTCCGAAGCTGTCTTTATCTAACAGCCATGAGCCGGGTTTGACCTTTGCTGTGGTCTCTTTCCCCAAGCCTCTGACGTCGACCCAGGGCCCTACGCTCTTATCTGAATGTATCCTCTCTCGTGTTTTCTTCTCATTATACCCATCATCATCTAAACCATTCTCCTTACCGCAGATAACTCGATCGGAGAAGCTAAATGAACGCTTCGGTACACCTTTCAGCAGCATGTTCCTCTCGTCCACCTCAGATTGCTGGTCATCTTCATCTCCTGAGTCTTTTCTCCTCCCAGGCTGCAGGAAATTATCAGAGCTTTTGGATCGAGATGGAGGCTTGGGGTGCTGTCCGAATTTACTCAGCAGCTGGCTGACCCTCCCTCCTCTATCAACGAACACGTTATCGTCCAAACTGTCCTTCCTGTCGTCTTTAATAACTGTCGCCTGGCCCCATGGTCTCTCTTTCTCTTTTTCTCTCAGCCAAGACATGTCTGTCCTGAGCTCCCTGCCCAAACTTTCCCTCCTCCCATCCATGCTGCACTTCTCTCCATCCTCTCTACCCGAACCTTTCCCTCCACCTTCTGGACTCCTCTCTTCTGGGCTTGCCGAGGGCTTTATGATCAGAACCTCAGAAGCTCGGATCTCTGTGATGCTTCCCCCTCCAGCCAGGATCTCCCTCAGGTCCATCTTCATCCCTCTCTTACCCTGGTGCTCCTCCTCTGGCCTCTCCCTCTCCATCTCCCTCCATTTACCCCTTCTCTCGTCACTGCTTTTTCTGTCCTGCTCAATTATTATAATGTTGTCTGCGCGGATGGTCCGGAGACAAGGGACGTGGGGAGAAAATGCACTAGCTGGTGGATCTGTTTCTTTTTCCTCCTCATCTTTTCTGACTTTGAGGAATTCCCGCTCTTTCCACTGGTTGCTATTCTCTCTTTCTCTTCCTTGACTCCTGTCCCTGCTCCTCTCTTTTTCCCGTCCCTCACTTAAATCTCTAAATCTCTCTATTTTCAGCTCTATATCTCTTCCTCTTCCCGACTCCCCCTCTTGACCCCTGGGGCTCAATTTCTCTTTCTCCCTCTCCTTAACTTCCGGCTCATTCCCTCCTTCTGCATCCCTGCCCTTCCTCCATGCACTCTGCGTGAGAATAAATGGGTTTTCATGAACTGGAACGATAGTTTCTACAGACACCTGACTTGCTGGTTTTACATCTCCATCCAGCCATGGCCCTGAATCTGGACTCAGTGACATATCGCTTCCCAAATTAACCGTCACAGAGCTGTCTGTGTCACTCAGACCATCAGATGCAGACCTGACGTCCACCTGCAGCAGACAGACATCTCTCTCTTTTTCTCTGTCACCCAAACTGTCCTGCTTCGCCTTCCTCCGCTGGATGATCCCTCGCTTCCAGGCGGGCATGCTGGCCAACTTTTCCTCCTCTTCTTTCTCTCTCCTCTCTCGCTCCTCCTCCTCTCTCCTCTTTCTCTCCAGCAGGAGTTGTTTCCATTCCGGCAGGGAGGAGACAGACATAACAGTAAAAGGTTTTCAACAAGTTGGTTGCCTTTCTTTTGTAAAACCTCTGGGAACTGTCTGCAAAGGAGGAAATGAAGTAAAATCAGAATCATGTTAAACAGAGGCTACCACCTAAAATTTAACTTTTAGGGCACAATACAGTAAAGAATCCAATCGCCACAAGTGTAATATCAAGTTAACAGATATTTCCAGTGTTTACATAGCTCATAGAAAGTGGCAAAAAATAGTACAGAATCACATCGTGTCAGCATAAGCTTGCAGTCCTTGTTTACTTGTCTAACTTTTGTATTTTACACAAAATAACATCATCAACTTCAACAAATTAACTTGCAGCATTTCATGCACATGTAGCAAATGCACATTTTCTGCTTTACAGTAATATATATGATGAAAATGTTAAACTCACCAAACCCCAAAGATATCAGTATATCCTCTTCGACTTTGCTGTTGTCATCTCCACTTGTGCGTAAAGCGCTAGACTCCTCCACGGAAAATCTCCTTCGCCCACTAACTGTCAGATTAATCTATGCTGTCAAAACGGAGGGTTTTAAGACGCTGTGAGACCCGGTCAGATCACCCAACGTCCTGACTGTGCACCAAAGCATGAAAACACCTCCGTCGTCGGTATAGTAGTAAATATTTCCAGCCTCAGAGCGGCAGCACTGTAATCCCTTAATTACATTAAATTCCGTCAGGAGAGTTTAGTGGCACACACCATATTGTCGGACCTAAGAACAGGCGTTTAAAGAACACAGCCGTCTGCCCGAGCAACAACCCCCCTCACCCCCACCCTCGTTCATCCCTCCATCCCGCAGGGCTAATTGGAAAAGAGCTGGAGGTGGAGGTGGAGGGGTGTGTGAAACGGGCTGTGGTGTCAGCGGGACAGAGCACAGAGCTGCAGGAGTTTACCTGACCAGTCATGATCAGCCTTCCTCATGTAGCATCGAAAACGACTTTATTATTTACAGTCTTTGACTGATTTGATTGATTTTCTCTTTCATGCCAGGACACAACATGAAACTCTCCTGCCTTTATAGGCCTACTGCTTGTTACACCCAACATAGGAATGAGACTGGGACCTTGCTTCAACAGCACCAGTGAACATAAAATATAACCCAAATCTATCCCATAATACACCTGAAAATGGTCAACAAAAAAGCCAAGATATACTTATTGATAATTTAATGCAAAAAATGTTAACTTTGTATGTTTCTGCAAACCACAGATAAGTTACATTTGAGTATGCTTTGAATCTTTACCTTTGAACAACGCTGTGGTTAACGTTTGGTTAGGTTTAGGCACGAAGAACACTTAGTTATGGATAGGAAAATAATGTTTTAGATTAAAATACCTGATTTTGGGGACAACATCCCTGCAGGAAATACAGCTGTCTCTGTAAAAAAACAACTGCTTTTCATGGCACAATCTCCACAGGAAATGCAGCAAGGTCTTGAAAAAAACAACAAAACAATTACTTTTTGAGGCATTATCCCAGCTAGAAATGCAGCAATGTCCCTGTTAAAAACAACTGCTTTTCGTGACACTATCTTGGCCGGAAATGTGCAATATCTCGGTTAAAAACTATTGCATTTTGAGGCATTATCCCAGCTAGACATGCTGCAATGTCTCGGTTAAAAGCAACTGCTCTTCATGGCACTATTTTAGCAGGAAATGCAGCGATGTCTCAGTTAAAAACTACTGCCTTTTGAGGCACTGTCCCAGCTAGAAATGCAGTGATGTCTTGGTTGAAAAGGGGTTTTCATAGAACTATCCATGCTGGAAATGCAGCAACGTCTCGGTTTAAAGCAACTGCTTTTCATGGCACTGTCTTGGCAGGAAATGCAGCGAAGTCTCGGTTAAAAACTACTGCATTTCAAAATCATTATCTCAGCAAGAAATGCTTTGTACAGCACTGTTTTGGTAGGAAATGTAGCGATGTCTTGGTTAAAAATTACTGCATTTCAAGGCACTGTCCCAGCTAGAAATGCAGTGATGTCTTGGTTGAAAAAGGGTTTCCGTGGAACTATCCCTGCTGGAAATGCAGCAATGCCTCAGTTAAAAGCAACTGCTTTCATGGCACTGTGTTGGCAGGAAATGCAGCGAAGTCTCACTGTTTTGGTAGGAAATATAGCGATGTCTTGGTTAAAAATTACTGCATTTCGAAGCACTATCCCAGCTAGAAATACAGTGATGTCTTGGTTTTTCATAGAACTATCCCTGCTGGAAATGCAGCAATGCCTCAGTTAAAAGCAACTGCTTTCATGGCACTATCTTGGCAGGAGATGCCGCAGTGTCTTGGTTAAAAACAACCACATTTCATAGCACTATCCCTGCTGGAAATGCAGCAATGCCTCAGTAAAAAAAACAGCTTTTTTGGCACTACACCTGGTAGAAAAACATTGGCAGGTTGCTAAAAAAAACAGAAGAAACAAAGGGATGAGTAGCTAAAACACAACAGGATTTGTTGATTGTTGGTCTCAAACAGTGGTCTGCAGCTTGGTGGGTGTCTCACCTAAGGGCCACACCACCCTCCATGTCCTGTAAAATTTTAAGCATGCATTTCAGTGTATTTCACACAAGTATTTTGGGATAATGTTTAGTATGAAATAGCACGATTTGTTCAAATTATTTCTTTCTTCTTGTATATTCTTTCGGTATTTGTCAAATTTTTGGAAGGCCTAACAAATATAGCTCTTATTTCCCCACTCTTCAATATCTGAATCAATATTTCCAGGATCTGGATAATGATAATGTAATGTAATGCATTATACTAACAGGTGCTGCTATTGTTTTGTTCACCCTATTTATATCAGTGAGTGTAAGTTAAAAAACAGAAACACCTCTAACATAAACAAGTGCAAATAAATCAATCAATGGCAGCTTCTCAAACAGGTGTGGCTTGGCCCTTTAGAAAATAAACACCAGCACCTGATAAGACGACATGAAGAGATAAGAAATGAACATTTCACACAGTATACAGCTTATTACATTTATTTAACATGAACTTGAAAATACTGAAAATATTATTCGATCATTACAGTGAGGCCACAATGCAGAAAATTAATACAAGTATACACACGTTAAATCCAAGATTACAGTACTGTGAAGTCGATAATTAAAGACATATTTAAAAAGGGGTAAAATCCCGATCTCTGTTCATGACATTACTGCTGATAAGGAAATACATTCATCATCTCAGAAACTACATAAGACTTTTTTTTTCATTATAGCTGCAAATTTGTGAAAAACAGAGCTGCATTTTTGTTCTTTCTGCCAGTGTGAAGTCTCAGTGTCACATGTCTTTTCAAGGACAATTCAACTTGAAATTAGTGTGCAGAGAAATACAGCGTACTTGCAGGTGGCACACAGAATGTAACAGCTTATAAAAATATGCAATATAATAAGCAAAAATAAACTCAGTGTAATAAAAAAAACCTGTATTTGTAGGGTTATATTTGAAAATAGAACTTCTTAAACATGATATTCAAGGGCTTTTCAATGACTTTAAGGTTCCTGCTTATTTTTACCCATTAATTTCTTCAAACTTTTCCATAACTTTTCGCCCCATTTCCATTACTTTAAGTACTTTAAACTGGCTAATGTTAGGCCAACATCGCCATCACAAGGCACAATAATGAGGCTCTTACTCCAGTGTGTTAAAACAGGCATTGTAGCAAAAATGTAGCATCGAATATGGAATCAAAAAGCTTTGTCTCTGCATATACAGTAGACATGAAGTGGTAACGTTATCTGGCTCGGCTACAGCAGGCGTGAAACATGTGTCAACGCTGGCAGTCTGTTGAGACATGTATTATATTTGTTGTTCAAAAGCCAAACATTATGAAACACACACTTCCCAGGCAATGGTGGATAAGCAAACAACTAGCTGCATACGCCAATCACGTGATACTAGTGATGTTTCAGAGGTCACTGAGCGCAACAGTAGATCTTAAATCAGTGATACAAGGAATGTATTTCGCATAATGTGAGACATGTTTTGTAACAGTAGCTAAAATTGGATATTCAAAACGTTTCAAAAACATTCTGTTAATTCCAAACCTTTCCAGGCCTGGAAAACAGTTTTTCCAATTTTACAACTTTTCCAGGAATTTCATGACCATGAGGACCCAGGGACTTTCCAGGCCCAATTCCCTCAAATCAAGAACCCAACACAGCATTTACTTCGAAACAGTGAAGCATCTGCAGGAGACACATGCAGGCAGCAGAATGTAGCTTTTACTAACGTTAAAGGTCGAGTGTGTCGAATTTAGTGGCATCTTGCGGTGAGGTTAAACTGAAAATCCTCCCTGTGTCAAGTTTGTAGGAGAATGATGGTGGCAGACGTGAAACTGTGAAAACATGAATGGCCCTATCTGGAGCTAGTGTTAGGTTTGTTCATTCTGGGCTACTGTAGAAACAAAATGGCGGATTCCATGAAGAGGACCTGCTCTGTATGTAGATATGACTAGCTTAATCTCAGATAACAAAAACACAATGATTCTTGTTTTCAGGTGCTTACAAACTAATGAAATATAAATATTATGTATCATTCTGCCAATAGATGCCCCTAAATCCTAAACTCATGACCGTTAATAAGAAAAAAACAAACAAAAAAGTAACGTCAATGTTTAGTCTTGCACAAAATATATGAATTCAAGCATTTTCAATAACCCATGTCTATTTATGAGTATTTTATAAGACTTTCACAGTCTTGATTTTTTCTCCGCACATTCACAAACGTTCAAGGAACAGTAGGAACCATGACAAATTTCTCCTCCTAAATTTAATCAGAATTTAAAAAACTATTTTAACAGTTCACACAACGTCCTCATTAGCAGAAGGAACTTTGTTTCCAAACAGTGGATTAAATAAAACTCTCTCCCCTCTAAAACCATGTATGCAGTGAAAAGAAAAAAAAAATACAGTGTCAAGTTTGGCCATTATTATTCAGCGCAGCAGAGACCAGGCTCACAGGGAAGTCAGCTTCACACCAACACTCCTAGTTAGTCTTTAAACAGCAGTCAGCTTCACATCACAGCAATGAGAGGACCTTCACTTCACTTCACTTCTCCTTGTGGTCGCTGGTGTCGATGCTGCCCTGCTGCGGCTCGCAAAGAGCTGCAGCTTTCTGTTAAGCTGGACGCAGAGGTAGGCTAAATCCTGTTTGTCCAGAGAGTGCGCCAGGGCCAGGTAGGTGGACAGAGTCCCTGACAGCAGGAGCCTGTCCAGGGACAAGGCCGGCAGGAGCCACAGCACGACGCCCAGCTCCAGGCACACCGGGTGGCGGAGGTGAGACAGGAGGCGCTGGGCATGAGGTGACTTGTGAGACAGGGGGTCCCCTAAACCGAGACACTCGTAATACACCTGAGAGAGCAGAGGGGAGGGTGAGGGACACACATTGGGTTCAGTAGCAGCAACACGAGGAGATAATCTGTTTATGTAACATTTTTATATTTTGACTGTCACAGATTTCACACTTCATTTGATGTCATTTTTCTGTTTTGGCATCAAATCAAAATGAGGACATTAATCCTGGATGAAGATGTGGAAGAGTTAGCTGCTGAATTATATGAAATTATGATCCTTTTGATGTTCTAATCTGAGCCTGATGAGGTTTGTCTGGTATAAATGTATTGGGGTTAGAAGTTCAGCTTGTTCCTGTAAACACAGACGGGTCATAATAAAAGTCTTATAACAAAATGTATTTTGATACATTTCATGTTACACTGTGTAAATTTAAAGGGACAGATTATCCCCTATTCAAAAATATATACTTTTCCTCTCACCTGTAGTACCTGCAGGATCAGTCTAAATTGTTTTGGTGTGGCAAAAATCTCCACAAATATTAATTAAAATGTAATATTGATAAGTTACCTGCTTGATGCCCATCAGCTCAGAGTAATCGTAGATCATGAGGATGCTGCAGATGATTGCCCAGCAGAGGAAGTGCAGACTGAAGCAGAGCAGAGGGAACCAGATACTCCAGGGTGCGTGACGGATTGACCACAAACATGGGGCGCCAGTCACAGGCTGCCAATAGCGCATCAAAATCTAACACAGGAGGAAAGAGGATAGTGATGCAGAGTAGTACAGGTAAACATGTATATGAAGACCAAAACAAAACAAATCTAAATCTTGCAAAATGCTATATCGGAGTTGTTTTGATTTACCTGGAGTGCCAGTGCGGTGGTGAAGCAGTATGCCGTCCTGTTCAGCGACCCCAGCGCTGATTGGAGGGCCTGTTTGACAGGTGACCAGGCGAGCAGACTGTGCTGTACGATGAAGAGAGCCAGCAGCCCCACATCCACAGCAAGAGACCTGAGGACAGAGCTGTCCCGCAGAGCCACTGACCACGGGATGGAGTCTGAGGTGAGAGCAAATGATGGGAGGAGAAAGGTAAATTCAAATTCTGATCAGCTGTTATGACTGAGTTTTGAATTATTGTCATGAATTTTATTGGACATAAATTGTAAACTTTTTCATGACTTTTCAAGGACAGAAACTAAAATTGTAATTGTTATATCAATGTATAACACCAGCATTGTCACAACATCATTTTTCTTTTATTCAAACAAATCAGATTTACGCTCTATTCCAACATAACTCCAGCTAGCTGTCATACATGAAGAGAGAGGCAGAACTTACAGACAGAAACCTACATGATAATAAACAAAACACTGTCACACATCAGCTCAAATTTAATCTATGTTCCATCAACAGCTACAGAAAATAAAATTCCCTGTTATGTTACAGTACGTGGAAGATTATCCACTGAAGATCACTGTAACAATTTCATTGCACACAACAAAATTCCATGACTTTCCCAGGCCTGGAAAACAACATTGTGTATTCCATGACTCTTTCAGGGTTTCCATGACTGGGAACCCTGTCAAATAAAAACTGAGTAAAAAAAAGTGAACTGAAGCTGTAGCTTAGTCAACCCACCAAAAAAAAAAAAGACAAAATACATACACAATTGCGAATATAGACCATCATAATTGCAGTACATAGACATACATGCATTAATACACACTGTTATCTTGCATTAGTACACTAATAATCTACAACTACAGTTTTAGTTTTTCTCTGCAATACACTAAAAAGGAGCATCAGGGTTTATTCACTGAGGTTTATTTCAATGTGCAGTCATTTTGCACACTGTAACTGACCAGTTATGGTCTAATAACACACTATTATTCATGAATGCATTGAGAACACACAAGTAGTGTCTGTCTGCGAGCACTCAAGCATTAAACAGCCCCAGCAAATTTATATACATACATACACAACCAAGAGATTCATTGAACCGAGGACCTCTTCTACTGTGATACAAGCAAACATGGTGCCCTCTTTCTCACTCTCACTGTGCCGAAATTAAAGAAATAAAAGTTAAATTAAACTGGAAATACAGTGGAAGAAGAGTGGTACTAAAATTGTGTCACAAATATACAAATGTTTACAATTACACAAGTCAGGGAATACCTTGGATATAAAAGAAAAGTGGGAGCTAGAGATGAATGTTATTATAAATGATGAAACATGTGAAGACATGTGTTAAGGGGGACATTAAGTTATGAATAGCCCTCTATTGAAAGAGTTCAACTGGAAATTAAGAATTAAAAATATGATAGCAGTAACACAAATGTGTGCTGGAGAGACTGTTAAAAGGTTTTATGTGACTGTCTGACATTGAAGCCATACTGGAAAAGTATTCACACAGGGATACTGGCCATTGTGAACACTGATTTACCATTTAACCCATTAAATAATATTTCAGGAGCAATCCCCTGAAGGAGCAATACTTGCTGCATAATCTTGTATTGGTAGCAAAAAAAACAATAACTCAATCTTGGCTCAAACACTGCCACCCATCCTACCTCAATGGCCAGCCAGGTTAATGAAGTGTACTCAATGGAAAAAATAATAGCAGCTTTTGAATGTATCGGCTTCTGTAATAACTTATTTTATATTACCACAGTGATCATGTGCTGTGCTGATTTGATTGTGAATTTAGCCAAAATTGATTTGTTTTGATGTATTTTTATTTTATTATTTTGCCTATATTATTTTTTGGAGACTCCACTCTATGTGGATGCACACGTTGCCATGATTTAGATACTGTGTATGCCAAACTGTAAGTATTTTTGCTTTCTATTTCCTGACATAGTGGCAATGTGTGATTCAAATCTGAATAGAACATTTTGTTAAAAAAAGTGTACATATTTTCTCTGGCATCTAGTAAATATTTGTGTCCCCTCTCAGCTACGTCACAATATGGGGCTCGAACCTACTGATGAAAAGGCTGAAATTTCACCAGGTTACTAATTCCTACTTTGGAGGTAGCCAGTGTCTTAAGGTTTTAATTCATTTCTTATTGCAATCTTGTATGGGCAAGCACTTACAGAACCAACCTTAAACACCTTGATACTTTACAGAAATGATTTGTTAGAATGATTACTTACTCTGAACCACTTGCGAGCTACGGCCCTCTGTTTCAAAAACTTGCTATTTTGAATGTTTATGACATAAATGTATATCAGATCTGTTTATTTGTGTTTCAGCATAGAATTAATTTTTTACCTTCTAGTTTCTGCCATATGTTTGTGTCCAACAACTTAATCCATAGTCATCAGACACGAAACTCTTCCGATCTCCACACTGCCTTCTATAGAACTACTCTTGGGCAATTTGCAATACGATATCAAGGTCCATATCTCTGGAATCAGCTACCTAACTATTTGAAAAAAAATATTTATTTAAAATCATTTAAAAAGGCTCTTAAAAGGTATCTCGTCAGTCAAACCATGAACCATCAAATATAAGACATTTATGCTATGTTGTTTGTTATTTGTCTTGTCTATTTCCTTTTCTTTCTTTCTTCTTATTATTGCATATGTCGTTATTGTTCTACATTACTCAGTCATATATTTTTTTTTTTATTCTTTCTTTTTTATATTCACTGTATAATCACTCAACTGGTTGTTTAGTTTTTCCCACTTATTTTTTCGTTATTTAATTTGTTTTAATTTTTTTTTATTATGTTTTTCATGGGTGAGGTTTTTATATAAGCCCCTTCGGGTTTCATACCTCCCCTTTGCACATCTCAATCACAGCAAGTGTTCATACTATTTTAAATGATATGTTTGTGCTAAAATAAAAATAAATAAATAAACACAGTAGTTTACGTAAGTCTTTGGTGATGCGAATTCAAGGACACCAGCAGTGACTTCACATATGTAACCACAGATGTAACAGGCACAAGAGGCTGAATCAGAAAAAGGTTGATCGCCCAACGTGGGGCTCGAACCCACGACCCTGAGATTAAGAGTCTCATGCTCTACCGACTGAGCTAGCCGGGCACTGACCCCTACTGGCGAAAGGGTGCAATATCAACGGTACAGACAGGTATCACCTTCTTATCATTGATAGATATCTGTGGTGCCAGACCCAACTTTCTCAGGTGAGCTGAGGTAAGAGGATTTTATCACGCTAAAAGCTGTAGTTTCTTTCATAATATGTAATAACTTCGGCCTGTATGACGCAGCAGCTGTTACAGTGTCATAACGAAGCCCTGACAGCCATCTCATGTTAGCTAAGTTTCACCAATGACTCCTCCACTAAAGTTACTCAGCTCCGCCTGACAGCAGCACAGTCTCACCTTGACACAGTGTCGTCTCTCCGGTGATGTTGTGGTAAATGGCTCGAAATGATATAAACCGAATAAAGTCCGCCCCGGATATGAAAACAAACGCAAAGTTTAGCAGAGACACGGTGCAGAGAGCCGAGCCACGTACCGTGACTGACGCCATTTCAATCAGCGTTTATCTTCATTTACCAACAAGAGTTTCTTCCGGGAGTTTGTGGCAGTGCTGGATATTAACACACGGTGTCGCTGCTGCACCAGGAGGAGGCAGTGCTGTCACAGAGGGGGTTTTAATGAGATATTTAATTTAAATTAACTTTTACTTCATTCACTACAAGTCAGGGCACATTTTCCAAGAATAACTTGATAGATTTCAATGTGTGCCACTTTATTTTCCATCAGAAAGGGAAGTTTTGGCTCACGAAAACATAAAAAACACGACAAATTATGCACATCTTTTGGACTATAATCTCTGTACATTATTGCACATGCATTTTGCTGTGCACATTCTTTGAAAAATAATTTGCACATACCTGCACAAAACTGTTAAGCTCTTCATTTTTATTACAGCTATATTGCACATATATACAGCACAGTATTGTATGCAGTAGGGTCCAAAAGTCTGAGACCACATTGAAAATCTCTAATGTTTTCATGAAACCTTGAAATAATCAGTAAATTTGAGGATTCAGAGACATTTACAATCACAATAAGTTAAAAGAAGTAAAACAAAATAGAAGTATTTAAGATTCTGCACCAGTTATTAGGTCAGAAATCAAATGTAAACAAGTTTGTGACAGTGACAACTTCACTCAAAGGTGAAAAAGGTCAGATTTCCTTTAGTTGTATCGCCTCCATTAAAGCATGTGCTTCAGATGACACATCTGAGGCTTATTCAGAAAAACTAAACTTGCAGCTTTTTATCTTTTACTTTCTCTACTCACCACAGCAAATTCCTTCTATGTAAAAACCTACTAGTAGTAAACAAATAGAAATATAAAAGCAATGCTTAAGACAAAGAATTCAACATCAAGACATGAAATAAAATGTGTAGCAAGATTTATGAATCAGATCTTTTATCTAAAGTTCTGATTGCATTCAGAATAAACAGCACTTCCCACAGTCCAGAGCCTCAAATAGAGAATAAAGGATGAAGATTGTTTGTCAGGATGCTCATGGCTTCATCTCTTGTCCATGTGGTATTCAAATATTCAAGATTCCTCTAGGGTTTCCCAAATATTGTGCTGACCATGTATAATATTCAAGCCTGCTCATTTTATGCAGACCACAAACATTAATAAGAAACAGAGCACAGAACATGACTCAAGACTCTTCGATTTGGAGAGACTTTATTGTTCAAAATGCTACAAAGTTAAACTTTATATTCTTTTTATTGCTTCACAGTTACAAAACAAGACAGAAACAGAGAGATGTTTTCAAATGAGGTCAACCTCCCCACTGTAGCACTCTACATGGTAGGTTCTGTCCAATGACACCACTCGAATAGACTCTGTAGACCCCTGAAACCACCAGCAAATGCAAGGGAATTGTTAAGATGATTCCTCAAACACTAAAGTATCAGTATCATATGAAACAGTCACGTCAGCTCACCTCAGTTGGCAGTATCGGCACTCTGCATGCAGCACACAGAGGAGCTCGGACCCTGAAACCATGAAGAAGTCTCAGCAAAAGTTCACAGAAACTCAGAGGTGAAGTCACTCTGGGTGTGACTTATCTCACGTGCAGCCTGTCTGGCAGGGTTTGGTTTCATCTATTGTCTGGAGTGTGTATTGTAAAGGGCTTGGCTGTGTGAGAAACTCACTTGTAGTAGTCGCTGACACAGTAAACTCTACTGTCTGCGTCCACAGAGAAGGGCTGACCCTCCAGGCTCTGTCTGCAGACCACACAGCGAAAGCAGGACGGGTGGTAGGACTTCCCACGGGCCTGCAAGACCTGACAGTGCAAAATGAGTATGTCTTGACACCATGTGAGAATCAGTGGTGGAAAGAAACTGAAAGCATTTACTCAACTACTGTGCTTAAGTAGCCTTTGATTCTGAGGTGCTTCTACTTTGCCTGAGTATTTATGTTTTCTGCTATTTTATACTTCCACTCTAAATATCAGGATTGTTTCTGAAGGCAGATATCATATGACACATGATTAATCTCATGACCCTGTGACCCCTTCGGGACCGACCCTGACCTCTAGGTTAGAAACCACTTCACTAAAATACAAAGTAATTAAACCAGGTTAACCATAATAGAAAGCTGCTCTTGTGTTAATGCATCAGTAATTATACTAATCGAATAATGAACTCCTGCAGAACGAGCACTTTAACTTTTGATACTGAACTACATTTTGATAATATGAATTCAGTGCTTTCACTTAAGTAAGTCAGGTTTTAAATACAGTCCTTTTACAATGTTGTATCAGCAATTTTACTTAATTAAAGGATCTAAATACTCTCCTGTCCACATGTCAGTGTGGGTTTTCTCCAGGTACTCCAGCTTCCTCCCACAGTCCAAAGACATGCAGGTTAACTGGTGACTCTAAATTGTCCGTAGATGTGAATGTGAGTGTGAATGGTTGTCTGTCTCTATGTGTCAGCCCTGTGATAGTCTGGCGACCTGTCCAGGGTGTACCCTGCCTCTCGCCCAATGATAGCGGTTACAGAAAATTAATGAATAAATACTGTACTTAAGTACAATGTTGAGATATTTCTACCTGACTATAGTATTTAAATTTTCCACCTTATATTTCTACTCCACAAAAATTCAGAGGGAAATTCTTTTTACTTTATTTTATAACTGAAGTTACTTTGCAGGTTCAGATTAATACAACAAAATACATGGGCTCCAAAACAGGCTAATAACATTAAAGCAATAGCCTAGCATTAAAGTATTAAAGGTTCAGTGTGTAGGATTTAGTGGCATCTAGTGGAGAGGTTGCAGAACTGAAACTTCTCCCAAGCATGTAGGAGAACTACAGAAAGTAGAGCCAGTGTTTGGTTTGACCCTTCTGGGCTACTGTTGAACAACATGGCAGGCTCAGTAGAAGAGGACCCGCTCTGTTTGTGGATATCAACGGCTCATTCAAAGGTAACAAAAATAACAATTCTTATTATCAGGTAATTATAAATTAATTAAAACAGAGTTATGATTATTGTATGTCACCTCTGCCAGTAGATGCCAATACAGTAAATCCTACACACTGCACCTTTAAATTGGATAAAGATAACACTTTATTGATCCTACCTGGCAGTGTATATAGTAAAATAAGTCCCATCTGTACCAGGTGCAACATTAAAGTGACAAACATATGAATACATCAATAATTATAACCCAATATGGGCTACGTACCCTGCTGAGCCCTCCTGTATCATGAGTAGTGTTAGTATATTTTGAATACTTTCATACTTTTACTTACATTTTAAATGCAGGCCTTTCACTTGTGACAGAGTATTTCTACACTGTGGTATTAAGTAAAATATCTGAGTACTTCTTTTACAGCTGGTGAGAGCATGCAACATACTCATACAGCACACACAGTGAATAAAGACACACTCACCATGTCTGTAATTAAATACCCGCAGCTGTCACACTCTTCTGGGGATGGATGAGCTCCTGAGTACTACATTAGATAACAAAACAGTTCACTCATTACATGTCAGGGCTAATTAAACTGGACACAAATCACATGTTTGTGTTTGTACATCCTTTTAATTCTGTACGCTTAAACTACACTCTCACCAGGAAATCATCGTCACAGTAGATTCTTCCTGACACTGTGTAAAAAGGCTTCCCACTGAGCTGCTTACCTGGACACGAAACAAAGGACAAGGAGCCTGATGAATATTTTCCATAATGTGACATTTGATTAAGTCAAAATGAAAAAGCAAGTCAACTTTAAATTGTCATTTCAAACATAAAAAAGAGCTTAGCTGAGTTTTTGTGTAATAAACTAATTTCTGATTTGGATTGTAGCTTAATTACTCTTGAGTATTTATTGTGACAAAGTAATATAAAAGATTTAAAGTCAGATTTTGGGAGGCTTTGAGAATTTTGGACCTAAAACATCCACTGTCACATCAGAAGGACTCACTGCAAACGCTGCAGGTGAAACAAGCCCTGTGGAATAAATGTCCCATCGCCCGGCAGGCTCTCCCTTCACCATACACCGCCTTACTGCAGCTTGTGCAGCTTCCTGAACACACACAGTACACAACACAAAGAACTGGCTGTGACACCTGATCCTCTCTTCATTGACTGAAAACATACTGTACAGACTGACAATACACTCACACACATGCTGTAACACTCATCTATGTTAACCTCCACAGTGCTGACATAAATGACCACTAAACAATCAGTGTATTCCTTCCTTACCAAAGTAAAGACTGGAGCTGTAATTTGGGTCCATCTCCTGCTGGAGCCCACAGTACGACTGTCTGGGGGTCTAATTTTATGTGCGGTGCAGACAGCTGTAAGGGGAGCTGCTCTCTGGGTTCATGACTGTTGCATTCGGTGCTTTTGGTCTTTTCGGGGGCAAACCACAAAGTTCAGTAGGTACTGCTGATGTTGGATCTGCATTAGAATAATTTACAATTTCTCATTTAAAGGGGTGTTATTGTCATCATGGGAACTGGGCGTGAAACATGTCATTAAACTGAAGTCACTTCTGTGCTGAGAATAACTCATTTAGTCTTTTTTTTTTGTTTCAGCAAGAGTAATTCTGCAGCAGTGGAAGAGGTAATCTTGTACTTAAATAAAAGTAGCAACACCACAGTGTGAAAATACTCTGCTACAAGGAAAAGTCATGCATTCAAGTACCAAAAGTAAAAGTACGCATTGTGAAGAATGACCCATTTCAGAAGAATGATATTATATCATTGGAGTACAATTGGGCTGCATGGTGGTGTATTGGTTAGCACTGTCGCCTCACAGCAAGACGGTTCCTGGTTTGATCCCAGAAGTTTGCATGTTCTCCCAGTGTCAGCATGGGTTTTCTGCAGGTACTCCAGCTTCCTCCCACACTCCAAAGACATGCAGGTTAACTGGTGACTCTAAATTGTCCGTAGGTGTGAATGTGAGTGTGAATGGTTGTCTGTCTCTATGTGTCAGCCCTGTGATAGTCTGGTGACCTGTCCAGGGTGTACCCTGCCTCTCACCCAATGTCAGCTGGGATAGCCTCCATCCCCTCTGCGACCCTCAAGAGGATAAGTGGTTATGAAAATGGATTGATGGATGGATTACAATTATTGATGCATTAATGTGCTCATCACTTTCTGATCATTATGGAACTAATTTTATTTACTTTCGCCTCTGCTGGGTGGTTTATGAATTTCCCCCAGTAATCAATAAAGTTTTATGTTACTGTAATATCATTATAATCTATTTGTTTATAATAGTTTACATTATTTATGTGAATCTGCAAAGTAACTACTGTTACAAAATAAATATAGTGGAGTAAAAAGTAGGGTAAGGTATTTCCCTTTGAAATGTGGAGTAAAAGTATAAATTAGCAGAAAACAGAGAATACTGAAATAAAGTACAAATACTTCAATATTGTTCTTAATTACAGTACTTGAGTAAATGCACTGAGTTAATAACCAACACTGAGATGAAGTATCCAGATCATTGAAGTGAGTAAAATGACCAATACAACATTGTAAAAGTACTTACTTAAGGAAAAGTACAGAAGTATTATAAGCAAAATGTACTTAAGTATGAAAAGTAAAAATCATCATTCTGCAGAATAATTATCCCTAATATACATATATATATATATATGTGTGTATATATATACAACAATCATTATTTCATTATTATTATTTATGCATTAACATGAAAGCAGCTTTCTTTTTAAGTCTGTTATACACAGTTAGTTTAGTGCCATGGTTTCCAACCTAGAGGCCTGAGGTCAATCCAAAGGGTCACAACAACATGCGATTATTAATGTATCATTAAATATCTGCCTTCAGAAACATTCCTAATTCATTCCTAAATTAATTAACATAAATAAACGTACAAAACATATTAAAAACAAACATGACAGGGCCCTTCGACATCTTACTGCCAGTAGGTGTGGGATTTTATATCACCTTCAATTAGGAAAAATTTAATTTGCCATTAGATGTAAGTCTGTGCTTTTCATTAAAAAAAGAAAAATACTTTAAAGAGACAAATATTCATTGCCTTTATTTTAATTTAATTATTTTTTAAATTGTCTTCCTATACCCTAGCTATTATCTTTCTATGATAATTAATGTATCCTGACAGTTTATTGTGTAATCTGAAAACACTGGACAGATGTATTATATTATATTGTATTGCTTATATAAGCAATAAACCCCAGTACAAAAAAACAGGCCTGCACTTCAACCAACAGGCTCCAAAGTCCACTGAAGTCTGCTTTAAATAATGAGCACTACCCTGGAAACAACTGTAGCTAAGTATTTGTTTCACTGCAATCAATAGTCTGCCTGTGCATCAACCAAACATTGAACAGGAGCCCTGAAACCTCACTAACCGTGAGTCATAAAAACGAGCATATTATAACTTGATACTGCTCATATGTCTTGTGTTACTGCCCTCCTGTGGTTCAGACATTTTATAACTCATGACCCAGAATCAGACCCGCCCAAATAACAGCTGAAAACAAATGCCAAGTGAGCAGAACTGATTGTAACTGAACAGTATGGCTGTCTGTACTTTGTTTTTATTTCTGTTTGAGTGAGTCATTGAATGTCTCATGTTATTCATGTTATGATTTATATCTGCTCTGCAAATACTTAAGAAAAACAGACCAAAGAAGGCAGCAGTCATGATGATGAAAATAAAGAAAACTTACGACAAAGCATTTCACAATCTTGGAACTTCTCAGTCTATCACACTCAATAAACAAATATTCATCACACACTTTGACACGTTGCACAACTTATAATGTCTCCAAATGCACATACAATAGCTCAGAGTTGAATCTGCTTATCTGTCAAACACCCAGTGAACTTCCCTAAAGAGACGTTAGCCATGAAACTCTCCACAGCACATGTTTGGCTGTCCTCTATCGATGAGTAACGTGGGAGGGGAAGTGTGTGACAGCTGCTGATTCTTCACTGAGGTCTCTTGTTAAGACACACTGAAGCTGTTTAAAATTTACCACACTGCCCACTCTGCATGCTGTCAGACTGGTTCAACAAAAAAAAACTTCAGTGTCACTTGTGTTTGATTGTAAACGTGTGTGTTTAGGGGATCAGTTGTCCTCACAAAGACAGAAGGACAAGGACAAGTGAGAACTTCCCACCATTTTCACTTCTTAATTTGTGTTTTAATGTTGTGATTTAAGTTTGGGGTTAAAATGAGAAATATATACAGCTGAAATTAGACTATAGAGGTTAAAAACAACACTGAGAATTAATTTAAGGCATTTTGCATTCAAATGAGGTGAAGTAATATTGGTGATGAACAGCTAAAGCGTTCAAAAATGTAACACAAATGTGTGTGTTTGCCCTCGGGTATGTTTCTCTGCAGGAATGTCTGCGTCACGAGGCATGTGGAGGCAGGAGGAAAGCCTCTGCAACATGGGAGTGTTATCCACAGTTAGGACCTGCTGCTGTTAGACATGAAGCCTACAAATACAGTTAATCATGTTTCATCATCATTACACTGTGGAAAAAAAATGCAGCTGACCAGGCACCACCTGAGTTGGAAAGTAAACACACTGCTCATTTAAACTGTCACCACAAATATTATTTATTCATGATTCCTGCTGTTCATCTCGATAGTGTTATCCCCGTTGCAGTCGTGGATGGAACTGTCCTACAGGCAAGTGTTAGTGGCCCCTGTGGCTTTCACCTGCAAAATGTCACTTAAATTAACATGTATTACACAGGAAGAGACACAAAAAGACCATAAAGACATGCAAAGAAACTGCAAAGAGACAGAAAATACTACAAAAAGGGGTCAACAACCAAATGAAACACAAAATTGCCTAAAAATAGACACAATTTGACCTTAAAGACAAACAAAATGACCTCAAACAGACACAAAACCACACAAAAGAGACACAAACCGACCTCAAAGAGACACAAAACAACATCAAAGAGTTTCTATAAAGAAACACAAGACGACCAAAAACACATAAAATGACCAAAAGAGACATAAAATTGCCTTAAAAAAGACACAAATTGACGTCAAAGACACACAAAATGACCTCAAAGACACATGAAATGACCAAAAGAGATATAAAGTTACATGAAAAAGACACAAAGCAACTATAAAGAGAAACTTAATATCTAGAAAAACTAGCCAAAACAGCCAAAAAAGACAAAAAAAGACTACAAAGAGACACAAAACATCTTAAAGAGAAACTAAATGACTATAAAGAGACACAAGATGTCCAAAAACACACAAAATTGGCTGAAAAAAAGACACGAGCTGACCTAAAAGACACATAAAATTACCACAAGAGACATAAAAGTGCCTTAAAAAAGACACAAATTGACGTCAAAGACACATGAACCAACCAAAAGAGACATAAAGTTATGTGAAAGAGACACAAAACAACTATAGTGACTTAATATCTACAAAATTACTACAAAGACACAGAACAACTGAAAGAGACTTAAAACTACCCGAAAATGACTCGAAATGGCCCCAAAGAGACATAGAACAACCAAAAATAACAAAAAATTACCTAAAAGAAACACAAAACGACCATAAAGAGAGATTACATAACCGTAACAAGGTAAAATAACCAAAAAATATACAAAATGACAACAAAGAGCTCAGCTAAGAGACATGAAAAGACCAAAAGAGCCACAAAACTAACAAAAAAGGCAAAAAAAATGCCTCAAAAAAGACACAAATTGATGTAAAAGACACACAAAATGATCTCAGAGACACATCAAATGACCAAAAGAGACATAAAGTTATGTGAGAGAGACACAAAATTACCTGAGAGAGACACAAAACAATTATAAAGAGAGACTAAATATCTACACAAACAGACCAAAACAGACAAATGATTACAACAAAGAGACACAGAACAACAACGAGACTTAAAAACCACCCAAACTGGCACCAAAGACAACCAAAGATAACACAAAATGACCTAAAAAAAACCCACAAATAACTGTAAAGAGAGATTTAAAAGCCATAACAGGGGGAAAACAATGCTCCTATGTAGGAGAGGTGGTGGGGCCTTGTAGATGTCTGTGCCCAGGGGCCCATTGTCTCATTATCCACCCATGCTTGCAGTTATATTTATCAGTATTTGTTTGTGGGATATAATATACCCAGTAGTAATGTTAATGTTGGGTATTAAAACAAAACCTCTTGTCTGAGCTGTGCTTCACTCTCCTGTTCCTCTGCCTCATTTTGGGGATACACCGCGCCATGCCAACAATCCTTGGCATGTTTGGCTGCTTATAAATAGGGCACCCATTGTGCCTCAAAGTGAGGGGAGTCACATAAGGACTCGTGTCTTAACAGAAGTCTATACAGTGTGTGTCAGCTCTGCGGCTCAAGGGTACAACGGCAGGGACCGGTCCTCTGCCTGAACCGTCAAGTTTGGGCAGGTAACCTACCTGAGGTCCACGCCCTCCGCCGCGCCGCTGCGCGCAGGTAACACAGAGCAGGAAGTGCCTGTCAACGCCGTCGCTGTTACGTGAATGAAAATGCAACCGTGTACTTGAGAGAGGAACAGCAGCTTCACTTTGTCTTTAACTTTTTACATTTTTAAAAGCAGGAGTATCCTAATTTTTTAGTGACCATGCGGCTGTGCGCGAGCTGCGCGCTCCTGGGACTTTTGTTTCTGACGGTCTTCGACTCATCAGGTGGGATAATTGTCTCTATCAGCGCAAAACAAGTTCGGCTATTGTTTGAAGCTTTGTTTACTTGCTTTCCTTCTGTATTTATTGCTTTTTAGTGGGCTACACCTTTTTAAAAAATCTGCTAAAACAAACAGTGTTGCTTCACGTCAAGTTTGTGCCAAATGGGTCAAGCAGACAACTGAGCAGAGTGCATGCTGAATTTTGTGATTAAACGCGCTCAGGTTTAACTTCATGCAAAGATGCGGACATGTAAAGCACTGTGGATAAAGCGGGCTGTGTTCAAAGCTGTGTGCCAATACATTTAGAGATAACAGGAGACATTGAGTCAACATTATGTGTGATTGACTGACTCCACAGTGGAGATGAGAGGCTGAAGCACACATTCAGCCTGCGTGTGACTTTTAGACCTCCATTTTCAAAAGGTTTATGAGCCATTTATGGAGCTTCCTGGAGGCATGAATTCATCATGACTTCATTAATGATTGACCTGCAATCTGCTGCTGAGCTGAGCTATGAATCTGGAGGGTGTTTCATCTTTTTTTTTTATTTTATTGCGAGATTCAAACTCTGAGCTTTGTTCTCTATTGAAAAGTCACCAGCTGCATGTTGAGTTGATCCTGTCTTACAGTGTTTTGTGGAAATTTTTCTCTATTTTTCCACCAAATATTATGTTTTGAACTCTGTGACATCCTCGACACACCCATTGTTTACTGTCACAAGAGGCCCTCTAGCCAACATTTCATGTAAATGCTCTGTGTTGCCTTCAAGTCCTTGCAAGTTCAGGTTGGGAATTCCAGCTTTCTTTTTATGTTTGAGCTTGTACAAAAAAATTTAAGTGTTTTCACTCAAGTCTTTGCATCAGTGCAGCCAGGAAACAGCCACCAGAGTTCATGCAAATTGTAAATAGACACTATGAGTGGAGATACAGTCAGGACAAATGCTTTACAGATGCTTGTGTGATAACATTACAGTGCCACCTAAGTTAGTAAAAGGCAAGTTCCCCTAAAGGGAGACGTTTGCATTTGCCCCATTTGAGTCAAATATCACAGAAAGGCAGTTACTTTAAAAACTGGTTCACTCTCTTGACTCAGCGTTCAGATGACTCACCATATTGTGAAGTCAATTAATTTGCATTGGTCTGTCACTACACATGGCGATAGGTGTGTCTGATACCACTCTGTTTGCACAAGTGCCAACAGCAAACCGTTTGACCCTTAGTGTGTGTGTTTTGTTCCTCATGAAGCCTAAATATTGCTGAGGTGTTGGACTGATAGCTTACATTGTTAGACAGGAGAGGTGGGCAGTGTCCAAACTGATGCCAGCTCATCTGATTCCTTCCTCTCCTCCAACGTCTGCACAGTTTGAGACAATAGATGAAAATGCCGGAATCAGAATTAGGTTTATTGCCAAGTTGGTTTTTCCCACACAAGGTGTTTGCTTTGGTGTACTGGTGCAGAGCAGTCATCAGTTAGGACTTGGTGTTACAATCCCTGGAGTTTCAGCACGCTTCATGCCAGAGCATAGGTGTTTCAGCCGTGACCACCTGCCAGAGCCACCACCCGACACATCATCAGCTGTGCACCTCAACATCATCGGGTGTTTCGACCTTTGTCACAAATTACCTTCCGTTGAGGGGGACGCACCACAACATAAACATAGTAAAAGAAAATGAAAGTCAAAGGAAGTACACTATTGAAAAATCAAGAAATGTAAATGTAGAATAGGAGAAAAAAAAAAACAATACAAGACTGTAAAAATATTTTAAAAAATATGTACAATATATCTCGATTATAATGGCAGATCAGTTATCAAAGATATCAACTTTGAAATCATATTGGACAATAAAAAACATCTGTATATGAAACCATAGACTGTTTGGCCTTATTACTTTAGTTTACAGCCAGGCTAGCAGTGCTTAAAGCTAAATGCTAACATCAGCATGCTAACGTGCTCAAAGACAATGCTAACATGCTGATACTATACAGGTTTAATGTTAACATTAAAGCTTAGTGTGCTAACATGCTGACACATGCTTATTATGACTATACACACAAGTACAGCAGAGGATGATGTCATTAGTTTTGCAGATTTTGACTGATGATGGTGCTAGAGGAAAGTTAGGGGGTTGCCAAAGTCATCAGAACCCATTGGCGGTGAACGGTGATTGTCCGCATGAGATTTCATGGCAGTCCATGTAAAAGTTGTTGAGATATTTCAGTGTGGACCAGAGTCACTGCCATCGTTGGAGCCATGCTGCTAGATGACTTTAATGGCTTTTAAAAAGATATTGTAATAGTGCCAGATTAATTCTCTTTCAATCAACTCATCAATAAAAATTTATGACCATTTTGTGGTAATCTGTTGGTTTTGTCTTTTTGTTTTTGTTTTTTAGTTTTCTTTTTTTGTTGTATTTTGTTCCTTTTTGCCTTGAATTGTTAATTATATATTTGTTTTACTCTATGATGTAATGTTTGCTTGTGTGGACCCCAGGAAGAGTAGTTGCTACCTTGGTAGTGACTAATGGGGATCCAAATAAATAATAAATAAATTAATCTGCTAATTGTATCAGCTCTTATTTTGAAGATCATAAAGCTCGTATGCACTATATTTTTATTAGAACAAATGTTGTTGTGCAATATCCAAAAACTCAACTCCAAATATGTCTCGGCATGCTCAAAGACTGCAACTAACAATTACCTTAATTGCTGGTTGATCTGTCGATCACCCTGTCAGTCACTCGGTTAGCTGTTTGGTCTATAAAATTTCAGAGAATAGTGAAAAATGTTGTTCACTGTTTCCCAAAGCCCAAGATGACATCTTCAAATGTCTTGTTTTTGTCCACAACACAAACATATTCAGTTCACTGTCACAGAGGAGTAAATAAACAAAAACTGTTCACATTCAAGAAGCTAAAATCAGAATAGTTTTTTCTTAAAAAAATACTTAAACTGCTTAAAGGATAAGTCCAGTATTTTGCACTTTGAGCCCCATTCCTGGTTGTTTATGATGAAATAGAGTGGTTAAGACCAAAATCTTGACGATTGCTCCTTCTCTGAGAATTTGAAAGAATTTGGCTTTCCCCTGCCTGGCTTAACAATGCTGTCTATGGCCATGTGTAAATCTGTCCTAAAACCACCTTCAACGTTCGTTTTCAAAGCCATGAAACTCACCGAGCGGTCAGTGGTGTTCGTTGATGTTCCCACATAAAAATCGTAGCAAACTGTGGTTTCCATCTGTGTTTTCGCTATTCATCTCGATTGTGGAACTATTTTTTCAGCTGCCTCACACCCGTGTGTAAACTTCCGCTTGATCGTTCGTTTGACCCTCGTTCATTATACACTCCAGCCCACTTGATGGCGATAATGCTCCTTTACGTGAGTGTCGCCAACTGGCAGGAAACCATTGCAATGTAATGGGACACAGAAAGAAGCAGAAGAAGAAGGCTGGCGTTGTGTTCAAAGGCATCGCACTGTGAAGGTTGTTTACAAGCGAGTAATAATGGGCAAGTTTTGTGTGGTCAGCGACTGCAGGAGAATTCCTCCGAAGAGGAGGAGCGCACACAGCACTGTCGAGCCGGCACTTTCACTGAGCTAAAAGACTACAATGACTACAACCTTGTCGTAAACAACCCCCTTTCCGTTTCCAGTGGCGGATTACTACCAACGGACAATGAGGCTTCCTATAGGAAATCAATGCATGGACAAAATGTCAAATAAATTCACGGAAACCACAGTCTGCTACGATTTTTATGTCGGAACATCAACGAACACCACTGACCACTGGGTGAGTTTCATGGCTTTGAAAACGAACGTTTAAGGTGGTTTTAGGACAAATTTACACATGGCCATAGACAGCATTGTTAAGCCAGGCAGGGGAAAGCCAAATTCTCTCAAATTGTCAGAGAAGGAGCAATCGTCAAGATTTTGGTCTTAACCACTCTATTTCATCATAAACAACCAGGAATGGGGCTCAAAGTGCAAAATACTGGACTTCTCCTTTAAGCTGTTATCAGATTAATTGCTGATTAATTTGATAGTTGACATCTAATTAGTTAATTATTCGTTGCAGCTCTAGCATGCTCTTAATCAGATGTGCAGTTGAAACCAAAACCATACCGGCAGTAATACTTTCTCCCATTTTGCATTGTTACCATGTATTTATTTTATCCTCACTTAATCCAATCACTAGTCATTCATAGCTAACTCCCTCTGATCTGTTCACTCAGTATGCCTACAGATGACGGTGCGACCAGACAAAGGCTCGACAGTGGGGGTGGCAGTGAAGAGTGGGCTGCCGGTGTCGGACTGTGAGGTGTGTACGGTCAGCGGGGTGAATGACACACAGACAACCTGCAACATGTCTATTCCTCTGGTCCCTGAAGAGGAGGTCAAACTGCTGTTCAAGTGCCCCCAGCCTGTTGAACAGAGTTACACTGTGACCATCGCTCAGACCATCGGTGAGTTTACTGACCTTATTCGAAGCTTTTAGTTTTTGCTTAGGGAACCAATCAGGACCAGGTGTAAGTTTACTCTGAAAAAGCCGGCGGAAGAGGATGGCTGTTTGCTCATTTTGTGCACAAGCCTGAAAAAGACATAACATTTTTGTGGCACCATAATTAATGGACTTGACTTTAAATTCTTAAACCAATCTTTTCTTGTCTTTCATTTTAATCCAGAGTGCACTAAGGACGCCTGCAGCCCAGCAACAGTAGAAACTCAACCCTCCTTCCTCACAGAGTTCTTGAGAGACTTCACCTGGGAGCTGAAGGCCCCTGAGAAGACAAATGTGGGTCTGGACATCATCGGAGACGGGCTGAAGGAGACGACGCAGCCATGCCCTGATGGATTTCAGTATTCGGTGACCGCATCTAAAGCAAACGGCAAAGGCCCGACTCAGTATTGTCGAGGTGGCTCTGTGACTCGTTTAGACCTGCCCAATGGAGGTGTTGTGTCCCTGCGAGTTGAACCAAACACTCAGGTCGCCTCTACGCTGTTCCAGGCCTCCGCTGGACCGCTAAGTAAGAACTCCTTTAAGAAAGCCTTTAGTAACACTGTTTATTTTTGCTGGAGCTGCAGACTTGATTTGCAAATAGCTGGTGTAAACCAGTCCTGGCGTCCGTCTCATACTCTCTGTTTCACCCCCTTTAGAGGGCCGAACAATGGCTGTAACTGTTGATTCAGGCACCACTGTGGTTGTCAGCCGGGATCCTAAGGAAGCAGAATGTGACGTGTGCTCTGTCGATGGCTCCGCCAGCGACTGCAGCCCCACAGAAAAGACACTGACTAACGTTGAAAAACTCTCACTGGAGTTCAGCTGCCAGAAGCCTGAGGATGTGTACAGCGTGGAGATGAAGAAGAAAATAGGTGAGAACTGTGGAGGCTGCATGTCAACATTTACTTTAGTTACTAGCAGAATTTTGGATTGGTCATTTTAAAATATAGATAAAATTCTCTTGTATGGAAGAAAAAATATGACTTAATCATCAATAAAGAAAAATAAATAAATACTAATGTAAATGCTGAAATAAAACAGAAATAAATTCAATTAATTATTATTATTTTTACATATGTCTATTTTAGTTTTATATATTTTATTTATTATTTTTATAATTAAATAAATGTAGACACACAATATAATAAACACATAAATCAATATTTGAATGCAAAAATAAAGAAAATTGTATTTGAAATAAGTAAATTGTATCTGATTGATTTCTGCCATTTACGTCTATAATCTCTAATTATTTTTTTCTGTATTTAAAAATCTTTGCTTTTGTTTAGTTCTGTTTTTTCAGAAATAAATAAACAACAGAATTATAAAGGTAAATACATTTAGAAATGTGGACACACAGAAAAAAAATGTGAAACATAGGAAAAAAATAAAGATATGTCCCAATCAATGACCATTTATTTATTTTGTGTTTTATCAGCATTTGTTTATATATTTACTTATTGTTCAGTACTAATAATATTTATTCTTTTCTGTAATTATTCTATCATTGACTTTTATATGTACTTATTTATTTACTGATAAATATGTTTGTTTTGTCTGCTGGAGGTCTAGGCTCCTTCTCTCTCTCTCTGTTGTACTCAAAAAAAAAAAAAGGAAATACAAGAAAAAATTCCTTTTAACTGTATAACATTGAAATATTTGTCCTTCTTGTTCCTCAGTGTGTACCCAGAGCTCCTGCACACCTGCTGCAGGAGAAGTTGATCCCAACCTCTTTAAGGACTTTAAAAGATCCCCAACATGGTACATTAGTGTACCAGAGAAGACTGTACTAACTCTGGATTTCCCTGATGGATTAAAGGAGATCTCTGAAACAGAAAATTGCCAAGATGGCTTCCAGTACACAGTGAGCACAACTAAAATTGATGGAAGCAGCAAAATTAACACCTACTGTAAAGGAGGGACGGTGTCTCGTCTGGAGCTGCTCAGAGCAACGACTGTGACTGCAGACGTGCCCAAAGGAGGTGAACTGGGCTCATTCACTGTCAAAGCAGCACCAAGACGTAAGTTTACCTTCAGTTTGTTCACACATAAAAGAAAAATAAATAGCTGGTAGATTAGAACAATATATTAAAGATATTTTCCAGTGTAAATATAAATGCGTGTGGTGTAAATATAAATAAACAAATATAAAGTGATCATTTCTTTCTCTTAAGGTGGCAGAATGATGTCAGTGCAGCCTGATCCTGACACCATCATTAACATCGTGAGGAAGACCAGCGAGCCAGAATGCAGTGTGTGTGAGAGCAAGGAGCCAACGTCGTTATGCAAAACAGATTATTTCAGCCTGAGAGATCCTCGCAACATCTCATTAGAGTTCAGCTGTCCTCAACCCCAGGATATTTACAATGTGGAGATCAACAGAGAAATTGGTATGAAGGTCAACTGATGTCTTTTGATTCTTTTGCTTTAGGTGTCTCATCAAGTACATTTCTTATGAGGATAAACAAAATAACAGTTAATCAAGCAAAGAGCAGTTCTGACATAGTGCTTTACTTTAGTTTTTCCATTTTTATGCTTTACTTTCTGATTTTACTCCTGTACATCTCAGAGGGAAATACTGTACTTTCTGCCGCACAACATCTAGTTGACACCTTTGTTACTAGTTACTTTGCTGATTTAGATCATTAATACAAAATATAAATCATTACATTCAGTTATTATAGATTAAGCTACCCAGCAGTTTATAAAGTGATGGACACATTAGTGCATCAATAATAGAAATAATACAACACAGTATAATATAATGTACTCTGAAATGGGCCATTTAATATAATGGGTACTTTTACTTTTGGTACCTTAAGTATATTTTGATACACTTTGTTCTTTTATTAAGTGCGAGACTGAATGTAGGACTTTTACTTGTAACAGAGTTTTTACATTGTGGTGTCACTACTTTTACTTCAGTAAAATATCTGAGTACGTCTTGCATTATAGTCAAAGTAGATGGAGACTTTGTGTATTTTTTGGCAAAAATCTCTGGCAGTAGGGTAAAGTTTAAGTTGTATTTTAAAATTTTCAGTGTTTTTTTTTTTTTTTTTTTTTCCTGAGGCAGCGTATTTTTGTTATGCTTTGCAATGGGAGCGCCACGCATTTACACCCCACAAACGCAGGCAGCACGATAAGGTGCTTTGCGTGATTCTGCGCTGAGCACTGCCAGTTGGCCGTTTTTTTTCTGAGAGTTCAAAAAATGTTCGACTTTGAGTAAAAACGCTGCGCTTGCCACTAGCCCTTTTTAAATCGGAATTGTGCAAATTTGCAGGAAAGCCCAATCAGTCTTCTTTCAGCATTGGCAGTATAAAAACAAAATCGGGGAGTGCGGCAAAATGCCGCCTGCCTACTTTTGTTTATACAGAATGTGCCTTTTTCGAGGCAATGGGGGGCGTGAGCTAGAAACAAAAAGTGTAGCTCAGCGTGTGACGTAAACGGTGACGCACCGAGGAAAGCCGCGGCTGGTCAGTCCTTCGGCGATTCTCTCGTACATCGGCCCATCCTTCACGGTTCCCGTCATCTGACGGTTAATGGCCTCCTCGTTAGCGAGGGCAAGGAGGGCACGCAATTCTTTATCTCCCCAGTTGCTCATCTTCTGGTTTGCATCTCCTTAGTGCTGCTAGATACTCATTCCTGCTATCAGCTGATTCCTGGTTTGAAGTCCACGCCAGTGGGTCACACGTGCGGCGTCATCAACAGCCCCTCCCACAAGTCATCAACAGCCCCCCCCCGTGGCAGAAGGGCGCCTTGCTCTTTTTAAACCAAAAACGTTCCACCAATATGACTACCCTAAGAGGCGGAAAAGTGGGCATCTCGGATCAACTCGCCAATCCGGCTCTGTGTGTCTAAACGCTCGCAGCTTGCCGGCAAAACGGCCCAACATTCGCCGAAAACCTGGCAGTGTAAAAGGGGCTACTGTCACTTCAGCTGTTCTGTCACAGTGGAGGAGGGACAAATACCACAAAGACAAACAGTCACATCTTACATGTACAGGTGTAGAACCCACATAGAACGGCGGGTCTGTCCTCTCTGCCTACAATGCGTCAGCCTTCACTTTATTCAGAGCAAGGGTCAGAGCAAGTGCCAGCATGATTACTTCCACAGATGTTCCATAGCATAGTGACCAGATGCAACAGAAAGTGTTTCAGCTGGGCGTTTCCTGAGAAGCACTTGGGGTTTTCAGCTGGGAAAAAATGTGTTGGTGGACCCTCCTGTTAGGGCTCTTCGGTTGTTATGTCAATAAAATACCACTGATCTTGAGTCAGTTTGTTACCAGCTTTGCTAATATTGTTAATAAACAATAACAAATGATAATGATTTGTCTCTATGGGAGAATGACATTAAGCAGACAGTCCATTTCATACTGATTGACTGACCGTATGTATGATGTGCTCTTTTCAAGATAGTCTAAAAGTATGCTCTCACATTGACACTGACTGAGCTTTGAGAATATAGAGACCTTAGATTTGATAATACCTTCCTACACTGATTTTCTGCTTATAGATACATTTATCTTGATTTTTTTAAAACAATGCAGTTGTTTGAATCCTTGTCAACACAAACTCTTTGTAAAAAGTAAATCACCATCACTTGTGTGCTCTTCTTTACATTCCCAGACTGCACAGAGAGCTCCTGTTCTGGAAACATTTTTCAGGCCGAGTCCTCACTGTTCCCAGACTTCAACCGGACCTTCACCTGGGATGTGAAAGTCAGCGCCACCCGGGCCTTCCAATTGGACTTCCCAGAACCAGGAATGCGACAGATTCCCAACGAGGAGACCTGTCCGGATGAGCACACGTACTCTCTTATCACCTACGGTCTGCGTCAGGGACCAGCAACCATTGGTACTTTTTGTAAAGGAGGAACTGTGACCACCATCCAAGCTCGCTACAAGGGCCGTGTGTCTCTGCAGGTGCCTGGGGACAGGAAGCTGGACCCTGTTGACTTAAAACTCAGTGTTGGGCCTGAGACCAGCAGTAAGTATGTAGATTTGTTTTTGTTTTCATGTCATGCCAAAAAGTTGGTCCATCCCACATTGGATTTGAAGACACAGTGTGTATGAAATATACATACTGTATAACAAGACGTGCTGCAGTAACACATACACTAAAGCAAAATATGAAGCCGTTTTAACTTGTGAACTGGGTGCATACGGCTTTTTTTTTAAGGTAAACAGATGATACTTAATTTAAAGTGCATTGTAATATATTAGATACATAAAGTTTACCATTTGTACATTAAATAAATAAGTTAAAAGTAGCTACACTTGGTCACTGGCCCTACATGTTAAAGTATGACTCTCAAGGTACCCCTCCAGTGTCACTTTGCCCACTCATGGACGGCGTGTCAATTGGCATTCATTACACATGTTGTTTTACAAGCTTGTTTAAAGGGATATAGATGCCTCCCTCTGCATGTTTCAAACCACCATATTGTCTCCTTGTTTCTCTCCAGTGCTGGCCATAGTAAAAGTCAACCTACCTCGAGGCGTGTCAGACACGGACTTCATCTCAGCCAGCTATCCCCGTGATTTCCCTGACAACCAGCAGTTTCAGTGGGACTTTGCGGTGCCTGGCATGCACAACTACACCGTGCAGTTCCTCGATCACACAGCTCCAGAGTGCCTCAGCGACGAAGTGGCGGTGGAGTACCAGAAAGAGGACAAGAAGGTGACCAAACTGACTCTGACAGATTCTCAGCCGCAGCATCAGCAGGGCGACTTCAGCATGGCGCTGAAGAACTGTAAGACCAACATGACGCTGCAGGGACTCACCCTCAGATACAGAGTGTCTGTCATGAGGAGCGGACATCCAGGTACAGTGTTGACATCTGGGAGTGTGAAGAGCAGGCAGTTAATTTAGTACATGCACTCAGTGTTACTTAGAGAAACCAGTATGCTTGTGTTTTACAGAGAGAACAAGGCATGTCATTTTCTGGCGACCTTGATAGGTGAATAAAGTCAGTTTGAGAAGGTTTTCATGCTGCAGACGGAACATTTTTACATGCAGATGGTTAGAAAAGTCTTAGAGAATTTGAGGAAGTTTTATTAAACAACTTTTGGGGGGTTTTAAGATCGTCAGGTATATGGTGTACTTTTTGAAAATCTAAAGCTTAGCTGTGCAATTTAAATGTAATAATAAAGCATGAAAGGCACACCTGGAGCTGTGTGTGTCTAAATATTCATGACAATACTCAAACTAAGCCACAACTTTGGACTTTGCTCCAGTGGTAGAATGCAACAACATACATTTAGTCAAGTACTGTACTTAAAGGGCAACTTTGTTATTTTCCTTCCTTGACCCTATTTTCCCATGGAATTGTGTCTACATGACTGATTAAGACAACAGTTTTTAACCTGGCACGGTATTTAGGAGACAGATGCAGAAGGCAGCAGCAGCAAAACAGGCTGCAATGTAATATTAAAGGGCAATTGTGCACCATCAGTTTATATCCACTAAAAGTACTTGTTTTTTGCCCCTGAAAGACTTAAATTATTATTCTAAGTTTCTGACAACATTATAGAAAGGATCTCTACAGAAATATACCTCTTTGTGAAAGAGTAAGATCCTTCCCGAAATCTCCATCTCCTTATCCACCAGACCCCATTTAAATAAACAGTAATTTTATTATCGTAAAACGCACTTCATTCAAAGTTGACAGAAACGAATAAAACTTTCAAAATCATTTTGGTTTGTCCTTCCACTGTTTCAACAATCACCAAGTCTGGTTTGGTTGAAATAAACCCTTTATTCAACCAGTTAGATGTTAAAAACATGCTGGCTTTATAGATGCTAAAATTGCTGTTTATTTAAATGGAGTCTGGTGGGTTCGGCAATAGCAATTCTGGGGCTGATCTAGGTTAATCAAAAAAAAAGATCTTATTCTTTAACAAAAAGTTCTGTCTCTGTAGAGATCCTTTCCATGATGTTTTCAGACTCCTGCACTAAAAATCTGAGTCTGTCAGTGGCAAAAACAAACTCTTTTAGTGCCACTTTTACTTATTTAAAAGAGCTGAAGACTTCTACCACCACAGTTTGATAATATCAGAGTTTCGGTGATGTTGACCTACGGAGTTATAATGACATAGTGTTGTATTTAATGAGACAAAAAGAAATACAGCAGTTCAGTTTTAGATCAGGATTTTGGATAACATACTGTCACAATAAAAGCTGAGATGAAGACTTACCTTTTGATCACTAGCATATTGTCTTGTTATGTTTAATTTCTGTCTTAGTTCTGTGTACGGTGGATCTAACCAAACGCCCAGGAGTGTCCCTGCTGATAGAGAAAGTGGGTACTGATCCTTACTGTGAGATGTCCGTCAACTCTAAGATTGAGACGAAGATAAACGTGGCTGCAGGCACAAAGGCCAGCCTCTCCTTCCTCGACTGTCCCAATGAAGATGTGCGCCTGACTGCCAGTAAAGTTATCGGTAAGATGGAATTATTTTGCATGTTCATGAGATGATTGTGGCTTTTTGATTTTGTTTTGTTTTTTGTAATTTAAAGAGCTTTGAAGTTGAAATCTATCAGTTCCCTGGTTAAAAAAATATTTGTCTATTAAAATTAAAATTTGCTCTCCTGACAAGACGTCAGTGAATTCCTTTAGTTTTAATTTAATGGATAACTGCAGCATTTTTCAACCTTGATCCTGCTTTCCCCAGTTTTTTTGTGCCTTGAGTGACCAATTGGAACAATAATTTTTCAAATTGGTCAAGTACTGGAGAGATTGTGTAGTCGACATGAGCCACATGATTCTTAGTGTCTGACAACTTATGGAAAGGACCCCTACAGAGATACACCTTTTTGTGTAAGAGGAAAATCCTTTTTGTTTAAACGGAAAAACGGCCTCGAAATCATTACTGTCAAACCCACCAGACTGCATTCAAAAAAACTATAATTTTATCGTTATTAAGCACCATTCATTCAAAGTTAAGAGAAACAAAATAAAATTCACATAAATCTTGGTTCATCTTTCCACGATTCAAACAATCTCCAAGTCTGGTTTTGTTTAAGTAAACTATTAATTAACCCAGTCAGATGTAAAAGTATGCTGGCTCCATAAACGCTAAAATTATTGTTTATTTAGATGGAGTCTGGTGGATTTGATGATGGCCATTTCAGGGCTGTTTCAGGTTAAACAAAAAGGTTTATCTCTGTAGGGAACCTTTCCATAACATGTCCGACACTTCTAACAATAATCTGAGCCGGTCAGTGGCAAAAACAAGCACTTTTAATGGAAGTAAATTGACAGTGCATAACTGCCCCAAGTGATTTAATTCCAGATGTTTCGCTGCTGCTGTATGTAACACTCTCACTCAATACTGGAACAGTTTCAATAACTGTTTTTTCCTGTAGTCGCTTAAAAAATATACAGAACTTTCCCTTCAATATTTTGTCCTTTTTTGCTTGTTAATAAAAGGGTGCCAAAACGTGACATCCTGCTCTGCGACTCTCCTCACTGTTCCCAAACTGGACTCCTGTCTACCGATGCCCCTTCACAGCTTCACCTGGCACCTCATCATCCGTAACGACAGCACCGTGGATCTGATGTCGCCCACAGGGAGTCTCCGACAGTCACTGCCCGGCCAGGAGTGTAATCAGTCTTTCTCCCTGCATGTGGCAGAGGGTGATGGGTTTCCTATTGGAGATTTCTGCCATAAAGGAACGATCCAGAAAGTTCAGGTGCATGCAAACGTCTCAGTCACAGCCAAAGTCCCGGACTTCAGCAAGACCAGGGGGGCTTTTCTTAATGTCAGCTTCAGTGAGGAAATCACAGGTAAAACTTTTATATACTGTGGGCAAATGATTGCTTTAAGTTTTGATTAATCTGCAGATTATTGATCAATTATTTTGGCTGAAAATGGTGACTTCATAACTGTTTTGTCCCACAAACAATCAAAACCCAACATTATATTAACCAATATTCTGTTTAATGTCATGTATATTAAAAATGCAGCAAATCTTCTTTTGGAAATATTCTTTTTTTTTTGTGCTTGATAAATTAGTGAAATGTTAAATTTTCAGACTAATTGATTCATCAACCAGTCATCTCAGTTCTGTTATACTATCCTTTTAATGGTTTATATCAACATTAGAAGGCTCTGACAGGTTTACAAATTTTAATCAATTCGAGTGAATTTCAGAGTGGATGTTTATTGACTAAACAATTGATTAACCAAGAAAATAATCATGAGTTGTCATGCTGCTATATGCTGTGATTCTCCACTGTAGTTATGGTCAACTTTAATTCCACACAGGGGCACTATTGTACCATGTGTGCTGGAGGATACAGTACTGACACTCTGCATTATTTCCATCCCTTGTTTATTTTAGACACCATTATTTACAGAGTTAGTCCAAAGGCGTCATCTCCAACCCTGCTGGCCACCCCCAACTGGCCTCAGGGTATGAGGTCTTCCTCCACCGTCTCCTGGATTGTCTCTTTGCCGAGCCAATACAAGGCCCTCATGCAGTTTGTCAACATCAGCCAGCCCAAATGTAAAGAGAGGCACACAGCCATTAATGTGAAGATGCTGGGGTACGAGGAGGAGATGATGAGCCGCAGGGAGGACGAGGAGGTGGAGAACAAGTTGGAGGTGCCACATAGTTTCTATCTCAACATGTCCCACTGTATACCAGAGGAGGGAGAATTTGGTGCGATGACCAAAATCGTCCTGCAGAAGAAGATCAGTAAGCAACCAATTAGGGCCTTTCATGTACACAGAAAATCCTTACCTTAAACAACTAAAGGGCTTAACTTAACCATGTGTTCCTTTTGCCTCCACAGATCTCTTAGCCATTGTCCTCGGGATAGCAGGCGCTCTTTTGCTTTTGCTCGTCGTGCTGGCTGTTGTATGCATCATCACAAAGTGAGTACACCTGTAGCAGGACTTTAAAATCCAACTGTTAAAGCTGTAGTTAGTAACGGTTATGAAAACAAGTTTTTGTCACAGCTGAATAAAAAAACAACCAATCAGAGCTGTGGAGTCTCTAACTGCTCATGAACTGTAGTCAAACTGTCAAACTTGGCAGCACTGATCAAATACGAGTCAAGATTCTGTTACTGCATTGCCTATTTCTCAACTGTGATGTTTTCAGAAACATATTTTAATGACTGTGAGAAAATTTGTGACCCAGCCGCAAGCTGTTCCATGTGAATCCTTGGGAACTCACGTGAACTAGCTCACGCTAAATCTCTGTGCAGCACTGTTTTTTTCCCACTTATTGGCTAATTAGCTGTATTATTATTCAAAGTGTATGGACTTTTCGAGTCAGGGACTCTAGCCCCTTTCCTGCTGCACAAAAAACCCACTAACACCTGCTAATTTTGGCTTTTTAATGTAATGGAAAAGGTTGCAATCTGCATTCACACCTGGGTCTTATGACTTTGTAGCAGTCACAGGTATTTATTGGCTCCGACTCCGATCGGCATTGATGGGCATGCAACATCTGGGCAAATGCGTCACAACAAAACATCATCCAGTTTCCTCCCAAGCAGTGCTCAGACACTGATCCAAATTAGTCTGCACCAAGTTTAAGAGACTGAATAAAAGATATATTAAAAGAAGTCACGACTGTTAACTTTTCACTGGTCTCCATGCTGCATTCTGCTGTTTACTAACCTGTTTTCCAGCCTGTCAGTGACATTGACCATGACACACCAAAAAAAAAAACCCTACACAGAAAGGCATATTTGTCTGCATTAGAGCTATGTACACAGCTTTGGTCTTCTGGCAATGAAAGAGGAGTCTATCACCTATATTTAGCAGGTGTTTCCGTGTTTAATAAACCTGCGTACACATGCTAATTTTGGTGTGAAAGGGGTATCTGATACACTGTCCACCTCAGAAACCATCAGCAAAAGTGCAGAGAGTTAGGCCAATACACCTAGCCATGCTACAACTGCTGTTGACTCAGCAGCCACAGGCAAACACAACGAGAGAAGACATATTCAGCGAATGTAACTCAGTTTTATACAATGCATGTTGTAGGGAGTTCCTGCTCCGTCTCTCTTTTAGTTTAGGGGTTCTTGGCCAAAATAATGTTGAAGACCTCTGGTCTATATTCTATAAGATTAGTCTGTAACTGGTGGCTTTTATTGACTCTTTCCCTCTGTCTGTGTTCGGCCTTCATCCTGCAGGAAAAAGAAGAGAGACAGAAATAAGCAGTCGTCCATCTACATCAGTGGAGGGAATATCTTCCGCCCAGGTGACAGGCACTTCAGTAAAAGTCGGTCTGATAACGAATCCCACGTCTACGCCTCCATAGATGAAACAATGGTGTACGGCCACCTGCTGGGTGACTCCAGCTACGCCGACAGCATTCAGGACCACTTCAATGGGACGCAGGTGGACTCTTACAAAACATTTACAGGCCCCACTGATGCACAGCTCCCTGTAATCAAAGAACCGGACAATGAGCCTGAGATGGACCAGTTCAATACATTCCTGAACCCATCTGACTCTTTCATCCCGCCCCGTCCACGCACTCCCATTGACCGGCAGGACAGCCTCGGCTTCCAGGACCGCAGGATGGTGGACAATGAACTGTACACATTCAAGAGTACAGGGGACATAAATACGATCCGGCTCTCTGCTGCTGACTTGGAACCAGAGCCACCTGTAACAGAGGACTCATTATAGTGTGTCAGGACTGTGGCTACATGATGGGCCGCTGTTACTGAATTGCCGTTACAGCACCGAGTATCTCCAGACTGTACTGATGTGAACTTCTGTGCCTCGATCACACTCAGGGAATCTGAGATCGATGAGCCTCTGAATGTGATGTGTTCATCGTCTTATTAGAACTCAGTAATTTCTAAAAGTTCAAGACTCGAAGCTGTGATCCTCTTCTCTAAAGGAAGTTTGGCATTATGGGGGATACTTTTGCAGTCTCTAGCTGAGAGTTAGATGAGAACATTGATTTCAATCTCATGCCTGTCCAGTAAATATAAAGCTATGGCCAGCAGCTTGTTAGCTAAGCTTAGCACGAAGACCGCAAACAAGGGGAAACAGCTAGCCTGACTATCCAAAAGTAACAAGATCTACCCACCAGCTCATCGAACACCTCATTTACACAGCTCTGAATATGTGTGTGAGTCAACTGGAAGTCCAGTCATTCCCATGAAAATCTCCCCTTTTTGTTCAGTCCGCAAGTTGCCTCAGGTATGTTGAAAAAACTGAGCTATCGCGGCAGATTTCGTGGCATTTCTATCTATCCGTAAAGAGATGCATTTCCTTATGTTGACCACTAGGGGCATATGCTCTATATTATACAGTAATACAGCATTATGCTGTGTTTACACTACCGATAACACAGCAACAGTGTGGCCAGCTACATTATCACTGCGTAACTGTTGAAGTGTTGCTTAGGTGCTCGTTGGCCTAGCTATGTCATCATGGGCTTGTTTGTGTCTGCTGCTTACAACAGAGTTGCTCAACTGAACGTCATCTCATCAAGTATCTCTGCTTTTGATCAATTTCAGAGTACCATTTTAACATCACCTTTTTACCGCTCCATTGCATCCTCATCTTTATATATTGTCAGCCAATTCAGCCAAATGACACAGTACCACAGCTACAAACAAAAACATATGATTGGTTGATGCGTCACCTGTAGCCTGTTGCTGTGTCACTCATAGTGTGGACACAGCATTACAGCTGGAACTGCAGGGAGTGTTTCTTTCCTGAGAAACAGGACTTCAGATCAATGGGTGTTTGTTTTTGGGATAACAGGCCATTGGCAAAATGGGCTTTTGGTCCAGTGGGACATCTTTCAGACTAATAGAGTTTTGAAATTTTGAGCCGTCAGAGCAATGGGCAGTCCCCGTTTCCAGGCTTTGTGCTAAGCTTAGCTAACTGTCTAGTGGCTGTATCTCACCATACAAACATGAAAGTTAGATCGATCTATTCATTTAAGTCTCAGCGTGAAAGCAACAAAAAAATGTCAAACTATTCCTTTAATGTTTGGATTGTTTAGTTTATTAAATCTCTGTCCATGTGGCATAGCTTCAGCAGCAGGGACTATGAAAAAAAAATATGCTGGTCCTTGTTTTAATAGTGTTTTTATATTGTTTACATGTTCTGTTTTTAAACAGATTTGTTTTTTCTTTACTTGTAGATAAAATTAAGGTGTTTTTTTGCAATAAATTTTAGGAAAAAGGTCTGGTGGGGACACAGTTCACTTCTTGAGGTAATGACTGCCATCACTCTTAACTTTCCTGCTCATGCCGAGACGGTCACCTTTTGCATGCTGGATGGTGAAAACAATTTCAACCACAGGAACTCTGGCCATGAAAACCAGTGACGTGAATGAGGGTGTGGAAGACTCCAGACTGCAGAGCTGCAGCCAGTGTTTACCATGGAGAAGTGTTTTTACTGGAAACAACAAATGCGGAAGCCAGGATTACATAGTTGCACCACATTTCTTGCAGCTGCAGATGTTAAATTTAAAATAAAGTCTGCATTTCTTTATTGAGACTTTTGACTTTCGGGAACAGTGTTTTTGGCATTTTGGGAAATGCACACTTTCTTGGTGGAAGTAAGATGAAAAGATATGTGTTTATCAATCTTCTCATTTAAAGGTACTGTAACTTTTTACATGTGTTAACTGTTTTTTATTTGCCAATGAGTGAATGAATGGTAACGTAACTTAAAAACTGGGACCTTCCCTGACTTTCTTGGTTGTCTGTAACTGTTTAAAGGGCTCAAATTTTGCAGGAGAATCCAAAGGATGTGATGAATTTTAACCAGAAATCCCTTTCTGGCATTAATACGTCCTAAGGCAAAGTTCTCCCAACAGCGTGCTGCATCCGTCTTCGGCTCCACTACAGCGCTGCAGTGTGCAACAGTAGCTAACATTAGCTAACAAATGGATTCTTTCAATGTCAATGAACAGCTGGCACCAACCACAACAGAGTCCAGACACAATCACTCCTCCTGAACTGTAGTCAAACTGTCAAACTAGGCAGCACTGATCAAATATCAGTCAAGACTCTGTTACTGCATTGCCTGTTTCTCAACTCGGATGTTTTCAGAATGACTGTGGAAAAGTTTCGCATCCTGCCACGAGCTGTTGTGAACACCTGCTAACATCTAGCTTTTTAACATAATGGGAAAGGTTACAAGGTTCTGTAGTAGTCACAGGTATTTATTGGCTCAGACTCCGATTGGCATTGATGTAAACGCAACATCTGGGTGAACGCGTCACAAAAAAAACACTGTCCATCTCTGCCCAAGCAGCACTCAAACATTGATCCAAATTAGTCAGAGTTTAAAATCGAGACTGGTCTCCATGCTGCATTCTGTTGTTTACTAACCTTTTTTCCAGCCTGTCAGTGACATCAACATGAGTCCACAACAGAGTCCACAAATGCTGTTTTTCCATTAACCTGCAGACATCCTCACCACAGTGAGGCTGTAAAGCCGTGTTCGGTGTGTTGACATTCTGTAGTCTCATTTAGCCACTTGTTAGCAACTACCTTTTTTTAGGACAACCTAAAGGCTTCAAAATTAATGAGTGGGGTATTTACTGACATATTTTATGTGGTAGAAAAAAAAGTCTTTAAGCTTGTGTTGTGCTGCGTTCAAGTGGAGTCATCTTTACCGTGGTAAAGTAAAGTCCATCTGAACACTTGGCTGTTGTGACATTCATGACCTCATAAGTGGAAATTTTCTGAGAGCTTAAGTTCATGTTCACGACTTTCCATGTCGTAAACATGTGCTCACGAGTTCCGTTTGAATGCAGCATTAAATACAGACCTTATTTCAGGCATCTAACCAATAACCCCTTAAAAAATTTAACTTTTAGAGGGGAACAGGAGTGAATAAATGCTAACTCATTTCTGGGTTTTAGGACTCTTTCCTCCACCACTCTGCTTGATTGTACTTGATTTTCCAGTATTCTTTCAGCAGGATGACAGTCAATCACAGTCAGTCTCTTGTTTCTCAGTGTTGTGGCCCATGCAGGTCCCCGCTTACAGCTACTGAGGATGCTGGCTGCAGTTCGCATAACGGCCTCAGAGAGGTACTACAACGAGGATTTTCTGAAAGTTACATACAGAACCTCTGAAGCTCAGTAGGAAAGTGCATAAACATATCTCCCCAAACTCTTCCTTAAAGAAACGACAATAAAGTAGAGAATGTGTTTTCATCATGTATTGATGTTACATTTTCAGCTTACATCAAGCTAGACATTATAGGAGGCTACAAGGCTAGCAAACTGAAATCATCTCTTACAAGAATGCAGATGAACATATGAGTTATTTTATTGAAATATCTCTCAGAATTCTGGCTCCATGTGAGTCTTGTCATTATGCAGTAATGGTGAGGGGGTGTCTGAGTTTAAACCAGTGGTTCTCAACCAGTGAGTATTAACAGAGGTGTGTGGAAATAATAGATAGTTACACCTAGTTTTTAACATTTGTGAAAGGTGCCAGCACCTACACACCTTTTAATGCAGGAGTACTGGTACTTTGAATTATGAACAATCAATATGTTTTGAAATTATTGCAAAAATTATATCCTTGTATTTTTTTAAAAAGAGAATATGTACATATATCTATGAAATGTAGACAGTAATGATTGGGTCCTTTGGAGGAGATGATGTCCCACAATCTCTAGCTTATTCTGGTCCTCCTGGTTTTATTGTGACCACAAGGAATGTTTCAAATGACACATCACAAGATTACTTTTGTCAAAAATAACAAACCCTTATGTCACATGCTGCTGACTGTGACCTCTAAATCAGAATTTAAACCTGATGCAAAACCAGCTGAGAACCACTGGTTTAAAGCTCCTTTTAGAATAGCAGGCAGAGCAGCATTGCAGCAGGAGTACACACTGGAAGCAGCCATAACCATGCACAGTCTATGATAAGATACATGTGATCAAACAATGTTGAACTGGCAGACGGAGGGCTTCTCCTCACGACAGTTCTCGTCAAACCACTTCCCACTGGAGGCACCAGACAGGACGGCGCAGTTGTGGGCCTGGCCACCGTCTGGCTGAGGGGACCTGTTGGAGGTGTCCCAGTTTTTGTATGTAATGCTGGAGCCGGTCTGGTCCACCCAGGTGCCCTCGGTCACCATGTCATTGATGCCAAGCCAGACCTGCTCGTTTGGGCCAATGCTCTGGCGGATGTAGTCTCTGAGCTGGTCGTTCTCATCGCGGGACGTGGGCGTACCGAGGACACCGCCCAGGGCGTTACAGTCCTCACTGGCAGTGTGATAGCGTTTTCTTAGAGTGTCGACCAAGAAGCATTTGCCATTGCTCTTTATGCCTTTCAGACAGACTGAAGAGAAAAATAAAAGGGAGCAGATGGTTAGATAGACCCACACTATTATTCAGAGTCATGTCAGCTTTTTTTTTTCAGTTGTAGGTAATACAGGTTTCCTTTAGTAATATAAACAACAGAAGTCCCATGTACTTGATTTTTGGATTTGCAGCAACAACTGGATATCATTTTTTGTCCGGAACAGAGTTTTGCCATGTGCTGTCCAGATTCAGACTTGCAGTTCAAAAGACTACACATGTATCCCATCTGTATTTATTTTTAGAGAAGCATACAGACTGTTCTCTCCAAGCTGAGTACATATTTAGTGTGCTGAACAATGTAGTTCATGTCATGCTATCAATAAATTCCCCTTACACAACCCCTTTAAAATGTCCACATTGTAATCCACTTATTACCACTGTGATACTAATGGCTGCTTGCCTGCTTCCACAGGTGATCATAAAGTGGGTTCAGACACAGAATTGCACGTCTAAGACTGAAAGGAGTTCATTTAGGGGTAGAAGGTAGCTGTTTACTGGTGCAGGGGTTTAAACCAGGCTAATTTGCAAGTCTAACCATGGCTGGAATAACTTAATAGGGGGCCCTGAGGCAAAAAATTGATGTTGGGCCCCTGTCGACCCTGTACTTGTCGCCTGGCCCCGGGCTTTCTGTGTGTCAGTGACTGCATGGTAATTTTATTCAACTATATTTAGGAATATACACCATCAGTAAACAATATAAAATAACCACCACGCTCCTGCTTCAAAATTATGTCTCGTCTCTGGAGCCCCTTTCCCACACAATAAATAAATAAAACACAAATAATCACCAACATCTGAGTTTGTCTTTTATGGTAAAGGTTACAATCAGCATTCATACGCGGGACAAATGACTTTGCAGTAGTTACAAATATTTATCGGCCCTAGCTTCGATCAAGAATGATGGAAACATGGCACTTGGAATAACATGGTATTTTCACCGCTTTTTCAGCGCAACCTTCAGTAACTTCTTTGACTCTTTGTCATCTCAGCCACAAATTCTGTCCACCTCTGTCAAAGCCATGCTTGGTCATCGTTACAAAGTAGTTTGCACCAAGTTTGAAAAAAGGACTGAATAAGAAACAGAAATAAAAAAGACGTAATCACTGTTACATTAACGCTGGTCTCCATGCTGCTTTCTTCTGTTTACTAACCCTGTTTTCTGCCCATTTGTAATGTTAAATGTGACACGTGACAAACAGTCTGCTTGTGGTTGTTTTTTTGTCTTTTTTTTTGTCGTTTGTGTCTCTTTGAGGTAATTTTGTGTCTCCTCGTGGTTGTTACATGTTAATTTTAGTGACATTTTGCAGGTGAAGACCAGAGGGGTCACTGACACCTGCCCATTTTTGGAGTTATTTTGTGTCTCTTTGCAGTTCCTTTTCATATCATTGTGATCTTTTTGTGTCCATTTTTGGTAATTTTGAGTCTCTTCCTGGTTTAAGAGATATTTTGCACGTATGAGGCAGAGAGGTCTCTGAGACTTTGGGGTTGATTATCTGCTCAGCAAATTCTTATAAAAAATGTGCAGTCTCTTACATTATGCACAACTGATTCACACACAGTAGACCTGGGGATTTGGGGGCATTTGCTTCTTTTGTCTAGTTGGTAATAGTCTTAGTCTGACCCCAGACGCTGTCAAGTCCTGGTGTTAGGTGACTTTTAGAGCCCTTCTTATGGGGATTACTTGCATTCCTTTATTAATGCAAACGAGATCCTTACCTGTCTGCAGGGCTTGTTGTTCCTTCAGTAGGTTGAGCTCCTGGACGATGTCATTGATCTGTTTCTGGAGCTCCTCAATGGCAGCATCCCTTGTTGTATCTGATTCCAACAATAGCAGAGACACAAATAAATTCAAATCAGGTTTTTATATTTCAGTGATTTCCCTTTTCAAGGAAACTTGAGCGCATGATTTTATAGAAAACATTCTGTTGAGATAAACATCTCATAACACAGGTATGATATTGCAATAATCTATAATTCTTCCTACAGATTGTGATGGACCACATGTCTACCTTTCTTTATCAGCTTCTTCTTTGGTGGAGCCTGCTGAAACGAGCAGTTCGCCAGTAGTAGTACTCCCAGCAGCACACACACTCCTTTGAACTCCATGGTGAGACCTGTTGAATGAGGCTGCTCCAACGTGGATGCTTGCAATTTATCCGCACCCTCCCACACCCTCCCTCTCATCTCTCCAAACAGGGAAAAACACTGAGCTCTAAAACTGCCATTTGCAGGAATAACAATCCAACCTCAGGAGCCTTAAAGGATGGCGTGTGTGTGTGTGTGTCTCATCTGGCTCCAGATGCTTCACGTGGAGGGCCAGTACAAACCAGACCAGGTCTGGAAAGCAGGTGGAGACTGGCAGACAGTGTAAAACAGTTATGATGTAATAACCCTGTGCAGCTTTCATCAAAGTATACTATAAAGAAGAAATAAACAAACACTGACTCATGTGTTGCACAAATGCTTAAATAACTTGGTTACAGTTTATTTCTTGGCTCTCAGGATGACGAAAAAAGAGATGGAATAAGACTTTCTTTCCTAAAAGTTGGCCAAAGGGTGTTTTGGAAGCCTTTAGTTATGGTCTCATTTGGAAAGACTTAAATATTTCCAGGTGTTTTTGGCAGCAAAATGACACTGAAATGAAAAACTCATTCATCATTACCTGTGAAGTCTCTTATGCAGCTGTGAAGGCACCGGCAGTGTCACCCTTTATTTTAAAAATTGTATATCTTCATAAGCTATTCTCTGTGTATGTTTTTTTGCTTCAAAATCTGCAATTTGAGTTTGTTTTGGACCTGTCTGCTCCATACGTCTGCTCCCAGCCAGCACACACACCCTACAGCATGTCTGTGGGAAGAGTGGAATGATCCAGAGTCACATCTGGTCTTTCTGTAGCCTAAGACTGACACGTGGCAGAGACAAAAGGATGCTGAGAGACTTCTGTCCTGACAGTACAGTTCAGAATATTGAGAATTATTTTGTTTAAAAGATAAATAATGAAAATAATGAACTCAAACTTGGTGAGTGTGGCACAACATTTTACCACATAGCAAGTTATTAGCGGAGAATATACTGTTGGGCATTATTTCTGATGGACCGTTTTGATTTTGTGTGACATAATATTAAGTCCCACTGTGATATCCAGAGGTTTAGCAGTAGCTGATGAGGTGGGTGCACTACCATGTAGATGGGTATGTTACTGAGGAGGTAGTGGGTATATTCTCCTAAATATTTCGGTGGCTTTTTTGGATGCCAAAAGAAGAGGTGGGTATCCCCTGTACACCTGCGTATCCGCTCCTCTTCACCTATGGTAATATCCTTAGCATACTTTGTTATTGTTACCATATAATGTATCTCCAGGGTGTCTACAGGAACAGATGCAACCACATAGGGTTTCCTGTTGCTCTGTAATGGGGCCCAGGCAGATATACGGTGGATCCCCGCTGGGACCTTGTCCAGTCCTTGACTGCTTCTTGGCTGGGATGAGATTGAGTGAGATCACAGTGGATATGCCCTGTCAGGAGACCAGTGGCTGGGGTTGACTGGTAACTGAAAGGCCTTTGGTTGGGAGGGGAGATTCTGGGTGGCTGCATCTGTATCAGACACTTGAATTTAATGCTTTTAACGACCTTTAAGATCTTTTTAAACAAATTTAAGACATTTTTTTTGACAAATCAACTTTTTTCACTCAAACATTTTAGGTAAAAATTGTATATGTAGTCCCATGCAGAGGTAGGTCTTATGTAGGAATACGGTTATTAAAGTGAGTTAGGCTAGTCCTTATTTTGCTAACAGTTAAGTATAAAGTACAAAGACTGTAAGAAAAAAAGACTTTAAGATTTGTAACATCATAAATGTGGACTGTCAGGCAGAAGAGCTTAAGTTATGTTTGCAAAAAGAAACTAAAAATGGATAAATTAAATTAGATAAAATATTTGTAGCCAGAAAGACCTAAAAAAATTTTTTATTTAAATCTTTTTCATGACTTTTAAGGCCTAACACACTCTGACCACTAATGTACCTGTACAGGACCTTTACACCAGGGGCCGTATTCACAAAGCTTCCTAGTACTATGAGTTGCTCCTAGTGATGAAATTAGAAAGAGTAAGAAAATTCTTAGAACTGTGATGTTTCATGAGAATTTCTCCTTAAAGTTAAGGCTAGGTCCTTGTAAAGATAAAAGTTATTCACAAACCATCTTAGCCCTTAAAAGAGCTCCTAAGGTGAAAAACTGTACGGAGCAGGGAGGAGGACTTTAAAGAGATTTGAAAGTTTCTTAAGAAGAGGGGCAAATGGTGGAAACACAAAGAGGTCAGAGAAATACTCTCCAAACAATCAATGACAGTGAGTAAATTAAATGTCATTAGACTGTGCAGGGATAATATTTGTGGTCGATCTAATTAGGGGTATAAGCACGCCTTTCCCACCTAACACAATATCATTATAATGCCAGAAATAAAATAATCACAATACTAAGATACTTCATAAACTGGAAAAATCCAACCATGCAGCAATGATGACTTGAGTCTGTCTAAACCTTCCATCAGCAGAGTGATCACACTAACACTGACAACACTCTCACAGTCAGCAGTTCATTTCATCTCCACTGGGTGTCCACACCTTGCAGGCTCACAAAAGGGCGTGTCTCTGACAACCAATCACATCTGCTAAAAGCAGGCATCACCCTAGCAACGAGGTCAACCACACCTCCTCACTAAAAGTTTCTGTCCCCTCTTTGCTCCGAGTTGCTGTGAGGACTTTCCTAAATCACTCCTGGGCTAGGACTCCTTACTAAAAGTTTTTAGGCTAATTTAGGAGCTCTCTGAGAGTGTCCTCAGACTGTTTGTGCAGCCCCAGATCATACATTTTTTTTGCATATGTTAAAACACCAACACCATATAACAGCATGTCTTTTAAGTTCCAGTGTAAAGAATTTAAGGGGAGACATTAGCAGAAATGGAAAAAATGTTTTTGTTTTGTTTTGTTTTTTGTTTTGGTTTTTTAGGGTTAGGGTTATAAGTAAGTATCCATGTGTTTTTGTTACTTTAGAATGAGCTGTTTGAATCTATAAAAGGAGTGGGTCGTCATCTACAGAGTTGCCCATCTTGCACTGCCATGTTTCTACGGTAGCACAGAGCAGACAAACCAAACTGTGACTCTAGATAGAGCCATTAATGTTTTTGCAAAGGCCACAATAGTTAGCAGCCCCTCCACAAAGCATCAGGTCAAGAGATTTTTTTTACGTGAAACTGCTTTATTCTGTGTTTTTAGTGGTTAATGTCACCTGGTCCGTCTGTTTTGGAGAGGAGGAGTCCTCTGCAGATAACTGCACTCCTGGTAAAAACCTCCAGATGCCAGGACACATTTCAGATGCCCCAAAATCCCTCTAAATCGCACACACTATTACTTTAAGTGCAAAGACAAGAGGGCTGTACAAATTAAAAGTTTTATTAGAAAATTCTGTATACATGTACATATATACTGTAGATATAGTAGTTGATGTTAACCAAGGAAGCCAACTTTCTGTCGTGTCTTTCCCAGATTCTCCTCCTGCTGCAGCAGCTTCATGAGCGGAGCATGGAGGGCCTTCCCGACCCGTTTACCTGCCTGGAGACAACATAACACTTCAGAACCTTTATTTGTTCATACATTATCATATTCAAAACCTGGGTGAGGCCAGATGGCCGAGGAGGAGGGCTGAACTCACCTCTGTCATTTCAAAGATACTCTCAGGATCCAGGCTGCCTCCGCCCACCTTCCTCATGCAGGTGATGGTGCCCTTGTGTGTCACCGAGATGATCAGGCTCGCCACGGAGCAGGCCTTCTCCTGCAGAGTTGCGTCCACCACATGCCTGTGACCCACCTGCAGAAAAACAGCCAATGTCAAAGTCCTGCACTGTGTGATGAAGGGCTTTAGAGATTCTTCACTTCTGAGAATAAGCAGGTGAGCTTACCTTGCACAACGTCACTATACAAGGAACATTTCCTACATTGAGTCTCACGCAATCATACGGGTCATCTGACAGCTCAATTTCTTTCCCTCCTTCCTCGTCAGTTGATATGTGCACTCTGGGAATTCTGTCAGTAAGATAATGAGAAGACTGACTGTAAGCTTTTATTTTACTGCGTAAGAATGATCAGTATAACAGCTGTGAGAGAACATAAACACCACTATTACACTTTACTTACTTTGTGTTGAAGAGAGCTGCCTTGATAGCTATTGAGATGGCATCGTACAGGTTTCCATCACACTGCAGGAGCTGTGCAAACATGTCAGTATGTATGTAAAAGGTGCCACTTTGATTTATTCCTACACTGAGACACAGTTTAACAATGTTTTTTTATGCAAAGATGAGTCACTATATTTCATCATACAAGTCAGAATAGAACTTAGAGAACAGCAACAAAAACATTTTAAAAACAGAAAGGAAAAATGGGTGAACTCTTCATATTTGTCTAAACTTGCTCAATTGGAGCAAAAATCCTTAAGGCAAGAGTAAACTTTAAAATGAAGGCACACCTGCAAAAATCACTAAATGAACGTTGGAGTGCCATTTGCAATGGTGAAGACATTATAGTACGCTAGAACTCACCAGCACATCCACATAGAGGACCCAGCAGTGTTCTCCTGCACTGATACAGAGACTCTTCAGGTCCACGCTGTGTTTGTTGTTAAAGACTTTGTAGAGAGTGTTACTCAGCTCTGTCCCGAGCTCCTCGCCTCCTCTGCCCTCAAACTCAGGGGTTGCATTGGCCGAACTAGTGATGAGAAGGAAAAAGAAAAATATGAGGTAACAGACTATCTGTCAGCCTGAGATTTACTTTTGAGTCAGTGAGAAAGAGGTGATCCTATGATCATATTTTCTTTGGTAAGTCTATAATCACTGGGATTTGTTAGAGATTTATCTCTCAGAGAACAGATGGTACAACACCACCTCCTAGTGGCTTGGTATGCATCTAAATACTACCAATAGAGAGTGATTTAGGATGCAGCCATTCCTTTTTAAACAATTTCTGACTGATTTTACAGTATACCGTGACATGGAGTGATACTATGAAATAAAATTACATACACCATAACACAGTTTTTTTTATTGCCTATCCTAAAAGTTGCTAAGTATAATGTCTATATACCTGTCGGGTAAGTGGCAAAATCTATACAAAAAACGCAAGCCTCAGTTTATAAAACACCAAAGCATGACAACATACACAACACCTACCAGTCAACAAAGAACTCCAGGTAGCCTTCATTTGGCACCATAGGCCTTGGTTTTCCAATGTCAGCCTTAATTCCAACTAGAACTGCCGTGTGGCCCTGAAAGAGAGACAAAGCCGAAAATAAAGAGGTCATCAACAGTGCTTGAATGTTACCAAGTAATTTTGTGGTACTTCTAGCTTTACTTGAATATTTCCATTTTCAGTCACTTTATACTTATACTCCTCTAGAATACAACAGCAAATATTACACTACTTACTCTGTTACATTTATTTACTATAACTTTGGCTACTAGTTACTTTCCAAATTCAAGATAGTGCTTCAAAACGTGATAAACAACTACATTATGATGTTATTATTTCATTAAGACTTGATCCCCAGGGGGGATTCACAGCTACCCAGTAGTATGCATAAACAATGCATTTAAATAAGTAGATATTAGCTTCATATTTATGAGCTGTGAGATTAAAATAATGTACAATACATCAGTAAATATAATCCAGTAATGCTGTATACATTATTTTGCTCAAAGCCTACTATTGCATTTGGTATTTGTAAATTATTATGATGCTAATACCTTCTTACTTTTATTTGAATGATATTATAAATCCAGAAATTATCACTGGTAACACAGTATTTCTGAACTATGGTATTTTTACTTAAGAGTACTTCTACCATCACTGATAATCTATTAGTTACTCTTACTGAGGAACTGCATAAAATAAAAAGATAGCAGACTTTAGACCGGCTCAAACATAACTAACAAGTAGAGTGTTTACAAGTGACTATGTGCACAGGTGACAAGTTTTAGAGCAAAAACACAAAATGAGCAAACATGTAGGACTGCTGTTATAAATATGATACATTACCAGTGTGACTTTGGCTGAGCCGTCTGTGTTGGACACAACATCGGTCTCTATTTCCATGTGTCTGTAGTCCTCACAGCCTCTTCCGTCCACTCGTAAGTCATCCTGATATAAAGAATCAACATGTCAACATTACAGTACAGTTAGCTCATGCTAATGCTAGCTAGCTTTTACCGTTATAAAGCACAAATCACCGTCATGGCATTTACAAATTATTTTTAACTAACAGAGGTTGAAGGCTGACATATAGTTAATAAAAACCTTACCCGTATGCCATGTAAAATGTACACTTTTTCAGCTTCGCTAACTTGGACTGTTGCCATAATGTAAAATACTCTGTTAGCATGTGTTTGTCGCTCTTCTTCTACGTCATCAAAAGACGCAGACAGCCCGCTTTGCTCACCCGGATGTCCCGGCACTTTGAGTTCCCATTTATCCCTCGGAAGATGCAGGACCCCGCCCAACCGGTGCAGCCAGTCTCAAACACAGATTGTAGACTCATACAGAAAAAAACAACTCACTCAGTGTGTGATTTAGCCAAACACAACTTTTCCTGGCATGAAGTTTTAGTTTCTGTCTGTAAATAGAGTTAATATTGTTTTCATCTGCATGTAGACTCTTTGAAGGTTGGGTCAGTTCTGTTTGCAGTTCATAATTCATAATGCACCAGGAGTTCCCTCTCTATCACAGACCCTGGATCAGATATAAAAGTTATAAGATTTCCACTGAAATCGACACAAATAAACTGTAACTGACTCTAGATTTGATATTTATTATGCTTAGCCCTGAGTTCAACCTTTGAGGCAGTTGAGGCTGGGCCCTTTGGAGAAAGCTGTCATGATGAATGGACACTTGGTTCAGACAGAATTTAAAAAGTAACACAGACAAATAAATGCCAAAGATCCCCCGAAGCCCCCCATGCCAGCACAGTTTGGGAATGAATTCTGGTAATTTAACAATTGGTAAGGCTTGGTTGCTACAGGTAAAGCAGGTAACTGTTCTTGGACCCCAGGGCCCCTTGTAGCTAAAGGCTGCAATGGGTGTGTCATCTGTTCTGTTCTAATTAGATAGAAAACCTATTCAGTAATATGCACCACTAGAGCACAATATCAGCCAACATGATAAGGGCCTTTAGGTGGGTCCTGCTTGTGTTTTCCTTTCTGTATCTTAAAGCCCTCTTGAAAAGAGGTGCCCTGGGGCCACAGCTGTGTCCAAAACCTGGTGTTTTAACAGCCTGTTATTGCAGTTTTATGTTTAATTGATCCATATTCTTAGATTAACTTGTGTGTAATAAATTTTCCACAAATCCAACCATACTGTACTGTATTCTAAAAATAGTATAGATTACAAAGAAAGCAGAAGAAACAAGGGAACCAACAACTTTTTTTCTTCTCACAACTTAATCTTGCCATGATGCTGTTAAATTACATTTTATGTCTTATAAAGGGTGAAAAATGAAGACTTAGCTCTGTGACTTAAACACAATAAAACATGAAATGCACTGGAGCTGAGATAGTCACAAACCAATTTAGCTAAGTAAATAAATAAAGGTTTCTGCATCCCTAAGACACAAATCAATTCCAAAATGCAGACATTTAACTGAGCAGACTGTAGGGCAGGTACATTTTTAAATATTCTGACTTTCTTTTCATTTAATCATGACTTCTTCCTCAAACTTTGCAAAAAGTCTTGAACGTGAGCATAAATGTTGCGGAAACACATTTGAACAATTAAAATCCAGTGTTTTATAAATGAACTGAAATGATTTTTGTTGTATCACTGGCATGGGTACCACATGCACATTTAAAGAAGTTACTTTCCACAAGAAAAGACAAAAGAAGACTGAAGACCAAATCCTGACATGTGTGTTGATATAGCAGGGATAGACTAACGTTAAATTTAAAAAAAAAGATGTACAGGAGACTAAATATTTGAAAGTGATACAGAAGGCTGAGAGCCATACTGTCTTATTTTCCATTATATTATGAATTGTCACCTGGTTCCTAAATTTTATTGTTTCTGTCACATAAATAAAAACATTACCCATAAACTGATGCAGAAAGAGGCACAAACTGGTGCATAAGAATCTCTAGAGGAGGTGGTATTTGGTTTCTTGAAAAGAAAAAGAAGGGGATATATATTTTTAATAAGAATTTTGATTGTAATGTGGCAAAAATATTTAGCAATTTAGCAATAAAAAACATACTGTTTATGTTTATTTTACTCGTTTTCCTAAATGATGTTGAACAATATGATATAACTGCTGTAACGGCTGCTACCTGACAGACCAGGCTCAGGGCAGGAACGCCCAGCACACAGGGTATCGGACTTCCTGGTTGGCTCTGCGTTGTGCCGCCCTGCTGTCCGCAGAGCTCTCTGGGTCTAACAGAGGAGGAAATACCGGAGTAGTTAACGTTAGGTAAAGGCCTGTTTAAAGGCTCGGTGTCCTGCTGTAATTATCATACGAATAAGGTGAATTAACACTTCGTCGAAACCGAGGCGGCAGTGAAAACGGCAGCGGAGCGCGGAGCTACATCTGTCCGCATATCAGTGAGGTTAGCTGGGATTGCGCTAACAGACGGAGCGGCGGAGGAGACACTCGGTTTGGGTGTTTTTAACTTCATATAAGGCTCCAAACTACAAGAGGACTCAAATAAACTTGTGTCGACAAACCCGGACAGTGCGAGGTATGTTGTTTTTATGAAGCAGTGGACGTGTTTCTCTTGAAATACTGAAGTATAAACACACTGTGTGGATGTTATCAGCTATCAACTACTAGATGTCCAGATAGGCTCCTCCAGCTGCCACACTTACTCCTCCCCTGGTCAGTTTAATTGCTTCATCACTTTCTGGAAGTTCATTAATCATAGCCCTGAAGTGTCATAACAACTGTATAGGCTTCACTGGTTGTGGCATGATATTTTCCCTTTTCGCTCATCTCATCCTCAGGGAGGTCAGAGGTCAATTTAGTTAGCCAAGGTCACTGCACAGATTTCAATGGTTACATTTTAAGTTTACTAATATGTATTAGTTTGTGCCTTATTTATCCTCCACTAACTCTAATCAACCAAGCTATAAAAGAGTGCACACCATGTGGCCAGATTTACTTCCCACTGTACTTTCTACATCTAGCAGGGTAAAGACCCAGATCATTATCAGATGTTGTGTGACACCACATTTGAGTTACAAGTGAATGAATTTCTGGACTTCAGATTTGTCAGGTGGGCCAGAAACACATTTCCACTAATTGAGAGTGGGCATCTGTGCTGCTGATTGTCAAACTGTGAGTTAACTGATTGATAGAAAACTAACTGGCAACAGTTTTGAGAGCTGATTAATCATTTCAAGTCATTTTGTCAAGCATAACTGGCAAACATTTGCAGGTTGCAGCTTCTCAGATTGGATTATTTGGCTATATGATAACTCTAACTCTTTGAGTTCATGGCACAATAGCAGTTTAACAAAGTCCCCTTGGATATTGTTTCTACCTTTTTTTCCTTATCTGCTGTGAGGGCCCAAGGACAGAGGGATGTCGTATGCTGTAAAACCCACTGAGGCAAATTGTGATTTGTGATATTGGACTGTATTAATAAAACTGAAATTAAAATATACAGTATTGATAAAGAAAATAATGATTAGTTGCAACCCTATACAATGCTATACAAAAAAAAGAACTGATTTTCAGCTCAAGCGCTGCAACTTAAGACTATATCGAATCACATTTGGTATTTTTGTCTAAAAAATGACTTAAAACAGGAATCAGTTATTCAACAAGTTGCAAAATTAACTTTCATGTTTATTAACTTTATTGTTTCAGCTCCATTAAGTCGTCCCAAAATATTTGATGTATTTCTTTTAGTCACAACCAAATCATCCAAACTCAGACGAGTGGATGTCAATTTGAAAGTTCACACACAAGTTAGTAGTTTTACTTCCTGTGGTTATGATAAACTCTGTGACCCAGTTGGGAGTTTAATTTACAACTGCAGACACAGGTATCTTATCATATATTTGCACATTTTTTTTATTATGATAGCTGCTGCAAAAATGGTGCCCCCATAGTATTTGGACACGGTCACAAATCTTAATAGCTATGAGGAGAAACTATTGTGTGAAGGTGTAGATTTCGGGGGGACGCAGGGAACATCACCCTCAGTATTGAGAACATGTGCATTTGTTCCCCCATTTAAAACATGAAAGTAGAAAGGACATTAAATTTACAAAACTAAAGACATTTACACCAAAAATTGATGTAGTGAAGGCTCACACTGGTGCATAAGAGTCAACCAGAGAGTGTTTCATGCTCAAAATTTTCTGGTGGAGGACATCCAAACCCCCTGTTTCATATACGCCCTTGCTGTTGTGTATATCTGTATTGAGTTTTAGTTAATTCTCTGGTTTCACAGTTTCTGAACACTAAAATCAAGCTCTCAAAATGTGTTTCTAAAACTATTCTGAGTGAAATTAAAAGTCTCGAGTCCTTCAACCTTTGTTTTGTAAGTCGCCGGAGGAGTTTATCAGTAAAGAGAAATCACATTAGAGTGTTAATTAACTCAGCGGGGGGTCAAATCTCGCTGCCTCTCATCTCTACATCACTTCTCTCTTCGTGCTTCCCATCCTGCCTGCACACGTTAGTTGCCACCATCAGTCAGTGCTGTCACTGACTTTGAAATGCACTCGAGCAGTAGGATATCAAACATATCCATAAATCATTAACTGAATATCTGACTGTGCCCTGCATACATTTTGAGTCACAGAGTCAGTGTTACAGTATAAATCTGGGCTTTTTGGCGCACTGTATCTAATCTTACAGTACTGCAGAGGCATTGTGGTGGCTTCTCAATACAGAAACATGTTTGTTGGGGTTAATACAAGAGAAGAGGGGTTGTTCTCTAAAGTGTTTCCTGTTACAATCAAGTCATTCAGTTGTTTTCATTGTAAAAAAAAAAATGCTATTCAGTGGGAGAAGACTCATTATCCACCCTACAAAAAGAGAAACCAGTGACTCAGTTGATGATAATGAAGTCTGGTTTTGCAGTTAGTTTCACTCCAGGTCTTTCATTAGTAGGAAGTCCCATCTTGTCCAATCATCTGCATTTTCAGTAAACACAGTTTTTGGGGCCATCTGAGCTTCTTTTGTTTCTAATGGAGTGAAACATTAAAGCAGTCCACATTAACAATTCCATTACAAGGCGTTATCAGGTGTCCTGCGCCCCCCCTCACTGGAACAAGTTTTTCTTGAAAAGGGCTGCTCCCACCAGCTGAATCAGATACAGGTCCTGGTAAACAGTCACGTGAACTGGCAGCAGTTAGAACCTGTTTAACAAGGATTTTTACAAGATCCTAAAATGAAAATATGTAATCTTACAGTGACTCAGATATGGGTCAAAAGGCAAGTAGGTCTGAGGATCTCGACTTTTTCTCATAGGTTTTGTATCATTCACAAAAAAAAGTCCCTAATTGGCTACAAGAAATTAATTGATGCTCCCTTTTAACATGTTGTATTCTCTTATTATTTTTACTTACAAATTCACATTTAAGCAACATGTAAATGTTTTAGCTTGTAAAGGTGGAGCTGATTTCATCTGCAGTCAGAACTGGGAAATATACCGATATTATATCACTAATATGTGACTAGGTATCATCTTAGATTGTGGATATCGTGATATTGTAAATGCCTCTCCCTGGTTTTAGAGGTCCAGTGTGTGGAATTTAGGGGGATATATTGAGTGTATAATCACCTGAAAATAAGAATCGTCGTGTTTTCATTACCTTAGAACGAGACGTTTACGGAGCGGGTACTCGTCGAACGAGTCTGCCATGTTGCACTGCCATGTTTCTACAGTAGCCCAGAACAGGCAAACCAAATACTGGCTCTAGATAGGGCCATTCAGGTTTTCGCGTTTTTGTGTCGGCCACTGTAATGAGCAGCCCCTTCAAGATGAGAGCATCAGAGCAACAGATTTTTCACATGGAACTACTTTACTCAGTGTTTTAACTGGTTTAAATCATGTGGTTTGTTTGTTTTGGAGAGAAACAGACCTCAGTGGTGAGCTGAACAGCCTCAGAGAAACGCTGATCTTTAAGGTGAAACTGCTTTATTCAGTGTTTTAGCAGTTAATCACCTGGTCTGTTTGTTCTGGAGAGGAGGAGATCTCTCTGGATAATTTGGCTCCTGATAAAAACCTCCTGAACAATGAAGATATTTCCTGAAAAAGGGCTGCATTACAGTAAAATTATGTAATTTTCTGAACTAACCAGACAGCTCTATCATTTGCCTTTATCCAAATAGTCATCATAGCTTCATTAATGATGATTATTTATCAAAAATGTGTAAATATTTAGTGAAAGCACCCAAAGTCACCTCTTCAGTATTGTCACAATATCGAGGTATTTGACATTTAATTTTCTCCATATATACCTACAGTATACTGTCAGTTATATGTTAACAAAGCATCATCTTTTTTTAAATGTAGGATCTTAATCTACATAGTTTCCACAAAGTATACTTTTGCTGTCATAAATTGGAATCAAGGCAAGTTCATTTGTAGTCGTGTTTCACACACAAAAACAATTTAAATTGCTTTACATTAAAATATTTAAAAGGAATGAAGCATAAAACATTTAAATACAACTCAAAACATTAGAAAGCATTTTACAGTGAATTAATATTAGATAAGGAAAGATGTTTAGTTTCAGTGCAGTCAAATGCAGTGGAGAGCATCAGCCTGGATTTAAAGGTGGTCAGAGTTGGAGCAAGGTAGTTAATGCTGCTTCTCCAGGTTTAGTTTGGACTCTTAGAACAGTTAGCACAATGCTAATAGTTCACCTGAGAGGGTTCAAACTGTAAAAGAGAGTCAGAAATGTTTTGTGGGTCCCTGAACATTCAGAAATATTAGTAAATTACCAGTAATGTCAGCTCTATTTAGGAAAAAGAGATAACTGTTGCTTTGTAAAATCAAACATAGATCATAAAAGTGTGTCAGGTACTCGTAGAAAATTAGGGAACAAACAAGATACACAAGAAGGCAATTCATGCACAAACCAAAAACATATCAAAGAGGAAGGAAATATTGAAAAACCTTTATTGCAGCGGCTGAATCATCAAAAGAGCCAACATGTTTCAACCACTGTAGGTCTTCGTCAGGGCTTTAAAGACGAACAACAAGAGCGGTCTGACCTTTATAGCAGCAGCAGCCAATGGGAGGCAATCACATGAACCAGAGAATAACATGACTGGTGATATAAATTGAAAATAATTGAAATTGAAAACAGACAATATCAGGGGATGAGATTACACAGAAAAAATGTATACATAATAGATGGAAGATAAAGACCCATATATAGGTTTAAACATAGAAACAACGAGGTGCAATGACAAACTGGAAGCATCTCAAATTGTACTATATTGTGGAAAAATGTAAATGTGTGCAAATACACTTGCTGTTACTGTATACCACCACTGAGGCTTAGACAGATGGTCCTGTAATCCCAGACTTCTAGTGAAAGTGATACTGTCAGATACACCAGACCTCCAACATGACCTCCCACTGCAGCTTAGTCCTGCTGTGTGTTGACAGGCGTGGTGAAAGGGGTCAAGAGGCCATGCAGCAGGGTGAAGTCAGTCATACTGGGTTTTTAAAACCAGGAAGTACATTTCTTATCAAGACAATGCTCCCGTCTCCCTTATTGTTCTCAGAGTTGGATTGCTGGAATGTTTGCAGTCACACAGATGGAAAAATTCAGGTTGTTAAAAACGCATTTGTTTTCCTTCTGTTAGACAAAAGAGGCCCATGTTTCAAGCGAATGCTTCATAACTTTAGAAGTCAATCCTGCACACACACTGTTTTCTGTTCTATTGTCACAAAGCCTACGCAGGTCTCACTTTGAAAATTGCCTGAAACAAAGACCACCTCCACTAACATCATAGATATGACTCAGGAGTCTTGTGACTCTGGGCAAATTGGTGCTTTGAGCTCAGTGCTAACATCAGCATGCTAACATGCACACAGTGACAGAGCTAACATGCTGATGTTAAGTGTTTTGGTAATATTTGCTAATTAGAACTAATTAGTTTTGCAGATATTTGGTAAATTTCATGGCAATTCATTCATTTACTTAGAAACACATATAGGGATGAAAGGGTCACCAGTTTCACCATATTTTGTGGTAAAATTTTCTGACGGTTAGTATTATTTTTAAATTTGAATTATATTTTAAAATAGTGTTTTATTACCATACTTTGAAAACCTCACAGTTAAGGCTTTCCCGAATACAGTTTTTGGGGCTTCGAAGCTTTAGTAATAATTACTACTGAATGTTTGAAGCTTCGACACTACGCGTTAGGACCACCCAAACCCCACCCTACCTAAGTGAGACTTAGCGCTGCTGCTTGAGTGTGAGAAAGCGAGTGATAGACAGAGGGAAGAGAAGTCACAAGGTCAACTATTGCGCGCAATGTTTCTGTAACTTATTAACAACTCTGAACACTGCGGGTTGGGCAGTATGACTAGACGCAAAGCAAGCGGATTACTATAGTTGCCACCTGCGAATAATTGTCTACATCTGTCTCATTCTCATTCCTTGTTGGACAGACAGTTTAATTGCTTGAAGCAAGGGTCATTGACTGCCCTCAGGACACTGGCCTCATACGTGTTTAACACCTGCAACCTCCTTTCAGTTTCCTCCACCAGTTTATTGGTCTATCCAGCATTTGGCGTGGCTAAAAAGAATCAAAGCAAACACTGAGGAAATATAGCATTTCAAGAGATTATTATTTCATTGTAGAAGGTAGTCCAGACCAAATACACTGTTTTGTATTGAGTTTGAATTTAACAAAGCCCAACACATAAAGACAAAAAAATGCAGTGTAGTTTACGTTACCCCACTTATAAAAGATTAAACTCACAGGCTGGCATGAGGTGATGAAATAAAAGTGTTGTGGGTAACACTGAAGGGTGGATGTCAACAGGTTGATCTTTAAATGTGTGGTTAGTTGGAGGCCAGGTGGGTGTGGTGCTGGTTGGGGAATTGGAAGCATACAAACAAACAAAGGGGTCTGGTGAGTGGTCTGAATTGGTGCTGTAATTGACCGTAAGATGTTTTAATAAAAATCCAGAGATGGTGTTGATTAATTTCATCCCAAACGTGTCGTAGGAGCGCCGTATCATTTTCATTCTGATTAAATTCCCGTCCTCGGGGGAAGCATGTTTAACTGCAAGGATCATTGGGCAAGCCCTAATTAATATGGACATAAAAGTTAAGATGAGGATATCGCTCAGTTAAGCCTAATGGATAGAGGAATGACCAAGCAGTTTGATTTCACTCAGTATAAGCCCAGGTTTTACTCAGACAGGCGTCAAGGTCCAGCCGTCCTCTGGGAATTTTCTTCTTTATTCCAGTCTGTGTTATCTGAATATAATAGTCAAGCCTATTCTTGGTTTTCTGACATTTTATCCCCTTTGAAGTCACATTATCTTTGTCTACACACACACTCAGACCTGCTCAATTGCTTATTCATAAGCCTCGGACACACTCAGGCCCAGTGCAGCTCAGGACAGCTGTGGAGGTTTTGTTGAAGCATTGTTTTGTCTTAATTCACTTTTCGGGCCAAATGGCAAATTACAGTCTTCGAATCCAACAACAGCCTTTTCTTTTCACTGTGAGACGACTCTGGGTGGATTGTTTGTCGCCTTGTGATTAGACCAGTCAGTTTTTGTTCCTCCTTCAGTGAATGCTTCCTCCTGAGTGTTGTCCTCAACTTCATTTGCTGAGTCACTCTGTGGACTTATCACCCGCCGCGACAGCAGGGCTGGTATTGTTTTCACCTTATGAGTCTGTGTCATCATGGCAATATGTGATCCTGGAGACACCTCTCGTAGCAGGAAGTAGTATTGGAACTCTGCCAGGTGTTTACATGTCAGTCTGTTTGTCTGTGGACAGATTTTGTCAACACGTTAACGCCACATTTGTGCAAGATGCAGTCACAAAACGTTATGAATGTGTAGTTGAGATCCCATGTAGGCCAAGTTTGAGACGGTTGTGGTCCATGGATGGTTTCTGTCATTATTGGTAGTACTTAGGCCCCCCTACTTTACACTCCCGGCCCAAATTCATTTAAAGTCACGGATCACTGTATCCTGGCTGATGTGATACTATCACAAGATGATCTCTAGTTAGCACATAGCATTCATTTTTGTGGAACGGCACTTGCGTACCATGATATTGCTATAATTCAGACACAGCTGAGATGATTGGTCAATTCCTAGATGAACAGAAAAATAATCAGCAGTTATTTTAAGAACTGACTAATCAATCATTTAAGGTATTTTAAATTAAAAGTATCAAACATGTTCTTTTTATTGTGAAAGCTCATTTTCACCAGTGTGATGAAAAAAGACCTGTGAGTCATTATAATGAGAAACTTTATCAAAATAGTGAGGAGGTATCCTAAAATAACAAGTTAGTATACCAAGAAAATGAGTTAGAATCCCCCAAAAATGAGTTATGTCCCGAAATAATGAGTTAGTATCCTAAAATAATAAGTTAGCATCCTAAAAAATGTGTTAGTATTCAGACATAATGAGTTACTATCCCAAAAATAATGAATAAGTATCTTACAATAATTGGTTAGTATCCTAAAATAATGAATAAGTATCCTAAAATAAAGGGTTAGTATCCCAAAATAATGAGTTAGTATCCCGAAGTAATGAGTTAGTATCCTAAAATAATGCATTAGTATCCTAGAATAAAGAGATAGTATCCAAAAATAATTAATTAATATGTTTAAATAATGGGTTAGTATCCCCAAATAATGAAAAAGTATCCTAAAATAATGAGGTAGTATCCCCAAATAATGAGTTTGTATCCCAAAATAGGCAGCACGGTGGTGCAACAAGAGGGGTCCCGGTTCGAGCCCTGCTGTGCAGAGTTTGCATGTTCTTCATGTGTCAGCGTGGGTTTTCTCTGGGTACTCCAGCTTCCTCCCACAGTCCAAAGACATGCAGGTTAATTGGTGACTCTAAATTAGCCTTAGGTGTGAATGGTTGTCTGTCTCTATGTGTCAGCCCTGTGATAGTGTGGCAACCTGTCCAGGGTGTACCCCTGCCTCTCACCCAGTGTCAGCTGGGATAGGCTTCAGCCCCCCTGCAACCCTCAACAGACTGAATGAATGAATATCCTAAAATAATGAGTTAGTATCCCACAGTAATAACAAACTTTATGAAAATGATTAGTTAGTATTGTTACTCATTATTATGAGATACTAGCTTAATATTGTGAGAACATTACTCATTGTAATGACTTACAGGATCTTTTTGTTGTTGTTTTTAATCATACTGGTAGGAATGGGCTTCCATATGTTCCAGCTTCTGCTCTGTGAGGATTAGCAGGTCTTCATTGTCTTACATGATGGTAAATATGTAATTTAGAGGTTAATGATTGTTAGTCAGAAAATAGAATACATTTTTAAGTCTCACACAGGACTGTGGAAAACTGTAGAGTGCATTTTCTGACATTTTAAAGACCAGTCAATTACTCAAGATAATCAGCAGATGAAGTGATAGTGAATACAGTTGCAGCCCTATGCTGAAACCTTCCCTCATCCAAATCCCTCACCTAATTCTCTAACTCCTTTCTTCATTTTCGTCCCATCTCTCTGCTCCCCCTCTTCGTGTCCATCTGTCCGTTGTTGCTCCTCGCAGCATGTGGTTGGAGCCACGGGCATTGTAGGATGAAGAGCCCGGCGCACCGCACCAGGGACATCGAGAGGCAAGCTGGCTACCTGAAGCCTGAACACTGCGCCCCTCCCCCGCCACGCACTGGCTCAGACACGATGTGGTTCATCCGTGATGGCTGCGGTATCGTGTGTGGTGTCATCACCTGGTTTCTGGTCTTCTATGCCGAGTTTGTGGTGGTGTTTGTCATGCTGCTGCCTGCCAAGAACGTGATCTACAGCCTCTTCAACGGGGTGATCTTCAACGGCCTCGCTTTCCTCGCCCTCGCCTCGCACGCTAAGGCGATGTGCACAGACCCGGTCAGTCAAACTCTTATTAAATTATAAAAAAACTGAAGGCTGCAATTCATCTTTGTATTCTAATTACTAGGACTGCAGACAACATGCTTACCTCCCAGTTCAATACATCACTATACTTGGGTGCCAATTCAGTGTGTTGCGATTCGATATTATGAAGTAACTTATTTAACACTAGAAGATAGATACAGGCTGTATATCATGAGACATGTTTCCAGAAACAATGCACATCTCATGCCAGTCAGTCTCTCCAGTGAAGCACTTTGTGACCTTGCTCTGTAAAATATGCTATATTAGATAAGCATTGCCTACTTACCTGCTGAAATGTACATGTACAATTGGATGAATACAAATACATGCTCTTTTAGTAAACTGCTACATTTAGCTGTCCCCTCAGTGTTTCCCATCTAACGTTACTCACTATAAAAGCAGCAAGTTATCTCCACCTCAGCATTTGAGCCATATAGAATCAGGCACCAAAACATTGTTATCCCCAGATAGTTAATACAATTATTGTGTTGGGTAAAATGTTTATATGAAAAGCTCAATCAAGAACAAATTTGAATTTAATTTTCCTGAAAATACGGTGCAAAGTCAGTTTGTCATAGAAATAATTATTGGTACAAATCATTCTAAAGTAGCACAACAGTCAGTACAGTCAGCTAAATAATTTGAATTACTAATCAGTCCCTCCCAGGATCTCACAGCAAAAAAAACTTGAATTTTTGGCCCAAAACCCTTGAATTTGTGGCGGATTTTGTAAAAAATTGTGGCATTTTTATGGGATTTTTTTGCGGGAAATTGCGGCAAATGACGCAAATTGCGGCTCATGACAAAAATTGCAAGTCAGGAGAAAAAATATATATGTTTGTTTTTTTTAAATTACTGCCTCCAAAACAGTAGCCAAAAGTCATGTAATCACTTGCTCTAATAATCATACTGAATATTACAAAAACAGCTGCAAATGAATATTGTAGCTCTCAAACCAGACAATGTGACTGTAAAACAACATGTAAGCTACATCTTCTGTAAACATAACATTTTAATAATTGCAACACATATTGTATGCATTTAAACAAGGTGCAAATTCTTATGTCAACACAGAGCATTTCTCCATACTGCAGTGCCATTATGTGATCCTCCTACCTTTTATGTTTTTTCCTTTTTTCATTTGTGCTATGCGTATTATTACTTGCCTGTAGTAAAAAAAAAGTAATCATGATACTCCTTCATACTGTGATAACACATGGCACCCAAGATAAATTTGTAAATTGTATTTTTTTGTAGCTTTTGCAAATGTATGTGTAAATATCTATATCTAGTTCCTTTTTAATATTTTAGTTGATTGTATCCTCACATGGTTCATAAATCTTCTAAAAACGTGCTGAATCAAATAATCTCAGACTAAAATGACATGCAGCCAACCTGGGGCAGGGTGATATTCCAGCATAGAAATACTGGTTGGTTTCTGGGTTAAGGTCATTCCAGTATCAGCTGGTTTTTGTGTGGGGCCACCTAGTGGCTTAATCTTGCCCTGATTGTAATGTTTTGATTTTTAAGTTTTGTTCTAGTTTTTAAGTTTTAAACAAGTTGAGTGATAACACCAAAACACACATTTTTCTTTAAGTTTTTTTTGTGGTGTGAGGACAGATTTTCGTGCTCAAGGAGCTCCTGCAGCTAAATTAATGGCAAGAACACAATGTAAAACATCAGCAGCAAGTGAAACTACAGTCTACTTCTTTGTTAAAGCATCTTTTCTCTCTCCTCCTTTGCTCTCCCAGGGAGCCGTGCCTAAAGGGAACGCTACCAAAGAATTCATCGAAAGCCTGCAGCTCAAACCAGGACAGGTGGTGTACAAATGTCCCAAGTGCTGCAGCATCAAGCCTGACAGAGCTCACCACTGCAGGTACAGCACTCCCCGTGTGAATGTGGAGGTTGTAGGAAGGAATACACACTTTGCATCTTTTAAGATGTGGGTCTGGGCGAGAAGTATTCTGCTGAAGTCTGCACCTTAAAGTCTTCACTGGGGACTCCTTTCCCTTTTCTGTGTTTGTTCCTGCACTGGTGGTTCTCCTGCCTCCCCTGTGTGTGTTTTATTTAGAGTAGCTGTGTAGCTTTTCCCTGCAGACTTTGCACCTTGATGTTAAGGAGTTCCCTCTGCGGTTGCTCGGTGGTTTCCCTGGGATCTCAAGGCATGAAAAGCACAAAAACAGTGCCACATAATTGAATTGTAAAGCCAGTGAGTCATTGTGTCTCAGAGGGAAAACTGGGTGTCAGTTTGAATGAAAAAGATATTTTTTATGAGTCATTCTTGTGGGTGGTTCAGATGATACACGGCGATGATACACTTGTCTGTAATGACCCGTAAGAATAATACATTACGCACAAGACGGCAGCTTTTTAAATATAGATTTTGCTCAGAATGTGCGTAAACAAAGCGCATGGATAGACAGAGTGTGACTTTCCGCTTTGTTGGATGATAGATTGTGAGATGTTAGACCTTACTTGAGTTGTCAACCAGCTGCAGTTCTGCAAGATAAATAATCCCTCACACACACGCAGCACACACACAGACACAGTCCAGCCACCACGACTGAGAGCAGTCTGTTCCAGTCTCTCCCATCAGTCAGTGTCAACCTGCTGCTGAAGGTGAACAGACTGGTTGTGTTTTGTGTTTATTTCCTCTGTTAATAGATAAAAAAATACTCTCTATTCAGATTGGTCTTTTGCCTCAGAAGGTCACAGTGTCCCTGTCATGTCTTGATTCCATTTCGTCACCTTTCTGATTTATTTGTGTGTTCACAGTGTGTGTAAACGCTGCATCAAAAAGATGGACCACCACTGTCCGTGGGTGAACAACTGTGTCGGAGAGAACAACCAGAAATACTTTGTGCTCTTCACGGTGAGTCTTTAAACATGATAGCCCATATATTACCAGGCAAAAATGATCATCATCTTATATATTTTACATGTATGTGGAAGCTGGGTATTGTTTACACAGTTTTTAAAATAAACCAGTACAAGAGAACACTGAACATGAAGAACTCACAAGGCCTCAAAATAAACAAGTTTTTTGCCTTAACTATTAATGAAGTAAATGTTGGTTGCACAATGTAATGCCTGTATAATAATGGCACTATCAGTGTTAAGATGGTTCCAGTAAGCCTCGCTTCCACTCTGTAATTCAGTCTGCCACAGGGTACGATCTCCTGGGAAAGACTTGGTTCATGGCACAAAGGAAGTGCGTCAACCACTGTGCAACCAAAACAGGAAGAGGATAGCACTTTAGTTTACCCAGTAGCTATCATAAGCTACCCCCAGTTAGTGTCAGTGTATCAGTGTAAGTTCTTTGCAGTTTCTGTCCCCAGTAGCAGAAAAACAATGACATCAACGATGGTGCTGTCCCCATACCTCACATCTGTACTTGATTCTTACACTATACTGTATATATCTCAACACATATGCAACCCTAATGTAACTATCATAAGTATGAAACAAAGAGGTCAAATTTTTGTCAAAGTAAACATTTTTGATAAGTTTGTTTTATTATTATCTAAACACTAAAGCAGTGCTTTGTTTTTCTTTTTTTCCCTACCAGATGTATATTGCACTAATATCCTTCCATGCACTAATCTTGGTGGCCTTCCATTTTGTTTTCTGCTTTGAAGAAGACTGGTCAAGTAAGTAATGTGCCAATGAAGAGGCTGCTTAATTTACAAATTCACTCAGGGACTGTACTGTTTCTTACCAACATCCAACTTCATGTTTAAATATACCAGAAAGCTGCACACTCATAACTCTGATGCATTTATTTTAATGTTTAACGATCAGTGTTCCTTCAGGATAAAAGACATTCTTACCAGCCAGAGCCAGAATTTACCATCATTATTTATTTATCTACTTTTAGAGCTGACTGTATTACTAAGTTATCTGGGTCATTTTAGCAAGGTGCTTAACTTCATCTTGAAGCTCTAAGGTTTCACACAGGTGACAGACTTCTCATGTGTGTTGGATGTATATATGTAACTGAATATAATTTAGTTTGTCTTTTTATTTCTTCCTGTCCTGCTACTTTGATATTTTTCTTCTACATTATTGCCTATTTCATCATTTATATTTTGTTCTAATTTAAATATTTGGAATATCTGTGTATGCATTTTCTGTGAGTGTAGCATTGAGGAGGCTACAACTATGTTTCACTATGCAATCCTGTATCATATAATGACAAGGATATATCCTGGAAGACTTCCTAACATGAGAAATCTCTGTCCTTCTCCAGAGTGCAGTAACTTCTCTCCACCAGCGACTGTCATCCTCCTCATCCTCCTCTGCTTCGAGGGTCTCCTCTTCCTGATCTTCACCGCAGTCATGTTTGGGACCCAGGTCCACTCCATCTGCACCGACGAGACGGTGAGTAAAAACAGCTGCATATTCACAACCATGTCACTCGTCTGTGGTATGAACTCTAGCTGCGCCAGTGTCTGTGGTGTGATGGTTGGGTGTAGACAGCAAGTCAGGCAATTTATCCAGGCACACATGTAGGTCTTCTTAGTTTGTGCTGTAAACACGCTCAACAGTTTGGCGTTTCACCTCCCCATATATATGTATGTATTTTTTTAATTGTTATAAAGCTTTGACCTCACCTTAGCGCTCTAGGGTCAACGCCTGTAAACATCCCAAACACAGAAAATAAGAGAATATAAACTCTCTGACAGCGTATCTAATCTCCTCAAGTTTAAAATGGTACACGACTTCCGTGATCCAGGACTATATGTTGGTGGAGTAGAGTCTTTGCATTAACAGTGCAATGCAACAATTTTTTGCAGATGGTTTTCTAAAATGTGTAAAGCCCTGAACATTTCCAAAGCATGAGCAACAGAGTGGCTGGAGCCTGCCAGCATCGATCACATGTGGGATTCACTATGTCAGTTTTAATCTTAGAAAGTTTGACTTAAGACTGGTGCAACGATGAACTACTTTCAATTTGAATAACAGTATGCCTAAGACATACTTATTATTGTTATTTTATTTGTTTCCTGTTCATGCAAATCTGTTTACCGTTTATATATAAGGAGGTCTAAAGGCATCAAATTGTGTGTGTTCAGTAGTTTGGAAATGATTCTCGAACATTGTTTTTTTCACCAAAGTACAGTTAAAAATTGAGTCTTTCATAGAAGTAGGAGGACACGATTTTAAGGCTACAAAAGCCGCATTTTCACCAAACACTTTTGGTATAGTATCCTTAGAACTGGTAGGTGACATATACAGTCATGTAACTAGACCATAGATTTGATTTACAGTTTCAGTACTCTTAATGTAGGTGGGTTGTTACCTGATAAGAGCCACAACACTGCTCCATCCAGCTGTTGCTGCATCTGCATCTTGTCAATAGTCCACAGGGACTGGGTTGCACGCCAACATTTTCAGAACAAAAAAGAACCGGCTTGAGCGTCAAGAGTCCCTTTTGCAATCAATGGGATATTTAAAAATGGGGGAGTTTGTGCATTGTGTCTTTAGTCCCCTTTTACACTGCCTGTTCAATGCGGGTGTATCACGCTGACATGTCACCTCACCGTTCTTTATATAAGGTACAATTGCAGAATGGGGGGGGCAAAGTAGTCTCGCCTTAAAGCCACTACAGAGGGTAAAAAAAAATGCCTTTATAAACTGGACAGCCAGCGACTATGATGTTTTGACAATGTGTTATGAGTGTGATAAACCGCCGAAGACAGTACACAGAAGCAGGTACTTCACTTACTCTACAGCCCCCAGGTGGGTTGAGACTAGTACATTTTCTTATAATGTATCTGCTCAAGTCGCCCACGACGATGACTCACAGTGTTATAATGTTCACTTATAAAGATCAGCTATTTCAGTCAATTTCAGTATAACAGGGCCTGTAGTTCATTCCTCTGTGAGTGTACCCTCATCTGTGTGCATGTGTGTGTGTGTGTGTGTGTGCGCTGTTCTTAGACATCAGGAGCTGCTGAGAGTGAGTCACCCCAACCTCCCTGATTAAGACCTCTGAGAGAAAAATGAAAGCATACAAAACATGCTTCATTTTTAATCCCTTCCACTGGTTATTTTCTGCCAGCGCATGAAACATTTAAATGCACAGCTATATGTATCAGCTCTTAGCATGAGCCAGTACCAGAGACACGGCTTGTCATGTGTGTACTTCTGTCCCTGCAGGGCATTGAACAGCTTAAGAAGGAGGAGAGACGATGGGCCAAAAAGTCAAAGTGGATGAACATGAAGGTGGTGTTTGGACATCCGTTCTCTATAGCCTGGCTGAGCCCGTTTTCAGCACCCGACCACGGCAAGGCAGACTTGTACCAGTACATTGTGTGAATACTGGAAGCGTAGCTGAGCTCTGCTGCTGTGGACTTCCTGTCCTCCCCTCCTATTGGCTGGACCTGAACGAGCATGAACTCCACATAGCCACTCCTACTTTTCCTTTCGTTTCTGGATATAACATTTATCAATATTTCAGGGTGTTTCCTTGTAAGTTGTCAAAATGTTTATTTTTTAAAAACCTTCACCCTCTTTTTATTTTTACTGTTTCCCTCTGGGTGCTGACTGAGATTTATGGGGTGTCGCTGCACACAAAACAAGAAAGAAATCTAACTGGGCAGCGACAACTTGACAAGAAGCACTTAAAAAGAGTTGCCGAAACGTCACCAAGAGACTGAGTTCTTCCTGCAGTATGTCTGATCATTTCCTGCTTCCAAGACTAAATAATGTGAACTGAAGTCCAGAATGTTTCTGCAGTCCGGGTGCCAAGATGGACTCCCGGTTTTGTCTTCCTGTAAACATTGTTGTGATCCTGTCACTTCTTCGTTTGCTGTATTCCTGTCATTGCAATAGTCTTAATGCTGAGTGTGGTGGATGATTTGCCTTAGAACACGGCGTTAGTGAACGGTGGCACCTGCTATTCTTAAAAACATTTCTTTTATTTTGCCTTACTGTGACAGTCAGGGTGAGACAGGATCGCATCGGTTAAATACTGTTTTAAATGAGTTTATTTTGCTCTTTGATGCCAGATAGGTGGATTAGTTTAGGTCATTAAAGAAATGTATTTTCAGAGTAAATTAAATAAACTTCTATTTTGATTTACACACCTTTAATCTGAATTATACCCCACCTATCTGGCACCCAAAGAAAGTTGAAACGAATCACTGATAAAAGCAGTTTAAGCATTTGTTTTGTTTGTCGTTTAGACTGGCTGTTAGCCAAGTACCTGCTCAGACTGGAGCGGGGTCACTGTGAAGGACATATGAAGGCTGTAGGACAGAGAGCAGCCTCAGTCAAAGTTATAATCCTTAAGATTTCAGTCCTGGTAAATTTGGTAGCACCTGTGGTTACCAGTGGTGACAGGAGGTGTGATTTCAATACTGCAGCAAACACTTGTTGAGCAGCTTCTTTGTCAGAAATACAGAAGAACAACTAGTGAATGTGTTAATAGTGCAGCCAAACAAATTCACAATCATGTCCGTCACATTGACTTCACCGGGTTGGTAGACTCCTGTTCTGATACCTGTACTCCAGCATTTTGACCGTTGTCGTATTGGTTTTTGGAGCTAAATGTGACCATATTTGGACGACAGGGTGGAGCTTTGTAGGTGACCAGTAGTCACGGCCTGAAGTCAATAACAACGTAGCCTAGCTTGCTAGTTTGCGCGGCATGCTACGCTAGTAACGTGAGGTCACATTAAGTTTGTAACAAAAGTACTTAATGCCAAACCATGATGTTTTCGTAAACCTAACCACCTAGTTTTGTTGCCCAAACCTAAGTACAAAGTTTTATAATGTAATGGCGACCGTTTCATAACATTCAGGACGTATTTAAAACTGCGACCAGGAGGAAGGTCATATTTGTCGTTTTCGAAGACAGTGAAAATCAGCCTACTCAATCGTTAAGATGTAAGAGAGTGTTGCACGTGCTTCATATACGTCATGATTTTTCATGATTCGCACGTTGTTGCCTTTTTTGACTTTTCCACTTCAGCCGAGTGTTGAAACATTTTCTTATTCTCAAATATTAAAATGTGGATGAAAACACACTTAGTGACTCTAATTTCAGTGAGATAAAATTAAAACAGTTGCGCTGTAAGTCCCACAGGCATGTAAAGGCAATTTGAATGTGGCACAATAATGGCGGACTCCGCCACCATTTTAGAAAACCACAATATAGGGCAGCAATAACTGACTTTATTGACATTGAATGACTGCTTGCTAGAAAAAAAGCCAATCATAAATGGCATCCAAAATGGGGTTTGAATTCATGGAAATCTTAAGGATTATAACTTAAAAATGTGACTCTTGGCAGGTAAACAAAGTCTTGTTTCTCATCAAAGAGGCAGCATGGCTTGTAGATTATCAATCAGTTTGTTGTTGTTTTGACTGTTTAACTCTGTGTGTAGTAAATCAAGCCAGCGTCTTTGCTTTATAACCGTTTTAATCACAGTCACCAGCTCAGATAGAAAGTCAGGGAATCAAAGCAATACACATTGCTCTCTGAATGCACTGACCCCTAGTGATATTCACTCACTCTCAGTTGATGATGTTTGCTTGTGGATAATCCAGTTTGTCATAAATTGTAGCTGTGAGCCTGACTAGAGGAGGGAGAAGCCTTACAGGATAAAATAATTGAAATTTAGGGCAGTGGAAAATGTTCACCAAGGCCTGAGAGACCATGTTAGAAGTGCAAGTTTAATAGTTGCAGCTTTGGACAGTACTGGACCACCCAGTGTGAGGAGGATATAGATTTTACCTTTGGTGAAGAGAGGTTGTTACAGATGGGTAATAGGCCACTTCAAAGCATTTAACACTAAAAATGCCTTTGCGCAAATGTGTTCGAAAGCCTTACTGTATTTATAAAAATGCTTCCTGAGGGTGATGAACGGACATATTTGAATACACAAGTTGCCAAATTGAATGCTTAATAAAGAGAGGCGTAGAAGGAAACATTTCAAGAGTCGAGCATCGTCAAAAGTGACATTTTCTTAGGCTTTTAAAAATCACTGGAGTTTTTAGAAAAACAGAAAAACACTATCATCATGTGGAGATGCAACAGTTGCTCTCCAGTTTACACATACAGTACACCAGCTTTCTTTTTTTTCTTGACTTGTTCGATATGTTCTTTGTGGTCAGGTATGGATACCATTTGTAGTACGTACTGTGGACCACATAATGTTTTTGTCTTTCTTTGACTGTGGTATTTCTTTTTAAAGGGGAATGAAATAAACAATATGTATGTGGCACAACTTTGTTTTTTATGGAGACTTTATTGACTCAGTTTGTCTGTTTTCTTTGTACTTTAAGATGAGATCTAAAATTTGAAATTCAAGGACATACATTTGATACTGTGGCGTAAAGTTTCCAAACAGTTGTTAACATGTTATTAACAGGAAATATACAGTCAATTATTTGATTGTAAATTTTACATTGTTTATTTACTCTTCTTTTGTATTTTTGTGGCCCATCATTAGAAAACATCTCTAAAATGTTTTACCCCTAAAAAACACACAAAGACATTTGAATATCTTAATTTGAATGATTGCTTTCTTGGAAATTCCAAGTACAGGATATCTTTAGGTAAAATACAGAAAAATATTTTAATTAACATACATTTCATGGATATCTTATTGATCCAGCTTACTTTTATTGTAGGAAAATTTGGACCTTCTATTTTAAATTCAGGGACATATTTGATTGTGTCACCCAACTTGTAGCCTGATGAACATATTCTGACAGTCTGACAGCAAAAGTTTTCCAAAGGTTTTTACTAAATTATGAAAAAATACCATATATTTTGCTATATAACACACTTTGTGTTTTTGAGACCAATCATTAGAAAACATCTCAAAAATCTGAAAAAATATAACTTACACTACCAAAAGATAAACAAGAACAAAAGCAAACAAATTAAAAAAAAAACATGAATACCTTTGGATTTCTTAATTTTATTGGTTGCTTTTTTTGAATTCCAAGTACAGATTTATTGAAGTAAAACACAAAAAAAGTTATTTAAATTTACTTTTTTTTTTACTCTGTTTACTTTTATTTTGGCAGATAAGGTCTTACTTTGTAAAAAAAAAAAAAAAAAAAAAAAAAATGGAGGACCCTTGATTTTAATTGGCATACTTTTGAGAAATGTTTTGATATTTTTGAAATTTTTGAAAATTAAACTTTTACCCCTAAAAATCAGACTAAACAAAGAAATAAGAAGAAAAATGTAGACCCTCAATTTTAAATTCAGGAACATATTTGTTAATACAGAGTCACCCAACTTACATACCCTGACAGTCTGATGGCAGAAGAGTTGCCATTACATTACACAAATATACAGTAAATTTTCCCATGGTCTTTTTTTTTTTTGCTGTAAATACCCTCTGAAATTTCATCCCATCAGTAGAAAACATGTCTACAATAAGGAGTAAAACTTTTTCTCCTAAAAAATATTATAAAAAACACACACAAGAATGCCTACACAAATTAATTCTTAATTTGAATATTAGCTTTTTTCAATTACAAATACAGATTACACAGAAAATGAACTAAATTTATATTTATTTGGTAGATATTTATTGGTAGATATCAGTTATTCAATATACTTTGATTTTGACAAATATGGTCTTCCACAGAATGCCATGCCAAAAAAGGACATATTTGATACGTTAGTGTCAAATAACAAATCCATATTGCAGAAGCATGGTCTTATTCACTGTCCAATTTTCATTCACAGTAAAATGTAGTAAAGTAATCTACAGTGAATAACAGAGTTTGGATATATATACATATATATATATATATTAGTGGTGGGACGCAATTAAAAAAAAATCTAATTAATTAGAAGCTTTGTAATTAATTAATCTCGATTAATCGCATTTTTATCAAATAGCACTATTTGACACAATAAGCTTTTTCATTTCAAATAAATTTTGGTTGACTGAATCAATGAATTGACATATACGTGAACTTAAACAACAAAAATGTTTATTATTCATTTCACCAGAGAGTTAGTTTATTTGTCAGACGCTGGCTCTGAACCCTGTCATCTGGTCTATTGTGGGCCAGGGTGTGGATACCCGACCCGAGCCGATGCGACCCGACGGGACCCAGTGGAAGCGGACGGGTTGGGCCGGGTTTGGATAACAAATCAGAAATTGTGCTCGGGTTTGGCCCACTTGACATGCTGCTGTGTTGTGCTATGGTCTATTCAAAACGCCTGAATGCAACACAGGCTCCGCTCCTATTGAGTGTGTGTGCTGTGCTGCGCTGCTGTGCGAGCGGCGTGTGTGACTGTGAGTGACAGCAGCCTTTTGATGGTCATTTACACACTGTCCATGTGTGGTCATGGTAAACAGACAAGCTGTAACCATGGTAACAATAACTATGTCAGTTAACAAGCTGCGTCAGGCTCAGGTCGGGTTCAGACTTAACAATCAGAAAGTCTGTCGGGTTCGGGCCGGGCTCGGTTATAGCTGCGCTCTATTGTGGGGTGGGTACACTGTGTGTGCATCAGAGTTACGGGTGTGCCAGAAATTAGGGAACAGAGAATGGTGTGATTAAATGCGTTATTTCTTTTAATGCCTTATTTTTCCTGTAATTAATTAATCGTAATTAACGCGTTAAAGTCCCAGCCCTAATACATATACACATATTCTGCCACATGGGGGCATTGGAAACGCTTTGTGAACACAACATTAACCCATCACCTTAACTTCATGTGATCAAACTTTTTATCAAGCTGTTGTTGTTTTATATATCCAGCTGTTGCAGAGCAGCATCATCATTTATTTTAGAGTCCTGCTTGTGTCCACCTGACTCAAATCTTACATGCTCTCTCTTCTAGTTTTGTTTTTGTTCTCTTACAGCTCTTTGGGGAAATGTCTTCTTCCTTTCGAAGCTAAATGCTCCACTTTGTTTACCAGGTTGTCGCTAACTGTTTACCTGTTACAGACAAACAATGAGCTAAAACTCATTATGAAGCTGTGTAAAGCAAAAGCTGCAGATTCAGGTGATAATTCTCTCCACGTTAATCACTACAAGTGATGCTTCTCACATTGTCATTTTATACATTGATATTATGAAAACATCTCTTATATATGCTTTAGTTCAAATTATAATGAAGTTCAAGATATTCAGAGAAAAAAGAGGAAAACTATTGCAAATACAAGACACCTTTTTTCTTCAGCACTGCCATGTCGTGTTTAATGTTGTGAATACACAGTATGTTCAGTGTAGTGAAACTTAGAACTCTTATGGGAAAAATGATGAAGACCATTAAAACCAGTTTATATTTTGGATGTTTTGTTTATTATTATTATTTTAATTCATTATTTGTAAAGACACACAAGTGGTGAATTAGATGCATGTCTTTGTAGGTTGGGAGGAAACCGGAGCACCCGGAGAAAACCCAACATGAGAAGCATGGTGGAGAGCACTCCCCACCATGCTGCTCTTTCCCAGTGACATGAGGGTGTCACTGGGACTGTAAGATGGTATTAAGGATGATGGTTACTTCCTTCCAGTGCATTTAAATAGCTGGCAGAATCGTTTACATAGAGAAGGCTTCTTAGGCTTCTTTTTGTCCTTCTGTTGCCCCAGATCAGCATTTTGGTCCAGGGAGGGATCGCTGGTGGTTTTCTGTTCCAGGGACTGCTGTAGCTCGTTTATAGTGTCAATGAAACGAGACTTTTCCTCCTGCCACTGGAGCACGTCCTTGTTTAAGTCCTCCTCTGCCTGGACCACTGCAGCAACCAGCCTGGCGTTTTCTTCCCTCTGATGTTCAAGGGAGGTTGCCATTTTGCCTGAGTGATCCTTTTCCTTTCCTAGGTCTTCCTCCAGCTTTCTGATTTTGCGGAGAGCCTCATTTTCTTTGCTCTCCCTGTCATATGAATCCAGCTTGAGGATCTGGATCTCCACTTCCTGCTTCTCAATTGCCTCGGCATGCAGAGCACACTGAGTTTGGAGCATTTTTTTAAGATGCTCCACCTCAGTGAGCAAAGATACCTGCTCTCTTTTGAAGTCAAAATGTTGTTCCTCCTTCATAGCATTCTGCACGGGGACGTCTTCTAACTGGGCTGCTTCTGACTGGGGCAGTATGCTCAGCTCTGTTGGTGGTTTTGGCAAAATCTGCTGCCCTGGTGCACGCTGTGAATCAGTCTCCTGACCTGATGATTCCTGGGACTCGATGTCCTGCGGCGATGTTTCCTGGGAGAGAATCTCCTGCCCTGATGTGGGCTCAGAGACAATCTCCTCAATCTCCTCCCCTGACTGTGGCTCGGAGACAATCTCCTGCCCTGATTCTGACTGGGAGACAATCTCCTGCCCTGATTCTGACTGGGAGACAATCTCCTGCTCTGATTCTGACTGGGAGACAATCTCCTGCTCTGATTCTGGCTGGGAGACAATCTCCTGCCCTGATGTGGGCTCAGAGACAATCTCCTGCCCTGACTGTGGCTGGGAGACAATCTCCTGCTCTGATGTTGGCCTAGGCAGTACCTTTTTCTCTACTGCTGGTTCAGGTGTCATCTTGCGCTCCGTTGCTGGCCGAGGCAGTATTGTAATCTTTTTCTCTGCCTGGGCCTCAGCAACCTTTTGTCCTTTAGTGGACACAACCTTGGTGTCCTTCTTTGCCACAGCTATCTTTGTTTTTCTTGGGACCACTTTAGGCTGTGGAGCATGTATTGTGTCCCAGGAATTTGATATTTTCTTTCAACTTGTTTCTGCCTTTCTTATTTTGATTATTTTTGTCGTGGCAGTCTTTGTTGTTGGCGAGGGCAGTACCTCTTTCCCTGCAGCTGGTTGGGGTGGCATTTTCTGCTCCGTTGGTGGCCGAGGCAGTGTTTGAATCTTTTTATCGGTCTGGGCCTCAGCAACTTTTTGTTCTTTTGTGACCACAGCCTGGGTGTCCTTCTTCACCACAGCTAATTGTGCTTTTTGTGGGACCACTTTAGGCTGTGGAGCATGTAGGGCGTCCCAGGAATTCCCTATCACAACGACGTTGCCTTTCAACTTGTTTCTACCTTTCTTATTCGTCACAATATTTGTTGTTGACGCTGCTGGTGAGGGCAGTACCTGTTTCACTGCAGCTGGCTTGGTCACAGGTACCTGCGGTTTGACAGGCAGAACCACATTGGGCCGTGGTTCTTCAGGGACCACAGTTACGCAGAAATTTTTCCTCTGCCTTTTAAGCAGAGCGGTGGTCCGACCTGTCTGACGTTTCTGCTGTGTTTATGTTGTGGACTGTTTCGCTTTGATAGCAAACTAAATCTACCGGCACACAAGTTTACTTGTCATGAAATACAGCACAAATAAAATAGCCTTTCACTGCCTTACACAATTCTGTCCTTCATCAAAGGTAGTGAGTTTTCATGAGTGAAATGTTTTTCAGCTATCATGGTAAAATACTGAAAATGCATTGCACATTATTGACGTCTCATGAAATGTCTTCACTGGTGTCCTGCTGAACCTCTCATACATCACTGGGTGCTGAGAGGTAATGGACACAATGTCCTCTATCAGACATCATGTAAAAGTACAGCTCATGAAAGATGATGACCGAAGGTGCGTGCAGTACTTAACCTCACAGGCCGCTGCTCAGCAGGTGTTACAATATCACCACCTGGTGGCACCAAACCTCTGCTCACCTTCTGTCAGACTTGATGTGTACAGTATACAGTCATGAAACAATGGGCCCCTGGGCAGAGACATGGCAAGCACTTTTTGTGGTCCTGCAAATCCCAGAGAGCCCAGTCTATTCACAAGCTTAGAGCATAATTGCGAGGGAAACTCTAACTCACCTAACGTTCCCTGCTGCAGCGTGCTCAAACATGCCTGTCGTTACAGATAACTCTCCAAACTCAATCATATTCTGTAAAGATAATTTTAATGAGTCAATAAATATATTAAAAAATGATCAGATAGGACAGAAATGTGCAATCTGCAAACACTTCATACTGCAATACATCACTGCTCAGTAGCAAATAATACTGCTTTTTGAAATGTTGACAGAGGGTTACACACGTTATCTCACTATATCTTTGATAGGGTCATATAGGACAAAAAAAAGCAATAATAGTAGCTTTATGTTTAGATTGTAGAGTTGCGAGTGTTGCAGTTTATGGTAGACTGGCTGCATCCAAACTCTGTGTGTGTGTGTGTGTGTGTGTGTGTGTGTGTGTGTTCTTGTACATGCTACGTAGTGAGGACCAAAAACTGTATTTTAGCATCAGAGTGAGGACATTTTTGGAAAGTGAGGACATTTTGGTCGGTCCTCACTTTTTCATAGGCCTGTTTGAGGGTTAGGACTTGGTTTTAGGGTTCAGGTTAGAATTAGGTTTTGGTTAGGGTTAGGCATTTAGTTGAGATGGTTAAGGTTTGGGTAAGGGGCTAGGAAATGCATTATGACAACGAGGGTCCTCACAAAGATAGAAGTACAAACGTGTGTGTGTGTGTGAATGTTTAGTTTTCAGTAGAATGAATCACCTGAAGTCATCGGAGCCTCATCAAAGCTGGCCTGAGTTCACCTCTGCCTCCTCTATCTGGGACATACTGAGCAGTGACTCTCTGCACTCCTGGCCCAGCAGCTCCAGCTCACCGACTGCCCCAACATCAGTAAGATCCCTTATTTGTTTTTAATGTAGCTCTTCCTGCTCGTGATACGATTGTAAAGCTTCTCTTTTTTATTAGTCACTCCTGGGAAACGTCTGCAGTCCCTGTGTTGCACGGCGGATACTTTACACCTAACTTTAATAGAGTCAGTTTTTCATTGTAAGAAAACATCTCTGAAATGTGATCAATCAAAACAAACCTTTACCCCATTCAAGAATAAATTTTTGTATAAATACCCTTGATTTATTTTTATTAATCTATTTGAATGCCTGCTGTATTTGACAGACACATGTTGTAGAAAGATAATTCTACGAAATCACAGTATATATTGTATATTATAATATATATAAAGTATAATATCATAGATTATAGATTTCTTAATGAAAAACAAATATGTCTTTTTTTAACATTAGGCCTATATTTTACTGCCTTGGCCGAATAGTTCTCTTTAATTTTGAGAAATAAAGACATCCTTTCTAAGAAACTTGCACATCTTGTTTTTAAATTCAGGGATGGACACGAAAAAAGGCATTTGTAGCTGTTAATGATAAAAACCTTTAATGAACTTGTTCTGCCTTGAGTGCAGAAGCGTGCTCTTATCTGTCACGTTACTTTCCTTTTTTCACAAGAGGTATTTAAAGCAGGAGAACTGGTCTAATGGAGCATCGCTGTGTAAGTAGATGTAAACCAGCTCAAGGCTAACATTACATCCAGCTCCATTAACTACAGTGAGCACCCTTCTCATTACACGTTACTGTGTTTGAAGGCAAAGAGAGGACACTGAGCTAAATGAGAACAAAGTCCCTGTTTACTGCAGGAACACACACACCCTGACATCTTTCATGTCATTGTAATTCACATCTAGTACCATTGATATGGAAGCAGAAAAGCTCCAAGAATCTTTTGTGTTTGAAGAACACAGCCGTCATGAGGACGTACTCAACATCTTCCCACAGCCAACAACATCTGAGTGACGGAGACGAGAATCTTGTTTGTCAGATGAGATGTTTATTTAATAATTTAACAGTGTTTTTTTCTCTCAGTGCGGATGGAAACGTACACATCCTTTAAGTGTTTCCTATGAACAGAATATATTTACACTTTTACAAATGTCTGTTTCACATAATCTGTAAGACACATCATGATGGTTTATATCAGAGCAAACAGAGTCACTCCCTCTAATCAAGCTATATCGATTGTGTTAAAAAGTTGAACATAATGTTAAATTTGTCGGTGCGGCAGCCTTCAGATTAAAGTGGTGACTGATCTGCACACCCTTTAGGTTAAAGAGTACCAACAAACTAATGCAAAATCAGTTCTTTCCATTATTATACCAAGAGACAAGTCAAAATTATGATTGATAAATTTACTGCTGTTGTCTTGCAGTGCAGCACATTAACTCGTCAATGTGACACATTATGTCAGGTCAACATTGTATTTCAGTGGTTTTCTAATCTCTGTACAAGCACATCAACAGTTTATGTGCACACGGATATAAATACATCACACTCAGGGCCATGCGGCTGTCACAGAGCTATAAATGTGGCTTCTGCAAAGCTCTGACTGGTTATGTTACAGTGAAAGTGGGTTCACAGGTAGATGGTTTACCCTCATATATCATGCTGTTAATTGGAGGAAAGCCAGGCACCAAAAAATCCTCAGAATTAAAAGCAAAGATTACAGATATTAAAGGTAGGTTAAAGGAGCAGTTTGACATTTTGGGAAATTCACTTTGTCACTTTATTGCTGAGAGTTAGTGGAGTGACACTATTCTCGTGTCTGTACGCTAAATATGAAGCTCCAGCCAGCAGCTGGTACACTTAGCTTAGCTTAGCACAAAGACTGAAGACAGGGGAACACAGCTAGCCTGGCTCTATCTGCAGCTAACAGAAGCTACCTAAAGCCCAGCTCAGACCAAAGATTCATCGAAACGAGTTGAACGGGCAACTACTTGCAATGTGTCGTTCTGCAACATTCTAAAAACCTGCTGGTTCACACCAATGCAACTGGATGAGATGGTGTATCATCTCTATGCAACGACTCTCTTTCTCTTTACTGACCCATAGTCTGACACCGACACACCATGAGGACAGGAACAGAAGGCTTGGTGGGGACGGAAGCACCGGCCGCAGCAAGCGAACACACCGTCTGCCGTCATTTTGACTTGACCAGCAGACTTCACTACATGCCAATTGGCTGTTGAAAGAGGTGGTGTGCTTTAGGTTCTATAACCAGCCACCGACGATTTTATCAGCTGAGTTGCAGGTGACAGTTCATACTGCATCAACTTTTCTCTGCAACGTTCTAAAACAGCTTTGTCTCGTCGCGAATCATTGGTCTAAACTGAGCTGGACTGGTTAGCTTAGCTCAACATCAAAACCGTCAACAGGGAAAATAACAAAATTATGCTAGCTGACTCTAAGGGGCCGTGCCCAGTCAAGTGTTTTTTCCTGAGGCCAGCATATTTTTCAAATTGTTTGCAATGGGAGCGCCGCATATTTATGCTACCAGCAACCTGACGAGGTACTGCGTGTGAGTTCTGCTCTGAGTGCTGAATGTTTGGCGTCTGATAAAGTGGAGGAGGGGCAAATACCACAAAGACCAACTGTCACTTCTTACATGTACAAGTGCTGAACAACAACATCAATAGAGGAGAAATATATCAGTATACTGTAAATATATTAATGTGTTTCCCATATGTTTCCTCTCATGAACCCACTAAGACCGGCTGGTCTTTCTTCTCTCACTCCATGCTTTAACCCCGAGCAAGTACTCTACCTTGTGCTGACATTTTCACTTCTGCAGATATTCATATCATAGCAATCAGACACAACTAAAAATCTCAGCTAAAAAAACGTTGTGCCTCCAATGCACTCTCAAACGCTCCCAGCTGAGCATTTCCTGAGGAGCACCTGGCATTTTCAGGTGTGAAAAAACGCTTTGGTGGACACGGGCGTAAGGATCACTAAAATGTTTGCCAACTAGCTGGTTGCCTGGCAACCTGACAGTGGCGACAAGACTCCAGGGAGATATAATCCTACACATAACCCTCTGTAAAATCACAGATTGTTGTTTTTATCCTATAGTTTTTGCACAGATTAAACTACTGATATACAACGTGTTAATTTGGAGCTTTAGAGATGCTGGTAGGTGTATGTTATTACCTTTGGATGGAGCCGGGCTAGTTGTTCCCTATATACGGTCTTTATGCCAAACTAAGCTAACTGGCTGCTGGCTCCAGCTTCATGTTATCAGACAAACATAAAAGCGGTATCAATCTTCCTGTCTAACTCTCTGCAAGAAAGTGAATCAGCACGACTTCCCAAAATGTTAAACTATTCTTTAAGGTAATGCAACACACCCAGGATCCCAAAGCATGGCAGGCACTAACAGCTAAATTCTGTGTGGCTGTGAGTGATCTCCACTGCTGAAGAATCCTGTGCGGTGATTGCAGCCCTGCTATGAAACATCACTCAGCCGGCCTTTAACATGAGAGCTGTATAATCACATTGTCACTGCAGTCACATTGATAGGGATGCATGTAAATCACATGATACAAAACCTGCACAGCAGCGGCTGGAAGGACATCTCATATATTTGTGCGTTGCTGCTGTGGAATATTACAGACAGATATTATAGCTACCGTTATGCATTTATATCATGATATGTATCCAAACAACAGCAAAGTGTGATCTTAAAATACTGTTAAGTAGAGCAACCTTTCATGTCAGACCCCTGTATACTGCAGTATATGCGCTTAGCTGATATATGCTAACAGAAACGTCCCTCTAGCAGCATGTATTGCCATTTTCTATGCTCAATTATTAATGCTTAGAACTCCCTCGCTGTTACACACATCACAGTGTTATGAGATTTAAAGGAAGTTTAATGTTATTGCACTCTGACAACTCCAGGGATGTAGAGGGAAGCTTTTAATGAAGCAAGGTGTCTCTGAAACCCAGAGGGATGATGGGTGATGGAAAGGGTAATATGAGATCGCAAAAACAGGGCACATAAAACTCAACAAGCAACCATGAGGCCATGTGATATCTCTTACGCTGGAGAGACAGTTTGGACACCGAAGTAACAGGATTGTGAGTTTAATAACATGAAGCAGCTCACAGGGACTTCACTCTGATGTGGACTGACGCTCCAGGATGCTTTGGTGTGAGATATTTAAGTTCAAGCCTCAGTAGGAACATGCACACGTCTGTCATGAAGTGGAAGAGCAGCTGCCTCTGAATTAAAACGTGTCATATCTTGAGGTTTAAGCTGTCAAGAAAGGCAAATGAAAAGTAAAAGAAAGACCCAGGGTGGAGCCTTTCAGCGCTACATTAGTATTATTACTTGTGAAAATATGAGTTCGCACCATCAGCTAAGTGCTTCATTTATAACTTCCCCTCAAGCATGCAGCATAAAATGCAACATCAGTGTAGGATGTTTACAGTGAGTGTCAGAGTAACTTAAGGAAATGTGAGAGTTAAGAAAGCTTTGGTGATCTGACGGCTGCGATATATAATGCACAGGCTGATGTACAGTGACATCATGCACATAGCCAATGATGCTATTTGTCCATTGCTCATGAACAAAACCCAAAAGACTGACTCCAGATCAGTCTGTCAGTGTGCACACAGGTTCTCAAATTATATTGTTTTATCTGTCTCTTCCTTTAAAGGAGCAGTTCAGCATTTTGGGAAGTGCACTTGTTACCTTTCTCTGTGAGAGTTAGATGAGAAGATTGATACCACTCTAACATCTGTACATTAAATATGAAGCTGCAGCCAAGACGTTAGCTTAGTTAGCATAAAGACTGGGGAAAACTTCTAGTATTTCTCTGTTCAAAGATAACAAAATCTGCCTCTCAACAAAAAACAACACTATTTTTACTAAAATAAGACATAATGTATAAATTAGCTTTTTGTGTAAATTTGATTGCTGAGGCGATATCTGCGAATATTACGACGTGCCCTCAAGCTCCATGACTCGCCCACCGTACCTACACGATCAACCCCCCTTTGCTCCTTTGTCTGGCGGTGGAAGCCCTACAGCAAGAGAGGCGTGTTTGTGTTTGACGTTGTGTTGACTCGCTTCATACGCGCAAATAACTCGCATCATACACACGTGAGATTGCTGAATTGATAAATGAACTTCTGACAGTACGTCCTCAGCGTCATATGACCCCGGAGAATCTCAGTGCTGATTGGCTATCGTGGTGCAAATTGATGGCTGAAGTTAAGATATTTCAACTCTTGCAAATAAGTGTATGATGCGAAATCACACTACTACATGTAGCTTCCTTCGCGACGTTTAATTCACATATGTCACGTTGTGTCCATTGTGCCATCCAGCGGGAATTTGTGTCTCATTGTGTCTTTACGTTGACTTAACATGTAATTCACTCACATCTATTGTTTTATTAGCGCCCGATGTGAACACATTAAATCATGTTATTTATATGATAAGTCATGTCTTTGTCTTTCTGCTACGTTTGGCCTCATATGTATTCACTACAACTTCCACACTGAAGCAGGGTTCAAATAACCGTTGCTCTAGTGGGTTTGTCCTGTACTGGTGGTGGGCGCAGTTTGTAAGGTTGTGTCCTGTAGGCTTCACATATAATGTGGCTGTAGCTATACGTGTCCGGATATTTGCGCTGAATGTGTGTGTGAAATATGATGTCATTAGTACATTTTTATTTTTTTTACATTACATGCCTGTCTCCCGACTCATGTGGGGCATTTTTTTGTTATTGTTTTGTTTTAAGATAATCCATTTTGGCCGTTTTTCACCTTTATTGATTAGACAGTGGTAGAGAGACAGGAAATTGAACGCAGGGTCGCTACAACGCGCTAAGCCTCATGGGGCGCACACTCTACCTGGTGAGCCAGAGGCTGGCCAATATCTTACACAATCTACTTGTTAGATACAACAATCAAATCAATATTTTCTCCACACACTTCTTTGCTATTGGTTGAGGCTGTGACTTCCCGAATCAAACTTTGCTTAAGTTGAACTCCACGTGCGAAGATGCTAATTTGCTTTGCCACCGAAAGCGCGAATATTTACCAGTGTTAATTATGTGACCGTGCCTTTAGAGATGCTGGTCGGCAGATTTTAGTACCTTCAAAAAGAGCAAGGCTACTTGTGTTATCCACTTGTTAGGCTGAACTAAGCTAACTAGCTGCTAGCATTTGCTTCATATTCATCTCACAGACATCACAGTGGTATCAGTCTTCTCATCTAACTCTCAACAGGAAAGCAAATAAGTGTTTCTCCCAAAATGTCAAACTATTCCTTGTAGTCTCATCCCCTCTATAACATCTGTTCTGTTAGCTCATGAGTTCTTGTGCTGCTGTTGACTGAACAATTCCCCAAAAGTAACGTAAAGCTAGTATTATTTTTGCTTAATTTCAAGCCTGTGGACAAAGATGATTTTAGAGCTTCTGGGAAGCTGAGCGCAGGCATCCATTAGCTTGTCTCCACTAGTCAGACTGTAGCTGTGCCATGGTCAGACTGGCTGAGGGCCAACATCTCCTGCGATTTTTAGAACAGGCCAGAACAGTGCTGCACCACAGCTGAGGCAGCAGTGTTTCTCAGCCTACCTGAAGAATAAATAGCAACATCACAAATAAAGCTTTTCCTCCTCATCAGGAAGGATGCATTTTGAGTGGCATTAATCAGGAAAGCATTTGTTAGTAGAACTAGTGATTGGAGGAGGATTAACATCAAATTCTTCTTGTAAGATTTCACTTTTTTTTTTTGGCTGGATCTTAAAATCAGAGGAAATGCGGACCACAAACACACCTCATACCACAGCCAGCTGAACCAGGCTGAACACTAGTGGAGACGAGACTTATTATTCATCCTTGGCGCCTGCGTCATGTTGCCCATCCTGCGGTGAAACCCTCTGCAGTACCAACAGGCCAGAGAATGTCAGGGAGACCCCAACCCACCACAACGTTATCTGGGCTTCACCAAAGATCAGCTGGCCCAGGAAAGCCTGCAGGAGGAGTAAAGTAAATTAGTCTCGACAATAAAAGCCGGCAAAGATGCCTTCAGGGGACGGAACATGTAAAACAGGGAGTTGAACTTTGACAAGAAATTCCTGTAAGAGGCCTAAATCACTGCGGCAACTTATTTCTGAATATAGTCCAGCCTATTTTCTAAAATAAAGCAGCTTATATAAGGACGACAGGATGTAAGGTCACCTGAAATTAACTTACACTCCACCACAGTCTGATGCGAAGTACGATGCTTAGAGAGCGAGTATTAAGAATCCTGTTAGAGAGACTGTTACTCACGGAAGATATGAAGTTGGAGGCGGTGGTGGTCACAGTGGTTCGGGTGGAGGAAGAAGAGTACCTGAGTGCTTTGGCAAGGAAGGTCCACATCACAGCATTGCAGGTGAAAAGCAGCCCGCCGCACAGCAGCCTCAGAGGGATATGGAGCTGAGGAACAAAAACAGACACTTTTAAGTTGTTTTATGTCCGCTTTAATGCAAAAGTTGTGGACTTAATCCTGTGCAGCAGACTGCAGCAGTGTTACCTTATTATAATGTATTCTAGGCTTTATATAATAGATGTCCTTATGTGCAGAGGCACAGTTTTTAACACTGGGGGAGACACATATGAAATGGAGGTTTTGTGAGTCCTCTCCCAGAATTTCCTGCATTCTGAATTTTTATGCACCACTTTGTGCTTTTTCTGCATCGATTTATCGTGTAATAGTCTTTAATTTTGTCAAGATAAAAGTCCTCTGCTACTTTTATGTTTTTATTAGGGATGGAAAAATGCACATGCACATGCATAAATATTGAGGGTAGTGTCCCCTGTGCACTGTTGCTGTTTATGTAACATTTTCAGGTTGTGGTTGCTGGAGGTGCAACAAGTACTAGCTACATACTTGAAAAAAATCTGGTATTAGTATAAAATGCATCATATTTCATAAACTGGCAACGTTTTGTGTGTAAAATAAAATCTGCCAAGTAACGTGAAGTAAAAACTACAATACTTCCAACTGAAAACTACTGGAGGAGAAGTAGCTGTGACATAATTTGGAAATGCAAATACTTAAAACTGTACTTGAGTAAAAGTACTTAGTTACATCCCACCACTGCAAGAATCACATCTAACACATTTTTAAGAATTACATTAGGGGAGATTGGGGTTGGTCGTCACATTTATAAGATCTGCCTCCCTAAAGGGCGCTGTTAAAAAATGTCTGTACTAACATTTTCAGAATTGGGGTCAGAGGTCACCTACAGGGTCATTTCAGGGACATAGCATGACATAGCATGAGAGGACTTTCAGTGTTATTCATGTCAAAATTTAAATATCCAGCTCCTCTGTGTTTCTCTTCTAGGTTTTTACACATTAGGTTTTGATAAAAAAAACATTACTACCATTAAAAAGCACAAAGGAAGAGGTACAGTTCTTACAGTGTTTTTTGTAACCTAGGCTACAACATGTGGTTGTTAGTTTATTCACTGGCAAAAAAAATCCCATCTTGGGATGCCTGTTACATTTTTAGGGGGGGTGGTTGTCACATGTATTGTTGTTTTAGTGTTGTATAAAGATGAAAACTATTCTTATAGGAATGACTTTTCCTGCTTTTGTTCTCTCAATGCATGAGCTGAATGAAGATTGAAATGAGATTTTAATTCATTTATAAGATTGCTTCCATTTGTTATTTTTACCTATTAAATCAACATGGGGACAACTCATCCCACAATGAAGATGGGTGTCACAAGTGCACGAGACATATTTAACAGACAAACAGACAAAGCTTAAAAGGATAGTTTGGATTTAGCAATTAAAAAACGTTCTACCTACAACTATCAATACCAGTTTGAGTGTACGCTATATTAAGAGTATTATCACTGCTTTACCTTAATGTCAGACAGCGATTTCCAACAGAGAACTGAAGCTGGTATATCACTTTGATTAAGGCCAGTAACCTAACACTGCTGAACACAGAAGATGGTGTACCGCTGCCTTGAACAGTTAGTTAGCTTGTGTTATTGTGTGAATTTGGTTTTTAGAGTGGTTAAGACGAATTCACCAAAGTCACACAATGACACAAGCTAACTAACTGATCAAGGCAGCGGTGGACCAGCCTGTGTTCAGTGAGCCAAAGTTATTGTTTTTGTTAGTCGAGTCATTTGGCTTTTCCATCGCTGCTGCTGGAACTGACTCCTTAAAAACATCAGAGACTCCTCCTCACTGTCCAGCAAACTCCCATTTTGGCATTATTTCCCTCTCTACCTCTCTATGAATTATTTAGTCTTTTTTTATTTTTTATTGCTGCTGTTGTTATCCTAAAAAGCATTATATGAATCCAATATATTGTTTTTTTTAAATGAAAAAAATAAAGAAATAATCTCCCTCAGTATTAATTATTATAACAACATTGTTAACATGAGCACTTTATGCTGAAGGATCTGTATTACTGTGTCTCTTATGTTTGATATCCCAGATGACGTCTTATGACGCATTCAAACCTGGTGGTGAATACTAAGAGCATTTCTTTTGCATCCACCTGCACACCTTATTTTCTATTTAAATCAATATATATCAATATACAAAAGGCTCCGGACAGCTGCCTGCACATGACATGTTTCTGACATCACCGTGTGACGTGTGCGCAGAGCGTGAAGGTCACACAGGAAACCTGACCCCTTTTCAGACACCAGCCTGTCCTCCGCGCCATCAGCACACAACACACGCCGAGACAAGTTGCGAACAAAACAACGCGATAACACACTCTCACACGAGCTGCAATGTCATTGAGCAGCACGCGGACACGGCACGAGAGCGCAGCTGCTGCATGGGCTCCCCCCGTGTGATGCTGCTGCTGCTGCTGGTGCTGATGGTGCTGATGCTGAGGGAGGCAGGAGGAGAGGCGGGAGGGGATAACCCCGCAACTTCCTCCGTGAGAAATCACCCTTCCTTCCTGCAGGCATGCACGCTGCATTATTCACAGCCACCCTCACTCTGTTAATTATTCACTGTGACTGCGGCGGTGCCTCACCCGGTCGCAGGCGGTAGTTTCGTCCGCTTGTCTAAATTTCCGCTGCTCTCCCCACGTCCGGAGTCCGGTTTCACACACTCCCTTCAGGTAGTCGGCTCCGAGGGACAGTTTGGCCGACGACGACGCCACGGCCCCGAGGAAACCCGCCAGCAGTGCATAGAAAACTCCCGGGAACATGTTGATGATGATGAGCCGAGGCACATAATTCTCTACTCCATCTTTTTTACATCTCTGCTGCTGCTGCTGGTCCGGGATGAGCTGCCTGCATGGTGTGTGTGTGTGTGTGAGTGTGTGTGTGTGTGTCACTGTGTGGCACGTTTTCCTGCACTGTCTACAGACAGCCGTCCGGTGGCAGTCACACAACACATGGTCAAGCGGGAGAAGCGCCGTGGTTGGACTAAAATAACCCTGTTGCATTCTGGGAAATGTAGTCCAAACAGTCCATAACCTTACCTGAATGACTGATGACTTTGAAGCAGCTTTGATGTCTCTTAAAATCCTGTGACCACAATAAACTACATTATATAATGTGTGTGTTTTAATCAGATATTTTGAGTCATTAATAGACAGTCCACCATCTTCTTCAGACAGAGGACAATCAATGCTAATGTAATGTCCTGTGTGTGGGCGTACAGCAAAGTATGACTGCAGTTGATCCAGACCTCTGCTCCCTTCAGCATACTGATGAGCTGCATTATAAAGGCTCATTACATTAAAACACACAGCATACGCAGGATGGATGTGAAGTGTGTGTGTGTGTGTGTTGATGCTCACACATGATCCTCATTTCCTCTCCTCGGTGCCCTTTACAGAGAGACGGGCCCGTCACAGAGGTGGAACCAGAACAAGAACTTCATTATTCCCCCTATTAGGCACAGACAGTGGCATCAGCATCATGAATGTATGGGCCTGTAATGACTGTATTAATCTGAGCGTTGTTTTAACGTCCATCTCTTTATCAGGCTCAGCAGGGACAGTGAAGACAGTACGGTTTCCATGTTAAATCGAGCGAAAATACCTTACATCCAAATCAGTGTATTAATCTGTAAATGAGATTTATGCTCGTACAAACTGACTGATTGCACACACTGAAAAATTAAAATAATATTTTACAGGCAGGAGGTTAAATACTAAAACCTTAGTCCTTTTGCTAGCCTGGTGTGGCATCACATTTTGACAAACGCCTGTCTCAATTAGACGCCTAATCTCAGTACCAGGCAGTTTGTTTTTCATAGAAGTTCGTCAGATGTATAATGGCGGGTTGTTGGCTACCTCAAATTATACCTCCATTCCCTGATAACCCTGTAAGTTCTTCATATTCCTTTAGTCCGTAAGGTTCTTCAGATGTACAGGATAAAGTGATGTAATCCTCGATTGCCATAACTCACTCACTCTCTGATGAACTGTCTGTCGGAGCTAGATCAAAAAAATGATTTGTGATTGATATAATTCATAATCCCAATCTTTGCTGAGCAACAGTTTTGAGTGAAATGTCCCAAATATAGGCCTGTTGGGTTCAGTGATGATAGTGACTAATAGCTCAGGCCATTATTGAAGTTTTATGGTATTGTATGATGTTTTATATGTGATGTACTTGTTATAAATCTGCACATTTGCTTTTAATTGTTTGTATTGTAGTGTCTGTATTGTTATGTATTGTCTTTTAATAGCCTATTTTACAGCTCAGGGACCACAGATGCAAATTAGCTATATAGCTAATGCTAAGTCTTTTGCTGTGTGTGGCCCCTGTTAAATAAACTAAAATAAACAGTATAGAACATACTTTTTAAAAGAGGTTTTGCCGCTTTATAATTTACCTGAATCCAAAGTTAGTCTTATCTTTTATCCTACTTTATTTAACCCTTTGAAACCTGAGCAAATTAGCTTGATTTCTTTTATTTTTCTTTTATATTTTATTATTTGCCTCTATTATTTGTTTTACTTTTTTTCAATCATGACAGTGAAGGTTTGTATGTTTCAATATGTGGTCCAGAATTTTGATATAAAACGTGTTAAAGCCCAAAAGAATTTGCAAGAAAATTGTAAAATAAGAAAATTAAAAAAAAAAAAAGAAATGATCTGGAAAGAGCGCTTACCTATTCTAATAATTCTGTAACTTAATTTAAAAGTGTTATGTTAACAATTCTACTACTAATGATAATACATTTAGTTTTCCCTATTTTTTTTTTTTTTTCAAATAATTTTCTTAATCTCTTGCGAGACATTTCTTACCAAATTGCTTGCAGCCTTTTTTTCTTGTGTTTTTGAAGAAATCACACCAATTTGCTGAAGGTTAAAAGGTTTAAATACTTGCAAAATGCCTCTGAAAGCAGCACAAGAAAAGTGTTGTCGCTCCAGGTTTCAAAGGCTTTATTCATTCACAGTTTCTTATTTATTTTAAAAGTTTTAATTAAACCTTGACTTTGGTTTTCAAACAAATACCCACATATCTTACAACATCTCCGTCAGCCTCAGATATACTTTCTGTTTAGTGCTAATTAGCAAATGATAGCTCAACACCACCTGAGCAGCCTCACAGAGCTGCTAGCCTGGCTGTAGATGGCTTAGTCCCGTTTAAATATTGTTGCCTTTTATTAACATTTTTTTTCTAGCCGTTTGATTCTGTGGCTTTATTATTTTATTACATAAAGGAGCAGGTGCGTAAGATTTAGGGGAGATTTAGTGGTGTCTAGCGCATACACTGTAAAACAATGGATGTAGCTACCATGACGTCACCTGTCTACAGCCGTCACAATCTAGGCATTTTTAGAGCCAGAAGTGACCGTATTTGAGCGAGAGGGTGGATCTGACTGAAGAGGCCAAGGAACTTTAAGCCTTAATAAAATGTCTCAAACTGTGTCTGTCTTCTTTTATACAGTTAATTAGCCTGTTTGGTGCTGGTCAGGTGATGTTAGCTTCCAGTGGTTTATGGCTTTTTGTCCGAAAACTGCACTGATAGAGCGTTCAGAGTGAACCAAAAACAGGTGATCTGAGGATGACTATAACGTACTATTAAGCTTGATGATAATACTCTTAGGCTGATGACTAACTGTAAGAACATTTAACACTGTGGAGATATCAATGTCTAAGGTCAAGAAAACTGTCTTACACACAATTTTGAGGGCTTTGGTTTTCAACCAGGGAAACATAAACTGAACATTTGACATATGGAAAAACATTGCCAAGTACAATAAACCATTTTAAAGGTCTCCTTGGTGATTCATATTAAGAGGATGTTGAGCTAGCGAACATAGGACCCCTGCAAGACCCCCCTGCATGGTGTGTATTAAAAAATATCAGTTATAGCCAATTTAATTTTTAATTGGTCTTTTACACAGCAGACATTTTGACTTGCACACAGTTGTTACTGACAACATAAAGCTGGCTCTGTCATATTTAAGTGTTGTCATTGTAACCTTCATTATTTACATCTGCACTTAATACCTTCTTAGAAAAAGACCTATTGCCTTAGTTGTTGAGCTGTCTGTCTATCTGTCTGTCTGAAAGTGCAGTGATATACATGATGTTTACATGCTGTTTCCACAGAAATTATACACTGCACATCAACATGTACCAAAATCATTTTATATAAACAATGTCAAAAACTCTGGTCTTACTGTGCTTTTTAGGGCAGAGTACCCAAATTCTCTAAAGACAGTTACATCACATCCTGGAGGTGATCTCATCATTTCTCAACCACGGCAAGTGTAAACCTAAATTAGTTTCCTGGCCAGTAGATGTCTCTAATGTGCTTCAGAGAAATACCTAACACAACCTGCTGTGGATGTAAATCACAGACCTGTGTATATTTATCTCTGCCGCTGTGCCGTGGGTTGAGGCAACATTTAGTTTAAAATACAACCTCTTTTGCTTGTCAGTGCTTTGATGACTAGTTACCACAGCTCCATATTACTGTTTGTGAGCATTAAAATCTTAATTAGTTTGTAAAGAGGCAATTATTGCACTATTGATGCTCTGAATGTATCTGTCATGTTGAAGAGTGATTTTATTTATGATAGGGTGATCATAGAGGCTCAAAAAGAAGGAAGGGAATAAAATAAGCAGAGCTAGAGCTTGTGCCAGTGTGTCTGTGAAAAAGGATATTAGAGTGGTGAGCAATGACAGTGCAGAAGAAAAGAAGTAAGGTGTTTCTGTCACAGTGTCCCCTGCTCTCCTCCCTTGAAACAAGCTTAAGGGAAATGACCGTCCTTGGTCTGTCACATTTTGACATCGTCACAATTCTAGAGTGTCTGCGTAGCAGGAAAAGTCTGAAATCAAGAGAAGCCATTAGCTGTTATAACCTGGCTTGTAGTTTCCAGCCTGAAGCTCCTCTAACAAACACAAAAGTGTCAAGTTAGAGCACAAATTGGCGCTCCCTGTTCAATTGGGCGATAATTGAGCCCACAGAGAGCTTTCGTGACATTTTTACTGAGGGTTTGTCACTGTCTTCTTGCGTCTTTGTCCACCTTTTGTGGTTTTGGTCCATAAGGTAATTTAATAAGGATGAAAATACCATCCTCAGTGTGTAGGGTTCATTAGTGTAACGACCTTAAGTGTGACCTTTCACGTAACTATCTGTCGCTTGAGGACAAAAATAGATTTTGACAAATGAAAAGGAAAATATCGTTGCACTTTTCTCCCTCTGTTTTGCTTTTGCATGCATTTCCATAATCCCACTTAAAAGATAGACCTCTGAATTAAATATCAAGATGCAGTGAAACACAGTCACGACTTCTTTAACACATATTTGGCTAATTTAACCTTACTTTCCCTTTTGCCGCAGAGTACATTGACAGTTACTGCAGGCTTGACCATTTTAATCATAGGATGCCTTTTTCTTTAGTGCACACGCGCCTTACAACTGCACGAAGGAAATACTATAAGGAAGAAAAGAAAGAAAAAAATACCCACACACTGCTGCCTTGTTCCAAATATGCTTTCTTATGAGGACATGACAATTAAAAGAACATTTTGGGAAGATTATGGTGTTCTGGGGGGCTTTTTGTGCATTTAATTGTTATCCAGTAGCTCCAAATAATTTATAAGCTGCACACAGGGAACCAACTCAACAAAAAGCTTTTTTTGTTGTTATTTTGTGCCTTTGAATATTTTTTCTACTGCACTTTTATTTTGCTTATTAAATTTGGGGAATTTTTATCTGCAGTGTACCTTTTAAAATTCTATTTTGGAACGCTGGACTTAAAGGAAAGGCCTGTTCTGCTTCATGTGTTCTTTTTGTCTTGAAAATGAACCACTTAGTTACCAGCCTTTTGAGAGCAAATTTGAAGTACCTTTAAAGTGCCTTTGTGTATCTGTTTACTTACCACTTTACAGTGCCTTTAAATGGTGATGCATTATTCTACTGAACCTTTGAATAGGGATGTGTTCACTTACTGTTGTTTACACTGAAGTACCTAAGTGGTGATTCATTTTTTTTGGCTTAGGACAAAATTTAAAAAACAACATAGTCAGTGACTATGAATCTATGATCATGCCATAACATTTCTTTAAATCTAACTCTTTGCTATGAAAATATTTGGACATAAATATGTGCTTTAAGTCATGTAGGCAGTTGGGTTTATGATCTAGCAGATGCTCAGTACTTGTGTTGATATACTAGTCTTAATTACCTGTCCTCTTTCCTGCAGAGGTGTTTTAACCTTTAGAGCAGTGGCTTACTGATGGTTCCTGAAGTATGAACATTACAGCCTCCATATTCATTTCTAGACATCATAAAACCATATTCTTCAGCTGCCTTGATGAATATGCATGGCTTCATCTTTCAGCCTAGCATGTAAAGAGGGAGCACGCAGAGAAGTCATATATTCACACACAGGCACACACACACATCCTTGAACTATAAAATCGTTTCTCTCCTGCTCTCAGCTTACAGTCTGACACACAACTACACACACAAACACACTCACAGTCTGCTGACCTTGTCAGCGCACAGGGTCAATAGCCCCCTCTCAGTCCATTAAGTAGTTATGGGTGAGGTTGCTGGTTGCTGTGAATAATGCAGGCTGTTGTGAAAACATATGCAAGCTTTTGGCGAGTCAGGCAACAGCACATCATTTATAATGTGACAGACTGAACTCCCTCAGAAACTCCACTGAAATACAATTACACCCAATATGACCTAACATAACAGTTTTAAGATTACATTACAGTAAAACCAAAGTAAGAGCAGACAGGAAGTCAAATAAGCTTCTTTCAGAGAGCAAAGGGAAAGAGACATTTTATGGAGACATGTTGGCTGGCGGCTGAGTTTACAACGAGTAGATAAAATGTTCCCAAAACAAACAGACAGGAGATAATCTCACTTCCTGTGGTTGCCAGGAACAATTAAACCAGGTGAAATGCTAATCTGATCCAGCTGCTCTCTCAAATGCTGCGTCAGCAAGAACATAGAAACAAATCAAGGTCGGCTGTGTCTCTCTGTGTGCTATTGTTTGATTTGGTTTTCATTCTCAGTCTGAGAGGGGGAGTGTGATGTGGATTGTTTGTGTATTTGTACACAGAGTGATGGGCAGTGTGCGCACATCTGTCAGGGACAGGGACAGACAAGCTTACACCGATAAGATCACAATAAATACACCTGTGCTTATTCACTCTCTGACAGCCTGCTTTAAAATGAACTCAGCAACTCAGAAGTTTTTCCAATAACCTTTCAAAAATGTGCACTGAGAAATGATCGTTTATTCTGAATGTATCAGCGAGCAGAGCTCCTCGTCCTTCAACTTCCTGCAGTCGCCTTTGAGATGCCAGGATCCATTAAAAGCTATGAAATATTATGTTGTGGAAATCGAGGCATTAGAACTAAGAGATGAGAAGGTGTGCTGATGGAGGACTTCTTTGCGCTACTTTATCTTTAAAGCTGAGTCCTGGGCTTTTTCTTTGCTGAGCCTTTGCGATCAATCAATCAATTATTTTCTGAAAGGCTGTCAGACATCTAAATGCCAAATGTGCTGGACAGCAGCACACTTTGATCAAGTGGAGGTTTGCTTACACAAAGTCTGCTGCTGCAACACGCTGAAATACACGGAACGAAACCACCTCTTGGTACACTTTATAGCCAAATGTATGGTGGACATTTTAATATTACACCCATATATGTGTGTGTGTGTGTTGACATTTCAGTACAAAAAACACCAATCTTTAAACAATATTTGGAAGATTTTCTCCCATTTAGCTGTAAGAGCAACAGTGAGGTTGCCACTGATGTTGGGCAATAATGTCTGACCATAGACTGTATAAACTAAATGACTTATGTATCATGATATCATCCATTTGTTTGTGGACTGCCATTTTGAAGCCTCAACTCTGGCATTTTGGCTGTTGCCATCTTGGCAAGTGACCATATTTGTCCCTCAAAGCAGCCCCACTCCTTCTTAGGCGTAACTTTAAGCCTTAGTAACATTGATTACCAGGGAAATCAGCTATAGAGACCAGAACTGTTTTTTGTACCAGGCTGTAAACATGTTTGTTCCTGCTGTAAAGTTTGGCATTCTAACATGACGGTCTGTGAGGACTGACTTGCCTCTGGAGTCAGCCTCAAGTGGTCATTCAAGGAACTGTACTTTTTGGTACTTTTGCAATGGCTTTAGATTTTAGCCCCAGACGTTGCTGCTTGGATCTGCCTTACAGTAGTTCCAGTTCATCACAAAGGTGCTGGATGAGGTAGAGGTCAGGACTGTGTGAAGGCCAGTCAAGTTCTTTCACACTAAACTCATCTCTTTTTTTTTGTTTTAATCCATCCAAAAAACTGGGCGAATCTCCAGACTGTAGCTTCATATTTACTGTACAGACATGAGAGTGGTGTCAATCTTCTTATCTCCTAATGTTGCGTTCACATAAGTTCAGACAGACCGGAGGAGTCAAACAGGATATGATATGACTGGAGCAGAGCAGAAAGGTAAAAATAGGTGAGACCGGCAGAGAATACTGGCAACAGTACTGGTGGAAGGCATCGCCAAATTTCATTCCATTCACTGTAAACAATACAACATCACCATGGCAACACATTGTCATGCATATTTTGTTTTGCTGTCATTCAATGACATTCTGACTCTGGACTGATGTTACTACTGAGTAAATATTGAATCTGAACTGTACGGCAGTATCAATGCCCATTAATAACCATCAAATATTCAGCCAAGCCGTAGTATAGTTTTATATTTGAAAATGTATAAAGGGGAATCTGGGGGAATTGTATTGTTATCTATAGCTTACAGATGCTTTGCTTCAGCTTGTCAGTAGAGGAGATGCTGGACCATCATCTGGGACAAATACAGACTCAGCCAGCACAGACACAAATCCATTATAGCCAACTTCAACAAATGATAACACCATTAAAAAATGTTGACCGTTTTATCTGTTACTGGAAATTTAAGCCCTTTTATTGAGCAATTTTATGTTGCCATTTTATTATAACAGTGCTCCTTTTATCTTTTATTCTCATACTATTGGATATTTGCAGTAAATGTATGTTCTTTCCCATATGGCTGCTTTGTGCATCATATCTTTTATGACATATTTTATCAGAAATGTGAGATTTAGCCCTCTTCAGTTAGAACATAACACTAAAATATGCATCAAACTTTAACCATATCAAGCAAAAGGCTTGAGAAGGACTATCTTGGGGTTGAGGGCTAACAAATACTGTATTGACTGTAGTCTATTTAAAGATTGTGTTGCAGCTAATAGGTCCCACTTTAGTCTTTACATGCTTATTTGTACATTATGAGTGCTTAAACTAACATGTATGATACACATAAGTTGTTTCAGAGCCGTGTGGAGTTGCAACATGTTACTTTGAAGAGGGGCCCCAAACCAAATCCACAGGCTGGCCCTGGCTGGAGCTGTCAGATGAGAATACCCGACTTCTAGCTGACTTGTACCGGGTCATCCGGAGGGCAAAAATGGCAATGTTTCCACCCAGAGAATGATGCACAAGGCAACACTAATTAACCCAAGATTCCAAGGAGTGGACCACATAAGTCACCCGAGCCTATTTAAGGCATAGTTTGGAAGTGGGGTTGTATGAGGTACTCATCCATATTCAGTGTATTAGATAAAGCAGATGTCAGGTAGTGTGTAACCAGCAGCTGCTGTGTTCAGCCATGTTACATCACTGTCTATATCAATGGAGTCTGGCTTTGAGAACGATATAACAGCTCAATTTTCTAAATATAGCATACAGTTAAACTGGTATTGATTTTTCTAGGTGGCTAAAATATGTTTAGTTGTTGCACTTATCTACAGCAGTAGACTACATAGTTTCTATGTTGCACTAAAGCTTCTTCTTCAAACAGGGGGCGTGCTGACTGACAATTTCTGTAGGTTATATACTGTCTATGGAAAAGTACATCATACAGCCCTACTTTAAAAAGTCTGAAGTATCCCTTTAAAGCCAGAAAAAGGTGAATATGTTAGTATTTCTGGTCAGAAACCTTGACCCCCTAAAACTTGCTATGTAACTCCAATATGAACTTTTTTTTTTTTTTTTGCTCTGGGTATTTAGAAGAGGTATATACCTGTTTTAAGGTCTCGTTTGTTTTAATCATACACGAGGCATCATGGATTATTTTAATAATCACAATTGCCTTTACAATTTGATTGTGGGAGGAAACCAAATGACGCGGAGAAGACCCCACCCAACACAACACTCAGACGTTCACCACACTGAGCCAAGACATGAAGCTGCTGTCCTGAGGAGAAGGTCTTTGTTTCCCTGGTGTCATGGGTCATCGGAGAATTGAGGTGGTTTTGAAATGTCAACTGGACCATTATCCACATACAGCCTAACATGTATGATACTGTCATCCAAATAAAGATGTGGATGACTCTGGGAGGCCTGGTGGCTGCCAGTATTCTGTGTAAAGGGATGCTGTTTCTTCTTTAGCCTCTAGGATAACGTTGGCACATTGTCGAAATTTTTTACTGAACTAAGAATTTAGCCTCTGGTGTATCGGCTTTGTTGCCTTTCCAAGAAGCAGATTTTAAGAGTTTCATGTACGAAATATTTTCTTACTTCCGAACTACACCACCAACTGAATCATTGTGCAGGAGGAAGTGTGCATCTACTCATGGACATGAGGCTCGTACTTGAGACAGCACAAGATGTAAACATTAATGGTGTACTTCTTGGCTGAGCCATAATGTTAGTTAGCTTAGTAGTGCTAAATAAGCTGGCAGTAGATACACACTTGCTTTTGCACACGGATTTCTGGAAAGAGACATTGCTGTTGAGTCTTTTAAATGTACATGGAGCACTTCAAGCACCACAAGCTGAGTGCCATCTAGTTCGAATATTTTTGAGAGAAGGGAAACATTTCTACTGCCGATATCTCCATCACTCTACAACTCACAGCAAAACAATCTAGACTGATAAATAGCACTAGAGTTAGGTAGTTAGGTGTTTTTGATTTTGAGGTGAACTTCTCTTTCAGGTTATTAAAAGTTTAAAAAAGGGATGTTAATGTTTGAAAAACCTGAAGTAGCTCATCCATGGACTGATATTTGGGTTTAACTTAACATTTAAAGCTTGAAATGTTCTTGAAAAGTCACCACATAAACTAAGAAATGTGTTGCTATCATCCTACAAACAAGACTGCTGTTCTTCGTTCCTGAAAAGCTGACATTGTGGAGCTATTAGGTTTTAAAGTATCTCCTTCTAGGCTGTAATGGCTCTGGTGCCGGGAGCGGCCTGGTAGTGGAAGATGATGAGGGCCCGCCTCAGGCAGTCACAGCCGCCATAAATCTGACTGTGCTGACGTGGGGCTGTAATGGAGGAGATTGGTGCGATGTCAGTGTGTAACTGGGGAAAAGAAACGCATCGAGTCATAGCTCTGGGGAATGATTTTTTCATGTTTTACAGTGCCGAGGTGAGGAAACACCCATTTCTCTGGCGTGTCGGCAGCTGGTGACTCCTACTGCGGCTTGTTCTGTTCCAGCGGAGTGATGGGGGCCGAGGCAATGATGATGCAAGTGCTTAAAACATGGATGATGGTGATGAAGATGACTAGGTGGAGGCGAGAGTGGAAGATTAAAAGGAAGAAATAATGATGATGAAGATTATGATGTTTAATGTGATGATACTGCAGAGTTGCAGAAAAAACGTCAGCCCTAATGCAATCTCTCGTTCAGCATTTCTTTCATCTTTCTTTCTGAAAAAATTGAAGTGTGCTCTAGAGGTTTAAATTGGCAACCACTACAGCAGTTCCTATTAGAAACAAGACCTTTAAATGTATACAGGGCCCCAGGGCACACAGACTTTGTGGGTTTTGCATATTTTTTGTGGTCATTTCGTGTCTCCTTGTGGTTACAGGTGTCTTTTTGTAGAAGTTTGGGTTTCTTTGAGGGAAGTTTGTCTCTTTTTGTGTCACTTTGTTGTCCTTTGTCCATGTCTGTGGTCTTTTCGTGTCTCTTTGTTGTTATTTTGAGGCGTTTCCTGGTCAGTACATGTTAACTTGAGGGACATTTTGCAGGTGAAGGCCTGAAAAAATACAAGAGCAGTGTACAGCATCATGGAACAGGTACCTTCTGCCTCCAGATGAATGTAACGAGTCACCAACGTAAAAGAAAAGCCTCTGGTATCGTACTATTAACCTGTAACAGACAGAGCTTTCTTATGCCTTACTTTAATCCAATAACCACTGGTTGAATGATAAAATGTGCCACTGTAAGCTCGCAAGCTAATGTTAGCCGTCGTATTATTGTTTGCGGCACCAAATTGTTACATAAATAACCCAATAAACAACCTGATGGCTTCTGTCTGACAATGGTGTAGTGGTAGTGAAAAATACACACGACAGCAGAAAACAAGTGTCGCACACTCTGGTTCCACATGTATTTCTTCTTCATTTAAATGATGGCGTTTCGGCCCTCTGGCTGTCTTCAAGATCAACAATATTTGTTGATGATTGTTGATCTTGAAGAAGGCCTGAGGGCTGATATGTCATCATTTGAATAAAGGGGAAATATACATGGAGCCAGTGTGTGTGACACTTGTTTTCTGCCATCAAGTCTGCTGCCAGTGATTAGCACCTTGCTACTACTCTTGGTGTGCGTTACTTCCCTACATTATATTAGTGAAAAATATGTACAATGCTTTGGTGTTTGCCGTGGTATCGGCTGACATTCCATGTTTGAAATGTGTGTTTTGTCCTTTGGTCATAGCTCATTCTACTAGCTATGTAGGCAACATGACGATCATCGACGGTGAAAAGTGTCCAACATTCCACACTCAACTTTTCAACCATTATCAGTGCACCATCCCGTACTTACAGTGCACTGCATTTTACCATACTTCTCTGGGTTAACACACTCATGAACTTTTTTGCCATTGGAGACACAGTATACCTCTCGTTCCTTAGTCCCCTTCACACATCAACATGTGGAGAAACTCAAAGCCGGACAAACCTGCCTCGCCTAGTAACGGTTGCCAAGGGGTGGGGCTTATTGATCATGTACGATATATACATGATCAATGTATGATACATGACTTTCTCTATAATTTATATACACTCTAAATTGAAAGTTAATAAGAAAGGCCTTAGAGTCAAACTGGTACGACCCCTCATAATGAAATGCAGCTGACCTGAGCTTGACTCTCAGCACAAGCTTTTAACGAACCTCTCTGACACTCTGTTCCCGGGGATTTCTTTTTTACTCTCTTGTATTGATCTTTGCTTTGTGGCTGTCTCGACTGACAAGCAGCAGGAATCTATGCATGCTCTGTTAAGTGTCCTGTGGAGATTCATTGAGGCATGTCTTCAATTGCTCAGCGCAATCTCGGCCTTCTCTTAATAGCCTGCAGTGCTCTTCAGCCAGGTCTTCATTAACGTGTCCTTTCATCCTGGTTGTCATGGTCGCGTTTTCGTGAGTGCGTGTGTTATATAACATAATATAATACTTAGATGGAAAAAAATCTTAAAAATCTTTTTTTCATGAAGCTAAAAATGACGGTGTCATAGACACCCAAAAAGATGTGAAATAGAAATACAATATACTTTAGAGGATGAGAGTACTTTTAATAATTGAAACACAGCCACAAATCTTTGATCCACGTTGTTCATAACTACATTTTTAGGATATTAACCTTTCTCTGTAGGAAGAGTACGAAATACCCACACTAAATACAACTAAAATAAACAAAACAAGAAACTATTTAACTACATAGCTTACTTACATACTCATGGTAGAAGCACACATATCAAGGACAAATAACCAAATTTACAAAATCTGCGAGTCTAAAAAATTGGGCAGGCAAAATGATCATTTGTGGTATGAAGCCATGCGGAGGAAACCGAGTAGTGGAATTGTCCCTCCCGGCTCCCTTACAATCAAGATGCCATTGAAGATAACAAAAAATAAGGATTTCCTCATCACGTAACTTGTTGTTACTTTAGTGAATCATAACATGTTGGTAATGGAATTAATCTGCAGATGCTCTGGCTCAAAGTGAGACCAAACTTTTCTATGGATGTCAGTTTTTGAGGCATGATGGAGGTCAAACTGTGGCCCGCGATAGACGGCAATGATTATAGTTTTTACCGAGCAGATTTTTAGAAAACTTGCTGCCCCTACCAGCCAGGTGAGAGGAGATAGGAGTTAGCAGTCAATGACAGATTAAAACTGTCAAATAAACAGGCTTTTTAACTAATATGAATCATCACCAGAGATCCTAAAGTGTACAGTCATAAACATGCATACAAAATATGAGGCTGATTGGTCCAGTAGTTTGTGAGATTAGTTGTGGGAAGACAAATCCATCTACGTCCCAACCCTCACCTATGGTCATGAGCTCTGGGTAATGAGTGAAAGAATGAGATCGCGGATATAAGCGGCCGAAATGAGTTTCCTCCGTGGGGTGGCTGGGCTCAGCCTTACAGATAGGGTAAGGAGCTCAGACATCCAGAGGGAGCTTGGAGTTTAGCTGCTGCTCCCTCATGTCAAAAGGGGTCAGTTGAGGTGGTTTGGTCATCTGATCAGGATCCTCCTAGGCACCTCCTGTTGGAGGTATTTTGGGCATGTCCCACTGGTAGGAGGCCCCGGCGCAGACCCAGAACATGCTTGAGGGATTACATATCTCATCTGGCCTGGGAACACCTTGGGGTCCCCCAGGAGGAGCTAGAAAGCGCTGCTGGGGAGAGGGATGTCTGAGGCGCTTTGCTCGGCCTGCTGCCTCCGCAACCTGGCCCCGGATAAGCGGATGAAAATGGATGGATGGATGGATGTCAGTAAACAAGACCAAACAAAAAGCTAAATGCTCAGGTCAACATGCTCACATGTTGATGTTTACCATGTTCACCATCTTAGTTTAGCATACTGACATGCTAACATTTGCTAATTAGCACTAAACACAAAGTACGGCTGAGGCTGATGGAATTTGTGTCAGTTATTTACCCTTAGGAGAGTTTGTAGCTAATTTTATGGCAATCCAGTCAACAGCTGATTAATTATTTCAGTCTGGACAAAAAATGTTGCCAATAAACCAACCAGTATATTGCTTGTGCATGTTGTCACTGGTTTATTTTTGTAAATATATGATAGAACTTCTCTTAGGAAATGTAGCGTACCACCAAGAAAACTGTACCTGTACTGTGTCTGTAGCCTCTATTTATCTGAATTACATGTTTGTGGCAGAGTTTATTAAGGACATGAGCTCCACCTAAAATCAGATTTGATGTATAATATATCTTTATATTAAGGAGTTCATGTTCTGAGCCACTCCTCTGCAGACAGAAGTCATCAAACCGGAGGTGTTCACTAAAATGATATCAAACACAAAAGCCTTTACACCTATATTAGTTAAATATCATAGTATTGCTCACATAATTCCAATTATCTTTGAACTGTGTTTTGAGATTCAGAAAAAAAATCACGAGCTGTTTAATGTACCCTGAAACACATTTGAGGTCTCTCAGCTGTCTAACCTGGCAACTTTAGACAGAAAAGCTTTTTGTATTGGTCTCTGCCGGAGATAAGATGAGGACAAAATGAAACTTTCATGTGCATCCACAGTAAAGAGGTTTATGGAGTTAATCCAATTGGCTGGGGACAGTGTGGAAGACATCAGATAAAAAATGTATACACATCTGTGATATTGTTTTAACGTCTGACACATTAACAAATTTCAGTTTCATATATTTAGCCAAAATGTATTTTTAATGTTAGGGTCACAAGAACACATTTCTCTCTAAATTCGTAGACCTAGTTTGCCCTGTGTTTGCCTCTCAGGCTACAAAGAGGCCTCTACCCTGCCCTCTGATTGGTTGATGTTTGTGCTTACTAGCCTGAGAGGAAGACTGCAACCAACACCAAGGACTGGGAAAACAAACAAAGAAACCAAAACCTTCAAAAACCTCAGCTCCCATGGGGGGTCGTGGTGTGTCTTCCTCAAGCTTAGGTCCTTTACCAGAGGCCTGGGAGTTTGAGGGTTCTGCGCAGTATCGTCAGCTGTTCTTGGACTGCGCACTTCTGGACAGAGACCTGGACTCCTGCTGGAGCCCTTCTCCCAGTCTGGGGGTTACAGCCCCAAGTGCTTCGATTACCACTGGCACCACTGTTGCCTTTACTTCCCACATCTCTTGTAGCTCGTCTTTCAGCCCTTGGTATTTCTTGGGCTTCTCTTCATCCTTCTTCTTGATGTTGCTGTCCCTCTGGATTGCTACATCTATCACCACTGCCTTCTTCTGTTGTTTGTCCATCAACATGGTTGGTTAGCCATCACCAGTTTGTCAGTCTGGATCTGGAAGGTCCCACAGTCTTAGCTCGGCCATTCTCAACCACCTGAGGAGGTGTCTTTCATTCTGACCTTAGGACTTCCAGCCCATACTCAGTGCAGATGTTCCTGTGCACTATGACAGCCACTTGGTTATGGTTATACACCCTGCTATTATGTGCTGACCTGTCTCAGGAGCATCTTTGCACAGCCTGCACCTGGGGTCCTGTCTGCTGTTGTAGACCCTGCTTCTATTGATCTTGTACTAAGTGCCTGTTCCTGTGCTGCCATGATTAGTGCTTCAGTCCAGCCTTTAACAGTCACTGGTAGGAGTTCTTGATGTCAGCCACTTCCTTCAATCTGTCTGTGGTACATGCTGTGCAGGGGCTTGTCCTTCTATGATGGTTCATCCTCCTCTTCTGCATTCTTGGGTTTCCTGAGGTATTCACTTAGCAGCTCATCGTTGGGGGCCATCTTCCTGATGTGTTCTTGGATCTTGGTTGTTTCGTGCTAGTCAGAGGCTGTGACGCTGGACTTGGGATGAAACCCTCTATGCACTGTGAGAAGCTTCCTTGTCTTGATATCAGTGGCCTCAATCTCATCCTTTGGCCAGCTTATTATACCAGCAGGATATCTGATGACCGGCAGGGCGTATGTGTTGATAGCTTGGACCTTGTTCTTTCAGTTCAGCCAACTTTTCAAGACCTGCATTACTCTGTGTAGGTATTTGGCTGTGGCTGACTTCCTTGCAGCCTCCTCATGGTTCCCATTTGCCAGCGGTACCCCAAGGTATTTGTGGACATCCTGGACATCTGCAATGCTGCCTTCTGGTGGTTCAGCCCTCTCGGTTCTTATCATCTATCTATCTATCTATCTATCTATCTATCTATCTATCTATCTATCTTCTCTGACATGCTTTTTTGTGATATGACTAAATGATTTGAACTTCAGTTAAAGATAAGGCTGTAGTCAAGATATTTATATCAGTCAAGAGTGAGGTCTCTTGACAAAAAGGCCAGTTTGATGTAACCGGTGGACTGATGTCTGCGTTGTGTGGATATTAAGAGGCTCAGACCATGGATATCTTTGGAGGCGATCTCCTTTTATTCCTGAAAACAGGTGGCAAAAACAAAAATCGTCCGACACACACAACCATACAAACTCCAGCCCCTACACAAATCAAGCGACACAAGATTATGTTAGCATAAAATGAACTTATAAACACAGCCTAACGGCGCTTACACACGGAAATTACCACAAGAGGAATGTCGCTCACCTCCCATGGAGCACAACAGCAAAAGGGGAGAGGCAAGGCGGGAGACACACCTGTATAGGTGGGGTGTCCCCAAAGGTGAACGCAGGGGTACAAAAACTGGTTGTCAAATGTTCCACATGTTGAGTACGAAGGCCTAAGCATGTCAGGTACTGAACCACATTTTGTGGGATTATATTACAAATGTGCATTTGACTTGTCACACATATTACTGCTGTATAATGGACCCTGTTGCGTTAATAATGTTGTTTATTTGCTAGATAATAAGACTGCAGGTGAGACTCAGGGCACAGAAAAACATCTTCAAACTCCTGCACTTTCTGAGTCAGAGTAATCAAACATCATTCAAAGGTAAGGCAGTATATGACTGTTTTTTATTTCTGTCATCTGATGTGAGATCACCTAGCAAAATGTGATTTTAATTGGCATTAATGTAAGCTGTTAGTAATACCACAGTTTGCATAGTATTTTTAATTTTCAAGCAGTTTAATAATTGCATTCAGCATTGACATATTGTCAGCATTTCCGCCCTTAAAAACACTATGAAGAAAGTCTTGATGTGTATCAGCCTGTGTATGACTCATCCCAGGCTTTTCCTGCTGGCATTTGCAGGTTTTTTTGGGGGGGGAGGGGGGCTTACTTTTTTTGGTATGATGATGTGTTTAATAGGATTGCATTGCAATATCCGGGGGCAGGTCCAGAGTGAAGTGGGAGTGTCTGCGCTCTGCTCTCCCTTCCTACCAGGAAAACGCTGGAGGAGACCCACGGAGCCACACAGCCGCGCACTGCAGAGGAGGGAGCGGGACACAAACACCACCGGGGAATATGTCCGCTTTCTCACGCACCGAGGGACGCTTACACCACCGGCGCAGCGCAGTCCATGCACATCCACTGCCTCCGCTTTAGTCCCGCAGACACACATCGCCGTGTTTACCACTTATGCTCTGCTGAAATCCTCCCTGCTGCTGCTGCTTCTGGTCCATCCCCGTCCCCTCCTCCCCTCTCTTCCTCCTCCTCCTCCTCCTCCTCCTCCTCCTCCCCCTGCTCTCTGCCGTCCCGTCGCCAGGATGGACAAGACGCTCTGCAGTCCGCATCCCGTGACCAACAAAACCAACTCTTCCTCGTCGGACCGCGGGAACTCATCAGCGAGGAAGCCCGGGAGGAGCGGGTCGCACAGCCCCGGCTCCGGCTCCCTGGGCGGCCCGGCCGGAGCAGGAGGCAGCCGGGGAGCAGTGCTGGGGAACAGCATGAATCTGCAGCAGCAGCAGCAGCAGCCGCGCAAGAGGCAGCTGGAAGGAGTGCTGAGCAAATACACCAACCTGATCCAAGGCTGGCAGAACAGGTAAGCACACGGATGGAGTTGGATGGAGCATGGAGGGGGGAGAGGGGACGCTAAAGTCACTTTGGGTTCAGGTGTCAGATGGCTTCGTGTTGTTATTTGCCCCGTCCACGTTGCACTTTTGCCACCACGTCACTGTGAGCAGGAGGAGGAGGAGGAGGAGGGTTGAGGAGGTGAGGGGGTTCACATCCAAACCCTGCACATGATGCCTCATAGGCCTGCTAATAAACTACTTTACTGACTATTATAAGGTCATCAGACTCTAATAACTGCAGAATCAGGTTATAATATTTACAGATTTATCAAACACTGAGTGACACTATTATCAGAGGTGTGTTGACCTGACTCTACAGCAATGTCTGATGCTACATTTAATGGTTTTGTACCTAGAGCTGATACGGCAACTATATAGGTCATTAGTGAAGTAATCTCATGAGCAAAAGTGCCAAAAATAAACATTTTCTTACTTCTCAAATGTCAATATTTGCTGCTTATCTCAGTCCTCTGCAACAATAAACTGAAATAGCTTTTGAACCGTTGGTCGGACAAAATGAAAAACATGGACACGTCTGCCTTGAGCTTTGTCAAAGGATGGTAAAGCAATAACTCAGCAGATCAATAATGAAAATTGTGAGCTGTAGCCCTGTAGTTGTGTTGCCTTTTCTGATGCGATGGTGCCTCATGTTCTGAGACACGGTTGGACACACATCTCAGTATTATGCACTTCAATATGCAGCTGCAACTACTTAGTATTTTTATTAATCTGCTGATTATTCTTTTGCTTGGCTTACTGATTCTTCTTAATCTATAAATCACCAGCAAACAGTGATACATGCACATACAAGACACACATGACATCTTCTAAATTACCCATAAATATTTAATTAAAGTAAAGGCCGGTAATCTTTACACTTGAGAAACTGGGACCGATTAGTTGTCAGGGTTTATTTATAGACTGATACTTGGCCTGATATTAGCTTATTGCAGACTTGTTGGTATCAGCGTCTACATTTGCAGAGCCTGCTGCTAATTAAGAAACAGTGTCTCCATTACACATGGTAATTTATCCAGTTAGTAGTTTATTTTTCAACTGTATAATGTGTAACATACAAAGAGGCAGCTAATGCTCATTTTCATATAGATTAATCTGTTATTTTCTTGATTGATTCTTTGTTCGGTCTATAAAACGTCAGCAAACAACAACAAATGTCCATCATTAGACACACATGACATCTTGCAACTAATTAACACAAAGATATTTCATTCACTATCATGTAAGACCAGTGACGGCTGAGAATGCTAACATTTAAGAAGCTGGCACCAGACATTTTTTTTCTGTTGATCAACTAATTGATTATGCGACTTTGAGCTAGACCGACAAAACGTCTGGGCTGATATAATGCCTGCTACTTGGGCGACTGTTAGTGTCAGCGCATGCATCTGCAGTCTGCTGCTAATTTGGAAACAGTGCCAACATTACACACTAATTGTCCAACTGTATAATGGACATATGTATATGATTATTTTCATTATTGGTTATTCTTTAAAGACAGTTGTGAACAACACCTGCTAAAGGTGACGTATGCATATTGCTTGTTTTATTCTACCAAGTTGAAAGATATTCAGCTTGCTGTCACATATGACACAAAAAGCATCAGATTGTTATTTTAGAGAAGCTAAAAACATCAACTATTTGGTGTTTTTGCTAGAAAGTTGACTAAAATGATTGACAGTGTCTCTGGGAGTGATGAAGGAAACCAAATATCACGATATTTTTTGACCAAATAGGGTTGATTATTGGTGCATTCAGAAAATATTTCCATAATAAGATTTTTGGTACATGATCATCAGTAATGTGGATATAATGATGATAATAGCAAATAATAAGACAGCCTGAACAGTCTGGTGAGTGCAGAAAATTACATCACTTTACTGTGATGCAGCCTTTAAAACCAGGAAAATACAATACTTATGATAATATGAGCTGAAATCTAAGATCATTTTTGATACATTGCCCAGTCCTACTTTACTTAGTCATAAATCTGCTGATTATTTTCTTGTTCAATCAATTAAACTTTGACTATAAAGATTATTGTGAAGGTGATGTATTCAAATTGCTTGAATCATTATTTTAAGTCCTAAACTCCATCAGATTATCTTCAGAACATCAAAGGTTTGGTCTTTTTTCTAGAAAAATGACAAATGTTTTGATGATGAAAGTAGTTGCTGATTTTCTTTTGATTTACTAATCGCTTAATCAATTAATCATTTCAGCTGTAAAATGTTGTTCCAAATTTTTTACAAACAACCACAGAGCTGAATCAACAGGTGTCTGACACCAGTGTGTCAACAGAGAGCGGTTGCTATAAGTAGAGCTACTGTCAGCAGACAGCAAGGTGGTGTAGTGGTTAGCACTGTCGCCTCACAGCAAGAGGGTGGGGGAGCCCTTCTGTGCGGAGTTTGCATGTTCTCCCCGTGTCAGTGTGCATTTTCTCTGGGTACTCCGGCTTCCTCCTGCAGTCCAAAGACATGCAGGTTAATGGTTGTCTGTCTCTTTGTGTCAGCCCTGTGATAGTCTGGCGACCTGTCCAGGGTGCACCTTGCCTCTTGCCCAATGTCAGCTGGGATAGGCTCCAGGCCCCCCAATATTTTAAAGTCTTCTTGATTTATTGATTAGTTGTTTGGTCTGTCAAATATCAAATGGTGAAGAAAAGCTGATCAGTGTTTCCCAAAGCTCAAGATGATGCCCCGAAATGTCTTATTTCGTCCACAACCCAAAGGTTAACCAGCTTCTATTTCACTTTTAAGAAGCTGAAATCGGACAATTCATTTTTCTCAAGACATTACTCAGATTGATTTATTAATTGTCATATTAGATAGTGATTATTTTGATAGGTGACAACTAATCGTTGTAGCTCTAGTTCATATTCTTGAGATGTTCAATTAAGTGTCACATGAGACAAAAAGCAGCTGTAAGTAGAGTATTTCCTATTTTTGCATAGAGATTATTTGATGAATTGATTATTGATAAAAAGAGTTTTTTCTGTCAATCAGCTAATCAACTAATCGTTGTTGCTCTAGTTAATAGATTCCTAATGATAGGCTTTATTATGGGACTGTTGGATTGGATTGTATAGGTGGACATTTAGCCTGATACATGTCGGTGATATCACCACATTGCTTTATTTTATTGCTATGAGTAGACATTGTGCTCGCGTCTTGCTGTTTTCTGATATTCTGCCTCTGATGAAACACTGCGGCCGCTCTCATAATGAAGTGCGGAGTGTCTCAGCAACAACTGTGGAGATCACAGCGGTGCATTATTGTGCGACTCTGTACTTCATGCAGCATTTATGGGTTCACTCCCTGCCCTGTCCGATTCACTCCAATCAGACACTGACAGAGTTTTTATGAGAAGCTATGAGTGAGTGTTTCATTTGAAAATATTACCAAAGCCTACACTTGCTGTTGTTGTGAGCCTCATGTGAAATGTCTGCTTGTAGTTGGAGGTTTTTTTAGAGGAATATAAAGACTTCAGTTGCGAATATTCTTGTAAGCAACTTCTGTACAGTTGGCATGAATTATGCAGGATTTCTGTTCTGCAGCTGTATTGCGATTTGAGAGTGAAATTAGTTTTTTCACCAATGTGGGCACAAAAATAACTGTCCCATTGTCGCTGTAGCGTTGCTGCAGGGAAGAAGGAAGCAGAGACTGTGTGATCTTGGCTGGGAGCCTGTGTATAGGGTGAGGTAGGGAGGCGGAGGTGGAGAGAAAGACTGGCTGCTCCCTGCTCTCCCATTAAACTGACGGGCAGATGATGCACTGAACTGCATCTTGATATGCACCCACAGGAATAATACCTCGGTGTAAGCTTCATCACACACATGTTCATCTCGAAGAGGTGATATCGATCAAAAGAAATCTAAATTGTGTTTGCTGTACATGTGGGACTTGTTCTCTGTCACCTACAAACACTTGTACACACACACACATATGCAAACAAATATCGCAGTATGTGCAGGGCGTTGTGAGCAGCATGTAAGCTGAGTTGTTATCAGGAAGGGTATGAAAGGATCAGTTTGTTCTTTGGGGTGATGGCACCTGTTCTGTTTCAATTTTGAAGTGCCTGAAGGTGAAGGTGTAGCTTTCAAGGAGAGATTTAAGTGTGTAGATGCAGAGGATGAGTGCTGACTAAAACAAGAGGAAAATGTAGCTTCCTTTAAGGATCAGGTTTACCTGTTTTTACAAACACAGTACATAGGTTGTATGTTATGTTAAGTCTGATGTTCATTCTGTATCTGAAATTTTAACAAGTTAACCCTTTCCAAGCACATTGTGTCATATTTTGTTCTGTGAGGCTGGTATGTCACTTAAACGTCCAGAACAGCAGAAGAAAAAGCAATTTTCTTTTTTAAAAAAGTCCATTTGGGGGGAAATGTTGCGTGATGGCCATGAGTGAATACTCCAGAAATATAGGAGATTGGGTCATGTTTTCAGTAATGTACTTTTCAAAACTATATTTTGCACAACAGCTGGTAATGAACTGTAAGTGGAAATGCTTTGGACTGCTTTTTTAGGTCAGCAATAATCATTTTGTATTGTCTTTGAGACTGTGTAACAGGCTTTAATTTGCAAAGTAATTCACAGTTTTACTCATAACAGTAACTTGAAGTGTTTTAAATGGTGCTTTCTCCTTGTGTCGTACAATAACGTGTGGTAATTAAAGGCACAATCATTTTAACTATATAATTTTTCGACATTTTTCAACACAGTCTCACAGAAATATGTAAAATGGACACAAACTCATAACAATGCATTACTTGTTGTAGGCACGAAATGTTGTCAACATGAAAACAATGCCAATGCAAAGTCTGTTATGAATGATCGCAAAAGACGTTAACATGGTAAACGTTATGAAATGGTTGCAGTTTGGTTAGGATTATAGAAAAAAGAATATCAGGTTAAGTATAGGGATATAATTGAGCAAAGCGTTAGTTCAGGCAGGACATGAGCTCAGCTCACATCCTAGCTACATCAGCTGATCTCAAACAGCCCAATCAACTGATGGAGCAGCTGATTGATGTAAGGTAGTCAGCTGATAGATCACATGATTCCTTTCTATGCAACCAATTGGTGAATCTCATTCAGGGCGCCCTATTTAAACTGCTCTGGCCTGCCTACTGTTGCTGCTTCCTCTGCAAGCTGCTGTGCAACCTGCCTCCACCCCAGCTCCTCCTTTTCATGCTGTCTGACTTATCAATGTCATTTCTGTTTGTCATTGATGCTGCTCTGTTCCCAGGGGGTCTTTGCTGCTGCTCGCCTTACCTTAGGCTTTTCGTGTATGTGCATGGAAGGGCAGGGAGGTTTGCCTCTCTGCCTCAGGCTTTCCTCATTTGCACGTGGAAGGGCAGACAGATGTGCTCTCTCCGCCTTAGGCCTTTACACGTAGGCATGCGGAAGAGGCTTTCTGCGTAGGTAGTAATAGTAAAGGTAGAGTGGCCCCAGAACAGAGCCATACCGCCAGATTTGATGCTGCAAATGGAAACAAAGTTTTCTTCTTTGACTAAAGTGTTACTGACCTAATTGTGGTTCTGGCTAGGACTGTCAAAAATATCAGTTTTTGGGCATGAAGCTTCAGTAAGAAATATTTACGATTAAAGGACGCTTTCGATTAGGGAGGGGGACGACAGATAAAGACTAAGACGGACTTTTTCAAAACATCAGTTTTCACTTGATGCATCCAAAATAAAGTGGCAGTTAGCCACTTTGTTAGCATGCAGGTGGCAGTAACATTAGCGTTAAGTGGAGCAAAACATAATTTGCAAGACGCCTTCGCTGTTGCTTACATTTTTCAGGTGATTTGCTACGCTGGTTGGAAATTTGCAAGCCTGGCACTCGACTTTTCAGGGTGTCACCTTGGTCAATTTAGAAACTGCTCCAGACGCTTGACTTTTTCAACATCGTGCTTGTGGTCAGACTGTGCCAGTTTCAGTAGTGCTGGACTGCTAGTGAGTGACAATAGATGGGGGTAAGTTGGAGTCACGAAGCTGTACTGGAGGTAGAGCAGGTCGTCCACTAATCAGAAGATCAGTGGTTCCATCTGCGGTTCCTCCAGTCTGCATGTTGAAGTATCCTTGGGCAAGACACTGAACCCCACATTGCTCCTGATGGCTGTGCTGTCGGTGTGTGATTGTCTAAAAACAGTAGCTCTGTGGCACCTTGTGCGGTAACCTTGGCCACCGGTGTGTGAAAGTGTGTGTGTATAGATGACTGTGACTCTTGGTGTAAAAGTGCTTTGAGTGGTCAGAAGACTAGAAAGGTGCTATACAAGTGCAGGTCCATTTACCATTTGGGTCAGCCCTGTTTTGGGTCAAACAACTATATGTAAACGTGTGGTCTTTGCTAACCAAAGTAAGGTCTGTAAAGTCATGTAATAACAATTTTGGACTCACTAGGGTCATGAATAGCATTCTCGTGGTTGAAGCTCTATGTTGGTTGACCCAGAATTCTTCCTTCTGTACAATTAATTCTTGTGTCCGCCATGACAGAAGATCTTCATTGACTTTCGTTGTTTGTGTGTTGCTACCATGTTATTCTAACACATTTCCCACCCGCCATCATCATGTAATGCATTGTCAAGAGTTTGTGTCCATTTCACATGTTTCTGTGAGACCAGACTGCATTTTCATATACTCTATAGACGAGTTTAACTTCAACATGAAAATTAATCAGTTTTGTGTTTCTCAGCTTGAAATGAAAATTTGTGTGTTTACAAACAAAAAAATCGATGTAAACAAACAGAAAACATCAGTAACCAAAATCAACATGAGCTCGTGTATTGAAACGACATGCACTACTGTTCAGTTTCTCATTAGTCCCTGTGCTCATGAGTGCTTTCCCTGCCACATAAAATACTTCAAAGATGATACATTAGCTTTCTTCTTGAGGTGAAAACAGAAATGTGAAAACAACTTGAGGAGGATTCTCAGAAGAAATCTTGTTGCAGCTGGTTTTGATTTAAAAATACCTTTTATTATCAGGCCTCTTCTAAATCCATTAGAGGAAGAAAAGAAAAATCCTTTCTCAGGTTGTGTTGTTTAGTTAATATCTCTAAGTGCCTACGGCATTTATCTATAGAAACATGTGAAGGAGGAGAGGCGGTGCACTGGTGGAGACGGTTGGTGCTGGAGTAATTACAGTCGTCAGTCACGTTCCAATATTTATCAGGCGGAGGAACACATTGTGTGTGTTTGGCAGGTGGTGTCGTGGTGGGCAGCAGACCTGAGTGGAGCTAATTCTGCCACTGTGTGGGTGGCCATGTGTCAGTGTGAAGTGCTGTTATGTTGTGTAGGTGCTGTGTGTGTGTAAGTGTGTGTGTGTGTCTGACAAAATGTGCTTGGTAGTCAGATTTTGTTTCTACACACAAACACATACATGTTATACTTGTGAGGACATCAACTGACATTCCTTTTTAGTGGCTTTTCATAGTTTGTAGTTTGTATTTTCTTTTGGTGATAATAATATTGTACACACCAAAATGATTGCAACTTGAAGGGTTGTACAACTCCATTTTTCCATGCAACTGAAGTAAATTGTCTCTCAAAGCTTCATAGGGTAGGTGGCAATAAAGGACCAGCAACAGTAAGAAAAAAAAGACTTAATGCAAAACTGACAAAAAGCGATGCAGTGATGGACCAGGAAGTTAAATCTTTTGTTAGTTAAACAACTTTCTTTATTTTTTTATGGAAACAATACTGCATAGAATAGTGCAAAAATAGATAAACATAAATCAATGAAGGTAAGTAGCCCATAATATTTATTTAAACAGTAATGTAGACAAAAACAAAAACTAACTAAAAAGGTGCCCTCCGCAGAGTGCAGATCTCTGCCAGGCAGCCAAGTGGCCACTCTAGACAATTCTTGTAATTCCACAAGAGCTGCACCCAGTGGAACTGTCACTCCTGACTACCTTAAAGTCAAGATGGTGGTGAAGTTGACAAAAAAAAGGGAATTTCAGAGGCTCTCAGAAGCTAAGAAAAATACACACCTTGTCTGTTGTTGATGGAGCCGTGGCATAACTGGACTTTTAACGGTATTAACTTTGTCTGTTGGCTACAGCGCAACAAAGTGGGAAATAACAACAATAAACACAATAAAATCGACAAAAAACATTGAACTATACGGCCTATTAACTTACTGATGGTAGAAGCGCAAATATCAAGGAAAAATGATCAAATCAACAAAATCTGGAAGTCTACAAAGTCGGGCAGGCAAAACGCTCCCGGTGTGGTATGACGCTGTGTTGTGGACAGAACAAAATCTGTTGCAGCCAGAACATGGAATCGTCACTCCTGACACTCTCGTGTCATGCGTAACAGTCGGTCATATCGGGTATGGAATAAGTAAGATGCTCCAGTTCAAATGAGACCAAACTTTACAGTTTTTGAACTGTGATGAAGCTGATTTCTGGAAAACTTGTGGAGGACTGAGGAGTCAGCAGTAAGTTACTGTATAAAATAGCCGGTAAAACAGTTTATTCAACAATTGTGAATCACCGCAAACACAAGAGGTTCTTCAGGGTACAGTTATAGATGTACACACCAAACATTAGGCTGATTGGTCTAGTAGTTTGCAAGATTAGCTGCAGACAGACGGATACGCACACACACAATCAAAAACATGATACTAACCAGTGGGGATTGTTGCTTTAAACCAATTATTATCAAAAACATAGAAAGTTTTTAAAAGTATTTTACACAAACACACACACTCACACTTTATACACACACACTTGAAACATGTTTAATGTGCATGCAGTGATTAGATTATATCTCTGCTGAGCCGTGGGTCTTTTATTCGAGATACAAAGATGATTGTGTGTCAGACGAGATTCATCCATTTGGAGCTGTGACTGTAACACAATGCTGCGTACAGTACAGGACCTACACAGTGTGTGTGTGTGTTTGATTACCATCAGCTGCTCGTGCTTAGCGTGTGATAATTCAGGCTTTCAAATTGCAGAGGCAAATGAGGTCTAGCGTGTAACTTTAATGCAAGAGATATTGCTCTGTTGTTTGTTTGTAATCTGGTTTTCATCCACTTAGCCTGATAAGTGTTTGTGCATGGTATGGAGCTAGTCCAACATTTGCATGCAGATCACAGAGTGCTAAACATTCAGAGCTCTTTTCAGATATCTCGTTGTACGAGTTTGGATCTGAGAGGATTGCTACATGTGTAGATTCTAAATTGCTGTCTTCCTAAGCGGTCAGTAGGGTGGGGAGTACTCTGTGAGAGATGAATCATTTCTTTGCAGATGTGCTCACTGGAAAAGGAGCACTGGTGTGTTTCTTTGATCAAAGCTGTGAGGTGATGCGGCTCTAGTGGGTGTTTCTGTGGCAGAGAAGAGGAAGAAATACTTAGCCTGGTTTTCTTATGCTGCCCTCATTCAGATTTTTTTCTTGTTACACCATCTGTGTGTTGGTTTGTTTGCTGGTAGCTGCAAATAAAATTTGACATGTTGACACAACTATCTCAAGTTAAGGTCAATTTACTCATTTAGTCCGAGCTTTCGATCGTACCACACTCTCCTCATTATCAGGTTGAATTTGCTCATCTGCCATGCAAATGCAGACGTTCAAACTTTTAACTCAACGTGGATGGCTTCATGACATCTGAGCCAACTCAGTCTGCTGATGATGGAAGTCTGGGAATGATGTGGGCTGTCCAAATCCACAAATCAACCAGTCTACAACGGGCCCATTAACAGACTTTCTGCAGACTTTAAGAGAGTCCGCTTGGGGCACAGACTTCACCACAGTTCATCGATTCAGTTACCCCAAATTCATTTTAAGACAAACTTGATGCTGTTTTTTTCGTTGTAGTTGCCAGCGGAAAAAAAACAAAACTTATTAATGTATAAAAAGGTTATAGATTGTTATTAAAATGCTGCTTCAATAGTGTTGGCCAGAAATAAGATCCTGCTACATCATGGTACAGAAATATGTTGGAGCATACGCTACAGATGTACTGAAAATGCAATTTACTTTTGCAGCCTACCGCCAAAAGGCCTGTCTATTAGCAGCATGCAGTCTCTGCCCCGCGGACTTTACGTGATGTCAATGAATACATCACAATATGTACAACTGAAGTCCATGAGGGCTTAGCCCACAGGTCCAGAGGGTGGACATTTGTATTCAGCCCATGTCATACGGTTGAAAGCTCCAGAGAAAGCAAGTAATTGGGCCTCAAGCTAAGGTTGCATGGTCAACTGCTGTTTCCAAAGGGCAGGAATTAACTGTCAAGTCTAAGTGTTTGCAGTGCTTTGATCAAAGCTCAGACTTGAACCTGCATTGGTGCTTTTATTGTTGTGGTTATAATGTTGAATAAAATCTTTGTAGAGTCACTGAGCCACTAAGAAATGCCACTTTACTCTGTGGCTTTGAGCTTGATGTTTAGTTCTCTGGTTGAATCTCAATGCTGTCGTCAGGCCTCCTATTTGTAATATCTGTGAGCATGCATCCACTCATTCATGTATTCACACACAAACACTTGTCACTTGTGCTGTGATGCCCCCCCATGACAGCTGGTACATGATGATTCATGAAAGGGACATGACAAAATATTATGCGTGTGTCTGTCTGTTGTTTATTTTTTATAAATTTGGTCAATCTGTTTGAAAAGTTATGTACCTTTTTGTTATAGGCCACTCTCAATGCAAACACAGACCTTCTCTCATATACACACATTCACACACACACACACACACACACACACACACACACACACACACACACACACACACACACACACACATCTGACCTCCATGCCGAGTCTAGAAGTGAAATTTTTGTGTGCCAACGGACCAACCAACAACCACATCCTACCAACAGAGCGACCTATAGAGCAGCTGGTTGCAGCTGAAGAGCCATTTTCAGACGTTGAATTGCTGACTTCATTTACCTGTTGAAGTGTTTGCTTTTTGTCAGACAGACATAGATGTCTTTTATGTTAATATTCCTCCCACCTGTATATCACTGCAGAAAGGTGAGAAGTTAAACTATTGGAGGGTCAGCAGAAACAATATTTCCACATGGAGTTATGTTACTCTTTAATACTCGTTGTGAACATGAGATCACCCTGGCTTTGTACAGTGAATCCACTCATGCATCATTGCATCAGTCGCTACTGCTTTTGTCAGCAATATCCAGTAGTGCACAAGCACTGAATGACAGGGCGTTTTATAGACAAATCTGATCTGAGAGCATCTTTAACTCAACTCTGTCACGCTTTATTCAGCTGCTATCATTTCTTTGTGCATTAATGATGAAGATTGATACACTAAATTCATTGCAGTAATCTTAGATGGTAGTGATATGTGTTTCTTTCTCTTTGCATGTCATTAAATTCAGACTTGTGTCGTGTTAAAAGTGATGTGGGAATATGTTACTCGATCCAACCTCCAAGTGACTGTCACTTTGGTTAAAAGGTGCTTATTCATGCATAAAACTGTCATATTTAATTGCCATAGTTCAACCTAAAGGGGTACATGTCTGGCTGCTGCTACATGTGGGAGCTGTTTCCAAAAAATGTGCATAACAAAGTCAAGTGAAACCAAATAAAATGAGCTGGTGAAAAGTTGAGTATCTAGTTTGCTTTGGAGCTTTTCTGCCTCCTAGTGGTTGAAAATAATTTGCTGCAGCTTTAAGATTCTCCCATGACAGTACGTGATAATAACCCCTTTGACACTACAACTCCACACATTTCATTATTGAACAAGTATAACTCACATTTCCTGCCAATAACAAAGGTGATTTACCGCCTTCCTCCCCATCTGATGTTCCCTTTGAGCGTTTTTAAGAATTAACTGCCATAGGAGCAAAGAGGAGATGCAGATTCTGCTGACAAGCTGTTTCCTACATTAGGAAATGGCAGTGTTTCTGTGGATGTGGATAGATGTGCTTGACTAAGCTCTTTTAACAGTGTTGTTATTGTTATGGTGGCAGTTTATTTGAGTGATATCAGCAAAAATAAAAAAGGATCAGTATCGGAAAGCTCTGTGTTGTTACAGATGTCTCCTCGTGAGTGGGTGAGTGATTACATTTCAGAGCTTGTGGGGATAGTTTTTGATGAAAAATTAGGAAAGCAGCTGAAGTTAGATTTAGTGTTCACCATGCCTGAAAAAGGATATTTCTCCAGTAAAGGGTTTGAAATCATTGTATGCAGTGTAACAAGTACAGTAACACAGCTGCAAATGTTAAAGCACTGTTGTCCTATCATTATCTTTCACTTGGCCCAGTTTGCTGCAGCCTCACGCCTCCATAGGTGAAGAGTTCACTGCAGGTCGGACATTATCAGTTCTGCTGTGACGCGAGCGGCTGAATGTGAAGCCCAGAGTTTGTTATCAAGCACCATCCATCATGATAAAGGTCTGCATTGTGGTTTAGCTGCAAAGGCAGGACTTGCCTCAAGGGGTCAACGGTAAAAGCCTCCACTCTGCTGACTGAACACAGGATAAGACTTCATCTACAGTAACTGTGTGTGTATGTGTTGTGTGTGTGTGTGTGTTTGAGAGAGAGAGAAAAAGAGACGGCTGGATAAAACCTGATGCAGGCAGATCGTTCCCTGGTTGGCTGTGGTCAACATAAATCACGAGCTCTCCTGATGGAAGGGGGCAAGACCGCGAGAGGGGATCAATTTTCAGAGAGCAGTATTCACTGCATCCTTTCAGGGGAACTCTGGAGGGTTCATGGGAAAATGCCTGATGTGAAGGATGCAGTAACAGAGCTCTTTTGTCCTCTTATTGTTTGCACATATCACATTCATGATGGGATTTTTAGTGTTACTACAAATATTTGATATTGTTAGTGCTAAAACAATTAGTTGATAGAGATGAATCACTTTGTAAATAAGCTGGTCTTTTATCTGTGAGGATTTCCTGCTTTTCTTTGTTTTATATAATTTTAAATTAAATATATTTGTGCCTTGCAATGTTGGTTGGGCAGAACAAACAATTTCAAGATGTCACCCTGGGCTCTGGGAACTTGGGAATTTAGTTCTTTGACATTTTTATTTGATGACTTTCGGTAAATGATTAATCAAAAACATGGCTAACAGTCTACAGTGATGCTAGTGACTCTATTAGGGTGAACTTCATGTCCGGACTCGATAATCGACTTTTTAGATATTAATTTGTTGGGTAGTTCTTTGGTTTTACTATTTAAAATGGGTATAATCTTATTGCATTGCAGAGCTGCACACAACATATTGATTTACTTGGCCTGTCCTTGATCCACGCTCCTTCTTTGTCTCTCTCTGTTTGTCACCCCGCAGTCCATCTGCCTCCCCACCAGTGGCGGCTGCTGGTCTTTCAAACAGGAAGCTCACTTTAAGTTTACATCATAAAATTTGTCGTATTGTAGCGAGGCAGTAACTTATAAAAGGAACATTTAACTAAAGCTGTTTTGCAACCACACTCATGCCATAGAACCACAGCAAAACACACCTCAAAGATTTTCAGTCCACATGGGGCTGAGCTCAAAATGCGACGATGCTGGTGTGTATTTCAAAAGCGCCGTCAATCACAAAGCCTTTTAGACAGTTCCTCCAATCATCACACATACACCGAGTGTCCTCTCCCGCCTACCGCTCCATTAGGTCCCACGGAAGCTGAGCCTCCCTGGAAGTGAAGATTTTGTCACATTTATCCAAAGACCGTCTCGCTTTGCTGCATGAAAAAAACCTGCTCAGCGCTGTCTCATAAGAATGCTTGGAGGCTCCGTGTCCACCATGCTGACACGAGAATGTATGACAGGAAGGTTGCGTTTGAAAACTGGTGATAAACAGCTGACATTTGAACATCATAGTCGTAATGTTAAACACATCCTAGCACACGTTTAATGCAAACTAAATTCTTATTTTAATGTAAATTCAATAGTGCATATTTGGCCATTTCTTCTATGAAATTTTAGGGGAAGTTCAGCCTCCCTTGTTGTCTCAGAGCAATCGCCCCTGCTCCCCACCACTAGGACACCACTGCTGGGTGTGAGCTCTGTGCCTCGGTCAGTTGGTGAGAGTCCACCAGCACACACAGTGGCAGGGGTTAGTCTCCTGTTAGCATCACACGGCCTAGAGTCGAGCAGTTTTGGTGTAGGTGTTTTGGTGCGGCAGTTTGGAGATGGTCCATTAGTGCTGCATTTAACTAATGTAACATTAATGGCAGTGACAGAAAGATGGCTGATTTTTCTCATGTTGGGTTGCTGTGGAGTTTGCACGTTCTCCTGTCAGTGTGGGTTTTCTCCAAGTACTTCCTCCTCACAGTCCAAAGATTGGCTGTAGGTGTGAATGTGAGCGTGAATTTTTGTGCTTGTTCTCCATTGACGACCGATTTTCATTCCAATTCCTGCTCTTAATCATTGAACTGATCAGTCCGGCCCATCCAGAGACACGCCTTCAGTGTTGTGTGTAAGGTAACCTGTGCTACTACAGCAACAGAAAGTTTTCTGATCAGCGGGGGTAGAGGCGGTTGAGTCATGTTCAACAACGGGTTGATCGAAAGGAAAAAAAAAGTAGTCATTTATTAATTGGACCCAGACATTAGGTTTGTTTCTGACGCCATTAGACAGTTAACTCAACTCAACTTTATTTATATAGCACCTTTCATACAAACATGCAGCCCAAAGTGCTTCACATGGCAAAATTGGAACGACACAGACACAAACAAGTATTAAAATTAGCTTATTAATTAATAAATTAGCTAATCCAATATTAACATGCAACAATTATTGTTAATTTTATAAAACCCTAATATTACCTGCATCGCCCAATTGGGCAAGTATGCTGCTTTTCTTTGTCTAATATTATAATTGTTATAAAATTAGATTTTTTTATTTCAGGAAGTCACTTTTGGCTTTAAGGAAGCGTAAGTTACATTTTCGACAATTTTCTTGCATTTAATCAAAGACTTTAGAAATGTTTTGGCAGGTAAATTGATGATGAAAGCATATGTTTGACTCTGACACTAAACAAATAAGTCTTTTGATATTGCAGATAAAAAACTAAGTTGCAGTGGTATGAGTGGAGCTATAGCACGAGGGCAGGTTGACATGAACCTGTAGCTGCTCTTTGAAATCTCTGACACCTGTTAAAAATCAGCACCTGTGGGATTGTTGGAGTGGACGGCCGATAATCTCAACCATCACATTCAACCGTGACATGGCTTTATGAAGATGCAACAGCTGTGTCCCTGCTGAGAGTGCTGCTCCTCGGTAAGAGCCTGATCAATACTGCAGCTCCTGTTATCGGCAGATGGAAAGAGAACATTGATTGTGAACACGGAGAATCACAGGGAGAAGAGGGCAATACACGGAGCAGGAGACAGCACAAAGACACTGCTGTTACCTCAGGACGCTGTACACAAATATGAAAAGGTCAGCCAAAGCCACCCAGTGCTGCTCTGGCCTGTGTTGAACTGCAGAACCAGATACAAAGCGAAGCAGACAGGACAGTTTCTTGAATGCCATACACAATCCTTTTCGGCCACAGGAAATGAAATGTGCCTGCTTCTCTTATGTATCTGTCTGCCGCTGAATCTTCCAGCCAGGGATGAGCGAGGCAGAGATTCAATTACGCAGTGATTGAATGTGATTCATTAATCACAAAGGGGGAAAATGTGGGGTTTAATTTCCACGCCTCGAGCTGTGGCTTCTGCTTGAGATGACCGCACTAATCGCTACCTTGAGTAATTTGGAATTGAGCTGCCGACTTGATGTTGGCGAGCGCAGGCCTTAATGTGCATGGAGGGATATTTTTAACGAATGTTGCGTGAAGAGAGCCGTGGTAAATAATATCCTGCAGGCGTCGTTGCATGGGAGGTGAGAAATATAAGGGTGCTGTGTGTTTTTACAGCAGCTCTCATCTCACCCTCATTCATAGCCCTCCTCGCTTCCTTACTCTCTCACACACAGACTGAAAAAGTTTGCGCAGCAGGAATATAAAAAAAAGTTTCAGCAGTAAACAAGCTGCGATAATGAGAGCATAAAACAAAATGATGATAACGCTAACGGTGCTTCTTCTATTTCCCTCTCCCTCTTCTTTCGCTCTGGTCCATTACTTTCTTAACTCTGTGTCTTTGTTTTCCTCATGTTGTAGGTACTTTGTGTTGGATCCGGAGCTGGGACAGCTGCAGTACTTTGTCAACGAGCAGGGGAAGAGCCAGAAGCCCCGTGGGTCCCTCCCCTTGATCGGTGCCTCGGTAACCCCGAGCGACGAGGCTCCGCACATGTTCATCGTAAACTCTGTCAATGGGGAGCTGTACAAACTCAGAGGTATGACCTCATGCCGGCCTCAGGCTGCCCGTATATGGCAAAGTACAAACACTGAATGGAGTGAGTGTGTTTTATGTTGGAGTCTCCTGGAGTGCAGTGTGCACATACTGAGGTGCTGTGAATGAATTCTCTCTGTCCAGTATTTGTGGATGCACCGGACAGCTGGTTATAGAAAGCAGTCGATAGAATAAAGCTGTTTTACTCTTAGACATGAGCAATGGATCAAACCACTACGTGTAGCGTCCTTTAGCTCATTGTTTTGGTTTTTAAGGCCTTCAGCTTTTGATTTTGATTCGCTCTCACTGCCCTTTCTACTCAAAGATTCCACAATATTGCCAAAATAAAGTTCTCTAGCTCTAGTGTAACATATATGTGTAGGGCAGTGCTTCCTAAACAATCAAAATGGCATTGACTGTTATGTGGTGTTTGAGTTCGTCCTCTACTCAGAGGGTAAGGAGCTCCCAGACCTCACTGTCTCCCCAATATGTGGACATTTTCACTTGCTGTTCTTCTTCTTCTTTGACCCTTTGAAACCTGAGAGCAAATTGGTTTGATTTCTTTCAAAAACATGGGCAACAAAAGAAGAAATGATCCAAAGAATTTTGCAAAAAAATAGTAAAAAGAGAAAATTAAAATCAAGAAAAAAAGATAGAAAGTCAAAATAAACAATCTAATAATTAGAAATAATTGTGTACCATAATTAAAATATGTTAAATATAAATACAAATTTTCCTTTTTTAAAAAATAATTTCTAAATCTGTTATTTTTTGCAATTAGTGGGACATTTCTACCAAGTTGCTCCTTACCTTTTTTTCCCCATATTTTTTAATTAAAAAAAAAAAAGAAATCACACCAAGTAGCTCAGGGTTCAAAGGTTTAAATTAGCTACTACCTGTTTTTTAAATCTCGCGCTGGCTGGACGCACACATAACATGTTGCAAAATGTCACACCTGCATTGTCCTTTTTACACAGCTTCGGCTTTGTCACTTTGCTGCTGGCTCAAACGCAGAACAACTCTGTCCCCCCCTTTCCATTTTCATACCTTTCACACAGAGCGCAGAAGTGGAATAATGGTGCAACGTTCCCGCCTTTAACAGGCAGTGTAAAAGAGGCTATAGTCTTGTTTCTGGTTAAAGCAGGCCTTTGTTGTTTGTGAAAAAGCTGGAGAAATAGATTGACATCTCATTTAATTTCTATGGAAACAGCTCTGATAAATCCACTGTATCACTAATCGACTACCTGCTCAGCAGCAAACAGCAGACAGACACAGTTGGAGAGGAGCTGGTGAACATGGTGGAGCGTTTAGCAGCTAAAGAGCAGTATACGGTATCTCTCTCAGGAGCTGTTAAGGGACCAATAAGAGAGATAAAAAGAAAGTGAATATTGGATTTACATTCATCAGGTGGCCAGTAACACGACTCCAAGTGAGCAATTACCGATTAATTCAGATTTAAAGGTATACCATGCAGGAATGGTGGGTTAATGTTTGTAATCAGCAGCAACAGTGAAAGCCAACCCTAGATTCGCTCTTGTTTTGGAACGAGATTTGTCTGCTCGGCTTTTTGTTGCTATTTTGGATACATTCTGCTCATGATCTGGAAACCTGGTAACTACATGCTCAGGAATGTCTCGAACACAGCAAAATAAGAAGTAAATAAGGCGTGGTAGAGGTAGATTCCTAAGAGTTGCTAGTTTGTCAAACCTGGCAATGTAGTTTTACCCTCCAACAACTTCATCTTCCACACCGTTAATCCACCGGCAAACTGCTGTGCTCCCAGGCCGTCCAACCCAGGGAGCCAACTGCAGCACACCAGCAGGATTATGGAGGTAACTGCGGTGTTCCCCAGAGTTTCCCTAAGCTTTACATCCTTTATACTAGTGGCATAAAACCAATTGTATCAAAATAATAGTGCAGTTATTTCTGTAGCAGTATATCGCCCACCAGAAGTAGTGATTGTTACAGGTCTAATTCAGTGAGATATCCTTTTATGAGTCTACACATTATTATTAAGGAAAGTCCTGTGAGTATACCTTCAAAGCTGCTGTGGTATTTTATGAGTTGCTCTGAAAATAAACTATTTCAAGACTAAGGGTTGTGGGCTGTGAAGGGCATGTCACTGACCAACTGTTTAATTAATTAATTTGAGTGCAAATTGCTGTTTACATTGTAAACATACAGGTGTGGTAAAAAAATTTTAAAAAGTACTACTTTCAAGAGGAAAAATAATCTATGATATATAACTGATATAATGGCAGCCCTCACTTTATTTTAAATTTATTGTTAAGTTTTTACTTTTTTATTGTCCAAATAATTAGCAAACGCTTCCCTCATACATTTACAGTTTTGTGAGAAACACTGCATAGTGAGTATAAAGTATGAAATCTCCACCAAAGTGAAATATCGCTTTAAGACCAAGTGCCAGACACAGAGCCTGCAGCCGCTCGTTGTGTTGACGGGCTTTGCTTTCAGTGACCTGTATCCACCGAAGCGAGTAAAACTCCTTTTTACTGTTGCTCCACTTGAGCCGCTGGAATGTCCCCTTACACTCTCGAGGGGGAGGATATCAGAATAACTTGGCCTATATTCCCTGAATAACCCAGTGATCCATGTGTATCGAGCTAAGAGGAAACAATGATCTAACAGAGGAGAAGAAGTTGGGCTGAGTAGCTCGCAGGCAGTATTTCCATTCCTAACGCCTCAGTGAGACTCGAGCGTTATCAAGAAAGTCATTGAGCGAGAAATGCAATCTTGTGATACAGCTCAGCTTAACAAACACGAGGCCTGTTTTGACCAGCAAAACACACACACAAAAAAAACGCTTTTTAAATATTCTTCCTCTGGAAATAATTGCAGTTGAATATCAGTACTTGTTCTGAGAAACCTCAATTTGCTCCAGCAGCAGGGCACAAAGAGGCTCACATGTACGTCCTCAACAGTTGCTGATTAAGATTAGGCGGTACGCTTCAGATCTGGTGTTGGTTACCATGGGAATCACTGAAAGCCAACCTCGAGGGTGAAAAAGAGTAACTTCAAGGTTCAGTCTGGAGTCATTTTCCAGTGTTTAAAAGCTGCGTATCATCTCACCGTTGGTCTGTGACTTAAGCATTAAATACCACCTTTATTCTTATAGTGATAACTTTTCTCTCGTAAGTGTGTTGAACAAATTTTCCTTGTCACAAACTGCTGTAAGAAGATACTGGATATGCAGAATCTGTAGGAGGCAAGGGTGTTTCAGTAATTTATTAACAAGAAGCTTCTTAAAGACTTAACTGTTTCCCTTTACTGTCCAGCCGCCAAAATCAAGCTGGGAGAAGCTCTGAGTTGATCAAAATGTTGAGACATTTACACTGTGCACTCCCAGCATTTCAGCTTTACAAGCAGTAGCCTGTGAATCTGATTTTGGGACTAGTGCAGCCTGCAGACAAGTCTCAGGGCAGAAAAAGTCCCCCAACTGCAATGCATTTTCTGGTTATAACAAAACATAGCTGGTTGTATTACCTCTGTCAAAGATGGTGATGTAGTCAGCTCGGTTTGTGCGTTTGTCTCTTCGTTTGTCAGCAGGATTACAGAAAAACTGCTGGCCTGATTTTCGTTAAACTTGGTGGAATCACAGGGCAGATACTTTGCAGTATATGACATTCATAGTCTGGTCCAGGACTGTACACAGCTCTCACCTCACAAGCAAATATGACAGTGGCAGAGCCAACGTTTTGGCAGCTAACAGCGCAGTGCTAACAATGGCAACAGCACTGACAGAGCTAACAGTGCTGGGGGGGGGGGTTAGCTCACAGTCGGGGCGGGCTGGACCAGAGTAAGCCCCCAGGAAGTGCGCCAGACTTTTGTTTGATATCCAGTGTCAGCAAAAAATGTTGCATATTTCTGATCCACTGCTAGCCCTGTTCAAACTCTATAACTTTAAATGGAAAAAACTAATCGTTGAATGTTTGTATTAAACGTCCAAATCTGATTCGACTGACATGATTTTGAGTCGGGTCCAGCCCTACTGATTTGATCCATCGGTGGACTACATGCAACATCTAACACAGCTGTAAAGTAGCCTGAGTGTTTTCTCCAGCTCTAAACCGAAGAGTAACTACCTATAGCAGAGTAATATAAAGGAAGTATTATATTATGGGATGTGGGGAGACTGTAGGTCCTTGTGTATGGCTGCTGAGCAGAGGTAAAGAGCAGAGAGAATTTAATCATGTGAATGCACAGATGGCAAATTGAGCTATTTATCATACGATGTCTCAGTGAGACAGTCGGCCAATGAGAGGGTCAAATTGTGTTCAGCCTTTAAACTGGCTGATTAAGATGCCCGACATAATCCTCATTGTGCATCATAATAAAACATATTGCGGTATTTTGATGCAGAGACCTGTCTCTGTGATTGAGTATTATAAACCTGCTAAGTGCATTCTTCACTGCAGATCTGTCAGAGTATGTCTGGTATTTTTATATTTAGCCTTTTTGTTGAGAGTTAAATCAGAAGATTGACACTACTGTTATGTCTGTACTGTGTGCCAGTAGATGTTAACCATTTTGGATCTCATTTGTATTTAAAACAGAAATGTAAAACCCCCTTTTTTATGGGGTGTGTAGTTGTTTCCCTTCCAGTCTTTATGCAAAGCTAAGCTAATTAGCTGCTGGCAAATTAACAAGTAACTTACAGACATAAAAGCAGCATCAATCTTCTCATCCAGCTCTCTAAAGGAAAGCTAAAAAGCGCATTTCCTAAAACATTACGATTATGAGCAAACTGGTTGTTTTTTAATGTCAGCATATTCATTTAGAACTGAGCTTTCACTTTAGACACGTGCTTTACTACAATTAAACTGCATCAGTAACAGAGCACAAACTGTGTCCGCTCCAAATAAGTAAGATTTTTTAAATATTTTTTTCTTCCATTTGCCAGATTAGAAAAATCACATCCAGCAGTGTCCTTTCAAAAATAATTCTTCCTCTGAATAATGGTCCATTTTGTACTTTTACTGGAATAAATTTGTGCTCTACTGCAAAGTAACAAGAGAAACAGACTCTAATCATTGCCATTATATTACATCTGTGTTAGTCTGTTAGGGTGCCAACATTCAAGAACAAAAATTTATTTAATTTACAACTAATTCTCGCATTTTTCTTTGTATCAAGTCAGTAGCAACCGTTAACTTTCAGACTCAGGGTGTAATGATCATAGACTGTATACATTATTTGTGCCACTCCTCCACAGTTAAACCATCTGTCGCTACGGTTTGATCTTCTACTTTTGGAACTAGGTGTGCTGTTGGAATATATACACTGTTCTGTTATTATTTGCTCCACAGACGGAGGGTTCATACGGAGCAGCAGAACGCCAGGCACAGTGAAAGTGAAACTTAACCTTCAGTGCGCTGGGTCTGAAGTTTGCTTTCATTGACAAACAGCTGCTCCTCTCATCTATCGATCTCATCTAAACAGCTCTAATCTGGTCAATTACTGCTCCTGATGGAAAGAGAGTTCCACTGGCGATGCGTTCATGGAACTGCAAGAACATCCCAATTTAGAAAGGGGACACAGACTGATACAAGGACACACAGGCAGCTCATGTCCCCCCCATATGTTTTAATGGACGTATCTAATGTGACGTCAACCATTGGTTTTTGGACTCGACTTTTAAAGCCTTGAGTCTGGCATTTTGACCATTGCTGTCTTTTTTTTGGAGCAGGAAGTGACCATATTTGGACAAGACATAGACTGTATCAACGTCTTGCAAACAGCCTGTCTCTTAAAGCGGCCTCGCCTTTAATTATGCATAACTTTAAGCCTTAAAAAATACAAACGGCCAAGTTATATAAAAATTCACTTCCTGTACATTGTTAGGAATGTTGAAATTAGCTATAGAGACCAAAACCTGTTTATTTCTACTATAAATTTCGGCTTTGTAACATTGATGTCTATGGGAATTGACTGGCTTCTTGAACCAGCCTCAGGCGGCCATTAAAGGGACTGCACTTTTTGGCATTTCCACGCTGGTTTCATTTTTCAGCTCCAGAGGTTGCTGATTTGTATTGATACATTTATCTGGATCAATATATTGAGTCAATGATCAATGATTCAGTATTACTGATGCAAAGTGACAACATAGATACACCTTTATTTTGAAATTTTCTTGGTTGTCTTCTGTCACCATTTACATCAGTGCAGCTCCTTCAGAAACTTTCAATCGTCCTAACGCCACGCAGACAATCTTATGAAGCAAAGAAGACAAAGTGTCATAACAATCACAGGATCATTGTCCAAAGGATGGATATATTGCAATATTGTAACCTGATGAAAATTGGGATTTGCACCCCTATTACAGACATGGATGTTTCAGGCTATGCTTTGCTCACTGGGTTTCTGTACTATTCCGTCTAATGGGGTAAGATACCAGTAGAGTAAGCACACTGCTGCTTAAATGTGACATTCAAGTCCCCTTTACGACACTGCATAACAGATTAAAATGAACTGCTCAGCACAACAAACGTGAGGTGCAGCAGTCTGAATCACCAGTGAATAAAAGCCATTAAAAACCAATTAAACGTGAAGTTAAACCCGAAATTACAACAAATTGTCTCTTAGCATATAATATAGGATGAATAATCACAGGGATGTCACTTTGATGAGGAGAGGCAGGCTGCTGTAATTGCCGGCCCACTCCACTAACCTCTCTAGTCTCCTTCAGCTTGTCCATTTTCTTGAAATATTCCTTTAAAGTGCCCCGCTCATAATATCTCCCAGCACTTTAATCAGATCTAACTGCCGGTCTGAGCATTAATCCCCAGACTTACCATTATCATAACCAATAACATCTTTCGCCATGCTGTAATTAAAATGGGTGTAATTAGTCTGATGATGGTTGCGCTATGATTGACTGAGAGGGAGGTTTTTCTCTCTCTTTCACTCAGTAGTGTTCGGGTATCATTTTCCCCGTGGTGGATATTGACATTTAAATAAGCCACACAGACCAGTGCGAGTGTCTATTGTTGCTCATGTTAAATGGGCAGACAAACCTGCTTCTCGTGTCATTGTTAGTCCCCTCGTTTTCCAGCGCAAACCTCGTCACACAAATAGAGCTGCCAGCATGTCACCTCGAAGTCTGCACCTCTACTGACACAAAACCAGCTTTGAAATTCTCATCAGTATCATAGTATTCTCCCTGAATGAGAACAGCAGGTCCTGCTCTCAGCTGAGCTGTGCCTATATCTCTCACGTCAGCATGCAAACAGGTGCATATTAGCATAGCTGCGCTGCTCTGCTCCGCACAGGCAACTAATTATCTTTAATCACGGCCGGGCTTGTGCACATCACAGAGAAAAATATCTGATTTAGACGCTCGCTCACTCTCCGGATAAGTGGCCCCTTTAGAGCGAGTGAGTTCTGTGGATGATGACAACGAGGAATAAGTGGGAAAGGTTGGTACTTTTTGCAGACAGACGGCTCGGCACAGGTGTTTCTGTGTGAATACTCTGTTCTCCTCGGAGAGGCGAGCAGCCACTCCCACTGCGAGAGTGCTTCTCAAATGCTGCGCTTGTCAGGAGTTTCTTGTGAATGTCTCATTTTCTCAGAGTTGCCTCCTCACTTATAGAGGCCTTTTATAGTTGTCATGACTGCGGCAGGTGTCGGAGGTGTGAGTGATTGACAAGTGCAAATTGAATTCTCCAAACGTTGGAAAACCTTCCATCAGCATGTCAAAGCAACACTTAACACAACTGGGGATTTTAAAGTTTCATTTCAGCGGTGATGTTATTCCTTTTAAATCTAATGAAGCGTGAAGCGATCCATCCTCGTTATCCAGTCACCGAAAGGGCGAGTGCTGCGTTTATTTCCTCATGTAAGAGTTCTGTTTTTTTTTTAAGAAAATCAGAAGAAAAATACCGAAAATACAAGATGTCTGACTTTCAGAGTTTAAACAAGAGTGGATTAAATTGTTCATTGGGCTTCAAACACGACACAGGATGAAAAGTATCACCTGAAATGAGGACAACGCTGACACAGTTTCTTCTCAAAAGCGTTAAAGATGTGGTTAGTTTGTCAAACTCATCTCCTCATGGTCTGTTAAATGTCCTTCCCTGTGTGCGCGCTAAATAAAAAATAAATTCTGGGGTTCATACACAGCCCTGTGACTGCTGCAGGTGCAGTCTGTCGAGCTGTCATCTCGTTTCAAGGCAGAGCTCTCAGGATGGCTGCTAACATTTCAGCTATGACGGCGTCACCTGAATGTGTTGATTAGCGGAACGAGACAAACAAAACAGTGTGCTTTCATGTGTGTGTTTTAATCACTCCATTGTGCCTGCCTTGTAGAAAGAGCCACTGCAAGCTGCAGTTCAGAAGTGAACAGAGTCAGAGTCTTTATGATGGAGCGTCACAGAGATTTGTGTTGTTTATTTATTTATTTATTTTTTCCCCTTATTCACAGTATGCCAGTATTTGAGTGCCTTTACTGTAACAGTAAGAATAATTGCCAATGAGCTAACATTAATTGTATACATTTTTTTAATTAATTAAAAAAAAAGGTATCTTCTGCATTTTTAGTTGTTTTCCTTGCTGCACCAAAAATGTACCCCAAACCAAGGTGCATTTTGTGTACCGCTACACCTGCGACAGCTGCGGCACAGGAGGTAGAGCAGGCATTATTTCATTTATTGTCAGACTCTGTTTTAGACTCTTTTTAAGTCTGCCCTTTTTTGGGTTGCTTTGCAGTGTAGGCAGTAGATGTCGATGCTGGATAGCAACTTTCTTTCAGGATTCTCCACCACTGAATCAGCCTTTTACCGCAGGGATGTGCATGCACATTTGCGTTTGTCGAACAGCCTGTAGGAACACCTTCCCTCTGAAATGACCTGTGATTGGCCAACATGTCCCCTCACAGGCTGGATTTTCTAAAGCTTGAAAACAAGAGGAGGTGCAGGAGTATTTATATAGACTGAGTTTTGGGGACTTTTGCGTGCCAGCAGTCGCCTTTTCACTGATCACACAGTGTTACACAATCAAGTGCACCCTCAGACAATGATGTGCTCAGGGATGCTTGTTTTAGATGAGTTTTTAAAGTGTTGATTTGAAGGATGTTTATACTTAATAATGCAGATTTGAGTGATGCTTTTTTGTTTATTTCAGCAGGAAATGCTGAGTGCAAAGTAAAAAGAAGCACACAATCACCAGATGTGACAATCTGTATAATCTGGAATCAGGTGCAATCATCTGCAATCTTTAAATCATTTGTTACTCCTTTCTTCCGCTGGCGCTCCAGCTGGGATTGACCTACCGCCTGAACTCAGTGTTATCAGACCCATCAAAGACATTGTTCTCCAATAATTAGTCAGTGAAATGGGATCAGAAGGATATTATTTTCCGGTGTGACCTGGAACGGGTCGACACAAGCAGACAGTCAGCGTCTCCTTCAACTGGAAGGGCTGCGGCTCGCTGTGTTAGTCAGCAAGTCTGGGCTTCAACTGGCTATTTGTGTTTAGATAACAGAGTGTATTGTCTCTGTGCCAAGGGGGAAAAACCACAAGCATGCAGAGAGTATCAAGCTGCTTCCTGTGCTGCTCGCAAATCGGCCAAATGAATCGCTGCTGTCTCTCGCATACTGAATGTTCAATTTGGCACCGAGGAGAAAATGAAGAGGTTCAGGTGTGATACACAGCCCTCGGGACATCATTCAGGAGGTAACAGGGTCACATGGCCAGGTAGACAGTCGGCAAGCTGAATAATCATTTGGATACAAATGAGATCACTGACGTCCAACAGGTTATCCTCACCGAATTCTTTACAGCACAGCTTAAGGCCGTCACTAATCAAAGGAATACTTCAGCACCAAATTATCAATTGTACATCAATAACTCACTGTTATATTTTGAATTTGTGAAGAAAACTTAGATGAAGAATCCAATCTATTTTTTCTTCTCTCTGCATTGTGTCCTATTTATTTCTCGTTTTTTATTGGATTATTGTTCACTGTCTGCTCAATGTGCGACTTGCTGTCATTATCATTTGTAGTATTTCTCTGTATAATGTTAAGTTCTTCTGTTTACTTTTCTCCCTTTTTTGGTTAGTGCTTGTTTTTCTTTTTAAGATAAGGGAAGTCAGTTTGTAGAAGCCTGTGGCTTCTTGACCTCTTCTGACACATCTCTTCCTCCTCTTATTATTTTTTTCACTATCTTGTTTTTAGGCATTTTTATGTGTGTGCAAATAAAAAATAAAATAATTGGCATTTAATGCATTTTCACTAAAACCTTACTATTTTAAACACTTGCCTATAAGAGTAATTCACCTCTGTAAGTGCATGCATTTGGACCGACCAAGGGTGGAGGAGAACTACAGTGACCAACACGAAAATGCGAATGGCCCTATCTAGACAAAATATTAGGCTGATTGGTCCAGTAGTTTGTGATGACCCATTCTGTATGTAGATATATGTGGCTTGTTGTAAGGTAATTAAAACAGAAGAATTTTATTTTCACGTGATTTTAAATTTATGGACATTTTCTTTCCTCTTCGAGTTAGATGATCGACCAGTCTTATATCTGTGCGGTAAATATAGCTATAGCCAGCAGTTGGTTAGCACGAAGACTGGAAGCAAGCTAGCTTGCTGTGATCACGCTGATGTTTTTTGACGTTAATGAAAAGCTGAGCTAATTGGCTGTAGCTTCATACTGAACTGACAGATAGGAGAGTGATATCGATATAAAACAAATAAGTGTGTTTACCAAAATGTGAAATTATTCCTGTCATGTTTTAAATGTGCATCTCTCTGTTCTCAGTGTCTTTTTGTGCCTCATGGACTCATGTCTCCCTTTTGGGACATGATACATTGATCTGAAACCACAACTGAAACCTCAGACACCCACCACCACCTGCCCTAAATGCTATATGTGTGTGTCTGTCTCCCATCACGCCATGTTTCCTCTCAGTTAACCATGTGTGGAGTCAAAACACTTTTTCGCTGTGTCAGTTCAGACCGGTTGAGCCTGATCATGTTTGAGCTAGAAAATATTTACAGTACACTAGAACAGATATGAAGTTTTGTATTTACAGCTATCATCCTTGATGTTTTGACCAGGGCTTGAACGAGGAGTTTAGAAATACCGAGCTCATGAGTCTAGAGCTGATACTGTTTACTATCATTGTAAACTGAATATCTTTTTGTTTTTTCGACTGTTGATCAGACACTACTAGACATTTTAGGACATTAACTTGGGCTTTGGAAAAAACAAGCTTTTCTTTCTTGTTTTGACATTTTTCTAACATCCCATAGCCTCAAAAATCAATTGATAAATAAATAAATGTACAAAGAATCAACAGTCAAAAATGAACATTCAGACCAGGTCCAAAACAAAACTATAGAAATTTAACAATAGGATTTTTTAGGAATTTTCTTTACATTTTTATTTTGTTTTTCGGGTTGTTCGTCCACCGTCCGTCCTTCCTCCATCTGTCCATCCCTCCGTCTGTCCCATTCTCATGAACGCGATATCTCAGGAATACCTTGAGGGAATTTTTAAAAAAATTGGCACAGATGTCCACTTGGACTCAACAATGAACTGTTTTAGTGGTCAAAGGTCAAGGTCAGTGTGACCTTGCATCCGTCTCATTCTCGTGTGACAGTATCTGCAGAATAAGGGAATTCAAATTTCAGTTTCAGAGGTCAAGGTCACTGTGACCTCACAAAACATGTTTTTGGCCATAACTCAAGAATTCTTGTGCTAATTATGACAAAACTTCACACAAATGTCTGATAGAATAAAATAAAATAAATTTTATATTGAAAATCTCAAAGGTCACCGTCACTGTGACGTCATAATAGTTTGCAAAAACACTTTCCTGGTCATTATTTAACGGCATAATTCAGAAACAGAAGGGGAGACATTTGGTCGCATACTGAATGGGTGACACCTTGAAACTGGTGATTATATAGATCTTCCGTCCTGCTGGTGGGAAAGATTTGTCCATTTACATGGATGTAAACTGTAAGAGAAACTTGACTGGTGAGCAGAGGCATACAGTTGCAGAGTGGTTATTCTAGTTTACATTGTTGGCTAAAAACACTGGCAACACTGGCCTCTCCTTCACTTCCATACAGTGGCAGAGAGGTGAATAAAACATTTGCTTCTGGTGGCAAAGCAAATGTGCATGTTTGATTCATGTGAAGTTCAACTTTGGTGAATTTTGACCAACGACGTAGCTTCAACCACTTGCAAAGAAGTATGTGTGGAGGAGGCGCTGATAGTTGCTGTGTTTCAGCAGCTGATATTGTATGATACTGGCCATGAAAAATACAAAATGCCTTTTATTAGAAATGAAAAATTTACCAATAACATCATTTTTCACGAGATTTATCAGCAAGTTAGCTAACGTTAGCTTACAAGCTAGCTTTCTGTATTCATCACATCAGGCTCTGCCAACAGTCGGCATAAATATCACCTCTGCAGGTGATGGCCACTTGCTTGCATTTGCTTAAGTGTGACTGTGCAGAATTGTTGGACATAAGCATTTGAAAGTCACATTAAAGACGTGACCTCAGTGACCTCAGTGTTCCCAAAAATCACAGTAATTTGGTGTTTGCTCTTTACGCTTGTTTTGTGGTAAAAGCCATTAAATGGCATCTGCACAGTGACTTGTTGCTAAAATAGTGGCAGCTTATTAAATAATCTTTGAATTTCAAAATAATCTTGTGATAACTGACATCTGGTTCGTCCAGCTGATGTTTTCTGCGCTGCATAAAGCTTTGGAAATAATTTAGAAGTTAATCTGTGGAAATGGAAGCGGCAGAACAATAATAATAAAAATTGAATGCTGCAGATGTGGAGACACTTCAAGGGAGATGACTTTCTCATAACTGCATATTGACCCAACTGTGAACTCCTGTAAGGGTTTATTGGTGATTCTCAGTGTCTTGTGTGTATAAAGGACGTCAAGGCTTGTAATTTTATTAATTTGTTGTTGTTCTGTGTCTTTGTAGCCTCCGACGCCAAGGAGCAGCAGTTCTGGATCAGTCAGCTCCAAGCGTGTGCCAGACGCCACTCTGACAGCAGTGCCAAGGTAAAACACACACACACACACACACACACACACACACACTCGCAGTAACTGAGTTGTAAACATGACTCTGGTCCAAGCCCTTGCCGCGTGCTCTTCAGGAAGAGAAGCGAGCGGAAAGCCTCGACATTTCCCTCGAGATTCCTGTTCCCCTGTGCGTCTGTTTATAAATGTGACAAGTTTCCCTTTCCAGTAAACTCCGGTCAGGTTCATGAGTTCACCAGTTTGTCAGTCAGGTGAAAACCCTCTGTAAAGTCCCTAAAAGTCCTTACCCTCTCTGTCTTTTCTACTTTTAGTCCACTGGCTTCTTTTTTAATGAGTCTAAAGGTGACGATATTTCTTTCCGTGTCATTTTTCAATTCAAATGGCATCATCTCCCACGAGTCTCATTTAACATTCCCCCTCGAGTTCTTTACCATCTTTCTTTCTCCTCACGTCACTCTCATCATCTCGGCCTGCTAAAATTACTTGTTTTCTCTATGAAGTCTTGCAGCAGCCTCCTGCTGATGCAATCTGCCCCAACCAGCACATCTCTAAGCCCAGTCCTAACACAAGTATTAACAACCCAGAGATTTAAGGCCCAAACACACTGAAGGCAATAACTTGCGCGGCTCATTTGACGTGCGTCAGTTGATGCTCCTACGGTGCACTGCAGGCATCAGATTTAGTACTCCAGCACCACAGAACCTGCAGTACTTTGGGAAAAGGTTGGTATTTAAATGTAGGCAGGGACAAGTTTGTATGCTTCACAGATACCCCCATTAATGTTCTGTACGGCCCACCATGCTTCTCTGTCACTGATTGTTAGGGTTACCATTGCAGCAGTATACTGGTTTCATGGCAGGAAAATCGACAGTGAACCGTTGACCTGACCTTGACACTATAATGTTTTATGACTGTTGATATAGGGCATCAGGAGGCATTATGTGTGTTTATGAGTGTAGTCATAAAGTATTATTAATGCATTATAATTCACTGTGAATGCCCTCATACTGTATAATAGACGACTTGGAAAATAGAACATTTTAGCGGCCCACTAAAATGATGTGGTTCTTCTATGAAGTGTTGCAGCAGCTTCAGTTGCTTAACAGTTGTGACATCACTCAACAAAAGCAGGTACTGTATGGTGAATTTAAATTTTCAGATATCTGATATTGGATTCACTGCCAGGTTCTCTGGCAAATTAACCTCATTAAGATGAAACAAATTCAACAGATGTTAAAATTTTCAAATATTCCAGCATGAAAGCAGCAGCTCTGAGTCAACTCAACCGGGGGATTTTGGTCTCAATACACTGTGTGCATCATAAGTTCTTTCCTGTGTTATTTAGAGATTGCTTTCATTTTCTGACTCCCCTTCACTCTCTCCCCATGAACACAAACAGGGAGAGCGAATCCACAGTTGCAGACCTTAATAAATGTCATCCAAATAAATGCCAAGTCTCTGCAGACATCAAGATATGCCTCCTAATTAATTAAATCTGTCCTTTTGTTTTCCAACCAAGCGCCTCACTCAAAAAAGAGACAAATAAATGAAGAATGGAAATAAATCATGCTTAAATAAGTAAAGATAAGAAAAGGAAAGGTATGAAAACATGCAGCAAAAGTGCAGACGGGCGCATTTAATAGTGAGAAATATGTGTCAGAATGTAGAAGATGTAAAAATCCAGGATGGAAAATCTTTGCAGAGCTCAGCTTCCACGTGCCATGTGTAACGTCTCCTGCTCGTCTAATTCAAGAATATTTTTAGCACTTCCATTGACAGAAGACTTAGAGATTTAGGGAAATGTGGCAGCACTTCTCCTCCTGCTAACCATCCCTGGTTACACTTTTCTCTTCACGTCTGCGTGGGCTCATTTCTGAAAGATTACTGTGCTGGGTGTAGTAGTAACTACCTCTATGCACAACCAGTCTTTTTTTAATATCATGGATTAATATTTGGGCATCTTTAGGGGGGGTTTAATGTGGGCATCGAGGGATTAGTCTGAATATGCAGTTGGGTGTCTGAATCTCTTCTGGGGTGTATCTCTATTGGCGATAAAGGGGAGAAATAATCCAAACTTTATCGTTTCTTTGGCAAACTTTTGGTATTACAGTTGATTCTGTACATGGAAGTTGTGACGGCATATTTTCTGTTGCTGCAGCTGTGAATAAACAGGCTGATGTTGGGATGTTGTAACATGTTTTGAGCTGAGTTCCTAATTTCTGGAGCTCATTTGGTGACTGATTTCATAACACTGATGTGAAACAGCTTTTGCAAAAATTACAGTGAACTTTAAAGTGTTGTGAAATGTTGCATTCATGTTTCTGTTTATCATTGTCAGTACAACTGATTTGCTGTAAAACTGAGCTTTGAAACTCATAACGTTTTGCTTTTATTAACAGTGTCAGACAGGCCTTGAGTCAACCCTGTTAAGGTTGTACATGAGAGGCTTTGTTGTACTGAATTGCATTGCACTGAGAGGTGTTTCTTATGGTGGCCGACAAGGGCAAACACGCTTCAATGGTCCAAAACATTCCCATTAAGAGAAACGTGCTCCAGCTTCAGAGACAATGCCAAATCCAAAAATATATTTGAAAATTAGTGCTGTCAGTTAAACGTTATTAACGGCGTTAACGTAAACCAATTTTATGTTGTCTTTTTTTTTTGCGAGATTAACGTTATTTTTGGCTCGACAAACTTTGTAGTTTTTTCACATGCTGTTGCAACAACTAGTAACGTTAGAAAAACTACAACACCACATCGGATCTAGCTAGACCAGAAACAAAACAAAAGGCACGCACGCACACTTGTTTGGGCTTGCCAGCCGGCCAAAGGGTATAGTAGTAGTTCTAACGTTACGTTTTGAGTGGATGGCGAGCGCAAGACACCGAAATGGCTGCCAAGCAGATTCTGAATGGAAAGTTTACTTTTAAAAAGTTGCCAAATGGTTCCATTGACAAGACCAAAGTGATCTGTGTGTTTTGTCGTTGTGAACTGAGCTATCATCGCAGCACGTCCAGTCTGAAATACCACTTGATGGCCAAGCACACAGCTGATGAGAATTCTCCGCTCCCTCGTCAAAGCCAGGCGACAATGAATGACTTCAGACAGAAACACATGGATACCACAACTAAGAACAAACTTACTGCAGCCATAGCTAAGTGGGTGGCTACTGCATGTAGGCCTGTTAACGTTGTGGAGGACGAAGGTCTAGCTGACATCATTCGCATTATTTTTTTCAATAAAAAAACATTTGCACAAGCAAGCCGATCCACTTTTCCATGTTGATAAGAGCATTAAAATGAGAAAAAATAATGGGACAAAAATAAATCAAGGGATATTTAGAATAGATAAAAATGTGCAATTAATGATTAATTCAGAGTTAACTATGACATTGATGCGATAAATCGTGATTAAATATTTTAATCGTTTGACAGCACTATTGAAAATCGAAACCAAATACAACGGAAATGATGCAAATTTAAAAATGTACTGCGGAAAGCCAAAACAAACACATTAACAGGAAACACACCACAAATACAGAAATGATGCAAAGTCAGAAACACACAAGCCCTCAACCCCGAAATACAGACCGGATGAGAGAGTGTGTCTGTTGTCAGAGACCTTCTGTTGTGCTGACTGGATATGCAGTGTTTCTCTGCTGCATTTGTTTTTTAGGGTTTGAGTGTTTTTCACTTTGTATTGTTTCTGTATTTGCAGCACATTTCTGTTGTGTTTTTATTTTGGATTTTTGTATGTGTTTTTTTCATTGGCATTGTTTCCAAAGCTGTATTATATTTCTCCTACTGGAAACAGTGTTGCCAAGTTTTTCCCCAATAAAATGAGCAAATAGTAACTCTTAAAGTAATGGAACAAAATCTGCAGCAAAAGTGACAACAAGTCATTTGCATATTTCTGAGTCATCACACAGTTACTGAGGATGAAAGAAGCAGTTTCTCTGAATTGGATTCAACAGAAGAATCCTCAGCGAAAAATGTAAATGCAGTGGGGGCTTTCTCGTCTCTCAAATCCAGAGAGCGGGTGGCGCGTTAATGTAACCATAGAAACTCACTACAACTGAACTCCCACAATGCAGTGAGTGCTGTCTTCTTTTCTCCTTGCGTGTCCCACACCTACTGACTACACAGGAGAGAGGGGGAGAGACATGCAGAGGAAATGTGGACTGTGATTACTCTGAGCAGACTGCATGGAAAAACATCACAATATAATATATCTGAATAGATTTTTCTTTTGTTCTCTAATTGTCTGAATGAGTCACTACATTTTTAGAAATAAAGTCACTAAGAGGGTCAGAAAAACCGCTAAGTCTCGCAAGAAAGTCACCAAGTTTTGCATGGAAAGTGTTTGGCTCTTGTAGCTCATTTCCTCTCCTCGGACTGCAGTTTATTTATACACATCATATGAGCCAGATGGCTTTCTACAAAGATGACGGAAGCGTAAATGTTTACAGGCCAATTTGTTTTACAAATTAACTTCCTTAAACCTGGTGATCTTGGCAAAAGACAGCGTCCATGACTGCCCAGTGTGACAACAGTGATTATATTTGTTGACATGTTGGATGAAACTTTAACAGTTAAGCTGCAACTGAAGGAATTTCTTGTTGAATTGTAGGTGTGGGATTGTTTATAACCTGTATGATATAAAAACCTGTTGTAATTTTTTTTCAACATCTTTTTTATTTCCAACAAGTTTACCATAAACTAGCACCAATATGTAAACGTACAAGAAAACAGAGTTCACTGAGTTTCCTCTTGTCCCTCATCCCTCCCCTTCATCCACATGCACCAGAATAAACAGACAAGCAAGCAAAAGAACAAATAAAGGACTTAAAGCTGCACCAAACAAACCAAAGCCAAACAGAACAAGACAAAACAAAACAGTAACAACACTTCCAGACTTTATGATGTGTATATATAGGGCTGTAGGGGACAGAAGTCCAGGTCCAAATAGTCCAGAAAATATCTGAGTTTATTGTTGATCTCCTCTTGAAAAAAAGAAAATAGTGGCGACCAGAGTTCTTGAAAAATGTGTCCGCGGTTGTGTTTTTCTAAGGTCAGACTCTCTAGTGGTAGGAACTGTGATAATTGGTCCAGGAATAGCTGAAAAGTAGGAGGGGATTCAGTTTTCCAAAATAGACGTATATATGTCTTTGCAGAGTATGGCATATCATTTCAATACAAGGATTTAAATTAAATGTTATTTTCAGGACTGATGTGAATGAATGAACCGAATTCCAGGATTTTTTAACAGATGACATTATCAAAACATATTCATGAATGTTCCTTCTTCAGTTTGCATCTGGGACAGTCAGGTTTATTGTCTTTGGAAATTTTATGCATTTTTATGGGAGTGAAACAGAATTTACAGATAAACTTAAAATTAGTTTCCTTGATGCTGTCACTTCTAAATGGAAAATGTAATCTTTAACAATTGTTTAGTCAGGTATTTTCATCTTAAACCATCCCCAGATCTTTTTCACAAATCTTTAAAAGGGTTGGGAAAGATGAAAGATCTCCTTTGGCTATAATATTATAAAATTAACGAATCTTACCTTAAATTGTAAAGGAGGAAATTAATATATCCTGTACTTTAGATAGTTCAAAACTAAACTGATTTTCTTTAATAATAAAATGAAAAACCTGTTATATTTTAACGGTCACTGTCAAAAGAAGACAAATAAATGTGAATATCATGGTTATTTTTGAGAAACATTAATAAAAAAGAACAAAAACTAAAACTATTTTAAACAGTAAAAAGGTGAAAGCTTCTGACTCTCTTATCAGGTTGTTCTTGCTCTAAGTTGTGTGATGATGTGTTGAGTCTTGTACAGTAAAATCTTTTACCATTCAGTACCTTCCCTGGCATAATGTTGCTTCACTTATTTGTTCGCTATTTTTTCGTTAATCTGTCTGTACATGTGTGTTTGGTTTCAGGTGAGGAAGCTGAAGGGCTCCGATGAACACCTGAGTGTAGAAAGAGCAGGAAGCCAGGACGTGCTGGTGAGTCAGACACACATCCCTGAGCACAAACAAAGTTTCACTTTCAAACACAAGAAAATTCAAACACAGAAAACTCTGACATCCGTCCTGCGGCGTGCATTTTATTTCCCATGCTGACTCCTCTCTGCAAAAACACCCTTTCATGTGTCTTTTTAAACAATTAAATACTGCAGCCTCATTACGCTGCCTCATCGCTGGGTTGCTTATTCAACATGTAGCTCTTCACCACTTCAAACTGCCGCACAGCTGGAGCGAGGGCTAAAGTCCAATTACTCTGCTCAGCCGTGATGAGAAACGCAGTCAAAACAGGAGAGAAAATTGGATAAGCGAGAAAAAGTGGAAGGAGGAAGACGGTCTATCTCTCTTTTTTCCTTCTGTCCTGCAGAGCTGAACAGGCGTTTTGTTCCTGTTCGTTGACTGCGGGGCATTGCCACGGCAGCAGCTGTTATTACTGTACCCACTGCTGTGGTCTAATCCTTCCCTGAGCTGCACTGTCTGCCTCTCAGATCGTTATCGCAGCTACTCCGGCAATGCGACAGCCAGCAGTGGAGGCTCAGCCACATCTCTGATAACACAGAAGGTGTAGCAGGATTTATTTGTTACAGAAAAAAAGGGCAGGAGTTCATTTCCCCTCCTCTTTATTACAAACTGAATAAAAAACCGCTGACACGTTTTGATCGATACAGATGCAGTAAATACATTTGCCAGACTTGCCTCAGGGAGGCTTTTATTTTGAAATTGATGAGGTAGAAACATATGAAGCATAGAGTGTTTTAGTATGCTAGTTTTCATCTAGGCATAGATAATACAGCACTTTATCTGTGGATAGACATGGGCAGTGGACAAAATAGTAGGAACACTTGATAATTTTGTGCAGTTGTAAAAGTTTCCATGGAGCTGAATCAACACCAGGTTTCCATACAAAATAAAAAAATGAAAATGAATGTGTGTTTCCATCCACCACTCTTATACGAGTATTAGGAATAGGTTCAATGAGATATACAGTGAGTGGTGCTCATTCTCCAGTCAGGTACCATTAGATCACTGCAGAAGGAGAAGCAAAAAGATGGCAGAATTATAAAGTGCTCCAATCAAACTTGAAACAATGGAAAACAATTATTGAAATACAGCATTTATGTCTGTTTCCTGTATTGATTTGAAGAATGTTACAGTCTTCTTCTTCTTATTGCTACAAACCGATCTCACGTGCCTCATGGACGTCACGATTAATTCACTTAGGGCCCATCCAAATGAAGCCTTGTCAGGGTGAATTCGCCAAAGTTTTTACCGGTTCGGCCTTTCATCCAGGTTGAAACTGCGTCTTTTTGAAGCGGTGTTCCAGAGTGCACAAATCTGAAGACGCCGCCTTTGTGTCTTCGTGTGTACAGCCAATGCGCGACTTTCCGCTGGCAATGATGTCATAGCCCCACCTCTCTAACCTCTGACTACCCCGGCAGGAAGCCGTGCCATCACAACAACAACAATAATGGCGGATTACAGCCTCGTGTTCCTGCTACAGAACCTGCTGAGCCTATTGGGGCTTCCACAGCAAAATCTTCTCCTCCTCCTTCACTACAACGAGCAGCAGACAGCAATAGACAACTATTTACACTACATGCTCTTGGATCCACCGCGGAGAGTTCCACGTCTTCAGAGCTGTATGCTCCGGTTTTTAGTGGCACGCCATCTCCTGGCTGGCATATATACTGCAGCCTTTTTATGCGGTTTCAGTGGCTTGAACCGGCGTCATTTTGATGCCCGCATTCTTGAAGTCAGCGCCAAGCGTACAAACTTCTTTCCCATTTTTCAAGTTTTGTTTTGTTATTATTATTTTATTATTATTTTTTTTTACCTTTGCTGTTTCCCCTCAAGGTTTTTATATGGACAAATTGAAAATATGCAGAAACCATACACAGCAAAGTGTCTAATGACAGTGAGACAGTTTATTTGCAAAGCTGCTGGAGGCTCACTCAACCTTCCCCAAAATGCTTTTTTTGTGCAAGTCGTTTTCCTGAACCTATACAATGCAAATGGTCAGTAAAAAGTTAGCACGGCCCACAGAGCCTCAATGTCTGCATTTATGTGAAATACACCAGGTTGAAATAAACCAGTATTATCTTTTATCTTTAGTCTGGTTGGGTATGACACCCCTGTTTGGTAACACGATGATGATCAGCGAGTTAAGTCTAGCTTCTCACACAGATTTCATGTCCTGCTGAAATCTGAAAGATAATGACAGTGAACACCTTCGTTTTCATGACAACTGGGCCCACGCCGTTAGCTGATGAGCATGTGATATAATTAAAAAGCTACATAATGAACCTGAAGGTGAGATTGTTTTCTCAACTGCTGTCTCTAACGTCAAGAACAAACTTTGAACTCAACTAAAGAATGTAGTGCTATTTAATTACATCAGATGTGTCTTTTATATCTTTCTTTTCATAACTCTTCACTGATGAGGTTTCCATTTCCAGCACCTGCTTTGTTGGAAATTCGGTGGAACTAAAGCCCTGTTTCCACCAAACACTTTCAGTTTGGTACCTTTGGAGCCAAAAATAACCCTTCAGACATAGGTACCTTGACCGTAGGTCCAGTTAGTCTTTCCAGTGCAGGCAGTACTCCTAAATGTGGGCGTCACTCACTGCTCCGTTCAGCACTCGCTGTTTCCTCTTCACCGGGGACACAGAGGGAAGTCCTCACCTCATTTATTGTCCACAGAAAAAGGCAAGTGCAAGGGTTTAGTGTTGCAGAAGCCCACAGGAACAACACGTGGCAATGCTTTCTCGATCTCTAAGTGAGGATTAGAATATATGCAGTCCACATAATCCGGTCAAAATTAATATATATTTTTAAACGCTTGGATCCACTCATTACTAAAAGTGTATGTCATCCAAGAGAGATTGTTGTCATGGTGATGCATCGAGTAACATAAAGTTATTTTTTCTCAGACTCCAGCTGCTGTGAGAGGCAGCTAAACATCCTTTCATTTTATAGTTATAGTTTAATATATATAAAACTCTCCACAGTATGAACAGTGGTTACATGAGCCTCAAAACCAGCCACAACTCAGCCCTGAGCAGAGTGACCATCTGCTATTGACCAATCAATGGACTGCAGTGTCCACAGCTCCACCTTTTAGTAGCAGATCAGTGTGTTGGGCACCCCAACAGAGGGGGTACCAAAAATGGGGACAGTAAGAAAAACGGTTCTATTGGTACCATCTACAACTTTCGAACTTTCCGAACTGGACTGGACTGCAACATACTGTTCGGTGGAAACAGGCCTAAGACATTCATGATCTCCTCAAAAGTAGAGTCAGAATAATTTGATCCACTGTATAGAAGAAAAACACAGCAAGATATTTTCCTGCCTCTGTGCAGCCATATTGACATTTTACATCACTGACAAAACCACACTGACGGTGTAAGAAAGCTCCTCGTTCAATAAAGCAATAACTCTTTATTGACTTGTTTGTCTCTGTGGCTGGAGCTTTCTATAGGTTCTCATCAGGTCCTGGAGGAGAGGTTGACCTTGTTCATTCAGACAGTTTCCTCTGTCCAGTTTTCTATTTACAGCTGAACCCTTAAAGGTGGTTGGTTACAGCGGTTGTTGCTCTAGTGGCTGCTTTCAAAGTCTATCTTGAGCTGTCTTAGTTTCAAAGTTTAAGTTATATGCAGTGAAAAGAAAGATAAGAAGACGTCTGTTTCTTTCACCTTCTGGACAGCCTGTGAGAACATGTCAGGATTTTCTGTTGGAGAGCTGAGTAGACTGTGCATGGAAGGATAGGGAAATAATCTAACACTATCCAGTACAATAACACACAAGGCCGTCGCCGTAATACTGAGGTAATGAGTCTCCTAGCTGAATGAAACCTAAAAAATAATGAATTCAGCAGTGAGTTTTAAGACCAACTTTACACTCTGGACCTCCTCCACTTTTAGGAACATCATGCCATACAGCCCAGTGTAATTCTGACTTACATTTGACAAAACATTGAAACGTCTGACTCCACACAAACAATTGAAGGCTGTACTGCTTTGCCCGAGAGACAAGGTGGCAAGTTAATTTCCTATGTAAGAGATAAAGATATTGGCTCAATTAGACTGTTTTGAGAGTGAGAAAGCCTGGCAGAATGCAGCATGATACAAAGAGCATTGAAAGTTCAGTAAAATGCAGCATTAACAAAAGGTTTTACCGTCTCAGTTAACTCGCTACAAATGAATACATTTATTAATCAGAGCTCTCTGATGAGACAACCAAACTGCCAGAGTGAATGTTGGTATTGTACATTTCTGCAAACCACAGTTACGTTATTTGTATGTTATTATGTAACAGATATGTTGAAACTTAACATTTCAACCACGCTGTGGTTAATTTGTGGTTGTGTGTAGGCACAAAAAACACTTGATTATTGTTAGGAAAAGTTCATCTTTTGGCTTAAAGTATACAATTTTGGTGGCAGAACCCCGGCTGCAAACACAGCAATGGCTTGGTAAAAACAACAGCTTTTCGTGGCACTATGCTACAGTGGCATGTCGCAAACCCCCCCAGTGAGTTTTATGTTGTTGTTGTATTGGTAACATTGGTGCACAAAATCATGGCGCAATCTCTCTTCCTCTTGCCTGCTCACTTGCTAACTGAGTAGACTGCATATGTGTAGACATTTGAACCTAGACGTCCGGGATGGGCGTGAGAAATCGAACCGTGCCGGCACCACTGCACGGTTCCATGATGTTTCACAGTGGACATCTGTAGTTAGTCAACCAAGACGGTAAAACTTTTTGTTTATGCTGCATATGGCTGAACTTCATTGTCCTTTTGTGTTGTACACTAAGTACTTCATTATGTGCAGCTTTCTCACTCTAAAAGGAGCCTAATTAAGCCTCAAAGTGTATCTCCTAGGAGATGGCATCTGTACGTCGGAGATAATGTCTTGCACACAGGAGATAAACTTAGGTTTGCCTCTCAGGGCTTCCGTAGTACATGGCTGAAGTATTGTGTTATTTTATGTATTTTGTGGTCACATCAGTGGCAGCCGAAAACGAATTAAACACAGAAAATGAAGCAATATGGAGTATTTCTAATAACCTTGAACAATTTCTGATATAAATCCAGGTATAGTTTGAATATAGGACATTTTCGTAAAATGGATAGACACAGAAAGTACCTTTGCAACACACTGGACCCTGACGTTCTACCAACCGCACTGTAAAAAAGTGTGAATCCGTAAGTTTAAGTGTGCAAATTTTATCTCCCTGCATTGTGCTTTAAAGTTTCACAGCCTTCTCTATGTTGCCAGGTATGTTATTCTCTTATTTATTTAGGTTTTACCTCAAATGAGCGCATTTCTAAGACATGTAATGGATGTAAGTTAACTCCCCTTCATGTCATTAAACCCACATATTCAGAGGACATGATCACAGAGTCCACAATGGTAGCTACAACTCTTACAACACCGTAAACTACGGCTATTATTACATGACACAATCTAAACTCAAATTTAAGATTATAAGTACGACTAGTACTTGTACATCCACTGGTGTCATATGCAGGTGTGTGAAAGTGGTTTGTTGGTGCAGGTGGAGAGCCAGGGTTGCTCAGTCGAGCAGTGAGCGTGGTTGCCGTTTATCATGCTGATTAGCAGCCTTATAAATAGGCCAGCAGTAACTGTGAGTAACTACACTCATGCACAACTCCTGACAGGAAGGGCACAGAGAGTCAGACTGTGGACTTTGAGTGCAACTGGTAATGTTGTTTACTTTCTGCTTCAGTAAAGAAAGTGTGTGTGTGTGTGTGTGTGTGTGCTCTCCAGCTCCTGCCTGCTGCTGTGTTTGTGTGTCCTCGGCTTTACACCCTGTCACAGTAGGAATATCGTTAGATGTTGAGATGCAGTTGAATATTAAGAAAATCACTCAAAATAACTGTATCTGTTTGTATGTGTCTGTGCACATGTGTTTAAAACTTATTCTCATACCCTCTAACCAAGGTTATTACTGATTAGATAATTGTGTGTAATTAGCGGCGTTCCCTGTAGTGTAGAAAATGAAAGGTCAGCAGCTGACCGTTGCACCGGCAGCTACCCACGCTGTTTCTCACAGGGCCAAGTCCGCCCACGGCCGAGTGACAGCAGAGCACCTGTGAAGAAGCAAGCATCAGGACTTTTATTACCCCCGAGCACATCCTGCCTTTTATGTGTAAAATTACAAGACTCAAGTCCCTAGTCGTGGTCCCAAATTTACCAAGGCTTGAATTTATATCACGACTATATTTCTAAGGGAAAACATTACAGCAATGGTGTGTGTGTCTCCTTTGGTGTCCATATTGCAGGTCTTAAATTCTTTATCAAAACATTGGATTTCTTAAATGTACTTTCTGACATGTCTAATTGTGTTTGGCTGTGTGGTGACTCCAACATAAATCTGACAGTCACTAGAATGCTGCAAGAATTTTTCTGCGGGTACTCCAGCTTCCTCCCACAGTCCAAAGACATGCAGGTTAATTGGTGACTCTAAATTGTCCGTAGGTGTGAATGTGAGTGTGAATGGTTGTCTGTCTCTATGTGTCAGCCCTGTGATAGTCTGGTGACCTGTCCAGGGTGTACCCCGCCTCTCACCCAATGTCACCTGGGATAGGCTCCAGCACTCCAGGGATAAGGACAGGAGAAGCGGTTACAGAAAATGAATGAATGAAGTCTGACACCCTTTGACACCTATAGAGAACCAGAGTTTGGGGGATCTTGCAGGGTCACTATTTGTAAGACTACAATTAGGTTCCCTTTGAGATTATTTCCCATCCAGCTGGTGGAAAAAAAACAAACACTTAACTCCCTTCAAATAACATGACATTAACAATTCCTCACTTGTCCGCAAAAACACATAACTCTAGAAACACAAGATATAAGGCATCAGAAGTCAACTTGGCATCAATATAATCCAAAAAGATAAAGTGTATTTAACCAAACTATACATTTTGGATTTTGTTGCCTCAGCTTGATACCAGTTGTTCTGTACTATATTAGTGAGAGGTTACTGTGGGAATGAGAGTTGTGCAGGTTTAAAAATGAGTATTTCTCACTAAAATAAGTGCAGCTTGGTGGATCAGATACGCACAGAATTAAATTCAACTCTTGTTCACTCCACAGCTTTCCCAGTTTCCCCGTCTTTCCCACAGTACAAGAGAACCAAGACTTGTTCACATTCTTGAGCCTCCCCAGGTCCCCTCCATGTTTACTGTCTACCTGGTTTAGTGCTTCCTGTTTGGTGCTGGAGGGAGCGCAGCCATTAGTTGTTGAAAATTTTCACATCATTGAACTTCAGTCTTTGCACATGCCAAGACTAAAAACTTACCATAAAACTAATCATGTTTGATTATGTGGGAACGTCAAGACGAGAGAAAGGCTGACTTAAGACAGCTCAGAGTTTGAAGCAGAGTTTTATGACCCTCTTACACCAAATGCTCCACATCATGGGAGCGCACCAACCTGAGATATAACTCGTGATTTTTACTTTGACATTGGAAATTTGACAGTGAAATCTCTTAAAAGTCGATTGGTGTAAGGCTGGCATAACTTGAGTCCTTAAGGTCTTAGGTGTGAAAGAATAAGTGAGAACATTTTATTCTCTTTACTTTTCCTAATGTAATTCATCTTCAAATATTTCCCTCAACCAATTTTTATTTGTCTTCATACAGCGTCCCAGCTTCTGTTATGCTTCAAGACAGACACCAATTTCTAAAAATAAACAAATATAGAAGCTTAATATAGAAACTTATTTTTGTAGGAAGATTGAAATTGTCAGTGTACTCAGGTTAAAATAAGAAATGTTGGTTAGTAGGATTTAATTTTAGACTGGCATGAATTGATGGGAGACATTTTAAAAATATGAAATATGCAAAATATGTCAACATTTTTCAGATTTTTGCACTTTTTGTCAAATACTTGATACTTGCTCTTAGGCCTCTAAACATCCTTTAAATAAAACATTTACACAAAGAAAACTGAGGCCAGGGCTCTCGAGTAGCAAGTGACTTCAGATGAATCTGTTTGTTCGTATCAGGTCCAATGTATGCATTACAGCCCTATATTTAGGATGTTCCTCACACCTGTGCTCAATGCTTTCCTGCATATCCTTCCTCCACTTCCCCCTCTTTTCCTTTTCCTCTCTGCGTTTTCTCGGGCTGACATCTTCTTTCCGTTCCACTTTATTGAAATGCTCGGGGCTTTGTGCCAGTTTTGGAGGACGAAACCTCAGCATGTCTTATCTGTTTCGCACTCCTGAAATGCTGTTTCCTTTCCTGCACACTCACGCCTTGTGGCTTAGCTTTGCACAATACAACAGTGTTCTCTCCTGTAAGCTGATTATTTTCCTCTGACACACAAAGACCTGCCTACTACAACTCCCTCTGTTTAGTGTTTGGAAGCATCTAATCACAAGGAAATGATCTTATTTTTGTCTAAATGTGGTGTTTTATATGTTTTATTCTCTAAAAACTACTCAAAGAAGCAGAATTACAAGCAATTAAAGCCTAATCATGTATGTGGCGATCTGTTACAATGTCGTGTTAGTCATAGGTTTGATTTTCTGGGTTACTGCGTAGCGAGCAGCATCACTCCAAAAAAATCGAAGGCCGGTGGTTTCCCTCTCAGTGAGCAGTGTCCTGGGGTGGAAGTACTTTATTTGATGTATTTTATTTTCACTGCTGCCGTGACCAGACCTCTGTGCTCTTCTGCGGGATGAATCTCTGCTGCCTTGTCTCTCTGCACTGCTGTAAACTAATGGAGAGTAAAGACAGAAGAGAGAGATACTGCTCTGACATGGCTGCCTGTGTGAGCACAGAGGTCAGCGAACGGAAGAGACAAGAGTCGCAGAGGGGAAGCGAAGGAGGCATCAAAATGAAGGATGTGATGTGGCTGTGGCTTCAGCGCAGAGAACAAAAACAAACAACAAAAGGGATGAATATCTTTTTTTATAAAACACAGTTTTTGATCCACAAACCTGGTGGTGGCACCGACTGTACAGTTGCACTTGTCAAGAAGAAATGTTTTTGAGTAACAGGTTAAATAGAGGCAAAAAAGTGGGTTCTCTGGAAATGTGTAGATTTTATTTGTTTTCATATTCAGTCACTTAAATGTTCCAGAGACTTATACCACTTTACCAAAGTTGCTCGGTTTCAGAGAAGAACATGCCTTTATCCCTGCCTGCACCCTTAAAACAAGACGCTCTTAATCAAAGCTTTACATTATTATTGATTATTATTGACCTGGGGCTCTTCTGTTGTCTGTGACTCATATTTTCCTAAGGATCTATCTAAAAGACGGAGAGTCACTCGTGGAGCAACATTTCATCCTCCACATATCCAGCCGTGATTACACAGAAAGCGTTACAGCAGCTAGGGGGCACCTCTTTGTAATTGTTTTAAATGAGAATGAAGCTTTTTGCTGGCTATTTTTGCACAGGGACACACCTCGCATTTCTGCGTTCTAGGCACCTGGCGTTGTTGCTGGAGTGCTTTTAAGCCCTTGAGTTGAAAAAACGTCAACTCAGAGGAAAGCGACTCCACGTTGCCTTTTTTCGTCATCTTTTTTTCTCATTGTCTAATCAGGTGATTTTAGAGGCGGACCTTCTGTGGTGGTCATGACAACAAGTTTACAGTTGGTAAACAATGGAGGAGAAACTGGTGGTAGCGGTTGCTGGATACCCACAGCTATAGGGCCCGATGATAGACAGCAGGTTGTCAAACTGCCAGTGAGCAATCCTAAAAGATGCCTGGAAAATGGCCATCATGAGGGCGAAGCTCCTGGACCAACTGGTTTTACTCCCCGTGATCCCCCCTCTTTTTTTAGGCTTTCATGTACCCACACAGATCTCCTGTTTCCCTGTGACCAACAAACTATTTGCTGTCAGCCTCTTACCGTCAACCAGAGCTACAGAAAGTACCCTCTGCCTCAACATTTTAGGAGCCTGTGAAAAAATGAATAAACTGTAGATTAATTAACTGGTAAGGTTAGTGTAAGGCCGTGATGAGGTGGTTGCTTGGCAACAATAAAAAGGCACTACAAGCATTTTTTCACTAGTAGCACTCAATTTTTAAAAAAGGCAGTGCGGTGCACCTCGTGTTTTGTAGCCTGCAAAAGATCTGTGCTTAAGGTTGTTAGCAACCTGTTGCCACGCCCTTGAAAGCTGGCTCAAAAAAGTTTAATTTTAGGATACCACTATCTTCACTAGCTTAAAAATGAGGATGCCACAGCTTCTTAAAGACAGTAGTATCGACCTCCAGTAATTTTTATCAAGGGGGGCCAGTGGGGGGGCCAACAATTGTATCGGGGGGCATGGTCCCTCCTGGCCCCCCCTTGGGGGAGCCACTGGTCAGCAGAAAGAAGTTAGTCAAACATTACTAGCTAACTGACATGTAGCTGGCACATTTGTGTATCCTATTTTGCCTTAACAGAAAAGTGTCTTTTTTTGTACACAAAGTTTATATTAATTAGGAGATCGAAACCTTGGCATTCCTTATTATTTTAGTTAGATATTTTTTAAGTGCATGCTCTTCCTTTACATTATCATGTTCCTTCACATCTAAATTCCCACACTACTCTCTCTCTCCCTCCCTCTGCCACCTCCCTGCTTCCTCCCAGGGCTCCTCATCCTCTGGTAGGACCCGTAGCTTCTCCCTCCTCCCCCACCTAACCCCATCTTCATCCCCGGGGTCTCAGAGGCACCTGAGCCACACGGCCTCACCCAGCAACATCGTCACCATCACCCACCACAAATCTCCGGCTGCAGCTCGGCGGGCCAAGAGTCTGTACCCGGGACGTCTGCTGGAGGTCAAAGAGGTGGGTGTCAAAGGCATAACAATGTACTTTTTAACCGTGGCTTCAAGACTTGAAATTCAAAGCAGCTGCATGGGCGTTTGTTTTTTATGTTGTTGCCTTTTAAAGGTTGCACAGACAGTAAGTAAGCAAGGGGAGATGGATTTGCCAAGGCAACATCAAAGTATAGTTCTGTTTTCTTATTACTTTTGTCCTGTATTCATAGTTTGGGTCATTATTTCTGTCAGTTATCACAGTGTGCTCCCCAAATTCAGTGCTGAGATCAGTAAATACAGCAACGCTGAGACAACAAAGTCCAGCTGTGCTAAAACATGTACTATCAGGCGATTGGACAGGTTGTAAACAAAACAAACAGTTAATCCAGATAATCAAAGCCACCTGGAAAGCTGCTGAAAATCGCCAATTGCACAGACGTTCGGCTGATCAAAATTTAGGTGAGAATCACATGACTGATGAGGTTAGCTTAGCATTAATGAGCTTATCTACAAGCGTATTTACTGCCGGCTGTGAGAGCTACATGTTATCTCACAAACTGCAGCTCTTTCTGACTGTTGGTGTTATGACAGCATTTTCTGCATTGTTTTTGACATTACAATAATCATATTTAAGTATGAATCAATATGTGAAAATGAAGTTTTTGTATTTCTACTGCAGCAACATTCAGCTGTTTGCTCCTCATTATCAGGTGTTAGACCTTCTCAACAGAGTGAGGAAGTGTATCGCTAGGGGACAGAAAATTTGAGGGAAAATTCAGTGATAACAGAACTAATTAAGAAGAAGTTGTGTTATGAATGTTAATGAAGGGTATATATTTTGAAAGGATGTTGTCTTGCTACAAGTTTGTAGTTTGTTTCTCTCATAATTTTTACATTTGAATACTTTTTCATTGATTACAAATCACTGTGATTAAGTTCTTTATTGGTCAAAACTAAAGAGGCTTTCACATCTGGGACCCTGGGCCTAGACCAGAGTACACTTAACCATTAAGTCCAGTTCATCTGGTTAGTGTGAAAACTGTGTACTATACCTAGACCAACTGTGCCCAGGGCCATTTGAATGGTTTGTGTGCACAGTTTGTATCAGGTGTGAAAATCAAAACATGTGCCAAAACATGGAAGTGGACTGCTTCTGATGTGAGTAGAACTTGGCAAATAGAGTTGCAAAGGTCCTTCTGAGGACGCATTCACACTGGCGCCATTTGGTCCGCTTCAAACGAACCCTTGTCTGCTTCCACGGATAGTTCAGTTCGTTTGGAGTGGTGTGAACGCTCATTCAAATTCTGGTGTGGACCAAACGAGCGAACCCTGGTCCACTTGAAAACTGGTGCGGCTCGCTTCCAGTGGGAAATGCAACCAGACTATCCAGCGAACAAAAGAGAGGAAGTGAACCAAAGAGAGGAAGTGATGTAGAGCGCAATGCATTTTGGGTAGGAAAAAAACAAAGCCAACAGCGTGAACCGGGAGAAGCAGAGGTTAAAAAGTAAAAAGAGAAACCCCAAGACTGCATGAATTTGGTGTCTCTCCATTGTTTTTGTGGTGACCAAGCTGGCCGAAGGGAATGGATTTCCGTTTTCTGGTCCTGGCCAATCGATGAGCCGGGCTTTCTTCTTCCTCATGCTTTCTTTCTTCCTGGTCAGCGGTCGTTTCTGGCAATACCGCCCTCAAACGAGCAGCTGTTGTAACTGTGTGATGTTGTCCATGCGGTTAAGTCCACTTTAAAAAGTGCAGTGTGAAAGTGAACCGAACCAAATGAAGGTGTGAAATTTTTCGGCATTCCTCGCCCAATGGTCCCTCACACTATCCTGATGTGAATGCGCCCTCAGTGTTGCCGGTCTCCTCCACAATCTGCATATTAGTGCAGCATGTGCAGACCTCTTGAGCTGCATGGCCACGGGTGATGAAATAGAAAGGAAAGCAAGAAGGTTGTTCTTGATATTGTCTCCAAAACTAGATGATGGTAGGCATAATGCGAAGGTTGCCTGTATGGGTTTGGAATCTTGCAATTTCTGCTGTTTTCTACAATGTAGCACAACGTAAACATTAGTAATAAAAAAACTGAGCGACAGGGGGGTGAAGAGAGGGGGCAGTCGTAACTACTAAAATGAAAAAGCCCTTAAGGACAGTTATGTTATGCTTCATCTCTTACTTCGTAAAATACAAGTAAAAATCCAGCAAGGCTACCAAAAACTAGTTACGAACACCTTCGGATGTCTCTGACCTGGATTTGCAGGTTGTAGTGCTCTCTTGAGTCTCCAACTGTTGGATACTTTTAATGTTAAACTTTTCCAAATAAGTTTAGCTGACCCAGTGATTTGTATGAAATCATTTGCCTCCTGGATGTTGCTGCATTCCCAGATTGCAGCAATTAACTTGGTGCTATGACCAACAGGAATGATGGACAAGTCGTAATAAACTGGAGTTATCTTAAAAAAGAAAATAATCCCTTGAGTATTAGAGTCAAACAGAGTCTTGCATTTAAATAGAAAAGTCTTGGATAAAGTCCATCAAGAAAGGTTTGTCCCTTTGATCATTTAGTATTTTTCGTGGTCGTCAGAGCCTCTGCTGGCCTCAGGTGGGACACTGGTGCAGTGAGTTCAGCAGATATTTCTGGCTTCCTGGCAGGCTTGACAGCGACTGCAGTGTGCTCAGTCTTTACTGTAACTTCAGCTTTGTTGGCATTTTTATGTGGTATACATCGATACTGATTAACATGGCCGGGGACAGAGGAGAGAGCCGGTGGAGCGTGTGTTGTTAAATCAGGGTCAGCGTGTGCAGTAATCAACATATGAGATGTAAAAGTGTCTGTGCGTGCTAAGAAGATAAATTGTGAAAGTTGCGACAGCTCATCCACATGGAACATTTAATATTCCTGTCCATGTTGTATGACCAATCCTTAAATTTATACATTGTGATTTTGCTGCTATTTCCGTAAGAGCTTCCATCAACAGACCTGGAGCACATCCTGAGTTAATTAAAAAACCCTCCACTTGAAATTTGCAATCAGTTTCTGATTTAGTTTGAAGTTTAAATCCTCATTAATTCTCTCCGCCTCAGTCACCAGACCTGTCAGTTGTGGTTACCACTTTGTCCTCATCTGCCACATCTCCATACACTCAGCACAGTCATTCACTGCTTATCTCTCAAGAGAGGATTGTTTTTTCTCCTGTCTCTTCCTAATAGCCTGTCTGCAGTCGGTGTATAGTGATTAATTGCAATAGATTAGGCCCGAAGTTGGCTTCGCAAAACGAAAATGATAAAGACATGATGAAGACATGATTGTGTGCCTGGCTGGCTGGCAAACTGTAGAGCCATTAGCTCCAGCATTTTTGCTTTCACCCTTTTGTTTAGAGATGAAATGTGCTTTTCGGATCGTTGCCAGGCAGCTGTGCATCTGGCCGCTGAATTATGGAGATAAGATGACTTAGCAATTATGAAGGAGGAAGAAACGCGGACAAGGGGAGACAAGAGGCTTTCTAAATGTAAAACACTACTGTCCATGTAAACTGTTGGCGCAGAGGAGAAAAATGGAAGCTGACAGGGAAGAGGTCATGTCGGCCATCATGGACAATGTTGTTTGTTTCCCACTAGATACTCACTGACTTGTTGTGTCCTTGAGCTTAAGTAAGTTTAAGTTACTCAACTGCAAAAACATAAATTACATTAACTTTATAAGCAAAAGTATTTACATTCAGTGTCACTCACCAAAACTCACTGTGTGTATCGTTGAGCTTTAATAAACATGCTCAATGAATTTCTTTCCTAATAACTAAACAAAAAGCTGAATTTTAAATCCTGTCTTGTTCGCATCTACTGTATGTCTATGACCTTGAATTCTCCTTCTGTGTGTTTCTTGCCACATCACCACCACCTGTAGATCAGTTGAATAGTGTGAGACCATTAGCAGGATACATATCGCATCATAAACTTCTCAGGTTGAATTTCTGTTTTATCTGACGAAGTGTTTGAACATTGATAGATATTCAAGATAGAATGATGTGAAACGGTGAAAAGCTCAAATCTTCTCTTCTAAAAAGCCTGAACCAGTAAATAAATGACACATTTTTGACACATTACCCATACGTATATCTTAATCTTCTGTTGGTTTTTATTGTTTACTCCGACACATTGTTTGTCCTTGTGCCTATTTAAAAGATACGGGAATAAAAAGAGATCTTTCACCCATAGCTATCTGATTCTTGCTGCAGAATAACAGAGGCAACTCTCATTAACTGCCTGTCTTCAGCTGGGATAAAGCAGCTTCGTATGTGTCTGCCAAATAGTAGGTATGGAAAAAAATCGATTCAGAATAGAATAGTGTTGTCAAAAATATCAATCTATGGATACACGTCAATTCTGAATATTTGAAATGATTTCAACCCTCATTTTCCCCAGAATCGATAAACCAGAACCAGCTGTGCTTCCTCACTGTCTCTTATTGTTAATGTTTACCACAGTTATTCTGTTGTTCTCTGCCACTAACCAAGAAAAAACATTGTTGTCATGTTATAGCCTTGTTGTATTTGTCTTTTAATAAAAATACATGCCCTAAATAATCTCTCCCTGTGGAATCAAAATCGGTATTGAATATTTATATTTTTCAAGGCAAGGTTTCAAAGTTAGAAATTCCAGTATTGTGACAACAGTATGATACAACAGACCTTCAGAACAATGAAAATCTGGCTTTGCTGCTTGTCAGTATTGTGCACAGAAGTTCACAAAATGAAAGCAAACAAAACAAATACAGTCACTTCAGTATTTTTTCTTTCTCTGTTTTTATTTTTATTTTTATTATCATTATTATTATTATTTTAATCAATATAATTCAAATGCAGGGTTGGAAAGAAGTTGCCACTTTTATTGTGGTAATCTACCAGCCAGGTGATGTTATAGCCATTTTAAGAAAAACAAAGGAGAAGTGAGACAGCAGAAGATGGTGGATGGTAGGGGTGGGCGATTTGGCCCTAACATGATATCACGATATTTTTGTGATACTGATATTTATGCTGTACCATTTCTCCTCTAATCATCATGCTGTCCCGTGCATCATCTGGATTTACATTACCAAAGGTTTAACTACTTGACGACAACGACTCCTCCGTGTACACGGTGAGAGAGGAAAGGGAGAGACACTGTGCTGTTGCCGGGGGAGCTGCTGAATGAGTTTCCTCTGCAGGGAGGGTAACTCACGGTAACTCGCTATAAGAGTCTGAGAAGTCCAGGGCTGTTTATAAAAAATTCATGACACACAGGCCAAATGACGCCACAGTTTATAAAATGTCATCAGGCTGAAATACTGCGAGAATTTTTCATATGATATTAAGAAATACACCCCTATTATCGTGAACAAGGTGACATGGCACACCCCTAGTGAATGGTCCAAGGACACTGACCTTTAGTCTGTAGCAACAAGAATTTAGCCATCTCCCTGCCGGATCAGCAAACTTTCTGTTGCTGCTGTTACACAGATTAGACCCACCCTAATGTGAACCCCAAGCGGTTTGCTGTGCCTGTATTTGAGTTGCTAAAGCTGCTTCTGAAGCTCTGTCTCTGTCTCTTGAGCTTCTGTCTGCTCTCCTTTGTCAACTTTGCCAACATCTGTTTTTGTCTAATAAGATAAAGTTTTCAGTCTGTTAATTTGATGGATTGAAGATGCAATTCATGTTATTATTCTGATAGACCAATAAATGTCTAATTTGTATTTGCAGCATTAATGATTTATATGATACAAAAATTGATAATTAGCACTTGTGTATCGACACAATATTACCATGCAAAATATGGTGATACTAAGCCTCATAGATTTTTTTCCCCCAGCCCTACTCATTTCTTCATTCTATTTTACATGTTAAATATAGCAAGGAAAGTTATGTTTTTTTTTTTTTTTTAAATATAGCACATTTTACAGAGACAGGTCACAAAGTGCTTTACTGGAATAAAACTGGGGAAAAAGGACCATAAATAATTAGTTTATTTGGCACTTTTTATGCAGTATACGATGCTGCTGAAATAACGTGATGTGCATAGTTTCTCATGATATACAGTCTCTAGAAGTGTGTGACTTCACATTTTCTCATGGTCTATTTTTTAAAAAGTAAAGAAAACTCACTCATAATATTAAATTGCAATATTTAAAAATCGCGATACATCAAATGGGCACCCATGTATAGTGATAGTATCACTTTGGTGATAAATATTGTCCCAGCCCTACCATACTGAATGATTTAATGCACCACAGGAACAGATAAACACAGCTTAGCTAATAAGCTGTCATGTAATTGAAACCTCACAGTGGGATCTAAGCACCTTGTATCTTCTCTCATACCTGTAACAGTAGGGAGCAGTCTGAAGCACCATTAGATAAACTGTGTCTTAAAAACGTGGCATTTACCTCGACAGCTCATCTGCTTCCTCTGCTTGTCATTCTGATGACACTGTTGGAGGAGCATCAATATTTCATGCAACAATCTTTCTTTCAGGCCTTTCTTGCTCATTGAAGACCTGGCTGGCTTCAAGTTGTTAAAATCCCCATTCAGATGCGCCACGCTGTGTGTCTGCATCGTCTCGCTAAGAATATCTCGCCTAAGTGATTCACTCTGTGACAGAAAGAGAGCAACTAGCGATCAGTGTGAGAGGAGAGTCATTTCTCACCTCTCAGGAGCAGAGTCTGCCTCCTCAAGTGAACCCGGGATAGTTTGAGTAAATACTGAGCAGATGGTGTGATCATTAAGCAAAACAAACACTCCTTTGGTGCTTGTGTTTTCTCCACTGACGGAGAAAACAAGGCCCTCTGTGATGATGTGTGACTCATTTTCACTTTTGGTACGGATGAATGGGGTTGCTGTTTCCTGTGACCTGATTCATATCTTAGCTTCAATCTCCACGTCCATTGTGGCTTCTCATTCTCCCTCCTGCCTTCCCTCCATGTCATCTGTTGTACTCCTTCCTTTATTCATAACAAGCCCATAAACTTGTCTGACGGGCTTGGCACAGAGCCGGAGGTTGCTGAAGTCGACAGTAAAGGAGTGAGATTTATGCTCCACTGTACACAGTAGAGACCAGAAAGCTGCTGCGCGCTGATTATCAGTAGATTTATGGTCAAACAGCGGCATCAGGTACGCTGTGTTGTACATCCCTTTTTTCCTGGTCACTATCACTGATAATGTTCATAAACACCACTCTGTTTCCTTATCTGCAAGACGTCCCCACCCATCCAGCCACAGATGCATACAACTTTGGCTCTTTTTCAAACCATCATGGAGGGGAGGCGGTCTTTGCACCTCAGTGAATCTCAAGGTCTGCCTCCTCAGCTCTGCCCTGTTGTTCCCCGACATGCCAGCACTCACTGATCCATCCTCACACCAGTCAGTTGGCTCAAATATAAAGTGTGAGCCCGGCAGCAAAGTTAGGATTTCACCAGTGCATGATTGTCTAATAGGATCAAAGTGTCCATCACTCACCTAGCTCAAAGGCTCTGCTTGTCTCATAAGTGTCCATGTCTTTCCAACACCATGCCCCCAGTTTTAACAGACCTAATGCAAAAAAAAAAAAAAGTAGTCTGCAAGCACAAACAAGCCTGAAATAACACCAGCAGTGCGTTTGAAAAAAACACAAGCTGCTGAATCGATGGGAGCTCGTTGTTTTATGTAGTTAAAGACAAGCACGTACAGGTACATCACAAAATGTCAAGGCCACGCCCCCTTTTTGAAGCTAAAGAGCTGAAGATTATTTTCGATGTCAATGTGTCTGGCTTATTATTCTGACGTGTCTGTATGCATTTATTCCTTCTTTTACCAATCACTGGTTTTATAGACATGTCTGGTGATTGTTTTACGACCTTGTCTGCACCTGAGTGTTGCAATACTTCAATAAAAATGAAGGTTAATTGCCGTCATGTCTCTTTAGTCTTGACCCATCCAAGTGGATCAATGACACATCACATTGGCTAGATATTACTTATCCAGACATGTCTACATATTTGATTGAATCACCAGGTGTGGTTAGGCCAAGTGTTGCCTGGAAATAATCAACCTGGTGATAGCCTGCTAGTCTGGCTTAGCTATCAAGTATCTTTTTTAGCATGTGGCAGGGGAATGAATCAGAGATCAGCCTTTTGAGATGTATGGCCAGTTCAGCCAACTACACAGAAACTTTTCGGCTTAAGTTATTGATTTAAACCAGTTTGTTTAAAGTAGAAATTTGGAGACATGTTTCAGCTTCCTCTGTGTACTAGGAGGGTAAATACAATACAATATTTGCTGAGATTACAAAGTCTGCCATGACAGAATCTTGATTTGATGTGATTCAGGGGCCTGCAATCAATATGAGATGATATCATACTCCCATCTTACACAGCCGGTCACAAAAAGCTGCTACCCTTTTATGTTTTACCATTGGCCATAAAAGACACAAACAACACGTAAATTATGGTAGATAATTGTATCGGCTTAGGTGCAGTAAAGTTTAGTTCCCATTTTCTTTTTAATAAAAGTTGAAGGCAGATTTCTCTCAACAGCCGTAAAACATGGATTAACAACAAGATCATTTTAAAAAGTACAATACTTCGGCTCAGTAAGTACATAGACAAAACTATTGTTTTTTGCTAATCACTCATTATTAGCTTTTGCATGTTTACAGTGCATAAATTAGCCCAGGGGCTAGAGGACTTTTCCTCTACTCATAGCTTAACAAACTGCATGTATGGTTTAAGGCGCTGCATCTCCTGACAAAACAGCACAATTTCAACCTGCATACACTTATTTTCAGCCAAACATTGTTTGAACAGAGCAGCTAACGTTACTGTAGTAAGACGTTAGCGGAGTGACATGCTGGCCAGGCTGGTACGTCCTGTTTTATCCCATAACAGCATTGTTTACATACAACATGTGCTTTGTCTGTTGACCCATAAAAAAAGTAAATAATAAGTAAACAATGTTATCCTCATGGCTGCTTGTTATCTGCCTGCTGCTGTTTGACAGTGACAGAATTTCAAAATAAAGGCGTCACCTAAAGATGATGGTATGGATCGATGTTTTCACTTTCACTGATGATATTGGATATTTGACCACTGAATCGATATATTAATTCAGATCTATGGATCATTGTACAGTGTTGCTGTTGATGCACAAGGCTTGATTGCTTTCCTGAAGAAGAAGACGTGGTGATAAGGGTCTACTCTGGGTGGCTTCTTGCCGGTCTGATGTATAAAATGCTGCCCAGAGAGTCCAGTTTAAGTAACACACAGACTCAAAAACATGCAGTGCTTTCTAACACTATGACACAGGATATAACAACACTGAAAACAGGCATGGTGACAGTTTTATTCTGCATCACTGGTTGTGGCAGATTCAACTTTTTCTGCATTGTTTTCCCCCAGAGCCCTCTGTTTCAGCACCACCACTCATTTGTTGAATTCTGATTTGGGAAACATTTTCAGTCGCCAGCTATGTTTTTCAAATATCATCCTGATAAATTTCAGGTTGTGACATTGTTACAAAAAAAAACATCTTCTATGTCTGACAATTTTGAAATATATTCAGTGTAGACCAAAAATCTTCCTCATTAGGTGGAAGTAAAAATCCAGACTCTGATGTCTCTGAAATGTGACAATAACGTACAAATATATCAGTGAGGTCTTGGTTTAAATGTTCAGGCCATTGTCATGCTGTCACCTCCCATCCATCTGCTCACCCATGCATGCATCTGTCTTTCCACTGGCTGTGTGATGGTGGGAGTCAGACCACATTACCGTCTCTCCCCAGCCGGCTTGTCACGGCTCGACTCTCAGTGTAGCAGCACCACCAGGCACTTACACTGCAGCCGCAGAGCTGGATCACTGGGGTTAGGCTATTTCTGGAAGCATCACTGGTCCTGTTGGCTCCAGAGGTGTGTGTGTGTGTATGGTCATGTGTGTGTTTGTGGTGAGGGGAGCTGCCATTACTGTAAACCCACTGACTTTGTTGCACGTAATATGTCTGCATTTATATGTCTGTGGTATGTTCCCATCTAACAGTGTAACCTGCATATAAACCAAACAATAACAACAATTTTATACTATATAACTGTTCACACACAGAGGGTAACATTATTTAAAACTCAAATTTAGTTTTTGTCAGTCAGTATGTATAGAAATGTCTTGTCAGTTACATTTATGAGGTATTGTTGTTGGAAAAACAGAAAGAAGAACTTTTTTTTAATGAAACATTCATATTTAATGTGTGTGTTTAAGCATGTGAATTATTTGAATGATACTTAAAGGTGGCTCTGGTACCTTCTTGTTGACCCCTGTCGCCCACATGAGGCCAGGTTGTATTCATGATGTTCACCCGCCTGACAGTTTCACAGTAAGAGTGTGTTTTGTGTGTAGTTTGTGTGCCCTTATTCTGTCAGGTATTCTTAGAGATGATATCTTATTTTATAGCCAGCTTCCACCCCTGCTGGCCTCATATGTGTTTGTCTTTCTATTTTTTCCCGTGTAAATTACAAATTGTCTCTCTTGACACGAGCAGAATGATCCATTACATGTTTCTCCTACATTGAGAAAGGTGGCTGTATTTTACTGAGCCCCATAAAACCCAGTGAGCTGTGTTATTCCCTAGCTTGGTATGTTTTTTTTTTTTTTTTTTTTTAGAGTTACTTAAGGTTGCATAGCAACACATTTGCTCACCAACTTGCATTTCCACCCCTAAAGGCCCCTTTAGTGAATGTAGACTGGGAGGCAGCTTTGATTTCTGCTATTACTGATGCACTACATGTAGTCATACTGCTTTTTGCCTACGTTGCCATGTTGCATGTTACTGCACATAGAAGTGAGTGATACTGATAGTTCTGCAGCCTTGCTACCATTTTCCCATAGCCTCAATATCAACATGTAACTAGATGTAGTTACAAAGCAATGCGCCTCCATAGACTGTATAGAAAAAATGGATGTAGCCACTGTGACGTCACCTGTTGGTTTGTGACTCCTGATTTGAAGCCTTGAGTTTGACATTTTAGACGCGGCTGTCTTGGTTTTTTGAAGCTAAAAGTGACATAATTGGATGAGATGGTGTAGCTGTGGAAAAACGAGGGCTGGGTCTGACTCATAGACTGTGGTAACGCTTAGCAGACAGCATGTCACTAAAAGCAACCACGCCCTTAATAATGCATAACATAAGCCTTAATGTCTGAATGTCAAAATTAGCTTTTGTACCAGGCTGTAAACATGTTTATTTCTGCTGTTAAGTTGAGCATTTTAAATGGGGGTCTATGGGGATTGACTGTCTTCTTGACTCCGTATCAGAGAACTGCAGCTGTTTTTAGCACGTCCACACTGGCTTAATTTTGCTGCTTCTACCCCACCCAGAATTTATCTATTTAATGTGAAACACATCCTGTGGACTTTACAGGTGGTTGGAAAAATACTGTAGTTTGCCTCTTCACAGAAACACTAAAACTGTGGTCAGCTTGGATTTATAGCAGATACAGTATTACATATCACAGATTATGAGTTTCTGTGTTATATTTGACTGATAAGTGACAAAAAATTGCAGCACAGAAAAGTCAAAGATATGTTAAAGTAGTTTAGAGCAGTGGTTTCTAATTGGTTCAGCCACAGGGTCCAGATTTGTCCTTGGTCGTTAGCTCAAGGTCCACACAGTTAAATTTATTCAGTGTCATACTTGCGATTGGCCATGTCATCGAGCTTGTTTCCTGTCTGTTATTTGTTCATTCTACAGCAGGCCCTTCAAAATAAAAGCTCTGAACTGGAAATTTCTTATCATTATCATTTTTGTAAAAACTTTATAATATCCTTCTTTCTACCTTTTTTTTTTTTACCTTGTTAAAGGTTTTTTGGAGTTTTTTCTTATCCGCCGTGAGGGTCCAAAGGACAGAAGGATGTTGTATGCTGTAAAACCCTCTGAGGAAAATTGTGATTTGCAATATTAGGCTTTATAAATGAAATTGAAACTGATATTGAAACTGAAGTCCTCATTTGTCTAAAAAAAAAAAAACAGTACTTGTCAGGCTTTACTATGAATTTGATTTTCGCACGTACATTTACATTTAACCACATGTATAAGGTTTCAAAACATCTGTAAAAACTCACCCAGCATATTCCATCATTTTTCTGTCTATCCATATTCTCAGTATGTTAAAGTCCCGTTTTCACTAAAAATGGCTATCGTAAATTGCTTCTTTCTCAGTCATCTTTCAAAACTCCCTCAGTCTTATGAGCATTTTGAATTATTTTTGTAAAGCCAAAATCTTAAATTTACCAAAATACATTTATTCTAAAGCTTGATGACCTCGTGCCGAACAGGATTACTGAGTTAGCCAGGTAACCTTTAGAAACAGCATGCAACAACTTCTCTGAACATTTGTTAATGAATAATGTAATCAATACTAAATTAAGGTCAAAGGGGGTTTAAATACAGCTGAAGACGCAATGGTAAAATGAAAATTAAAAATCATACGTTTCCTTTTATGGCCCAAACGTTATTGTAGTTTCAGTTAACTGTGCAAAAAATGGCAAAACTTTATTAACTGCTTGAATCAGTATGCAGATATGAATACAGTTTACTACTCCCAACACAAGATTTAACTCATCACTTAGGCATGAAAATGGTTCATCGCCATATCTTGATGCAGAGTTATGTATAAAGGCAATAAACGATTACATTAAGCCCTTTATGACCTCATAAAGTGCAGTAAAATTATGTCTATGATGAGTGGGACGCAGAAACATGTCTTGAGGGTTGTAGCTGTAACAAAAATGAGATGCTTGTGTGAAATGAAAGTGCTCATTATTTGAAGGGCACTGTGAAAATGATCTGGTATCAGCACGCTGAACACTAAGAATCTATTTATAACGAGCATTGGAGACAAAAATTTGAGCTTCATCTGCCTGAGGAATTCAACATCCGGCTTGAGTAAATCGCTGAATAATTGGACAAGCTCTGTGCTTTAAAAAAAAAATCCTCTACATGAATGTCTATGCTACATATAACCTCACTGCAACAGCTCTCAGTGACTCCGAAATAGCTCTGTGTACTGATGCAGGGAAACAGATGTGCTATTGAAGTGTGTGCGGAGGACGAGTGTTTGTGAAGCCATACAATATTAATGAATACAACATTTCCAGGCTGATAAACAACCCAGATTCATTAGCCCCGAGAGAAGTTTATTACCCGCTAGCGAGAACTGCCTTTGTCTTCTTCCTTTGTGATACATTTAGACTCTGATAGGTGAGTCATACAGATATAATTCTCAGTAAGAAATGTTCTGTATGTCTGTGGGAGCACAGGGGAAAACTTCTTTTTTGTTTGAAGAGTTTCAGCAGTTTCTTTTTTGGCACCGCTGTCTTGGAGCAGATGGCTGTTGCCTGAAGTCAAGACTTAAGTGACACCACTAGAATTAATGCTAAGTTGGGACACTTCCTATGTGCAAGTGAAACAGTATAGATGTAGAAGATGGTGGAAGATGGTGCATCATGAGTGCACAGATGGCAGCCACCTAGAATTTCCCCTCCCAGCCAAAGGCCTTTCAGGTTCCAGCCCACTGCCACGCAGCTACTTACCAGCCAACTCTCAGCCACTGGTTTCCTGACAGGGCATGTCTAGATTCCACTGTAAACACACACAATCTTATTCCAGCCAAGGACCAGGCAAGGTCCCAGCAGGAATACTCCATGGATCTGCCTGGGTCCCATCAGGAAGGAACAGGAATTTCTAGGTGTCTGCATCTGTATCTGCAATCTTGGTTGTGTGAATGGTTGTCATGTATTCATACAAACTCTAAATTGTAATGTGCAGAATTTAACAAAATTTAAATTTAGATTGAGATGTATTTGGCTCACATAGCCAGGCTTATCTTGCCCTGTGGCAGCCCTAAAGTCTGGCTAAACCCATAAAAAATTGCACTAAGAGAAGAAACCCTCTGTTTGTTTGTATTTCTTTAAACCAACCACCAACTCCTTGGATGGCTCTAAGCCCAGGATGTAGCAACAGTGCACTTGCAAAATAGTGTCAAGAGGGAACTTGTTTTGGTGGAACATTTGCATGTGGGGAGGCGAGCAAACGCTTTATAAAAGATTAAAAGACGCTTTAGTGTGTAGGTTGCTACCTCAAAAATTGTTGTCGTTTCACACATAGGGCTGAAATGAAATGTGGAGATGGGTCTGGCTGTGTGAAACTAGTTTCAGACTGTGAGGGGGTTTTGGAAAAGGTAAGAGGCGTCTTGCGTGTAACCATGAGAAATAGCTGGTCTACATTCTCTGTGCTAGACCAAAATGCCCTTAATGATCAGCTGTAAAACTTCAATTTATGAAAATTATAGTTACCTCCTGGGTGTTTTAACATGCAGACAAACTAATCTTATTTGTGAGGATTTGCTGATGTGCTTTATCACAGCGAAACACCAGAATTACCACTAATTAGGTCTGAAATTTAATTTAAACAGTAAAAAAATGTACATTTAGAAATGAAGCTGCAGCTACTCTGTTTTCTTATTCACAACAAAGTCCATGCAAAGACCAAAATTTAAAGTTATGTCGGTCCTTCTCTTATGCTTTCTGAGTTCTCTACCCCATCTGTGGTTCTCAGCCCAGATGGGGTAGAGCACATTGGTTCCAGCTGAAGACATAAATATTTACAACGCACCACAGATCTATAGTTTCATCATCTAAAAAAAGCCAAATCATTTCTGAAAACAGCTGGGCACTGTAGTTTTTAGCAGACTTTAATCAAAGAGGAGTAAATGGTGCATTTGTTTGGGACTACTTTCAGCTCCGGACTACTAAACATTTGTTGCAGTACTGAATATTTATGGCATGAGATTGACCTGAAATAAACTGCTGTGTCCTTGTTCATCACAATCATCACTGATGTCTTTTTAATAGTTTCTGGACAACAATGGTCTCTGGCTCAGAGAAATAAGATAAATCGTTGGTTGGTTGTTCACAGGAATAAAGGTTAAGTAGGCAGTAATTTAAGATATTTTTTGTAAAAGTTTGTCGCTGTAGCTTAAAAAATGGGAATGAGAAAAATATAAAACACCAACAGCCCTATCTTTTAAAGGCCAATACATGTAATTGCCAGCTGAGGTGCCTGAAGCGACTGTTCATTAAAGTGAAAAGTTCAAATATACACAAAAATGGGACAGCAAACATCAGGAAGAAAACCTTGCCAAGGTACAGTGAGAGTAAAGGAAAAGTGTCTTTAGTTTCTTATATGTCAAATGAGACACTCAAAGTGAATCACTTATAGTGGTTTCATAGAATTAAATGGCCAAGATAGTTTTTTATGTTTAATGCATTGTGGCTTATATACTGTCTGGTAAAGCTGGCTGAGAGATGCAGTGACAGGACTCATTGCCTCAGCTAATATACATCTGCATCCACACTGTAACCTGTGAGTAAGTGATACCATGTAATAGAGATGTCCCAAACTGATCTCAGAGGTCGGTCTCAGGGTCAGTCAGGGCATTTTTCAACTGATCAGGATCGGCTACACTGAGCTGTATAGAGCTCGATCTGATCCTTTGTTTTAAGGCAGCTGTCAAGAAGATTTTATGCATGACAATGCAATATCAACGAGTGCAGCAATCAAACTGTCTCACTGCAAACTGTCCACATCATAAACAGGAGCAAAATGCAGTATGAGGCTGTTTATGTTATTTACCTAAGTTATGTGCACCCGATTCATTTCAGCTCAGTGTGAGAGAGTATCGTGCGTTTTGCCTGTCATCTATGGTGAGGGTGTTTCACCGCAGACAATCACGACACCACTACAAGTGCAACAAAAGCCCCACAAACAACAGCCAATAAGAGTAATTTATTAATGTATCCTAGCAAAAGATGTTCAGAAGACGTAAATTAACACTCCACAGAATACAATTCATTGAGGTAACTCAGGCAAAAGCTTCACTGAAGCATCAAATATTGAAGGAGATTCTCTGAAAGTGTTGAGAAATCCCTCAAGACAGCGACTTTTCTTTTTTCAATATATATTGTCAGGCATATACACCAATGACAGATGTGAATAATACTGACCATCTAGTTACAGTGCAATGTTCTGCTGGGAGATCTTTGGTCTTGGCATTCATGTGGATGCCACTTGAAGCATAAAGCATGCCTCACCACAAAAACTACAGGAATGGCATGAGAACGTGACAGAGTGTAAGGCATCAACCTGGCCTCCAAAGTCCCCAGATCCCAGTCTGATCGAGCATCTGTGGGATGTGCCAGTACCCCACCTCACAACTGACAGATCTCAAAGGATCCACTGCCAGTGCCCTGGTACCAGACTCCACAGGACACCCCCAGAGGTCCTGTGTCTATACCTTGACATGTCAGAGCAGAATCTGATCCAAAATGGCCCCACAGTGGATCAGGGGTACCTCTGGGGTACCAATGCATCCCATGTATGCTTGATTAGATTGGGTTCTGTGGAATTTGGAGGCCAGGTCGATGCAGTGAGATCTTTGTCACGTTCTTCGGACCATTCCTGAACAGCTTTTGCAGTGTGGCGTGGTGCATTGTTCTGCTTGGGGGGCCACTGTCATCAAGAAGCGCCGTGGCCATGAGAGGGGTGTACTAGGTCTACAACAATGTTTGGGTGGGTGCTACGGGTCAAGTGGTATCCGCATGATGCCAGGACCCAAGGTTTCCCTGCAGAACATTGTATTGTAACAAGATGATCAATGTTATTCACTTCACCTGCCAGTGGTTTTAATGTTTTGGCTGATTGGTGTGCATTGGATGGATTTTAGTAACATCCAGTGTGCACTGTGCCACTGCATTATCTAGGAAAATAAAAGTTTTGGATCAGGGCTCAGTATCAGCAGATACTCAGTATAAAATGGCTTGGATCATGGGCAAAGAACTTCCCTAATATATTTTGTGTGAAGTAATCTGATCAACCTCTTTACAACAGAGGCTCAGTGGTGCTCTGAGTAATGTGGCTGTTGATGATGCGTTTTAATTCTGAGCATCCCTGTTGTCCTCCAGGTGATGTCCCAAGCAGAGGGCCAACAGAAAAACCTAGTCCAGTCCATTGACTCTCTGCCCACCAGAGGCCCCCTCTCCTGTCTGGACCAGGACCTGCTGCTGCTCAAAGCCACGTCGGCCGCCACGCTCAGCTGCCTGGGAGAGTGCCTGAACATCCTCCAACAGACCCAGAGCCACAGCCAGGCACCACCTCAGTCCCAAGCCTCCCAGTGCAACTTCGCCTCCCACGGAGCCCCCTCCGGTGAGTCCGCCCCTGGCCCCGTTCCAGTGCTGCTACTGGAGCCCCCGACCCCTCCATCTCCCCCACCCCTCTTGTCTTTCCAGTCCCCTCCTCCTCCAGAGCCCAGCACCAGCGGCAAGGGCCAGCTGGGGCAGCTGGACTGTGGCTCTTGTCCCTGCCTGATGGGTACCATGAACTTCAATGTTTGTAGTAAATGTTGTTGAATGTTGCATTTGTGTGTCAAATTGTTTTATTTTGTTCCATTTATGTTTTTTTGTCATAGTTCGTAGTTGTTAGTGGTATTCTGTTGTTTTCAATTCATTATTGTGTCTCTTCAATGTCGTCAGTTGCATTGAAATGCCAATACTTCCTTAAAAATGGTTGTGCCAAGTACAAGCATGAATGTGAAGTGTGTATGAACATGATTTTATTGTCAACATTATTTACAGAATCCTTGAAAGCATTTCAGACTGTCTGCCTACATGCATGTCCGAAAAAAATCAGTTTATGTGTGTGAATGAGAAAGATATAATGACTAATACTATGCACTTCTAAATCTCCTCAAAGGATTAAGTCTTTGCCAAAGGAATCCACACTGGTGCCTAAAATGTCAGACCTCTGCCATGTTTAACCCTCTCTGTGCCAGATCACTATGGATCCAATAAAGTTGTTTCAATTTAAACCATTTGCAGCCTGAGGGTGGTTCTATTGGCATAACACCAAGGATAAGGATCAGGGAACAGTTCCAAAAGGTGCAAGGTAGAGCCCAAATACAGGACAAGAATTAACTCTCTTAAAATGATGTGAACATTGTGGACTAATCCTGTTTCCCCAAGTACAGAGGAATATTTATAATCCATTTACAGTCTCCAAGTTGCTGTAAAACAACACCATAGATGTTTTCTCTAGGAACGAGGAGTAGAGCTGATTTAAAGTAATACTCCACTGAAAATTTATTGAGCACCAAACACTCACTGCCTGTAGGCTTGAAAGATGGATCTGAAATGTGTAGCTGGCTTCTTTGGTGTAAGATGGCAGATGTAGTCAGTTTGGATTCACAGCAGTTACAATGGATCCCATAAGTCAAGGCAAACAATGTGTCGTTTGCCCCTAGGAATTTTCCAAACACGTGCAGCATAATCCACTTCTCTGCTGTTGACAAAACAATTTCACCTCAAGGCCCTATTAGAAGACCTTGCTTACCTGTCATGGAAATGTATATGGTTATGTAGATATTCAGAATGGACTTGATGGTACTAAATGGCTAATAAAGCACTGAATGTGCTACTTTTTTATTGCCAATATGAGGATTGTTTGAAATATACTGAAGGAGTGGATTTACTTGGATATTCTGCCTACAGATAGTTTGTAGAGTATTTGTGACATTTTAACAACTTATTTGTTGACAATCAAATTTCAACTGTTTAGCTTTGTTTGTATTTATCTATACAGTATATATGACCATGCGCCTATCTGTAGGCGAGTTATCCAAGTAAGGTGTTATAGTGGATTGTGCTGTAGAAGTTGTTTGGAAGTTTCTGTGGATGTTTTTGACGCCATTCCCCAAGGTAAAAGGTTTACTCTGCAGGGATTTTAGGTTACTTTTTATAAATAGTATTCCCCAGTATCGCTGTGTCTGCAATTTTTGTAGCTTTGTCTTGGATCTGTACAGTCTGGCACCTGGTTGCTACATTTTTATTAAGTTCTGACCTCACCTGTGTGCTCTGCCCAGGAACGTCCCCAGAACATACAGGCAGAGGGCAAAATCTCTGCACATAAATACACCACCACACACTTCTAGTGGGTCATACTGTAGGAGATGATTACTTCTGTGTGAGGCTATACCTTGTGTTTGAGGAAACAACCTGCTTAGTATACCTTTTACAACCAGGAGAATTAAATCACAGATACAAGTGACTAAAATGAGTTTCCTTTACAGGGTGTCTGGGTTCAACCTAAACATGCGTTTAGACAGAAAGCGAGCTGAGTTTGACAGCTGGACCTTTCTTGCAGACTGTGTTTTTCACCCCCAAACAGCTGATGTGCCAACTGTACAGATGTTAGCTGTTAGCCTGATAGGAACAAGCTTCTCTTGTGTGTGGTGCAGCTCTGCATCTGAGGGATCTCAGAACTTAAAAGGAACTCCAGTTCTTTCTGGCATCTCCTGAAATGTCTCTAAATAAAAAAGTCCTTGGAATAAGCGCGAATGCACCATTTTCTCAGTTTGCGGTGCCCCATGCTAATTCACATCACTTTCTGTCTGAACACAGTTTAAAGACCAAAGATTAGGGATGAGTTGAAACTTGCAACTACCTGCAACGCGCCATTCTGCAACATTCTGAAAACCTGCCAGTTTGCACCAATAAGACTGGACAACGACTTCATGTACTTCGCTCTAACTTCCAGCTGTTCAGGTAGCCTACAATTAACGACCAGCAGTGGACAGCCACCGTACCACACCGACACAAATTGTGGATGGAGGAGCTTTTACTTTGGGGGACGTTAATGAGATGGACTTTGGCTTGGCTGCCACTTGTCATAGCAAGTGAACACACAGTCTGCCATCACGCTGTCTGCACTACCGCTCTTTTCTTGTTGAAGGCAGGTGGTTTGGGCATCCGATTTTGAATGCTTTCCAGTGCATCTCTGTGGAGGTATTCAAGTCATGTCCAACAGAGAGGAGAATCCAGGGCAGACCCAAGATATGCTGAAGGGAAGAGATATCCAATCTAGCTTGGCTCCTTGGAATCCCCCAGAAAGACCCAGGAAGGACAAGGGAGAACGATGTACAGGCTGCCTTGCTTAACCTGCTGCCAACGAGTCCTGAACCGGGATAAGCAGTGGAGAGTGGATGGATACTTACGGCACATGTTTTTGTTGTGACTTTTTGTTGGAATCTATTGTAACTGCTGTGAATCTAAACTGGCAACAGCTTCCATCTTTTAAGCCCTACAGGTGCATGTTTTTGGTTAAGTATTTGAGCCAAGAAGTTGTGGTCCATCTTCATCTATGACTTTGGGAAGGTCTTTTTGGGGTCTGGGTTTGGGTGGGTGCCGGATCCTAGCATATCTGCCGGTCCTCACAGTTTGTTGGTCTTCTCTTTGCGCCAACAGTCACGCTGCCCTGTACCTGCTCGTCAGATAGGGGGTGGTGTGGAGTGGGACCACCGGGCCGCAAGTACAAACCTCTTTCCTTCCGCTGCCTGGCTGACAAATCCTGTGGGGGTCCAGCTGCTCCCCGCTTCCGGCATGTACCCCCCACACCTCAGTGAGGAGTTTTTTGTTAGGAACCTCGGTTTTTCCGAGTGATGGGTAGTGTGGCTCACCGGCATGGGCAACATCCAGATTTGATGCAGCTGATAAAGGGAGTGGCTGGCTGGTCGGTTGGTTGGTTGAATGGTTACGCCCACACGGGAAAGCTTTGCCACTGCATGGGCAAGAAAGCTATTTGGTAGGGAGCCGAGCATGAGGTTGGACTGAGTTTGGCTGGCACGTTGGTCCCTCCAGGCTCCTATTACTACAAAACCAGAGCAGCTTGTCTGAGTCAGCTCTAGCAATCGCAAAGACAGTCAAGGAAGTTGAAGGAGTTGAAGTCTTTGTAAACTCCCACCAAAAACCTGCCAGTCACAAACCAGACAGAATATTATCAGCTGATCACGGAGGATCTCTGCTGCTCCCCTCTGTCACTACCATAAAGAGCTTGAAGCCCAACCCTTTGTCTCTTTCACCCCACACGCAGAACATTTTCCTTTAAGGAAATAAAATCCATAAAGGAAATTAACTTTGCAAACTTGCCACCTTGCAGATTAACATAAAGACGGAAACATTTTTTAATTGTAAATAAAAGGGACAAGATGAACCTGTAGGGTAGGAGCACCACAAAATCTGATGTCACAGCCCAGAAATGGAAGGTAAAGCCATTGGAAACATTTACTGCATGAATGTTTGTCTCTCCACTGTTTGATCTGCGACAGCCTTTTGATTCACCTGCATGCCTTTTATCCAATGGCCCAGACATCCCCCCTGCTCACTGAGTGTTTCTACTTCTGGTGCTTCATTGTGACATCTCAGAGAAACTATCTGTCATAAATTGTGTTTGCAAATCAGCTACTTGTAAAAACTATTTCCAGATGTATTTCCTCCTAAAACTATCTTGAAATGACCTCTCAGGATCCCATTAACCTCCAAATGTCTCAAGAATAACCTTTTCAAAGAATTCAATTTTCACTGTATTTACAACTCACTCACACTTCACTCGCCTTCGGGCAGAGCCACCCCTGCTCATGTCTCCATCGTGTATCGTTGGAGGAGGTTCACTAACACTTTTCAGGTTCCTGTCAGTCAAACTGTCAGTTGACCGAAGCAGAGACCCGGCCTGAGGGCTGTTTCAGCTCATTTTGTCAAGACAGACTCGCCTCAGGCTCTCCAGCATGTCGACCTGTGTCAGCACAGCTTGCCTCTCACTAATGGATATCAAAGAACGGCCTCTTGGTGCATTAGACTTTTAACTCAGTTTGAGCGTGGGGGCTCGAGAGGAGAAGGGTCTGTGGTACCGCTCCATTAACAGTACTTTGAAATGTGATCTACTACTGTGATGTATATTAGAAGCTTTTAAAAGAGGAAACTTGCAGCTTAGTGTTTTCATGTGAGTGACAGTTGATCACATTATCTTTAGATGAGTTTCGAGTCTGTTCATACAGGAGATGGTATCAGGTCAGTGCCATAGCTCTACATTAAATACAAATGTAGTGAAGCACATTGTTAGCAGGCTGTCAGAGGCGTTGACTAAATTTGAGGTCTGTTTTTGAGGCTGTAGTGTTGTTAAGCAGATATCCAGTAAGGAGCATTTTAATAGTCAGTGTTGTAACCATTGGTTCCTCTTGGGTAATGTGTTTGGCATGAGTTAAAAGAATTTCATCCTTAAAACACTGCATAATTTTCTATTGTATTGACCAGTAATTCAAACTGAGGCTACTTTAGAAGCAGCGATTGCTAGATCTGGGGCTGTATGATTAAAATTTTTATGATAGTATTGAAAAAATATTTCTCCACATAAAATCTTTGTGTGATGTTATGGCAAATGTGTGCCAAATCAGAAGTACAAAAATCAAATTGGTGTTCAGAGGCACTGATTTAGACAGCAGAATTTTGAAAATGTATATATTATGTTCATGTCCTAATGAATCAAAATAACTTTGGTTATCCATTTTTCCTCCAGTGCCAGCATTAGGTCAAAATTTCAATTTGTCCAAAACTTACCCGCAGAACTATTGAAATTCCCATCAGCCTCAGCTAGACTTCGCTTTAGCATAGCAAATGTTTGCATTCTAACATGGCAAACTGTAATTGCCGTTGCAATTTTAAACACATGGTTGATGTGAAATGGTTGCAGTTGCACCAAAATTCTGTGGTTTGGTTTAGAAAAAAAAAAAAAAAAACTGGTCTGGCTCAAAATAAGTATGTTCATTAGCTAAGCTCTTAACATGTCATATGTCATGTAACAAATGTCACACAACATACGCTAAAGTACATCATGTGGCAAACGCTTACCATGACAGACTAAGTTGTTAAAGTATTAATAACTTTTGGTTTCACATGAATGAACAACACAAACACCAGTTTCCTGGATGAAAGTCCTGTGCTTGTTTTATGAATCTACTTCCTCTTAAGTGAACTTCGTTGCTCTCTATATTAAAGCTTCCAGGAAGTGCGCTAGGCTTTGAAGCCAGTTTTCATAGTGGTAGCATAAACACATCTGTCACATGATGCCCTGCAGCCCTAAAATACTTTTTCCCATAGACTTACATGGCAAAAGAGACATCTGGATAATTTTTTTTGAGCATCAGGAGCCCCATGAAATGACTACTGGATTTGATCAATATGGTCCAGTAACATTCGGAAAGTCTAGCGGAGCTGCACAATTGAATCATTTTATCCCCATTCACGTTAACGGAGCGCTAAAGCAAAAGTAGCTGGCTCAGTTGGTGGAAGTCTCTTGTGCGCCTGCTCCATGGGCCACACAATGCAGAAGCAGTGCAGATCATCAGGGTAATTCTGTAAGTGGCAGTTGACCTTTTTAGGTATGAATGGGGCCCTGCCTCCAACGCAGTATCCAGGTCTCATTATACATCAATGTTTACATTCGCTTGACTTTCTCTGTTACGCTTGTAATAATTACTACAGCCACTAGAGGTCGCTGCTCATCAAAAAATGTAACTATGGGTCTATTTTTGCTTGTAAAAATGACCTTTGTGGTCATGCTTAACATAGCATGTTAGCGTTGTCATTTTGAGCATGTTAGCATGCTGACGTTAGCATATATCACTAAGAGTAACAGTTGTTAAAGTTACCCCCCACAACACCAACTGAAAGACATTTGTAGGGATTTTGCTTAACAGTGCAAACTATGGCCTCAAAACAGTTGAGTCATCACCTCTGACAGTCAGTTCCCTGTAGATGAAGACAGTACAGGCTGAGTACTCTCACATTATGTATTGATTTTTAAATGCTTATAGAATAACTGCCATTAAATAGTATCAAGTCTCACTTACAGCAAGAGACAGACTGCACATTTCTGCAGAATGTTTTATTGTCTGTGGCTCAGAGTCAAAATGAATCATCATTTCTGTATGTATGACCTTAGCTGAGTCAATATGGCAGGCCAGGGATATAACAATGAACAAATATTAAATTTTGACAGACACACACAGGCACACACACAATATCCTGACGTCTAGTCTCTGTCAGTAACACAGCCTCAGCTCAGTATGAGAACCTTTATATTGAAGGAGATGTAGAGTGTGATATGAGCTGTCTCCCTGGCCCCCTTTATATTCTTACTATCAATTTCCTCCGACCTGAAATCAAGCATCAATACACACAAATCAACAGTACAAATCAACAGTAGTAAACCCCAGTGTGTCTCCTCCTCACTATTGTTAACTAACCTTGTCGTGTTTCAGATGGTGTTCCTGTGTGGACTGTACCAAAGTCGCCCTCAGGGGAGCAGTTGAAGAACGGAGGTCTGACTCCTCTGCGATCAGCCGAGCCCTCTCCGGCCCTCAGGAAAAGGAGTCTATCCCATGGTGCTGAGGTGAGAAACATTCTCATGTTGTCAAATGTCACCTCGCTCTTTCGTCTTGCTCATCCCTCTGTTCCTCTGTTGTCTTCATCTGTCAGAGCTTATAGTGTCTCAGATGTGGGACCAGAGCACTGTGGGGCTGCAGAATTAATCTGGGAGATATTAAAACTGAAATGTTGTCCTCTGTGATTTCTGACTGGGAGAGTTTTCTGACAGGTTACTGTTCAGAAAGTTGTCAAGGCAGGCGTTTGTTGGATGGTTGTAAAGAAAATGATTTACTCTTTGGCTGTCAGTTTTGTCCAAGATGTCAAGTGCACACAGCAAGGCATAAGCGTGGGACGTGGAGGTTATGTTTGCAATATTTTGCCTTTATTGAATAGTGGCTGTGTAGTTATAGACCGGAAACATGGGGAGAGAAAACAAGTATGACATGCAGCAAAGGTCACCATCTGTCATGTTACTTATTCATGTCAAAAAATCACATGAAGAAGAATTTTTAAAATATATGCGTTCATTGGAATGGACAGAGGATCTTAGTGTCATTGGAGGATGAAAATGGAAAATACTGTTTGAACACTAAATACTGCTCTGATCTGATTTTCTGATGATGCAATCAGCATATAATGCACCCTACTGATTATGCTCACAGAATATTCATCTCAGGAGGCTTTAAACATGTTGTTTACTGGAGATACTTAAGAAATGGAGGATATTTTGAGTACTGATGAAAAAATCTACAGATTCAGGCAAACAAAATGCTTCACGTCTGAAACGCACCCAGTGTAGTATGGCGCTGTGCAGTGAATGGAACAAAGCCAGGTCACGGGCGGACCGCAGAGACTTCGCTTGGTGGTACTGTCCCTCCTGATTGACTTGAGGTCAAGGTGGTGGTGAACAAAAACAGTTGGTGCTTCTCAAAGTCTAGGAAGGATGCTTAAATGGCTGAATATCAAGGTGGTTATGTCATCCAATTCCACCAAAGGACAGTTCTTACGTCAAGGATCCTTCAAATTCTACTGAGTACCAAGTCCTTTTTTCTGAGAATGTGTGTATCCTCAGCGGGCATGAAGTACCCACGATTCTTTGTGCATGATTTGCCAGAATTGAAGGATGGGGCCTCTTCCGTGACGCACACCTGGGCACTTGTTAGCCTGTGCCAATGTGTGTTCACCAAATGCTGGGAGGCAGTCTTGTCTAGCCTCTGTAGGATCCGACTTGGAAGGACCTGTCCTGCCAAGGAAGCATCCTTGACTTTGAGAAGCACTGGGGGACTAATTCATCTTGTATTGTGCCTAACTTTGCTGAATTGTAACCCATCGGGTCAAAATGAGGCCAAACTTTTCTATGGATGTCAGTTTTTGAGCCATGATGAAGGTCAGAATGTGGCGTGCAACAGACAGTAAGACTCGTTGTTTCTAGCTGAGATGATTTACATCTACAGGCCGGTTAAGAGGAGTGAAGAGTCAGCAGTTATCGAAAACAGTCAGTTAAAAAGATTTTTCAACAATTGTTAATTACCATAACCACAAGAAGTCCTCGACCATACAGTCATAAATGTGTACCCAAAATATTAGGCTGATTGGTCCAGTAGTTTGCGAGATTAGCTGCAGACAGAAAGATACACACACTCAAACACACACACACACACACACACACACACACACACACACACACACACATGATCAAACACAATGAAACTGACTAAAAATGTATGATGACAGATGTTTTCTAAACTCTGAAAGTTGATTTTGTTGCCATACTGAGGTGAATGAAAGGAGACAGGCTACTTTCAAGATAGGAAACAGCATGAAAAATGTGAATGAAATAAACAACTCATTGATTCATAACAGTGGACTCAGAAACAAAGCTGTGTGATGATGTTGAGGAAGTGTTTTTTTGGATTCCTGCCCCACTTTCTTTTTATTTTCTCATGTTTGCCCGTGTTGCCCAGCGAGGGAAGCACTCATCGCTTCTGAAAGTTTAACAGAGCTGCTGTCAAATAAGTGGGTCACAAAGTATAGAGCTGGAACAGAGCCGATCCCAGGAGGAGGCCTCATGAATTCCTGCCTGCTGCAGAAAAGCTGTCTGACTGTCCACTGGACCACCCTGTGTCAGTGACAGGAAGTAGAGGCCAGTGACACTGACCTGAATGTGTGCCAGTCAAGCTGAGAGAAAGTGGCTCGGGTGAAACTAAGTGGCTCAGAGGACTTTGCTCTTTTTGTCCGAAATGGCGATCAGATGTCTTTATAACTTTAGTTAAATTTCTGATTATTTACTTCAAAGGACAACATCCACCCAAAAGGAAAGAATTTCTATTTGTTTTAATCCCCTATGAATGATTTTATTTTTATTTTCAGTCTCTTAAACAAAGAGCAAGTGCACATTTCTAGAATTGCTGGACACTGCACTGAGTCAGTTGTTTTTGTACAAACCCATTAGAGGAAAAGTTTTATCCTCTATGTATACCACAATGCATTGTAAAAACAGCAAACTGCAAATGTAGAGAATCATAATCTGTAGTTGAAGAATATTAGGCAGGCTGAGAGTAAGGTGGTTCCCAAAAGATTCACTGTTACACATGGACGATTATAAAAATAAAGATGATAGTTTTGTAATCAACGGCTTTCAAAGACATGAAGATATTTACTACATGTTTAAAACTCCTCTGCCCTCTCCTTTTTGTATTTCCACAGTAAGTAATTAACTTTATTTATATAACACCTCTCAAGATTAGAACGTCTCAGAGTGTTTCACAAAAGAAATTAGGCAACTAACGTTAAAAAAACAGACATAAATAAAGTCTTAAAATACCATTACATAGCAGCTGGTTATTTTGTAAACAACACTTTGAACAAAGGTGTTGTAAAATATATAATTACAGTAACAGGAAAACAGGATTCACAAAAGTATAGATGTCAAATTAGTTTCATTTTACCTAATGCCAGGAAGAAACAAGTGCTTCTTCGGCCTGGTCTCACTTCCAAGTCATCCAAAAAACGTTGCTTTGTTAGTTGCTCGTGACACACAATGGACACTTTAGAATCTAAGATGCACCAGACTTTCAGCTAACTCCCATGTAAACTCATCTGAGTCATGCAACAGTATTGTGGCTTCTTTCGGAGTACTCCAGGTAGCATTTTTAGGTTTTTCTTAAATGGGATTCAACAGTGGCGGACTACTGGTTTGCTAAGGCTTTGTTGGCACTGCTTGGTCTGATGATTTCTTTACACCTAAACCTAGCATTGCTGCACCACTTCACAGAAAAACAGAAGCATCTTCTGCACCCAATGTCATTTGGTCCACCTCAGCGTCCGTGGTTTAAAGTCCACCACAAATGATGGTTTTGGATCAGTAGGCCTGGTCAAACCAGCAGCTATGGAAAGAAAACTGTTGCATGTCAAGAGCATCACTGATACCTTTGAGTGAGCTCCTTCATCCTTATGTTGAAGGGGGATCAATGGTGATTAGATCTCCAGTAGGTGTTTAGAAAAAAGAATCAGCTTGTACACTTAGGGCCCATCCACACGAAGCCTTGTCAGGGTGAATTCGCCAAAGCTTTTAGCCGGTTCGGCCTTTCATCCATACGAAACCTGCGTTTTCGGAGGTTGAAACTGCGTCTTTTTGAAGCGGGGTTCCAGAGTGCTCAGATCTGAAGATGCCGCCTATGTGTCTTCGTGTGTACAGCCAATGCGCGCCTTTTGGCCGGCAATGATGTCATAGCTCCACCTTTCTAACCTCTGACTTAAACCCGGCAGGAAGCCGTCCCATCATTACAGCAACAACAACAACAACAATGGCGGATTACAGCCTTGTGTTCCTGCTACAGAACCTGTTGAGCCTATTGGGGCTTCTACAGCAAGATCTTCTCCTCCTCCTTCAGCAGCAGACAGCAGTAGACAACCATTTATGCTACACCGCGGAGAGTTCTGCGTCTCCTTCTCCGGTTCAGAGCTGTATGCTCCGGTTTTTAGTGGTGCGCCATCTCCTGGCTGGCATATATACTGCAGCCTTTTTATGCAGTTTCAGTGGCTTGAACTGGCTTCATTTTGATGCCTGCATTCTTGAAGTCAGCTCTGTGTTCACAGAACACTTCTGCAATCCGATCATTTTATTTCAAAAAGACATGTCTTCCTGTGGATATAGCCTTAACTTCCTTTGTGACGAGGGGAGACTGCTGAAGACAAGTAACACCCACAAGTGTTTAAGGTTGCTTTGCGTTCTAGTATGGATGGAGATATTTTATAAAAGGAAGGTTGTGTGGACAGAATGAAGATTAAAAAAAAAGGTTTTTAAAATATGTGTGTACATGCAGACAGGGCATCAATTTGTCAGTTTAACTGCTCCAGTAGCAACTAAAAAAAATCCTGCCAGTTTCAGAAAAGTAACATTTGTTGTTTTATTTGAGCATTGTGTAAACACCAGGGTCATTTATTCTGTAACACCTCTGTCACATTGATCCTCTGTCATCCTATTACTCAAACATGGCAGAATAATGGAATCCTCAGCTGTGAATAACAAGATAAAGATTAACGGGGCAAGTGTCATCTCGGCAGCATTTACCGCCACGCCCGCTCATAATAGCCCTCATGTCAAATGTTAAACTTGTGTGATTACATGTCATAAGTCTCCGTTGTTATAATGGGCTGACAACAGTATAAATCTAACCACAAAACGAGGTACAGGGCAGAGGGGGACATTTTACCCTTCATGTGAGCAGTGAAGCAGCACCCTGCCTAACCGCCACGAGGGACTTCACTGCTCTGGCAGCAGTCTAATCTGGAGGCGCAGAGATGTAATTTGTCATGTTAATGATCATTTTCTATTGACATATGAGTGTAAAATGGGCATTAGGCTTTGCAGTGTCAACCCATTTACAGCTAATTGTCAAGCTGTTCAACATACTTCATGGTGCACAATTAAGAGCAGAGAAGGGAAGGCAGCTCATAATGGTGATTTGGCAGTTTTAAAGACATTTCAGACAGTGTTATGGCAGTTATGATTCAGGGGGCCTGAGCCAACCATCTGCACTGACACTCCCGCCACTGTCAGTATGTTTCTGCCCACTGTCCAAGTTTCTTATTAGGATACTGTAGTAAGTAAAGTAATGAGGAATGCCAAGTCCTGCCTGTCATAAATTAAGATAATAAACACTAGCGACACTATAAAATGACCATCAGGGACTTTCTATGGAGGCTGATAAGGGACATGTTGCAAAATGAGGAAGACCTACTTTTTTACTCTCTCACAAAACCTTTAAATGAGAGACATTTTGCTTGTGTCACACAGGCAGCCACAACAAAAGACTTAAAATTATGAATTAAGCTGTTATCCAGACAAATTTTAATTGACCTGAAAATTAAAGCTGAACATATTTTCTATTAGCAGCGGAAAAAATTACTTTGTGTGATGTTCAAGGTGTTGCTTGTGGTGATTTACCCACAAAGAATAGACCTATATCTATCTTACCTGTCTTCTCCAAGGTACTGGAGAGAGTTGTCTATACTAGACTGAGTGATTTTTTAGAAAAATTTAAAATCCTATCTCCGCAACAGTATGGCTTTAGGAAAGAGAGCTTTTGGAAAAAATTTATGATTGCATTGATAAAGGCGAGTTAGGCATTGGAGTTTTCCTTGATTTGTCAAAGGCTTTTGACACGATTGATATTGATATTCTTTTAAATAAGCTTCAATATTATGGTGTCAGAGGTACTGCTCTCAGTTGGCTTCGTAGCTACTTGTTTGAGAGGAAACAATATGTCTCTATATTCAATCACAAATCTGGATGTAGAACAGTAGAATATGGTGTCCCCCAGGGATCTATCCTTGGACCGCTGCTCTTTATTTTATATATAAATGACTTTATACATTGCTCTAACATTCTACACAAAGTTCTATTTGCAGATGATACCAATTTATTTTTATCACACAAGAACATACAGGATCTGCAAAAGAATCTCAATGATGAATTGATCAACGTTGATACATGGCTAAAATGCAATAAATTGTCGCTAAATATAAACAAGACAAACTTTATAATTTTTCGTTCTAACAGAAATCGAAGTAACCTTGAACTTATCGATATTAAAATAAATGATAGTCCTATTGAGAGAGTGAAGTCCACTAGATTCCTGGGAATTCATATGGACGAGTTCGTAAATTTCAGGGGCCACATTGATGTATTAACTAAGAAACTATCAAAATATGTTGGATTATTTTTTAAGTTGAGGCATTTCTTACCTGGTGAAGCACTTGTAATGTTATATCAGTCGTTATTTGAGCCTCATCTTAATTATTGCACTATTATTTGGAGCAATACATTTCCCAGCCACCTAGGCAAATTGATAACTCTGCAGAAGCAAATTATACGAGCTATGTCTTGGGCTAAATTTGATGCTCCTTCTGACCCACTCTTTTGTCGTTATGGCCTTCTGAAAATTACTGAACTTAATACTTTTCATAATGCTTGTACTATGTTCTGTGTTGTTAATAAGCTCAACGAAAGACTTTGTGATCTTATTCCAATTTCCTTTCCTCTGCATTCATATCAGACTAGGAAGAAGCATTTTATCAAGGGAAAAAAACGGAAACTCAAATGTACCAGCCTCAGTATTGTTTGTAAAGGTCCACAGGTATGGAACAATCTTGATAGAGACTTGCAAATGTCCCCATCTATACTTGTTTTTAAAAATAGACTAAGGAGGTATCTGTTGCTGAAATATTCTCAGTCATGATTCTGATATGGTTATCTATCTTTCTTACATTGTAGCTAAATTCTTCTTGGACTGCTGATGAAGTGACCACTTAGACCTTGGTAGGATTAGGGCTTAGGTTTAGGTTAGCCTTAGGTTAGGGTATCTCTCGTATGGGTGTATATGGTTGATGAGTGTTATGTGTATATGTATGTGTATATATGCGAATATGTAATTTTTTTTTTTTTTTGGGGGGGGGGGGGGGGGGGCGGGGATTATGTTTAATCATACATGTATTTATTTTGTGGCTGGGCCCCTCTTAATAAGCTTTTTAAGCTTCCTAGGGTGTCCCATTTCACATGACTACAAAAAATGAATATGTTGTACATGGTTTTAACTGATGTGAATAAAGTGAAAGTGAAGTGAAGTGAAGAGAATCATCATCTCTCAGTTTAGAGTAGTGCTTTAGTGTCTTTCAGCGCATTGTTGTGGTTTTATGGTGCTCAATAACTGCTTTGGTTCACTCCAAGGGGTTATTTTACTCGTCTGATAAGTGAAGCCAAAGCAGAAGTGTCTTTAACATGCATTCTTTCTAATGACCAGCAGGGGGCGACTCCACTAGTTGCAAAAAGACGTGCATTTGTATAGAAGTTCATAAGAAAATGACCCGACTTCTCTCTTGATTTATTACCTCAACAAACATTTTCTTAATGGAAATGTTGGAGGAGACCAACACAGAGCTAAAAGTCGAGAGAATATTGGACTTATTGGCCAGAAACACAACTCAAATGTAAAGCGATTTATAAATGCTTGCTAACAAATTCACCATATTAACTTTATAAGGTCATATATATGTTGTGTTTTTAGCTTGTTGTGCTGCCCTTAGAAAAAACTCAACTCAAACAAAAATGTATTATATCAAGAGACTCCTCGTGTCTGGTATTAGAATTTAATCTGTATCCAAGACAAAAAATACAGGCTGTCAAAACCAACCGTAGGTTTTTTTCATTCATCTTTGAAACTTTTTTTTTTTTTTACACAATAAAGCCATACAATTACTGTGTAAACAAAATCTGTGGTCTGCCAACAGATTTGACTTCATGTAGAAAGCTGTAATTGTAGTTTTCTGTCCAAAACACACACAGTACCGTATCATTAACTGTCATCACAAAATCGGAAATCTGTGTATGTGTTATTTAAAAAAAAAAGAGGGAAAGCAGACATCCCATTTTGGCACATTTAAATTTAGACTTTTTACTCACCCCGTCACTGCTCTGTTATATTTTGCACTCTCCTTCTGCCTGCTTCTGGGCTCTGCCCTGCAGCTTGAACCAGAGTTCATTAGAGCCTTCAAAGATGTTCTGGCTGGCGTTTGAAGAAGGCCGCCAGAGAGACGGAGGAGATTCAGTGCAGATTGCCAAAGGCACGTTAGTCCAGGTTGACACTTGAAGTTTATTTATCTTTTAATATGATTCAGCATCATCTATCTGATTACTCCCTGTCCAGTCTGAGTGATTGAATGTTTTGTGTTGACGTGAAGGAAATGAGAAGGTTGAGATTTTCCTTGAGTTGATTGTATCAAACCTCTACACATGGGCAGATTATGAGACAACGGGCCCCTGAGCACAGACATGCAAAAGGTCCCACTACATCTCCTACATAGAAGCAAGACACCTCTTTTTGTTGTTGTTTTGTGTCTCTTTGTGGTAGTTTTGCACTTATTTGTTATGGATTTGTCTTTTTGAGGTTGTTTTATGTCTCTTGGGGGTATATTTGTGTCCTTCTTGGTCATTTTGTTTATTTTTGTAGTTGTCTTATGTCTCTGTGTAGTTGTTTTGTGTCTCTTTGTATTTGTGTTGTGTTCTCCTTGAAGTAATCTTGTGTCTCTTTGGGGTATATTTATGGTTTTTTGGTCATGCCGTGTCTCTTTGTAGTCGTTTGGTGTCTCTTTGTAGTTCCTTCGTATCTCTTTGTGGTCATGTTGTGCCTCTTTGTAGTTGCTCTGTGTGTCTTTGTAGTTCATTTGCATGTCTTTGTTGTAATTTTGCATTTCTTTAAACATCGATCTTTTTGCCTCTTTGAGGTATGTTTGCATACTTTTGGTCATTTATTTTCAGTTTTTTGCATCTCTGTAGTCATTTTATGTCTTCATGACGTCATGTTTTGTCTCTGTGGGGTATATTTATGTATTTTTTTTATCGTTAAGTGCATCTTTGTCACTGTTCTGCATCTCTTCATAATCCGTGTGCATTTCTTTGTGGTTGTTTTGCATCTCTTTAAGGTCAGTTTGAGGTATATTTGTGTCTTTTTGTCATGTTTTTGTCTCTTTGTAGCCTTTCTGTGCCTCTTTGTAGTTGCATTTCTTAATTGTAATTTTGCATGTCTTTTAATATGGATTTGTGCCTCTTTGAGGTATATTTGCATCTTTTTGGCCATTTTGTTCCTCTGTGTAGTTTTTTGCATCTCTTTGTAGTCACTTTGTGTCTTCTTGAAGTCATTTTGTGTGTCTTTGTGGTATATTTGTGTCTTTTTTGATTGTTTTGTGCATCTCTGTCGCCATTCTGCATCTCTTTGTAGTACCTATGCATTTCTTTGTAGTTGTTTTGCATCTCTTTAAGGTCATTTTGTGTCTCTTTGAGGTATATTTGTGTCCTTTTTGTCATTTTTGTCTCTTTGTAGCCTTTCTGTGCCTTTTTGTAGTTCCTCTGCATGTCTTTGTTGTCATTTTGCATCTCTTTAAGGTCAATTTGTGTTTCTTTGAAGTTGCAGGTGAAGGCCAGGGGCCCCCTGACACTTTGGGCCCCTGGGCCTGTGGTTGATGTTAAGATAATGAAGGACTGAGATTGTGTGTGTTCTTGGGATGATAATGTATCTAATGTGAATTGATTGGCATGCTTAAGTTAGATCTGATCTGATTTTGTGAATGGGAAACACGGTGCACATAGAGTTAACAGCAAAATACGTACAATAGTACATCAAAAAATGGTATTAGTATGCAGCCCACAATAGACAGAACAGAAAATACTTGCATTAGTAATGGTTCAAATTAAATGTTCTTTTTTAGCTCCAATTTCAAAATGTATTGCTCAGATGTCACCCAACCTTAAATGATGGACAAAATATCCTGTTCCAGTACTGCTCAAGGTCAGTTCCTGATCTAATCTTCAATTTCTAATCTTGGTCGTTTGCCAGTTTCCCTGTAATCTCGTGAGTAGTCTTGAGTGCAGGCAAGAAAATACATTACCCCAGAATAATAAAGGTTTGCTATTTGAATTATGTAGCACCACCGTGGCGTTTGATATTCAGTCCTAGTGCACAGCCAGAGAGAGTGAGCACGGGGCTTCTGCGTGACTGTGGGAAAATGGAGGGAAAATTGCTAGCGCTTGCAGAAATCAGGTCGGTTTATGCATTTGCAACAGCGCCAGTGCACTCCCTTGCCACATATTAGACCTGTCCACTGTAATACTGAGGATAAAAGCTGCTGCTGGAGAACAGGAAGGTAATGACAGTCAGTCAGCTCTTTATTAACACAGAAAGGCAGAAAGGGAGAGGAAATCTTCCTTCCTGTGTGTGCCGGTTCTATTTCTGAGGTTAATCTATTAAAGATAGATTGAAGATAGATTTCATTTTTGCTCTTTGATATTTTTTTCTATAAAAAAGAATATAACAATATAACAAAATAGGACGAGTTGCATCAGACAGTGGTTTTATTTCATTTCTCTTAATCCCTTCCTGCATTTTGAGCTGAAAACTCTCCCTTTCTATCGTTGTGTTTCTTCTTTATTCCAGCAGAGGGCAGCACAGTCCTCTGATGTGCAGCTCCTCTGTATGACTCACTGAGCTGTTTCAGTCTATTGCACTGCCAGAGGGAGAGTCACACATGAACACAAGACTAACTGTAAAAGCAGCAGTTAGCCATGAGGATGATGTCACAGCAAGCGGCATAAGGTTGTCACAACAGAAACAACCTAGTGCAATAGAGACATTACACTGGGCAACATCAACACACATATTACACAGTAGTCATCATACTGATTTGTATATGGAAAATCCAATAAATTATTCATTAATTTTTTAGTAATTTATTTATAGTTTTTATAGTTCATGTAGAGTAAGCATTAAAGTTTGTTATAGATTGCCCCTGACTATTAAAAAAAAAAGAAACCTGACAGAGATGGGTTTGCGTTTGTGAGGGTATATATAGAAATGACTGTTTTTGATGTAACTAGTGTTCTTTTTTAAACACAGGCATATTTCTGAGGTGGTAGTCGAAGGGCTTGTTCTCTCAACGGGCCCTCCACCCCACAGGCCCCACAGCTAACCACAGTGCCTGCATACTCTTTATTTACGCCTCTAGTTACAGTTAACATTACGCCCCAAGATGTAGCTAGCCTCAGTGAAGGAGCTACCAGGCCCACCACCACCTGGGAGAAAGATTATGATAGAGCCTATGCAGCCTCTCTCACTGTGAAAGTCTCTCTCACTGCACATGTCTGTGCTGATATCATAGACTCTGTAAATGAGGCTGATATGAGTAAAGCAAATTTGGGAGGGCCCAGTTACTGGACCTTTTCCGGGGGCCCAGCCATTTCCATGGGCACGCCTGCTTTAACAGTGTCAGTGACATCAGGGTCTAATAATTTTTGTAGTTGGCATTTGTGGTCAACTTGTAATGGAATAATAAACTTATTTGAATTGAGTTAATAATACTTGTTTTGTTTCTAAACCTGCTCACTACAGTCAGCCAAAGTAATAAAAAGCGATTACACGATGGCGCCTTAAGTCTTATTAAGAGGCATAAAGGTCCCGTCAGTGCCGGAGTGAAAACATCAAAGCGCAGCGTGTTCTCAGGTCTGAGCTCAGAGTGGAAAATATCAACTCATGACTCTCTGTAATCCACTCTCTTTATTGAACTCCAGATTTAGATTAGGAAGCTGGAAATGTCATGTGCCTGATGGAAAATACCTTTCCTTCATGACTCTCAATCGTCATGCTTTAAATCAAAACTTCTCATTGGTCTTCAAACACATACAAAGAGGTTATTTACTTGATTAATTGATCAGTTGTTTGGTCCATAGAATGTCAGAAAATAGAGGAAAATGCTTTCTAAAATCCAGCGATATTCAGAGGGCACTGTCTGTGCATTATAGAGAGAGGATATGTTTTGTGGCAGATTAAAAATGCATTCTGGAAGAGTGTATATCCCACTATTACATATGCCACGAATGTAGAAACTTCACCATAGGGCAATATATCGATATTACATTGAAATTGTGATAATTGACTTTATAATTTCTTACATTTTGGGTTTTATAATATCGTGTTGTCTTTTCATAAATGCTGCATTGCAGTAAAGTAAACTTGCCACTCTGGTCTAGATGTTTTTTACTAGACTTTTAGTCTTTATATCAATATTACTGATGATTACTCATCAAATATCACATTGTGTATTTATTTTGGGAAACCAATCACCAATAGTCAACCCTATGTTGTTAGGTCACTACATATATATTTTGTAAATTATCTTCTTATATTTTCTTATATTTTTACTTCTTTTTGCACTATATTTCTTTCTTTCTACACTTGTAAGGAGCGCCTGTAACACAGCAATTTCCCCTTGGATCAATAAAGTATTTCTGATTCTGATTCTGATACAATATCGTCACAATATCAATATTGAGGTATTTGGTCAAAAATACTGTGATATTTTATTTCCTCCATATTGCCCAGCCATATATCTCCATACATACAGCTGACAAGGAAACTTTAAGAAATCTTTCAAATTTAAAGGGACATTGTGTCACATTTTCTGTTGTTTACTGGCCAAAATCGATGTCTGCATTTATATTTGTGTTATCATTGGTGTATGATGACCTCCGCTAATAATTCTAAGCGAAGAATTTTAGATTTGTTTACACATACGGGTCAGCCGGTGGGAAGCGCCATGACGGTCTACCAAACTTGAAACTACAGCCGCCAGCAAGGGACAAATAGCACCAACGCGGAATAAGTACGCGTTTTCCCTGCGAGCCAGCGCAGAGTAGGAATGACCTCAGTGATCGAGATGCCGGAGGAGAAGATCAGCGAGAGAAAATCTGCACTACTGCAGCATAATGCGGGAGCATGCATATGCAGCAGCAGCACAGGAGAGAGTTTCACCATCGCCAAGAAAGCGAAAAAGGGAACTTTAAAGGCAGCGTGACCGGAGCATTCAAAAAAGAGGATTAACATCGGGCTAGCCTTCCCCAGGTGGAAGGAGCCCATGAAGGAGAAAGATTTTAAAAGGGACGCTGAAGTTGCCAGCTTTCTCCTCGACAAGTAAGTCAGCTGGACTGCCTAAATTAGCCTAAAGCTAACTTTTTGTCATTCGGTTTTGTTAGACAGTGTTGTCGAGGCTTTTTGACACATGGCGGCTACCGTTGTTGCAATACGTGTTTGAACAGTGAGGCGCTAGAGTGCACTATTCGTTTGAATGCGATACACGATTTCAAGGTAAGATGGGACTAATTCCTACACAATGTCCTTTTAAAGGTTCCTTGGTAGCTGGCAGTAAACAAGGACCAAAGCCCTTGCCACACGTTGAAGTGGGAGATAATGTCACTGTTTATTCCTCCACTCAGCTGCTTGTAATTACGTTTCAAACAATATGACATGAGTGTGTTGTTAGTAGCAGTTGATGTAACGTTAGCTAGCGTCCAGCCGTTAGCTTCACGCAGGGATAAAAGGCGGACTACAGATGTGTTTTAAGATAAATTCAGTCTCTTTTTCAAACTTGTACTCTTTAGCCCAGGGATACTCAACTTGGTTTACCCTAAAGGACACTTTTGCTGACAGGAGCGAGGGGCCAGTGGCAGCTGCCCGGCACATGGAAGCAGGGGCGTTTCTAGGATTTTAGACCTCTGTTGGGGGGTCCGCACATCCTCCCCTTCCACTTCCACTTCCACTCCTTGTGTATGTATAAAATGTGGTGGCTCATGTTCACCTTCAAAACTTGAAGACAGATGTGTTAGAGTGTCCATAGGGCAAAAAAAAGGGAAATCCTGTTACTTTATAAGATCACCAACGTTTTGGTCATCCGACCTTCATCAAGTGAGGTAGCTTCTGCACCTTATGTATGTATAAAAGATGTCACTGGGCTGCTCAGTTAATTGAAAATATGATCAGAATCATAACATGCCAGCAATATGACTGTACAGTCTGCATTGGCTTTATTTCATATCCTCTCATTCGATGCTGTGCTGATGAAACTGCTCGTTATAATGTATACACGAGGCACTGACACACTTGCCTCATGTTTTGAAGAAGTGGGAGGTCTGTGTTGATTTCTCATTCATAACCATTCAAGTGGTGCATTTTTAAGCCTGTGATTTATTTGCTGCAGTTATGTGTCTTGTGTTACATTTGTGCCACTTGCCACCACTTTTCTTCAAGCATTGTATTTCCTGTTTTTGGCACCTGAGACAGACTTTGCCTCTTCACTACATCTATCCCCTTTCACAGCTTTCATTCACAATCTTCCCTCTGATTCAGCCTGGTTATTGTGCTCTGCTTCAGTATCATTTTAATGTAGCTCTGAGATTTTTTTTGTGATTTTGTAGGTACAGTATTGGTGACTCACTGAAAGCAGAGCAAAACAAAGTTTGGCCCTTATCTTAGATCTGTCACCTTTTCCATCCCACTATTTGCAGGCCTGTTAGTAGTAAATGATATGAACACACACGCATACTTTACATTAAATGACAGGGGTAAAGTAGAAATAACCTGTAGCCTGTAGATAAATACCAAACTGGAAGCCCTAGGAAGCTTTTCAGTATCTTCCTGGAAGTTGACATTAAAAACACACCTGACATTTACGGAGGAAGCTGAGCTCAAAAAATACACACAGTTGTTACTTTAGTTGTGAACCCGCCAATTTATTAAATTATCCCAGTCCTCCGGGCAGGGATTATTTTTTTAATTAAAGGATAAGCACACAGACAGTGTTTGGAACTTTAGTGATTGTTTGATTAAATGTCAAACCATTGGGCAGGGGGGTTTTTAAGTAATTTAAAATGATTGTCTTTGTTACGCACGACTGGCTGGCTGACACATCTAGTCAGCTGCAGTCTTGACAGATAAAATGCCGTGTGGAGAAGAGACAGTCCAGGTGGTACACAAATACTTCATAAGCATTTCAGTATGACAGAAGTGTACAGGAAGTAGTGTGGTCCAATCCATCATGGAAACCCCAAGCCCATGACTGTGATGGTTATATTTTTAATTTCTAAAATTCAGCATTTCAGCCTTAATTAGTTGGTATATATTATCAGAGGCAATAAATTCATTAGCGCTGCTCAATTATGGCAAAAATTATAATCAAAATTACTGATGACGATCACTCATTAACTTTTGAAAACATGCATTTATTGAATTTTTTTTAAGTTACTTTTAACATGGGGTTTTCTCAAACTTTAAATATGTTTAAAACAAATAACAAATAAATGTAAAAAAGAGGGAGAGACCCCACAATGTTAGCAGAAGAGCCATGGACTGTGAGTCTTGAGCAGCATGCATGGTAGTGAATTAATATTTAATATATTTATTACTTTTTTTCCTGTCTGAATGACCTGCTCCTTTTGTTGCATGTCACTTTTTAGAAACAAAGTCACTAAGAAAAATCTGAAAAGTTGCTAAATCCAGTGAGAAAGTTGGCAACACTGAGTGTACTGCTGTAAAGGAAAGGGAAGCGCTGGATTTGTAACACAAGACAACAAAAGGGAATACCTATAAAACATCATGCAGCAAAATATTTTAATATTATATCCAAATTATTTTGTTTTTAAAATCATTGGGAGCCAAAATTGCATTTAAAAATGAAATTTTTTATATTCACTCGGCAGTTCAACTTGGCTTTATGTTACTTATTCTTGCTTGAAACTTCATGTAATATCAATGCTATGGCAAACAGCTGCAACATGCACTGATTAGCCCTTTTTAAACAGAAAGCGCAATATAGGGCTGTGACAAAGTCCTTTCTTGACACCGCCTTTGCATTTTACACGGAATGAAACAACGGCTGCATCATGCCGCTCTAGTTTGTGACATCAGATAGCATGCTGGCATCTTGGAGGAGACATGACGGCTGTGAAATGTGACACAACAGCGTCTGCCTCTAGTGTGACAAATAACAGAAATGTTGGGCAGGGCTTTGTAAACAATAACAATGGCACAACATGGCAATAACAATCATTTACCATCCCTGTTACATGGTGGCTGAGCTCCTGGACCTCATTGTCTCCCCAGTTTGCGGACATTTTTGGCTGCTGTTCTTCTTCATTGAGTTAGCTGCTAACTGGTGCTAGCTGCTTTTTCAATCTCATGTCTGTGGGTTGCACACATAATATGTACTAATTTGAAAATTTGAAAATTTGAAAAAATGACGAGGTGGAACAATGGCGTGACGTTCCTGCCTTGAAGCCAACAACAGAATCCATCAACAGCTATTTTTATAATGAGTTACTTATCAAGCAAAAATGGTGAACATTCACGGGCTCCAGCTGTTCATCTTTTTATCAAGCAGTTCTAGCAGAATAGTGGCCCCATAAGACTTCAGGTCTCAGGGTCAAGTTAAGCATCTAAGCAGGAAAACAGCAGGAAACACATCCAACCAATTAAAATCTACTATGATTCAAATGAAGATAGAAAATCTAATTTGCACAACAAAGACGTCCTCCATGTTCTGGTGGTGACGAATAATTCAGGTAACCATTTTACTTTTTTCTGTTGATCGTACCCAAAGGAGTAGAAGGAGAAGAAATCCACTTTACTCCAACATACACACTTCAAAGGTAGAGCTAGAAAGAGGACACTCATACAGCTGCAGGTTCTCAGATGATGTATTGACAAAAAAAAGGGTGAAGATGGAAGTGATGATGACAGGGGATGAAGAGGACGGCCAGTGATAGAGGACAAGCCCTCAAAGTTTAGCCTGTTCAAACCGAGAAGGAAAGGGAGTCTTTGAAGTGGGAGCACGAGCAGACTTGCCCTATCTAAGCCTTCTGAAGACGCCCACACTCTCCCCTGATGATATGCCAGAGAGAGACAGATACAGAGAGAGGTAGACAGAACGGAAAAAGAAACTGAGAAGTATTCAGAGCGAGAGAGAGAATGGAGAGCAGGAAGGAGGAGGCGGGGAAACCAATGCGAATGGGTGAGGAGATGGTTAAGGAGAAAGATGATGATGAAACAGAATAGCGGATGGCGTGAATAAGGAGACGAGGGAAGGGAGGGTGAATGGAAGAAACAATGACAGAGATGACAGCGCGAGGGCGGAGGAAGAGAGAGGAAGAATGAATCAAACATGAGACTGGAGTCAATTAAAAGGACGACTGTCAGGCTGCAACGGATTTAGAGAAGAAGACAGTTACAGAGAGACAGAAATGGAAGGAGAATGTTAGATAGAAGAGAGAAGGATTGCACAGAAAAAGTGTGTTGGAGAGTTAGACAGCCACCCATGAGTTCCTGAAAAAGAGGTGACTGCTGTTGGTTTTCGCTGCCAGACTAGTGGTAATTAAACGGGCTGATATACACACTCCTACTGCATGATACAAGCAGGAAAGGTGGAGGAAAAGTGGAGGTGTAGAGGGAGGGATAAAGGCAGGGAAGCCACGTCAGAGGGGGACAGGAGGGAGGAGAGTGGAGGATGTAAAAATGGAAAGGGATGCAGGGAAACATGGCAGAGGGATGATGGGAGAATGCAGAGGGGAAACGTCACTGGGACTTTCCCTGAGCTACCCCCCCCTCCTCCTCCCTGTTTTTTCAGAGTGGGTGGTGGGTACAGACTCTCTCTGCAAGTCACGCACAGCAGCTCACCACCTCAACTCAGTCACATTGTACGTCCCTCTAACAAGACCCAGGACTCCTGTGAGAGGGCTGCTCACTCAGTCAGCAAATTCAGTTGAGGAGGAAGAGCGTTTGTTTTTGTCTGCGGTGCCTATCAGAGCTTTAAACTCTTCAAAAGATCCAGTTTTTGACAGGTTGTGAGTGCACCTCTTTAATTGGATTCTACTCTGAGCCGAGACTCATGCAGTGGCTACCCTGTTTGTGGAGCCAGAAGCTCTAACTTCTCTCCTTTCCTTGGATTGCTTGTGTTTACCTGAGGCCATCTTACTTTCTTCCTTTTTGGAGATGAGATCCAGTTTTATGCAGGTCAAGCCTGTAGCTACACAGCAATGCAGCGTGAGTGTTTACAAGCTGATGTCGGTGTTTGTGATGGTGTTCTGTTGGTCTTTGCATCTGTTCTGGATGTGGGGTGAATAGTGTAGTTGCAGCCTGAGGGGTTACCCAGCGTTCACTGGGTGCATTTTAGCAGTAAACATCATTGATCTGAAATGGGAGGCATAGCTCAACACTAAGAGTCTTTGTTGACTTCATAAATTATAGAGCAAACTGGCCAGCAGGGCTCGTTCTGGTGGTAAACATTTACACGTAGCATCCTTAAAAGATTTTGACATGGGTTTTGAATTTTAAAAAGGTGAAATGCCAAGCTTATTTCCCACTATCATGGAAAACATCTCTGACTGAGTTTACTGAATAATGGATACAAATTTGTAGTAAGGCGCCCTTTAGAAAGATGTGTAAATAAATGCTTTATTAATACATATTTTATTTTAGATTTAAATTGATTGTATAGTATACTGTATAGTAAACAGTCCAAGTTAGCCCTCGGAGCTAATGTGTGCTAACTGCACTAAAGACGGATCGGAAATGTGCGTTGATATTTGCCAACACTAGATATAAAACAAAAGCCAGGGACTGTATTGTGTCAAGTTGCTCTGAACTGTAAATCCACCATCTCTAAGCAGAAGGCAGAAGATAACAAAGCCTCTCTTTCTCCACACAGCTGCCTCTGTCTCACTCAGACTCACCCTGGGTCTGGGTCTGCAGCTGCCTGTACTGCAGGGCAGCGTGAAAGCAAAAATTCAACTTCAACTTATTCCAGGGAGCAAAATGTCCCTAGGAGTACACTGCACACTGACTGGCCAAAACAAACCTTAAAGACTCTTAGTTGACTGAGGGGTCTTCGACTGATTTGAACCTTTAACTTTCAGGGGGCAGCTCTTGTTACAAACACTACATTTCACATCTGACATAAAAAGTGGATGCAGTGCAAACAATTTAATCGCTCCCTTTTACATTCAGTGTTGCACCCAGGAACATTGAGGCTACTTAGAAACCAAACTCTGGTTTAGTAGTTTGACAGACGGAGGAACAAAAGAGGTCTTTAACATGTTCAGTATTTACCAGTGCTTTATAGAACTAACATATCTTTTGGGTCAGCAGGTTGTAAACAATATCTGCCTGGTATTTATTCTTTCCAAATAAGTACATTTACTTTAGGGACTTTACTTAGCACTGACAGTTAAAATAAGTTGTTAATAGGGCTGACCAAAATGCTTTGAAGCTTCGATTGTTGTCATGCTAGTCAACGTAAAAATAAGTATTTCAATGCTTTGTTTACACAGGCCTTTGACCAGATATGCCAAAGGAAACTGGCATATTACAATCCACAATTGTACTTAACAGCTTAGTCGCCTTGCAGAGTATTCTTTTTTCTAGCTATTACAGCTAATGTGACTGCTACCTGCATGCTAACAAAGTGGCTAACTGTCACGTTATGTAAGGTGCAGCGTCTGAAAACTTGTCCCCGTCTCTCAGTAAGCCACCCCCTCTTCCCCTTGAAAGCTTTCATTATTCGTAGATATTTCTCACTGAAGCTTCAATGCCCAAAAGATAGTATTCGGGACAGCCCTAGCTGTTATATAATTGATTTTTGGTTCAAGTGAGACATCAAACTCTCCACACTGTCAGAGGTATTTTTTAACAACTAAAATGTTGTTCTTAAAAATGACTCATAATATATTCGATCTGTTAATAAAGGAATTAATCGCAACATATACGTCTTTATAAAGGGTACCTCCTTAAGGCCCACAGTATCCACCACATGCAGCTACATAGCTATTCGCTAACTCTTAAATAAACATATTTTTAAGCAGTTGTGGACTCCCCTGTGTGTTGTACTATTTTTATGAAAATACATTCTGTTTGAAAATGACCACAGTGACCTAAAAATAAGAGATTTGTCTTGTTGATTCATGTAGTAAATGTTAAAGTTCACACTCTTCTTAGTACTAGCAGTCTTTAAAAGTTAAATATAGTTTTAGCATCCTGTGCTAGCATCCTGCAGGCAATACAGAGGGTGGTAACAAGTTAAAATATGTGATATAATGAATTAAAATTACATGCAGAGTAATGTTAAATGTGTTTTGAGGCACATTTCTATAGAATACAATACAACCAAAAGATTTCATGCTATAATAACGAACTGCAAAAATCACTCTGAAACCTTTTGTTTTGAAGGCTCTCCTCCTCCTCATGCTGTTCAGCCATAAATTCAAACACTCTCAGTATTTATTTATTATTCAAGACACATTATTACCCACTTCTTGACAAGTTTAACTGCATTAAAAAGTCTTAGCTAATGACAACCGCTAAGTCCACTGATATATCCACTCGAGGCTTTCCGCTGAGATGCTCTGACCTCTTCAGCAGTAATTTCCTGTTGCTGTCAAGAGCCTCTTTAATTAGTTAGAGCCACTGGAATCATAACACACCTCCCCCTACCTACCTCCTCTCTTCTCCCTTCTTTCCCGTCTATATATATCACTCTGCTCTGAGACCCAGCCAGCTCCAGGGAGTCCTGTACTTGTGTGTTCAAGCATGCTCCCTCGTGTGTGTGTGTCTTTTGTTCAGAGTGTTTAGGTGCAAATGTGAGTGCGCTCAGTGAGGATGTGTGAGTGGATGTGTGGAGCTTTTGGCATGCATGCATGAAATGAAATATTCAGGTGACAGGCGGGCACTCTGGTCCAGGAAATCTCTTTTTCTTCAGTGCACTTCATGCTGCAGGAGTTTCAGTTTAAATTCAGTTCACTCATTTTGCTTTTTCCCAGCAGCAGCTTCACCAACATGAGATACTGTATCTGTACGCTGTAAAAAAGGACACATATGCATTGAATGTTTCTGCATAGAGACACAGATAGAAATAGAAGATAAAGAGCAGTGGGGGGTGTACAAAGAGTTGTTGTTGCCCAAAGGCTTCAGAGCACTTTCTGCATTATACATCAGCCTCTTTCTTGTTTTTTTTTTATCTTCCTTCCTGCCCCAAGTTACTGCAGGAGATATCAAAGGCATCAGCTCTTCTTTAACCTCAATTGGATCCGTTTCCAGTTGAATGCTGCAACACAAACGAAGGACGTAAGTTCTGTCCTTTTTGACCAATGCCAGCTATCTTACACTCATGGAGGAGTAGTGTAGGTCCGGGCTGAAGGCTGTTTGATGCAAACAAGAGGCACTCAGGGTACTCAAAGAAATGCAGTGCTCCCATTGCCATATGAAACGCTAAAAGTGGCTTGAAAGGAGGGTTGACATGGCTGAATGGCGTATGAATGGGGCTGCAGTGAAAAATAAATGAGGTTGTGTCCTTTGGTATTTATAGGTTGCTCCTGTAACAGGTCCTGTGCTGGCTCTAAATGAGCTGTGTGACCTTATCGTTGGTATTGACAGTTGAATGTTGTTGGAAGAAAATGGCTTCATCTTCCTCCTCTTGGCCTTTCCAAGTGACAGGTGTCACAGACAAATTGCAAAATGCTTTTAGCAGTTAAGTCAATAGTTGCCCACCTTTTTACTCCTTGTCATACGTCTTGAGTTGTGAGTCAAGAGTGACACCCACTTAGACTGTTTGATTTTAACCTTTTTTTAGAGTCTTGAGGATTGAAATAGCGTTTCAGAACAGTCAGAAAAAATAGCACAATTTATGTGGCAGATTTTTTCGTATTTTCCATGATACAATGTTACAACGATACAATATTTATTGGTATCACAAAGTCTGGCACAATACGATTTTGATTGGAGTCAGGAGTTTCAGGAGCCTGCAATCAATATGAGATGATATCAGTAATCCTTGCTGTCTTTTATTGGCTGCTTACTATTGTGTGCCTGGTGCTGTTTGAATGTGTAGAAAGTTGTAGTGCTCGGACGGAAAAAGTGACACATGGGAATTTCAAAATGAAGGCATATGTTAAAGCTGACGAAGTATATCAGTGTTTTTACTTTACATGGATGATATTGGATCACTGATCATTGAAGTGATACAATGTTGTATATTTTTCTCAGTGTCAACATATCTCATAAAAAGACTAAAGCAAGCAATGAAACAATCCTGCACTTATCGCATTATCTGTGTATCCAGAGTCTGATATATCGTGTTCTTGTATGCTATAGTGCAGCGGTTCCCAACTGATCCAACCCCAGGGTCGAGATGTCTCCTTAGTCATTAGTTCAAGGGCCACACAGCTTAAAGGAGAAGTCCGGTATTTTGCACTTTGAGCCCCAGTCCTGGGTTGTTTATGATGTTTATGAATAGAGTGGTTAAGACCAAAATCTTGATGATTGCTCTTTCTATGAGAATTTGAGAGAATTTGGCTTTCCCCTGCCTGGCTTAACAATGCTGTCTATGGCCATGTGTAAATCTGTCCTAAAACCACCTTAAACGTTTGTTTTCAAAGCCATGAAACTCACTGAGTGGTCAGTGGTGTTCGTTGATGTTCCGATATAAAAATCGTAGCAAACTGTGGTTTTCGTGATGATTTATTTGATATTTTGTCCATGCATTGATTTCCTATAGGAAGCCTCATTGTCCGGGGGTTGTTTACAACAAGGTTGTAGTCATTGTAGTCTTTTAGCTCAGCGAAAGTGCCGGCTCGACAGTGCTGTGTGTGCTCCTCCTCTTCGGAGGAATTGTCCTGCAGTCGCTGACCACACAAAACTTGCCCATTATTACTTGCTTGTAAACAACCTTCGCAGTGCGATGCCTTTGAACACAACGCCAATCTTCTTCTTCTGCTTCTTTTCTGTGTCCCATTACATTGCAATGGTTTCCTGCCGGTTGGCGACACTCATGTAAAGGAGCATTATCGCCATCAAGTGGGCTGGAGTGTATAACGCTTCAGGGTCAAACGAACCATCAGGCGAAAGTTTACACACGGGTGTGAGGCAGCTGAAAAAATAGTTCCACAATCAAGACGAAAAGCGAAAACACGGATGGAAACCACAGTTTGCTACGACTTTAATACATTAAGTGTTTGGCCATATCGTCAAGCTAGTTTGCTGTCTCTGTCAAGGAGCTGTCCATTAGTGACTCAGTCTACAGCAGGAAATGGCCCACTTTTACACTGCGACCCACCAGTTACGAACCTGGGTAACATGTTCCCCTCATTACAATGAACCCAGTTACTGTAGTTTGTCTTGAGACAAACCACATACAGTGCTCTGGTCACATAAATACTCACAAGCTCACCATGTGTATTTATCTGCAGCTGTAATTTATAGTCTTCAACAAATGCTTTATTTAGTCCCGTTTGAGTGATGTTTGTTAAGAACTGCAGTGGAAAGCTGTTTAGGAAAGTACTCGCATTATTATTAGCCTTTTTTAAAAAACAAAAGTACATACTTGTGATCCTGTTTTTAAATATTTGATCATCAGTTGGAGCTGGTGAGCTTGGAGCATGAGAGCTGGATTTATTGACGCTAAGAAAAATATAGAGTAATGCCAATGTTTTTCTTTAATCATCTCTCAACCCCTCAGATTTATTTTGAACCTCTTTTGGCGGGGATCCCAAGCTCCATGTTGGAACCACTTTATCATATATCAAGTCCTAATGTTTTTCTATAGTAGAGAGTAGGGCTGCACAATTAATCAACTTTTAATCACGATTATGATTTTGGCTTCCCCCCAATGAAATGACAGATGAATTTACACCACACCCTCCACAAAAAACAAACAAACAAACAAAAAACAAACAGACAACAAGAAATCATTCAATGTTTTTTTTCTCTTGTGTCCATAGCGCCACCAAGGGCTGGAAGACGTCAGCCCCATTGAAGAGGTGACAGATACAGAGGATAACGAAGAGGAAGACCTGGGTGTCCTGGACGACCAGCGGAGCATCATTCTCCACCTGCTCTCCCAGCTCAAACTGGGCATGGACCTCACACGGGTAAGGCACTGAAACTGACTGCTTAGTTAGAATTACTAACAGAGACTTTACAGACTCATTAACATAAAGTTTATGCGTGATTTTTAAGGGAATTGCTTTTTCCTGAGCCTTTCCCTTAAATAAATCTTATCTTCTGAACATTTTGGGTTTCATAGGTGGTGTTGCCTACCTTCATTTTGGAGAAGCGATCACTACTGGAGATGTACGCCAACTTCATGGCCCACCCTGACATGTTCCTGTCAATCACAGCTGGAGCCACAGCTGAGGACCGCATCGTCCGTTTTGTTGAGTATTATCTGACCGCCTTCCACGAGGGGCGGAAAGGTGCTGTGGCCAAGAAGCCCTACAACCCGGTGCTGGGGGAGACCTTCCACTGTTCCTGGGAAGTGCCTCGGGACAAAGTCAAACCTTTGGTGAGATCGAACCAGGGGTCCTCTTGGGAGCCCAGCAGGGGCCCCAACAACACACAGCAGGGTGCTGATTCACCAGGAGGCTGCTACAGAGTCCGATTTGTGGCCGAGCAGGTGTCCCATCATCCACCAGTGTCTGGGTTTTACTGTGAGTGCCGGGAGAAGAGAATGTGCGTCAACACCCACGTATGGACCAAGAGCAAGTTCATGGGAATGTCTATAGGAGTGTCCATGGTGGGAGAAGGTGAGCTAATACACAACATCTCTACAGACAACAATCACACGTTTCCACTGTTCACTTGAGTTTTGGTTTCAAAACAGCTGATCACAGTCAGTTCAGTCAACTCTGAGTATGTTCACTTTGAGTTAAGAGAATGAGAAAAGCCATTATCATCAGGTAAAAAAAGGCAAAGCCTCCATTTTTATTAAGTTTTATTTATGTATTTATTTACATTCAGCAATAGGCCAAAGTGTAGGTTACATTTTAAATGTATATGTTCAGCTTGAATCTGACAGGGACGAAACACATGGGCCAGCAACTGAAGATAGAAAATATGGTTGGAGATTCAAAAAAATACAAATAAAAGACACATAGAGATTATTGTAAGGTCACAATCTGATCTGGTGATAATGTGGCTAGTGATTGGCCCTTAAAAAAGGCATGGAGGTTCATACACATTGGCTAGATTTGAAATGTTAGACATGTATTTGGATCCTTGGCTCAACAGCATTCAGCAGCTTTATTCCAGCTACTTCTACTAATGTAGAAGCTTATATTTAAACACAATCACTGAAATGCTGTTAACACATTCAGAGTATACACAGCCTTTTTAAGAAACTCACTTTCAATTTACATTCGGCTGCAGCACCATAATCCTGCTCACTCAGAAATATTAACGTGTAATCTCCAATATTATAAGAATTATGTTCCATCTGTGCGACCAATCCCATCACAAGTGATGGAGACAATTATTTAATCATACCCTTTTTCCACTTTAAACTGAGATTACACATTATCCACAATAAACACTCTGGTGGAGCTGCTTTAATAGACTTACAGCTGTCTTGTGTAAAGATGACTCTTTCATAGTGTAACCTTTAATAAGAAAAGAACTGCTAGCAAAAAGAAAGACACGCAGGAGTTTTATTCCGAGCTGGTGGTGACTCGATCTACAGTAGGAGCCCATGTGTAGAGATGAGGGGTGACTTGATGCTTTATTTTAAAGTGAGGGAAAAAACACTGTTCAAAGAAATGACAGTTCATTAAAGCAGTAACTTCAGGTAGTCCTGAGTAACAAACCAATATTGAACAGGGATTTAGACTCTGACATACTGTACTGTAAACCTCCACAAATCAATGCGCTTCAATACACGCTTTGATACAGACTGAATCAATGAGGAAATGAAACCTGCCAGTGAGCATGTTAGGTTCAAAGAGTCAGTTACCACAGTACGTTTAAGTTACCTCTCTTTGTGGAACTGAAAACCCAAAGTTTCCCTCATCTCAGAGTTTCCAGTAAAACCTGCTTTCTGGAAGACACCTAAAAACAAGAAAATACTCACACACAACAACACAGCAACAGTGGTGGAAGAAGCACTGAAACTCTTAACCTGAGAAAACGTAGTCAGCAAAATGTACTTCAAATATAGAAGTATTTATCATGTAGAATACTCTCTTGAAGAGTGTAAAACTATTGTATACATTAGTGGATTGCTATCACTGATGTGTTTACATATAAAGTTGATGTTGCTGCTTGAGGTGGAGCCATTTTTGCATACTTTATATTCTGCTGGATGGGTTGCTGTGTGTGAAGCATTTTATAAGATAAGCATATGTTTTATTTGACACATTTAATTTAAAAAAGTAATTGTGTTTCCCCTATAATAACAGGAATCCATACCAAGTCAAAAAAGTCTTTTTTAATTTTTTTAATAAAGCCAAAAACCCATTCCAGTGTTTTGCCTATATTCATTCTGCAGCGGTGACAGCTATGAGTCAATGAATGAGTCATCAGTGGTTAGTTGACATGTCTGAAGTTACAGCAGGACAGTCAAGTGTCTGTTATATAAACTGCTCAAGTAAGTTGAGCGAGTGATGGAAGATAACGTTGTTGGTAGGCTGCTGGTTACAAATAGGCTCAGTAGTGAACAACATGCTAAAGTGCTGGCGTATTTGGTGCCTTTTTGTTTGTAGTTGAGCTAGACCAGAGAATATTTGGTTGTTTTGTCCTCACTGTTCTCAGTAAAGTTTGCTGGAAGTGATGTAATGTAACCCTGGTACGTGTAATATAGTGCACTGGACTTTGTTTTAAAAAGAGCCTTTTAATTGCTGCATTGCCTGTCAGCACCCGGTCACATGATAACTAAGGAGACAGTTTGTTCTTGTGAGCTCTGATTAGTTGGCGTGCAGTTAACACACTAATCATAATTTTGTTTAATGAACTCAACTCAATTTAACTCAACTCCTGGTATTTGCTCCTGGGGTTTTTAACCACCACAGACAAAATGAATGGGAGTGATGGGCAAACCAACTTTTAAAGTGATCTTTTCTTATTGAATAAATGCTGTGTAGTGGATCTAATTTATGACAATGTGACGAGGGGCTGATGTGGATTTTGGACTGATAAATATCTTAAAAAGTAACTGATAAATACTCTAAGTTTTTTTGGAGTAAAAACTCTTTATAGTGTTAAATTTGAGACGAGAATTTTGTGTGGCAGTAGATTGTAGAATGATGTTATATTGAGTTTGTGTACACCTCCTCCACCCCCATCTTGGCCCATCTGTCAAGCCAAAGCAGTCAACCCAGGAGGAAACTCTGTAAATATTTAAAAATAAAAGCACTGACTTTAATTTAAAGCTAATTTTAATTTTAAGCTGCCACATGATGCTTTATAAATACAGTAAACAAGACATGCTGCTTGATTTTAATTATTTAACCTTTTGCAGCAGCAGTTAATTGAAATTACAGAAACAAATTAACACAAATGCACAAACACAAAACTGAAGGAGAAAACAGATAGTACATAATAAACAGGCTCAGTGAAAGCAGCAGTTGAACACCAAAAGCAGTTCCTACCTGACTCACTGTTTTATCAGTGGAAGATTCTTTAAAATGGTGCAGTAATGGTAAATAAAAAGGGTGTGATGATTCTCTTAAAACAGGAAAAGAGGCCACAAGTAACCCTCACCAACACTGAACTAAAAAACATTTAGTAGATAGTTCTTTACGCAGCAGTACTTCAAACTACAGCTCCAAAATGACCTTAAAACACACTGCCCTCAACATAAAGCTCCCCTTTTGTAACAAATATGATTTATAGTTGTTTTTCAGGATGTACTTGTGCCAGCTGAATAATAAAAGGGTCAAAATGTCAAAAAAATTCTCATATAGCACTTTTTTTTTCCCACTTTGAAGACCTGTCCTGTATGAAAGAGTATGAGACCTCTCCCATAGCAATCAATAAGCCAGTCACCTCTGTCAGCACCATTACACCATGTACAGTAGACTGTACAGATGAGTCACCCTCAGCAGAGACACAGGAAGTCCTTGAGCCCAATCGACTGAATCTGGATACATGAACTGATTCAGTCAGACATCAAAGCTTTCTCAGGCTCTGCTGTACCTCTGAGCACCTGTCGGCAGGATATGACGCAGCAGTTCATCATCATGTGCGGAGGCCGATGCTGCTGTCAGAGAACATGGTGACCCTTATCCCAGGAAGTATTGATTGCTGGGTGTTTTTTGCGATGGCTGCTTTTCTGATAACAGTTGATGCTGTATTTTTAATGAATGTGACTGGCAGTGAGTCAGCAGGAACAGAGGCACAGCAGCTGATGCAGCCAGAGTGTTTTTGTGAATGAATTGGACCAGGTTAAGAAATAATTTTGCACATAACCTTTATGCTAAGCTACGTTAGTGAGATGCTAGTGGTGGCTTCATTTATTGCATTTATTCTTCTCATCAAACTTGCATCATAAATGTAAACAAGCATGTTTTCCAAAATTGCAAACCTTGTTTTACGAACCATTTTACCCAGTTGTCTCCACTTCCTGCTGCCTTTTACATGTGCTAAACCCCATGTAGTAAATATTTAACTTTTTATGCCTACATACCAGCAACAGCCATGGCTCAAGGCATTGTTTTCAGGTTATCTGTCCCAAATTTGTGAATTTCCTTAAATTTGGCACGAACGTCCATTTGGGCTAATGAACTGATTCAAATTTGCAGGTCAGAGGTCACTGTGACCTCATAAAACATGCTATAAATTAAGATGTCATACACTAATTATAACAAATTTAAGTGTCTAATGGGTTAAAATAATGAAGTGATGACATTTTATATCCACAAGGTCACAGGTCAGCTTCACTATCATAATGTTCTCCAAAAACATTTTTCTGGCTGTTGTTTAATGTCATATCTCTGAACAGCAGGGGAGACATTTGGTTGGATACTGAATTGGTGACACTAATTTGGGTGTCCAACTTGACACTGCGCTGATTGTAGATTTCTCCGTGCTGTTGAGTTGAACGTGTGTAAAGCATCCATGTTTTACAATATGTAGCGTCCTTGCAGCAACATTTATATTTGAAGCCTTGTTAACTCATGACTACATATGAGTCTGGACAGACATGGATGTAAACTGTGACTGCAATTTGACTGTTTGGTGGATGCATGTAACCATGAGACGGTAATTCTGCTTACTCCAATACATTTATTTGATAGCTGCAATTAAGAGTTACTTTTATTTTTAATAAAAAACATGATGAAAAACATGCTATCTACTATTATAGATTAAAGGTCATGCGCTTCCACGCAGGTGCTTTAAGTTAATGTGGCTGAGACCTACTCAGGTAAGAGCATGAGACGATGAGAGAGATGTCAGTCAAACCCGGTTTGTCCATTTCATCCTGAAAAAGATCTAACCAGTCAAAAAGAGTCAAAATACCTGTGAATGGATCATGGGTATGCATGGATTGTTTATCAATCAGCTCCACCTCAACCAGCGACATTAAAATGCTGCTTAAATTTAACATATTTATTTTAAAAACAATCTAATAAAGTCATATATTTGACACAGAATTCTCAAAGTCTTGAAACTGATGTATTTATATAAAGAAATTGAGTTATTTAACTACGTAAATTAACAGCCTTACAGGAGCCATTCTGCATAATAAATATTGAAATAAGACACTTAAAGTACCAGTAAATGGTCTAAATAGGTGGTGTACACACTGACCTACCATTTACTGACCTTACATGTGACCCATACAGTAGCCTATTTCAGTAATAATTAGTTATCAGCATAGTATTTCCTTCACATTAAGACAAACCTACTCAGGACCTTGTGGTCATTATATAACCATAGTTTACCCTTGCAGGCATTTTGCAGTGAAACACAGCTGCTCAAATGATCTGTTGTAAACACGTGGCTATGATATGAGGACAGAAAGCTATTCATGGACAGGACACGTGAGGTGTTGTTGTTTTGACAAAATAAATCCACTTACAGACTGATGCAGATGTTTCATACGCTGTGAGTCGATCATGTGTGTGAAGTATAATAGCGTCTCTTGTGGGTATCCGTGCACCTGGGAGATGCCGACACAAACTGCCTACAGCAGCTATCACCTGGTTTATATAATGCACTCCACACTGGGAGTTCATTGTGCTGAGTATTTTCCACTATATGTGATAGAAAACAATTACGGCTGCCTCCAATCAGGTCAAATAATGTAGCTGTTTTTATTGCCTGTACACACAGGATGTAAAAACACCAGCAAACTGTGCTTAACTTACTTTAATGACAACATTTAGTAAGATTGTTGCTGTAATGGGCCCTTCAGAGACTGTTGTAAACAATAAGGTCTTATATAATATTAACTGAGCACCATAAAGTGCTCAGTTATTACATTTAATTTAATGTATATATAGAATATTGAGTTTCAGTGTACCTATGTCTCTGCACCGCCTGCTGTGTTTTACAAGTGCTTAATAAAGATCATTGACAGGCACATAACTGGCTTAGAGAAAATATCTACATATCAGGCCCATGCATTAAATTAAAGTCTTTAACGGTCAACATTTGATTATACGTTTAGACAAAGAGAGGCAGTCTTCAGGGGAATCAGGTGGCTCCACATACCTTCGGAGAGAATCTCCTACAAGTTGTCAACAAACCAAATTCAAGTTTAAGTATTTGCTCACAAACCACTCGGTTTTCTCTCAGTGTTTTACACATGAAGATCTACATCCTTATTTGTCTCCTCTCAGGAGTCCTTTGTCTGTTGGAGCACGATGAGGAGTACGTCTTCACGTTGCCCTGTGCCTACGCCCGCTCCATCCTCACCGTGCCCTGGGTGGAGCTGGGAGGCAAAGTCTCCATCAACTGTGTCAAGAGCGGCTACTCTGCCACCGTCACATTTCACACCAAGCCTTTCTATGGTGGGAAGGTACACAGGTGAGTGTTTTTGAGCATCTCTTTTTCTCTGTCTCTTCCAGCCTTTATACACTCCTCAGTTTGACACCAAACATTACAGGTTGATCTGTATATTCCTTTATTTTTTATTAATTTAGAAAATACTCTGGTGAGACAGCAGCTGTGTACTCCACTCCACTATGATAAGAGTTACATATGTTTGCCATTCATTATATATCAGATACCTGACATGCTACACTATGATTTTTTTTGACATACTATACTGTCGGGTTTTGTTTTACGTACTATACTATGACTTTTTATGACATACTATACTATGGCTTTTATAACATACTATAGTGAGATTTTTTTTTTTACATACTATACTATGAGTTATCAGATACCTGTAAACCCTTTATCAACCCATTTCATTTTTAAGTGGGTTTCGCAGGTTAAAATCTATTCAAAACTCGTTATATATGAGTTATTTCCTGCAGTTGCATGTACAATGTGAAGGATGTGACTTTTTTTCACTTTATTATAGATGGAAGACAGAAAATATTTTGAGTGATTTTATTGTAATTCCGTCACAAACAACAAACACATTGTGTAACAAACACACATCACAGCACAGAGATTCCATCAATCTTTAATTAATTCCTTTATCTGCAATGTTAAAAAAATGTCTGTAAAAACATGAATGTGACATTAAAGCACAACAGCACACTTCCTGACTTTTTCCATAAAGCATGTCAGCTGAATTAACAATAAAGTGGGTGAAAATAATCCTGTAAGTCCTATATAACTTTGACTTTTTTTGACACACTATACTATGACATTGTTTTTTGACATACTATGCTATGACTTTTTTTGACATGCTATATGATGAGATTTTTTTTGACATACTATACTGTCGCTTTTTTTTTACGTACTATACTATGACTTTTTTTGACATACTATGCTGTGACTTTTTTTGCATACTATGAGATTTTTTTCACATACTATACTGTCGTTTTTTTTGCGTACTACACTAACTTTTTTTATGACATACTATACTATGACTTTTTTTTTTACATACTTCACTATGTCGTTTTTTTTAACGTACTATACTATGCCTTTTTTTACTATGACTTTTTTTCATGATTTTGGACAACATACTATACTATGACGTTTTTTCATGATTATTGACGACATACTATACTGTGACGTTTTTTCATATTTTTTGACGACATACTATACTATGACGTTTTTTCATGATTATTGACAACATACTATACTATGACGTTTTTTCATATTTTTTGACAACATACTATATTATGACGTTTTTTCATGATTATTGACGACATACTATACTATGACGTTTTTTCATATTTTTTGACAACATACTATACTATGACGTTTTTTCATATTTTTTGACAACATACTATATTATGACTTTTTTTCATGATTTTGGACAACATACTATACTATGACGTTTTTTCATGATTATTGACGACATACTATACTGTGACGTTTTTTCATATTTTTTGACGACATACTATATTATGACTTTTTTTCATGATTTTGGACAACATACAATACTATGACGTTTTTTTGATGATTTTGGACGACATACTATACTATGACGTTTTTTCATGATTTTGGACCACATACTATACTATGACTTTTTTTCATGATTTTGGACGACATACTATACTATGACTTTTTTTCATGATTTTGGACGACATACTATACTATGACTTTTTCATGATTTTGGACCACATGCTATACTATGACGTTTTTTCTTGATTTTGGAACACATACTATACTATGACTTTTTTTCATATTTTTTTAACGACATACTATAATATGACGTTTTTTTCATGATTTTGGACGACATACTATACTATGACGTTTTTTCTTGAGTTTGGACGACATACTATACTATGACTTTTTTTCATATTTTTTTAACGACATACTATACTATGACGTTTTTTCATGATTTTGGACGACATACTATACTATGACGTTTTTTCATGATTTTGGACGACATACTACACTGTGACGTTTTTTCATGATTTTGGACCACATACTATACTATGACTTTTTTTCATATTTTTTTAACGACATACTATACTATGACGTTTTTTCATGATTTTGGACGACATACTATACTATGACGTTTTTTCATGATTTTGGACGACATACTACACTATGACTTGTTTTCATGATTTTGGACGACATACTATACTATGACTTTTTTTGATATTTTTTGACGACATACTATACTATGACTTTTTTTCATATTTTTTTAACGACATACTACACTATGACGTTTTTCCATGAGTTTGGACGACATACTATAGTATGACATTTTTTCATGATTTTGGACGACATACTATACTATGACTTTTTTTCATATTTTTTTAACGACATACTACACTATGACGTTTTTCCATGAGTTTGGACCACATACTACACTATGACGTTTTTTCATGATTTTGGACAACATACTATACTATGACTTTTTTTCATGATTTTGGATGACATAATACACTATGACGTTTTTTCATGATTTTAGACGACATACTATACTATGACGTTTTTTTCATGATATTGGACGACATACTATACTATGACGTTTTTTCATGATTTTGGACGACATACTATAGTATGACATTTTTTCATGATTTTGGACGACATACTATACTATGACGTTTTTCCATGAGTTTGGACGACATACTATAGTATGACATTTTTTCATGATTTTGGACGACATACTATACTATGACTTTTTTTCATATTTTTTTAACGACATACTACACTATGACGTTTTTCCATGAGTTTGGACCACATACTACACTATGACGTTTTTTCATGATTTTGGACAACATACTATACTATGACTTTTTTTCATGATTTTGGATGACATAATACACTATGACGTTTTTTCATGATTTTAGACGACATACTATACTATGACGTTTTTTTCATGATATTGGACGACATACTATACTATGACATTTTTTCATGATTTTGGACGACATACTATACTATGACTTTTTTTCATGATTTTGGACGACATACTATACTATGACATTTTTTCATATTTTTTGACGACATACTATACTATGACTTTTTTTCATGATTTTGGACCACATACTATACTATGACGTTTTTTTGATGATTTTGGACGACATACTATACTGTGACGTTTTTTTCATGAGTTTGGACCACATACTATACTATGACTTTTTTTCATGATTTTGGACGACATACTATACTATGACTTTTTTTCATGATTTTGGACGACATACTAAACTATGACTTTTTTTCATGATTTTGGACGACATACTATACTACGACTTTTTTTCATGATTTTGGACCACATACTATACTATGACTTTTTTTCATATTTTTTTAACGACATACTATACTATGACGTTTTTTTGATGATTTTGGACGACATACTATACTATGACTTTTTTTCATGATTTTGGACGACATACTATACTATGACTTTTTTTCATGATTTTGGACCACATGCTATACTATGACGTTTTTTCTTGATTTTGGACCACATACTATACTATGACTTTTTTTCATATTTTTTGACGACATACTATACTATGACTTTTTTTCATATTTTTTTAACGACATACTACACTATGACGTTTTTCCATGAGTTTGGACGACATACTACACTATGACGTTTTTTCATGATTTTAGACGACATACTATACTATGACTTTTTTTCATGATTTTGGATGACATACTACACTATGACGTTTTTTCATGATTTTAGACGACATACTATACTATGACGTTTTTTCATATTTTTGGACAACATACTATACTATGACGTTTTTTCATATTTTTTGACGACATACTATACTATGACGTTTTATCACATTTTTTGACGACATACTATACTATGACTTTTTTTTTCATGATTTTGGACCACATACTATACTATGAAGTTTTTTCATGATTTTGGATAACATACTATACTATGACATTTTTTCATGATTTTGGATGACATACTATACTATGACTTTTTTTCATGATTTTGGACGACATACTATACTATGACTTTTTTTCATGATTTTGGATAACATACTATACTATGACATTTTTTCATGATTTTGGATGACATACTATACTATGACTTTTTTTCATGATTTTGGATCACATACTATGCTATGACTTTTCTTTCATGATTTTGGAGAACATACTATACTATGACTTTTTTTCATATTTTTTGGTGACATACTATACTATGACTTTTTTTGCATACTATACTATGAGATTTTTTTTTTGCATACTGTCTATTTTTTTACGTACTATACTATGATTTTTTTCTTCTACATACTATACTATGACTTTTTTTGACATACTTTACTATGAGATATTTTCACATTCTATACTATGTCGTTTTTTTAATGTACTATAATGAGTTTTTGTTTTATATAATATACTATGGCTTTTTTGACATACTATACTATGACTTTTTTTTACGTACTATACTATGACTTTTTCACGACATACTACACTATGAGATTTTTATGACATGCTACACTATGATTTTTTTTGACATACTATACTGTCGGGTTTTGTTTTACGTACTATACTATGACTTTTTATGACATACTATACTATGGCTTTTATAACATACTATAGTGAGATTTTTTTTTTTACATACTATACTATGAGTTATCAGATACCTGTAAACCCTTTATCAACCCATTTCATTTTTAAGTGGGTTTCGCAGGTTAAAATCTATTCAAAACTCGTTATATATGAGTTATTTCCTGCAGTTGCATGTACAATGTGAAGGATGTGACTTTTTTTCACTTTATTATAGATGGAAGACAGAAAATATTTTGAGTGATTTTATTGTAATTCCGTCACAAACAACAAACACATTGTGTAACAAACACACATCACAGCACAGAGATTCCATCAATCTTTAATTAATTCCTTTATCTGCAATGTTAAAAAAATGTCTGTAAAAACATGAGTGTGACATTAAAGCACAACAGCACACTTCCTGACTTTTTCCATAAAGCATGTCAGCTGAATTAACAATAAAGTGGGTGAAAATAATCCTGTAAGTCCTATATAACTTTGACTTTTTTTGACACACTATACTATGACATTGTTTTTTGACATACTATGCTATGACTTTTTTTGACATGCTATATGATGAGATTTTTTTTGACATACTATACTGTCGCTTTTTTTTTACGTACTATACTATGACTTTTTTTGACATACTATGCTGTGACTTTTTTTGCATACTATGAGATTTTTTTCACATACTATACTGTCGTTTTTTTTGCGTACTACACTAACTTTTTTTATGACATACTATACTATGACTTTTTTTTTTTACATACTTCACTATGTCGTTTTTTTTAACGTACTATACTATGCCTTTTTTTACTATGACTTTTTTTCATGATTTTGGACAACATACTATACTATGACGTTTTTTCATGATTATTGACGACATACTATACTGTGACGTTTTTTCATATTTTTTGACGACATACTATACTATGACGTTTTTTCATGATTATTGACGACATACTATACTATGACGTTTTTTCATATTTTTTGACAACATACTATATTATGACGTTTTTTCATGATTTTGGACGACATACTATACTATGACTTTTTTTCATGATTTTGGACGACATACTATACTATGACTTTTTTTCATGATTTTGGACGACATACTATACTATGACTTTTTTTCATGATTTTGGACCACATGCTATACTATGACGTTTTTTCATATTTTTTTAACGACATACTATAATATGACGTTTTTTTCATGATTTTGGACGACATACTATACTATGACGTTTTTTCTTGATTTTGGACGACATACTATACTATGACTTTTTTTCATATTTTTTTAACGACATACTATACTATGACGTTTTTTCATGATTTTGGATGACATACTATACTATGACGTTTTTTCATGATTTTGGATGACATACTATACTATGACGTTTTTTCATGATTTTGGACCACATACTATACTATGACTTTTTTTCATATTTTTTTAACGACATACTATACTATGACGTTTTTTCATGTTTTTGGACGACATACTATACTATGACGTTTTTTCATGATTTTGGACGACATACTACACTATGACTTTTTTTGATATTTTTTGACGACATACTATACTATGACTTTTTTTCATGATTTTGGACCACATACTATACTATGACTTTTTTTCATATTTTTTTAACGACATACTACACTATGACTTTTTTTGATATTTTTTGACGACATACTACACTATGACTTTTTTTCATATTTTTTTAACGACATACTACACTATGACTTTTTTTGATATTTTTTGACGACATACTATACTATGACTTTTTTTCATATTTTTTTAACGACATACTACACTATGACGTTTTTCCATGAGTTTGGACGACATACTATACTATGACATTTTTTCATGATTTTGGACGACATACTATACTATGACGTTTTTTCATGATTTTGGACAACATACTATACTATGACTTTTTTTCATATTTTTTGACGACATACTATACTATGACTTTTTTTCATATTTTTTTAACGACATACTACACTATGACGTTTTTCCATGAGTTTGGACCACATACTACACTATGACGTTTTTTCATGATTTTGGACAACATACTATACTATGACTTTTTTTCATGATTTTGGACGACATAATACACTATGACGTTTTTTCATGATTTTAGACGACATACTATACTATGACGTTTTTTTCATGATATTGGACGACATACTATACTATGACGTTTTTTCATGATTTTGGACGACATACTATAGTATGACATTTTTTCATGATTTTGGACGACATACTATACTATGACTTTTTTTCATATTTTTTGACGACATACTATACTATGACTTTTTTTCATATTTTTTTAACAACATACTACACTATGACGTTTTTCCATGAGTTTGGACCACATACTACACTATGACGTTTTTTCATGATTTTGGACAACATACTATACTATGACTTTTTTTCATGATTTTGGATGACATAATACACTATGACGTTTTTTCATGATTTTGGACGACATACTATACTATGACTTTTTTTCATGATTTTGGACCACATGCTATACTATGACGTTTTTTCTTGATTTTGGACGACATACTATACTATGACTTTTTTTCATATTTTTTGACGACATACTATACTATGACTTTTTTTCATATTTTTTTAACGACATACTACACTATGACGTTTTTCCATGAGTTTGAACGACATACTATAGTATGACTTTTTTTCATGATTTTGGATGACATACTACACTATGACGTTTTTTCATGATTTTAGACGACATACTATACTATGACGTTTTTTCATATTTTTGGACAACATACTACACTATGAAGTTTTTTCATATTTTTTGACGACATACTATACTATGACGTTTTTTCACATTTTTTGACGACATACTATACTATGACTTTTTTTTTCATGATTTTGGACGACATACTATACTATGACTTTTTTTGATATTTTTTGACGACATACTATACTATGACTTTTTTTGATATTTTTTGACGACATACTATACTATGATGTTTTTTCATGATTTTGGACGACATACTATACTATGACGTTTTTTCATGATTTTGGACAACATACTATACTATGACTTTTTTTTCATGATTTTGGACGACATACTACACTATGACGTTTTTTAATGATTTTGCACGACATACTATACTATGACGTTTTTTCATATTTTTTGACGACTATGACTTTTTTTTATATTTTTTGACGACATACTACACTATGACGTTTTTTCATGATTTTGGACGACATACTATACTATGACTTTTTTTCATATTTTTTTAACGACATACTATACTATGACGTTTTTTCATGATTTTGGACGACATACTACACTATGACGTTTTTTCATGATTTTGGACGACATACTATACTATGAAGTTTTTTCATATTTTTTGACGACATACTATGACGACTACACTATGACGTTTTTTCATGATTTTGGACGACATACTATACTATGAAGTTTTTTCATATTTTTTGACGACATACTATACTATGACGTTTTTTCATGATTTTGGACGACATACTATACTATGACTTTTTTTGATATTTTTTGACGACATACTATACTATGACGGTTTTTCATGATTTTGGACCACATACTATACTATGAAGTTTTTTCATATTTTTTGACGACATACTACACTATGACGTTTTTTTAATGATTTTGGACGACATACTATACTATGACGTTTTTTCATATTTTTGGACAACATACTATACAATGACGTTTTTTCTTGATTTTGGACGACATACTATACTATGACTTTTTTTCATATTTTTTTAACGACATACTATACTATGACTTTTTTTCATGATTTTGGACGACATACTACATTATGACGTTTTTTCATGATTTTGGACGACATACTATACTATGACGTTTTTTGATATTTTTTGACGACATACTATACTATGACGTTTTTTCATATTTTTTGACGACATACTATACTATGACGTTTTTTCATATTTTTTGACGACATACTATACTATGACGTTTTTTCATGATTTTGGACAACATACTATACTATGACTTTTTTTTCATGATTTTGGACGACATACTATACTATGACGTTTTTTCATGATTTTGGACCACATACTACACTATGACGTTTTTTCATGATTTTGGACCACATACTATACTATGAAGTTTTTTCATATTTTTTGACGACATACTACACTATGAAGTTTTTTAATGATTTTGGACAACATACTATACTATGACTTTTTTTGATATTTTTTGACGACATACTATACTATGACGTTTTTTCATGATTTTGGACAACATACTATACTATGACTTTTTTTTCATGATTTTGGACGACATACTACACTATGACGTTTTTTCATGATTTTGGACGACATACTATACTATGACGTTTTTTCATATTTTTTGACGACATACTACACTATGACGTTTTTTAATGATTTTGGACGACATACTATACTATGACGTTTTTTCATGATTTTGGACAACATACTATACTATTACGTTTTTTCATGATTTTGGACGACATACTATACTATGACGTTTTTTCATGATTTTGGACGACATACTATACTATGACTTTTTTTCATGATTTTGGACGACATACTATACTATGACTTTTTTTGATATTTTTTTAACGACATACTACACTATGACGTTTTTCCATGAGTTTGGACGACATACTATAGTATGACTTTTTTTTATATTTTTTGACGACATACTATACTATGACGTTTTTTCATGATTTTGGACGACATACTATAGTATGACATTTTTTCATGATTTTGGACGACATACTATAGTATGACATTTTTTCATGATTTTGGACGACATACTATACTATGACTTTTTTTCATATTTTTTTAACGACATACTATACTATGACGTTTTTCCATGAGTTTGGACCACATACTACACTATGACGTTTTTTCATGATTTTGGACAACATACTATACTATGACTTTTTTTCATGATTTTGGATGACATAATACACTATGACGTTTTTTCATGATTTTAGACGACATACTATACTATGACGTTTTTTTCATGATATTGGATGACGTACTATACTATGACTTTTTTTCATGATTTTGGACGACATACTATACTATGACATTTTTTCATGATTTTGGACGACATACTATAGTATGACATTTTTTCATGATTTTGGACGACATACTATACTATGACTTTTTTTCATATTTTTTTAACGACATACTATACTATGACGTTTTTCCATGAGTTTGGACCACATACTACACTATGACGTTTTTTCATGATTTTGGACAACATACTATACTATGACTTTTTTTCATGATTTTGGATGACATAATACACTATGACGTTTTTTCATGATTTTAGACGACATACTATACTATGACGTTTTTTTCATGATATTGGATGACGTACTATACTATGACTTTTTTTCATGATTTTGGACGACATACTATACTATGACTTTTTTTCATGATTTTGGACGACATACTATACTATGACTTTTTTTCATGATTTTGGATGACATACTATGCTATGACTTTTCTTTCATGATTTTGGAGAACATACTATACTATGACTTTTTTTCATATTTTTTGGTGACATACTATACTATGACTTTTTTTGACATACTTTACTATGAGATATTTTCACATTCTATACTATGTCGTTTTTTTAATGTACTATAATGAGTTTTTGTTTTACATAATATACTATGGCTTTTTTGACATACTATACTATGACTTTTTTTTACGTACTATACTATGACTTTTTCACGACATACTACACTATGAGATTTTTATGACATGCTACACTATGATTTTTTTTGACATACTATACTGTCGGGTTTTGTTTTACGTACTATACTATGACTTTTTATGACATACTATACTATGGCTTTTATAACATACTATAGTGAGATTTTTTTTTTACATACTATACTATGAGTTATCAGATACCTGTAAACCCTTTATCAACCCATTTCATTTTTAAGTGGGTTTCGCAGGTTAAAATCTATTCAAAACTTGTAATATATGAGTTATTTCCTGCAGTTGCATGTACAATGTGAAGGATGTGACTTTTTTTCACTTTATTATAGATGGAAGACAGAAAATATTTTGAGTGATTTTATTGTAATTCCGTCACAAACAACAAACACATTGTGTAACAAACACACATCACAGCACAGAGATTCCATCAATCTTTAATTAATTCCTTTATCTGCAATGTTAAAAAAATGTCTGTAAAAACATGAGTGTGACATTAAAGCACAACAGCACACTTCCTGACTTTTTCCATAAAGCATGTCAGGTGAATTAACAATAAAGTGGGTGAAAATAATCCTGTAAGTCCTATATAACTTTGACTTTTTTTGACACACTATACTATGACATTGTTTTTTGACATACTATGCTATGACTTTTTTTGACATGCTATATGATGAGATTTTTTTTGACATACTATACTGTCGCTTTTTTTTTACGTACTATACTATGACTTTTTTTGCATACTATGAGATTTTTTTCACATACTATACTGTCGTTTTTTTTGCGTACTACACTAACTTTTTTTATGACATACTATACTATGACTTTTTTTTTTTACATACTTCACTATGTCGTTGTTTTTAACGTACTATACTATGCCTTTTTTTACTATGACGTTTTTTTCATGATTTTGGACGACATACTATACTATGACGTTTTTTCATATTTTTTGACGACATACTATACTATGACGTTTTTTCATATTTTTTGACGACATACTACACTATGACTTTTTTTTCTTGATTTTGGACCACATACTATACTATGACTTTTTTTTCATATTTTTTTAACGACATACTACGCTATGACGTTTTTTCATGAGTTTTGACGACATACTACACTATGACTTTTTTTCATATTTTTTTAACGACATACTACACTATGACGTTTTTTCATGATTTTGGACGACATACTATACTATGACGTTTTTTCATATTTTTTGACGACATACTACACTATGACTTTTTTTTCTTGATTTTGGACCACATACTATACTATGACTTTTTTTTCATATTTTTTTAACGACATACTACACTATGACGTTTTTTCATGAGTTTTGACGACATACTACACTATGACTTTTTTTCATATTTTTTTAACGACATACTACACTATGACGTTTTTTCATGATTTTGGACGACATACTATACTATGATGTTTTTTCATGATTTTGGACGACATACTACACTGACTTTTTTTCATGATTTTGGACGACATACTATACTATGACTTTTTTTGATATTTTTTGACGACATACTATACTATGACTTTTTTTTCATATTTTTTTAACGACATACTATACTATGACTTTTTTTCATGATTTTGGACGACATACTATACTATGACTTTTTTTCATGATTTTGGACGACATACTATACTATGACTTTTTTTGATATTTTTTGACGACATACTATACTATGACTTTTTTTCATATTTTTTTAACGACATACTACACTATGACGTTTTTTCATGATTTTGGACGACATACTATACTATGACTTTTTTTGATATTTTTTGACGACATACTATACTATGACTTTTTTTCATGATTTTGGACGACATACTATACTATGACTTTTTTTCATGATTTTGCACGACATACTATACTATGACTTTTTTTGATATTTTTTGACGACATACTATACTATGACGTTTTTTGATATTTTTTGACGACATACTATACTATGACGTTTTTTCATATTTTTTGACGACATACTACACTATGACTTTTTTTTCATGATTTTGGACGACATACTATACTATGACTTTTTTTGATATTTTTTGACGACATACTATACTATGACTTTTTTTCATGATTTTGGACCACATACTACACTATGACTTTTTTTGATATTTTTTGACGACATACTATACTATGACTTTTTTAAATATTTTTTTAACGACATACTACACTATGACGTTTTTTCATATTTTTTTAACGACATACTACACTATGACGTTTTTTCATGATTTTAGACGACATACTATACTATGACGTTTTTTCTTGATTTTGGACCACATACTATACTATGACTTTTTTTATATTTTTTTTAACGATATACTATACTATGACTTTTTTTCATGATTTTGGACGACATACTAAACTATGACTTTTTTTCATATTTTTTTAACGACATACTATACTATGACGTTTTTTCATGATTTTGGACAACATACTATACTATGACTTTTTTTTCATGATTTTGGACGACATACTACACTATGACGTTTTTTCATGATTTTGGACAACATACTATACTATGACGTTTTTTAATGATTTTGGACGACATACTATACTATGACGTTTTTTCATGATTTTGGACGACATACTATACTATGACTTTTTTTGATATTTTTTGACGACATACTATACTATGACTTTTTTAAATATTTTTTTAACGACATACTACACTATGACGTTTTTTCATATTTTTTTAACGACATATTACACTATGACGTTTTTTCATGATTTTAGACGACATACTATACTATTACGTTTTTTCTTGATTTTGGACCACATACTATACTATGACTTTTTTTTATATTTTTTTTAACGATATACTATACTATGACTTTTTTTCATGATTTTGGACGACATACTATACTATGACTTTTTTTTAATGATTTTGGACGACATACTATACTATGACGTTTTTTCATGATTTTGGACAACATACTATACTATGACGTTTTTTCTTGATTTTGGACGACATACTACACTATGACATTTTTTCATGATTTTGGACGACATACTATACTATGACTTTTTTTGATATTTTTTGACGACATACTACACTATGACTTTTTTTTCTTGATTTTGGACCACATACTATACTATGACTTTTTTTTCATATTTTTTTAACGACATACTACACTATGACGTTTTTTCATGAGTTTTGACGACATACTACACTATGACTTTTTTTCATGATTTTGGACCACATACTATACTATGAAGTTTTTTCATATTTTTTGACGACATACTATACTATGACTTTTTTTCATGTTTTTTGACGACATACTACACTATGACTTTTTTTCATGATTTTGGACCACATACTATACTATGACGTTTTTTCATATTTTTTGACGACATACTATACTATGACTTTTTTTCATGATTTTGGACCACATACTATACTATGAAGTTTTTTCATATTTTTATAACGACATACTACACTATGACGTTTTTTCATATTTTTTTAACGACATACTACACTATGACGTTTTTTCATGATTTCAGACGACATACTATACTATGACGTTTTTTCATGATTTTAGACGACATACTATACTATGACGTTTTTTCATGATTTTGGACGACATACTACACTATGACGTTTTTTCATGAGTTTTGACGACATACTATACTATGACGTTTTTTCATATTTTTTGACGACATACTATACTATGACGTTTTTTCATGATTTTGGACGACATACTATACTATGACTTTTTTTCATGATTTTGGACGACATACTATACTATGACGTTTTATCATGATTTTGGACGACATACTATACTATGACTTTTTTTCATGATTTTGGACGACATACTATACTATGACGTTTTTTCATGATTTTGGACGACATACTATACTATGACTTTTTTTCATGATTTTGGACGACATACTGTACTATGACGTTTTATCATGATTTTGGACGACATACTATACTATGACGTTTTATCATGATTATGGACGACATACTACACTATGACTTTTTTTCATGATTTTGGACGACATACTACACTATGACGTTTTATCATGATTTTGGACGACATACTACACTATGACTTTCTTTCATGATTTTGGACGACATACTACACTATGACGTTTTATCATGATTTTGGACGACATACTACACTATGACGTTTTTTCATGAGTTTAGACGACATACTATACCATGACGTTTTTTCATATTTTTTGACGACATACTATACTATGAGATTTTTTTTACATACTATACTATGAGATTTTTTTTACATACTATACTATGTCGTTTTTTTTATATACTATACTGTGACTTTTTTTTTTACATACTATACTATGAGATTTTTTTGACACACTATACTATGTCGTTTTTTATACGTATTATACGATGACTTTTTTTACATACTTGTTTTGACATACTATACAGTCGGGGTTTTTTTTCTTACTATACTATGACTTTTTTTACATACTATACTATGTTGTTGTTTTTTATGTACTATACTATGACTTTTTTTCACATAATATATATATATGTCGTTTTTTTTAACGTACTACACTATGAGATTTTTTTGACGTACTATACTATGTAGGGTTTTTTTTACGTACTATACTATGACTTTTTTTTAAATACTATACTACGACTTTTTTTCACATAAGAAACTATGAGATTTTTTTGACATATTACTATGTGTTCTTTTTGACATACTATACTATGAATTTTTTTTTTTTTACATACTATACTATGACTTTTTATGGACATATTTTAACATGTCGACTATGTCGTTTTTTTTACATACTATACTATGAGATTTTTTTGGACATACTATACTATGACTTTTTTTGACATACAATACTATGTCGTCGTTTTTTTTTTTTTACGTAATATACTATGACTTTTTTTACATACTATAATATGACTTTTTGACATACTATACTGTCGGGTTTTTTTTACGTACTATATTATGACTTTTTTATGACATAATATACTATGTTTTTTATAACATACTATACTGAGTCTTTTTGACATACCATACTATGACTTTTTTTTGGACATACTATACTATGTCGTTTTTTTTCACGTAGTATACTTTGACTTTTTTGACATACTATCCTGTCGTTTTTTTTTTACGTAGTATATTATGACTTTTTTTTTTTACATTCTATACTATGACTTTTTTATGACATAATATACTATGTTTTTTCTAACATACTATACTGAGAGTCTTTGACATACCATACTATGACTTTTTTTTGGACATAATATACTATGTCGTTTTTTTTCACGTAGTATACTTTGACTTTTTTGACATACTATCCTGTCGGTTTTTTTTTACGTAGTATACTATGACTTTTTTATGACATAATATATTATGAGATTTTTTTGACATAATTTACTATGTCGGTTTTTTTTTTATGTACTGTACTACGTCGTTTTTTGACGTACTATACTATGACGTTTTTTCACATACTATACTATGAGATGTTTTTGACATACTATACCGTCGTTTTTTTCACATACTATACTGTGACTGTTTTTGACATACTATACTATGAGATTTTTATTGACATACTATACCATAACATTTCTTATGACTTACTATGCTACAAACTTTTTTCTGACATACTTTGTTTTTATGACATACTATACTTTCCTATGACAGATTTTATTGTGATGTCTTTTTTGACATACTGTGGTTCTTTTTTTTTTTTTTTTTAAATAATATACTGTGACTTTTTTATGACATACTATACTCTGATGTTTTTTATGACATACTTTACTTTGACATACCCAAGTATGTCAAATAAATTGGGCATAATAAATGCTTGCTAGACCATGAATTTTTTTTATGGTGTACTACCCTATGACATTTTTTATGTTTAATGACACACTCTACTATGAGTGTTTTTAATAATTTTTTGACATACTATACAATATTACCATGACTTTTTAAATATTTGAATAACATTTTTATGGCACAGTTTCAATTCCTGTTTAACTTCGGAAAACTTTTTAGTAGTATAAGTAGCAGTATATTAACATAATTTTTAGGAGACAGGGTTTATAGAAACATAAAGAACGTCTTCTTATAGTTGCTCTTAGTGCTGTTCATAAGTATCCTATTCCTGAAATATAAAATAACAATGTCTAGAATGGAGGTGGAGATGTAACAGGCAGACCAGATTCCTAACAACAATCTCTGTTTTGCCAACTCAGAGTGACGGCAGAGGTCAAACACAACCCAACCAACACCATCGTCTGCAAAGCCCAGGGCGAGTGGAATGGCACGCTGGAGTTCACCTACAGCAGCGGGGAAACCAAAGTGATCGACACGGCCAAACTCCCAGTCACCAGGAAGAAGCTGCGGCCTGTGGAGAAACAAGGGAGGACAGAATCCAGGTGGAAAACTCATTACCACCAACTTAGTGCTATTTTCTAAATAGGTGGGATGGTGCCATATGGGTCAGGCATTGATTGCATATACATTTAATTGTGTGTTGTACCTGTGCTTGTAGGCGGTTATGGCAGCATGTCACTAAGTCACTAAAGGAGGGGAACATCGACGATGCCACAGAGCACAAACACCGACTGGAGGAGCGACAGAGAGGGGAGGAGAGGCAGAGAGCAGCTGATAACAAACCCTGGACACCCAAATACTTCACTAAAGAGGTACAGTGTACTGAGAGAGACATTGTGATATAATGCTGGGCAGCAGGGTGGCATACTCAGGAGCATAATCTTTGAACTGCCCTTCAGTTTTTAGTTGGGTGGACTGTGTCCAAAATATCCTCCTGGTTATAATATAGTGCACTTCATCTATATTTATTCATGTGATTGTCCAAATTGTGAGTGTAATTAAAAACATATGCTGCATATAGCGACCTCGAGATTGCCATAGAGGAACAGAGAAAGTTGTGACTATGGCCTATATGCAACGATATGCCAATAATTAGGGTGGACCTAAGACTGAAACACACTGCTAGTAGCACCATGTGGCAACAGAGAGACACTTGTTTTATAGGAAATTACACTCATGTGACACTACACCAGTCAGTAATGACGCAACACGGCCACATTTTCTAAGACTACTGCTCACTGCAGTGTGTGGCTGAGGATGTGAATGAGGCATTCAGGACACAGCTACCAAGTACGTCTGTGGTGATTCTTAAAGGGTTATTAAAGGGTTATCTCACCATAATCAAGTTATCTGTCAATTATTAATCGGATAAAAAGGAAAAAGCTGAATTTATTTTCAGCATTTTATAAAAAAAATACAAACTTATTTCTATCCACTCCCGTCACTATTTTATAGTGCAGCGATGGACATCCAACCACATCCAATCAGATGACAAATAAACAAGCTTTTTTAACCTTTCGAAACCTAAGCAGATTTGCTTGATTTCTCTCAAAAACATGGGAAGAAGGCTGGAGAAAGAACTGACCCAAATTTACAATAAATTAGTACAAGAAAATTAGTAAAAAATAAAATAAACAAAAAGGAAATAAAGTTAAAAACAACAAACAAACAAGGAAATGACCAGGAAAACTTTCTAAAAAATTATAATAATTCTGCAATATGTAATAATAATAAAATCATAAAAAACGTAGTCCCTAGCCTTTTTTCTGTAGTTTAAAAAAAAATCTAAATTTAATATTTTTGGCAATTTGTGGAACATTTCTTAACAAGTTGCTCATTGCCTTTTTTTTTGTTTTTGAAAGAAATCACACCAATTTGCTCAGGGTTCAGAGGTGTAAAGGCAAACCAAACAGATGCTTTTATGATAATATAATGTGGGTATCATTTAAAATTCCACTCTAGAGAGTTTTAAAAAATGTTCAGCAGTTAAAGTAGATCATGTCATGTTTAAACTTGACCAAAAAAGAAGCTAGGCTACGTGCTGTTAGCTTTACTGTATGTCATTTCCAGTAAATATCACAGTATAAAACCCGTTTTCAGTTTAAAATATGCAAACGCTGGAGGATATCAGATAATGCTGAGGTCACAGCTGTAACAGATGAGCATATTTAACAGATTCAGTGTTGATTCAGCGTGCTGTGCGTCATAATGTAGACCCACCTAATGGATGATGAAATTCCTCGCCAACTTTTTTTGGTAACTGATTTAAATCTATTTAATTGAGCAGTTTTTGCAGCCCCACTTATTATAACAACAACAAAACATATATTTACTTACCATTTTTCCTCCTCACTCGCAGGCAGACAGTTGGATCTACAACAGCCCACTGTGGAAGTCGACCTGACAGCAGAGCAGCTCTCTCTTCTGACGGACAGTAACTGAGATCCCTCTTCTCCACACTGAGGTCAGAGGTCAGGAAGTCAAACGAAGGAAGTCCTCCAGAGACCTTCAGAGCTGAGCTATGGACTCACAGAGTGACACTATGGAGACACAAACAGGAAACAAGCAAGGTGCCAAAGCGATCTCAACCAAGATGGCGGTTGGAGCTCTTGGGACTAAAGTACATTTTTATATACAGTTAATAGTATTACTATTCAAAGTAGAGTATTTCTATTTTTCACCTTGCCAAGGCCTTTTTTGCACACGCACAGTAATGGAGTTTGCCACTGGTGTTTTAATTGGTATTTGTTTTTAATAATCAATATGTTTTCTCAGACATTGTCGATGTTCAGTTCCGAGCTTTTAGTTTGTAATGCAGCGTTAGAATGAATCAATACGAGTTCCCTGTAACACATAATACTGTAGCTGTAAATGAGTTGTTTATATAAAGCACTTTTACCATAGAAATAAACTGAATATTTTATATTTATGGCTTTTACCAATCAGGGTGGTCTCTAAGAGCTTTATGGGAAATAAGAACACCTAACCAGATTTAAATGAAGAGTTTAACAGACGTACTACATTAGATGATGTGTTAGTATATATTATTATTCAGTACATTACAGTGAGCTACTCGGAAGTGAAGGTCCTGATTGTTTTGTCTGCACTATGAATGTATCTGGGCACATTCTAATAGTATGCTACTTTCCCATCGTGTACTGTTACACATGCTTTTTGTGTTTACCTTTTGATTTCCACACGTCGCTCCATCTAAAGTATTTCACCCACTGAGTGAGACGCCTCTGCATAACAGACGCTTTCCATTACTACCTCTCACAGTCAGCTGTTGCAGCCATTAGCCACTTCCTCTTACTCCTAAAAAAGGAAACAATGGTTTGTTTGTGGCAACATGCTCCTGGGTCCTCTAATCTTTTTTGTATCTGTGGCCCAAAGATGGCACTTGTGTAATTAGGCAGCCCGTGCCTCCTGAAGTTAATACTTCTCCTTAGGTCGCCCGTGGTGATGAATATGGATGAGGAGGCTTGCAGAAACACACTATCATGTTCTCACATCTGGGGTTCGCTGGAAGGTTGCCTCTGTGAAGATGAGAGGATAATCTGGCAGAATAACAATGAGTGCGAGCTGGCAGCCTGTTGGATAGGAAATAAGATGTACCGGGTTTTACGACTGTGGTACTCACATATTCACACGCTTGACAAACTATGTGGTCAGTTTTCGAACATAATGGCTTTTCTAAACCAATTAAAGCAGAAATTAGGAGCATTTAACAGAATATCCTTATGTCCTCCACTGAAAATGTATTTTTTATGGCCTTATATATTTTTCCACATAAACTTCTCACTGCTTGCTCATTCAGTAGAAACATTTCCAGATAGTATTTTAAAGCCAGGTGAATTTACCAGATGCCTATTTGTAGCTTATGTCATGACCGTACATGACATTTACATGACAGTACAGAGAACCTGCAACCATTTCAACAACTGTTAAACAACACTCGCCTTACATGAAACCTTCTTTTCTTTTTTTTTTAATCCAAAAGGATCCAGACTCACTGAAGTAAAGTGATGGTGAATGAAGGAGGGATTGTCCATTAATAAAGACCTTATACCTTTTTTTAATTAAACATGTGTTCTGGTGATGTCCTGAATGTACATCTTCTATACTGTCCTGCATTAATGTGATTAGTCATGAATTGTAAACTGCTATTCCTCATTCACTCCACAGGTAGAGGACCTATGCAACATCTCATGTGTCATCACTTCCGTTAAAGCAGGAACTGTCTGAGATCACTTTGTTCTAATAAATGTGCCATGGCAACTGTGGACTCGCTCTGTTTAACCCTGCTAGTGGTTTGGCTACAATGCTCTATGTTTAATCAGGGGAAAAAAAAATCATTTAAACACTCACAGTTCAGTGTGTCATCAAAAACTGTCACAAAATAGTCATAAAAAATATAAAAAATTCAAAATAGTCAAAATTTCAGTCAAGGTATGTCATAACAGATTCTTCAGAACAAAGTCATGGTGTAGTATATCAATAAAGCTGACAAAATCATAGTACAGAATATTCTAAAAATGTCATAGTATGCCATAAAAATTTAATTAAGAAAAGCCATAGCATAGTATGTCTTAAAAATAATTTTAAGAGGTCATAGTATAGTATGTCATAACAAATAAGAAAAAATGTGTAGTAGTGTAGTCTAGAATGTTGTATTTTTGTTGTTTTTATTTTATTTTTTTCTGTAAAGTGTCTTTGAGTGTTTTGAAAAGCACTATACAAATAAAATATATTATTATTACGTTATTTTTTACAAAGGTCAGTATAGTGTCATCAAAAATCAAAATTCTTGTCATATTATAGTAAATTAAAAAAAATTATAGTATGCAATAAAAAACTAATTTAAAAAGCCATAGCATAGTATGTCTTAACAAATAATTTAACAAGCCATAATATAGTATGTCATAAAAAATAATTTAAATATATATTTTTTAAAAGCAATGTCTCTTTCCAGACACAATATAATTATTTAAAAAAATAAAAAAGTTATACTATTGTGTCATCAAAATAACAAAAGTCATAGTGTAGTTTGTCATTTATACATATATTTAAATTCAGAATAGTATGTTATCAAAATTATATATAAAAAAAAATAGCCATAGTATAGTATGTCATAAGTTTTTAAGTCACAGATTAGAATGTCATAAAATTTTCATTAAAAGGTCATAATATAGAACGTAATAAAAAAAATCATTTAAAAAGTCATGTGTCATCAAAAATTTAATTAAAAAGGCCAAATATGGTAAGACATAAAAATGTCACTAAAAGGGTCATAATGTGGTCTGTCATAAACATTTTATTACAAAAGTCAGTATAATGTCATCAAAAATGCCATAAAAAGTTTGTTTTAAAAGATCATTAAAAAGTCTTTGTATAGTGTGTCATAAAATACATTTTAAAAGGCCAAAGTATAGAATTGTATTTTTAAAAATGATTTTAAAAAATAATAGCATAGTGTGTCAAAAAATGTTATTAAAAAGTAATTTTATAGTATGTAATAATATAGTTTTTAAAAAACCTGATAGTATAGTACACCATTAAAAACTCAATTAAAAATTCATAGCAAAGTATGACATAGAAACAATCATTAAAAAGTCATAGTATTATGTCATTTAAAAAAAAAAAAAAGTCCTTGTATTATATGTAATAAGAATTTAATGTATAAAGTCAGTCATAAAAAGAAAGTAATGTCATGAAAAAAAATCAGTTAAAAAAGAAAACATTTTTTAAGTCGTATTATATTGCCATAAAAATATGAGTAAGCTATTATAAGTGAAAATTTTGATATGGACCACTGATGATAAAATACACTGCATGTATTGCATGTCAAGTTCAGGGGCCATCAATATTTTAGGGCCCCATTTTGAGAGACCATGGCTCAGAATAATTAAAGTTGAGCCACATCTGACAAAGAAGAGCAGAGCTTCACAACCTGAGTTTGAGATGGCTTCTTTCAAGGATAAACGTTATGCTTTGTTAACAATGTGGCTGTTCTTCTGCTGCCATCCTTGACCCAAAGTTAGTAACAATATTTTATTAATGATGCAAAGATACTCAAGTGGTCTGTTTGTTGTCTGGGGCAAAATGAACACAACAACCTCACTATGATCCCAGATAGCATGGTCATGATGGTTGGACTTTAATATTTTCTTGGTAAAGACGCATTTCTCTCAAAGTAATCATGACATTTTATAACACATCCAACTCTTAAGGTTTTCGGCATCATTATCAAACCAAGATTTACCCACGTACCAAGGGATTCCACCTCGTGACCCATCACCAGCTCTCCTCACCACTGTGAGAGTGACATCATTCTTTCTACATACTGTTGCAGACTGAAGCAAATGTCCTCATCTGAAGGCTAATGCTGCCATCAAGTGGCTGGCTGTGTTCACCTGGGCTGAAGAAGCACATCTGCACAGGGAAGATATCAATACACTGAATATATGTTAATCATTCTGCTTCAAAATGACTTCACTCATACACACAGCAAGAACAACAACTCACACAGATGTTTGTCATTAAAGTGTATATTTAAAGATGGCTGAACAGAACAACAATGTAAAAATGTAAACTTTGAAGGTGAGGGAGGGATTTCATCAAACAAAAACCTGTGTTCAGGACAGACGGCACTGAGCTACTAAGACACGAGGAAACTTAGTAGAGGAAGGAACCGTTCTGCCGCTCCTAGCTGACACAAAGTGAAAACAAAAGAGGGCAACAAACTGTACATCACATTAAGGCTTGGTCTGAACTCTCTCCTCTCGACGAATGAGAAATCAAAAAGGACGTGACTCAGTTTTAGGCGTTTGTGTGACTGGATTAACAATGTGGCATCGTGTCGAAGGTCTGAAGCCTGAAATGGTGACACAAGTTTCAGAGAAGATCAAAACAAGAACAAAGCGATTCAGACAACAAAAAAGAAAGAAAGTGGAAAGAAATAAACTGGTGATACTAATAAGTCACTTTCTGTGAGACGTGACGAAACAAGAACAGCTGTACGATGTGTTACGTCTTTGATGTGTCACTTATCTGATAAAAAATGAAAAAGTTACTGAAGCGTGCACATACAGGAACACCTTTAGTGTTTAGAGCATCTGGAGAACCAGACTCACAAAGAACAGTGCAGTGCCCATAGAGTAAGAGGTCAAAGGTTACGGTTCATTACAGCTGTGTCCCAACTACACACTACACATGAAAGCTGAAACACTGAGCACATGAATCAGTGAGTCAGCTCAAAGGAAATTATCAATAGTTACATTTTTAGAGGGAGAGATGCCAAAAATTCACACACCTTGTGCATGTAAATATTTGGTTTCCTTCTTCTCCTTTATTAAACTAAATAAATATTAGCTTTTAGCTAACATGTTAGCTTGGACTTTGGAATATTGTGACTGCGCATTTTTCTATTTTGTGATATTTTATGGACCAAATGATTAATAAAGAAAATAATCAATCAATTAATAACAAAAATAATAGTTCACGTGACTATTTATATTATTATGAAGTATACACTACACACTAATTAACGTTTCAGTCCGTAGTTTTGTCATGTAGCAGGTATGCATCACATCTAGTGTGCTTAGTGGAATCGAAGTCAGGTGATTGACAGAAAATTAAAGGGCCACTCCACTAATTTTACACATGAAGCAAATGTTATATCATCAAGAATCTTTTTTAACATTTTATTTACTTTATATAAAAGCCATGAGGCAAACTGGAGGTGTGGAGTTTGAATGATGTCGTGTTAACCAGACACAGAGGGTCTAATTGGAAGACACTACTGGGGTGCATCATGGGACATGTAGGATACAATAGTGGTGTTGTTTTTTTGTTTGTTTGTTTTAAATTAACTCTAATTATGGACTAAAAGTTAGGATCATCTCTGCCTCTGCTGCTTTTTAAGTCCGTCTATCATGAGTCCACAAATTAAGTCTTACAGAACACACTGGTAGAATAAGCCTTTAATTAGGGCTGGGCAATATATCGATATTGTTTTGATATCGTGACATGAGACTAGATTTAATCCTGGATTTTGGATATGTATTACAGTAATGTGATTTTCTGAGGATATCACAACGCTCCAGCTGCTCTATTATTATCATCTTCTGCCCACTTTGTCATAATATCCACGTTACTGATGATTTTCCATCAAAAATCTTATTGTGTAATTATTTTGTTTGAGCACTAGTGTTGAACCCTACAATATCATCACAATATCAATATCAGGGTGTTTGGTCAAAAATCTTGTAAAAATTGATTTTCTCCATATCCCCCAACAACACCTGTCATTGGTGACCATTTTGGTACTTAATTCACATATTAAAATCAATACTTTTAATGATCAGTCAATACTAGAGTGAAAATGCCATCTATTTGCTTCTTCCAGCCTCTTCAGTGTGAGGAGTTTCTACTTTTCTGTTTTATATCAGTGTAATTTTAAGATTCTGAGTTTTGGACAGCTGGTCAGACAAAAGGTCATCTGAAGACGTCCCCTTGGGCTCTGATCGTCTTACAGACAAAACAACCAACAGAAAATAATCAGCAGATGAAAAATGAAAATAACAGTTGCAGCTCCAATGCTTGCAAACATATTTGAGAATAGTGGTTAAAGAAACACCCCGACACCCCATAAAAGTCCATATTTATCCTCTTACCTGTAGTGCTTTTTTCAGTCTAGATTGTTTCAGTGTGAGCTGCAGAGTGTTGGAGATAAAGGCCATAAAGATGTCTGCCTTCTCTGAAATATAACAGGACTAGATGTCACCCAGCTTGTGGTGCTCAAAGTGTCAAAAAATATTTTATTTTTTTAACAGTAATGTCTCTTTCCAGAAATTATGAACCGATCACTCAAGATAATCCACAGACCTTGTTGTAAGCAGTTTCATGTAGGAACTACTTTCTTTCTGACAAACTGCACCCCTCAAGCGAATGACTGCATCCAAGGTGCATCTACTCATGGACCTGTGCTCCTGACAGCGCCAGATGGAAACGTTAATGGCATCTGTAACGTGGGTTAGCTCAGCGATGCTAGGTGAGCGAGCAGCAGATGCATGCTTTTTTCTACAGATGTACTGATACCACTTTATACCTGATACCTAAACTTGTGCACTGGTCGATATCGATTGATAGCAATACTGACGTCACTTTGTTTTTTTTTTCCAACTGCTGATGTAAAAAGCAAAACGTACATCTGACTGAAGCCCGTGAGGGCTCAGTCTGCAAGTCCAGAGGGTGGATATTTGGCTTCAGCCTTACAGCAAAAGAGAGAAATGATTTCTGGGAAAACTGCTCTTTTATCCGGGTGTGAAACTACTTAAAAAGTTTTGAATAAATTACGTAGTATCAGATCAGTGTATAGACTCGCATACTCGATGATACCTGATCAAGTATTTTAGGGAGGATCAGAGGCATGTCTGATACTGGTATCAGTATCTGAGCACCTCTACTTCCCTCTGAGCAGTGATACAGTTGGCAGGTGTAGTTCGGTAAAAAGTAAATAGTTCCTACATGAAACTTCTCACAACAAGGTCTGTGGATTATCTTGAGTAACCGGGTCATGATTTCTTCAATGAGACATTGCTGTTGAGTTTTTCAAATTCATTTTTTTGTTGTTCTGAGCTCCACAAGCTGAGTGCCATCAAGTTCAATTATAAAAGAGAGAAGGCAGACTTGTCTGTGGCTGATATGTCCAACTCTGGGCAACTCAAATCAAAACAATCTACACTGATAAACGGCGCCACAGGTAAGAGGAAAACATGTAGTTTTGATTTTAGGGTGGACTGTCCCTTTAATTCTACGGTGATATGCAGTGTGGAATTAGGACACAGCTCTAATATACCCTAAAGATGGTCGTTAGTCCACCGTAGTCTCAGACAGTGATGGAGGTTTCGACCTTTCCTGACCTCAGTCGTCTCTTCTTGTCTCAGTTTCAGTGCCTGTGTACTAACTTCCCCCTTCACAGTTCACCCGTCTATTTCCAGACTTCTTGAACATTTCCAGTTTCCAATGCCTCAGTCTGGTCGAAGCACCCAACCCGCTGTCGCGTTGATGCGTGATGAGCTGAAAGAAAAACGCTAACAGAGTAGACAGTCACAAATTTATCGAGGCGATGGTGACCAGCGATGAGGCACTAGGCTTTGCACGCTAAACTAGAGAGCTCCCTCTGCAGGAAGGGAGGCCTAATTTATTATCACTACTTTTTACACAGTCGCCCGCTCTCCGTCTTTAAAACCCTAGCAGCACAAATGTACAATCTATGCAATTTATGAAAAAAGAGGGGTGTGGAGGGGTGTGGAGGGGGGGTGGCCATTGTAAAAATTCACATTCATTCTCCCAACAAAATCTCAAGCCCCTCTGTACAAGAATTATTGCATTCACTGTTCTATTTGCTGTCATACAAAAAAAGTTAACAAAACAATCACATAAAGAAACCAAAAGAAAAACTGACAACTGCATATTTAAAAATCACCACAATAATCCAATATATTATCATCCTTTTAGACTTATTCTTTACATAACATATTTACAGATTAGGCCAATTTTTTTTTCTCTAAAGAATTTGTTGGAAAAACAAGGTCAGGGAGCCAGGCAGACATAAAGGAGAGGATGATGATAAAAAGGTTAATATTACACATGGGCTGTGCCGAGACAGACAGTGACGTTCCTCCATACCGCATACTGTCCTCTGTACACGTGTCAGGAACAAGTCCTCAAGCGTTCACTCCTGTGCGTCCTCACTCTCAGTAATGAGTTCACATGTGCCATGGAGCAAGGTCGATGGGTCTTTGGTGCAAAATGTTCCTCTCGTTTCTCCCCTTTCACCTCCTCACACCCCCGATCCCCGCACTGAGAAGCAGTTAATTAAACGTACCGCAAAAAATATTAAACCGACGCCGAAACAAGTAGAGCAGCCCTATGCCTCGCCGCACATTCAAGTAAAAAAAACAAACAGGAAAAAAAAACAGGAGAAAATAAGCAAGACAAAGGTCCTCAGGATAAAACGGACAACAGTTCTGGAGCTAGCCAGATATGAGACTTCTTCAACTTCCTCACCACACGGGGGCGCTCTTAATGAGACGCGCTTGAGACCAAGTGCCAGATAAACGGCCCCTGTGTTCTTCTTCATTGGTTGTTAGAGGTTTCTTCGCAGTTGTTTGTTTGCTTGTTTTCCTAGAAGAGTTCATCGTCACCATTATTTTTTTTGTAGTTTCTTGCCTTTCCTCAGGGCAAGCTTGTTCTTGATGTGTCCTCGCTTCCTCTTGGCGGTCTGCACAGAGGGACAGACGGAAACATAAATCGAATGAAGAATTATTCTCAAACTAAAATCAATTTTCACCTTAAATTTACCTGATATAAATGGATTTTACTTCTTCAGCTGTGCAGGGTTTTAAAGCCCACATGTCATGCTTGTTAACTAATGCTCCAAAGTTAGGCAAAATTTTGGTTCCTTAACCTCTCACCTCAAGATATCTAAATGAAAATGGGTTCTACTGGTACCCATGAGTCTCTCCTTTACAGACATGCCCACTATAAACTAGTCTCATGCACTTTTGGGCAAAAAACATGCACCTTTTCCCATGCAGTGCCTATTGTATATGAATATTTCTGCACTCCTGGGTCCTTAAACAGTCCTGGAATTGCATAAATTGGATATGATTGGAAAGCTGAGACTTTTCTGGATTCATTGAGCCAAGCTGTATTAATGTGTGATGATGCACAGGCCATTTCATTTTAGTGAGACCATTTTTCTGAAACTGACCTCACCGTATAAAATGAATTATTGTGACCTCTAGGATGATCACAGCCTAATGGACCTTTACAGCCACTAACTAGAGACCTCGGGCATTCAGAGGACGTACGGCTTTCATAGCTACATTGACAATAAGGGGGTTTCTGTGCAGTTTTCAGAACAGAGGTGCCTGCTGTCCAATCCTATTTCAATACCAGATCGCAGCATGGATTCCTCAGTAGTGTTCCTCAAGGTCTCAGTGTCTTCATGTGGTATTCTGAAGGGATTTTTGCCTATTTTAATTAATTTTTAAGGGGACAAAAATGCTTTAAATTAGCACCAAATCTGTGTAACAAATTGCTGCAACAACTAATGAGACATAATTGAGCATGGGAATGGCCATCATACACTTCCATCATAAGGTTCTAAGCCCCTTTACACTCTATTAGAGGTTGAATAGGCACCTTAACAAAATGTTTCTTACATATTTATGACTAATAAAACTTGACACACAGTGGAGGCCCTGGCCCGAGGGGGGTGGAACAGATTAAATGACTTATTTATCACTTTTGGCATCAAACAGAATTGACTCGTATGATCTAATGATTGTGATGACTGAAAATAATGAATTAAGTGTCAAAGAAACTGCTGACTTTGAGATCTACTCTTCTTCAATACACTGTATATATAAACATATAAATTATGTATAATACTGATCTAACACACTTAAATTGGAGCGTGTATTCTGGTTTATTTGTAATATATTGAGTTGTTTATCACCATACATTTTTATTTTAGAGTAACTTCACAAAAGAAGTCCTCCTATTGAAAGAATAAATTATATGTACAGTCACTCTGCTGTGCTGGTCCCATCCTACAGCGATTATTATAGCATCATATAAAAGTGGTTTGTCTTTGTCCAGAGACCAAAAAACACAAACCCCTGAACTACAAGGTAGCGTCATGTTCACACTAAAACAGCTTTCTAAAACTGGAAGTCAAACTAAATTCTGTATTTAAAACGATAAAACAGGAAGTCTCCTGCTACCTTTTTGGAGGTGTACTTCTGTTTGGGCACTACACTGCGCAGCTTGTGGTCCAGCGGCTCCCTGTTGTCCAGGTTCTTGACCTTGTAGATCCGGACCAGCCAGTGCTCCGAGGTGAACGCCTCCTCCAGGTGCTTGAACTTGATGTCCTTGTTGCCGATCTCTGCATTGCGCGTTCTGTCAAAGCCAGGAGGCGTCCGGAAGTCCAGCTGGAGGATGGATAACGTTGTTATTCGCTATCAGCTAGCTGTGCATGTTGGGTAAAATGTCACATTGAAAAAAGCTTTTGGTTTAAAGAAATTATTTGACTTGGGATATAAATGAGAAATAAATAAACTGACCTTTTAAAAAAAAAAAAAAAAAAAATAGTACAACATAAAATATGTACATTCAATACTGGCAAGAGACAAGTAATTTTGAATCACATATTAGATGTAAATTTAAAAGCTAATTTTGCAAGTTAGTTGCAGTTTGTTGAAAACATATCAGGATGTACTCACACTAGCAAGAGATCTTACTCTTTCTTTCACTTCTCGGCTGATAAAAACACCATGCTACCTAGCTCGCTAGTTTTTGTTATGTATATCGTGCAGCTAAATCTTTGTTCCTCCAGCTTCAGGCAAAGTAGACTTAGGAATTTTTAAGAATTTTCAATGCCACTAGGAATGAAACTAAAGATCAGTTTTACAAGACCCAAAAATCATAGGGCAAAAACAACAGCAGCACAAAAAAAAAACAAGTTGGCAAAACCATGGCTTTCTGTCTCATGGTGGAGACAGGGATAAAAATAAACTGGGAAATCTGTGCTGTAGGTTGGTTTTCTTGGCAATTTTGTGTTTCTCACTCTGCATGTGGTATTCCACTGCCTTGATTCCCTGAGTGCTGCTGAGTGAGTTTGAAAAACTTTTTGGCACAAAATACTGTGGGCCTTGAATGCATTGCCTTGCACCGTTTTCAGCCATAATAAGAAATCTTGGTTAAAAGCCAAATTTGCACTTTCTCATGTTGTCCAGGGTACAGTGACAACAAGCTAGCAGACAGTGGATCGTCTCCTCCGAGCACCCGGCTGAAAACAAAGTATAAGTGTTGTTGGTTCGGTTATCATGATCTGTGTGACATCAATGCGTAAGTTATTCTGTAAATTGCTTTTCAAAAACCGATATGTTTTGATTTATTTTGAAATTTTACAATGCAACATCACAACAAAAAGATTAATAAAATTCTACCTCCCATCTCTTTTAAGACTTTTAAGAGATTAATTTCAGACATTTTATACTATTTAAGGCCTTATTTCATGAATTTTATGCCTTTTCAGACTTTTTAAGGACCTGCAGGAAGCCTGTAAATAGTACTATGATAAACCTACGTCAAACTGCGACTTTCTTGACTTGCAATATAATCTTTTAAATTGACAAACATCATGTATGTAATTTATGGAACAGTTCAAAACAGGTTAAAAAATTATTTGTCTTTTGCCGTACATACTATTCCCAAAATAAGGTCCCATGGGTGACACCTGGAAGGGGAGGAACTTCCCTCTCTATAACGTGTTAGTGAGATTTACCTTTGGACAGAACCAGGCTAGTTGTTTTTCCCCTTTCTAGTCTTTATGCTAAGCTAAGATAAGCAGCTGCTGGCTGTAGCTCAATACACTGATGAAAAATAAAGGGAACACTTAATGGTCACAATATAACACCAAGTCAGTGAAACTTCAGTGACATTAATCTGTGCATTTAGGAAGCACACATGACTGTGAATCAGTTTCAGCTGCTTTGGTGTAAATAAAAGTGACAACAGGTGCAACGGAGAGGCAAAGCAAGACAACCCCCCAAAAGGGAATGGTTTTACATGTGGTGGTCACAGTTTCTCTCCTTATCCTTCCTGACTGATTCGTCTCTAGCTTTGTGTTCTGCTAGTGTCTTTGTCACTGCCCCTAGCATGAGGCAGGACCTGCAGCCCGATCAGACTGCACAGGTAGTCCAACTCCTCCAGGATGGCACATCCATAATGCAAGAAGGTTTGTCTCCCAGCACAGTCTCAAGAGCATGGAGAAGATACCATGAGACCAGCTGTTACATGAGGAGAGCTGGACAGGGCTGTAGAAGGGCATCAACACTTCAGCAGGACCAGTATCTGCCCCTTTGTGCAAGGAGGAATGGGAGGAGCACTGCCAGAGCCCTACAAAATGACCTCCAGCAGGCAACTGGTGTGCATGTTTCTGACCAAACTGTCAGAAACAGACTCCATGAGGGTGACATGAGGGCCTGATGTCCCCTAGTGGGACCTGTGCTCACAGCCCAGCACTGTGCAGCTGGATTGGCATTTGCTTGCATCCCGTCCTCTACACAGTTGAGGGCAGGTTCATAGTGAGCACATGTGACAGGTGTGAAAGAGTCTGGAGGCGCTGTGGTGAACGTTATGCTGCCTGTAACATCATCCAGTATGACCGGTTTGGCGGTGAGTCAGTGATAGTCTGGGGAGGCAATTCCTGGAGGGTCACACAGACCTCCATGTCATAGCCAACGGTACCCTGACTGCCGGGATGAAATTCTCAGAGTGACCGTCAGAACTTACACTGGTGCAGTGGGCCCTGGATTCCTCCTGGTGGAGAACAATGCACGGCTCATGTGGCCAGAGTGTAGGCAGTTCCTGGATGACGAAGGCATTGATGCCATTGACTGGCACTCTCGTTCCCTTGACCTAAATCCAACTGAGCACCAATGGGATGTTAGGTATCGGTGCATCCGATACCGCCAAGTACCATCACAGACTGTCCAGGAGCTCATTGATGCCCATCTGCCGACTCAACAGGAGCATGCCCAGACGTTGTAGGGAGTACACAGGGGCCATACACACTGCTGAGTCACATTATGAGTTGGATCTGCCTGTGATATTTAACTATGATTTTCGATGAGATTTTGAATCCAGCCCTCAGCGGGTCAGTGATTTTGGTTTCCACTGACTGTTACGTCATTTTGTTTTTAACAAATTAAGCAATGTACATCAGTAACGATTTTCAACTTGAATAATTTGTTGATCAAGATCTGGTGTGTTAAGTGTTTCCTTATTTTTCTTAGCAGTGTATTTGAGTGCTATCACTATATTTCCATCCCAGCCAACTGCAGTTTTATTAATTCAAAGAGATAATCACAAGGACAAACACAATTATAAAGGAAAACAAAACATTTGATAGCCTTTTGACTGCAGCACATCGGCCCTTTGTCAGCTTCTCCAGTACACTTTGTATGAACCACTCACAACCTCTTGTTCCTATTATTCTACTCAAAGAGCTCTTACTGTGTCCTTCTCACATTTGCTTTGACCTTGTCACCTCTATTCTCAGAGCTACAGTCTCTATCTACCTTTCCTCTGTTGTATTTTTCCTCCTTTCTTTTCCATTCTCCCTTTGTCTACTGTCTATAGACTACCTTGGCATCTCATTTATACCTTCAGGCTGCCTCAGAGGACAGAGTGTGAAATATTAAATTATTATTAGTCACAGTAGTTTATCTCTGGATGTTTATTTACTAGCACTGCTCAACTCATTTAAATGTCAAGAAAAAGAGATAAATGAGTTTGTTCTTGGGGAGATATGAAGGTCCACTGTACATACTTTCTATTCTGTAGTACATTATGCACTGTCAGTATGATCCTTTAATCTCTACTCACCGCTACAAACTGCATCCTCAACTATCTACTTATTGTCTTTTTCCTGATGTCCTCTAAGCTTCTGCTTCCCCTTGTCACATCCTGTTTCCGTAAACCTAATCTACCCTCTCTACTCTATCTTTCTTTCTTCCCTTGCTGGGCTCACTCTATCCTGTCCTCCATTTCCTTCTGTGCCATCTCTTTACCCTGAAACAGTGCTGTGAGCCACGCAGAGCTCTGGCCGTCTGTCTACTGATGGCGGCTGCACTGACTCTCCCATCTCCGCTGAGCTGTTGGCCGGGCTGCATCTACAGCGGAGATGTAAGCACCTGGCATGAGGGATCCCTCTCATCTCTCCTCTGCTACCTGCCAGAAGTAGCCGTGGCACATTCGAAAGCCTCTGCCAATCCTTCATATTCCTCCTCCATCCTTTTTTCCCCCCAAACACCCCCCTCCTCTCCGCACCTCAGGAGCTCCCCAAGGCATCTCCTTGAATCCTCTTCTGCCTGTCTGTCAGCCAGCTCTGCTTTTAAGATACAGTAGCAAGAAGTTTTACACCTTTGGTGGTGGCAGCTGCTTGTTATTCTCTCGTAAAGCTGCATAAAATATACTACCAGTAGTTTTTTACCTCTCTGGCAATGGCAGCTTGTTACTTTCTGATCTTTGCACAAAGCTGAAACTCATTATTTATACCTACGAAGTGGATCATAACCCCCCGAAAATCTCTTTAAAAATCAGAGTTTCTTGCCGGCCCTGAACTGACCTCACCTGGAGATTAAAAAATGATCAAAGACCTGTAGAGCTGTTGAGATTTGTGGTGATGATATTCTGCTAGAAAGTGAAAGTGTCTCTTGAAATGTCTCGTCTCTCCTTACCTGCATTTCACCAAATCTGTAATAAGACATCTTGTACATGAGGCAGTTGAGCAAAGTTGGTGAACCGGCCTTGTCCACTCTGAACTCTCCCTGAGGGGTGAAGTAGTCGCTCTCCTGAAGAAGACAAATATGAAAGGGAAGTCCAGAATATTAGTAGATGGCACTCAATGACTGGAGGTGATGATAAAGGTGGATACGGATATGAGGAATAGGGGACAATTTGACACTAACTGATGAGGCTCAGACGGAGCATGGTGAGTGAAAATAAATGAATGTTATCACCTATCTCAGACATTTTTTCAGACAAATCTCACAAGGCCAGACCTATCTCAACGCTTCGTTTTAGAACTGTGCATGAAACAACAACAACCTCCCATCTAGCAACCTACACGCTAAAACATCTTTTAATGTGGCGTTTTCTTTCACAGGGAATTAATGTGAGGGCTCACCTCCCTAAGTAAAAGATTCTCTATAAGAAAAGTTGATGCATTACAAGCTGCATCAATGGTATGAAATGGTATACATTTTCAGACTCCCAAGTGGATGCGGTCATTTCTCCCTGAATCCCCACACCTCGTTTTCAAGTGTTGTGAACGTCATGTCAATGGATGAAAGCAGATTCAAAACAATACAACACAAGCTAAGGTAAGAATTTGTTCCTTATTTTGTAGCACATTTATATCTGCTAGCCTCAAAGTGCTGTTTGTGTCTCTCGAGAAAGACAGTTGATTGCTGACTCTCATTTCCAGATTGTCAAATAGCGACGCCTTGAGTCGGTGGTTCAGTCCAACTACTAACCCAAGGTGTCGGCATTTGACGGCCTGGAAATAAGACTCAAAAATCAACTCTCCAGAGTTACATACAGCAACTTTAATATCTGATATCAACTGAGTTCATATCAGTTGTTGCCAGGTCTCACGAGAGTGTGTTGTTGAGACAGAGACAGGTCTCCAACCTAATATTCTCCTGATTTGTGCACCTGAAAAAGAATCTGTGCTTATGTTCTCCTATTGGAATGAACTGACTCAGGACTTGCCGCTTGTCTCCCAAAGGGGCGGGGCAACAAAACCCACATGACATAAATACAGGAAACGACTCTTAAGTGAGCCGTGTTGGTTCATCAGTAGTCTCTTCCATGTGCAAGTGTTCCACCAAAATAAGTCCCCTCCCAACACTCTTTTACAACGGCACTGTCGCCGCATCCTAGGCTTAGCACCGCCCAAGACAACTGTGATTGGTTTACAGAACTAAAAACAACCCAGGGTGTTTTTTCCCTTAGTGCAGAATTATGATGGGTTAAGCCAGACCTCTCTCCAGTGCTGGCACAGCGTGAGATTGGTCTGGCTATGTGAGACTAGTTTAAAAATGACTTCTTTATAACTGGGAATGTTAAACAATAGCATGTGAATCTCTGAAACAGAAACAGATTCAGTCTCATACACTTTTTGTCTGTTTTTGTTTGAATTAAATGAGCTGTACAATGAGTAATTTGTGATATTTTAGAGGTGCCTGCAGGTGGAATTTGTTACATTGGTACTAGCTGTTTCCACCTGTCACCAGTTTTAATGCTAAACTAGGCTAACCATCTGCTGGCTATAGCCTCATATTTGCAGTCATGTCAAGTTTATTTATACAGCACCAAATCATAACAAAAGTTATCTCAGGACACTTCTCAGATAGAGCAGGTTTGGCATCATACTCTTTAATTTCCCCTATGAGCAGGCACTTGCCGATGGCAGCAAAGAAAAACTTCCTTCTTGACAGGCAGAAACCTCGAACACAACCGGGCTCTCGGTGGGCGGCCATCTGCTGTGCAGATATGAGAGTGCTATCAAAATGTTCAACTATTACTTCAAGTAACCAGGTTACAGGCGACTTGCCCCAGTAAGCGGATTTCTTAAACTTCATGTGATAAACAAACCTGGTTCTGTAATCGGGGTGGGGGATTAGAGAAACATGGTTTCCTCAGACAGCATTCTCCTGGAGAACACAGATTTCTTGGCCTTGTACACAGGTAGCAGGGTTTCTAATCTGCTTTTTACTTGTACCATCTCCCCACATGCATACTTAATACATCATACTGTGAACTTCTGCACATCCTTTGGTCAATATTTTCCGTTCCTGCACAAAACTTTAAAGCTCTTCCTCTTTAAAAAACATTCTTACATATATTTTATAGTATTTCATATTTTCTACCTTAAATTCTATTTTATTTTTTGTAGCTTGACTTTCACTGTATTTTTTGTCGTTAAAATTATTCATTTTAACATAATGACTTCATAAAAAATACAAATGATACCAATAGGATTCACAGTCAAGAGAAAAAACACAATAGGAAAAGAATAAACAACCAACTTAAAAGGCAGCCACAAGGGACCACCCTGGCACCCCAATAACTCTTAGTCATACACATGCATACATAGTCATATACAACAAATACACATATTCATATTCATGTGCAATACATACATACACATCCTGTTACCTTGTACCCTTCGCCCCCTTGAGAATGTTGCACTGCTTATGTGAGCCAGAAAAAATGGCCATATTTGGCTTGTTTTGCTTGGAACATTATTCACCCTGGCATCGTTTTTTCAAACGCAGCATTCTCTGTCATGAGTTTAAGCCACTGTGTAAACTCTGGCTTATGTGGGCTCTTCCTGTTGCGTAAAATAAGCCTGGCCGCGACAATAAAACCTGTCACTGTCAGTCTAAATTCTGCTTTAGTAAGGCCTGGTAGCACAAGAGATTTGTCCTTGATTTGAGAGGTTGTATGAGTCATACTTTGAGATTTTTTGTGCACAATGTATTTCTCATTACACACCAAAACACCAAGACAAAGTCCTTGTATGTGCACACCCACTTAGCAATAAAACTTATTCTGATTTCAATGTGCATGACAAAAAATTCAGGCAGGTAAAGTAAGGCTGTGACAGCAGAGTGGCAGTATGATAGGAAAGATCATCACGCAGTCAGCGAGGTAGTGTCGTGTTCAAAATAATTCTGGAGTCTGGCTAAAAAAAAACACAAAGTAGTAGAGATCTGCAGGACAGGGTTTTTTAAAACCTGCACCAACCTGGCCTATTTTAAAAGCAGCAAGTAAGGCTACTTACCAATCTTTTAAGTTGTTACATCATTAGTTTAATGTCAAGTGCACAGCTGATAGGTCCTGTGGATTGTTTACATGACGTACTGTAACAGAAGTGCATATTTAATGGAGTCAGTGTGGACAGAAAGGTGCGTGCTTGCTGTTAGGATGCAATCTTCTGCCTACATATTCTCAGAGGGAAATATTTTTACCAGACATTAATAACCGGAGAGATTTAAATATGTCGGACTTTAACTGATTCTCCTGGTCAAATACCGGATAATGGAAACCCTGAGTGGAGCAGCGCTGATGATGAAGCTGCTCACTGTGTACAGACAGAGAGACAAAGAGAGGGGAAGAGAAGGAAGATGGACTATGGCATAATGATTTTTGTAAGTTATTAATAACTTACTCAGAACGCTAGTTTGTCAAGTAATTGCCGGCACGCCCACAACACACAATATTTTCTAACAAGCTTACCTAAACTGCCTGCAGGATGTTTGGGATGCGGTTTGCCCAACGCATCATTACAGAGTAGCCTCTGGATGTCTAAATACATACGCAGGTTTACAGTAACCATGGTGTCAGTGTGTTGTATGACTACGTGCATATTCTAGTTTCCCTGAATGATCTGGTTTTCTGAGTGCATGGGAGCCTCCTGAGTGTGTTTGTGTGGCTCTACGCTGACAATTCAAGCCAGACAATAAAAAGAAGTGAAATGGGGATGAAGTTATAAATCAGAATGTGATATTTTTCTGCATTGACAGAGGGTTACTATTCAGGATGTGCCTCCAAGTCACGGACAACATGCCATGAACGCACCGCAGTGGGCTAAACAGAGCCTGTCCTTGAGCATCATTATAAAGAGAGAGGGTGTAAGAGTGAAGAGGAAACATTGATTTCACTGCTGTGTGTAAGTGCTTGCTACGAGATTTCCTGGAGAACAGCTGCAGTGACGAGCAGGTCTCACACTCACCCTGATGTCCTTGGGGTGCTCTCCCTCTGCTATCCTCACCATCCACAGGAACTTGTTTATATCGTCTCCTGAATAACCGATCACACCTCCGAATATAATCAGCACGTAGTCGACATCCAGCGACCTCATGATTTTGTAGGCCGCGCTCTCGTTGGACGACATGGCTTTCCCCACCTAAAAACAACAGGGAAGAGTGACAAGCCGTGCTTTAATTAGAGTTTCCTGCTTCACAAGACACCAGGCTTCAATACAGCAATGGAAAAAAAAACAGGAATTATTAAACAGACATCCATCTTGTACTCTCTGTAATTACATTTCCTGCGGACAGATGCTGAAGAGACAACAGGCAGCAGGTAGAAAGCAAGAGAGAAGAAAGCTAGAGGGCTTTATCAGACTTAACTAAAAGACAAAAACATTCCTCTGCATTTGGCAGCACAAAGAGAAAAAAACATAAATCAAACCCACAGCATCTGACAGCAATTAACTGCAATCCCCCAATAGTGTAAATTCAATAGGAAAAGTTTAAGCAAACAAGATTATCTGGCTTGTTGGAAGGAGCGGTTTTATACTACTGTATGTGGCAATTACATAAGAAATTCACTGAAGACTCTGCTCGTGGCTGCTGGAGGAAATCTTTTGTTTTCTGTATGAGCATGAATCAAACCGGGAAGAGAAAAAGAGGAGAGACATGAGAGAAACAGATAGAAGGCTCACCAGCGCTATGTGACTGTTGTTCCATGTGTTATTATCCACGAGCGTGGTCCTGTTGGCCATGCCGGCTATCTGGTAACCGTAGTCCCACCACGACATGACACGTGCATGCTCGTCCGTATTCTGTCTCAGCCAGTAGTAGGCCTCCCTGAAGTCATCCAGGATGTTGCGCGTCCTAACAGGGAAAATAAGGTTGACAGGTAACAGCGTTGACAGGCATATGGCTGCGGAGGCTATTAATATTTCAGCTAAGACTTTGAATCAGAAGGGCAACGACAGCTGAAAATAGACCATCCATGCATAATAAACCGAGGGTTAAAAAACACCTCATACTTTGAACACCCATGTCCTAAATTTACCTCGAGGAGCAGCAGCAGACATAAAGCCAAGGAACCAATTAACTGTAGGTATGCTAATCATGTTATATCTGTGAGAGTGTGTGCGTTTATGCGCGAGTGTGTGGGTGTATATGTGCGAGAGAAAAGAGCAGAGTGACAGCCACGCTGCTCCCAGTAGCACAGCTAAAACCATTGTCTGAGAGCTGCCGTGGTTCCATTAATATATGTATGAGGACTTGCGTCTACCATTTAGTCTTAGCCTTCAATATTTCCTCCCTAATGCTTAAAGAGAATAATTACGCCTGTAAAGAATCTCAGAGAGAATAATATATCAGCTTTGTATAAATTCAGAGATGGTTCAAAGATGTTTTCATTGACCTAGAAACACAGAGTTAAGCAATCATATTAAAGCTTATAGGTACACATATCAATATTTCCAAAAACCTCTCATGAAATATACATGCGCTCCCTCCATCCTGCTGCTCTGTGTGCTCCTCCATACTCACACACGTGCTCATTTGCATGCAAGGTTGTGCAATCCATTCTTCTGCATTATGAACTATTACTTAGGACTTTGCCTGGCTCCTTGCGGATATTTAACATCCATTAAGCAGGGTTTCTACAGCACAAGGCAAGTTGGATTTAAGACTTTTTTTAATGCCACTTGGGATAAAATTTAAAACCAATTTTACAATGAATAAAACTGAAGGAAAAAAACACGTGAATCGACATCAATTACTTCAGGTGAGGGGCAATTTTGCCAAAATGTTTATTGTAACATAAAATGTGACCTTTTTGTCTCGAGGCAGAGACAAGTGTAGAATAGAATCAGTAAATATGTGACTTTGTTGGCAACTTTTCTTGGGTGATTTTGGAGGCCTTACCCAAACCACCCTCTATGCTCCCTCCCAACCCGATTAATGCGAAGGGTCCGCCGCGTTGAGTGCCGTCCCACACCAGCTACTGAGGAGCGGAAGTGTGTTATAAAGTCCTCCAACTGCGTGACTGCATCGATGCTGACTTTCTGACCACGTGCAACATAATATTGTGTTCATCATGGAAGATGCTCTATACCAATAAAGTTCCATTTGACTGCCCTTTCCAAGCTAAACTGCTTTAACTGAGACATACATTTAATATTTAGGATAAAATACACCCTTGTCTTGTCTCCAGAAAACAGTTGCATCCATTTGGTTTTAAGTGTTATATATTACATTTGCAAAAAATAACAAGCAGCGTATAAATGTCAGAGTGTTTCCAAAAAAAAAAAAAAAAAGGAAAAATAAGCCACCATAGAAGCCTAGGAGTCAGTTTTATTTCTATTTATTTATTAATTGTTATTAATTTATTTATCAAGTTATTTATTTCTTTTAATAACAAAAAGATATTTTGCAAAAATTCAGGTAAACAACAGCAGCACATACATATCAAATATAAGTGCTGCAGATACATAAGAAGAACATAAAATAGGAATAAGCTTTCATTTTTTTCATGGTTGCGAAATGTTGCGACAGTTCCTCTTTCCGTGGTAGAGAGGGCAGTTTGTCCAAAAGCCGCTGTTTTTAGAGCCTACGCCCTCACGAAGGGTGCTTCATTCATCTGTGAAGGTGACTGCAAATGGAGTTACACTCAGCAGCAGTGTGGGAGTGGATTGGGTTTGGTTTTGGAAAAGCCCTCTGTTTCTCACTCTGCATGTGGGATTCCGCTGCCTTTATTCCCATCATGCCGAGTTTGAAGCACTTTTTGCGCAAAGTACATCAAGCCTCGTATGTAATGCCTTGTACAGATGTAATCCTACTTTTTAAAGATTGATTTCAAACATGGCCTTATTTTCAGATGAATGAATTCAGTGCTTGTAACACACTGTAACACTGCAGCTGTAATGAGCACTTACCCGTCATGGTTGTACGAGGCGAGCACCACGCTGGGACTGGAGTAGGCGTTGCTGGTGACCCAGGTGCAGTGGACGGCGAACATCATCAGCAGCATCAACATGAGCATGGTGACGATGGACTTGATGTTTGGACCCAGACCCTCCTCTGCCTTCTCCTGCTCTGACACATGTTTGCGCACCTTGCCGGCCTGCAGGGGGAGACAAACACTATTATGACGGATGCCACGGTCTGTGGCGTTCCAGGGAGATGAATTATTTAGTGGAATAAATTATTGAATGAACTAATTGAGCAAAGTATCTTACAGCATCCTCAAGTTTTCTGTAGTGTGTGATGCATCACTGAGGACTGTGAGATGAACCCTGTGATGAGTTAATATCCTTTCACACTTGCAGCAGAGAATTGTTAAGGCTATAAAAACTCTGGAGAGCAGGAAATCTGCATAATGTGAATATTTTTCTTTACCGGCATCTCCAATTACTGGCTCTGACACCTAAAATGTGTCTGGAAGTGAGTGAGGATAGATGTTAACACTGCATACAATGCACCTTACTACTGGAATAAAATGCAAAACAAACTGTTACTGACTCTAACTCCACTGAGGGAAACATGTACTCGCTGATATTGTTAATAATATTTGTGACTGTTTTAATTAGAGTGTGTATATGCGTGTGTGTGTGCGGGTGAAGACTATTGTTTTGTTGTAATGTAATCTGTATATAAACTTTGTTCCAAGGTCTGTCTTGTACAGTCATCTTATTCTTAAAGAGACTTCCTGAGTAAGTAAACAAAGTCTTTAACATTTAACTGCTCCATGAACGTGATGGGTTGAAGAGTTGATGACAGTGGAAATGACTGTCAGTCTTAAATTTCCCCCTGTAGAGTGCTGACTATAAATATTGTATATAATGTAGGGCTGCACCCTGAAAGTCAAAGATTCAAATCATTAGTCGGAGACCCCTCAGTTGACTCAACTTGAGATTCTTCAAGTCATGCAATCAATTTGTTTTTTGTCAGTCAGTGTGCAGTGTACTTCTGGGCATGTTTTGGTCCCCTGAATTAGCTGCGGAGTGAGCACTCCTCACTTTCACTCTCCTCTACAGTACAGACAGCTGCGGACCCAGACCCTGAGAGTCTGGGTGAGACAGAGGCAGCTGCCCAGAGGAAGAGAGGCTTTGCCTAGTCAGGCTTTGAGTTTATGTTCTGCCTTTTGCTTAAAAGCGAGTTAACAACTCAATAGATGGCTTTGTTTGATACTGAATGTAGACAAAAAATGTTAGTGTCGTTAGAGCACATTAGCTTGGAGGGCTAACTTGGCTCGTTTACTATATTACGTGGATGGTACTGTGACCCTGAACGTCTTGCTGAACCCCTAACTAATAGTTAAGTATCCCTAATAAACAGCCGACTCTGATTCCACGTACATAATTCTAAGTCAGGTACGGCCCTAATGTAATATTGATATATTAACTGTAATAATAATGACAAATCCCATGTCCCAACACTTTGTGTAATCTTAATGCTGAATGTATTTGACCTTAAAACAAGAAGTCGGCTTTTTCAGTGAGAGCAGCTCATGCATGCAACAGTCTGCCAACGCACGTCAGAGACTGTGACACGTCATTCATTTAGAACCCACTTAAAATCGCGGCTAAAAGATAATCACGTGTGTGACTACACTCTGTGACTCACTCACTTTTATTATTCATGTGTTGTTGTCTGTGTTATAAAGTATTTTCTGTGTTCATGTGAAACATGCTCTGGTACATGTACGCTTCTGCGGGTCCTGTCTTTATGTATTTCCTGTGTCTTCTGCAGCTGTCATAACTGCCTTGCCCTTCACTCTACCTCTAACTTTAACCTCTATAAACACATAAACCTTCGCAGAACCTTCTTTTATTTTTAAAACCTGTCTTGTTTATATCAGCTTGCAGACTTCTACTCCTCTATTATTGGTACACTGCTACTTTTTACAACATCTTCATACCAACAACTATCAACAGAAATGTGTGTCACAATTTTTATCATGTTGTGTGAAATGTTTATGCAGCCTGTGTTAACAGCATAGCCTTTAAGCACGGTCAAACTGTCCATCTCTGCATTTTTTTTCCACCGCTGCAGGGCAGCGAGTATGTGTAATGAGACCTGTCACCGTAGCTAGACTTTGAATGTCTCTGTCTTGATGTTCAGAAACTGGCTGAAATGTGTAATTTTTGAAGCATTTGTCAATTTCACTAAATTGTACACCAGTTAAAATGTTATTTCAGGAAACTTTTCAAACAGATGGTTATTTGTGGGTAGCATACCAAGAATTGTGATTATTACAAGGTGGCCTGGAATAGACGAAGCCACAGTTGCGAGCAGTCAGATCAACATGCAACAAAGTGAGACAGCTAAAATTATGGCAACAGCATCAAACAGTTGCAGCTGAATCACAGTTGAATCACAGTCTGTCCAAACTGGCACGCTAAACTGGTGGGGAGGCTGATGAATAATAAATCCAAACTGTAAAGGTGTGTTAAATCAACAAGGGACCATCTCAGTGACTTTTCTTGTTTGATGTGTGTTTCGACAGTCATTCTGTCCTGGCTCGACCTTGTCATAAAGATTCCCAGAATTCCTCTTGTCGTCCTCGTCGCTGCTGTCTTCCGCAGGGGGTTTCTCCCTCTTTGTGTCATCTCCCATGTAATGCTCAAAGACGCTGGAGAAAGCCACGGCAGACAGCATGCACACCACCGGAGTCAGTGTCAGCATCAGACGCACCATCACGCCGGCAAAATAGACTGCGCTAATGGCATACAGGGCCACTGGGAGGAAACGGGAAAAAAGAAGGAGGTGGGAGGGAGGAGGAGGTGGGGAGAGAGGGAGAACAAAGCAGACAAAGGTCAGACAAGGAGACAGCCGGTGTGAATGTAAAGGACAGACAGGAAATGGGGCGGTGTGTGTGAGAAGGCGATAAAGACATGAAAAAGAGAAATTGAGTTGTAACGCAGCATAATCAGTCTATGTTGGCTCTGCAGAGCTCAAACCCTGAAGTGGAGAGAGCGCCGGCTGCCTCCTGTCCTTGAGAAGTGCCGACCCTGCTCAACAGGTGCATGGCTAATCAATAGCTGTAATTGGCTGATTAAGTCTGAGGGAGAAACGGGCTGCTGAAGGACTGTTTGTAGCGCTCAAAGGTTCTCTGTCCTTGATCTTGGCTGTCTTACTCTGTAAACATAAAAGTTTTGTTTGAGCTGTTTTTCCAAGTCACCCTCAATGTTTTTCTTTCAGGCAGATGGAGAGCTGAGAGTGCATCACAATACTGGAGACAGAGGAGATACTGTACTGACGAGGATGTTTCCTAAAGCAGGAGGCATTCAATCTGATCCTGGGATCTACTGCACTCCCTGTTTTCGGTTTGATTTGACTTATAATACACTATCTATAAATAACGCATTGTAATCACAGCTCACAGTTAGAGCTGGGGGATATGGAGAAAATCAAATATCACAATATTTTTGACCAAATTCCTCGATATCAATATCCCAACAATATTGTAGGGCTGACTTTTGGTGCTTATACAAAATATTTACACATTGAGATTTTGGATAAATAATCAACAGTAATGTTGATATAATGAGTCAGTAGATTAAAGCAAATATGGGAAGTGCTACAACAGTCTGGTTCAGAGAATTACATGAATATACTGTAATGCAGCCTTCAAAACCAGGAGAAGACAGCACTTACGATATTACAATATCCAAAATCTGACACAATATTTAGTCTTAAATCAGGATATCACAGTTAATTAAGCAGATAAATCAAAGTTAAAGTTAGCACTTAAATGACTATACCAGTCAATCTTTTAAGTTGTAGCTATCTATACAACACCTTTAAGACAAATCAAAAGCACTTCAAAGTGCGTCACAAGCCATTGACAAAACTTCAAATGTAAAAAATAAATAAATGTATAGGTATGCTACACATGAAAATAAAAGCTGTCTGGCGTTTCACCTTGCTATTTTTGTGGGTTTTCTGGGTGCTGTGTCTCCATGATGCCTATGGTCTTGCCCCTGGTCACTACCTTTTTATAAAACCCTGACCTCACCTGAGCGCTGTGGTGGTGCACGCCCATAAACGTTCTGAACACAGAAAATAAGAAAGTACAGGCTGAGGGCAGAGTCTCTGCAGAAAAATACACCGCTGCACAGATGATTGAAAGGGATTGCTTCTGTAATTGAATGCTGTAAAACAAAAGAGTTAAATAAATAATGATAATTATCAACTATGAATATAAAATAAAACCACAAAAATGATAAAACCATTAAAAATCTGCATAAAAGCTTTATTAAATAGATTTTTAGTTTGAAAGTATCATTGTTTTCAGCTCCCCTCAGATCCTCTAGAAAGGCTGTTCCAGCAGCTTGGAGCGTGATGGCTGAAAGCAGCATCCCCAAATGTTTTTGTTCTGCTTTGTGGAACAGCTAAAAGAGAAGAACTGGAGGATCTGAGGGTCCGTGCTGGTTCATAAACCAAAAGCATTTCTGAGAGACAGTCTGGTTAAAGGCCATATGAGGCCGCATAAACTAATAAAAAGAATTTTAAAATCAATACAGAACCTAACAGGTAATCAGTTTAAAGCAGGCTTAATGTGTGCTCTCCTTCTGGTATTAAGCCTTTGTGCGGCAGAATTATGAATTAATTTTAGCTGATTTATTGTATTCCTCAGTAGATCAGAAAGGAGAATGTTATAATAGTCAAGCTCCCTTCTTATAAAAGCAGCGTCAGTCTGTCTGAGCTGCTGTATTGGCCGATAAGAAATGACACACATTGTGCAGCTATTTCAGGAAGCACAGTGTCTGAGCTTTGAATTAAATGCTGAACATCAGCATGCAACATGTAAACAATGACAACGCTAACAAGCAGTTTTAATTAAAGCTTTAATGTCTATCATGCTCAGCATCTAGGTTTAGCCTCTTAGCATGCTAATATTTGCTAATCAGCCTCAAACAATCCACCCTACAACATTTGGACGATATGTAATTTTGACCTGATGATGGAGCTGGCGGAGGATCACCACAGTTATTATAATTCCTCCTGAGGGTACCATGAATGTCAGTACTACACTGAATTCTCATCCATCCAATAGATGTTGAGACATTTCAGTCTGGACACAAGTGGAAGGATGGATGACCGACATTGCCATGCCTTAAGCCAAAAAATGACTTCCTTGACACAAAGCTGAAACATAAACTTCTAGAACTGGTAGATCATGAAATTAAAGCAACTTCTCCCCCTCTAGCTTTTCCAAGTTGTATTATTGCTGGTGCCACTGTTGCAAAGTCAACCAGATCACTTACTGTTGACCTCAGAGGATAGAAACTTCCAAAAACACAGGACACATTGCTTTTTGTTTTCTGCCATTTCCACTACAGGAGATGCTAAGAACTTACACTGATTCTCTTAAGTAAGTGGAGATAGCTGCCAGTAGCTTCCAGGAAAAACCAAAACTCTATCCTCTTCCTCTTTTGGTTGCGCAATAATAACGCACTTCCTTTCTGGTGCAAATTGACCCTAAATTTTCCCACAAGATTGTCCCCAGTGGTAGACAGAATTGCACAGTGAAAGCAAGGCTTATGTAGAAGCTGATCTCACCTCTGATGGTGTCATTATTCTATAGCCATTACAAATTTGTTTCATCAACAACAAGGATAAGCAAAAAACGTGTCTTTTTCTACTTTCAAGAAAAAAACATGAGAGAAATTCACAGTGGGATAAAACACTTAGGTACTTTGTAACTCTGCTACGGCAGAAAAGAAGGATTTGGAGCATATTTTCAAAAACTGTAGAGCTGCGATTTTAAATAAAATGTTCCTACCAAACACTCGTTCATCATTGATGTTCTTGATACAGAACCAGAGACCTGCTGGGAACGTGCACACCAGGATGTGGAGGTCAAAGAAGAAAGAAACCCACGTCGTCGGCTGGTGCTCCGACACTGACGCTATGATGGGGATGTGGATCTTAGCGTAGCTGAGGATAGAGAGAGGGGGAGGGAGAGACAGACAGGATGTAATTCATGTTGGGTTGAGCGCACTGGGAGTGCTGAGACAAATTATACAATAGATCCTCCTGATTAACTCCAGAATTATGAGGAAAAAAAGATAATTTACCTCCCTGGCATGCTTATGGTAAAATATGAACAAAGTTAGCAGTGGAGATGAGTAATGTTCTTTACTGGCTGTTGGTTTTTGGGATCTGTGTGCTCCCTCTTTATTCATTATTACAGCACTTTCTATACGATTTTAAATATTTCTCTCTAAAGTGTTTTGTGATTACAGCTGGGTAAAAGAAAACACACAGCACATTAAGGAATTAGTATCAGCCTCCAGAGGAAGGGAAAAAACTATCCCATACTGCTTCAGTCAGCAAACAGGAGGGTGGGGAGGGGAGGGGGGGATTGATTGGGTGTGCTGAAATATCAAACACGTTGCAGTGCATTTGGAGAACACAGGGTGCCTGATGCTGTTTGGGAGTAAGACAATAGTTCAACATAGTGCCTGTGCCGTACTGTTTTCCCCTCTGGGATGGTGCATGGGGGTTTACTGCCGTCTCAGAAAACACACTCGATTGAACAAGTGTTCCATCGACAGTGAAAGTGTGAAGGTCAGCAGAGCTTACCCGGTGTCCCAGAGAGAGTAGAAACGACCACTCCACGGAGCAATGTATCCTGGGGAAAGAAAAAGACAATCAATACAGAAATATATAGCATTTGTATTTTCATGTGTACCATGTGAGCCCTGGACAGCGACCGCTGGTGGGCGGGCAGGAAGTTTGTTGAATTATGTTTACGTAAAGTGAGATAAGTTTGTCACAGGGAAATATATTGAAATGAACTTTAAATACTTTCATAAGACTGTCCTTTGTTCGAACCAAAAGTAGTCTCACTAAAATGGAAGGCGTCTCTGTCAGTCTGTATTCTCAACAACTGTTCATCCAATCAACTTCAAGTCATTTCCATATTCAAGTACTCATATCAAAATGTTATAAAGTACTTGAGTGCTACCAAAAAAAAACAATGCAAGAATATGAATAGAAATTGGCCAGGAACCCTTTTTAACCATTAATACAAAATTACCACAGAAAAAAATTTGCAATCTTTCTGTTACTGCTGTTACATAGATTAGACACAGCGCTGAAGGACCATCTCCGCTCTCCTCCCGATCAGTTCAACATTTGCCTGGTTAACACAAGCTAACACAGCAGCGGCTAATAGCCCCTTTTACACTGCCAGATTTTTGGCGAATGTTGGGCTGTTTTGCAGGCAAGCTGCGAGCATTTAGACACACAGAGCCAGGTTGGCGAGTTCATCTGAAGTGCCCAATTTTTCGCCATGTAGGGGTCAACATATTGGCGGAAGCTTTTTGGTTTAAAAAGAACGAGGCGCCCCCCATTGCCCCGAAAAAGGCACATTCTATATGAACAAAAGTAGGCAGGCAGCATTTCTCTGCACTCTCCAATTTTGTTTTTATATTGTCAATGCTGAACGAAGACTGATTGGGCTTTCCTGCAAATTTGCACAATTCCTATTTAAAAGGGGCTAATGTTAGCCGAGTGATGCTAATAGTCAGCCCTGTCACTGCATATGTACATGTGGGTGGACTCTCACCAACTGTTCCTGACATGAAGCTTACACTCCTGCAACAACAGTTTCTGAGTGTCTCATGATAAACAAAAAGGGAGTGAAAGTGGAGCAAGGAGGCGCTGAGCAAAGCAATATGCTGCATGCATATGACTTTACCCATTTTATGTAGTGAAAAAATGTAAAACTTTATGTTTAAATGTGGGAGATTTTGCTGAAATTACTCTATACGTTGAATGAAGACTGACATCTAAGTCTAGCACTCAGGTGCTCCAGTACTCATGCCCATCCCTACATCACACTTGGCGGGTATATTGCTGAGGATCAAAGGATGTGAAGTGTCAAGTGGGAGCTCTTGTGATCAAGCTCCCAGGAGCAGCTCTGGGCTTTGAAGCACATTACAACTTCAGGGTCCATCATGTGATGCCACTGGGCCCAAAAAGATTTTTTTTCCCATAGACTTAAATAGTCAAAGCGATGTTTTAAGAGTCACATATCCTGCGAGATGACTGGTTTCACTATCAGAATTTGACACATTTGGTCCGATAACATTTTGAGAGTCTAGAGGAGCTGCATAATCAATTAATTTTGATTCAAGACAGGGGAGTGCTGAACCGGAAGTTTGCTAACGGAGTATTGGTGCACCTGCTATATGGGCCCAATGGATGCAGAAGATTTGGGTAATTCAACACACTAATTCAACAAACTTTTCAATCTTTATACACAACTGAGTAGCTTTCATAGAACTGAAAGAGCCTCACCTCCAATGCTGTTTCCAGAAACAGATTTGCAGAACATATTGATTAGCAGTGTGTTCCATACATACTGTGTAATGTAGACTCATATTAACTGTTAAACCACCACACTGCATGCTAGGCTGTCTGTCGCTCGCTACAGTGCATTCAGCAACAGATGACGAAAGCGAGACCAGAGATGTTACATTGGAGCAAACTCGAACATTACAAGCACCAGCAATGTAACTTTCAGTATGAATGCTTTCTTTCTTGGAAATAACCGTGTTTGTTTGTCTGAGCTGTGTGTTGTGTTTTGTGTGAGCTTCTGCACCCAAATGACACGTATACTCTAGCACTGCTAGGGGACACAACAATGTCATTGGCAGGTGTGTTGCTCAGGACCAAATGAAGCTCACTGTTGAGTGTGAAGCTGTTTAGAAAACCGGTTCTCAGAATCAGAATCAGTTTTATTGGCCAAGTATGTCTGCACATACAAGCAATTTGACTCAATTGTTGCTCTAAATATATATACACAAAATAGACATAAAGCTAAAACTTGAAAAAGCTGCCAGCAGCAACACCAGAGGTGAAGCAATCGGACAGTTCTGAACAGGCACATTTTGAACCGGCACAGCACTAGTTATTTATAAAGCGAACTCAACTCAATTCTGCAGCTTTGAATAAATAAAATGCCAAACACTATCTGACCCAAAGGCCTAGAAAAATGTGCACAAGTAGCAAAGGTTGCCTGAGGGAAAAAAGGATGTCTACAGTATAGTTTTAATACTCACTGTGTAGAACAAAACTAAAATATATAACATACAAAGTGGAAAGGTGCATCTACTTATTCAAAGCCCCTTAAAACTTGGTTTCTGATCTTATGTATTTCTGTATCACAATAAATATTCATGTCTAAATCAGCAACAATCAAGATAAGTTCACAAAAAAAAAAATCCTTAGGCTGTAATTAGATTGAGCACACTTAAGCAGGCAAGGGTGGCTCTTTCTAATCGTTTTCAATGAGAGTGAAGTGTTTTGCTCGCTGCTTTGCTTTTCTGAGCAGCTCGTGTTTTTCTACTCAATGCACCTTGTGTAGGAGCACCCTGAATGCCTCGAGTTGAAAAACTTCAACTTAGATTCAAAAGGTGCCCAACATCATTGGCTTTTTTTTTTGCCTTTGCCCGATCAGATGAATTGGAAGGCGGGCCTTCTGTGGTGGCAATGACAACAAGTGGTAGTGTACATTGTTAAGCTGACGTCAGCTCACTTTGATGCTTCAACTACTTTCTAACATTTTACCAAACATAATTAAGACTGGTGATTGACAGCAGGTTGCAAAACTGTCCCCGACTCAACCTAAAATGAACCTTGAACTGACCACCATCCAGGTGGAGCTCCTGGACCAGCTCACCTCCCTGTGTTTTCTCCATTTTTTCTAAGGGTTAGATTTACAGATGCAGTCACCTAGAATCCCCCCCAACAGAAGGTCTTTCAACTGCCAGCCGGCTGCCAGTCAGCTCCTAGTCAACTCCCAGCCACTGGTTTCCGGACAGCACGTCTAGATTCTACTGTATACACACTCAATTGCATTCCAGCCAAGGACCTGGCAAGATCCCAGTGGGGATCTGCTACAAATCCTCCAGGGCCCCATCACAGATATACAGGAAATTGTAGGTGACTACATCTGTACACACACGAACCTCCGTTTCACTGTGACCAAGGTACTATTTGGAAACTGCCTCTCACCCTCGACTGGAGGCAGAGCAAGTGCCCTCCGTCTATTTTTTTGACGCAGATCTTACGGTACAGATGTGTGAGTTCACTTCAAAGCAAAATAGTTGTTAAGCTAAAGACAGTTGATTTAGTGGTTGCAAAAATCGCTCTGTCTGATTAGAGCTTTAATTTATATTGATGTAATACTTTAAAGACACTCTGTGGAGTTTCTGATCCTGAGGAGGAAAGAGAAGTAATATTTTGGTCTTCATCTTGTTTCTTTACACATGCAAAAAGACGCACATTCTTATCATGCTGTTGGATTCACGCTATTCTGATGTAAACGAAACGCAACACATCCAGCTCGTTAGACCTCAAGGATACACTCAGTGTGTTTTGATGAAAAACTGTATGTAAACATAACTTTTGTTTGTCTACCAGAAAATTCCACAGGGCACCTTTAACATTCAAAAACTGAGATATCTGATCCGTTTCATCAGGACTGTGTGGTTTTGACAATGCTGGCACCACAGGCAAACAACCCTTTTTGATTCAAATGCTGCTGAACGCTGTCTGGGCCGCCTACTTTAAACTGGTGAGTGAGCACAGAGAAAAACAAAAACAAAACTGAAATCTCTGATGTTGAATATCCCAAACTGTTTTAACTTAAAGAGAAAATCTGGACATCGTATTTTAGTCAGATGTTCATTGAGAGAATATCAGGGCCTTAAATAACATTCATATGTATTCCGGCAACTAAACTGTGTAAAGTGGGATTTTCTGCCAAGTGTGGTTCAAAACCCAAAAAAAAACCCTCAGAAGGGAATGTGTCAATGCTGAAAATGTATTCTATTGATGGTACTTAATTACTGGAATTGACTTGTTTATAAATGTAACTGAAACCATTTAAGCTGCAAATTAGACCGCACAGGGCATTTTATGCACGCATACAAATGTCTTATTTTGGTTAGGCTTTGATGTGGAATACATTTCAGCTCTGAACTGTTGCTTGGGGGCTCTCACAACCACTCACACACTCACATATGTGCGCCGACAACACAAACAAAAGCTTTAGCCCCATATTTCAAATTCTGTGACATGTTTGCACCAACATGCAGCCGTATCCTGCCCGTCTGATGGTCTTTAGAAAGATTGTGGGTAATGCATTTAATAACCACCATCATCAGAAAATAAGAGCACTTTTTAAATAAGATGTTGCAGGGCGCTGAACCAAAGCAGGCAAGAAAAAGATATGAAAACGCAGTAAAAGAGAGATGAAGCAGATATTTTGAGAGCTGATCTAAGGGATGACACTGATTTAACCAATCAATACTTGGCTCCGTGTTCAAGATACTGAGAAAACCCACCCAGCTTATGAGATGAAAAAGTCTGACAGACCAGAGAACATGCGCAGTTTCATTGCAAAACTGGCATATCACCAAACAGTCACTGACTCCCACTGCACTGTTCAGATGGCTGACACATCACAACGTTTAGCAGACGTCCAGTTGAAGCCAGGGTCCTCAAGAGACTTCTGCATCCACATGAGTGGCTGGTCAGTTCTAAAACAGGCAGGCGACCAATCCAATGATGCCAATATTACTGTGGATGTGATGTGCCACCACCTTTTTGTGCTGGGCAAAAGGCCTGGCTGCAGTCTGTACATAATCTGGAGTGACAGAATGTCAGTTTGTTGGTTAAGGCAAGTAAATAATCTGCTGCTTTAATCAAGGTGAGAAAGCAATATGAAATATTGGGTAAAAACTGTCACTTGCTTTGTTACAGGGTACCTGCAGGGCCTTAAAAGTATTAAAAAGCATTGAATTTAAAGTTCTCTATGTAAGACCTTAAAGCTATTGAATTTAGTTGACAAAGGTTTTAAATTGTTTTCTTGGCCTTTTGTAGAATTATATAAATATTGTAACATCATAAATAACTGTCAACTGTATAAAATATTTTGTGTGTGTAATATAAGAATAAACTCTCTTGGGGTTACTTATGGATGTATAAAGAGGTGGGACTCGCATGACTTTAGGATTTCCATTACATTGATTTATTTGTGGCAGCCTGCCATGATATCAGCATTTTCCTGACAAATTGATCTCCTATTTTTGGAGCTGGACAGTTCATTAGGAACGCTGTTGGATTATATACCGTTCAGTTATTTAGAGCACCACAATCTCAGTACAGATGGAGCAGCAGAATGCCAAACGCAGTGAAAGTCAGACTTAACCGTTCATTATTTCATGTAGAAATAGAACACTATTTCTTACAGCACTCTTGTTTTAGCGTTGTCCATTATTTTTCCACCCTACTTGAAAGGAAACTGCTGGGTCCAATGGAAACTGCAGACCCCGCTGTCAAGCACTGGGTCTAAAAGTTTGCTCTCACTTCCCTCTGCAGCAGCTGCTCCTCTAACCTTGTTCATCGATCTGCTCAGCTATGCTCGATATCACAAAAAAACAGATCGACAGATCAGTTTTCCGCGATGCATGGTGCATTTTTGTAGATAAAACTACCCAGCAGTGAACAAAGTAATTCAAAAAATCTCCACCTGTATTGGCAGCAACATTTAAAGTGATGAACACAATAACGCAGGGGTCTCCACACATTTTCTGAATGGGGCAGATTACACACTATGAAAACAGCTTGGGGCCACTAGCTTCTCGCAATACATAGGTTACTAAAAAAACAAACAAAAAACTCACATACAAATGAGACAAATGCAACACTTTCATCTTTCACTGATAAAATAGTCAACGTTCCACTGCTCCTGAAAGCAGCTGCCCCCACAGTCGACTTGCTAAGACCATGTCAGCCACACAGCAGGAAATGTCTACTGCTAGGTGACTGGTCATTTGTTTACCGTCTGTTTATGATACACAATATTTCCGCCTGCATAGTTCCTACTTTGTGCATGTCTATAAACTGTAGGACAGTCTTGCCATTGTGAGGTGAACAGAAACATGCAAAGTGAACTGCCTCAAGTAAACATCATTGTGTGGCATGGGGCAACATAGAATATATTTTGAAAGACAAGCCGTGGGCCATTTACGATTGGGCCCTGGGCCAGACTTTGGACGTGCCTGCATGAATGTGTCATTAGTTATAACTCAGTAACATATATATGAATCTGAAAGAGACCTTCTGCAAGATAAGATTTCTTTCGGTACTTTTAGTCTATTATGATGCTAAAACTGTTGTATTTTTACTAAAATACTATTTTGAATTCAGGACTTTTACTTGCAACAGAATATTTTTTCAGTTTGCTACTTTTACTTAAGTAAAAGGTGTGAACACTTCACCCACCACTGGTAGAGGCCTACTTAGTAAATAATTATTTTCTAGGGCTTAAAATCCATACTGATATTCCATTATATATGCTCCATACCTTTGCCAGTATGGCTTTGAAGTTGGCATTAAATTTTATTCAGAGTGGTATTAAAAACGTCTTAAAAAGTCTTAACTTTAACTTTGAGAACCCCGGGGGTGCTCTGTATTAAAGCTCATAACACACTGCAGACAAGGTGTGCATACACAACCTCAGGGGACAAGTGATCTCTCTTCTCCCACAGTAAACTATAATAACTTTATGGGACCAGTCTGAGGTAATAAAGCACTAGATAAGGAAAGCAAAGTCAGTGTCGAAAAAGATGGTAAGCTATGTCATCCTAAATATGAACCTTTTATCAGGAGACAAATAAAATCAATAAATAGCAAGCAGGCAACTTTTGAAAGGTCTGAAACCTTGTGGCCAAAACGCAGGCAGAACTGAAAATAATGGAGAAAAACATTAACAAGGACAAAGTTCAACAAGCCAGCTGTGCATATCAGGGTTCAACCAGGCCAGCCAAAAACAACAAAAATATAATCCCACAAAAAGGCCCTCGATAGAGCAGTCCTCCACCAACGCTCAACAGTTCTTCAACTTGCAAAGCTGCAACGTCCAAATCAGTTTATATTTGTTTATCATTTGCCTTCTGGGTTTAATTTTGACAAACCAAATGCTTATTAGCAGCCCACTGGGAGGCCTGGAGGTCAGACCATTAGGGGATAGTGTATGAGCATGCTGTAACTTCTGGCTAAATAAAGAAAACAAAATCTGAAATGGCTGAAATCCCAGATCTGGATCACCATCAAAAAAATCAAGTCAACTGATCTTTGCACAAAAGGCTATTTTCCCACCAGACCTCAGCCAAATTCATATCATTTTTTACATATTGTGCAAATAAACAGAAAAACAGATGGGGGTGAAAACATTACCACCTTCTATTACGTGACTAGAGTATAAAACTATCTTTAGAAAGTGATGTCATATCATGAAGAGTGACTGATACTGATAGTAGAGACTGCACCAGGAAATGAAACCAGGGCAAACTAGATGCAGTTTTTTGTTGGCAGTGGTGCCAACACATCCTAATTGGAAGATGATCTGCCACAGTAACACTGAACCGCTCATCTTCACCAACTTTACATCATAGCGCCTCATGTATTAGCCATTTTTTTTGTGTCAGACTTTCATGTGCAACTGCACAACATGAGCAAAGTTCAATTTAACTTGTTGACATTCACAAGAATATGCTGGCTGCATTACAGAGACTCAAATGTTATTTTTATGTTGCTGATATTTTCATATACCAGGCAGGTTTTCCTTACATAAAAATATTCACAAAATATTAATTTTGTTAACTACTTTTTTTATCAAGTCTTACTCCTGTGTCAAATGTCCTTGTTATTTTTATCATATTTAGCCGACCTCATCCTGTTATTTTTTAGTCAAGTAGCAGTTTTAGTTGACCAAAAGTCTGGGCATTTTAGTCTTATTTTAAAGCTTGGGCATTCTTTGTGCACTGGACGTCCGCTAACAGCCCCCAGTCACGTGGATGTCCACGCTCCTCTATAAATAATACAACACGATTGACGGTCCACGTCAACCCCAGCAATAAACAGGAGGGCTGGGAGGTAAGCTTACCTTCCTGCTACTGCAGCATCGGTTGAAGTGAAACTAAAAAGACGCTGCTGGGTCTGGAGTGAAGGTCTGTCAAATATCTAACTCAAAACTAACTTCACAATGGTGAGGCCGACACAGCTGGCTTGACTGCAGGATTTAGGATTGGACTGGCCTTTGGAACAAGAGATTGAAGACACGCCATCCCAGACACCGTGACTTGGAAAACACAACTTGTTTACTGAAGTTCTAGTCAATGAAAACTGTTCTTAAAACGAATATAAACCAATGACAGCTGGGCAGACCCAAGCCCTGTTGATGTCATTGTTAACTTTAAGTTAAGTTTTCAAGGACCTATGCTCATTGTGTGTAACCAATGGAGTCCTGATGGAAAAAAAGACCAGATGCCAAAACCACTGCTGCAAATTGTGAGCTGGCTGTGAAGCTCAGTGCTGCACTGCGTCCTGTCTAAACAGCTGGTTTACACGGGCTCCGAGAGGTTGTAGGCAGCTTTTCCCGGTGCTTCAGGGCACTTTAGAATGGAGCCATCTCGTCATCATCTAGTCTCAGTCGTAGAAAGAAGGTCATTGACGGTCATAGTTTTCATTAATTAAATTAACACTGCAGCCAGGTGAACTATGATTTGATCTGTAACAGCCTCTCAGTGTTTATCAACTTGATCCTTGTTTGATTAGCCGTTTTGTTTATATTCCGTAATAAGTTTATTGATTAATGACGAGTCTCCTCATTTGCCGAGCCATGCTGGTTGCAACTGATGATAATTGCTTGACACCTACAAGTAATTATCTTTTTTTATAAATAAATCTATTGATTATTTTTTCAGTTAATTAAGACATAATTTCCCAGAGCTCAAGGTGATGCTTTCAATTTGCTTGACTATCAGTTTAAAACTTTGACGGCAACTAATTTACAATGACACAAAAGAAAGAAAAGCAGCGAATACTCAAAACTGTGAAGTTGAAACTTAAAAAAATTGGGCATTTTTGCTTAATTAATTGACTTCATAGCTTATTATGCATGGAGTAATATTCTGTCAACTTACAAGGACAATAAATACAACGAATGAGATTGTTTATAATTATATGAGTTGTGAAACCATGTGCGCAGACGTACAAACCTGTGTATGTGAGATAGATCACAGTGAGGAAGACCACGCCAGCAGCGAGAGACACACCAAGGAAGAAAAGTGTCTGGAACTCCTGTCTGGTCAGCCTGTCCTTCAGATACTGCAGGAAGGCATAGGCTTGGAGAAGTGCAAACACACCTGAGAAAGAAGCCACAGACACAAACATAAGAACGAGCAAACATACAAAAGAAACTCACACTGAATGTTTGAGGAGGCCCCGATTCATGTTCCCTCCTGCGGGGTACAAAGCAGGTTTACGTGGTTACCAAGCGCCGTTGTCAGTTTGGCAGAATTCTCGACAAAGCAGTTTGCGATAGCCCCTTTGGCTGTTCATGCAGATGTAAAAGACAAATACTGCGGGACAACATATTTCAAATGCATGAGACAGATCTGTGTGAATAAGCCCTTCTCTTTCCCTCGCCTTGTCTTTCTTTTTTCGCAGCCCCTTCGGTCACACTTCCCTCCCCCGTTCCTTTGCTCTGTCACTTTCTCAGCGCCTGTTTCTCCAGTGCGTCTTCTTTGTTTGTCTGGTGAATTCGATATAAAAAATGTAAAAGAGGCCTGGTTTCCCTCCCTTTCGTCACCTCCCATCCTTTGACAAATCTTGTGTGAAATCGCCCTACTCCTGCGCTAGCACCATCACCGCCCACAGCAGGTCTCACCCATTTCCAAGGTTAAGCCTGTCTCCTGGAGAGCCGCCATGGTGCTAACACGCTTGTCAGTCTATGCCACCCCGCCTGCCTGCCTCAGGGGCTGACATCTCAACGGTACCGACAGGTCCGCGGCTCTGTCACTCTCTTCCTGTCTCCCACTGTGCTCCCTGAATGCTACCACCAGATGTTCTGAGCAGCTGCTACCCCAGCGACATAAAAACACACTCAGAGAGAGCGGGGAGCCAAAAACAGAGAGCGGCAGAGATGATTTTTGGTGGTGCATTTTTTTTCAAAGCCTCTCATAATGCTGCTTGTGTTGTAGACACACAGGAAAACAGGGACACTTCAACGTAAGCCTGCTGCAGTGTTAAGAGAATTCTCAAAAGAAAAAAAAAAAAAAAAAAGGTGCTGCTCGGCTTCCTGAAGCTGCCAACGACAGTCCGCTCCCAATCTGGATGTAAATGAACACAAGAATCATGAACATACATAAGCACCCATCCGTGCTGTCAGGCAGCAGATGGGCCCACTCTTGAGTGGAGAAACTGAACAAGCTTTAATAAACTACCCACAAGCCAAAAATGAAAAGTACTTAAAGAGCTAAACCCATATGGGTGGCTTGTGAAGTTGCTTACTTATTTCTATTTTGTAAATATATTCTGAGAAGGTCACGTGCTCTTCTACACACAGAGCATGACTAACGCTGTCAGCACAGGGGGATTCAACTCCCAATGCAGCCAAACTATCTTAAAGAGTGTGCATCCACGGTACTGTAAGGTGCTTTGGATAACAAGCAGGTGGCTTATGTAAAGTCACACCTTTAATACGTGAACTGCAGCAGTCAACCTGAACCTTTCCCTTGTGCTGCAGCATAAATTTGTTGGCAGGGTCAGGGCAGCTACTGTTTATCAATGCATCCTTGTATAGAACCCAGACAGTCTGTGCAATGTAACCTTAAATAGGAATTTTCCATACAGTGATAAAAATGCAAACAGTGTAACTCAAGGTGTATATTATAACAAGTATTTTAGCAAAGACAAATGTAGCATTAAAGGGACAGTTCACCCCATAATGAAAAACACATGTTTTTCCTCACACCTGTTGTGCTGTTTATCAGTCTAGATTGTTTTGGCAAGAGTTGCTAAGTGCTGGAGATATCAGCCGTAGAGATGTCTGCCTTCTCTCCAATATAAGAGAACAAGATGGCATTCAGCTTGTGGTGCTCAAAGCGCCAGAAAGTACATTTGAAAAACTCAACAGCAATGTCTCTTTCAGAAATCATGACCCGGTTCCTCAACATAATCCACAGACTGTGCTGTGAGCAGTTTCATGTTGGAAATATTTTCTTTCTACTAAACTACACCTGCTAACTGTATCACCACGCATAAGGTAGTACTGTTAGCTCACTTAGAACCACTGAGCTAGCTAACATTACAGCTCATCCAAAGAGGACACCATTAATGTTTACATCTCTTACTGCCACAAGCACAAGCCTGTCGTCCAAGAGTAGATGCACACTTCTTTCTGTGCCGTGATACAATTTGTGGTTTTAGTTTGTTAAAAAGAAAACAGTTCCTAGATGAAACTGCTAAAAACAAGGTCTATGGTTTATCTCAAGTAACCGGGTCATGATTTCTAGAAAGAGACATCACTGTTGAGTTCAAATCTATTTTTTGGCACTTTGAGCTAGAGATGCACCGATCCAGCTTTTTCAGTTTCGACACCGATCTCAATGCTGTGGCTGTGAGTATCGGCCGATACTCGTTACCGATCCAATACCATGGTTGACGTAAAAAGCTATATACCTTGGAGTGTTCAGTGTGAAATACCTCCACACAGCAGATTCTCTCCCTTGCTCTCCCTAGCTCGTGTCGCAATAGATTTAAAGGGAAAGGATCGGCTCAGGTATCGGTTGCATTTTCCGATTACCAAATCCATCTATTTTGATGATATCAGGGCAGATATTCAGTCCAGATATCGGATCGGTGCGTCCTTAATTTAAGCACCACAAGCTGAGTGCTATCTAGTTCTGTTATATTATTAAAGAGAAGGCAGACGTCTCCACAGCTGATATCTCCAACACTCTGCAACTCACACCAAAACAATCTAGATTGATGAACAGCACTACAGGTAAGAAAAAATATGAATTACTGATTCAGGGGTGAACTGTCTCTTTAAACCTGTATCAATTTTTTTTTTTTTTGCCATTGCAACACCACAGTTGTCTGATGAATATAATTCCAATATTCACACTTCAACTTCCCCTTGGAAAATCAGGCAGACACATTTCCCAAGAAATGCTGACTTCATCATTGCACTCTAAATGGCAATTTCTTGAAGGGAACACTAGAGGAATGCAGGATTAGCCACCCTAGAGGTAGAGAGGATGGGACTTACCGGCAGCAGCCATGTGCTCGCTGGTCCTGATCGGCTGGAAGCCAACAAAAGGGATCTGCATCGACAGTACCAGACCCACAATGTAGAAAGTGCTATAAGCTGTAATAGAGTAGAGACAAAACAGGAGACAGAGAGTGGATCAGATAAGAAATCAAAACATGAAAATAAACTATTGCACCACTAAAAACCTCTCTATTCGGTTCCACTACTGCAGTTTGGGTCCTACTATGGGAAATCAACCTCAATAGAGGTATTTAAAGTCTATTGATTTTCACTGTCGCACCTCAGAGGGAGTAAATACAAAATACCTAATCTAATGTCATTTACTGAGAAAATGGGAGCTGGCTCGGTGCAGTGTGGCGGGGAGGCCTGAAGTGAGACGACAGTGCTGAGAACAGTGCAACTCCCACCTTTGTAGCTGGGGGGAACCGATTCGCAGGCGCACCAGCTTAATTAAGATTTCATACTCTTCCTGAAGAGTGTGCCTCGTTTTTGAAGTAGTTGTGACTGCCCTCAGCTATCTCTTTCTCACACATCTGCTATTGACTCAAGACAGAGAGAGATGAATTGTGAGGGAACATAGACTGCGAGGCATTTTATTAAACCGGGAGTTTCTTTCATTTTTTTTTCTTTTTGTATGTTCCTGTGTAGTGACTGAGAGACACCTGGCTCTGAAAAGAGGAGCAGTAAGATGTTAAGAGGAGAGAAGGTGAGAAATACAGGACGTGCCTGAAGTGCTAATGTCTCTTATGTCAACAGAATACGTCTACTAGGGCTGATACCCTTTGGTCAGTTGGTCGATATGTTCTTGTCCAACCATATTCTCATTGGTCTGACAATCACAGGTGTTATTTTCATAAGGCTGTTTGTCCACCAAGACATTTATCCCCACTCTAAAATGGTAGTTGTTGTTCAGCACTTGTGAGAGCTGGTCATTGTCTTGCCCTTCTTCCATCGAGATTGGACAGCTGGGTAAAGAGTTACAGTGATGAGCGCAGCGTTTTGCCCAAAGCTGAACATTTTTTAACTTTCATTTTTCAAACACGGAAAAAATGATGAATAATGACAGAAGACATTCAGTATTGAATTTATCATTATGAATTTATTCTACAAAGTCTCCAAAAAGATACCACAGTTTAAGGCTGGATTACAAAGCTTCTGAACAGGAAACGCTCGTTACCCAGGGCTGACATTAGCTTCTGGGCAAAAAAGGGGAAGGCTCTCAAACACAGAGTTCCCAGATATATTAATGTTAGTAATGTTATGTTGTATATAACATTGTCGGCCCTGGAGTAAACTTCTTTGGTGTCCAGTATAGCTTTGTTTCCACCAGGCAGTCTGACTCAGTGTAGTTCAGTTCAGTTTGCTACACATTGGAACGGGTATTTGTGTGTTTCCACTGTGAAAAGTTGTGGATGGTACCAATAGAGCCATTCCATTGCATGCCCATTTTTGTCACCCCTATGTTGAGGTAGTGACTCTAGTGACCCAATACTAGAAACACTTCAGATTGAGGTCAGCGTTGGGGAAGGCATCACACCCGTGTTGATTGCCTTCAGAAAACCAAGATATTGTTAGCAATACCAGTTTAAGCCAGGTTAACCATTGTTGGCAATACCAGTTGAGGACAATGAATTATACTGTATTTTGTGTGTACAAACACTGTAGTGACGTGTCCCCAGATAAAAGTTGGACAGGTCTGTGTTTATGACTGTTTAAGTGAGACACAAGTAAGACAGAAGTGCTAATATACAGCCTACTGGTACAACGTTCGCGACCGCTGAACAGCGCAGCAGCCATATTGGATTTTAAGTTTGGGGTTGACTAGGTTCCTCTGACTTTCCTAGTTGGACATCTGACTTCTGGGGGCATGGAATTCCAACTTCCCAGTACAAATTGAACACATTAAGTAATACAGGCCTTTGTGCGTTGATGGCTCTGTCAGCTTCTAATGGAGTATGCACCCCCCTGACTCAATGCATAAATTTGCAGCTATGAAATATCTAATCGAAAGAGACTTTCACTCCAGCACGATCTTTTTTTTTTCTGAAAATGTCGGCATGTAAGTCTATTCCGTGGACGATAAACGAGGTGCAGGAGTTTCTCTGCATCACAGGTGAAGAGGAAATACAGCAAGAGCTGGACTGAGCAGTGAGTAACAAAAACCCTGCCGACATTTAAGAGTGTTGTCTGCAGTGGAAACGCTATCTAGATCTAGGGTTTAGGTACATGTTGGTTTAGTTAATCTGGAGATAATCCACTGTTCATTTGGTTGAAGAGAAGGTAAAATTTCAGTCAATCAAGAATTGTCTTGGTTTCTGATTTGCTACTAAAAGGTACATGAGGTTGCCGGATGATGCTCCGGCTGCAGACATCCTTGAGGGACAATAAAGGCTGAAGGATATTTTCCACTTCATCTAACAGCCCTGCAACGTCAAGTAGAATTTCATTGTTGGAGTACCGTTTGGAGATAGAGCAGAGGTAGGTCAAAGCCCTCTCACTGTGGAGAGGCCATAATTTATTTTCAGAGCTCTCAAAGACTGTGCTTTGCGGTTACAGTGAGTGCAACATATAATCATGTGTAAAGAATACTTGGCATGGTATCACTTTTCTTGACCACAACAGAAGTGCCTGCCGCTCAGCTCAAGCTGACGACAGTTGTGCGGAGGGGTCTGAGGGATTGAGGCAGAGTTCTCTGAGCCGACAGATAATGTGCTGAAGCCGACACGTGCTCTATGAAACTGGGATGTTCAGAGGAATAACAAGCCTATCCTCTTTACCAGCTTTCTGCCTCTGGTATTTACAATAAATAAATAAATAAATAAATATATAAAGAGGATCAGGTAGCAGGTGGCTGCATTTACTGTTAAGTGGTGTGTGGGTGTGTGGATGTCTGCACTGCCGATGATGGAATGCTTACAGTTGTGAGAGATGAGCACAGGCATGACTGGGCATTTGAGCTTGTTTCAGGGTCAAATGCTTGGGCAACGTTGTTGGGAGACGCATAGGAGGAAGTGGCGGTTTATCTGTTTATTGCATACATCTCTATTCTAATGGAAGAGGATCTGAAAACACTCAGTTTCCTTTTCAGCGACTGTGTGTGGGGGAGGTTTGAACATCAAGTCACATGCTGAAAGTTATTGTGTGGTGTGTGTGTGTGTGTTTGTGTGTGTGAGTGTGTTTGTGTAGCTTACCGATGTAGACTCTTCTGCTGTAGCGCTGCATCAGCATCAGCACAAAAACATGCAGAGGAATCAGGTTGATAATAAACACATAACCTCCCCATGCTGACACCTAGAACACACACATACACATAGACATGTCAGTCAGCTTGCTAGGACATAATCCTTTCTCTAAAACAGTCATTTAGAAAGAACTGTATGCCCGTATGATCAATTATTCTTCTTTTTGTTTTCTGTTTCAAACGAGGTAACCCTGCTGAGTCGAGACTTTCCTGTTAAAATGCTACAAATCAGCTCTGCGGGAAAGATGTCAGGTTTGCCTCGGTGACAGGAGCTAATCGAAACCCAAAGTCCTGTTGAGCTACAAAGGGTTTCCCATACTGTCGCTGTACGTTACTTCTCAAAAGCAAGAAGGGATAAATAAAGACAACAAAAACCTTAAAGCATGAGGGACTTATCTGGGTTTGCTGCCCAAACAAATGTGACATACTGTAGCTGCTCTGTGATAACTCTATCTCCAGCTGTTTTCAGTTTTGTGACATGCATTTCCCAATAATCCAACTGGTTTTTAAATGTTTCTGTATCTTAAAAGATCTATATGATAATATAAATCAATTTGCAGATTGGTCTGCCGCAATGGTGGAATTATGTGTGATTGAAAGTTACTGTAGTTTTGGAATTCAGTGCTGTCTGTAGCCCTTTGTTCCCAAAGCATTTACCATCATAATCAATTTTTAACTTCCAGCAACATTAAAAATGTTCACTGGATTCCAGCTGTTATCATTTTTAATTTATCCACTTAACTTTAAATGCCACCAACATCTTCAAAAAACAGAATTCATGCACAAATAGGGCTGCAACTACCAATTATTTTCATTAACAATTACTCTTTTGATTGCTTAAGAATTTCTCAGAACCCAAGGTAATATTTTTAAATGTCTAGTCTGAGTAATAGCCCCAAATCCAGAGATTATCTGTTGACAATAATATAAAACAGAAAGAAAAGCTGCATTTCCTAATATTTGAGATGGTTGAAGCATCAAATTTCTGGCATATTTACTTTAACAGCACCTATTATGCCTTCCTTCTTTATCATATGTACCGGATGTTCATATTAGGCATGGCCAAAGTTTTAAATAATGAGTTAAACATGCAAAAGTAACCTGTGAGCAAAAAGCTCAGGCTTCAGATTGTTCTGAATACTCTGCTTAATGTTTTTTCTACTTTCCAGACAAGACGCTACTGCTTGTGATGGATGTCATTATATAGTCATCTGCTACAGGCAGGCTACTGTGAGTGTTTACACTGCTACATGTAGCTACACTGACGAGGAAATGTAATCCTGGTTGTTGGTGTTGTCAATTTCTACTCCTGTTTTTGGATCATTTTTAGAAAGTTCGACTATTCTCTGTTACAGTCATTCCCTGGCTGCAACAACTGTGCAGTAAAACCGAGAGCGTAGATCACAGATGTATAAAGAGATTTTCATACTGCATTAATTTCTATGAAAGTTGCTCAGTGGTGCATAAAGCCAAAAAAAGTTTGACCTTCTACTCTGCCTCTGCATCACTGGGCTCATAGAGCAAATGCACCAGAGACTTCCAGTGGCCAAATGGCTGACTTTGGGTTCAGCCCTCCACCAACATGAAGGGGGTTAATCGTGTAGCCTTTCTAGACTTTCAAAATGTTACCGAATCAAAAGGAGCAAATTCAGATATCGAAACGAGTCATTTCACAGGGGTTGTGATTGCATCACACGATGGACTCGAATCCGTGTATCATTCGTTCTTTCCATTTTCAATTGGCAATCAAAAATTGAGAAATGCAAAAGGTGACAGATTATATTGTTATTTGATTTTGAATCTAACACAAAAAAATGAAAAAAGCCTGGTTTTTCATATTTCAATTTTAGGCTCAGATCAAAAATACGAAATGGAAAAACGGGCCACAGTACTCAATTTGATTTTAATATTTAATTGGTCGGGTTTACGTGACCTGGAAGTTTGGTAAAGAGCGTCAGCAAAGATACTCTGCCAGCCGCCACAATCTGTCCGGACCGCAGTCCATCACCATCAATCTATCAGCCATGGACAGCTGTGTATTGTTCAGAGGAACCAAACGTCTAACTCTGAAGGAGGATGACATGACAACTGAAAAGATCAGCATGATTTTCCAGGTAATTTATATATTTTCACTAAGACGTTTGGTTCCTCTGAACAATACACAGCTGTCCATGGCTGATAGATTGATGGTGATGGATTGCGGTCCGGACAGATCGCTGCAGCTGGCAAGCTAACGTAGAGTATCTTTGCTAACGCTCGTTACCAAACTTCCGGGTCACGTAATCCCGACCAATTAAATATTAAAATCAAACTGAGTCCTGTGGCCCGTTTTTCTATTTCATATTTTGATCTGAGCCTAAAATTGAAATATGAAAAACCAGGCTTTTTTCATTTTTTTGAGTTAAATTCAAAAACAAATAACAATATAATCTGTCACCGTTTTCATTTTTTGATTTTTGATTGCCAATTGAAAATGGAAAGAACGAATGATACACGGATTGACTCGGAAGTTGTAATTCAATGGTTTATGTCAAATTGGCTTCAAAGTCTGGTGCAGTTTTTGGGTGCTTGACGCAGGTACAGAAGACCTGGAATGCTGACCAATCAGAGCAGACTGAGTTTTTTCGGGAGGGGTGCTTTAATAGACTGGCGCTAAAACGGTGTGTCTCAGACAGAGCGTGAACACAGGTGTTCCAGCACAGGCAGTGTGAGAAAAATTAAGTGTGAACATTGAAACACGTGAACAAGCAGAAACCCAAACCACAACTATGAACTTGAAAATGAACTGAACAAAAAATGACTGGACCCATTCTAAAACATGATTAAAATAGAGAGTTTCTGTCGATCCACTAGTTGACTAATTGTTACAGCTTAGATAAAATATAAAAGTAAAGGCTAAAACTGACTGTGCGAAATGATTCTTAAAATTTCAAACAAAATAAAAAGATAATCAGTCCACATATACGAGCAGCTCTTCTTACAACCATGCACCCCTACACAGAAGTCACTTCACAAACCCTGCACAGACTCAGTCAAGAATGGATATAAAACCATCCTACTCTTATCGCCTCTTCTCTATTAGACACAAGCACACAGCTATAAAAACCTGACGTATATAGGATCTATAAAAACCAGGCAATCATACTTTACATGTAAGATGTAAAATGTGAGCTGCACCAATAACTTTAAAAGCTTCACTAAAATTATACCTCACCCATTTTTGAGGTCTGCTAAATATCACAGCGCTGGATGTGGGGGCTATAAAACAACTACAAAAACATCACTGACAAGTTTTCAATTGCCTACACTTGACTACAGCAAAGGGCAGATGGAAGCGGTGAGAGCACTAGACAGACGGAGAGAGCGGAGAGACGGAGTGTTGAGAGAAAGAAAGTGAGACAGAGGAAACGAGAAAGCAGAGTAGTAAAGTGCTAGAAAGTGAAACAGAGAAAGAGGGAGAGTGAATTAAACAGGAAAAGGGAATGCATGTACGCAAATTGTTTGATCCTTTATTCGCAGCAGCTTGTCAGAAAGCGCCCCATTGCACCTGCTCAGTACGATGAAAAGAGCATTCATTACGCTTCTGCAATCACAGGAAAAACAAGCACATCATGTCTAATTGATAAAAGCATTAATATGCTACATTAAGGCAGAGAGTGAGAGGGAAAAACTCCTAAATAAGTTCCTCGCTGAATGGTTAGGTGCAATTATCTTTTGGCAGTAGTTTGCATCTGTTCTCTCAGATGGTGACAGCCAATTAGTAGTATGTGAACCGGAACTTGAATGAATACCAGAAACGACTTCAATTTAAGACTCATTTTAAGTGTTGACACAGGGGCGGCTGATCGACTCACTGTTGCTGACTGGCGGAGAACTAACTAAAAATATAACACTCGAAACACAGCATGGAGTGTTACTGGCTCGGCAGCTGCAAAACTATGACATTTTTCAATGTCTAGTAATAGAAAAAGAAAATGCACAATGATTCAAATCACCCCTCTGCATGTGGCCAAAACTAAACGTAAGCTACTGCAGGAACCAAACGTGCTGTATCTGCAATAAAAGGAAGTAAAAACCAGCTTCTTAACAGTCACATTGAGCAGGTAACAAAAGATACTGTGAGAAACTGACAAAAGCCATGTCTACAAAGGCTAGTCACTCACTTAACTGTGAAGGTCTGTAAATCAGTAAGTATATTTGTGAGATCATGGTGCGCTTTAATTCACAGAAACCATGCCAGCCACACCAGTGTTTTCCAGGGTAAACCTAATAAAAAAAAGCCTTTTTAAAATATTGATCCCTCTGAGTTAGACTCCCTGGCATCACTGAGGTGCATTATTGACTCAGAGAGTCAAAGTCGACATTATTTTTAAGGCTTGTTTTTCCCTTTGGGTACTTAACTGGGCAAAAGCGTAGGAGGTTCAGCGCTACGTCAGAGGGAGGGAAGATAGTGACTGAAAAAAATTCCCATAGTCACTATTTAAGAGGGTAAGTCAGAGCGGAGATCAGCAGCAGCTGGTGTGATTTACATACTGAATGAATAGTTTACCAATGTTGTGCTGCAGTCATATAATTTGCCATGTGGGTTTAAAAAATAGAGTTCACTTATCAAAATGATATTAAAGTAAGGTTTAGTAACGCTGGGTCAATAATGTGCTTCAGCTGGCATGATGCACCCATGTTTGTTTGGTATGAATTGTCATTAAGCACCAAGCTGAATATTTTAAGAGTCTACAGCCATGCTCATTGCTCTCTGAGGCTGTAATTAGGCACGGCTGTGCTAAATGCTAATATCGAAATGGTAACATGCTCAAAAGCATACTAGTAGCCAGGGCTGTCCCGAATACCAATTTTTGGGCATCAAAGCTTCAGTGAGAAACATCTGCAATTAATCAAAGCCTTGACAATGGTAAGGGGTAATAATAGATGAGGAAAATTGTCAGACTTTTTTGCACCTAAAATCACATGAAAATTAGCCACTGTGTCAGGATGCGGGTCGCAGTAACATTATCCATAATAGCTGGGAAAAAAACTTTCCAAGACAGCGAAGTCGTTACAGTTGTCAGGTCATTTGTCCAGCTTGTTGTAGATAAGTGCTATGCCAGCTTCCTTTGGCATATCTGACACTTGACGTTTTGAGGATCCTCGTCACAATTTTTAAACAATTCCACGTGCTTGACTTTTTCAAGATCTTGCTAGCATATCTGAAAGCCCGTTACGTGAGGTCAAACTGTTCCAGTTTCAGTAGTGCTGGACGTTAGATGAGAGCGAATGAGGGTCACAGAAGTATCACCAAGTTTTAATATCTTTGTGTGTCTGAGATTTGATTACTGATTTGGACGTCAGATACCATGGCACAGAGGTCGGCCTCACTATTCACAAGAATTCACAAGTCAAAGATTAGTGAAAACACTAACTTCCATATGACATGATGATCTCAGCGTCTGCTATTCAGCAAACTCTACAATGTAACCTGATTGCAGATTTACCTCTTGAGTCTTTGAATCATGCCAGCAGAGCGTACAATCAACCGAAGGAAAAAAAGAACGAGAGAAACCAGCCAGCTGGTCACATTAGTGCATCATACAAAGATGAGTGCCCAAGACGAAAACCAAAGCTGTGTGTGTGTGTCTGTGTGCGCATGAACAAGCTCTATTTGAAATTATGGTTCTATCAGCCAGCCCTCTGCCCGAGCCACAGGCTAACAGCGGAGGGCAGGAATCAGAAAATGTTTGGAGCAAAGTCTTTTAGCTGTTATCGCTCTCTGCATTTCATACTGGGCTTATCTGATGACCACAGGGCCACACTGAAGAGGATATAGAGAACACAGCATGCAACAGGGAGGAGGATTTTACTGTGTGTGTGTGTCTGTGTGCATCTATATGTGTGCACAAGTGTCTGCAGCCTGCTTATGTGCTCTTGTTTGGTGTTAGTGGGTCATTTATGAAAATAAGTATGATTTCTGTTCTCGTTGTGTGTCCATATTCACTGACTGCACCTTCTACTTTCTCCAACCAGCAGTGACTGTCTGGTTCATTAGGAAGACTTTAAGATGCATTAAAAACAAGGACACTTAATGAGCAAGGGTCAACAGAAAGGTTTCAGTTGCAACACAGACTGCTTTGTGAATTCACATGAGATTCCTCTGTTAGGTAGCACCTCTGAATGTGTGCATGTCTGCATATGAGTCAGATGGCGATCACTCCGGCGCAACGATGCCTTAGCATTGGAAAATATTTTGTATTTCACCTGGGGGCGGTGTCTTACGTTATGCGTCACATAGTGTTGTGTGCCTGGTGCGCGTTGAAGTCACTTTTTGGATACGCTTGCAAAACCTTAATCTAAAAAGCTGTTTATAAACCTAATCTTTGCCTGAACCCCGAGATTAAACCTACAGATGTCACTACTGACTGTAACTTCAAACAGAGATTTTTTTTGTGTCCACTATGTTCTTATCACTAGGACACTAAAAAATGATACTAGTTATGAGCTGCAACTTTATCACTTTGGATCCAACAAGACTAATAATCTACAGCCATGCTAGCAGTCCTGTGAAGCAATACTACAGACTGTACAACCAAGTTGGACGACACAACAGCCCCCAAAAGTTAAGCCGAAACATCTCAATCACCCCCTTCTGGCTGGCTGCAGTACAGGTCATAAACTCTGCCCCTCCATATCAGAGAATTGGACACAGTTTCTGTCATTTAAGGCAGTTCTTCTCACGCTACCGTGTCTCCATGTGTTTGATTTTATGATAACTTTGGTTATAGCTAGTTATATGACTCTATAAAAAAAGGGGGTTTAATGTCATGATTGACAGCTGAGTGTGCCAATCAGCATGCTCATATTCAATGGCACTGCTCGTTATAGGTTGGACAGGTGTATGGGTGGGAGCTCGATCCAGCAGAGATCGCTACTGGCAGACTTGGCTTCCAAACGATTTCCCCAGCACAAGATAGCGGCGGCCGTATCCAGAATATCTTAGCTTTGTTATTGTACAGTGGGAGGTGACAGAGACATGTTGTACATCTTTATGTACAGTCGCTGGCTGTACTTGTACTTTGGGCTTAATGCTAACATTAGCATGCTAACGACAATGCTAACATGCTGAAATTCAGCTGGTATAATGTCTACCATGTTTAGTTTATCAATGTTAGCATGCTAATATTTATCAATTAGCACAAAAAACAACGTAAAGCTGAGGCTGATGGAATGTCTTTGCAAGTACTTGGTCATATAATCAAAACTTTGATCTGATAATGGCGCTAAATGGAAGATTAAGGGATCACCAAAGTTACTGCAAGTCATTCTGAGGGGAACGTGGATGTTTGTGTCATTTTTTATGGAAATTCATCGAAATCTGTTGACATTTCTCTTACAACCACAAATGTCAATATGTTGCCGCTAGAAGTAAAATCAGCTGATCGCTTAAGTCACTAGGCACATCTTTATTGAAACATGAATGTGCCAATCCATCAAGTAGACGTTGACATATTTGACAGGTGAACACTTTGACTGGCTGATGTCATTAGAAGGCTTCACACTCTGGAGACCATGGACGTCTGTACAAAATTTCAGCGCAATCCATCCAGTTGTTTAGACATTTCAGTCTGGACCAAAGCGCAGGACTGACCGACCATTGACATCCCTTGAGCCACACTGCTAGCATGGCTAAAATGTTAAACAAAGTGACATCTATTTAACAATCACCTGAGGAGCTGTGTGTTCAGGGCATTTAATCAATAGTTGATTAAGCAGAGGAGCTTTTGGTGTGGCCTGACGTTACTGGTTGTTCTGATAGAGGGGACTCTGGAGGGTTTAGAGAGAAAAGTAAGCCAAAGCTTTGAGAATAAGAAGTGCTGTGCATTTGCTTTTGCTCTGTCCTCTGTTCTCCCCTCGCTGCACCCTTACCCACTCTACCATCACCCCTGGAGGGATGAAAGGAGGATGTTGCGCAGCTATCCAGAATGGCTCCTGTGGCTCCTGTCCATCAGTAGGGTCCTGCTGCTCTGATCCTCTTCTTAATCTTGTCCTTCTCTGTCCTCTCCCTCCTGATTATGCCAATATCCAGGCAGGGGATCTGTCCCTCTCTGTCTCCATATCTGCTTTACGAGTGTCACATTCGATTAAGCCCCACAGGAAAATGTAGCCTTGGCCATATCCTGATTAAAGTGACAGCTTAAGGTGATAAAAAAAAAAAGGTATGGGTGGGTCAACGAGTGGATACGGCACTTTGCGTGCTGGACCACAAGGAGACAGTGGGGGCAGTCGGGAGGTTGATGGTGCTGATGGAGACATACAAGCCTAGTTTGCTGCTCACTGCTAGAGGACTCATCTGCAACAGTGGGTGGGCTGCGGCTACAGTACAGAGGAACATCACATCACTGAGGAGGGGAGGGGTGTGAGGGAGAGAAAGTGGTAATAAGGAGAACGAAGCATGGAGACTCTGTGTTCCCATTCCTTCTGACGAGGACAGTGAGGAAGTTACAATCACAACATATTCTCTCGCCTGTCTTATCATCCTGCATTTCTCTCCGTCTCTCTGTCCACTCTATCCTGTTCTCCCCTTATCTTTCCACACCTCTCTCCCTTTGTCTCTCCCCGTCTCCATTCTCTGTTTTGTCTCCTATTCTATTCATCTTTCCATCAGTCCCCTATCTCCCCAATCCTCTCTACGCCCCCTCGGACACTGTGGCCCAGTGTGATCGATGAAGCTGGATTTCGGTAATCTGTTTCATTTGATATCTGTCTCACTGCCAGCCACAGAGATTTAGCCTGGAATGAGCAAGAAGCTGGAGATTTTCATAGGCGCTCACGCTCCCTCACACACACATGCAAACAATCTGTCGCTGAGGCAGTGAGCCCGGATCGTCTTTTTATCTCATCTCTCTCATCAATCCCCTGATGGGCTTGTGCCTGAATTCATAAATAATGCAGACAACACTGGCGAAACTGCTCCTCCTTTTTTGCCATGCCTTGGCCATGTCCATGCTGGACAGAGGACAATCACTCCCAACACTACCATCTCAGGAGTTAATTATCAAGAATCAAATCTGAATTTGAAACTAGCTCCAAATACATATAAAGTGGGATTTGTTGAGAAAACTCCGAAAGGCAAAATGTTTAAAAAATGGCAGACCAGAGCCAGAGATTCTCTACAAAAGACAGTTGCAAAACATGGCAATAACTTCATAGTTGGGAAGAAGTCTGACTAAAATGACAAAGCGTTTCCTGCAGCAGTGTATGAGAGCACAGCGTTTTTGATGTCCACTCTTGTCATCATAGTGCCGCAAAATCAGTTAGTGCCAGTGTGTTCAACTCGAGTAAAGACAAAGTACAAACCAGTGAAAGTTCTTTGTGAATGCCAAACTACAGTCTTTCTTCTTACATCTTTACTGAAAGGAATTATCCCTTGTTGCTTGTGTAGAGTGATTGTTTGTAGCAGAGTTTTGCTTTGTATAAACAGTGCTTTGGTGTACTCTCTTACTCAAATAATAGGACAAGAAATGGTCAGAATGAAACTGGAACCAGAATTGATAAACATCTAAATTAAACCCAACCAAAACTCTGTGATCTTACTCAATAACTCTGTTGTTCACAAAAGGGCAGTTGGCTGCAAAGCAGTGAAACAGAAACACAAGCATAAACATGCATACATGTCAAATGAAAAATAAAGCAGAGTTCAGAGTAGTTCAATTACAAATGACAATATAAAGATGATAATAAGTCATAATCTGATGTTGCCTTATAATTCCCACTGAGCTAAAAAGTGTATTTCTGTCAGTGTTTGTGTGTGTACTATTCTCACCATGTAGAAGTAGGAGAGACAGCAACCAATGGTCCAGAATACTGAGCCCGTCTTGACTGATTTCACCTGCAAGAGAGAAAGAGAGTATAAGCAGTGTGGTATAAATAAATATCCATACACGCATCAACATCAAATTAGACATGCAGACCCACAGTTTGTGTATTAGGGACATTAGAAACTAAAGCACCCCAGGATGCATATTCTCTGTGATAAATGACCTGATGTTCTCCTTCAATTACAGCAGACAAATGGAATCTGGACTGAGTGCAGGCAGGTTCACTTTGGTTGTTTGCTGAAACATCATAGTCCTGTTGAAAGTTTTGTTTACATTGTGATTCACTAAATTTAAAGCAGGATTTATAGTTGTACATCAGCTCTGTGCAGAGCCCAGACTGTAGCCTACGCACATCGCCTACGCCGTTGTGAGTATTTATACTTGTGCGGTGGTGTGTCTGTGTTGCTTTGCAGCTACATCTCCATGTCACTAGTTGGCAGTGAGGTTTCTGTGAAGTGCTGTAAAGTGTAGTTGATTCAAAACACACATTAAACACACATTAGACATGGCTAGAATGCTAACCTGCTTCACTATAACTCGCACTCGTCTTTTGCTGGACACATTTTCCCCACAAATACAACATGCTAATGTTTTTAGCACAAGCCTATAGCATTTTACATTGTATAAATTAGCCTAGCAGCTAGCAAACTTTTCCCCAACTCATATGAAGCCAGGGACAACAGCAACATTTAACAAAGGTAAGGTTACAAAATTCGGCTCCGTTACAACTCACAAGGTTCACAAAACAACTGTCTAACACTAAATATGTTTTCAGAAAAAAAATAAGATGCTAACAATATTAGCACAAGCCTATGGCATTTTACATTGTATAAATTAGCCTAGTGACAAGCGTAGATTTCCACTGTTAATATGATGCCAGGATAAAGCCCGAAGTATGAATCCCTAAAGAATAAACCACACACAAGACTTAAAATGGTATTTATGTGGAGGCTTTAAAATTAAAGTAACTAAAAGCTTGTTTCCACTGGGGGAAATGGTTTCAGCTTAAAAGAAGAGACAAGAGGTCTGTATCGCTGCGACATGCAGTTACATTTCTGGGGAGCTGCATGTCAGGCAATGGCGTAGGTTACAGCGTAGGCTCAACGTCGAAGCAGAGCCTATGATGAAGGTAAAGCGTTGATTCGACGCAATAGTACGAATCCCACATAAATCAAGAAATTAATTGGGTAAAACAAACTTGTACTAACACATAAAAAAAAGATTTTGTGCATCTTTACAGGTATGCAGGATTTCCTTAAAAAACAATGCACAAAGTTATGAAGTAATCCTTCCCAGTCATTACCTATGTCCCACTAGAAGTGTGTTTATCTGCAGAGACTCTGCCCTCTGCCTGTATTTTCTTGTCTTCTTCTTAATTTTATATGTTCAGTACGTTCGTGGGCAAAGTGCACAGGGAAGGTCGGGACTTTATAAAATGGAAGCAACTAGGTGCAAGACCGCAAGCCACACGTATCTAAGAGAAGGCTATGAAATCGAGGACACAGGGCCGAAAACACTCAAATAAGGCAGAAAGCCAAGCAGACAAAGCTGGGGTTGTCTTTCACTTTCACTGGCAATACTGTTTACAAACAGCAGCCAACAATTCCAGCATAGTATGCCTTTAAAAAGCAGTTTAATGATCATAACAGATGTGGAACAGCCAGCTGTGGTGAGAGAGCGGATGAGAGGAGAACAGATCAGACTAGACCAATGAAAACATCTTGTAAACAAGCTCTCCTTCCCCCGCCACAGGGCGATAAAGCAGAACAAGTGTACACATTAACATTCAAAAACACACTGAGATAATGACAAAGTTGCAAGTAAACACACAGATGCACTTAACAGTACGCTTTCGAAAGTGTCAAACTCAGGGAGGGTACCAGTGACAACGGGGGGGAGAGGAGGTTGCTAAGAAGCCTGATCACATCCAACAATGCCTGAGATTTGCTGATGAAGGAGAATCAATGATCGCTGGACCAAGGTGGTCCCGCCTCGCTTAAAAACTCAGCAGAGCATCACAGACAGACTCTTGGATCAATTAACTGCACAGATAGACTCACACACACTGCTTTATACTGTCGGTGCATGCAGAAACACAAAAATAAATTGTCCTCCAGCAGTGTTGAGGTGGGCCACAGTAAGTAGGTCTGGGGTGACCTGATTATCTCTCTCCTATAAGAAGGTGGAACTTCAGTTGTTTCAGAGCCTTGTTGCTTTGTATGGTTTATAGTGTTATTATGGATCCCATCACTTTCCTTGGCTAGTCCCGCCCTACTGTGCTGTGGTTGGCTAGCACTGGCCACTACCATGATCTCATTGCACTAACTCTACCTGTCTCTGACCTTTCAGTGTCGGCATGACATGTTCTAGCCAACACAGCTAGGGTTGGATACCAAACTTTTATGGTAAAGACTGAATTACATCAGTACTACCGAGTACTCATCCATGTTAAATCAATAGGTGCCAAATTTCATTACCTGAGAACACATCTAAGAGAGAGTGCCGGAGTGCTGTGAAGTGCCCCAAAGGCAGGAAGTGCACACAGGAAAAATTTGTCTTTCTGACAGAAATCTATTTATCATTTTAACCAAAACCACAATTTTTTTCCCTAACTTTAACCAAGAAATCCCTTCCAGAAAGCCCTCTAGGCAAACATCTCCCAACAGTGAGGCTGGCAAAGGAGATCCAGAGAGTTGCCGGGTTCAGACGGGAGGCGGAAACAATGCAATGCGTCCCAAAACTGGTAAGCTCCGCTGGCCAGCAACAGAGCTTCACCAGCTTTGTAATAAGCCAACACTATAACTGTAGCACTGATCTGCAGTGACAGTTTCAGCATCTAGTCTATTTTCTTTTCTATTTCATTTTAGAAATATTCCAGTGTCACTGCTGTTTGTAATTGTGTTTTTAAAAACACATACTTGTTTCACACACACACACACACTAGGGCTGGGCGATATACCGACTATGTAGGATATAGCAATATATTTTCAAGCAAGATATAGATTTATACAACACCATTTATATCGATATTTAGTCAAGTTGCGTAACATCACGCTGTTTTTCCAAAAAGCCATACCAGTGTGCATCTCTCTCCTCTCACACTCTCTGCACAGCTCCGCCCCACTCACTCACAAGTTCTCCAGCAACACTAAGACAGACACAGTGTCGCTTCTGTGTTTAATGGGTCTGTGAATCATGCTACAGTGCCACTTGGTCTATATGTTGCACGTGCTTCGCTATACCAGTCTGTGAGATGAATGAAATTACCACAATAGTGCACGTGTTGTACAGCGCTGCGCTGCATGTGTGGGAGACAGAACCACTGGAGCTGTAAGGTATGCGTTTGTTTGCTAGTTTGTGTGTGAGGTAGATCATAGCGCATGGCTATTCTTTTTGGTAGTTGTAGTCTATTGTATGACACTGAGACAGCGCCTGGATGCAGGCGACAGATGTGTTTTTAAAAAATGCATGACAACTCAGACATTTCACATACAAGACGTTTATAACGCGGGCAAACGATACAATTAATAGCCTGAATAAATAAAAATATTTAAATATTTTCCAGTACTAGATTCATTTGAAAAATCTTGGAATTGACATTTAAGTCCCCCCCCACAGAGATTTTTAATTGTTCCAAACTAAAATGGACTTAGGCCAACTTGATACAGGAATACAAACCCTGTCTTTGCAATTTGTTTTATTCACAGTCTGTTTTTATAAAGAAGGTTATGACATCTCAAATGTGGCTTTGACTTGCAACTGAAAACATGTAGCTCACTTTGTGGAAAATAACGAGATATATATCACGTGTTGCTATTCAGCCTGAAAATACAGAGATCTGAATTTTTGTCCACATCGCCCAGCCCTAACACACACACACACACACACACACACACACACACACACACCAGCAAAGACAACACTCCATGAGATTAGAACAGTGCAAAGAAACATAATTGCTTGTTAAGAAAAACAGAGAGTGCAAAAGTCCATATATCTTGAGAGACAGAGCAAAACTTCAACACCCCTCAGCTTCTTATTACAGAGAGAGTAAAGTACTGGAAAAAATACCGGTACTAAAGTCCAGGTAATTGTATCGGCTGAGATGCGAACAGCACTCAACCCTAACCACAGCACAGCCCCACTGCTTTTCCAAGAAAACGCTGACTAAAGCCCCATTAGACGAGATACGTTTCTCTAGGGGAGGTGGGGATAATTTTAATATTACCTGCACTGGTCACTGACATTGATCCCATCCACAGCACATATATTTGATCTTTCACCCCATTTCCCAGTAACAATTACAGTCCCTATACTGTTTTTCAGCTATCTCGCTGGTCCCTGTAAATTTAGTATACAGAGACACTGTTTTTTTTAAAAAGTGTATCTAAGTTTTAACACATAGAGCTACATATATTTATTGTTTCATGCAGTCTAGCACAAAACTTCTGCAATAAATCATAGAGGAAGGAAGATAGGATTTATTGCAGAGCTGCTTTATTAGACTACATTAGTTTCAGCTAGGTGTGAACTGGCAGCAGAGCGTACATTGCCAAAGGCACAACTTCCAAAACGCTTTCCCTATAAATGGCTCCACATTGAGTCTTTGCTTCTTTTGTTTAAGAGTGAAAACAAGCGTGATGACAGATTAGGATGACAACAGTCACTGTGCAAGCTGCTGTGTTCTCCTCAGACAATATTCCCACTCAAGCTGAGCCAAAGCTAGCGTGCGGCCTCGCGCTGTCCATTCAGGGGCATGTGGCCACTGGTGCCCCAACCCCCGCTCCCTACTGCCCTCCCAGCCTCCGCTCTCTTTGTCGAGACACAGAAGTCACACAGTGTGATACCAGTCCAGCTAATTAAATGTGAGCTGAGAGAAAGAGTGGAATTACTGTTACAACAATGTAGGCATGGAGCACAGGGTTGGAGCAGCGGAGGGAGGCGGTGCAACTCTGTGTGTGTGTATTCATGTAACGGAGAGCTGTGGTGTTAAAAAGAGCAGCTCTCCTGGGTGTGAGAGGATTCAATTATAGATTATGGGAGTGTGTGTGAGTGTGTGTGTGTTGGGAAGGGTGGAAGGGGTAAACACAGAGATTAAGCAAGTGGAGTTGAATGGGTTATTAGCGGATAAAATGAAGGAGTCGGATAATGAAGATTGGGCTGAGACTTGAGAGAGCGACTCGGTGCGTTTTTACCACATGGAGGAGATGATGGGGGTAAAGAGACACGGCAGAGAGGGACGAGCAATAATGAGATACAGGAAGGTGGGAAGATCAAGAAGGAAGAAGCAGAATGCAAAACACAGCTCGGGCAAAAACAATGGCAGGGACAAAAGAAGACAAAGACAATTAAAGGTAGAAGAGACAGAAGAAAGTCAGAGAGGAAGAAAAGAAAACGCAAAGACATATGTGGGTAAATGAGACTGATAATGGGAAGCAGTGGAGCATGGCCGGGATGATTGTTTTTCAGGGCCCTTGCCAAATAGAATGGAGGACGTGAGAGGTGGTAGGTGAGGGGAAGGGGATTTTTCGATGGCGCTGCTTCGCTGATGACACATCACCTTAAGAGGCAGTGATGGCTGCTGCGAGGAACACCTGCCTCACTTGGAGATGTATTGTCCATACGCACAAGATGACAAGAAGCCATTATAATAGCGCAGAGACAAACAGATGTCCCTAACACACCCTAATACACATTTCCTGGTGTGAGACAAATGGTTATGGTGACAGGTTTTTTTTTTGGGATGACTCCTGAAAAGTTAAGTGGTGAATTTTGGAGTTTCCTGCAGAGTTAAAAATGATTTCAGATGGACACAGGAGGAAAACATCTCGGATGTATTAGGAGAAAAAAATGCATTTTATAGGACAGGATGAAGGCTCTGTTGTTAATGTTTAAAGGTGCCAAATGTTCTTTAAAAGGTTTTGTAATGCCTGCTGTGAAAGAAATGTACCTACTGGGGATGTCAGTTTCAGTTAACTTTACGATAAGTAGCCCAACACCCATTAACCTGTGACTAACTGGTTAATTTAAATTTTAAGGCCTCTCCTTTTAGTCCGGCACTCGATTGACTCAGTGAGCTTTAGCATTTCTAAGTGCTAACATACAGAGGTGGTAAACTTTAAATATTTTATGATATATATAAATAATTTATTGTCTTTTGTTTCATTTTCTGGTGGCTTTGCTGACTTTTTAACATGCGGAAACCTAATGCCCACTGCCCGCCCTCCAATCTCAACTGGTTAGCTGACATTGACCTTGACCACTCGGTATTGCACATCATCCACAATGGGTGGGAGCTAGCTAGCACTGCCACTTATTCACACTTACAGTAAGTGCCGCCACCGGGACAGAATTGCTGCAGAAACATGGTGGCCACCCTACGCTTTTCACAAAGGTAGCCTCGGAGACTAATCGGCTTCATTTTGACCTGCAAAACTCCTTTAGCATTTTTAACAAATGCATGTTAGCACCACTAGTCATGCTGCAACTGCTAACTGTGCTAACATAAGCCTAGTTAACAATGCTTAAGTGGATATGCGGCTCAAAATTGGGCACCTTGCTCAACAGGGCTACCTGGGAGGGACATTGGATGCTGGGCAAAATGTTTTCACAGCAACACTGTTGGGTTGGGACAGTGTTGATAGCAGTTATCACTGTATGAGCACAACACTACCTCTCACCAGACCTTGCTGGTGTGCAGTGCAGTAAACAGAGGTGGCAAAATTAACCTACTGACTGACATGCATTCATAGTCAAAAACATTCTTAATGGTTAACCAGTTAATGTTTAACTGTTGACATCCCTAGTCGCTACCTATCTGCATTAAGAGGTTGACAAACATTACAAATGTAAGGCAGATTATACTGTGTTTTGGGTGTCATGACCTGCCATGATTTACTCATTATTCTTATTAATATTACTAAACTCATTTGGGAGAGTCAACATCATGTGTGAGCAAGAGTAATCATTTCAAATCTGACTGAAAACAGAGAAAAAAACAGTAGAATATTATTTCATAATGCTGTTCATCCAGATTTCAATGCAGAGACAGCTCACCTGCAGTTCACCCTTTACACAGTTCACTTGTCTGCAGCTCTGCAGAGTTTGCAGTCCTTGTTGCCCACCTGTCTCAATATACCTCACATCAACTAAAATTTCTGACATCCTTCTGTTCCTTTTGCTCTTTCAGCAAAAATTTCAATGCACAGTAAATTAGCAAGGGAAAGCGTCCTGATGCGTGTCCGTATTTGTGTTGGTAAAGTCACATGTGAGTTTTCTGGTGTCGCAATCTTATCACAGATTAAATGTTTGACCTTTTGATGGATGTTGGTGGAAATGGTCACGTAGGTGGGGTTGAGCCGGGTTTTTTACCTGCTACGCAAACTTCGTCTTCACAGCATGTGGTTGCGTGTCAGTTTATTGTGTGCATAATGAGTTTTGCCAACTGATAATGCAGTTGGATATGCAAGGTTTGGAAGTGTAACCTATATTCACTGGTGCTGAATTGATTAACTGAATCATTTTAACTACAGGAGGCATTGACTTGATCTATGTATACTAATGTAAAATGTAAAAACACTGACAAGGTTGCTCTGCTGCGTTGCATTGCCTCTGGTATTCATTTTAATCATTTCTAAAGAGACTGGTTGTTTTCAAAGATCTATGTAGATTTTACCTGTTGGAGGGCAACAGTGCCACTCCTTAATGCCTGCACAGCTTCTGTGGTCAGTGTAGCAGCTTTAGCTGATTAGGATCAACACGCTCTGCTGCGGGCATGCTGCAGCAGAGCGTGTCACACCGTATCCATGCCCTTTGTATTTCAGCCATTGGTCTTATTGGTCTCAACAATGTTAGTATCTATTCCTAGTAGGGGTGATGCGATACACTGGGACTGACATAATGATGATAACCACAATATTTGAAAATGAAATATGAATATCATCTTAATAATACACATGATAATATCATGTAAATAACCCAGCACCTCTTTCTTTTCATTCTTGCTTTGTCCCCCTCTTTCTATATCATGTGGTTGCCTTTTCACTATCCATTGAGTGTAATTGCTTATTTTGTACAGTTTTCTGACAGTTATGGTTCGAGACTCTCTCTCCACATCCCCACACTTGTGTTTTGAGTGTGATTTATTTTCCAAAAAAACAGGGAGGCAAAATGCACAACAAAAAGTTAAAGATGTGTTTCATGCAGCAGTGATATCATGATGGTATTTTTTTTTAATTGTCATGAACACTTTTGGCCAAAATAATAGTGTAGTGAAATCTGATATCATGTCAGCTCTGGTTTCTAGTTTAAATTACAGAGTAAACAGATTAAAAATGTTTTTGTGCAATAGACTTTTAAAGTCTCTGAACTGCCAGTGACTTTTTCCTATTTTCTATAAATTCATGTACAATAACAGCCTGTATACACATGAGTACACAATATACATTTCCTAAGTATGTTTGGCTCCCATATGTGCACTGTGTGTGTAAGGATGTAAACTCCCCCACTGACACTATCAGCTGTTTGGTTTCACTCTGCTGAGCCAGCAAACAGACACAGAGCCAGGTGTGTTGTATTGGTACTTAAACTGTAGACACAACAGCCGTGCTCAGCCAGCCACCTGGACACCAAACTGTAGGTTACTGCCAGATCAGCGATAGTGTGCGAGAACAAAAATGCGTCGTAGAGTTGCCCGCGAGCTCGAGCCTAGTGACTAATACTACCACGAAACCACATGTGGACATGCATCCGTGCATGATTTGACAAAGTGACATAAACAGGGATGGCTGAATCCTCGGACAGATAAAAGCTCCTTTCCAACCCCGCGGCAACTGTACTTCCAAGCTTGTTACGCTGTGACAAACAGCAGTGAGGCATGGCATGACGAAACACCTGCATCACTAGTTTTACATGGATGAAAGCTTCCACCATGCAGCGTGTTTTTACGCTCAAGCATAAAGGGAAATAAACACCTTAAAGGTAAAATAAAAATTGGACAAATAGCCTACGAGCTACTATTACCGCTCGCTGCCTGTGGCAACTAATGCAACTGTTTTCTGTTCACTTACTAAAACTCCTAGGGTGAGGACAGTTATATCAGAGCAACAGCTTTCCTGCTCACCAGCCTGTCTATTAAAAGTTGCCATTTCCATTCAATAAATGTATGTCTATGAAGGTTTTTTTCTATTGAGAAGTGACATGACAGTTTAATTATATATCAACTGAACCTGGAGACAGAAAACTCACTCAAACATTTTAGAATTTAAATTAAAATAAATGTAAATTAAAAATGGAAAGCCGAAAGAGCTAAGTGAAGATAAAAAGTATAAAATGTTGATACCGCTTCTCACTTTCAACTGCCTTCTTCCAACTGCCATTTTCATTTGTTTATTGGCGAGCAGCAGATGAAGGGTTTTGCAGCATCTATGACAACGACTATGCCTTTCATTTAAAGTCTCTTATAAAGACACATCTTTATGCACACACAGGCGATGTGAATAACATCAAGGGACAACCTCGATATCCGTGTTTACTAATTAAACATCTGTGACGATCAGGAGGACATGCCATTGCATTTGTTGTGTGGATGGTTAATGCTTAACTGTAGCCTGAATCTGTTACTGTGTGCAGCTAAGACAGAACATTTATACTGCATGCTGATGAGCAACATTGCATGGCCTCCAAATACATGTCTGCATAAATGTGGGACTCCTGCGGGTCTTGCTCTGTTTCTGGCTGTGAGGGTACTCTTTAACAGCTGCAGGCGGTCATGTTTGAACGCCGCGGGTATAATGAAAAAATTATCAGTGTAGTTTAAATAAAACTGGGTCTTTATTTGCCTGTCTTATCTCTGAAACTCCACCACACTTGATGTAAACGAGACATGAATGATACATCTCCCTACAACTATGCAGCTACAGTTGGTCATCAGACATGTGGCTTATTTGCATGAGGCTCCTCTGGTTCCAGAAGGCTTGCGGCATCCTGTCATGTAATAATCTTTTCTAGATAAAACCCAAAGCTTCCCAGCTTAAAAAAAAAAGTCACTCTCCAAAGTAAGCTGAGCAGCAGGAGCAATACAAAGAAGAAGACAGAAGGAGGTAAGGAGAGGAATAAAACAATTTTTAAAAAAAATTGGATTTTTTTTCTTGTAGTTTCTGCTCTTAATATATGTCTGATGTATCGTTTAAAACCAAAGATAAAGATAGCTAATGACAGTGTTGACTACATAGCATTAAAACTGGAGGAGAGTCAAAAACTCATGTTTACAGCCAAGCATAATAATTTCAGTTTTGGTTAATTATGCCTTAGACAGCCCAACACCCACTAATTGATCACTGACTGGTTGATTTTTATGGGGAAAAATGCAAAATGACATGAAACATAAGAAGCCTTTCCTTTTAGTGTGATGTTCCATTGACTCAGTGAGCTTTAGTGTTGCATTTCAAAGTGCTATCCATTTAGAGATGGTGAACTTTTAATGTTTTGTGATGTTAATGTCTTGCCTTTTGTTTAATTTTCAGTTGGCAATGCTGCGAATACATGGTGGCTATTTCTTTGGTCTACCCCCGGGTTGTCCTGGTGAATAAACAGCTGCATTTTGAGCTGCAAACCCTCTTTAGCACTGTTAGTTACGTTAGCACCATTAGCCATGCTGACCCTGCAAACGGTGATAACTGAGGTAACAATTAACCTGGGGGCAGATAAGATGGTGGGCACAATGTTTCCACAATCACACTGTTGGGTTGGGATGCTGTTAGAAATCACTGAATTCCTTAAGCTCCCACCAGACCTTGGTGGTGTGCTGTGCATTAAACTGCAGAGCAGTAAAATCTGCCTGTAGAACAACATGCAGAACTGGTCAAAAATATTTCCGACAGGTAACTGATTAACAGTTAACCACTGACATCCCCAGTGCCAGTTCTAATGTATTGTAGTCATTCTTTCACTGCATGTTTGGGAGAAGACCTGGAGGTGAAGGCTGCTGGCTCCTTTCAGCTTTAGTTTTATAAATAAGGCCTGTGCGAGTCGGTAATTGCAAATCATTTCCTTAAAATCAATTCAGTCTTTTGTTTGATTTCTTCAACATTATTGAAATTGAAAATATTAAATCTAGACCCTCTTTAAATGTCCATATTCATGTGACACCTCCTCCTGCAAAGGTTAACTGTGCAGGTGTGAAATTCTTTCACAGTTATGACTATAATTGCTTCACCGTAACCTCTTACCTTTTATTGCAGTCTACAGGAACATGAGGCAATTTTGTTAATAGAAATCATTTTATAGACTCCATGAGATGACAGGGTATTGTGTAAATAAGAAATAAGCCCACAGCGCTGTAATGATAGGCAGAGATATCCATGCATTTAGTGTGTCTGCAGTTTTTCTTCATCACTCTTCTTTGACCCCAGCAGCAGAGACAAGATTACTTTCAACTGTCACAACATCATGTGCTGGCCATACCTATTAAGCTAATTGTATGTTCTTCATAGCAGAGGAATACAAATGTTAGAAACCCATTTCTATCAAGTCCACAACTGCCAGCATGGACGGTAAAATTGTCCCCTAATGGTCCAAAATGCAGCAGCCTGTCTAGCCTTAAACCAGCCAAAAACAGCTCGTGTCACTTAGCTTTTTACCAAAGTTACCAACCTTGATTCAGAGCCCCTTTCGATCTTCAAAAACTGCACTTAGAAGTTATTTCATGCACCGACAAGCCTTATGGCACTTGAGTCAGGTGAAATGTGGAACTGAGGCACTTACTCTCAAAGGCTTCTCCTTGATCTACTGTATCTTATATGCACATTGCTTTGCAATTCATATGAGTATTGCGCTTCTCTTAATCTGCTGATGTTGACCTCTTTAATGTCAAAAGAAACCTGGTTTAACAGAAGGAGCTGATTACTTCACTTTCAGCTGGTAAGCTAGAAATATTCTCTATCTCAAGTTTCCGTTTCACATTTTCATTATTTCACCAGGTGTAAGCCTTAGGTGTGTGCATGTGTGTATCTGCCTGTCCGCAGCTGAAAAGTGCACTCAGTAGAGTGCACTTTTCTAGTTTTCTCATGAATCCTGTTCTGGCATTATCTCTCTTATTCTGGGTTTTAAAGTTAAAAATGAAGCATGTATAACTGAACGGGCACAGCTCAAAACAGAATGAATAACTCCTCAATACTTGTCAAGGTCAACTCCAATAACAAGGAGGAAGACGGATGATGAAAAAATGTTTGCAAAGCCAAGCTCTTCAATTTTACACAAAGACAAGCACAAACACAAACACAAATACACACACACACACACACACACACACACACACACACACACAAACACACACACAAACACACACACAGGAGGCATTCATAGTAAGATAGCTGTGGGGCTGTAAGGCAGCTGCTGATGCAACTGAAAGGAGTGGACATACTGTGGTACAGTGTAAAGTCTGTTTCATACATCCTCCAGCCTGAAAAGCTCTTTCCTTACACAGACTGTGGAAGACCATTTTTATTAAAAAAAGTCTTTGCACTGTGGTCCCTGCAAACATCTTTCTCCTCATCTGTGGAATTTATTGGTTCTGTCAAGGTCTTCCTGCATAACCTGGACGAATTATGTTCTAAATCACCGGAGGAAAAATATTTTTGTTATATACAAAATAAATCTGACCTTGCTGACAACCGTGAGCAAATTCAACAAGGTCAGATGCTCTGTGGCAGGTAACCTGCTGTATTTACTTTGGGTATTTTTAAAAAGGACGATAAATTGGGAGGGGGTCTATTCACCTTTTAACCTGAGATCTTTTCAATTCTACCTTTAAAGGTCATCTTATTGTGAAGGTTTTACAGTGCAGCATGCTATTTCCTGGGCTCCACATGGTCCGCAAAGACGCCCAGTGTGCCTTTCAAGCCCCTGGATAAATAATTCAACATTTGAGGCCAAGTAAGATTGGAAATAGTGCTACACAAAGCCTGTTCCCTAAAAATGAACGGACTGAGCACTCACAATTGGGGTAAAAATACCAAGCGAGCACATGTTCAGATTTTATTTTAATCCCCAACAAAGGCGAGCCAACCATAAAAAATAATATCAGAGGCATACACCCACATCAAAATGACATGTTTATCTAATATTCAAGTGCTTAGCGTACATACCCAGAGGTAGTAGGTGAATTGCAAGGCGAAGATGGCAATGCCTTCATTGTCAAAAGAGCCTGCGACAGAGCGAGAGATATAGCCAGGGACGATGGCGATGAAGCAGGCCGCCAGCAGCCCTGCGCCCTGGTTCCACAGCTCCCGCGTCAGCAGGAAGGTGGAGATGGCTGTCAGACCACTGAACACCGGTGCCAGGAAGACACACACGTCACGGATGTGGACGGTGATGTGGAGGAGGTTGAGCACGTAGTGGATGAGGCCGGCTGTCACCATTAACCCCGGGTATACCTGAGTGAGGGGGAAAAGAGAAGGAGAGGTTGAGCAAAATAAAGTGTGGGAGGGATGATGGGGACAAAAAGTGGAAGACATAAGTAGATTGTTGGGTGTAATGGTCGGTCAAACGACAGAATATTAATCTGCAGCTATTCTGATCATCCTTAAAGGTCAAGTGTTTTCATTAGTTCATAAACACTTGAAAATAAGAGTCGTGTTTTTGGTACCTAGGAATAATCTCAAATCCAAAACTTAACACAATTAAAATACAAGAAGAATAAAACAAATAAGATGTCATAAAATGTCATCTAGTAAAAGATAAAATAAGGAAGGCCAAAACTAAAATCAAGAAAATAAATGGGCATTGAAGTCAATAAGATAGCTATAAAATAGACAGGCAGCTCAGATAAACTCAGGATATGCTTTCCGATAGAAGTACGTTTTTAGGAGAAGCTGAAACGAAGCCAGTGACTCAGACAGCCTTAAATCCTCAGGCAGGTCATTCCTGAGCCTCGGGGCCCTGGTGGAAAAAGCTCTGTCCCCTTTGGTCTTCAGTCTGGACTGTGGGGCGAGCAGAAGACCTTTGCCCAAGGATCTCAAACTACTTGAAGGTTCATAGGGGACTAACAGGTCTGAAATGTCATCTGTAGACATGAAGAGCCTCTAAAGTAATTAATAAGATTTTAAAGTCAATCCAGTGTGATGTGGTCATGCTTCTTGGTTTTAGTTACTGTAAGAATTAATATCTTTGGTTTTTGGACTATGTGAGAAAATAAATTTGATGCCTTAACCTTTGGCTTCAGGGAAATTCTTTTGGGCATTTTTAATGTTTTCTGGTGTTTTGTGAACCAACCAACCAACCAACCAATGGATGAATCAAGACAGTAACTGGCAGATTAATAAAATATAATGTGTGATGCATTCCCACACACAGGTGATGGTAGGTGAGTGAAAACAATGTGCAAGATGAGAGAGAAACCATGAAAAGTGCCAAGAGGGTGAAACTATCTGACGGAGACAACAACAGTTCTGAGCATTACAAACAGAAGGAAGATAACAAGCTGCATTATCGTCAATACATCCTATTGATTGAGGCACACACTTTTATCTTTACCAACACACTTCTCGCCTCTTTAGAGCCAATGGCTTACATCTAAGAAAAACATGTCAAAACAAATGACCCACAGCTCATCCAGTCGTCAGTGTATATGCTGAAATTCAAGTAGATCTGCCTGAAAGGGGAACACAACCTAAATCGAGAATCCCAATATGTTATTCAAATGGCATAAAAGAATTCTGTCAATATTAGTGAACATGAGCTTCTCTCTCAAAGTCAAAAATCAGACAAGTAAGTCTGAAATTTGTGATGTCATCAAGTAAAAAGTCTTGAGCTGCGCCACAGACAATGAATGGGAGTGCTCTTTTGTGGACCCACAGAATGTTTGTGTTCTTTTATATACCCAAATGAGCTTTAGTCTACTGTAGTGCACAGAAAATGCACCTGTATACTGAGAACATTCTCTGGCTGCTCTCAGTGTCATCGACAGCATCTTTTCCAATCCATTGTCTATGGAGCAGCTCTAGACTTTATACACGATGACATCACAAAGTTTTGGAGCTCTAGTTTTTTTTTTTAGAGTTGTTCAAGTTCACTAATATTTTTGGACTTTCCTAGCCCATAAAAATAATGTATGAATTTTTAAAAATGGGCGTAGTTCCCCTTTAAGGCATATTTGTACAGCCAACTGATTCATTATTTGGCTTGTAAAATGCCCGAAATAGTTTGAAAATGCCCATCATAATTCCCCTGAGCCCAAGGTGAACTCTTTGAAATGCTTGTTTAGTCTGACCAATGGTTCAACAATGGATGATACTGAATTTACAACTATGTTTACAGAGAAAAACAGCAGCTGCTTACATTTGAGAATCTGGAAGCAGCGACTGTTTGACATTTTTTGCTTAGTAAATGACTTGTTGCCATGTACAGTGTAGCGCTCCTCAACAAAAAGTTATTATTAATTAAACCCTCCACTCAGCTAAAGCTGGGGCCTGAGTAGGCGAGGCCTCATGGCCCTGTCTTGTCTATACATGAGAGCAGATCCAATTAGGGCCCTGCGCAGCGCACTGGCTGTCTGAAGTAAAAAACGAGGCTATGTTAAACGTGTGAGTGATGTCCCCGATGTGTGCTCACTGCAGCCGCAGTCCATGCTCTTTGCCTCGCCGCTAATAAACTCAGGTCTTCGCGTCTCTAATTAGCCGGTGCCTCGGAGACTTAAGCTTCATCAACCAATCTACTTCAATGAAAATCAACCATGTCTTGCCTCTCGGCTCTGAGGAGTGGACTCTGTCTAATGGAGCAGTATCCTGCCATTTACAAAACTACTCTTGTAATTATTAGCCATTTTGAACTCTGTGGTGGAGCCCAGGTCCCCAAAACATTACAGAGATGACTGAGATCAAAGCCTGCATTGAGCTCCGGCTTGATGGCTAAAAATGTTTATGCATAATTTATCTGCACTTTTCTCTAAAATGGCATTCAAGAATGCATTACATAGTTGTTCATTATGAAAATATCATCAACTAAAACTGACAAAAGCTGTTAACAAAAAAAAGCACTTGAGTCATTGTCCTTATGGCAACAAAGAGTGGTTTATTGTCTTGACAGCCCGCTGTTGTTATGGACTGTCACATTAGAGGAGCCTGCCTTCCTTATCTACAGCTCAGGAGAAAGAGCAACTGACACTCGTCCTCTGGGGATTGGAGGGTGGATGGGAGTGAAAAGGGGTATAAAAAGGGAGAGTGCAGCTGGACTGGTCTAAGCAGAAAGGCTCTAAACTGTCACATTAACTGATATGCGCTCGTCCGTCTTCCAAACGGTGTGACCCATCTGAGTGCTTAGAGACTTAACGCTATCATACACAATTAATGAGGACTGTCAGGATCATCTGTCTAATTTTGAATGAAAAAAAAAGAGGGGGACGGGGTAAGGATAAGGGTAGGAGCAGAGAATGGAGGCATGGCGGAGTTGAGAAAAGACAGCCAGACATTAGAGAAATGCAGAGGCAGACAGCAGAGGAGAGATGATGAAAGATAAAGAGGCAGAGAGGTTGGAGCGAATGAGGAGGAAAAGTGAACTATAGTGGATAAAAGGAGAGAAAGGGTATGTTAAACAGAGTGCAGGCGGGTAAAAGGTTCAATGCAACAGAAAAGAGTCTCGGCATTGCTCTCGGGTGGAGCAAAGGTGGTTTTACGAATTCCACCTGGAGCCGGAAGGGTCACAGACCACCTCCCCGCACGAGAAAGCACTGACATTGTTACAATGTCAAGACAGGTTCCTGGAAACGAGGAGGGAATGTAACTTTGTATTTCATCAAGTTTTCCAAACAAAAGCTGCGGATGTGCCTACATTATGGGCTGTGAAACACACTGCATCAGTCTGAGGTGAACCCAGCCCTTGTCCACACCCCTGCATGGTTTAAAAGCATAGGCTTGATGCAAATAGGAGCTCTCACACATTCATTTTATCATACCGAATGCAGTGTGGGAGTAAACTGAATGCCCTTCTTCCCTGAAGCCTGTCTATGCTCAGAAAATTATCTACCTCAGTCATGCAAACAAGTGGGATTTTGACAATTAGCCTGCACAGGAAATGAGTGAGTGGCTTTCTGTTACTCCAGCAACTACCATTGCTGTGCCCTTGGACGAGGCACTAGATTATTCTGGCAACCAATCCCACCTTAGCCTCTAATATAAAAGATACAGCAGGTAAAGCCTGAAATGGACGTAAATCTATCACTGAGCCAGCTGGCTGAACCGCCGCAGTAGCTCTAACAGATCTCCTCAGTGCATCAGTTCTGAGATCTTGCTCCATTTTACATAGATTTGCATGTTGGAGGGAGACATTTGCATTTAGTATGGCCAACAGAATGACCCATCCACCTGCTATTAAAATTCCTGTGAACTCTATAAGGCAGAATGTGACTGTGTGAATGTGACCGACTGACCATCTGGCACTAAACTTCTTCCAAGTCAAATGTGGGCTGTTAGTGGACCTAGCCTGTGAAATAGAGCAAGGCTGGGAAACTTATATATTTCTTTATTGTCAACAGATCCTATGAAAAGACCAAAACTAACAATGCATTAGTTTGTGCCTCAGTACTCTCTCACTTCCCTTCTATGTTTGTGGTTCGTCAGCCTCAAGCCCAGTGTTTGTACTGAGGGTGTAAACCAAGTATACAGAGAGCTGGGCACTGTAGCTTCTTGTAAACTCAAACAGGAGAAAATAAGCCCTGCAATAGTCCAGGGTGTATCCCACCTCTCAACCTACTGTCATGAGTATAATGGACAGTCCCATTCAAATCAACATAGCAGGATGTTCAGAGCTCTAGACATTTTTCTGTGTACCTGTTACCACTCTAACTATGGTAGCAGTCACAAACTCACTGAGGTGAGATTTTACAGTAGCTACATTTTTACATGAGCAATCTGTTACTCATGTTTGCTGTAACATAATGTACTGAAGCTGCCTCTAAAGAAAGAAAGAGCTGCTGCTCTGCAGACAGCTGAGAGGCATGAAGAGGCCGTGGGAATAGACAACACGTAGAGCCAGCATATTTTTTACAGTCTTGATGAAGTAAGGATTTATTTTGACCAACCAGAGCTGGTGAATGTTGGAGCAATACACTAACTACACGGCTACCATGACTAATTTAGATGGTTTAGATGAAATTGATTTTGTTTCTCTTGAGTTTGAATGAAGTGTGCTTTATGATGGGTTTACAAGGCTGTTAAGCTAACGGAAGTCTTTGTTAGGTGGAAGACAGAAACTTGTATTGGTTTAAAGAAAAAGGTGTAAGAATATAGGCCAAAGCTGTCGTTGTCAAACTAGTGAGTGTGACACAGTTTGCAGCCCCAATGATATGTGCTGTCACCATAACAACAATCACCATTTTCTTTGGTACTAGACAAATGGCAACAGCAAACAAATCAATGTCCTTTCTACTCATTTTATTTCCATGCTGGAAACTAATTAGGAAATGTTTACTGAGGTAATAAATCAAGTGAGCGGCAGGATAATTTTCTCATAGACTTAAATACAATTTGACTTCTTTTATTGTAGTTGCACCCTGCTGGCCGTTAGAAAGAATGCAGGTTGAGGCCTTTGAGAATCGGCTTCACTCTTCAGCCCCAGAGAATAATTCACATTTGGTGTGCAAGCTGGTGCATGTGGGATCAACTCAAAATAAACTATAAAGCTCATGTTAATGATAATGAAAGAGTTTGTCATCCAGAGCAACACTGTGGCTCATTTTTTTGGACAACAACGGAGCTCTATGGCACAAAGACATAGGCTATAACAAGCTTTGGCTGCACACCCAATACTTACTTAGTAGGATCACTTCATTGTTCATGTTGACATTAACAAAAACATAAATGTCACCAGACTTCAACATCATTTAGCAACATTTTCCTGCTCTGAAGCCACAAACATTCTGCTGTGGTGCATCTTTCTCCAGGACAGTCTAATTACTTTAATTAGGTTGGCAAAGTGACATGTAAAGCAACCCACTGGTTCCAGTACAGCACATTAGTTGATTCCAATATCAACAGTATTATCCCCCTTAGTGGCACTGCTGTGGATGCAATCATCCGCTGACCCTGTTCATGATAATAGTACATGACGCAGGGACAACATGACTTAAATAATTGCTTGGTAAATGCAGTGCAAGTCATATCCTGGCCAAACAATCACTCCTCAAATTATACCCACTGAAATCTCTCTGCTAACACTTCTTGTAACTGCTCAGTTTAACTATTCCAAAAGAAGAAAACAGAAATGATATAAACTAGGTCTCAAACTTCTTTTACTTTTAACCTGCTGTTGTTTTACAGGCATTTTAGTAATAGCTTTTGTTTTATGGTACTGAACTGTTTACTTATTTCTCGTGTTATAAAGCTGTTGGAGACCAAAGCAAAATTTCAGTCTTGACTGAGTTTTATCTAAAATAAAAATGTAAGCCGTTCTGGCAGAAAATGGACGTCGAGAGGAACAGAGTTAATATTCATAAAAAGAAACGATCTACAGATAGAAGCCAGTTCTGCTAGAGACGAAGTAATACATTACACTGATGTACTGCTCATCACAGCGCCTATTGTCCTCCCACCTCGTACAAAAACCCAAGCTCTGATAAGGCGTAAGCTCTCGTATGTCCTCTATTTGCAGATTGGTCTAGCTTGAGGGTAGTCTGCTGAGCAAATTAAAATATTTAAAGTAATGTTCAACCGGAAAATGAAATGACTTTAAAGTGAAACCAAATTTGAGCAGAGGAGAGAGATGAGCACAACTCGCTATAATCTTCTTCAAATGGACCATGTGTGAATTCCCCTGCAGTTTTTTGTTGGTTTTTTACTCATACATTCATGAAGTGCCAATACAAGTGGAGAGGGGAAAGATGTGAGCTTTGTTTGCTTTGTCGGCTTATTTGTATGCAGAAGACAATGCATTTCGCAGCCCAGGGATCTTGTAAATGTCATGAAAATTAACTTAAAACTATACGCCTTCCAATTCCGATTACCGGTCTAATCATGAGTTTCAGCCTCTACCCGATGGGTACAAGGCCTAAACCAAGTATCCATGTACTGTAACAGAACAGGCTCATCCATTATTACAAGCTAAGCCCGTCATATGCAATTACCAGTGGCTGATGGTAATTGCCTATGACAGATGAATGCTGATGGATGGGTTTTGGATTCCAGTTCCTTGCTTCTCTTGTGCAGTAGTGAATACTATATTCAAACATCAGCATGTAGCGTGGCTACTGCTCCTGCCATGCACCATCTGCTTGGTGCTGTAATGATAACGGCATCTGATAGCAATGCACAACATTAACATGCCTCGCTGTCTCAACTGTGCAAAGTAACTCTCCAATCAGCCGACAAAGAAACAATAAGAAAGAAAGATTGAGAAAAGAAAAAAGAATCGCACGACAGGCACCGAGGGCCGGGCTCTATCCCAGCCTTTCAACTGAACCCAATAATGGAAACACGTTGAGAGACATTTCCACATTTACTTGGCACTGAGGGGCTGGATTATGTAGTCCTGATGCATCATTAGCTAGTGCAATTACAGCTCAGAGTGCAAACCTGGCGGTTCATGAAGCTTGGTCAAAAGAACGAAGGCAGGTGAGGTTGTTAAAGAGGGAGATGGATAGGCCAAAGGTTTATACTCACACAGGCCTCACAGTTCACAGGGCTGAGAAGATGAGGTTGGGAGAAGAAATGCACAGAGGAATGGGGGGCGGGGGGAATGGGAGATAAATTGCGAGGAATCGGCACGTTGTATTTTTCACTGAAAAGGGTCAATGTTTCACAACAATCGTTGCTGCTGGTAAACAGGGAGGCCGTGGCAGCCGAGGGGAATCTGTCAAGTTAACAGCTCACTGTTGCTACTGGATTGTGACTGAAATCCATGCCGCCCAGTGGAGGCTTATAGGGCTCTATGGTATCCCTGCACTGCCTTGCCTAACCCCAGATAACCCCATGCTACAACACCCATTCACACACACTCAGCAGTGAGGATACCCATGACAGCAGACTGAAGATCTGCTTCACATGTTTCTTGCATTAACCACTAATGATAACATAAATACTGACAACATATCAATATCAACGAGTAATCCCGATGCGCTCATGAATATTAACAGCGGTTAAGATATATCTCTTCTTTTTCCATCTGGTAAGAGATGTAAACTGTCTACGTGTCCATATTTATTGTTAGTTATTCTGGTCTGGTGAAACATGGGTACCTTAAAATGATTAAGTACGATTTAAAGCAAGAGTTTGATGCCTGACTGTACTCACTGATGGGCCGACTTCAGCCAGTATGGTGCTGTGATTATCCTTTAATTTAAAAAGGATTGAGACTGCAGATTTTGCAAATTCCCTACAAATTCCTGCCATGGCTAATATAAAACTTCTTCCATCCATCCATCCATCGTTTTTTTGCCACTTAAGTAGGTCAAATTCACAATGGCAGTATGCTAAGCTAAGTAGTCCTGATTTCTTTTTCCCCCCAGTCAGCATCTCTTGGGGGATCCTAAAGCATTTCCAAGCCATGTGGGATGTGTAATCCCTCCAACATGTTCTGGGTCTGCCTGGGATTTTTTTCCCAGTTGGACAATCCTGGTCTTTCTCCATAGGGAGGTGCACAGGACCCGTTCCTGATCCAAACTGCCTCAAAAGGCTCTTTTTAAACGTGAAAGAGTCGCCCTATCCCAAAGAATGAGCATAGAAACATTCTGTGGAAAAACTAATTAAAGCAGCTTGAATCTGTGATCTCATTCTCTCGGTCACTACCCCGAGCTCATGACCACAGGTGAGAGATCGACTAGTAAATCCAGAGCTTTCCCTTCAGGCTTAGCTCCCTCCATAGTCAAGTAGAACACCCACATTACTGGGAATTCTGTACAAATTTGCCCGTCGATCTCAGGCTCCATCTGACCCTCACTCATGAACAAGACCCCATTTACTTGTACTCCCTCACCTGAGCCAGCAACTTGGTCCCAAGCTGAAAGGGGCAATTTAGCAGAGTGGCATGGCCTCAGACTTGGAGTTGCTGACTCTCATTCCCACCGTTTTATAGCCTGATGCAATGCAAGTTAGTTCACACTAGAGGTCACAGTCTGTTTATAGGCATACATCATTGATTTTCAACCAGCTTTGTATGATAACAGTGTGGGTTATATGTGTAAATGAACTATGGTAAACTTTCCTCCATCTTACCACCACCCAGATCTCCCTGCTCATCGCTGGTTCTTGAGCTATTGCTCGAATTACAAATTGTACTGCTTTTTTATGCATGCTACCACTGACACAAAGAGTAGAGAAGCAGATCAGGAGAGAAAGTCCCCCCTTTATCTCAACTAAAATGTTTTCAGAAACCTATTTTAGCATTTAATTAAAGTGTAATTCGAGATCATTTGTCACCAGCCAGCCGTCATTTTGTTTCCTTTGTCAAAAAACGGACAAGCCTGCATTACGTCACCTTCCAGGTGCTGGGTTAGGTTTTCTACCTCTTGAGCAAAAGCAAATGCCACAGCCCTTTCCTCTTTTTCTCTGATTATGCAGCAACAATTTCAAAAGTAAGTGTGTCTTTTTACTGCATAGACAGCCCAGTTTTTTTAAAAGGCCACCTCTCCAGCAGTCCTATACCACTGTTTCCTTCATGACTCCAATACCTGAACTTGCGTATCCAGCAAATATTGAGTACCAATGCAATGCCATTGCATAAATTCCTTGTCAAGGGGGAAAATTCTATGTGTAAAAATTGAGGAAAACTATTATTTTTTATATAAATTATATATAAACATTACATTGTGCAAAGAATATTCTCTACATTTTTGATGACACTCACGATATTCTACTTAATATTTTGGTTGCTGGCCCAACAGTACAAATCTACTGATAACAGGATGGGATGAATGTCATGTTATTCCATTGTGCATGGCCTCTAGGATCAGGGCTGTTATGTACACAGCAACACATCCTCCAATACGATTGCACTGGGGTGTATGTTGGAAAGCTACAATGGTGATGAAGCAGAGGCAGCTTAAATGAAATATCTAGAGTTCAGCATTCTGGAGAGTTGTCAAAGTTTATTAATAAATTACGTGGTATAGGATCAGCACATAGACAGCCTCTCCAGCATTTTAGGCAGTAACAGAGGCATTTCCAAAATTGGTATCAGTATCGGAACAACTCTAAAGCCAGTGGCGCTACATCATCAACACAAAGCAGCAGTTCAGAGATTACCGACTGGAAAACTCTCTCTGCCTCAGCTGTGCCTTTATATTCTACTGAGAAAATCATCAGGGCAAACCCTTGGCAATGTCATTTGAAAATATCTTTGACTTGTTGCTGTAGATGCAAACACAGCTCTCATTTTGGAAACCAATGACTGCATCCCTGGTGCCTTGTATTCGTTAAGTCCTCCCTTACAAGCCACCCTGTGGGTCATAAGCCATTTCCAAGTGCGTGAAAACACAAATCAATGGCAAGCTCCATGACCCCTCCAGCAGTTTTCCAAGATTAAAGAGATTAAAGAGGTTCCACGACCAGGATGGAAGCTGCACTGCTCCTCCTGAATCTGAGGTTCATCAATCGCCTGGAGCTTCCTTTCCAGTACCCTTACATAAGACCTCCTGTAGAGGCTGAGCAGTGTGATACACCAAGAGCAGCAGTGCACCTTTCCACCCTTTTTCAGAGGTGCAAGCTACCCCTCACTGTCTCATCTCGTTTCAATCATTTATTTTCCTTAACTTCACATGAGCACTGTCTGCAAGTAAATCTCTACTTCTCTAAAGACACCCTAGAATTGCTAAACAATGAAACAAGTGAGAAAATGTTTAAAAACATGGAGCTTGACTGCATCAATTTGAGGAGAAACTTACTGTGCCACCAACAATCCTGCCCAAGGGGTACCAGGCCCTTTCATCAAACCAGTTGAGGAATTCGTAGAAGCCATTTGTGGTGAGATGGTGCGTTGATCTGTAATTGAACCTGAAGCAAGAGAGGAAAAAGAGAAGAAGGCTGGCTGAGTATAAGGCAAAATAACAACCACACACAGAGAAGAGACATCCATTTCCATTTATAGACCATATTTTGCCAAAATTTTATAACTACTGACAGACCAGAAAACACTTAACTCTAGGAAAGAAAAGGTTATTTTATTTCCAGATTTTCTGAAGGCGGGCTGAATGGGTAAGCTGCAGAGACTTTGCCTTGTTAGAATAAGGAAGATAAAGCCTCCATTCACTATGTGCGTCTTTGTGCTGATGCCAACAACTCTCAGGTCAGCCCTCGGTTAAAAAATGGAGAGATGAAGGGCACTAGCACATACTGTGGCATTTCTCAGAACAAAACCTGCTTATTGCAGAGATAACTCTAACTGCAACCACTGGCATGTGCTGAGGTGACAAAGGCGAAAAGTGGGTCTGGTGTTGGAACAGAGAAATAATGACACAAAAAAGAGAGACAAAAAAAAAAAAAAACACAAACAAGAAGAAAACCCTGAGAATAAATATGAGGAATATCACAGCAAACAGGCCTTGATTCACACTGTAGCTGTGGTAAGCCGAGGGGGTTGGAACACTGTCAAGCAGCAGAACGAAAGAGCTGACACTGTTGAGAAGACTGCTGCCAAGGAGAACGAAGCAAGTGTTCAGTAAATTTTCAGAGGCACCTTCTTTGCTGCACAGCTCATTAATGTGGGCTGCTTTATGGTATGTTCAGAAACCCATAGACCTCATGTAACACATCATGCGTATAGACCCTATAGCAAGGCAGAGCAGTTTGCTAAAGGACAATTACTTGTTATGGTGGTCTCTAATAGAGACATATACCCGAGAGGACAGGCTATCATGTGCCCTTTTACACACTAGAGAGATTCTGTGATTCAGACTACATCAAGTATAATAAAATCACCAGCCTAAAATGCTACTAAATAATGTAAGTCTATGTTTATACATGATTTAGTCTCTACAACCTTATTTCTTTTGTTTATCTTCACTCCAACTGCATGTGTGGCTCTAGTGCAGCAGTAACAGAAGGCTGAGGAGCCTCATAATGCTGTTTTTACTTTGCATTTATATACATCTTCAAATCAATACATTTGAAGGAGTGTATTAGCAAAAGTGTCATTAAGAGGCTAATGCTGCCTCTAACATGGACACGTTACAGCTCACCCTAAAATTAAAAATACATATCTTTCCTCTTACCTACAGTGCTATTTATTATTTTCAAATGTTTTTTTTTTTGGTCAAGTGCCATCTAGTTCCATTACATTCAAGAGAAGCCAGACATCTCTATGGTCATTATCTCCAACACTCTGCAACTCACACCAAAATAATCTGGATCGATAAATAGCACTGCAAGTAGGAGGAATAATGTGTATTTTTTTAATTTGGGGGTAAACTGTCCCATTCATCTAAATTGGAATGTGCATAAAATGCAGGATCGGACAATCACACAAACATTCAAGCACCAGATTTTTATCAATGAACATGTTGTAGTAGTTAATGAGAACGTTTTAAATCAGTAAAAAAAATATTATTATGACATAAATTATCTGCACTTATTCCAGATCTGTACCAAAATGTTATCAATTTTCTGATGTTGCCTATGACCTAACAGTCACTGAAATATCTTGACAAGTCTACGAGACATCCTACAACCAACACAGACACCAACAAATAAATGGGACCTTCTTGGTCAAGGTACATTTAAACAAATAAACTCAAGGGACATTGTAACAATAAAGGCTATGTTAACTGTGAGCAGATAAGAAATGTCAACACAAACACACAAGCAATAGAGGTATGGCCTCATAAAAACACGAATGACAGAGATGCAGTTTAGATTCTGGAGGCACCTATACAGTTTATGATTGTGTGTGTGTGTGTGTGTGTGTGTGTGTGTGTGTGTGTGTGTGTGTGTGTGTGTGTGTGTGTGTGTGTGTGCAGCAGCAGAGTTGTCACAAAGCTGTTGGAGTGTGTGCCGCTTAAACTCGTGATAAGGACAGTGCATTTAAAATTGCTGGCATGAGGTGCAGCTCATTAATCATCACAAGGTGCCTGGTTTTCTACCGCCTCCACATCGCACCTGAAGCCGGAGCTCTCCTCCCTAATGTGGGGCCTCCCATCTTGGCTCTTGTTTCCGGAGAGCACACGGTGGCCAGACATTAGTCATTTTAAACCCGATGCTGAGAACTGGTCTCATTTCTGAAAGATCCAACTTTTCCAAAAACTGATTTTCCTGAAAACAGTTCCTACTTGTCTGTGTTAAGACAAGCCAAATTTGTTTATGTAATATTAGTGTTTTATACACTGATAATAAAGTAGTCAAGTTCAACACATTTGTTAAAATTAAACTTAATAAAAACTAAAATCAATATCATAATATTTTTGACCAAATGTCTCAATATTGATATTATGACGATATTGCAGAGGTTCACAAGATATTTGCACAATGATATTTTTGTATAATAATCATCAGTAATGTGGATCTAATGACTAAGTCAGTAAAAGGAAATAACAGAAAAGCTGGAGAATGGTCTCATTAGGTCAGAAACATTAAATCACTTTACTGTAATGCAGCATTTAAAACCAGGAAAAGACAAACTTTCGATATAATGATATCAGATAATTTAAGATTATGTCTAGTCTCATATCACGATATTGATATTGATATATTGCCCAGCCCTAAACGGAAAGCAGTCATCCATGATTGATTTTTTAAAGTCCCCATGTGACAACAGTTACTCATCACACTTATGACTCAATGGGAGCAAAGCGATTGGAAATCTGATGTGCAATATTCTCTATCCCTTTGATAAAAAAAAAAAAACATCAAAAAAATAGAAAAGCATAACAGGCATTGTGCCTCTTAAAGTGATCTTGAAAAGCTATTGAGGAGCTGACATGAGTGTTTATCCTTGTGGCTCCTTGGGCAATCATATCACTCAACAACCTGAGGCCAAGCGGCCTGAAATCTGGGCACAGAACAGCCAATGACAAACAAACCATCCAGCTGGAACGTAAGAGTCACACAGGAATGAAAACACTTCTATTGTACTTTCATCTCAGTTTTTGTTGGCTAGAGAAAAAAAAAATCACTTTGTAATAACCAACCAAACTGCTTTTTGAAAATCAGATGGTGGTCCAGATAATAGCTTGTTTGCAACCATGTGACTATTAGGATGTACAAAATTCAGATGGAGGGCTAGAAGTGATAATCCATTTACTGTGTGAACTGGATATAGAAGAGTGTGACAACATTAACGGGTCAGGGTGAGCCTACAGGTATCATCAGAAAATTGAAACCCATGTTGGATGTGACCCATACAAAACAAAGAAAAGTACTTTTTCCCACAACCTGACTGATTTGTCTCGTGTAGACACAATCATTGTATAAATAAAATAACCTTGTCCTCCAGACCTCCAACGTTTCAACTGGTTACATGGATGAGCAGCTTCCAGGCTAATGTTACCAGCTAACGTTTCCTAAGTTTAACTACTATATTCTAGCTACTAGGTAGATGTTAGAAGAGGTCTGGTGAAACACCATCAAAAATATTGGTTGTAACGAAACACATTGTAATTGCATCCAACTAGAGGCATGTTTAACACAACACTATGACGTTAGCATTTGACATTAGTTGACTCTGCTCCTTCAGACTGAAGACAGAGGTTTTTGATTCACATCTGCTGGCATTTCTCAATGAGGTTTTAGCCCTTTGAACACAGAGATCGCACTATAGGGACGCTACGAACTGTCTTTGAATTTTCACACTGAACCAAATAACGGCAGATCATGCCGCTCCAGTGTGTGATTTTAGACAGCATGCCGGCATCACGGATGAAAAAGAGTCGTGGCAGGTGAGACTTGTAACACAACAGCATTGGCCTCTAGTGTGACATATCAATTGCATCAGCAGCACTTTATAAACAATATCAATGGCCTGAACAAGCCCATAACAATCATTTACCATCTCAGTTATATGGAAGCTGATCTTGTCCTCTTGCTTGGAGGGTGAGGAGCTCCCAAATCTCATTGTTTTCCCAACTTTTGTCTGCTGTTCGCCTTCTTCGAGTTAGCTGCTAACCACTACAATATTCTTTTCTCTCCCATGGTGGGTTGCACTGATAGCACATCAGCAAAACATCACATTTGTGCCACTCACGATCCCGTCCGGCCGGCTGTCCTACTTCAATTAATGTCGTTTCGGTGCTGTTGTTACCTCCAATGCCGGCTTAAAGCCGAGAGAACTTTGTCCAACCAAGGTACAATCACTGTACCGTTTATACAGAACAGTAAGGCAACATAACGGCGTGAAATTCCTGCCTTTAAGAGTAAGTGTAAAGGGGGCTTTTGTTTTTACTTCTCACCTTTATGTCCTTTCAGGACTGATCTAATCGATTGGAACAGCCATGAACGGCACAAATCACAGGCATTTGTGCAGTGTTGATAGTCTTTGCCCCCAGTTGCTTACCCTCCATCTGGACAGTGCACTGACGTATGACATCTTATGCAAAGAAGCTACACTTTTGTTCTTCTGTCCTCTGAGTCTATTTCCTTAAACACTGAGGTGTGCAAAGAACCATAATTTTACAAAGTGCAAAGCCACTGAGGCAGTCAGGTGTGACAGAGTTCTACCACAGTGGGACTCTCAATGCAGGTGGAACCGTCCAGCCTCTTTTGCCTTATTGTTCTGCAGCTGTCAAATCTGTGAGGCAGAAACAAAGTGAATTCAAAGAAAGCATTCTGAGAGACAACTTTGCACGCTGCCAAGCCATATCCACAAAACCCATTTTCCAATGATCTCATGGACAGCCGAGCGGAGTGCTTTATCCCTGCCCTTGTCACGTTGATGGGGCGGATAATGTAGCTCTGCCAGGCACATTAGCAATTTAATGCATAGCTGCCAATATGGTCTCAGGCCACAGAGCACATGATGACTAGTGATGCCACTGCAGCACCTCCAACCACCAGCAAGTGAGCAGCACACTGTTAATACCATAAAAAAATGAATTGGACTGATTACTAGGAGGATGAAGGGAAAATGGCCCCTATATCAACCCCCTCAGATAATATCTCAAAGCCAAAATGAAAATTAGGAGTGGCATATTGTGCACTTTAGATCACACTGGGCCCCCTGAAGGCATCATAATTCATTTTAATCAAGGTCCGTTTCACTGATTACCAGTTTCCTGTTGAGACAGGTCCATCACCGTCATCAGCATGACTAAGTGGGCTCCATTGCTGTTTACAAGCCAGTTATGCCTCATTCAATATCGACCACATAATCAGATGCATCACTGCCATTTCCCTACTGGTTTGCGATATGGTGAATGTCTAAACAGACTTTTGGTTCCAGGGGTGTAATCGCCACCTTGACTAATTAGCCACCTCTGTCAAACTCTCAATGAATAACATGTAAATGAGAACCTGCTTGGGGACCCAGAAGGCAAGTGAGCGCATACAACAGAAGCCTCACAAAACAAGACACCACTCAGATGGGCAGGTTTGAGCACTGCCAAGGTGTTGCTTCGTTATTGTTTTTTGTTAGTGTCTTCTTGTAAAGGCAGCAGTCTTTTAAGATTTAAGTGATAGGAAGTGTTTCACAGTGAACGGATACTACAAAGGTCCTGCAATACCATGTCGTTAATGGCGGTACAATACCTCGTTTATTAGCATCTGTACTTAAAGAATGACAGACACCACAAAGCCCACTCGTAAGAGATGTTTTAACCCTAAGCAGCCCATGGGAGCTAACACATACAAGTAAGTAAAGCATCTCACTGACAGACATGCCGACCTGCTCGAAGGGTACTGAATGTGATAGATAACATAAATAGTGCCTCAGATATAAGTCTAACAAGTGTGATTTACTTCGTGACAAGCAAACATCATTTACAATTAGAGTCTGATGAGGCAATTAAGGGCAATGCCAGGCTAATTCTTCGGCTAATCTGTGTTCACAAGTATGCAGCTCAACAACACCAGCTATAAATGATCAATTTATACTCAATCAGCACTGCTAATAATGGCAGTAGAGTGCAGACCTCTACCAAAGAAGGGTACAGAGTCTTACTTAATGCAGTTTAATAAACAATATCTGATTGCAAATATAAAGTTAACTTTCACATAAACTCAAGTATAGGGGGCTTCAGATTATTGCATACCATGTAAAAGCTTTAATAACACTATAACCTCGACACAAAGAAACAAAGAAACAGAGCTACAACTAAGCTTTATTTGCCGAGTGCCTTAAGCCCCGTTTCCACCACGCAGTACGGTACGTTCAATTCAGTTCGGGATGGTACCAGTGGAACCGTTCCATACCGTCCCCATTTTTGCATGCAGCAGCTGGAGTCCTATTCCCAAGTTGTCATATTCCATATGACAACTTCGACCATTACTTCAGTTGTTACATGACATACACTTTAAGTAATGAGTGGATGTTCAAGCACTTATATATATTAATTTCGGCCAGGTTATGTGAACTGCATAAATTCTAATCCTCACTCAGAGAAAAAAAGGGTCGCATAGCGTCGGGCTACGGCAACACTAAACCCCTGAGCTTGTCCGAGAAGGACTACCTGCACAAACCCGCTATTTTTAAATATCCCATGGAGACAGACTCTCACTGCAGCCTGCTCTATTTTGTTCAGAAAATGGCGGTGTGTAACCTTGTTCTGTGGCTGATAAATGAGATGCAGACTTCCATCTGTGTCACCGATAATGAGAAAGTACAATGAGTGCTGGACGGAGCAGTGAGTGACAACAACCCTGATCACATTTAAGGGTATGGTTTGCAGTGGACACACTAGGGTCTAGGTACCATGTCTGAAGGGTACTTTTGGTTCCAGAGGTACTAAACTGAAAGACTTTGGTGGAAACGGGGCTTAAGTGTCATTGCCACAACCACTGGTCGCTGTTTATGTGGCCACTGAGTAAAAGCTAGTGCTGGTAGATTCAAGGTCCATCTTATAGAAACTTGGGCAAGACAGATTAGAGCGGATCCTCACTGGGATACCGCATCACCAGCATCATCCTGTTAAAGAACAGTATTAAGTCCTGATCAAACAGGGTGCAAAACACAGTTTGCACTGCACCAGTTTTTTTGCTGAAGCCTGCCCTGTTCAAACAGAGGGCCCGCCTCTTAATTCATCTGACTGGACTATGGGAAAACTGCTAATGACGTCAGGCACTTTTCTGAGTTGAAGTTTTTTCAACTGCAGGCATTCAGAGCACAACCAAGCCGCATAGAGGAGAAAATGCAAGGCGCTCAGCAATGCAAAGCAGCGAACAAAACCCTTTACTCTGATTGAAAACAATTATTAAAAGCTGCCCCAGGCTGCTTAAACGCGATCTGTCTGATCGGGGCCTTATGAACCACTACACGTACCTGCAACCCCCAGCTGTATTCGGTCCTCTCTGATTAGGCTCCTAGAGAAGCCCTTTACTTAGTGTTTTACAATAACTTGAATAGGATTACAACTATCTGCAGCCTACAGAATTTAGCTTTTAATAGTCCCCCAATAGGATTTTCTGGTTGGATTACCTGAGAATTGCAAGATAGTTAGTTTTCAGTCACACTGCACACTCTCCCATCCTGCCCCAAAACTAATACCTCCATGCTAGTGGAAAGGGTCACACTAACCGGCTCACTGGACAGCTGCCAAATAGCTTTAATAGTGCTGAGTGTCCTGCATGCCTGCTATCATCTGACAAGATGAGGCATCCTGGCATATCATCTAGCGGCTGTATCACTTCAATCGAAGGGTGGTGGTGGTGGTGTGTGTGTGAGTTCCTGCTGGTTCAATGACCCAGTAAGGTAATTGCATTCTGTGGATGTGTGATGGCAATATTGTGCACATGGTACAAGACATCACTTAGTAAATCTGAAATTAAATATTGGCTGTAATTACTAGCCTGACAGCTTATCCAGGAGGTTCAATGAGGCACTGTCTCCGCTGATGTAGGGTTGTTTATAGAAACCGGTGCAGCAATAACACATGAACAATATCACTGGGAGATAAACACCAAACATGCAGTTAATTATTCTGCCAGGTCAACCTTTTCCAAAAGTCCTAAACAGACAAAAAAAAATAACATTATTCTGATTACAATGTGTGAACACTTGCTGACACTGCAGGGAGCATTTTTCAAATTGAATCTTGAGCGCAGAGCTCATCTTTTGAGATAAAGAGGTCCAGGAAGAGCCATTTAATCCTAATGCTATTGGAAATACCAACCAGAAGATTTTTCAATATTAAGCACTCTCCTGCCTGCTTGAAACACAGCAGTAAAAACATTCCAAATTTGTTCTTCAGTGGCTGTTTGTCTTAACTGTTAATTATTTCAGTAACAATAACTCCTGAGGCAACACGTTATTCATCGCCCAAGGAATCTCCAAAGGCCAACAAATAGTTTTCACAGAGGCAAAGACTACAGTGGACAAAAACAGGCAAAACTGGCAAAAAAAGAAGGCACATTGTAGGACGTTTTGAGAACCTTGCGAGAAAATCCCACAAATCTATCAACACTGGAATTTTAATTAAAATACTGGACTGATTAAATATGTATTTGGATCAGTGCTTAGCGTTGGATTGATACAAAAAAAAAGTGCTCCTCTAATCTAAGCTTTTCTCAATGAACCAGCTGGCAATGGTAACACAAGCAGATGGTTTCTGTTTTTGTGCCTTGGTGGGGTGTAAGATCATCATGTCAATATGCAAAGAGCCAAACTGCTGTCTGTTGGAACTAATGAATGAAAATTGAAAAATGACATTGCACCTCGAGGTAAAGAGACATAATGGCATAAATATTGACTTGCCGAGGGGAATAATTTCAATACACATTACTGTGCTCCAGCTTTAACTCCGAATACCCAGTAGACAAAGAGCAGCTATAAACCAGCATTGTTTATTTGCTCCGGCACCACATTTTGACAGTCAAGATAAAGATTCCCACATAAAACAGTTTGGGTTGTAAAAAAAAAAAAAAAAAAGACTGTTGGGAGCAGAGTTATTCAATTCTGAAATGGGGCACAGCCTGATAAAGGCTTGTCTTTGCCTAGGTGCTATTCTGTGAACATGTCAATGCTGTGTCTCTTACTCTAATAGCGAATGCAAAAAGAAACTTGCGGTTTGAGATCTGTTTGGTTTCACAACGTGCTGCTTTATGAGTAAAATACTCAGCTGGAGTTATTTGAAGGCAATTAGCCAATGAGCTCCACATTTTCCTGACATCAGATTTACAGAGCGCAGAGTCTCTGCTATTGACATCCTAATTATCTTTTCACAGACGCACAGGCTCTTATTCACACCTGTGTGAGAACAGCTTGGCAATACCCATCACAATGACACAGACTTATAACGCCTTGCAGGTCTAATAGAACCATCGATCTTGAATTAGGCTATTTTCTTAGCCAAGCTGGACAAGATGCTTACACAAGCTATAAGCAGACAAGGAGAGGGCCTGAATAATAAATTATCCAAACAGGGCAAAGAATACACAGTGATCATGCATGCAGTAGTAGTAGCTCCAAAACTCTGAGGCAAGAATGCAAAACATCTGAGGATGCTGAGCACACATGGCTGCACAGGACTGGTGGAGTCACTAACATTTCTGATTAGGTCATTCGGTAGGTAAAATACGAAACACTTGTTTCCTACACATTACTTTTGCTTGCTTTTCTTTGTTTTGCACTATTGCAAAATTAAATCCCGGGTCCCTTTTGGCTGCTAACTTGTGACAGACCTGAAGTGACAAGCTGTGGAGCAAACAAAATATAGCTGAAGCTCTTTAATAAGACACAGCAACTAACATTTTGACATAAAGCTTGTCTTCAAAGTGAAAAACTTGTGGGGCCCCCCGGCAGCTCACCGGGTAGAGTGAGTGCCATTAAAGCTGAGCCCTTAGCACAGCGGCCCTGGCTGAGTACGCCTCAGGCTGCGTATCCCTGCATACCCCCTCTCTCCCCCTGCCTTTCCTGTCTCTCTCTCACACACTATCAAAAAAAAGCAAAATGCCAAAGATAATTAATAATAATAATCTAAAAAAAAACACAGGTAAAAAATTGTAATAATGAATTCTGATTCATTAAAACAAAAATGACATGTTAATGAAAATTATTAGCTAGGGCTCTATTTAAAAAACAATGGCAATGACATTAAATAGACCAATAACTGTAATAATAATACCAGCCATTTAGACATTATTACAACATATTTAAGTGTACCATTTGCACCATTTATTCATTGCGTAATTTTCTTAAAATAATGCATTAGAGAAAATGTCAGAATCACCTGGGATAATTCAAATTATTCATACTATATGAATTTGATTTGTTGCACGTACACAGAACACAGCCACACATATAGAAAAGTTTAGATACTGACTAGGCAAGCTCTGCTGGAAATAAAACACCTCTCTTTAGTCGTCGTTTGGCAGCAAAACTTTAAAACAAATGTGTACAAAACTTTGGAGAGGAAGAAAAGGGTGAGTATTTAATCTTCTTGCATTAGGTGGAGGCCTGCTGCTGCCAGTGGAGGGCACAGGGCAGTGCAAGTCTATTACCAAACAGGTACAAGGTACACAGTATGGTTTCACACTCCACAGCTTCCTGCATTTTGGACTAAACAAACACTTTAGACCCGCTTTACACCTTGAATTAAAATGTGTTTTGGGTGAACGGATCGCAATCGGATGAAAGTACAGGTGTAAATGCACCTAAAATGCATTGAGGACAGATTGTGACCCAAACAGCCAAACCACCTCCACAGGTGTACAGGGATGAACTGTGACCAAATTAAACATGCGAAAATGCAATTGTGTTTTTTCAATCCACATACAACCCCTACATGGGTGGAAATATGTAATCGTTCATGACTGTTGCAAACTAGTGAGGCAGCACCGCTCTCCCTAACCTGTCGCTTGCTGTGGGGCACAAGGTGGTCTCTCTCTCATTGGAAGCTAGCACTACTGCAATGTCTATTTAATCTGTTATTCAATTTTTTATCATAACAGTTGTTGACAGTTGGGGGCGGGGCCTGTTTGGCCTGCGTGCGGTTGTTTGAGCTAGACAGAGCGATTGGATCTCAGTCGAATCTCACTGTGGACACTGTAGACACATATTAATACCAGGTGAGGTTGAATCACATCTAGGTACAATCTGGATATGAGAGTTTTACCTTTTTACATTTTAATGCAAGGTGTAAACGGGGTCTTATTGATGTAAACAAAGCAAAAGTTTGTGATCCATCTGCTCTCCATGATGAAGAAGGTGCCTGGTCAACTGAGTCCAATGAGGCCAACTGAGATGGTCCTACAACCAGAGCATTTCTACATCCTATATAGGAATGACACCCACGTAGGATTTGAGAAATAGCCTTGTTTTACTGTGCGGTGTGTACCCTTGCCTGGAGGTAACACACCACACTGTCTCTACCCACTGCAGACACAACAAATTTATGATTAACGTCACAGTGAAGACACAAAAGTAATACACAACAGCAGAATGTAGGATGGATCAAATTTAGTGTTGTGCAGTGGGAGATGTGAATTCAGATAGGAAAGAAACAACTACAGCCTGTGGGACAACACTTGAACTAGCTTTTCTATGTATAAGTTTTCCCCCCAGTGTACAGTACAAAATGAAACTTTCTGAGGCCTCGGCTATATTTCCTGTCCCTCACTTATATGTAAATGGAGGTGGACAAAACATAATACAATACACCACGAACTCACTGCTGAGAATATGCCACCTCCTTTCTGTCTCTACTAAAATTCAACATGACAGCCACTGGAGTTTCATAAAGGTGATTTTCATTCGTTTTTTTGGTCGTTCAGTATGTAAATGAGAATAGAGGGAGAGCGTTTGGGTATTAGTTTTAAAAAGCACCCTAAAAATAGGCTGTAATAACAAAGGGAACAGACTGAGACTGGGAGGTCAGCCATAATAGGCGAGGGTCGAGATTATCAGCACTTGCAAAACTGTAGGCTGATGTGCAGGGAATCCATCAATGACAAAGCCATTAGGCCAGTGTGCTTTCTGTGTTCAATAACACTATTCAGAGGTGGCCATGTGGCAAACAATTAACCAACGGGAGCTAGGTTAGTATTGATTAGTAATTACTGAAGATAGATGAGAAATCTGAACCCAAACAAGTATTGGTTTAACACCACAGCAATTACAATGCAGAATGCGTTCCAAGGTAAGACGAGGGCACCAGTACAACTAGACGAGGCTGCCTCCCTTACAACCATATAAAAGGAATACTTTTTTCAACCAGCTTTGTGTGATAACACTGTGGGTGTGAATAAACTATGGTAAACTTCCCTCCATCTTACCAGCACTTGAATCCCCCTGCTCATCTGTCCGTTCAAATTTTTGCTTGCTCTAGCTGGCTTGTACTTTCAGACACAAAGAATACAGAAGCAGTTCAAGAGAAAGCCGCCACTCACTTATTCACTCTCTCACAAACCTTTAAACCTCTGTAGCTCCAGTAATATGTGCAAAAAGTTAACATACAGCCCTGCTATTTTATTTGTACAGCTGTATATTTAAAGACTGGGGAAAAGACTGGGCTTTTTTTTTTGTATATATATGTAAAAGTGTTTTTAACATATCAAATGTGGCTTAAACTTGCAAATGAACATGTACCCCATTTTGTAGAAAATACCCAGATATATATCATGTATCGCCACTCAGCCTGAAAATACAGAGATATGAATATTTGCCCACATTGCCCAGCCCTTTTTATTTATATTACACGGCTCTCCGTGATCAAAACATCTGCCGCCACAAATATATTTCAGTTCAACCGTTCATTAGGAGCACTACTGAAATATATATATATAAATATATACACAATAGGTTATTTAAAGTACCACACTGTCTGAGCACAGAGCGCGCTCTTGGCATAAACGGAGCAGCAGAACGACAGGCGCATTTAAAATATTCTGCTGGGTCTAAACTGGGTCTACATCGCCTCTGCAGCAGCTGCTCCTCTCCATCGATCTAATGTGATCAGCTCTAAACAGATCAACAGGTCAATTATCCACCCCACAACTCACAAAGTGCAGCTGAGGGGGAAAAAAAGAAACTGATGGAGGGCTCCGCCTGCGATGTGTTCACAGACCCGCAAAAACGTCCAAATTTAGAAAGGGGACACACCGCATTAAGAAAAAAAGTTTGTGTTTCTCTGATCATCCTCTCATCACAGACAGCCTAATTTTATGAAAAGACCATCTTCCGACAGTGAAACACTTCTTGAAGTAGATAATGTGCAAAATGCAAAGTACAACCTCACTTAACGAGAAGGTTTGACTCATGTTACCTTGATCAGTCTTTAAGTAGCTCTTATCATACACTTAATATTCCACTGCACGATTGCAGAAATGCAGCTGAATTAGAGTTCAAAGTAAACTGATCGTCTTTTTAAAAGATTAAGCTCCCCTTAGTGTGGGCTGTAATACTATGAATTCCCCACAAAGCTTAGCTTCCCATCTCCAAACAATGTCCCTGACTGAACTTAGATAGGACATGAAATTTGGTCAAAGCATCGGGGACATAAGCAGAGCATTCACACATGAATCCCTCGATGGATGGTCAAGAATAAGTTATTAACTTACCTACAGCAATGAATTCTCCTGCTAATTTGCCGAACGTATTTGGGTCATCTTTGTATTCCCCTCAGTAAAAGGCAAGACTCAGCAGAAGGATGCTGTTGACTACTATTTGCAAAGAGCAACTGAAATATCACTCCACAACAACTAATATTATAACCCAACCTATATAGAGACTGAGCTTTTACCACAGATACAAGCACACATTACAGTATATTCAGTTCCAAAAAACAAAATGTCAGCTCTTTATTAAATGATATAACTGATGAGCTGGTGCATTTCATTTGCAGCCGATCAACATTTCACAGGGTCTAAAATTTCTGGGGTAAATCCATGGTCTTGAGCCAAAATACTGTAGTTTCAATACCCGTAAGTGACTCCTCTAAAGGAAAGCTCTAAAAAATCCTGTCTGATGAATATATTGGGCTGACAACTGATGAGTGGATTTCAACTGCAACAGATGTTTCTGTGACAGTCTCTGCACACTACATGGACGCCAGATGGAAAATTAGAAACGTGGTTCTTAGCACTGGAGATTAGGAACAAGCACAGAGATGAGTGTCACTAATTGCGATGCGGACACACTAGGTGGCTACGACATTATGAGATCAATGTAATATAGATTTCACCGCAAAAAATGGCAATGTAGAGAGAATGCACCTGAGGGGTATGCACTGTAAATGTCATTAAACCCACATTTGCTTCGTCTGAAAAAGGACTGATGGTGTGAGCCAGTGAAACACTTTAACTCCACAGCAGTTCATTTTACTGAGTCAACAGCAGATGCCTACCACTGAGAGAGCAAACAGGAGCGAGTCAGTGTTAAACCTTAAAATTTAACACTGTTCCACACATTTAGGATTTTCATTAATACATTTTTACATCAGCCTGAGCCCTTTCGAAGTTGCTTCAAAGGTACTTGAAGTGTTTTCACTGCCGGATTAGTTTATGGTTTAAACCAGGGCTGTGACCGCTCATGTATTCGTGCCGAACTGTCATGGTATGGGGATCACAGTCTAGTGCACACAGCTGTGTTCAGAATACACGGTTTGTAGATTGATGCACGTATCATGTGGCACCCAAGTTCACAAGTGCAAGTTCAATCTGGTAACTTTTAGGTTTATGCCAATAGCAACAGATTCTAAAATAAGCACTTGGGGTGCAAGTAAGTCGTACCATGACGGCCTCGAGTGAAACGCCGGAGCTGAAAGACCCGCCCCCAGGTTTCTAGCTAGCTACAACAGTTCCATAAAGTCGCATATGAGACTAGGACGGTGTGTTGGCATCACTCCACCAATGTAGGGTCTGTGAATGAAAACACATCCAGCAGGTTAAACACATTCAACAGCATCACCCAGATGTGCTGATCACTGGGATAATAAATGTGTGGGTGCTTTGAATGTCAAAATCAAAGAAATAGAATAAGAGTAGAATGGGTATTGTTCTGTTTGCTGTTGGTTGTAACTGTACTAGGTCACTCAGTACGCTTACATGCGGCTTGAGAAAATCAAATTATTGGCTTAGTCCAACTGAAACCAGACTTTTAAATGCATGTAAACAGCTTAGTCTGACTGAAATTGGACTACCCGTAGCTTGACTAACACACTTAGATGATCAAACTATTGCTGCTTGTATCCACTTAGTCCGACTGGAGTCGGATTCTGCATTCTGTGCATGCCCCACTTTTTCTTTCACAGGCTTTCAGAAGGAGAAGGGGAAGAGGAAGAAGGAGATGACGTAGCAGCAACTTCCATAAAAACAAACAAACACCGTGGCGACCGAGAAGCAGAAGACGCACTTCTGGATGGACGAGGAAACTACATTCATGCTCCGACAGCTAAAGGAGTGAAACATTTTGAAGTTTATGGATGGTAGGAAAACGCGAAACGTGGATTTATTTTAAAAAGTTTCTGAACAACTGTTAGCTTCCTCTTCTGGTCAAGCGGAACTAATGCAACACGCACTATATTAAAAAGGACACAGCACTGCCTATCGAGGCCGAGTCAGAAATTCGATTTTCTCTTCTGTATTTATACTCAGACAAGACGGGAAGTCCGACTTAACTGATTAGCCAAGCTATGAGCTTGGCTCGACTACTGCATGCATTTAAACCTACTGACTGATTGTTTGGCCATTACTGTAAAACCACCTCACTGAGTTTGCAACTTACCACAGGCCAGTTCGTTTACAGACATTTATATGGAAGTTAGCCTGCCACAACAGTTGCAGTGGCAACAGTGCACATACAAATTACCTGCTTTGATGATCCTGCTACATTGATTTGAAAGGGAATGTTCATTCTTCTCTCATTCTATTTCTGTGATTTGATTTTAGCCAAGGTGAAGCTATTTGAAACACTCCTCCTACTGCATAAGTTTTATTTTTTATTTTTCTATTTATCTTGTATTTTAAATTTCACAGCATAAGAGATGCTTTTCAGTGTTATTTCTGTCGTGACCTGGTGTTGCCTTCTGGGAGGGTGTTTGTTTAGTGTTCCTGCAGTGTAATACATAAGAGTTTGAAATGTGCCTTATTCTTATAATATTTTTGAATAATTTAATCAAAGTTGCCAGAGGGCATGATGCTACCTCAGTCCACAGCAAAAGGATTTTGTCTGACTTTGACACTTGCACTACTGTCTATTCAAAATAAATAAAAAGAAGCATATCCTAATGCATTTGGGTTTTTCTCCCCGCTGTACTAAAGTCGTATCAAACCATGACTCCAAAACAATGAACAGAGCTGTGCCTTGTGTGTACTGTTACACTCCTAGTTTAAACTTATTATGAAAAATGAACACAATTAAATTTCCGCAGGCATAAGCGTTATCCGGATCTCTCAAGATGGAAAATAACCATTAGCTGATACCCAACACTATCAAACATGCTCAACAGCATGCTTTGCTAAATTTACACACCAAACGCAGGCGACCCAAAGGCAATACAAGATATTAAGTTAACTGTGATTTCTGCCGCTGAACTTGAAACGCTCTATCTGTATGTCAGCAAACCATGACACTTAAAGTGCCAATAATGCTTTTATAACAATGTATCATGACAGTGTGAGAGAAATAGGACACTGTAAAAGGGGTCGCTCATTGTGATGAACCTACACAGAATTATCATTCAATTGTGCAGCTCCCTTTGGCTTTACAGAGCTTCATGTTTCAGCATGTGTTTGACAAAGGATTAAAAAGAGCTATGCAGAACACATTTTGATGGGATTAGAGCAAATCAAAAAATTTTGAGTTGGCTGTTTATTGATAAAGGATATATATTAGTACATGAAAGACCAGCAGACACGGTACATTTTTATTTTGTTTAAGGGCATCCACTGTGTTCAGGGAACCCTAACTTGTCTCATTCAACATATTTTCCAAGCCTGTCCTTTGGGTCACAAACTCTCCTCCCCAAACTCTGCTGCAGAGCCAATAAGCCGAGCTACACACAGGGCAGGATTTAGAATTGTGTTAAACGTCTTCGAAACAAGAGCAATTCAAAAGCAACTAAAGATTCGTACTTTGAGTCCATTTAAAAAAGGTAAGGAGAGGGATAAGAAATGTGACGTTTCCCAAAAGCACAGAGTCACTGAATTTCAAACTGCGGCGTGCGAATCAAAGGAAATGGATGAAAGGCATGCCAATTCCACATTTAGCCAAGGAGTCCACTGGGGCAGAGGCTTCTCTTTTATCAAAACCCACTGTTACCATCGACCAAAAATAGGCAAGGCACTGGGAGAGCCAGGCAGAAACAGCAGGCAGCAGTGAATCCCAGAGATAGGGAGTAATTACTGGCACACAAAGAGCTTTGCTGTCATAACAGGCGGCTAATCAATTGGATATCACAAACACAAACACTGAGGACAAACAGCAGCAATAATTACAGGCCTAATCATCACAGGTTGAGCTCTCTATTGAAGGCATTCTCATAAGACCGCACATCTGAATGCTTTATGATTTGTAAAAAATGAACAGCAAGGGGTTTACTCTAAAGTTTCTGGTCTAACTATAGGTGTAATGAGGACAGCAGTTAGTACACAACTCTTGATAATGTACTTGTGTTACAAAATATCCTTGCTACGGATGTGAAGGAACACAACTCAAACACAAACTCAAAGGCTGTAATGCTTAGAAACACCACTACATTTTGGAGCTACACACAAACATATACTAAATCCCCCTACTGTGAGGCTCTAGGCTGAAAATCCCGCAGTGAGGGTAAACTGAGGGCAGCTGCCCACTGCCATCTACAGCCTCAAAATGATCTTCTCTTCATCCAAACATCCACCTGCTGTGGGGAAGCAGGAAACTGGGAGAAAAAGCTCTATTAAGTTGCCACAATGGCCAAAAATGAAACCGTAAAACTGGATGTTAAAAACGCAGCTGTGGACAATTATGCAGTCTACATACAATTGATTTCCTTGGACAAAAAAAGTTGTTATTGCTCTGCCTTTGAGTGTAATGGTTTTGCTATGAGCTGTACAGTCACTAAGAGACAGTAGAGAAAGCCGGTAAGACATTTACGCCTCATTGGCTTAAACATCAGTGCAAGGCGGGCGCTCAATAACACTCCAGTCAAAAAGATACTGAGCACTTTACACCACCTCTCTCTGCAAACTCGACAATCATTAATACAGTGCGCCTACATCATAACACAAGTTATTGCTGCCCCAAAGCTGCCATATCTGCATGAATGGGCTTGCCACAGTGGTTCCCAAATCCTGAGGGGTCAAAATTTACTGCCAGGGCTGAGTAATTATACACTGTCTTCTGTACCACTGTGGTCCCTTCATCATTATTTCCTAACACATGGCTGCCTCTGCTGTTTCATATTCTATGGCTATGAGATAATAGAGGAGAACAGAAGGGAGTGCTTCTCTCCCGCTTCCCTTTCTCTCCCCTTTTCCTACAGTGGTGACAAAGCAATGTTTCATTTTTCCACAGGGGAGTCTTTGAGGAGGTATAAACTCCCAAATCTTACAGCCTCTTCAGCGCGGAGCACAGACACATGAAGTCTGGGCTTCCTGCTGTAGCTATCAAACTAACTAGCTAGCCTGGGGTATGAGCTTCTCTTTAACTTGCATGAAAATGAAGAGATAGTGTTAACAGCAGCAAGTAGCTGGTTAAGTCAGATTTAACTTTCCAGGGAAAGGAAAAAAGGACTCTAGCTCTTTGAATAGCAAAAAGATATCAGCCCTTTGAGACTTGAATGCACCTTACTGATAAGCGTGACTCAGAGTTGCCTGGCTGTAGAATCAACAGGTTAGTTCTTTATGCACACAGTGAAGCCTTTGTAGACACACACTACTATGCAAGAAGGCATATGTAGGTGTCCTCATAAACATCTTCAATTGGGTTTAATTAATGTGACATACATACTTGTCTGTGTTTATTGTCTATGCCAACCATTCACTCATTAAACCGAAACAGTGGCTACCTACCAGTTATTTGGGGCTACTAAAGTGTGCTTTTTTTGTTGTTGTTTTAATAAGCCTACACAAACTGATAATGCCATCTTACCAGAAAAAAGAAACAATAAAATCTGCAGAATGTAATTTGGCCACCAAATTTATGGAGCCAGTTTTTAAAAATTTGCATCTATTTCTGTTGAAGGACAAAAAATCTGCAACAAAAGGTAGACATAACATTTTGTTTGTGCAAATACCAGTCAGCGTACTATTGTTATCTGTCTATGTGTGAAGAACCTGTTTACTGTATATAGCCCATCAAAATATTTTATATTAAACGACCTTTCCATAAAGTAATAACCGGAGGTCCTTTTTCATCTGTGTGACAGTGACACTGACTGACAGCCAGACAGCTGCCCACCTCAAACAGAGAGAAGCCATAGAGTGTGCCTGAAAATATTAGCTTTCTAGCCACAATGTCCTGGTCTCTTACTGCTTTATAATTACTAACACATTTTGTGTTGCACCTTGGCTCACTGAACAAGTTAGCAAACAAACAAACATGGTAAAAAAAGGACTCTTCGGGATCTTTGGGTAAGATAAACAGCTTAGTCATCTGTCGCACATTGAGCAGCTTCAAAACTTAACTGTAAATGTAGAGCTCTTACTTCAGACACTGAATGTACGATCCATTTTTTTCAACAGACCCTGCTGAAAAACACTGACACTATGCATGTATGAATGCAGTGTTAAACTGTGTTTGGAGAACAGGAAGAGGTGTTGAGACAAAACCAGTCTGTTAACAGACTGCACACTTGCTGCATACTAAGCCATTTGCCCAAATTAACTTCTATTTAAATTTGATTTAACCTGAGTAAACTAGTGTGACAGAGTCCATTCCTCAAGCTTACTAAAGATGCCACCAAAGATCTTCGGTAATTCGGTGAGTGACTCAGTGTAAACAGCGATTTCAGCAATTAAAAGCTTTTTACTTGGATGGACTGATAAACAGTTGTAGGCACTGTTTGGCATTTTAAGCATTAAAAACAAATCACATATCACTTTAGAAGCAATATTAATTGCTCATGCACACCAATGTAGACAGAATAAATAAATAAATACTAGGCTGCCTCAAAGATCCATCGTCAGATCAGGTCTCCTTTGTCTTCTACAAAGGGAGGAGAACAGACAACACAGGCTACATGAGCTCAGTGCATGCAACCCAAAGAGCGCCTGTTTGATGTAGCAGCCCTTAATGATCCACGCAATCTAATGAGCAGCCATGCCGAATACAGATATCACCACGGGGGTCTTCCCGACTTTGTAAAACACAGAAAAAGCTACTTCGTCATAACTGTGACTCTACATGCATAATTGCACTGGAGGAAGAGGACATTGATTTGTTTGGCGGGGGGCAAAATTGCTGCGGTAATTTCCAGTCGAGAGGAGACAATGAGCCTTTTGTTATTCCTCAAATTAAATGTCACCCCAGACATGGTGAAGCTTCCACGCTTTAGGGCTTCAGTGCCAAGGATGAAGAATTGCTCGTGGCTAAATGGAGAATACTGTAGCTGTACGCGCTGCTGCTCATCACTCAGGCCAAGGCATCACAAATGCATCTCAGCACGGGGATGAGTTTTGTTCAATGTCTGTGACAGTGCAGTGAGAGCTTTTTAAGATCCAACCTCAGGAACTGTAGCCTGAGTTAACACAATTGTATACACCTCTCGACATGTGGCCCGCTCAAACAGCTGTGTGACCTATTTCGGTCTCACGGCAAGAGAAGAACTGTGACTATGACAAACCAGTTCAAGATCCTCCTACATGAATGACAAAGTAAAGAAAATCCCTTTGCAAGTTGCTGTAATGTGTATACATGTTCATTTTTCAAACTTGTTTCAATCAGTAGTTGCGGTTACACGGAAAATATTTCTTCAATTTGACTGAAATCATAATGATTATAGATTTCAACTTTAAATGGATGCTAAATAAACTGATCCTATTGGGTGTGTGTTAGTGTTCCACAAAGTATTTAATCAGAATATAATTTTTTGACTCATGCAAGGTGGTTCCGCAGGCTGTGGAGAATCTTATCTGCTGGGAAAGAAAGCAACTTTATCTACAAAATTCAGTTCCTTCAAGCAGAAGGACAGGAACTGCTTCCACCTGCAAGTACGATTTTGGTAGTAAGTAACCTAAATGTCACCCAGGTTCTTTCCTGTACCTATAGATTACAGATTTCCCCTTAATAACTCACACGCAGACTATTGGCAGAAGCTACAATTTACCGATGTTCCCTAAATGTCTCATATGCAGGCTATTGCTTCTGGTAATGATAGATAATTGTTATATCCAATGACTCCACAATTTAGCCTGTAGCAACAGTGTTACATAAGGCTGCCGTTTCATCCATCCATCCATCCATTTTCATCCGCTTATCCAGGTCACAGGGGCATCAGGCTGAGCAAAGTACTCAAGCCAACCCGCACCACAGCAATGCTTTCCAGCTCCTCCTGGGGAATCCTGAGGCGTTCCCAGGCCAGATGAGATTTATAATCTCTCCAGCATGTTCTGGGTCTACGCCAGGGCCTCCGACTGGTTGGACATGCCTGGAAACTCTGGCTGGAGGTACCCAGAAGGGATCCTGAACTCTGCCCAGAGGGGGTCTAACATCCTCTTACTATCTCTAAGGTTGAGCACAGCCACCCTATGGAAGAAATTCATTTTAGCCACTTATATCTTTGCTCTGATCCTTTTGGGCACTACCCAGAGCTCATGACCATAGGTGAGGGTTGGGATGTAGATAGACTAGTAAATCAAAAGCTTTTCCTTCCGGCTTAACTCCTTCACCACGAAATTTCAGCACAGCGCCCACATCACTGCTGACGCCGCACCAAACTGCCTATCCACCCTTGCACATGAACAAAACCCCTTGAACTCTTTCACTGGGGCGGTAGCTCTCTCCCACCCCAGATCGGACAATCAACCATTTTCCGTCAGAGAACCATGGCCTCAGACTTGGACGCGCTGACTCTCATCCAACTCCTTCACACTCAGCTACAAACTGCCCCAGTGCAGGCTGGAGGTCATGGTGTGATAAAGCCAACAGAACCACAGAAAAATAAAAGATGCAATTCTGAGGTCCCCACACAGGACCTCTGTCTCCCCTCAGCTGCGCCTTGAGATCCTGCCCATGAAAGAATACATTCATAAATCAAAGTACTCACATAACAACGCGGCACTAGCAGACCACTGAATATTTTTTGAATTAATGAAAATCTTGTAGAAATAGCTATTGTGGCATGTCGTGTGTGGTGCACGCATCAACCACATCAACTAATGTTACCCCCACCTGGGGCAAACATGCGAGGAGAAAGAGGGAACATATTCCAAAAACAGAAACATATTCAGATCAAGTGTTTACATGGTTATTAAACAGCAATATTTTCCAATTGAACATATTATCAAAAGTTTACACCACCGCTCTCTACCTGATTGAAAAGTCCTTCGAATCGGGCCAGTCTCTTCCAATTGAGATGGTTTCATGAGGCATTTTTTAATTCAGACTGTGCTATTAAACCCCTTTCCCATTGCACAAAAAACCCACTAACTAACTTTTTAATGCAAAGGGAAAGGTTTTAATCTGCATTCACACTCAGGTCAAATGACTTTCCAGTAGTCACAGGTATTTACTGCGTTCAGCTCCAATCGGCATTGATGGGGACACAACATGCAGGTAAACTTGCTAACTTTAGCTCCTTTACTGGCAAGATGCAATGACACACCGTCACAAAATACCTTCCTTCTCTGCTCAAGCAACGCTCAAAAATCGATCGAAATTAGTCTGCACCAAGTTTCAAATAGAAACTGAATAAGATAGAGATACATAAATGTAACTAACAAAGCATTTTCACTGGCCACTGTGTTCTCGTCTGTGACGTTGAATGGGACACAAAAAAACCACACACACAGAAAGGCATACCCGTCTGCTGCAGAGCTGTGTACACAGCGCTGATCTACTGGCAATGAGAAAGGAGTCTACCGCCTATTTTTAGCAGGTTTACTCGTGTTTAAAAACCCTGCATACACGCACTAATTTTAGTGGAACAAAAGGTATTATTCTGATTATTAGTGGAATAACAGTCTATATAAATGCACTTTGTGTACCATTACAGTCTCCTTTCTGTTTCTGTCAAGCTGCTACAGTTACCCTACTTTTACCACTAAAACAAATAAGTATGGTCAACAATAACACACTTACTTAGGAAGCACAATAAGCTACACTAAGCAAGCGGTCAGCACTGCTATGATATGAACATGGTGTCTCCAAACTCCAGAAAAATAACTCTATCACTCACTCCACACTAAAAAACACACAGTTGCCCTAATCCGACTTTGAAACTTCAGCAATGATAAAAATCAAGCAGCACAAGCACTCACAGATAATGTATCTGTGTGAAATACGCAGTGATAGCATCTTAGTAGAAAACGGGGCTCCGGGCAAAGAGAATACATAAAAGGCAACAATGAGCTCATCCTGGATAAAAACTCCACACTGGATAGATTCGGAGTGGTGAATGAGAGCAAAGGCTTCCTCTCGCTCGCTTGTCTGGGTAGCAAATCTCCAAATCCCAGCCAGAGGGGGAAACAGATCCAGCACCCTATTACAGGGAGCCTGAGAGATGGGACTGTGGTTCATTTGCAGCCAAATTCAGCTTTTGTCTAGCGGGCCCCATCAAATAAGGCCCTACCTTCACTGGGAGTGCCATAATGACATTATGCCAGCTCTAGCTGCAGCAACTGCAGGTAGCGCGCGCGTGTGTGTGTCTTTGTGTGTGTGTACGTTCGATGAAGAGAGGCTGATGGAGAAGGAGAAAGAGAAAGAGACAGATGACTCTCTCAGCCTGACTCCTGATTGAACTGCAGCCCAGAAATGCAGAGGGGGGAATCGTCCCTCTGATTTCTCTCTGCGAGTGAATGATGCTGATGCGAACAGCAAGACTAATGTCAAGCTGTAGAGCCAGCACCTCTAAAAGAGACATGCCTTGTGTCACTTTAAAAGCACCCCCTATCAAGTCAAGGAGATAGACATCTTTGTTAAAAGATTAGAGTATTATCCGTCATCTATTTTAGCTTGCTTTAACTTTCTGTTCTTTTTGTATTGACTCCTAAATTGTATTTAAATGTTCTTTTACAACGGGCATCTTTAGTACTTTGTCTCCATTTTTTTGCAATGCCACTGAATTTTTCTATATAAATAAACTTGCTTTGACCAATATTCCTAACATTCGTAGAAAAGGTAAAGTGGCAAAATCACAGTTACACACTGTACCTTCAGCAACAGCTCTGGAGATGAGGTTCATTTACTCTTATTCTGAATTAAATGAACTTATTAACACTCATCTGGACTATAGAGCTGCCCGACTTGCTCCAGCCTGAATAAAATGTTAATCGAGTTGAACCAACCATCCCGAAACATCCCCTCTGAGGAATCCACTCACTGGCAGAACATCTGGCTAATGGCTAACTACTGGCCCTAAACTATGACCTCACCATAGTGCTCCCTTGTGCACCCGTGCTAAATTTAGCTATTTGTATTACATTGTCAAAAATCAAGGACTACTGTGCCCGAAAAAAAATTGTTAAAAGCATTCAAATTAAATGTTTTAAATGGAGAAACGCGTTTGCTCCTTGTTTGGCTCTAATGTAGTTTGCCTGCAACTGCTTATTATTAAAGGTTAAAAAAAGGCCTGCGATTAAGAGTTATTTTTATTGTGAATTAATTGTTCACAGTTAACTAATTGCTCAAAAAACTGCTCATTCTTTCAGAAAATGGTAATACATGCCCTTCACACTTTCCTAGAGTTCATGGTGATGCTTGTTTAATTGTCTGTAAAGCAGTCCAATTGTATTCTTCTCTATTACAGTGCTTTGTATTATATGTATTCATTATACTGTCATGTAAGACAAAGAAAAGCAGCAAATCTTCACAAATGAAAGGCTGGAAAATGTTAACATTTGTCACTTTTGCTAGAAAATAAACAATTAAGCGATTAACAAATTGCTGACCTTTAATTTTCTGCCTCTCTATTAATCATGTCAGCTGTAGACAGAGGTGAAAAATATTTTCAAAGCACCCACTAAAATAGCCCAAAACAAATCATTTCTCCTGAATACAAATTCAAAATGCCAAAGGTTTTTTACAAACAGTCCTATTCGCTATTTTTAAAGCTAAATAGTGTAAAACCCCTAATAAAGAGGAAAATAGATGAATTATGGCAGCCAAATCCCACTGGAATTCACATCATTTGAAGTGCCAGATGGCAACAGTGAGAGCATTATCAAAAAATGATATTCCTTAACAACCTCACTGGCACACTGACTGACTGTGGGGGGGTAGCATACAATCAAAGAATACACTAAAACCTAAAGTGACTGCACTTGTTGCAATACACAGAGGTTTAATAGTTTCATTTATCACTGATGCAGGGGTCCAGGTTTATGTGACTTTTGAAGCAAGTGGGATGACAGGTGACAGAGCTATCCAGAGCCTCTACAAGTTCATCTTGCTTTGAAATGAAACTCCGGGTAGCTGGGAGGACCAGATGGGAGTTAGATCACAGTTTGAGAACAAGACTTGCTTGCTAAGTTACAAAGACATGCTCATGGGAAGAGAACAGAGAACACATAAAAGAAACTCAGGAAACCAGCGAATAAGAAACTGAGAATGACAGAGAGAAGAGTACCTCTGTCAGTTTGCCACTTGGACTGAAAAAGTATGTTTCAAGGTCAAGATAAGCAGTCATGGTAAATGAAATTCTAATGACTGCGGTAATTGCCAAATTGCTGGAACTATATTGAAAGGGAAATGTCGAAGTCTGAGGTCACTTATCTCTCCTGAGTGAAATCATATCAAGTGCCTAATGATCTCCTTCATATATTCCAATGGAGCTTTTGGAGGCATTTTTAATGGAGAGGTGCCATCATCAGAGCTGGATTCATTCCTTAAGTGTCGGAAACATCCTCCTTCATCTCGCTAACTAGGGTTCATCCGCTCAAAAAGGAAACATGCTTTGAAGGTCACAGGTTGAGATGAAAAACTCTGGGAGAGAGGATGACACCATCACAGGCCCGCATTAACTTCACAGTCTTTGATTTTAGTGTCACATGCAAAGGACCAGGGAGGGGAAGGCACGAAGCAGAACTTGACGCAAAAAAGAACACTAACAAGGGGATAAAAGTAAAATACCACCTTAAATAATACACCTATTGAAGATCTAACTAAAACATTTACATGAAGGTGAGAATTCTTCCAAAGTAGTGACATCCTTAGACCTGGGAGTTAGTTAAAGGTCGAGACCAATCCAGATAATTACCTACAGTTATATTTTTAATGGAGACAGGAATTTTCAAGGGGCCAGAAGTTACTTTACAAGATATGCACTCTAAAAGAACACTCTCAAAAAAGCATCCATCATCTTATATTTTATGCTACAGGAGCCCTATAACAAGTAGCAGCTATTGGTTTTTTACAGGAGCACAACTTAAGTAGAACTAGATAGCAGCAAGGAGCCACCGAAAATGTTACACCCAACTTGACCAAACAGCTCTTTATGAATGTGATTCTTAGCAGGCAGAGCAGACCTTAAGATTATTGATTCATTCAGTTTCTGAAGGAGGCAGTGGCAGTGGTGACTTAGCATCCATGGTGGTCAACCAAGGCCAGGCGATTTCTCTATCCTGATCCTGCTCACACATCAGCCCGATGCCGGAAAGAGACAGGCCTCTTTACCATTCCTGACGCAGCAGGAAAGTAACCCTCATCTTGATTCCTCTCACTGTTTCCGCAGACCTCTTGCATTGCACTGAACAAATCTTTTGAACAAGGGCTCCAGACAAAAGATGGAAACGTAGTTTTTTTAAACATGGACCCAATTCCCCTGTGTTTTTGCATCTGTGTGACTAATAGAGACAACGACTTTTGAAACTGGCGCAGAATTGAAAGAGACAATGCAGCCGTCAGTGGCAAAACAGGCTGCAGTGTAACCACTAAGGGTATTTGGCAAGGTCGATTTACATCCACTATAAGTTATTACAAGAGTCTGATAAGTGCTCGACAAGTGTTTGATTTGGAAACTACCCTAAAGAGAAATTAAGTGCTTTTCTTAACCTTTGACTTGATACTGTCTGTTAATGTGTGTAACCAAGTCTCAAGGAGAAGTCTCGTTATGAAATCTCACAAGGTGACTTGTGGGAACATAATGGCGGAAATATTAGTAAGCACTGGAGAGAGGAGAGCTAGGAAGAGTGTGTTGTGTTGGAGAACAGAAAGTGTGGCTTTGTGTTATCTAAAAGATTTTCAATGTCACTGCTGATTGCAACTTATAAAAAAGTCTACAAGATTTTGGAACTAGACTTGGTTACACATATTAACAAAAAGACCGGATGAAGTGAAAGGTAAAGAAAATGTTTTTATTTCTCTGTAGGGTTTTTACCTTAATACAGTCAGACCCTCATAACAATCTAAGCCCATTAGTGGCAAAAACAAGGACTTTTAGCGGACTTAAATTAATGGTGTGCTATTGCCCTAACAGTTACGCTGCAGCCTGTTTTGCAGCTGCTGGCTGCAGTGCTCTCTCTCAATACTGGCCAATTTAAATTGTTGCCCTGTAGTCACTTAAACACAAAAACGGGAAAATATGATCCAGAAAAAAATACTGAAGCTTTCCTTTGAGGTCAATTTTAAGCAGGATGGACTGCAAGAGCTTTTTTAAGACAGACTTTCATTTCAAGTTGGTCTCTTTAGAGGTCAGCCAAATTTGTGCTGACCAATGGTCATAAAAACAATTGAAACTGACCACCAGGGAAAGAGATCATAATCTTTGTTGTGCTCACATGCAAAGCAATATCCAAAATATACTCACCGCATCCGCATGCCGTTATGTTGTCAATTTAAAAAAACATCAGTTTATGCTGACACCAAATATAGCAGGACAAAACCGTGTGCATGTCCGCCTTCCATGTCCTTTATGGAGTATAAAAAACCTACAAAGAGGTTGCAGCTTCACCATGTTTTCTCCTGACAAAACAAGAGAAGATGTTGGCATCACCATGACATCCATATGGTGGCTGACTCAGAGGAAAGTACTGAATTGGACTGCCAAACTGCTGCTGTGACTCAATAACAACAGACTCGAAGAGTGGTTTCCTTACATCTCCCCCACCAAGCAGAAACAGCTTGATAAAACTGTGGACAATAAAAACGAGAGCTTCTAAGGATGAGAGCAACTTTCCAGGGTATCAGTGGTAGGCAAAAGACTACGGCTCCAAATCAAGTGGGTCAGTCCATCCTGTGGTTGGGAAATGTAGAAGGACCGCGGCTGAAAGGAGGGAGTGTGGCACGCGGGACAATGATTAGCATTTGGAAAGAAACGCTCCTCTACTCCTGTGGTGCTACATGTCTCAAGGACACATTAAATTGAAGAGTTGGCTGGGGGGGAAAAAAATCATTTTATTTATTAATTTCAGCAAATCTGTTCTGAAGACTTGGCTGGATCAGGAGGAGGCATCATAAAAGGCAAAGTGAGTAGGCAGAGTTGTGTCTCAACAGACTGAATTGCTGCAAGATGAGACTGCAAGTGGAATGAGAAAACATTTTATACTGACCTCATCTTGTTGCATCTAAGAGATTTTAAGCCCTGACTATGCAAAATACAGCATGAAATGTTATGATTTAGCCTTTTTTTACACTTTACAGAATACAGACGTGTAAAGCTGGATCACACAGTGCAACAATACTGACACAAGGGTTTCCTGTATCGTTAATTCAGGGTAAAGAGAGGCCAAAACACATGCAATAATGCATATGTGCATGAGAATATTTAAAGGGACAGTCTTTTTTCTCTTGCATTAATCAATCTAGATTGTTTTGCTTTCTGCAGAGACATATAAGATATATGAGAGACGTATAAATAATGGATGAAGCTACCGTGACATGACCCATTGGTTTGTGGTCTCCGGTTTAAGCCTCAAGTTTGGCATTTTATACAAATAAAGATTCTGTTACTGCATTGCCTATTTCTTGCCTCAAATGTTTTCAGACACATTTTTAGTGTACTGTATAGCTGTTAAAAAAAATTAAAAAAAAAAAAAAGAAAGAAAGAAAAAACGACAGTTTTCGACCAAACACCCCCCACCAGCAGGACCACCTTTCTTATTTTACAGCTAAACAGTACACTAAAATATGTTGAAAACAACTGAGGTGAGAAACAGACAATGCAGTTACATAATCTTGATTTATATTTGATCAGTGCTGTCTCGTTTGACAGTTTGACCTTAGTTCTCAAAGCAGTTGACATGATTGACAGCTGCCTTAGAGACTCCTCGGCTCTGATTGGTTGTTGCTAAGCCAAGTTGTACACAGTTCTTTTAGGAGCGGTAACCCCTTAAAATGGATTATGAAGCAAAAGCGATGGGGTTAAGGGGTCAGGATGCTTCAAACAAAGTGCCTGGCAATACAGCGTCTGAACCCCCTTGCCCACGACACCCTTAAGATGCAGGACTTGGCAGGGCTGTATCTGAAATTTTTTCAGATACAGCGAGAAAGTAGGCAGGATTTTATCTCCTCTCTCAAGCCGTTTTACTTTATTCTTCACCCAACTACTACAGTCACTTTCCATAAATACAAACAGCTGGAACACCACGTAAGCCTGCAAGAATGGATTGTTCAAAAGTGTGGGATGTTATCCGCTTCTGATCGATCATCTCGTTTCAGCCTTCTCTATGATGGCAGGTTGTTCATTCCGCTTTCCAATGAGACAGTTCAGAACAGCTATACATATTTTTGTTTAGGCGTGGTAGGAAAATATGTTGTTTAAACTACTGTAACGCAGGTGTGGCCATTGATACAGGAGAACGAAGGATATTCAGACATCTGTTTGCAGCTCTGTAAACTACATCCTGACTCCGATTAAGAGGTCCCTTTTGTCTTTTTTTTTTTTATATACAACCATTTATAAAAGAGCTGTAACAGTATCTATCTGTCAAACAGGGTTATAAAAGCAATCTGTGATAAGCCCATAATCTTTCACTAGGATTTGAAAGAGCTGCTTTTTTTTTCCCGAAGATGTCTTAAGGCCGAAACAAACTGTTTATCTAATGGCCTGCAAGTGCACTGATGCCTGCTGTGGGTTGCCTGGAGCCACAATGAGTCATGCTATTCTCAAAGCACTCCTTAGACTTTTTATAGCAGCAGGTTAGCTGCATGCCAACAATGCCTGCAGTTTCCATGAGGGAAACCTGTTCTCAGCGAGCACTCACATTACATTGTGCCTTCTGTCACTCTGACTGGCATGGAGATGATAGCGGAGGGCAGGTGTTTCAATAATGATACTGACTGACCTGAAGAATTCAGCTGAAATAAAAGCAACCTCAGTATCCCAGGGGTTTCTCTGTGGTCTTTCCTCATGAATAAATATATAAGCAAATCCATGTCAAAATATTCCACATTATTGGCTATGACATTGCAGTTCACTAAAAAACTATGTCCAAAAATGTTTATTCTGCAAGTTCTGGCTGAACCTCTACTACTACAGCAAACATCTCTACAGGTCAATCATTTCAGGGGTTAAACCTCCAACACTGAATATTAAACACTTATAATGGATTTTTAGGGGCTTTAAACTTTCTTGATTAATTTGTTGCGGATGATTAACTTTAATCTCGATTTCCTCCCTCTTCCTGTTCAGCAGAAACTTCACCCTTGCCATGCAGACATCCAAAAGTGTCATCTGTTTTTTAGAGGTCAGCAGAAATGAGGCACACAACAGAGAGAAAATCTTCATGTTAGTCGGGTCCAGAACCTCAATTCCGTGACCGCTCTCCGGCTGAGATGTTTTGATGATTCATTTGACTTCTGTGGACCTTTTATAAAAAATTCAGGCCCCAGGTCTCTACCAAAAATCCTGTGATTTTTTTTTTTTTTTTTTTTGGCCAGGGGGCTAAATCCACCTCCCATACCTGTTGTTGTCATACACTACCATCCATGGCAGCATAGCGTGCAGAGCTGACATATTCATCCCACCGGCAGATATGAACTGCATACACACGCCATACGAGTGCTTCATTATTCAACAATTCGTGTTACAGCTATTGTGCTTATTTTGAAGTACTATTATTTCTCTTGTCTTATATTCATCAACTATTTAACTCCAGGAATCTTACAAAGGTATTTTGTGGTCCACTTTAATGAAAAAGTGTCTTCAATCATGATTCTAGGTGCTTCATTTCAATGTTACCGCATATTTTATGGACAAAATTTCAAAACTTTGCCATAACTTTTGGGAAAAAAATGTCCATGACTATTTACAACCTATATTAAGAACACAACTGTATAGTATACTTTACTCAAAATGTTAATTATATTATCATAGGTGGTCCAGGGACACAGAGCAGTAGAGCTCCCAGAGTGGGGGAGTGACAGCCGACAGTTTGTTTGGCCTGTTGGTTAATTAAAAAAAAACACAGAGAGAATGCTCAGTACCTTCAAACTACCATGCTCTACTTCCAGAGCATGTTAAACAAAACAAGTGCCACTGGAGCTCAAAGAGACAACTGTTGTAATGCGTCCTTGGGTCTTTTCAAAGGCGCTATATAAGTCTAAGTCATTATTATTATTATTATTATCAACTGAACGCCCTAGGTAGTGAGGCTTGGGTATGGAAACTTAGGGATTCATGACCCTTAAATCTCACTGTCACAATATTATTTTCCTTGCAAAACTTGTCCAGCATCATTCAGACAAACCAGATTCAAACTCTACTCAAACATAATTCCAGCTAGCTGGCCTACATGGATGGAGAGATGAAACACAGAGAGAAAATGAAGAAATTCACATGATGTTAAAGAAAACATTACGCAACAGTGTATACATTCTCCATTATGTCATATAACGTAAAAGACTTTCTACATAAGATTACTGTAAAAATGTGTTACACACTACAAAATTCCATGACGTTTCTAAAGCTTTCAATGAGTTCACTGACTCAATTACTTTTCCAGGCCTGGAAGACAAGGTTGTGGAATTCCATGAGTTCCTTGAATTCCTGGGGCCTGTTTTTTTTTATATAAAAGGTCCATAGAAGTTAAATCAATCAGCAAAATATCACAGCCAGAGAACAGTCAAAATTGAGGTCCTGGCCCCAGCTATGTAGAGAATTAATGTCTGTATACTTTGACAATGGAATGAAGAGTTTTTGCCAAATCAAATAAATGGAAAGTTCAGCACTGATAATTAAAAAAGTTCAAATGCTGTATTTGTATTTATGAATTTATGTCCTAAAAAGTAACTTAAATCACCAAACAGAGTGGAAGAAGGAAGTCTAGATTACTGTCCACGGTCTTCGCATCAGGACCATTTCATCCTTTCATTGGGTCAAACCTATACTCTTTGCTCCACCTTGTTTCATAGCTGCTCACTCAGACTACCTGCCAGCTGCTCTACTTGATAACCAGTGATATGACAGCCGTCTGACAGGCCCGTCTTTCTCGGCCAGTCACAGATTGACAGCCTATTCCAGCTGTCATTCTGTCCTGCTTGACACCACTTCATTCGTCCATCTTTCATTTCTCTTCCTTTGCCCTAAGGCCTCTTCCGCCCACTCCTTCCTTTCCCCTGCAACAGAAGAAAGCAATCCTGGGCATTTGTGTCCTTGCCTGGAACTCAGCCATTCTGGCAACGTAAAACAAAGCCATGGCCTCAACCCATAATGCTCCATAATGTCACACCAGGTGGACTTGCCAGTGGCTAGGCTGCGACAATAAAGTCATCCCCTCTCAATGGACCGATGAGAATGAACATAAACAAAACAGCTGAACAATGGGCACATCTGCACCAGAAAAACAAGAGACCGGGTGTTGCCAAAATGGAGAGATGCCCTTTGGCAGAAGTACAATGGGCAGAGTAAGGTTATATTTAGGAGTCATTTTCACAACAAAACCAAAAAACTCATCAAATCAAGGGAATAATCAGGATTTGTTCCAACAATCACACAGATTGAAAAAATCCGGACAGACAAAAATCTGGGCAAAAAATAATAACATATAAAAGGCAAACACATCAGCAGCTCTTTCAAGTTTTCATTACATTTTCATCTTCACTATCTTTTATTTTAGGCATATACGATTCTTCCACAAGAGAAACGAGTTTACTGTAAACTGTATTAAATGCTGCCCACTTGTTGCAGCTAGTTCTGTCACAATATTTATATTACTTGCTTGTCATACAATACATGAACATGACCTTGATCAAATATATGTGCTTTTTGAAAAGATGTGCTCATAGCATTATGCTATTTTATTATTATATCAGTGGCATAAAAAGGTCTCAAAATGACAATGATGTCGTTTATCGCAATTATTTCAGGGACTTTATATCGTCCCACAAAAGTAGTTATCTAGACAGACCTAATTGCTGCTGACTGTTAACTGTATGGAGGACTAAAATAGTAGTTATTCTGTGTAATTTTTTTAAGCTAAAATTACTAAAAAATTGGTTCCAGTTACCCAAATGTGAATGCTTGCTGGGTTTCTTCGTCTCGTAACGGTAAACTGAATGTCTTTGGCTTTTAGACTGTTGGTCAGACAACATTAAACATCTAAGAACTTCACCTGGGTTCTAGGAAATTGTGATGCACATTTTTCACCATTGTCTGAAATTTAAGACCTAACGACTTATAAAATAAATAAGAGGCAAATTAATCAATAAAGGAAATGTTCATTTAGGCTAAAAGACACCGGGGGCGAACCCCGCGTGTCAAAAAAAACTATCCTTAGTATCTTAGTATCTCGTGTGTGATGAAGGATGGATGAGGAGAGACTCATTGTTGAGGATGAGAACTATCCTGAGCTAAATGACCCATAATCCTGTCATTATAAAGACAATGGCCAAAAAGATATTGCCTGGCAATCACAACTCTGGAGATCGGCTCTTCAGGTGAGAAATCAAGTTTAGTTAGGGGCTACAGATCTTTCAGTAAAAGTGGTAATAACTTTGCCTGGTCGTCTGCTGAAGAGCTGTAGCGCGACGCATCTAGTGTGTGCTAGGGAACATAACACGAGTCAAATGATGCAACACACCATGGCAGCGCCAGTATGTTTTCAGCTTTAGCTGCAGCTCCAAAACATATCTGCTCCTCTTCAGAAAGAAAGAGTCCTGGTTACATGACTCCCATTACAAAATCATCCTCTGCATCTGATACGTCCTAATTTTTTAAAAGCTTTGGGAAGCGTTCGCCCTCAGGAACCAGGCCAGTGCCTTTGTCAAGGGCAACACCAGGAGTATCTTTAATTTCTAACACTACTCTCTTGGTGTAGGAGGGAACCAAAGCACCCAGAACAAACACATGTAATCCCAGGGGACAACATGTACACATAAAACAGGAGGGACGGCAGTTCTAGCAGAGTATATAAATATTCTAACACGGGAAGACACAGTATTGCGGAGGATTTACTGCGGCATCTAGAAAACAGAGTGGTGGGAGAAGAGGCAGAAGCCATGTAACCCTTTCTAGGAAATGCAATAGCATCATATCTGAGATTAGCTTTAGTTATGGGTTTAAAGTATTTGCATAGCGATAAAAGACTGAAACAGACTGTGTTGAATTGCAATAATTTCATACAACAATTTGGAAACTAAATAACTGATTCAAGTGAATAAAATACAAAAATATGTAAGAGGCTTACAGAAATCTTACCTTGAAAAAAGGAAAAGGAATAACAGACTACCAATGGAGACATAGCAGAATCTAAATGACAACAGAACACAAGGCATTTAAGAGGTGCCAAACTGATTGCTAGCCAATCATCTAACCAGGGAACCAGCCAATTGGCATATCGACACACACAGAATTAAGCAGGCAAATCTCAATGTGAAACATGCAGTGGAAACTTCATATAACAGATAACCAGCTCACTGAGCAGAGAACCCAAATGACTTGGTTGTTACACAATGCACCACAGTGGTGCTGCAACTACCTGACTTTCATAATAACCTCTGCTTTGGGATTTATTTGATTAAGCCAGCTCTTAGCTATCTACCTGGGTTTGCTGCTGATGCTAAACAGCGAATTCCTGGGGAGTTTCTGCAAAGTGTTGGAGGGATTAAATTGAAAGGAGAAAAATTACTCAAGAATAAGCTGAGTTGAGCTATTTTAACTATTCAGTAATGCTTTAGAGATGCTTTGAGCAGCTGATCTTATTAAATGGGCTCCGCTGTAAGTAGTCTGTCAGCTACAGAAGACATTCAATTTAACCTGGGGCCGAGGCAGACAAAATAGCAAATCAACCCTATCCTCCCTGCATAAAAACATAAAGCATAACCATTACACGTGAACATGCGCACACAAACAAACTGATGAGGCAGTTTTTGGAACAATGAAATCTCTCTGGCTCCAACACCAAAACCTCCCTCAGATTGGATGCCTGGCAGGCATTAATTTCTTCTCTCCCTCTCCACCTCCTACCATCCTACCACTGTTTCTCTCACTCCTCCTTTCTTCTCCTCTCTGTATGCAGGTGTGCTCGCCCACAGAGCCGCATGCTGACTCCTGTCAGTAAGAGGACATGGATGTATGATAAGCACATATCCTCTCTGTTCCCCCTGCCCCACATCCACCCCGCACCATCCAGAGGACATCAAGCACCACTTCAAAGCCAACGTGAAGGGGAAATAGAAAACAGCATGGCTGAGCCAATATTCAAGAATTGTTTGACCAACAATGATCTTGAGTAACTGCAGACAAAGTCACAAGACTGTCACAACAAGCAGATTTGGGGGTTTCCTGTGCAAGTATAACTTTAGTGTCCCCCTAAGGATAAGCCCTAGTTTAGGGTTGACTCCGCAGATGCATCATCTACACCTGTTGTCTTTTATTGTTTAGTCTTTTACAGAGGTTCTCTGCAAAGTCTAACTTTTCAGGCCCTTTCCTAAAGTCTAAGAGTGCCTTTTCCAGCTGAAATGTCGCACTATTATTTCACATCGCCGTTCTGTATAAGGGGTATGTAGACAGAATGTGGGGACATTGTTGTTCTGCCTTAAGGCTGGCAGCGAGGTAGTAACAGAGCTGAATCGATGAAGTGTGAGCCAGCAGGATATAACAGGTGTGACCTTTTGACGACGTGTCATGTATGCTACCTGCCACCTGTGCCTGGTTGGCGCTAACATTAGCTAGCTCATTGGTGATTACCGCCTATATAGCCATCCCGAACCCAAGAGAGTAACTGTGGAAACACTGTGCCCAGTCTGTGGTCTCCCCTCAGGTCTTATTGGTCAGTAAGCGGCTTAATTTTAAGCTGCAAACCCCCTTTTGCATTGTTAACTATTGTTAGCTCTGTTAGTTCAGTTAGCAGTCTCAATTAGTGCTAAAGACGTTTTGTAGATCAAGATGAAGACGCTGGCTTACCAGGGCTACCTGGGGGGAGACTGGCAGGTGGCCACTATGTTTCCATAGCAATGTTATCATGGGTAACTGCCAAATGATCAGCACCGCTAGCTAGCCAGAGCAGAGTGGCTGAGGCTAGGTAACTTTGGGCACTATGTTTTCGTACGGTAACACAGCTTCGTGTCTGTCATCAAAGCCAACATAAAATAAAATAAATGGAATGAAATTTAGATCACAGAACATTATAATTTCACCTTCCCGAAATAGGTCGCGCTTTGAAATGCGGTGCTAAAGCTTCCTGAGTCAATTGAGCACTGGACAAAAATGAAAGTGGTTAGTCTCCAGTCAATGTGTGTCTGCCTATCAAAAGCGAAATTAACTGACACTGCCATCTTGAATTCTGAGTATACAAGCAAAGCAGGTGTGATGTGGAGTCTTTGTAAAGACAGTATTGTGGGAGCTCTGTGTAAAAACTGTTAAAGGCTGCATCCTGTAAAGTTATTGTCCAACATGTCTCAGTTCACTGAGATGGAAGAGTGAAGGGATGTCTGTGGTGGTGCTGGGAAACTTGAAGCATGAAGACTAACTGCTGACCAGTCACACACTTCTACTGATGTACAGAACAATCGCTTTAGGAAAACACACAAGAGAACGCATTCGCAAAAGGCATTCAAAAGGAGTGCCGTCAATTACAGCTTTGCATTTGTTAAGCGGACACGTCGCTCCTTCTGTTTTCTCCAGTCGGATGGGCTCTGCAGGCTGGGTGGTCATGGAACAACAATCACATCAAAGCGGCCATGACAACACAGTACAAACAGCTTGACAAAAGCTGCATCAACCACGCATCTCCAGTCCGCGTGACACACACTGATGTGTGAGTGTGTGCATGAAGTTTGTCCAGTGTTTCCTGTAGTGTTTTCAGTAGATGAGAACACAGGGGATAAATTTAGTTCTGCTGCCCAGGTTTGTTTCTGGGCCCAATCCAAGATCTGTTCCAGCTGAGGAGCCCGTATAAGACACAATGCTATTTGGACATTTATATCAAGACATATTAGGTCTTCACAGTACAAGGAAAACAGTGCAACAACAGAGCCTGGCATATGACAATATCCAAGCGTACTTTCTAGAGCACACTTTGAAATCCAAAGTTATAACAGCTGTATCGACATAAAATAACTAACATAATCCCTTTATTTGAGCAAGTCTTATTTTTCCGCAACACCTTTCATCAGCATCATTCCAACCTTTGAAGTAACAATTTCAAGGCTGAATACTAACACTTGTTAAGTGAACAAAAGTACAGTGTCAATGCAATGGCTTAGTTCTGTGCAAACAACAACGATGTCAGGCGCCGATCAGACAGAGTGGGAGCCTGTTTTAACAAAGCCTGCCCCAATGAGACAGAGAACTTTTTGCAGCTTGCTGCATCTTTTTTGTTGCTGCCGGGTAACCTGTCCTTAGCTTTAGCGCTGTTTTGCTGTGAAATAAACTCACTGTCACTGTGACTCTGTGACTTACAATCTGCATACAAATTGACAGGTAGAGGGCACTTGAGGACTGGACAAAGGGAAGCTGAGATGCTTGTAGGAACATGAGACCATCAAGAAGAGAAGAACTCACAGGAAGTGCCACCAGCTGGTTCAGGAGCTTCACCTGGATGATGGTCAGTTTAAGGCTTATTTTAGGTAAAGTCAGGGACAGTTTGACAATGTGCTGTGAATCCTCCACCCTAATTACGGTTGGTAAAATACTGGAAAGTAGTTGAGGCCACAACATATTCAGATATGTCCTGCAGCTTGCCTAGGGCAATGATGAAAATGAGCTAACGTTAGCCTACGTCAACCGTGTATGCTACCACTTGTTGTCATCGCCACCACAGAAGGCCTGCCTCCCAATTCATGCAATTGGACAATGGGGAAAAATGCCAATGACGTTGGGTGCTTTCCCCAGTTTCTTCAACTCTAGACATTCAGGATGCTCCCACAAAAACGGAAAAAGACGTGCTACTCAGCGACGCAAAGGCAGCGAGCAAAATGCTTCACTCTCATTGAGAACAACTGAAAAAGCCGCCTCAGGGGGCAGTGCCAAGCTCACCCGGTAGAGCATGCGCCCCATGTACAAAGGCTGTGTCCTTGCTGCAGCGGCTGCGGGTTTAATTTCAACCCACCGCCCTTTGCTGCATGTCATTCCCCCTCTCTCTCTCCCACCTTCACGCTATAGCTGTCCTCTCAAATAAAGGCAAAAAGCCGCAGAAAATATCTTTTTAAAAAAAAGCCTCGTCAGGCTAAAACGCACTCTGTCAGCTGTGAGGAAAACTAGTAAAAGTGTTTCAATTACCGGTGCAAACTGTCCTTCAAACAAACACCAAACCACTCAGAATACATAAGAACTTTCAAAGTAATTGCAGGAAACCTGCTTTATCCTCTGTATCTTAAATACTGCCACACAGTAAATGCACTGCTTCTTTTTTTTTTATCCTTACATTTTCATCCACATCAGTACACTTCTCAGTGCGCTGGTCATCTGTTGGCAGATAATTTCAATTATTTGTGGATGGGTTGAACAGAAAGGCAAGCTACTGAAGCTCCAAATTGCTCCTACTGAGAAGGAATTTTATTTCTATTTATTTTTTACTGTGGGCACATTGTGTGAAATAAGGTAAATTAAACAGTAATTGAATTAAACTGTGAAGCCTTGCCTGTAAGGGAATGTACAGAATAGGAAACACTGCCATCTACATCCTAACATAGAGACGTGAGCACCAGGCTTGGGTGTAAGCAGTTGCTGGTGTTGCACTGCTGCCATGTTTCAAAGTTATAGGGGTACAAGATCGGACTCTTTAGCCTTCAATAAAGAGCAAAGAGTTGGAACACAATGCTCGACGCTGTCAGAGGACAATGCTCTTAAAATCTCATTAGCAAACAGCTGCCAAACTAGCAAAAAGCCTGTGGATGAGAAAGGTGGGGCAGAGGAGCAGCTCAAGGTAATTTGAAATGAATAACAGTCATGGCTACATTGTGCTGTAGCTTATGCAAACAGCAAGTAATGCTGAACCTGTTCCACCCCCGTGTAATTAAATGTAAAATTACACTTAACACTTAAACTGGCTCCAAACACCCCGTGAAGCTTTTAATGTGCCGTTGAACACACAAACACAAATATTGCTCTGAATGCGCAGCAGAGGCAATTCATCACGCTAACAAATTGGGCTACCTCTCAGTGCCATTATCCTCCATCAAGGCATCTGTGACTCGTGTGGCCTCCAGGCTGCTGACAAGCACCTCTTGTTAGGTAGCAATCTTGCCAACACTTTCAGAATGGCCCCAACCAAATTGGCTGACAGGCAAATTGGGGGATAAAAACTAGGGCATCAGCTACCTCAATTCAGTGTGAATGAGTCGACCAGTGCCTTTCACCTTTAAACTATATATTGCTCTTTGTTATTGTCCTGAACAGCATCCTGGAATAGCCTGCAAAAAGCTGAATGCACAAACCTTTGCACATTATTTACAGCCGAGACAATAGCCTCAATGTAGAGGGTAGGAGGGGAGAGTGAGGAGATTCAACTAACCAGCAACGTGAATTAGCACACTAAGTATGGTTAGAAATCTGCCTATATTCAAATTACACATTAACCTAGTCCCCTGTAGAAAAAATAAGAACTACTAGATCTGGTATGATACTATTTGTAGGGCTGGGTGATATGGAGAGAATCAAATATAATATTTTTGACCAAATACCTCAATACCAATATTACTACGACAGTGTTTTCTCAAGGACTTTTTCCAACAGCAATGCTGAAGTGTGTTTTATTTTGCAATGCTGGAAGATATTTAGCATGTCAGCTGCCACAAGAAGGGCTTTTAGACACACCTGCGTACATAATTGTGGACATCAAATTACATTTCATAAAATGCTTCCCATGCCTCATATGCTGTTACAATCGCTCCTACATTTGTGGCAGAATTAACATTTCTCAACTAGTGTTTCAACTAGGGATGCAGGTAGTTGATTAAACCAATTAGTGTTTTACTCATATACAAGGCCGCTAACTGTCATGCAGCCGCCCGCCACTAGTGGGGGCTACAAAGTCGTCAGACAGCAGTCCCGCTCCCTGCAGTAATGCTTGAGTAGACTGGAGTTTTAAAACAGCACGGTGGGAAATTGGAAAGATGTCCTCTCGCAAAACCAGCGTGGTTTGGCAGTACTTTGATCTAGAAAATGGATTCAGCAGCAATTTATCTTTTTTGAGATGTTATATTATTGTTAACTTAATTTACATTCATACTGCACGGCGCAAAATGCCTCTCATTTCAGCTGAAATGAAATTATAATTTGAATGTTGTTTTATTAATTTTAAAGTGATGTGCTATCATTTCTGTCAGACAATCTGAAAGGTTCAATGTGCCCCACATTTCACAGGCAATTTATTTATTCTAGATGTTATTTCAGTGGTTAACTTTTGACTGAGTTGTCGTCATGGTCACAAGTGTTTCGTACTTCAACTGCATTTAAAATCCAACATGGTTGTTGAGGATTGTGTTTAAAGGTTTCAAAGGGCTCTTAAGGCAAGCAATATTTTTCGGGACTTTTTTTGGTTTGAAATACTTAACAATAAATTGTGCTAAATTTTGACTGTTTTCTGAGAGTTTTCCCTTTTTTTAGAGTAGTCGACTAGTCTTAATTAATATTTTCTTATAGTCGACGGAGAAATTTGTCACCAGGAACATCCCTAGTTTCGACCAATATTGCAACTCTAACAACGCTTGACAAATGCAGAACACAGATACAAGTTACCAACATAAAAACTGCATCCCAATACTTCAAGCGCTTTTTGGGTTATGACATTAAAAACAAAAATTGTTACAACCACCTTGGTCTTCCCCTAAGCATCCCTGCATTTTCAGTCACAGTCACGACTCAAATCCTGGAGAAATGCAGATGAGAAAGAGCTGGCATACATTAAGATGTCTTGTCAGTTGTATGGGCACAATAAAGGACAAAAAAACAGCTAAATGTAAGCATGTATTCAAGCCTCTAGAGACGTGCTTAGTGCAATGTTTGTGTGTGGAGAGAGACCAGGCAGGTGAGCTGGACGTCAAGTTGTCAGTAAACCATGAATGTAACAGTCAGTGTTCAATGTGAGCTACAGTTTGTCAGGACCACCAGACCAGTGAAGCCATTTGAGCGTGGTGGAGAGAAACTGTCTTGCGTGTTTTGTGTCATCGGTTTGGCTCTTCTGAACAGTCCTTCAGACTATTTAGAATAAATATTAGCTGAGAACAATTGCTGGATGATTGATTGGAACACCCTTAAATGGGGGTGCTGGATTTATGATGTCCCTTACTCTGGCTGTTTAAAGTAGAGATAGATAGACAGCCATTAACATAGGAAAACACTAGACAATATTGTAGGTTGACTATTGGTGCTTTCACAAAATACATTTACATAATGAGATTTTTGATAATCATCAGTAATTTGGAAATAATGACTAAGGGGTAAAGGCAAATAATAGAACAGCTACAACAGTCTGGTAATTTCAGAAACTAGCATAACTTAATTGTAATGCAGCCTTTAACACCAGGAAAAGACAACACTTTCAATTTTATGAAAAATCTAAGACACTTGATGTCTTATATCACGATAACAATATAATATCACTGTATTGCCCAGCCCTAGTTGTTTGTATGCCTTCCACTGTGCTAGCCGGAGGTGTCCCTGTGCCTGATGCTCCCTTCCTTCCCATCTCAGCTCATCTAAACATGCCCCAGGTGCCCTGAAAAAGATCTGTCGCTCTCCGCCTTACACACACTGTGCAGCACACCTTGGATTCACAGACTCCCCTGCTATGCCTGACACTAGTCCGCTGGGAGGCTTGGGCCTGGGAAATAGCACTTAATCATCAGGGGCTTGACATCAAGTCTCCTGACTGAGGAGAAAGCAGCAAATAAAAAAAAAAAAGTTCCACGAGGCAGAGTTAAAAAAAAAACCAAGTGTGTTAGCTTTCTGGTGTCCTGTAAGTGTTGTGATATGATTTGCCTGCGAGGAGGCCTGGCCTGGCCTGCGAGGCTGGAGTGATGACAAAAGAGCCGGAGCCAGAATAGTCATTACCTTTGGCACTCCTATGAAATGGCTAATAAGTTGCCGTGGTAACTTCAATCTATTAAACAAAGAATAATGTAATCTCAGGAAACCAGACTGTAATAACCAAGGGTAGGCTCTCACTGAAACTTTTTCCTGCTGCAGGTAACTGGACACCGTCTGAACGCTGAATATTTCATAAGCTGTTGGACAGTCAGTCGGGGGTTTAGGCAGAGATCACAGCTCCAGCCAAGTGTCTGGTAGGAAGATCAATCACGACTTATTCTCCACTTTCCCACACTACTGCACTAGCTACGTGTTGCTGTGCCGGCAGCAGCTCCCGGTATGGCCTGATCTACTTTAAGACAGACGTCATGTTTTTCATGTGTGAAAAAGACCGAAGCAGGGGAAAAAGCATAAAAGGAGGGGGTGGACACACAGTAGCTGCTACTCCCACTAATTTTGCTGGCTTTTCAAAAAAAAGCTGAGGTGGTAACATCACATGTGGGGAGATTTCATTATCACAGCACTTAACAACTTTCAGCTGCAAAGACCGTATTATAAAAAGGGGTCAGAAACACTGAAGCATCTTCTCTGAGGTGTTAACTGATATCAAAGTGTTGTTTGAGATAGTGGAGGATTGTACGAGGCATTCTGCGAGACTGCTGACATTTCAGGTGTTAAATCACACATCCCTTGTTTTGGGATTGACAATCAAAAGCCGACAAATATCGCTGGATGTTTTCTTTGTGTCCTACATGAAGTAATGTCACTGCCTCTGAAAAGGTCTGAGATTCTGTATCGTGTCCCATCTGTGGTGGTGTTAGAGCTGCCACTTCTGCAGGTTTCCCACTCAGATGATCAGGATATTCACAAAGCCAGTGACAGTGTTGTTATAATTTGTAGATTATGAAATTCAGATTATGCTGCACCCAAATTTTGCAGAGAATAAGAGGAGGGGCAGGTGAGAGAGAGCATGCGGGCAAGCGGCAGGATCAGCTGAAAGAAAGAGCAGAAATAAGGTAATGTGTTCTGATAGTTTTAGAGCACATTAGGCAGTTTTCCAATGGCTCTTGGGCTGAATCTTCTATTAACCTGGTAGAGCTGCTGGAGTGAGTGTGCACACTGCAGATGGCACACAAATGCTACAGGAGCAGATGGCACAAATACTACAATCCCAACTGTCTCTTACCTTAAACTGAACATAACCTCTTCAACTTACCTAAACAACTTCAAGACTATCTATTTTAAATCTTGCAACAAAACCAAGGTTTCTAATTTAGGAGCTGTGTGCATAAGAATGTTTGCACTGTAACCATTTAAGGACTGTGGTCATCTTTAGCCAGCATAGTTAGCACTGTGGGTATCAACTGTGAGGCAACCAATCCACATGATCGCAAAGTGTCGTTATCACCGTGAATTAGTGTTTACTCTATCAGTTACGTTCATTTAGTCATGTTGGGTCACCAGCTGAGTAGTTAGAGGTCGACTGATGACTGGTGACTGGTGGAGGCTGCACCATTGGCCACTCTTTGAGGCAAATTCTGCCAATAACAATAGTTGGTAAAACATCCTATCGGCCGACCTCTAGTTGTTAGTGCTGCAGACAATCCCAGGCCGAACGTTACTTTACATAAAAGGGTTTAAAAATGAGTTCATGCACTGAAGTACATAGACTTTAAATGTGGAAAGCAACAGTGGTATTTGATGGGTGCTTTGTACCAGAAGATAAGTTGAGGCTGAGGTAGCCTATGTTAATTTTGGGAGGGAAGAAAGTTGAATAACTGCACCTTTAATTAGTCAGGCCTTCTTATTTTTGTGACCAGCAGTCCAAAACCCAAAGTTTTCCATTCAGAATCACATAAAGCACCAAAAACTAAGCCAATCTTCCTAACATGACCTGCAACTTTTCGGTATTTCTACATGAAAAATGACTTATTGACTCATTATTTAAGAGCCACACATGCCCAAGCACACCGCTTTAGTGGACGTCGCTACTTAAAGCCAACACCCTGTATGACACACTGTGAGCATCCATCAAGACCATGAACAAAGCTCCAGTCATGCGAAGCAGCAGCAGTTCTGATGCCGACCGGTCGAAGAGAGAGTAGGGATGTAAGTGTGTGAGAGTGAAAGTGTAGGTCTGAGCTGCTATACCCACGTATCCAGCTCATTATTTGCTTGACAGCGACGCTTCTTCTCCCCTCACTCTACTGTCAGAACGGACTCTATTGCCTGCCATAACCAAGGTGGAAAAAATTGACTGCTTCCAAGGGAAGCTGCCCTCCCGTACACAGATGTATGTGCCTCTGTGTATAGCTTTCAGTCTAGTTAAATTTTCCTTCCACTAACTCAATAAACTGGACAGAGAATTTGTATAAAAGTCAACTCAGGGAGCAAAACAAATCTTTCTCTTTTGTGTTTCTTTCTGAGGAGCAACAGCAGCAGCTTTGCAAATACAGGTAGTTATAAAACGGATATATTTCTACCAGCAGGGTCAAGAAATTACACCTCCACAAAGAAAAGTCTAGTCAGTCATAACATATTCTGAGCAGACACCATCTACAGACTCATTGCTTTAAGAAATAAAGTAATTGGGAGTTGGTTAAAAAAAAAGTGAAATGCATTTTTTAGTCAGGACACAACTTTAGAAATTAATTACTTCTATGAATGTAGAAGACAAACAAAATCTTCCTTGAATGCCAACTAATGCCTGTCTGGTCTTAAAATAATAAACAAATATTGAGAAACCAAAATGAGCACAGACAGATAACGGGCAAGTCATATCAGGGGACTCGCCTACAAAATTGTGTTTGCATATTGCAGAATAAGCTTGACATTTTGGTGCTTGTAAATCCAATCAAATTGCCGGCTTATTTAACGTAATGGTTAGCTGCAGATAATTTGAAGCTCTGCACTGAGGAAAATCAATATCAGCATCCAGACGGCCACTTCCAATCAGCATCCTCTCTGTGCCTGCAGTTGTAAAAATACATGTTTTCTTTTGTCACTGTCAAAAAGGGTGAAGACATTATAATGCGCAGTGCAACATAATCAGAAAACCCTGCCTTTTTTTTTAGAGGAATACACACTGATCTTGCTTCTGGGAGTCAACAGAAGATACCAGAATAAATCTTTGAGTAATGTCTCAATTAGTATTCTTGGCAAAAACAGTACTCACTGGGGTCAGGTTTATGTGTTAATCTATACAAAAACTCTAGTGCTACGCCTGCCATGTGCTCTGAAGAATTCCCCCGAGTGTTAACGATTGTAGAAATGTAGGGCAATGGTTCTCAGCAAGCTGATCAGGATTACACATGGGGTCAAAAGATGACTAAAGGGGGATGAATGTTGCAAGATTCATGAATAGTCAACTACAGCTATATTTCTGCTGTAAATCTCCATGTTGATAAAAACATTTCCCATATAAATAAATGATTATTTGAATACTCTAACATTTTGTCAAACATTGAAGTAAAGCATCCTTAAAATATATATCTAAAGAAGCATTACTTTGTGGCTGAAATCACCATTTTGCACATTTAAGCCTGCAACAGAAGGTTCCATCCGAGCATTGCTTTATTTTCGGGGTCCCAGAGAAATTCTTTTGAGAACAACAGATGTAGACTACTCATAGCTGCAAGGGCTTTTAAACTCTTGAATATCAAAGAGCGCCTTTGCTTTCTTTTCTGTGACATGTTTCCAAAGAACTGTGCAGATTCAACTGTAGAAACTCATGGCACTTTATTGCCTCAAACTGAGGCAAAGCAGCTCCCGATTTCACTGTGAAGTGCAGCAAAATAATACCATAGGTAATATACTAACTGTGACCACCCGAGGCGTTAATCGAATACATGAAGGCTGTGAAGAAATAATTCAGAGCTATGCTCGCTGCAAATTCCAGTCTCAAAGCTGGATCAAGCTCATCTGAACCATGTGGACCCTCTGGTTGCCCCACGCCTTGGCCCCTGGCTATAAAATGCAATCAAGTTATCAACATAATTGAAGAGGCAAGTGTCACCCTGAGCAAGATGGAGCACCTGTCCTTGAAAATTAATAAATGAATGCATCAGTCGTGCTGCCTGCTTGAATACCACAGGGTGAACCACCACAGCAGTGAGGGAATGCTTTGCAGCCCATGTGACACCGTTACAAAGCGGAATAATCCTGCATTGTGATGACAGACACACCACACCGGATCAGTTGGCTTCCGGGTTATGAAAGAAGGTCTGCTGTTATGATGAGCACCGGGTGTAATTTTTGCGCGCAAATCTGATAGTCCAATGTGCATATTCTCCACTCAGGAAGTTGTGTTAAACTCTCAGGGAGGATCTATCACAACCTCAGTCAATCACATCGACCACAGCTGAAGAGATTTCAACTTCGCATGCTCACACTGAATTGAGTTTGCAATGAATTAAAGCAGCACATAGGAATCATGCACGTCTCCCACATAGCCTGAGCAAAGTTGTACCTGCAGCTGCAGCCTCCTCACGCGGCTCCCTGCAGCTGCTGTGTTCACGTTATTGTTGGATGAATGCTAAACAACATGAGAGTAGTCAAACCGGACCTGCTAGCTGACTGTCACTCGGTTCACCCCATTTAATGTCAAGGTCTTATAGACGGACTACACATGAAGACACTGACCTCATAGTCAAAAAACCCTGCTGCTGGTCATTATAGGAAAACAATCTTGAATGTGAGCTAACAGTAACAGAGTCTCAGTAGTTCAAGCTGTGTTGAAAACTGTCACTGTGCTGACTTTTACTGAGTAAAATAACGCAGTGAAAATGACAGACGCTATGTTTAATTTTTAAAAACGACCCCCTGGAGCGCTATGGGCATCAATCTGCCTCTCACTGCCACAACAAGCAACTGTTCCCCAGCTGACAAATGTTAGCTAGCTTACCATGGATCAAACTCGTGGATGATGCTCTCGAACCGGATCACCGCGAAAAGTCTGGAGCTGAATCCGGCCAGGCAGGCCAGGAAAAGAATGCTAAAGGAGAGTAAAGACTGCCACCCTGCCGGCTGTGTCAGTCCACCAGACAGGCCTCCTTTGCCCCCTCCTCCACCCGCGGCGCCGGGTCGGCTGTTCCCGTGCACCGAGCCCCCGGCATTGGTGGACGCTTTGTGCTTGCCGTCGCTGGCTGCGTGGTGCTCCGCCATTTCTGCGTGCGGTGTCGGTAGGATTTGCTCGAGCGTCCCTCCTGCCACGCTCCCGTGTCTCCCTCCACTCCGTGCGGCCGTAAACTCCCTCAGTTTGTGCCCGCTCTCCTTCGGTATTCTGTCTCCTGAGTCCCCCGGGTGTATATGTATTTTTAATTCAGTATCGCTACTCCGAGGGGCAGCCCTTACATCCCGAAACGCACACTCATGCGCCACATACCGAGCCTGCAACAGTCAACTCGCTTCACGATTGAACGCCGGTGGAAAGGGGCGGGACGGGTGCGGTGGGCGGGGCGTTGGAAAGCTCTCGCAGCCTCTCACAGCTCGACATGTACCAGAGGGCGGGGCTTTACATCTCTAAGCCAATTAGAGCGCAGCACTGACTTGATAGACACATGTATCCACCAATGGGAGCACACTAAATTATGGCTGCGACTGATTGAAATAAGGATTATCCCCTGTTATATATGAATATTGAGTCATTCTGGTGCTCGCTATAAATACAGCGCTTATTACTCAGCTTAAAGTTGGCTTTATGCAGCTGAATTAGTCACTTTTCACAGAGAATAACAAAGAAATGATAATGTGCACATAGTCCAAAATCTTGAAGGGAATTTGTCTCCTTGCAGCTAAAAGCTATAGGCAGGTGTGTGAAGATAAATGTTCTCTGTGAGTGCAATATTTCTGTTGCCCTTGGATGTTCTGGACTGGGTGGTGGAGAGGTAATAAAGATTGATGTGTCTCATCATTATTATGTCCCCCAGCAAAGACACGAACACAGCATTCATCATTCTCTTAAACTCAGGATGTACTTTCACAACTTCCCCCGAAGCCTTGAAAGCCTATATTGGAATGAGACACCTTTTTTTTTTTACATTTCAAATAAATGCTCAGGTTTTTGATTGATAGTATACATTCATTTTGTGCTTGCACTGTTTCATATAACAATGAGACAGAGGCAGGAAGTGTTATTGATTTATCTAAGATGTGATTCCGTCCCAAAGGGAGCCAAACAATAGTCCAACAGTCCTCTTCTGTGTAATATTATAGATAGAAACAACTTTGTTCTGAAGTCAGAGTGGACAAAAAATCCTTTCTCATCTCCTCTAACATTTGTTGCATATAAAGCTGCTTTATGTGATCCTGCTGCACAGTGCTTCATCTTATCCTGAGGTTACCCTTGGAGCATTGTACAATTAGAAGAGCCTGTTTCTAAACAAGCAGAATTAGCCCTCCAAAATATTACCTATTAATTCAAGGTATGAATTTATTGTGTTTATGTAATGCACCTGATTTCAATAACCATAGCTTTGGGTGAGTTATGTTTGAAAATTTAAACAGATGCTGCACACTGAGGCAATAACTACTTATCAGAGAGTCTCGGTTTTAAAGGGAATGCATGTTTTTTCTGTTAACAATATAAAAGAAGTTGTTAATTATGTCCACTTTTAGTACCTTTGATTTGAGAATGGCCCATTTGCTGGTTTGAAAACTTTGCTAATTGCCCTAAATTCCCATCCTTGCTTTGCATCAACAGTGTTTACGGCTCTCCTGTCACCCATAAGATCACGATTTTAAAAATGCAAATGAAATATTCATGTAGAAGAATTGGACTGAAGTTTGAGCCGGCTTAGCACAGCTGTGCATTGAGGCTATCTTCTGTAGAGACGGGGAGGAGATAAGAGGGAGATGAAAATACAGCGTTGGAGAGATGGGGAAGATGGAAGGCCGATAATAAAGGGGAGTAAAAGGACGATTATGGAAATTGATGGGGGTCATCATGGAGAGTAGATGGAGTGGCAGAAGTGGATACGAGTTTTGAGTTCATGAAGAGACCACATAGACCAAAGCCTGGTATCATAGATGCTATTACAGGCATATGCTGCAGCTGAAAGTCAGAGCCAAACAGAATTCACCCACACACAACATACACACAGGGATTCGAGTGTGTAAAGACACAATGCACGCAAACACATGTAATCCCACACACACATGAGAATGCATACCGATGAATACATCTTTATGTGGCGCACACATGCGCACATATGCACACAGCTCCTCCATCATTCATCAAGGCCTGCTTATGCTGTGATGAGCGCCCTACCCCGTCACCCTTTCCCCTCTACCTCCACATTCTGAATGAATGACCTTTGAGACAAATAGAAATGCAGGCTGTGAAGATTGCTTCAATCGCATCTATTGTCAAAAGGCCAGGCCCAGATGAAAGCCAGCCAAAATGAGTGCTGTTGCCAGGCAGGGCAGCTTTGCTTTCCTCCGTCTCCAGAGGCAGACTTGAATGTTTGTGTTTGCTTTGTCTTTCTTCTCTGTTTTTTTCCTCCCTAGAACTTTACAGACTCGCCGAGTTTATGCTTGGCATTCTTAGGTGTCTACACTTCTTTACTTTGCCAAAGGCCAATCGTGCAAAAAAGCTTAAGATGCCTGGCATGAAACATTCTTTGCACCTCTGTCATCTCTCTCTGTTTTGACTGCATGTGTGAGAGAGCTAGAAAGCGCAAGAGAGGGAGAGAAAGAGGTGTCACAACTGGTCAAGAAGATTATAATCATTATGCCCAGTTTTCACACTTCTTGCCCAAGCTGATGTCATACAACATGGTGCCACCGGTGACTTCTGAAAGCTACGAACAGCTATCATCAAGGTGCACCTGTTGACTGGCTTTAGTAATTTGCCTTAATGCTTAATAATGTCAAATCTTCCCATCAGTTGTGTATGGTGTTATGTAAGCATGTAGGACAAAGCAAAGAATCCTCCTTGAATACGCTGCCTCTGATGTCTGATGAAAGCAGAGTTGCTGTATACTTTTAAAGAGAGCCTCCAATATAATGCAGGTGGTACGTGCACAGCGGGACGAAATGTTGTAATTTGTTTACGAGGCACACACTGCGGTGTGAAGGCACATCATGTTCCCAGATCCTGACATCCTTGCAACATACTGTAGCTCAATGGAGGCAGACAAAAATCACAAATCAGAATTATAGATCCATGTTGTATCTATACACACTTTTGTCTATGGAGGGATATTAGAGGTGGCTGCGTGATATGGCTGGAAGGCAGGAAAACACTACATTGATTGCCAATCTATCCCAGGGATAACACGCCAATACACACATTCACACACCTACAAATGCAGCCACTTAGAATTTCCCATCCGAACAGAAGGCCTTTCGGCTGCCAGCCGGCTGCCAGTCAGTTCCCAGTTAACTCCTTGCTACTGGTTTCCTGACAGGGCATGTCTGGAAGTAACTGTAAACACTCGCAGTCTCATTCCAGCCAAGGACTAGACAAGGACCGGGCAGAGTCCCAGCAGGGATCCGCCATGGATCTGCTTGGGCCCCATCATGGAGGAACGGGAAATTTCTAGGTGGATGTATCTGTATGTAAAGTCCTAAGTTCACCAACTTCCTGTCTTCCAAACCAGTTTTCTTTTTTGTTTTTGTCTTTCACTTCACTTGGCTCTGCTCCCCTCTAATTACCTTGTGCATCATTTACACGTGGAACCTAACAGAGAAGGAATCCATCCTGTATATTCAAAAAGCATGGATGAACAGGATGTTTGCTCATTGTGAACACAGCAAGCTTTAAAGACTCCATAGAGTCTGCCTGTGTGATCCAGTGTAACAGAATGATTAGCCAGCGCCTGGGGATCGCCACTGCGCACACCGATCTGCACCGCAATCATTAACAGAAATGAGAGCACTTAAATAAAACCGCTTAGCATCCCAATGAGGTGCGGTGTCCAACTGTTATGAACTATTTATTTACCTGTAGCCAGCAGAGATGTAGACAGCCTGCTCCAGCACTCTTTAAATAGCTGTACAGCATCATAATAATTATCAAGGTCAAGTTTCATGTGTTGAGAAAACAGTTTCCTTATTTAATCTAGAAATGTACGCATTAGAGGTTTCCATGACAACAGAGTCTAATGACATCTCGAGTGCACGTCTTGGTGATGAGTCAGAGAATGAGAGACAACATAAAAAAAACATGAGGCGTGACCTGAGTTAACTTCTAGTTGATGATGAGGGGTCTTTCTCTGAGTGCACAGGGTTACCTGTGTGGTCTCATCAGTGACACGCCATTTCACATTGAGCATGCCTCATTTCTCCAGCAGTCAATGGGGCACAGAGAGGCGGTTAATGCGAACACGACCCACTCAGACCCAGGTGACACATGTGGATGATACTCTGCAACTGCACAACATGTTAATGTTGACTGTGATGGAAGGTGTGCTGGCATGGGATCAGCAGTAGGTTTCACCTTTTATGACAGGACTGTTAATCTTGATAATGTCACAGATGATACTCTGATTATCTATAGCCCTGCGCTACTTAGCTATTCATATGCACCACACACGTTCAAGCTCAGACTCCTTCTTTAAAGAAAATTGCTTGTTGTGATAGACTATGAAGCAGCATGATAAGTTTCTATATTTTGAAAGAGAATATGGCGTGATCTATCATCCCGGAGATCAGAGAGCTTTTGCTCAATTTATAAGGCTGCATCTGCCTCAGGATGCTATTGCATTCATTGCATTCATCTGTCATTTTCCAAAGCACATGAAAAGTTATTTCTCCCTAAGAGACCGTGAGCTGCAGAGACAATGACAGTTTCGATTGAAAATTTCTTTTCATTTCTCATTTGATTACAAAAATGCTTTCATCTACCATGTCTCCAAGAAGGGAACAAAGCAATCAACGTGATAATGTTGTCAATGGAAGCTTCAACTTTTGCCAGTTTAAATAAGAAATGAACGAGAATGTATCATTGTTTCGGAGAGAAAAAGTCACATCCTTGCATCTTTATCTCCCCCCAAATCATAAATTCAAATAATAACACAGTCACAGAATCTATCGTTCCGATTTTTAATCAGGCTTTTAATCACAATAATTATGGCATGAAATTATACAATAATTATGCAATTATGGAATTTAAAAAAAAAAAGAATCATCTTGCATCTGAGAGCTTAAAGCAGGCCATAAATAAGGAGAGGAAACTTTTGTCTGGGAAGAACTCTCAAAAACATATCAGCATAGAAAATTGCCTGTAAACATCCACAGTTCACCACATTCATCAAGATTGATTCTGACCTGTCGACACAGCTGAAAGTGCCGGCAGTGATGCTTCAAATCCTATTGGCATGCTGCATGAAAAGTTTGTAAGAAAGTTTCAATTGATAGAGCGAGAGAGATGGGGGAAAATAAGGAGGAGTGTGGTACTAACCTGAGCTCAACAGAGATATCAACTGTCTGCAGGCAGAATGTCAGATTCTGAAAAGTTGGCATGCATTTCTACCTCTTCAGAATAACAGCTGCCTTATCAACATTTCCCTGGCTTTGGTATGGTTCGAACAGCCTCTGCGTGATGTCTTTGGAGGGAGCTTGCCATTCAGATATGAGAAATGTAGTGCGTAGAAAACAGTTGAACTTGGTCTGACATTATCCCCGCGGGAGAGAAAAAATATGACTCACGTGTTGAAAATTGAAGTACGCCTCCCAATTTCCCAGCTGCCTCAGCTTGACAAATGACCCTTCTTTCACTTTTCTGAGTAGCCAACACGGGCTGTCTCAATTCAGAAGACAACAGATTTATGTGATATTGCTTCAATGACAGCCCTGAAACCTCTGAGGCAAAATTACGGCAGCAGCATCCCAAAAAAAATCTTTGAAAGTTCATGCAGAGATCATGCATTTAGAAAGATGAGGGTGTTGTTTCACACAAATTGTGGATATTTTGACTGAATTCCAAGAAGCTTCTAACTGCACATGCCTCACTCTCATCTTGAATTCATTACTATAAAATTCAGGAATTCGTGAAGCTTTTGTTCCGTGTAAAGACCAAATCAAGACTTGTTCTTTTTTATTTTCTTTGTTTTAATGCCCTTTTGTATAATGTGCAAACAAATACATTCATTTAAAGGCCAACTCTGGTTTATTTCCTAACCAGAGAGCACTCTGTAAAGGTGGTTCAATATCAAGTGGCCCCTTGGTCAGGACTATGCATCTCTGTGCTCAGCCCCGTGTCCAATCGATTCTCCTCCTGGTTGCCCTCGATCGCTCATCTGACAGAACACAATTCACGCCTCCAAAATAAAGTTAAACTTAGCAGGAATCTCCAATGAATATGGGGGAGATGGGATGAGGTGGAGGAAGGAGAGAGGGAGGGAGGGAAAGGATGCGAGATGGGAAGAAAAGGGAGACAGGGAGGGAGGGACAGAGACTGCCAGCCCTGTGTCGGCTGTTTAGTGCTGGTGATGTCATCGCTGATCGTGCCTCCACCAAAAGGACACAGTGCACACACAGTGCACACATATAACAATCTTATATTACCACAAATCTTAACACACCAACCTTTGCTTTATCTTGTAATGATTGTGTAATGAGGCTATGTTGTTAGTCAGCACATACAGGTTAGTGTGGTAAAGCATGTGTTGTACTGTATCTTGGTTGCACCTAGATAGCGGGGCGTGGTTGCACCTGCCACCCTGCTAGACACCCACTGCTACTGTTATTTTATTTGTCATATTTATATTATTATAATTACTATATCCATACTCTTATTTAGTATTATTATTATATACTGTTCTCTGCACTGTTCGTCTATATCTACACAAAGTAATGCACCAGTATTCATATAAAACCCCCGTAATCATGAGCCAATAGTTTGTGTAAAGCCCACATAATTGGGAAGACTGTGATTTTGTGACCAATGTGCTGATGTGAGTAAAGAAGGAAGTGGTATAAAGAGTAAAAGTCCACATAAGGAGGTAAGTTGGGGCGGTGGAGGGGTCAAAAAACACAGGACTTTCCCCAGGAGGCCAGTATTTGGAAACGTGTAACACCAAAGCTCAGCCTAAAGACGCCATGTTTCTTTTCATAACCTTAACCAAAATAACTTGCCTAAACCTATTCTACGTAACTTAAGGTTAAGTATATAACATAATTCTTGGGGCACTAATTTGTTAGATATTTTAAGAACCACTGTGGGAGGATTCATTGGGTCTCTGTAAATTTCATTAAAAGGGTACAGTTCCAGGGGTAAGCATTGTCATCTCACAGCAAGAGGGTCCCCAGGGTAGGGGGCTTGGCCCCCTGCACAGGTCTGCCACTCTCCCCGCATCAGCATGGCCAATCTCCGGCTACTCCGGCTTCCTCCCACAGTCCAAAGACATGCAGGTTAATTGGTGACTCTAAATTGTCCGTAGGTGTGAATGTGAGTGTGAATGGTTGTCTGTCTCTATGTGTCAGCCCTGTGATAGTCTAGCGACCTGTCCAGGGTGTACTCCACCCCTCACCCAGTGTCAGCTGGGATAGGCTCCAGCCCCCTCACAACCCACAACAGGATAAGAACAGAAAACGTATGAATGAAGGTACCGTGCGAGACCTACTCTATGACTGGGCGCTACAGAAATAAATGTAAGTAAACTGAATTGCTGTTTCCCACTGTTTATAGTCTTTATGCTAAGCTAAGCTAACTGGCTCCTGGTTATAGCTTTGTATATAATGTACAAACATGACAGAGGTAATTAGCATATTTTCCAAAATGTTAATCTGTTGAGTGTGCTGGGCAGACTACTTTGAAAGCAAAGCTTTGCAAGCTTCCAATGACTTCACCGGGGAAGAAGTTGAACCGCAGCAATCTACCCTGTAAAGAGAAATCTGGTTTGGATAACTAAAGGTAATTAGACTTTGTAAAAAATGATCAGATGGAAAGCATGTGGCACGATTATACAAAAGTCACATGCCAGTGGAAAATGAGATCATTGCAATAAGAGCCAAGTTGTTAACAGGTCATACATAAACCAAAAAATAAAATACACCTCTATTCATACGAAAGTGCAGCAATGCCAGTCCATCCTGTATTGAAAAATACAACGTGGCTAATTTAAACTTCTCTAAGCTGGCTAGCAAATACACTGGCCTTTATGAGTTGTTAGATTTGTGATTGTGATCTTTGCAGTAGAGAGTGTATTTACTTTCTGCTTGCTTAGCTCACAAGTAAAACCGTAGGTTTGTCGGTGGAAGTAGTCAGTGTCATGTGTTTGCTTAAGTGAGCACACAGTGATTCTTTCTCAGGCTGCAGGCTGAGATTCAAGAGGTTTATCCATGATGCAACTGTGGCTGTGTGAGCACTGAGCAGCACTCATTTACAAATGCACTGCAGAAAGGGGAAAGGTCAAGTGTGTGGTGGTGGCTGCCTGATAAATGCATTGCTTGGGCACGCCTTCCAGCAGTCAAGGGGGGGTGGGGCTAGAGAGACAATGGCAGTATGAAAATATAAAGTTCATTCCTTTACTTTTATGCAAGCTACTGCAAAATGTAGTTAAACTGCTAGTTTACCATTCCCTGACACTACCATGTCAGTGAGGGCATGCACATAACCAGAGCCCTAAAACTGCCTCATGTAAATGATCATTATCACAACTGTGTCATTTTTACATTAAGATTAATCCCATATGTAACATTTGGTGCTGAAAATGAGTGAAACGCATTTTTATTGCACGTCTTACATCGACTGTGGTTGACCTTAGAGGAAAACATTTCTGTACATTAGTTAATAATGAGCTGTCTATAAAGTCTAGAGAGGTTTTACCGTAACAATGCTGCAGCAGTAAAGATTAACATCATCACATCAGGCTCACTGTAGTCTCCGATGAACATTAACTGGAACAGGACAGCCATCAGTAAATTATTTTTAAATAGACAAATTAATATGGAACACAGATTAAAGGATATACTGCGCCAAATTAGTCCCAAATCATCATCACACTCTGTGTGCAACGAGGCGATGATTGATGTGGGGAATTAAGTGGAATGGCATCGCCCTTGTTGGCTCAAATGATCAAATCATTCCCGCTTGTTGTTGGAAGGGAGAAACCGTAATAAAACTGCCAAGCACTGGTCTTGTTAAATGTAAGCAAACAACTCTCTGAATGTATCCTCCCAAGACAAACACCTTCACATCAAACATGCTGCCATTTGTGACACAGCTGTGTTTGTCCTTGATAGTTTTTTTTTTTTTCTATTAAGCACTCTGAGTGGCTCACAAGCTGAGAATATAATGACACAATAGCTCACTCAGGCATAAGGAAATTAAAGTAATATCGGAACCATCGAGTCCACTGCCATCGGACAAAAATGTCTGAGAGGACAGCAGGGGTAATGGCTCCTAATTCACCAGTAGTCTCATCTCTCCGTCTCTAGGCCTGGGCTGCCTGCTGCTCTTATCTTAACAGGCGCATCATCCCCCGGACAATTGCTGCATGCAATTGTGGCTCGGGGCCTTAAAAGTTTCTTGGAGAACGTGACTCCTGCTGCTGAGACTATTGCTGCCAATAGCAAAGCTGCACACCCAGAGTGCTGCTTTGTAATATGTCAAGTGAACATCCAAATCATTCGAGAAGGGGAGGCTGGGGTTGGCTGGCGTCCTTTATACGTATTTCTCTGGCATAATTTATGTTAGAATATTCTAACCAGCAGAAAATTAAAACTCAAGGTCTCACCTATACATAAATATGTTTTAATGTACACAAATGTTTTCTAAATTTAGATGATTCATGATGAAAATAGCTTCTGCCACATCACAAAGATGGCGACTGCTGAGGGTCATTCACTTCTGGACTGTTTTGAGCTTGCCAATAGTACACTGCATTTTTCCATACAATGCAGTGTGAACACACTTAGCGTGCTTGTGCACATGAAATATTAACTGTTTAATACAGAGGTATGTGATTTGAGACACTATATTATGCCTGCCAAGAAGTGGATCGAGAGAGAGAGACCTCCTCCTCTCTCAAACTCAGTCCAAACTCAGATCAAATGGTAAAACTAGGCAGTGCTGATCAAATATAACCAGTATTCTGTTATGGTATTGCCTATTTCTCACCGAAAATATCTTAAGAAACATAATTTAGTGTACTGTTTGGCTGTAATATAAGAATTTATGAACAGGTAGTAGACGCCATATTGTTTCCTGTATTGGAAAAACAAAAGCTGTAAAAAAAAAAGTGAGACCAAACGGTAAAACAAAGCAGCACAGATCAAATATAAACCAAGATTCTGTTACTGAGTTGCCTATTTCTTGCCTCAAATGATTTCAAAAACATATTTTCGCTTACTTTTTAACTGTATTTGAGATTGTTTGTTACCAGCCAGCCGCCATATTGTTTCCTGTGGAAAAATCCGAGCTGTCATTACATAGCCCACCAGCAGGAGCATTTATTGGTCCGTTGGGGCGCAGTGCATTCTGGTAGTTGTAGGTTTTCTACCTCTTGAGCAAATGCCAAAGCCCTTTCCTCTGTTTCCTGTTATCATCTAGCATCAATTCCAAAAGTATTTGAGTCTTTCTACTGCATAGACAGTCTAGTTTTATTAAAAAACATCTTTCTAGCAGTGAAATACTTCTTTAACCAATATATCAGTAGGATGTTTAATTATGTTTGCCATTGACCATTAAAAATAATAATTAGCTAACAATATTAATGTTGTTTTTTTCAGCTCTCTGCTACAACTCCAAATTGTACAACTGGTTAGACCATGTGCCAACCAACTCTGCTCACGCTTGACCCAATTTTGTAATTAAAATATAAGCAAGCTGCCATCACTCATCACAGACTTCATATCAAAAATTCATATCAAAATTTAGCTGATTCCTTTATACATGGTCTTTTCCAATATCTCTATATGAAACAGTATTATAACACAGTAAGTCAACAGACCACTTTTTCACTTTCGATACTGTAGAGCTGAGACGTCACCCTCACCAAAAAAGTCAGTGACTCTCAGGGGTTTTAACATAGTGGGTGGATGCAGATTAAGAAAGCAAATATTTTGATGCTATATTTTTGCTTCTGTGATCTTTCCAAAGGACCACAAAATAACAGTGTGGCAACTGACCCCAGTTTCTCCTATCTGGAATAACAACAAACATCTGTGAACAACTGGGACGGTGTGGGGAATGACCTCTGACACTGACCGGACCTGGAGAGCTGAGACAGGAGGTGATATCGGAGCGATTTGTCTTCCCTGTCATCTCCTTACTGGAGCTCAAAAATATTGTTTATAGCTCTCACCAACCAACGCACTCCTCAGCAACTTTGATTGATGTATGAGGTGTCGCCATGGCAACCAGCATGTGGGAATGATAAGTGAGTTTGGCAGGAGAGTATCTCCTTCTGGATTATTAAGACCACCTCGGGGTTGTGTGAGCGTTTGCCTCTTTGTATACGTGTAAGTAACGACGAGCTGTTCCTGGCTAAACACCCCTGCCTGGCTGTCGCCTCCCACTCAAAGGGTTAATCGGGTTAAGAAGTACAATGATTGAGCGGCTGACAAGAACACATATGATGCCGTAGGTATGGGGTTCAGTCAGGACTCATGGAGGACTGCACACTGGAGTCTTGAGCTCACACTCTGTGATGCATTTTGACAGGCGAGTGATGGAAAGTGCTGAGAGAAATGAAGAGAGAGGCAGACTCAACAGAGTGAGAGAATCACATGGAGAAAAATTTGTGAAGTTATGCTTGCCAACAGCAGTGGTTTAAATGTAATTAGGTCCCACCAAGATACAAAATGACTCCAGTGTTTGGTGACTGGTTAGCGCCTCTGAGTATGAGTCTTAGTAATGGAAAGACCTGTCACATCTTGAAGCTCAGCCTCTTCATTTTCACAGTGCACTGCTTCCATTTTTTGCCCTCAAAGCACAAACGTTAGCTCACGGATCCTGCACTCCAGCACCCAGTTGGCTCCAGAAGGCACAAATGATGTCTTTGTATGCAGCATCCAGTAGAACCACTACGCCCTCTACTGGGTAAAAAACAAAATGCAGACACTTGTCAGAGAAAACTCTGCTGCTGTGGTGAAGTAAATAAGTGTGCACAAGCTCCCATGATGCCTTAATTAAAACACAAACTGGGATGGTATCAGAGACAGGAGAGGATTTGCACCAACTGACTGAGGATATAAAGTTTGAAAAAACAAACAGAAAGAAACAACATACAATGCAATGTATTTGTTCTCCTTATTATGACCTCAGTTGCTCACTGCAAAATTGGGTGAATTCCTTCGCAAGGTACGGCAATAAAAAAACGGCATAACAGGATTAAACGTAACAGGATTATTGTTGACTGACTCTATGTGCTGCATGATTCCTGTTTAATTGCTTTACACTTGTCCCACACTGTTAACCAAACTGCACCTGACTGTGTAGACCTTTTCTATGGGATGTGTGCTCTGTAGCTTCTGCAATAGAAAGGTAAGAGCTCATTTAAAGGAGCACTATGTAAGATTTAAGGGGATTTAGTGGCATCTGGCACTGAGTATTGCAGATTGCAACCAGGCAAAACTTCACCTGGTTAGGATTCCTTCAGTGTTCAGGAGCTGAATTATCCACATAGGTCTCTTCTTCTCCAAAACAAACGGACCAGGTGATTAAACCCAATAAACACACTGAATAATGCAGTTTTACGCTACAAATCAGTGTTTCTCCGACGCTGTTTGGCACGCCACAGACGGGCTGCTTGCCCTGGCCTGCACATATCTTTTTTCTCTGATAACTCAATGTGTGTTCATATTGTTTTCTCTAATCCAGAAAAGGTTTTTACCGTGAGCTGAATAATCCCCAGAGGTCTCTTCCCCTCCAAAAATGAATGGACCAGGTGACTTAAACCTAAAAAAACACAGAATAAAAAAGCAGTTTTATGTTACAAATCATGCTGTTGGGCATGTCAGAGACAGACGGCTATCCTAGCAACAGCTAATGTGTGCTCATCTTTCTTCTCTAAAATCTTAAGATCCAGTCGTCGGGAGGTTTTTGCTGAGAGATTGTTTGATTATTTACAGAGGTCTTGTCCTCTCTAAAACAAATGGACCTGGTGAATTAAACCGGTCAAAATAGTAAAGCAGTGTCATTCAGTGGAGCGGTTTCTAACTATGGTATCTACTGAAAAGTACCCCTGATCGTCAAGCAAACATCTTGTGTGGCATCCCACAAGGGTCCATCCTCGGTCCTCTTCCTTCTCATTTTTAATGACCTAGCAGTGGTTCCAAACTGGTGGGTCGCAGGTCCAAACTGGACCGCAATCGAATGGACCACAAGTGACGTGTGACTGTTTCAAGTTTGTAATACACACACTTTATTTTGAAGTACAGCAAATTTCCAAATCAGCAAATGTAAATGGTCCTATCTAGAGCCAGTGTTTGGTTTGTGAATTCTGGGCTACTGTAGAAACATGGTGGTGCAACATGGCGGACTCCCTGTGTATATATAAACGGCTCATTTTAAGGTAACAAAACATGACTATTCTTAATTTAAGGTGATTATACAGTAAGGAAAACATACTTATCATATTATGTTCCGTCTCTGCCAAACCTTTAAAATTTGCTACTGAAAGAATATTTGTTTACAAATGTTGTGTCAGCTTCAGCTTTGCTTTTTTAAATACGTACAGTATCTGCCTTTTGAGAACTGCTGCAGGAAAACTGGCATCACATTATTTGATTGTGAAAAATGAAAAGAAATGTTACTTTTGTTACTTTTGACACCCCTGTGGTAATCCGTTTATAATGTAAAATTATAAATCATTCATCATCAGCATGTATATCCTGCGGCGGTGTCCAATTTATCCGTGGTGCAGCCCACACCAAGAGTGCCTGTGGCATAGTTTATGTAAATAGAGCATGTAAACTGCAGGAAGGGCAGCAGAAATCCTCCCTATGAGACGACAACTCAGCCCACTGTAGCTGATAAATCACTGTCCTGCTGTTCCCAAGTGCATTTGTTTAACAGTTCATGCATTTTCAGTGGTGATGCTTCACAGCTGCAGCCGAGGTTAGTTCACCCCCAACAACAAAAACACATTTTCTTCTCTTACCTGTAGTGCTCTTTAACAGTCTAGATCGTTTTAGTGTGAGCTGCAGAGTGTTGGAGATATCTGCTGTAGAGATGTCTGCCTTCTCTTGAATATAATGGATCCAGATAGCGCTCAGCTTGTGGTGCTCAAAGCTCCAAAAAGATACATTTGAAAAACTCAACAGCAATGTCTCTTTGAAGAAGTCATGACCCGGTTAAGCCTGATTTATGGTAAGGCGCACGACACTTGTGATAAGTGTTGCCCAACAGAAATTAAACAGTCATGGTCATTTTCAATTTATTCTTCAGTGAAAGGCTTTAAATGGTCTCCATGGTAACCAGAAACCCCCCTGCAGATTCTTATTGCCTATTTCTGTCATGTTTAGTGAAGCCTAATCTTCACAGACAGCTGTTTAAATCACACAAACATCACCGCTCTATATGTGCTTTTAACTTATTGACCGTATCTACATAGATTTATCAGCTCCGTTGCGAGGGCAGATTCCCCTCACTCACTGTGGAATCGATGACTTAAAATATTGTTGATTTCTTCCTGTGGCGCTGACATAAAAAATATTTTGGTTCAGTAAATGTCTGTTGTCAGTCAGCCTGGTGAAGACAGTTTGACTGGCGGCTGTCTTCTCAGCTCTGCAGGAGCGGCTGCTGACAGACGGCTGCTTCTGTGGACAGAATGCAGGAGCTGTTGTTGACTGAAAACTACTTCTCCATGGCAAAACACTACCTATGCGACAAAATATGACACAGCAAAATTGTCCAGTTGCGCTGCGTAAAAGGAAAGTGTCGAGCACTTTTTCTGTTGAAAATACATAAGACACACTCCTCAAAAGCACTGACGATGCACTTGCGATTGGTGGGTGTAGTTTGGTAGAAAGAAAATAGTTCCTTTCAACAAGGTCAAGCTGGGTTATTATTCTTGAAAGAGACATTGCTGTTGAGTTTTTCAGATGTATATTTTTGCGCTTTAAGCACCACAAGCTGAGTGCCATCTTGTTCCATTTGATCAAGAGAAGGCAGACGTCTCTAGCACTCTGCAACTCACACCAAAACAATCTAGACTGATAAACAGCACTACAGGTAAGAGGAATTTATTTTTGATTTGGGGTCGGACTGTCCCTTTAATGTGCTTTGACTGAAAGAAGGGAAGTTTTGGTGTGACAGAATGACTGTTAGAGGGAGAAATGATCACATTAGAGAACTAAATCACGTAGAACAGACATGCCAACGTGACCACATTCACATACATACAACCCAGTTCTCTTCCCAATGTGAGCACTGATCTGTAGTTTAACTTCGAAAGTCATTTTTTGCCTGGTGGGGCCTTTTTTTAATATCATTGGAAAGCAGCTTTTGGGAGCCAGTGGACGAATGAAAAGCAGCTGCCTGCGAGACACAGACAGACGGGCAGAGGCACAGGCAAATAGTGGCATAGACAGGTAGGCAGAGAGCCACAGTCAGACGCATATTCCAGCCTGAGTCAGCTGTGGGCTCAGGATGAAAGGTCTGTAGGCATCGTACACTGCAGACAACTCTCCATGCCAAAACACTGAGTGGACCTGCTGAACCTCTCACCTGAGGCCCATCCAGCACAAACACACACTCTCTCTCAAAGTAAAAGCATTAGGCACTGTCTGTCAATGGATAGCAAAGAGCCACCATTAGGTTGTGTGTCATATTTCGAATAACAACCCAAATCTGAAGCAGGATTTAAAATAGTTTCCAGTACATGAATGTGAGTGTGAGTATTCGTCAACATAAGCATGCTAAATATATTGTGTGTATAGCATGCATGATGGAAGGTGCAGGTTAACATGCCAGGATGATGCATATGGGCACGCATGCATGACTCGCACCGATATGATTTAAGTTTGTGTCACAGTGTGCCAGGACTGGAACATAAACTCCCTGTTCCAGCCTGAGAGCAACTGATGGGCTATCACCATCATGATTTTAGTGAGCCTGTCATCCGGCAGGAGCTGAGCTCTCCAGTGATGAATTAGATTATATCACTCCATACTAAAAGCATATTCTCAGTGTATATGCTGTATTAAAGTGTGTACTTTTATAACTTAGCACACTGGACTTGCAATGTAGTTTTTTACTGTCGTTAAAAAGAAATTTTCCGACAAGGAAGACAAAAATTAAGCCGAATAATCATTGGTGTTTTTAGCTTAGAATGGTGGACTTTTACTTACATGTTTACAATGTTGTATAAGTACGTTTACTTATAATGACAGACATGAATACTTTCCCACGTCATCTGAGCATATGTGCTGGAGGAGACTGACACACTTTTACATTTCTTGTCTTTTTTTCACAGGTTTAAGTTAAACTTTTTTTACACACACAAAAAACTGTCTTCTCTCAATCTGGTCACAAATTTGTTAAAATTCATCATTACTACACATGTGTGCCTTGGGCTGGTCACAATAAAAGGCCACTCTAATCATAAACTTTCCTACCAGTTTGTCGTCTTGATCAACTTGAGTGTGCAACTGCTCATCTTCCATGGAGTCTTACAATCCGAAATAATAAATGATGTCTTTATCAAGATAAAACTGCACATGTGAGAGTGACCGTCACAAGGCACACCTGTGTAGTAATGAGGCTGATTATTCAGCATCTTGATATGGCACACCTGCCAGATGGATGGATTGTTTTAGAACATGGATTTTAATGATTTTGTGCCAAACATTTGAGAGAAATATGTCTTTTGTGTGCAGAAAAAAGTCTTAATCTTTACTTAAACCTGGGAAAATGGAAGCAAAAACAGAAGCGTTGTTGCGTTTAAATTTTTGTTCAGTATAAATATGGGGGGATCTGTGAGAGCTGGAGGCACCTCACCATGAGGTCTGGAGAGTCGAAATGATGAGTTAAAAGCTGCACAGCTCTGTTGATTCTCAGCAGGATTAGCAACACGATAAACTTAAGTTGTGTTTTGGCTCATCATTTACACGACAGCAGCGTTTTGGGTGCTTGAAAATGTTTTGAAAACTGGCTCCAGGAAGCAATTTTTTGGAAACAGCATCATCTCTGCTGTCATGTAAACTTGCAATAAGCAGTTCCTCTGAAAACAGAGACTGTGCGCACATGCGCATTACGGTTCCAGTCACTAAGCATGTGCGAGAAAGTCGACCATCACAACAACAATGGCGGACTCCCGAGCTCTGTTTGTGCTGCTTCTCGAACAAAGTGTAGATTTACTGCAGCAACTCCACCCCGTCATCTGTGCGGACAAAGGTTTGTACGGTTGCCATTTTGTTTGTTTATACATCACCGCTCTGTAGAAGGACGCATGTGTGCCAGGTGCATGTTGTTTCATAACAGCCACACCGCCACCTACTGGCCTGGCATATACACTGCAGCGTTTTTGGTCATTTTTGCCGATCTGTGTGCACGTGACAGTTATCAAAACGTTGTCATCTGACTGCAGAACTTTTTTCGAAATGAAAATGAGAAACAATTCTGTTTTCAGTGCATTGTTTTCATGTAAACATGGCCTAAAATTGACTAATTTGATTCAGTGTTCAGAATATCAGATATTTCATAATGGAGCTTTAAGTATAGGACAATACTGAATGATACTGAGCTCCTTTTTGTTGTAACTGTAGGAGTAAGTGATCAGGGTGGAGCTGAAAAACATGGTTCACAATGTGAAATGAACAGCAACTGCCAATCGGCTCACATAACACCCTTAGAGGGATAATAAGTGGCACCACAGGTCAAAGAATGAAGCAGTATAATCGAGATAAAAACACCAGAAGTGACACACTGAGACCTGTAACACTTTTAATTATGGCTTTACACTTTTATACAAAAACAACTTTGATATAGATCTTTTCTGAGCGCTGGATCAGAATTCCCTTTGCTGTGATAAAATGTGTACAAAGAAGAAGTTCAGCGTTTGTAGCATATACATACTGTAGGCAGCGGGCTGGAACTTCCTGTTTAGAGTCCTTTATACATATCTCTATTCCCTTTATTCTCTAGAGTCCTCTGAGTATTACATGCATACAAACACACACACACACACACACTTGCGCACACACAGTATATATCTGTTTCCTTTCTCTTTCAGGCTGAATTTGCCGTCTTTATTTTACAATTCATAGTCTCTGAGATATGATATCAGCTTCCCCTGCAGATTACTGCCTTGGATGGCTTTTCTATTTCTCTGCTGTAGGTGATTTCCATTTCACGCCACGAGAAATTATACTTGCACTTTGAATCCAGTCCCGCAGACATATATATCCAAGGCCACCTAGGAAAATGTTTGCAGTCGGATGAACTGTAAAGGGAATATTAGTGTCATTAACAGTCTTAATATATTACATTGATCCCTTTTACCCTCTTTTCTAAATACGTTCTGTCCCTTTATTTCCTATACCTGAAATGTTTTGTCAGAACAAAAAGACACTGAATATATATCATTTGGTGTGCATAGATACTGATAAAGTGCAAATAGTATTTGGTTAAAAAGCTTTACAATGGAATTTTGCTGTTTGTTTATGACTTGATCCGCTCTGTGAAGCATGTGGAAGCAAAAAAAATCAAGTCTGTCAGCTGGTGTTTATATTTATAGTTGGTCCTGATTTATTTAAGTCCATCTCTGGAATCAGTTCTGTTTCATATACATGCTTTTCCAGTTTCCTCCTCCGTTACTCATTTCTGACGAACCCAAAGCAAACACTGGAATTCCTCTCTCTCACAGCTGCTTGGTTGTAATTCCTCTGCCACCCTGATGGGGGCAGTGTTTCTGTTGAGCTCTACTTCTCATCCACCATTAAGATTTCCTCAGGGATCTTCTCCTCTGAGTCAGAGCGATCTGACAGCTTGTCCAGGTACTCCATGTCGTCGAAGCGCTCAGCAACACACTGGGCTGTCAGACGGGCCTCCGGGTCGTGGTCCCAGCACTCGTCTATGGAGGCGCACACCATCTGGATGCCCTGCGCGGGGAGCAGTGGAGCACAGATATAATCAGTCAGTAATACAGACTTGGGGCGAGTCTGACTGAGACAGAATATCATCACCTCCAGCTCAAACTACGAATGTTCATGTGTGTTTATGTGTCTCCATCTGTGTGTTTGCCAGTCTGTGCCTGTGTACCAGCACTTTGTCAAACTAATGTCGTCTAATACAACAAGCCTGCCATAAATCCTCCCTTCATGAAAGTTAAAATGCTTCTTTTATATTACATCTGTTTAAATGGAAATAATTAGAAGACAATACAAAGCAGAGATTGTAACTAGCATGCTTAAAGGTGCCCTGTGGAGTTTTCTTGAAAACAAACAAAAGTTATGTTTACATTTAGTGTAAACACCAAAATACATTGTGAGTCCTTGAGGTCTAACAAATGAGTTGAGAGCACTTTCTGCCTCATAAAACATTTACAAAGCCAGTTTAAAGGTCCAGTGTGTAGGGTTTGGTGGGATATATTGGCAGAAATGGAATATGATACAATAAGTATGTTTTCTTCAGTGTATAATCACCTGAAAATAATAATCAAGGGAGCTGGTCCTCGTCTACAGGGATCGCCATGTTGCTCCGCCATGTTTCTACAGTAAACCAAACACTGGCCCTAGATAGGGCTATTTGTGTTTGCACAATGGCTATTGTAGTTAGAAGCCCCTTCGTGACAGGAGCGCCTTTTTACAGATTTAAATAACGGTGTGTGTTTGTTTCAGAGAGGAAGAGACCTCTGTGGATAGCTCAGCTCTTGTTAACAACCTCCTGAATGTCTAGATTTTAAGTTAGCAGAGAAACAAGGTGAGAGCAGATTAGCAGGTGCTAGGCTAGTGGCTCGTCTCAGACATGCCAAACAGTGTCGAAAAACCCACAGATTTGTGACGTGAACTGCTTTAATCAGTGTTTTTACTGGTTTTAATCACCTGGTCCATTTGTTTTAGAGAGAAAGAGACCTCTGTGGACAATTTAGCTCCCGCTAAAAACCTCCTGAACAATAAAGGAATTCCAGCCGGATGAAGTTTCAGCTAGTTACGATCTATAGTCCTCACTGCTAGATAAACAGGGACATTTAAACCTGCTCCATAGTGCTCCTTAAGGTTGAAAGCTCCACAGGGTACTGTTACTGTAATAGAAAATGGCCGCTACTCTAGCAAAGTTGTGGACATACATACTGTATCTTAACTTAAGATTGCAATGATAACCACTTGTCTGTTCATGACCCCCAGTTGCTAATATTCCTGCTGATCATATTAACTATTTATAATGATATTAATGTTTGGAGGCAGAAGCTTCAGGCTCAGGTGCATAGGCGTTTTCGGACCAAACAGTTCTGGTGACTCCCTGAGAGGTACTGCCCACTGGGGAGCTCCCCCGAGAACTACAAACCTTCAAGGGCTTGTCTTCACACCGCGAACAGGAACACTGATGTGACTTACTTTGAGCCAGCCAGCGGTTGGTATAGCAACACCACTTTTGCTATGATGAGTCAAAATGCAGTTGTATTTACACCGTCACATATATGCTCAGTAAAGCCTGGATTCACTGTGGGCCCATTTGTCTGTTTTCTCATGCTTAGGTGACTCATAGTCCCTCTTGTGCTAGGAGAGCACCTACTCTAAAATAGGAGCTGAAAAGTCCCTCAAAGTGACGATTGCTCCTAGTTCTTGTGGTGCACATGATAAAGCGAGGTCATCAGAACCAAGAAAAAGTTCCTCTGGTCCAAAAACACCTCAATTAAGCACTGACAGCAAATTTTTTGCAACTTTCATTTTGCTATGACCTAAAGAAAAAGGGAAACTGTCTAAAACATTGCTGACAGGTCAGATGTGGCAGCTACTTCAGCTTGTGTACAGCTTCGTTAAAATGGAAGTGCTGAATGACACTAATTTTATATTTGGACAAAGATTAGACATGTCTATGTCCTGCTGTATCAGAAAGAACAAGGTCTGTACCCATCTCAGTCCCAGTTGAATCAGATTTGGCTGTTCAATACGACTATCTGACTATTCGTTCCTTGTTTTCCATGTAGAGTTTGAACAGGGCTCAGTGGGACTTTCACTGTGACAGTGACAGTTAGTAATGTAGCAAACAAGCTAGCTGAGCTAAAGACGGATCAGAAATGGGCAACAAGATTTTTTTGCCAACACCAGATGCCAAACAAAAGCCAAAGACTGTGTCGTATTAAGTTGCCGTGGGCTTTAAATTCACCACTTTTAAGCAGTAGGCTGATAACAACAGGATGACTCTGTGTTAGGGCAGCAACGATTAGTCGACTAATCCATGACTAATAGATTATTAAAATAATCAATGACTATTTTAGTAGTCAACTAATCTGTTTGAGTCATTTTTCATAGAAAAGTACTATAAAAGTACCCCAAATTACTCTTATTGCAGCCTTCTTATGTTCAAATATTGGCAGCTTTACGCACTCTCCCATGATGGTGAACTAAAACCCTTTGGCGTGAGTACGAAACAAGACATTAGATGACATAATTTTGGGGTTTGGAAGAGACAGACCATCATTTTTCACAATTTTAACACACTTTTCGATAAAATGATTAGTCGACTAATCGAAGAAATAATCGACAGATTAGGCGACAGTGAAAATAATCGTTAGTTGCAGCCCTACTCTGTGTTGTGTCTCACTTGTCAACAACCTAATCTGCCTGATTTCTGCCAGAAAATGCAAACGTGAGTGTGCAAAGGGGACTTTTAGTTCCCAGTTTTGTTCTTAAGTTTCTAGTTCCTCTAGTTCTATAATCCTGAAACTGTCCGGTCAAAAAGTGTCACATGATGTGTTATGTAGTTTGTGCAGTTTGTCACAGTCAGCATGGATGTGTGTGTGTGGTGCCTCTTACTGTGTGGTTGATCCAGCTGTTGGGGATCTCAGGTCTTCCTCTGTCTCGGAGAACACTGTCCTTCATGCTCTCTACACACGGATGTTCCCTCAGGTTCCCAAAGGGTGGCTCGTACTCTTTCACCTCTGCACACACACACACACAAAAACGAGAAACATTAGCCTGTGTCTTTAACAAACAGGTGAGCTTTGGTTATTTATACAAGCAATACATTTTGAAACAGATCCACATCTAGTGAAAGATACAGCTCTGTTGAACAGAGCGGCGAGATCAGATGGCAGTGCCCCACAGCGCACACTTCAACAACACCTCTCAAAGGATTCACTGTGCGCTCTAAATTAAAACTGCAGGTTGCAAACTTTAAATAGCACTGAAGCAGCACAAACAACTAAAGAATCCTGTGCTGCTGATAGAAGGGCAGAGGGGGAGACTTGCTGAAGAGACACACTCATTATTATCACAATTTTACCCTCAGCGTCAATGGGCTTAAAGTATCTCACCAACGCAGCTCTGGCTTTGTGTCAGCTCCCATGCACAACAAAATCCAGAGTGCTTGTCAAAGCCAATTTACCAGTTGAGTTTACTCAGGATGAGATTTCAAAGCAGTGGTGTGGAGGATACAGCCTGCAAACTGTGGGTCAAGAGTTTCCAAAGACAATTTCTTTTTACATGAAGCAATGTATCCTTGAAGTAAAACAACAAATCAAATTCCAATTTGCTTTGACGCGTGGAGGGCTTGCATTCAAAAAAACAAAGTTGCAGAGAATCCATCGAGATGAGAAAAGCCTAATGAGCCACATGACTGTGTGAAGAATGTGAAGTGAATATTCAAGTGGATTTTAAAGTCTCCCTCCACTTAAAAATGTGGATTTTTTCTTATGTATATGTCTGACTTTGATTATTCTGACTTGTGTCTGTGTAAAGTTTGTTACTAGAGACGTGTTTTCTTATTCCTCTACTGAAGGGGAGATGTCTGGGCATTTCCTTAAAATCTGAGATTCAAAAATACCTCAGACAAGCTTGATTAGGTACGACATTAATACAAAAGCCAATCGCTGTTTAATATGGGCAACACATATCAGCGGGGGAGCAGACCTCGACATAAAGGGGCAAAGAAACCTGAAACCTCCAGCACAGGGTTTTGGTACAGAGAGCAGAGTATAGTGACGTGACTCCTCATCTGAGGCTCAAACACATCTGGCTGATTCTCTCAATGTTTGCTCTAACGCTAATGTTAGCCATCTTGATGCACACTGAGAAAATAGAAAGTAAAACGTACTGCAAGTGAGAAAGAGTAAATCTGCTTCTGGCCCCCTTTCAAAATTTTTAAATGATTATGTGGGAAAACCATGGTAAACAAAATGCTAGTATTAGTACAAGTATACATGCTTAAATACATGTCTGAAAAGGGACTTTAAATATTTGAAGGATGACCAGGAGATGATGTGGCAGAGAATCACATGCCTCGACAAACACAGACAGGAAGTCTTCAAACAGCACACAGCCGCAGATAACTAAATGTTCTCTCACTCTTCTTTTTAAGGCTGCTTCGACAGCTGTCACGGTTGATTGTTGTTAAACACAATAAACCCTCTCATATGTTGAAATAACTTTCATACATACAAGTACGAGCCTAAACCTGCCTGGGTGAAATGAGTCAAAACGTACTGTCCGTTATTGCACAATGAAGTTGAATGACTGTATTTACTCAAGAAATCAGATCTGTATCATCACTAATGACTAACAATGATGATGGGAATCAGAGACAGTGTAACAGTAATACTTTTTACATTTGTCCTGCATTTTCATGTATGTCAATTTGTCCCACAGAGATTGTATCAGTGTTTCTTTAAGGGACCTCTTTTCTAGCATACGAAAAACTGACAACCCCTGACTAAGTGACATATTTTATGGATATTTCACATTATATTAAATGCATAACAGTAACAGTACAGAGCAACTGATAAACTGCACATTAGCACAAATAGTGAACGCAATAGCTGCAGGAAGTTTGTGTAAAATGAACAATTTGGATCACTTTTAAACAGATTACTTCCTGTCAATATTGCATCATAAATATGTTTTTGTATATAATTTTCCAGCTGTATACATAAATCTTACAGAGTAAGGTCATGGTGAAGACCTGAACACAAGCAAAAAATACAAAAGTACACATTTAAAACTGCCAAAGAGCTAATGGAACAATGGCCAAGTGTCAGGCAGAAGAAAAGGCGCCTATTAAGTGTGTATGATTGTTAAATATAAAAATATATAATACGTAATACAGACAGAAAAAGTCACTAAAACATCAGGAATAATAATCTCTCATTTTACACAAACTTCTTGCAGGTATTGCGTTTACTTTTTAAATGATCTTCTTTATCTGTCACTCCATACTGTTATTTTTATGCAGTAAATATGTAAAATATCCATAAAATATGTCACTTAAAGAGTTAACACAGTGATAGAAAAGGCATCCCTTAATGACAAAGGTTAGGAACCACCGTGCTAACGTGTTGACTGGAGTAAACTACAGGAACAGACCATCCACTTCTTAGTTTACAGTTAGAAAGAACCAGACGACTGTTTCATATCACTCTTTCAAAACATGTTAAATAGAAGCTCACAGGAAGCTATGATGCCCGCAGACAGGAATTGGAGGCTTCTGGGCAAAACAAGTGCGATAGAAGACTCTTTTCAGAAGGTGAAACTTCCTTTTTTTCTCTTTGGTTTGGTATTAAAGCTTAAACATGCCTCCACCCAACTGTCTGTCAATATTGAAGAAAAAACGAGACAGATGTTTCTTCTTGTTTTGACAGGTGTATATAAGTGTGTTCGGGACTGTAAATCCACTTTGTAAACTGTTGGGCAAACATGTTTTTGTGTTTTTCTCCAAACAATGGGTCCAAAACATATGAATCATACTACTGAGCACTTTGCAGCAGTGTAAATAAAAGTGTGTATTCCAGGATGGAAAGGTTGGCCAGCCCTGTCCTAAAAGGCAAAGATGGTTTTTCCAGGCAAACCTTAAATTAAACTCTGAAGTAGCAAAAGCTATTGAGAAACACAACACAGGGCGAGTGAGGAATGCTGTGGTTTGCAAAAGTCACACACTGCATATTGACAAGATTTCTGCGAAGCAATATAACAAGTTCAGCACGGTAACAATGAGGAACTTACACTGTGTCTGCTACAACAGCTGACATGTAGTGATGTGAATTTTGCACAGCAAGCACATATTTCATCCTTAATGTCTACTTTCCAAAACCAGTTGTCAGCCATGTCTGTAGAAGCTGTCTGTGAATCTGCAGCCAAGAGAAACTCTGTTAAATTTAGCTACAATGGCAGACTGGGGAAACTACTCAGTGAGTGTCACCCTTCAGGAGCTTTGTGACATACATCCATGTTTCCAAAGCTAATGGCTACATGGCCTCTTTAACATCTCTCAGGGAATGACCATGTGTTGATGCTGTTTAGATTAAAGCTCCAGCAGTGGAGGTGGGACTATGTCATTGTTTTGCAAGTCAAAAGTAAGCCCCAAGCCTTTGCGTTCAAGTCCTGAGGTCACGAGTCATTGGTGTTAACGTCCAAGTTGAGTTCCAAGTCTGTTTAGATTTTGTCAAGTCTGAAGGTCCTGACACGCCAAGTTCACGGTCATCCATTGGTTGATGTCAGGGGTTCAGTCGACATCCATTGCTCTAGTTTTTGCGGTGTGTCCCGCACCGTTGGCCCTTGCCAGCTATTTTTCGCCTGACTCAGCACGTTGAATCAGCGTCAGAGACGATGGAGCCAATCAGAAATCATTCTGATCGGCAGCTCAGTGGACAAGAAAAGAAACAGAGGTGAAGAATGCAATAAACAGCTAAAATCAGGAGGGCCTGAGATCAAAACAAACTTGTTGCATAGGGTAATATTTTTTTTTTAGCCAAGCTCTTTGGCAGAAAAGGTTCATATTTTTTTGTGAACAGTTAATATTCTGTGTTCTGTAATGTGCTAAGTGGCTAAGCAGTGTTTTGAATCTGTTCTGTCTGTCTTCCTGTTTCCCTTTTTGAATGATGAACACAGCCAATGCCGCCTGCTGGCATGGAGAGTTATGTCCTCTCACACAGGTGCAGAACACGTGTGAGTTGACTGTAGTCTTGTGTGTTCACTGAGACATGGCCGACGTTAGGAGATGCAACTGTTGGCCTAAGTTGCCATTAGTTCTTAGATGTCTGCTTGGTGTGTCAGGGCCTTAAGGTCATTAAATCTATGACTCAAGTCTGACTTGAGTTAAAGTCATGTTACTTGAGTCTTCACTAAGCAGCACGTAGACGTGTATGTTTAGATATCAATGGTCAAACTGCACTGGCGAGCCAAACAGGACCACAACAAAGAGAAGGAGAGAAACACAAAGCATCTTAATGATTACAGCAAAGCTGAGAGCAAGCATAACTCAGACCAGCATGTGATATTTTGTTTGATATTCTTGTTCCAGTGCACTTCCAAGTCAACATTTTTGTCTAATTACGCACAATAAACCATAAATACACAGCCCCCCCAAGAGAACAGAAACCCTGTCACCTAAACACATAAATAAAGCAGAAGAAAACAGATCAACGCAGAGTTCCAACATGTGCTTGGAAATGAATTAGCAATGTGATCGCAATAACACTGCCTGTTTCCCAAAGTCTGTCTGAGTCTGCAACAGCAGCTTGACTAATACACTCCCAGCCGCCTCTGCTGGTTTTCATTAGGCTGCGGTGGCTGTGACACTTGTTTTGTGTTCCTCACAGGTTGTTAAAGTCATTTAGTACAGATGTATGCATGTGCATTACACGTTAGCAGAGCTTGCTTTTGTACATATGGCACTGACTTAACCTGGAGGCTTACCCTACCATTAACTGTAGCTGCTACATGCCCTAACCTTCACCTAACCCCATTAAAGAGGAAAACTATTTTAGCTCACGCTGGATGCAACTTCAGTGAAACCAAATTGGGCACACAGATTTTGTCCCTAATTCATGCACAATCAAGTGGTTTTAAATCCAATTTTTCCCCAAAATGTGGGTGATGGCAGACCCCACACACACACACACACACACACACACACACACACACACACACACACACACACACACACACACACACACACACACACACACACACACACACACACACACACACACACAGGACTATCTGGCCCGCCAGTCCTGGAGGAGTTGATGTTCTGACATCTGGAGAGCAGCTGCCCTAACCTCTCCTCCTCTCCAGTCTAGCCCAACCTCTCCCTCTTGGGACTAAAGGCATTTCTCCGTCTGCAGCTCCACATCCAACACCACTCCACTATTATCCCCCAACGAAGCCCCACCCGCCTGAGGAACGCCCTCTTAGTCTTTCCAAGCCCTAAATCTGGACCAGCTAAATTATACAGGAGAGACATTTTAGGGAACAGAGGCAGAGATAAAAAAAAAAAAAAAAAAAAAGGTCTGAGCCTCGAATCCAACTTTTCCTTCTCTCTGAGGTGTGTTGATCTCTCTGTTTCCCTCTCACTCTAACTCTTCCTATCACTTCATAGTCTTGGAAGATAAAGAAAGCAAAGTGATGGCTCATGGCTGGCTGACTGGCGCTGCAGACAGACGGCTGTGTTCTTCTCGCCTGGCAGATCTCAGATCAGACCACGGCCCCAGGAACTGTGACAGAGCGGCTATGTGGCTGCCTGCCACCGAGACGCAGAGCGCTGATCAGACATCTGTCTTCCACAGACACACACGCAGGCAGGTGGCATCAGAGGCGAGAGGAAACCAGGGCTTCACCTCAGCCATTATAATGATGCCCTGGGATGTGTCACTCTGAATTTTTGTGTGCGTGTGCATGTGTTTGTCTCAAAGGAGGTGAGTTCTCAGCGTGTCATCAGTGACTCACTGACCTCCAGGGACGACTTGGCAACTCCAGGAAAAACAAGTCCAACAGTGTGAAAGCATGAAACTCTTTAAGTACACTCTGTAAACACATCAGCTCTACTCTCAGGGTGCTCTGATTCCAGAATCAATACCAGATCTCTGCCAGCATACAATCCACACGGAGACTTTTTAGCAAAACCAAATTACTGCATCTCATTTACGCAGTTTATTCCTTCCACCTTCCTCAGGGTCTATCAAGGTACGAGACTGGCTGTGTTTGTACAACATCTTAACCTTTCAGCATGAGGATGTCTCCTTGGGTTTTGGCCTTAATGAACTGCAGATTTCACCCCTCTGCCTGTCTCGGAGAGATGCCAAGTCTGGAAAAAAGTGGATAGAGATATGCAGAAACACGCATGAAGTATTCCAGCTGCTTCTATCTTTCGTCTCTATTCTGGTCCAGGGGTGTGATGGGAACCCCTCTGCTTCGCCTCCCTCCAGTAAATCTACGCTGGCCTGTCCTCCCTGTCTGTCTGTGCCGATGTGAGTGAAGCTGGATGGCTGTCTGCAATGTTTCGGTGCAGTGGGAGAGTAATTAACTGCTGCCTCACCTGCCTCGGGGTAGAAAGGAAGAGACACAACACTGTGGGGAAACTGAGCTGAAAGTTTTGAAGTTTCTGTGCTAGTGATGGGCGGACCGAGTCTTTTCAGAGCAGCGGTTCCTTCGAACTGTAAATGTACCGAACCTTTCGAGTTTTGATAGTTTTTGAAAAATATGGTGTCAGTTTCTTCGTGGCAGTCTGTTACAGTACATGAATGTTCGACAGATGCCCGTCCTACGAAACGTCTCTTCAGTGCATTACCAGTTATCATGTATAAGTTTACATTAATAAAAATAAAATATTAAATTTAACGTACTGATTTAGCATCCCACTTGTATGTCAGTAGGCTATATAAGCTCAATGGGATGTTACAGAAATGTCACTGACCAGCGGTGTGTTGTTTCTGACATCCCAGTTACCTCCACAGTCTTGTGCTGCATTCATGTGGTGTCAGAATAATCTGAAAAATGAGTTCCTGATAATATTTCAAGGCTCACCTGATCTGTTTACTTTGCTCTTCATTATCAATGTGTCGTTTAAATGATCTGAGCAATAAAATACAACACATCTTCCACATTTAAACTTAAAGCTCATGAACACACCGAAGTTGGGAGAAAAGCCATCCGAGGAGCACATGAGCACCACTGGCCTTGCCTGGTGCGGGTCTTGACTTGACTCTTGACTGATTTAATCGGTCCTTGCCTGTTCATTTAGAGCCGTTGCTGTGCTACGTTACGACACGTTACAGATTCACGAGCACTAGTCTTGTTTGACAGGTTGACCCGGTACATAACAGACACTAAAAGAGTTGTTAAAAAAGATTTGTTCGTTCACTTTTGCTCTTCTTTATTCTATGCGACAGCGTTCAGAAGAGTGTGTTTAAACTGGGACTAAAATAATGTTTGCTCCCCTGAACCGTGTCTCAGTTTGTGGAGATCTAAATAAATGTAAAGTAGGGGAGTAAAAGAAAGAGAAATGAATGAAATGGATGGTGGAGGATGAGTGGGATGAATAAAGCTGTTGTCCTTCAAATCCCTCAAGAGGAAACCAAGCAAAGCCACACAAACTTAGCCTGGATTCGTTTAGTCCATCTCTACCGACATGCATCCTGTCTGGTCCGCTCTCAAGAGACATGAGCCGCAAAACATCCTCATATAAAGCAGACATCCATACTTCAGTCTAAGAACAGTGTGTCTTGGGGACTGTGTTCTTTGCAAAACAGGAAATGGTCTATTTTCTTTTCAAAGGTGTACCGACAGAGAACATATATTCTTGCTGTTGGGAAAGAAAAGCTTGTGGGATTGTGGGTCACTCTGCCATGTTTTTTCTTCAGAGGACTCTTGGGCAGCGTAACTGCAATACACTTCAAGGAGGGCCCCCAGGGGTGATCGTGGGGGCAAAACAGGAAAACGCCAAAGTAGAAGCGTTTGTGCCCAAAACCCGGCTTTCAATCACTGCTCTGACACAATGGAGACAGGAGCAGTCGCAGAAACAAAGTGGACCACAGAGACACTAAAGGGAAGTGAAAACAAATGACTGAGTGTCGATGTGAAATGCTGCCCTGTGGTTCGCCTTCAGATAATCAGCCATTTCTATTATTTGAACATATCCTGGCCTTGTTTTTGCAACAGAATGACAAACACAAGTAACGCTACATTAGGAAAGTGAAGGCTGATCCTTGAGACTTCTACAAGATGGATTGTGTGTTTGACACTTTCGGATTTTGTTCCCACAGTGATTAATGGGTCGTGGAAGACACACACATAAGTCCTGTCGCACTGTGTCACACATCTAGTAAGTGAACTCAAGGTGGAAGTGGTCACCGCGCTCCTAATTGGTAAAGTCATCAATGTGCTCGTACTCCTCAGAGGTCAAGCGAGCTGTGGAGGCAATTTGTCCTTTTACAGTATTTCTGAGAATTTCCACACAGGCCCCAAAGAGAATTTCATCAATCAGTGCTTCTATTGATTTCCTTTACTCTCAACAGCCCAGGCTAATGTGTGATTTACCAAGGAAAACGTGGTTATGTCTACTATTAACTAAAGGTCACATGAGATGTTTTCTGTGTGTACACTGAACAATACGCTACTGTATCATGTTTAAAGCTAAATAAATCATTTGTATGTCAGTTACTCACCCTGTGTTATATTAACTTTGTGAAGGTAAGTGTTTTTCTCTCACATGCCTCCATGGAGAACGAAGATTTAAAAAACGGTGAGCATTCTTGATGAATCGAGGTGAAAGGGGTCTGCGTTCAGGGGAACTATATCAAAACATCCATTTACAAACGTATGCAAACATGCATGTGGTGTTTGAACTCTGCTCAACAGAGTCCTCTTTGCTTCAATTCATCAGGAACCTTTTCTGTTTTTGGATCCTTTGTTGACTGTGGAGTTGAGTTGGGTACTGTTCATTTTGAACCAGACCCAATACCAGTGCTGGTACCTGGAATTCGGTACCTATGCCAATGGTCACTTTTTCCATACTGTACTATCTCATGACACAGTACACTAAAAACCAATTCTGCTTCTTTGCTCATATGTTGTCTCTGTCTGTCTGTCTGCTTGTGTGTCTGTGTGTGTGAGTATCTGCTCATCTAGTAGTGATAGTAGGCTGTAAAATAATGTGGAAAGGAAATAGACTGGAGACTGAAGCTACCACGGCACATCGGTGCTGCAGCGATAGTTTTGGCTCCCTGGGAAGCCAACAGAGCAGCTGCTGAGCTCCCTGGCCAGTTCCTCCGCTTTGGGGCGCTTCCGCCTCCTGTCTGAAGTGGAAACCGGCAGCTCCTTGGAGCTCCATTGCTGGCTTTCAGGCTTAGGGGCGTTTGGCAACACTTCCACGTCTTGTCTAAAACTGATGTTCTCACCCAGATGTGTGTCTATTAGGTAACAACATTTGAATCGAGACCCAGTAGTACCAACGTAATTAATTCAGTGCCCTTAAAAGAGTTCGAGATCCAACCCTACCAAGGAGGCATGCTACAAAATAAGGTTTCCTCACAACTCAGCTAATCATGGGATGAACAACTCATGTACAAACACACATGTTGGGGGAATGTATTCCCTTACATCAGAATTAAAGGAGACAATGGCAGCTTTTTGATCACAACTTACCTCCAATTGCATTACACCTGGAGATTATCTCCCACAGTACAAGAGCCATAGAGTAAACATCGGCCTGTTTGAAAGACTCGATGTTTTCTAAGTTGATTCTGGACTCCAAGACCTCTGGGGCCATGTACCTGGCTGTACCCACCTGAGAAAACACAAGAGTGAAAAACCTTTCATTAAAGTCCATGATACCATACAGGAGTTGTTTACCTAAAACAGCTAAAGCTAAGCAGTCCATCTTAGCAGTAAGAGTTGTTTACCTGCATTAATCAAGTGACAGGTGGTAATTTCGTGCTGTTGTATGCTGTCGCATCACGTTTATCTGAATCAAAACATGTCTGATGTATAAAATAATTGGAAAAACAAAGGCGTCTCTGAGCTCAACAACACGTTGCTTGTCTTCAGGTAATTACCACCTTGGAAAATGTGTTCACTCACGCTTCCTTAAAATGCATTAGGGGCATTACAATGCATTAGGTGTGCTGCACAGCAAAGGGTGAGGCATTTTTATAATGAGTCATTTTTATAACAGTCTTCTATGACTCTGGCCTGTTACATCAGCGTAATGAGTCCATTAAGAATCAATCAAGCCTGTTTTTCTTGTGACTGTAATAAAACGACCACCTCAGACCACTTACAACACCATTTCCATCAGCGTTATGGGCCAAGATATAGAGGCTGCCAAATATTTAGAGATGGTGTCCCTGCGTGATGGGGATCAGAAATGAAAAGTTTGATTGATAGCACAGCTCTGTTCAAGGTCTGATAAATATCTTCAAAGAGATATATGGCAGGGCTTGGAATGGCCTGTGTCTGGGGCGCCAGCACAAACTAAATCAAGCGTTTTTTTTTATCTCACAGGGGATTAAATTCATATAACACCAAATAAAAACACCAAATTTAGGACTAGAAGGCTTTACCTGCCCACTGTTGGCCAGCTCGTCCACAGACAGAGTGTTGTCCAGGCGGAGGGCGAGGCCAAAGTCACACAGGCAGCAGGTCAGGTCGCTTTTCACCAGTATGTTGGAGCTCTTAATGTCCCTGTGTGCAATAGGCACCTTGTAGCGACCGCAGGTGGTGTGGTCACTGTGAAGGTGAGCCACTCCGCGTGCTAGCGAACCCCCCAGCAGCCAGAGGTCATGCCAGCTGATGACGTGGTGAATCAAGAACTCTTGGAGGTTCCCTCTTGGCTGGTAGGCTGTGATCAGCCAGCACTGTCTCTGCGCCTTCCTGTCCTCTGCTGTGAGGAAGTGAAGCACATTGTCATGTCTCAAGTCTGCGTCTGAGAAAATTTCCTTCTCGTTCTTCCAGGAGGCGTACTCTTCGTACTGGAAAATCTTAACGGCCACCGTCTCAAAGCCCTGCTCCTCGCTGACTGATGAGCCCTGCTTGAGCTTGGCTTTGTAAACTTCTGCAAAGCGTCCTTTGCCGACCTGAACATCCAGTTCTATGGGCAGCAGCTCGGTGTTGTGGTTGAGGTTGTTGGCGTGCGTGGAGCTACTGTCTGACTTCGTCGTCTATCATTATGGCGTGAGCGTCACTGAAGTCCAGCGGGGGACCCCTCTTGCGTCTGGAGTTGGCTTGCCGCTGTCGGTAGACCCGATAACAGTAGAAGGAAGTGATGACGAAAACAGCCATAACCAGCAGAGGCACCAGGCTCACTAAGATGACTGCCACCACCTGGGAATCCCCGTCTGAGGGAACACAAGCCAAAGGATTAGGATTATAAAGATGCCTACATTTATATAATTGAGTTTAAATGAATACTTCACCCCCAAAATAATCATCTGTATCAACTACTCATCCAGTGTCATGCTGTCATGAAGGAGTTTTTCTTGTATTCCTCCAATGTGAGAGAAAACTCAAAAATTCTGGATGAATTTATTAAGGGGAGGCATTTAACATCAGCACAACTATATCAGAAGGAAGCGACAGGCTCAGGTGAGTGACAGCAGAACTCCTAAACACACTCACCCAGACAGGCTACTCATCCATGCATGAGACTGTTTATTTGGAAGTGTTTTAAATAGCAGGCCTTAGCAAAAATGCATGTGTTTGGGAAGTACTGAGCATACGACTGGATAAATGAGACCTGGATTATACTGTGTGAGAATATGTTAACAGATGCTTTGATGCAGTTTTGCTCTTGTTAAACAGGATTCTTCATTCATCATGGAGGCATACGAGAAAAACACAGTATTCTTTATGAATTCGAGGTAACACTGGGTGAGCCATTGTTGAATTTTACCGGGGAAGCTTTCCTTTAAACATGCACTAGTTATTCATATTTGGAAAATGACAAAAAAAAAAAAAAGATGTCACTTGTGCTGATGAATCACAGAAAATCATCCATGAATTCTGCAGTAGCTCTCAGCTGGTTGTGTAAACAGTCGAACACTGTGCAGTTTAAACTTTGCAAAGTGATAATACAGTGTGTGTCAGTGTTGTGTTTACAGCTTGTTGTTCTACTTTCAAGTGCCACAAAACAAATGACGTAGGTTTTAAAAGTTCATTTGTGGACTTTGAAAACAGCAGTTTACAAAACCACGAGTTCTGTTTAGTAGCCCATCTGGATCTTTTGATCGTACCACATGATCTACATATATGACTTATATTCTTAAAAGAAGATTGTGTAATATGATCAAAAACTCCAGACCAGCTACATGAAGAGTTCGTCAATGATATTTGTATAGTTCAAAATAAGTTTATGAAACAGGTATTTTGTTATTCTCTCTTCTCTGTGTGAACACGATGTATGTTATTTCAACAACACTGTATTTTTCCACTTGTGCTTTTATGGAATGAGCATTAACATAAAACAATTTGTCTTCCAAAATGCAAAAGAAATAAAACTCGAATTCCGTCTCGGCAGATTGTATCAGCATCTATCTTAAGAGTAAAGTAATATTCTCAGAGCAGCAGAGGAACCTGACCCGACTCTGTGGAATGTCTATAAGCATCAGAAAGCTAAAGTTAGCGTCTGGGCCACAAATGCAAACCGCTCCAAACCCTGACCCAGTCGACCACATATTGTGTCTCTTTATAGTGTTCTTATAATTTAGGTGGTGGTGTGTCTGGAGCTGCTACAGTTTTGGCGAACAGTGAAAGTTTATGCTTGTGCTGCGTTTACGGTCCTGTGTTTGAAGCTGCAGTCATAAACGGACCTATAAAAACTATATCGCCAGACACAACATACTAAAAGAGAAAAGCCCAGCTGGTCTGCAGTTTGATGAGTTCTAAATTTAATCATTTATACGACCTCTTGTCTAGTTGCTACGATGCAACGCAACTTTCCTAAAGGCTTTAAAATTAGCAGCTATTATAGGCATCTTTTTTTAAATGTGGTAGATTTTGGTCGCAAAAGGAGAAAGGAGTAGAGTTAAAGCAGAAATATGCTCACAATTTTTCCATTTTGCCTAAAAGACTGATAAGAAATTCATTTTAGAGGCAGGTGCGGATGTGACGAGCAGAGTCAGGTTGAAATAAGAGAGGAAGACGAATGGGGGAAGGCATCTAGCTGACTACCCAGTCAAGCCCTCTGGTTCTCTCTAATTTCTTTTTTTCTAAACAGGAAACCACATGTCTGAAATCCTCAACATGGCCCCAGACAGTTTGTTTTTATTTTCGTAGGGTGAGAGGCTTTTTCTCACAACAAACCTGTCACTGTGCCTCTGGGAGTCTCTCAGCCTCGGCCAAAACCCTCACTTAAAGGATGAAATATTGAATGTTCAGGGGAGAAACTTCTGTGTTTGGCAAGAATTGTGAATTACAGGGAGTCTTGTTGTTTCTCAGTTTGAAAGTTTTTGCTCTGAGGCGTTATTTGTAAACGCAACGACTTCTTTAAATGAATGGTTTAACATTTTGGGGAAACTTGCTTGTTTGCTTTCTTTCCCAGAGTAAGATAATAGCTAATTAGCCTAGCATAAAGACTGGAAACAGAAGGAAACACCTACAGTAGTCTGGTGTCTTGTCATCATTGTGAGGTAACCAAGCAACCAGCAGAGACTCCATAAATTGCTACTGGGCAAGAAATTGTAATGCACATAGCCCCTCAAGAAACATTAATTGCTTGTTTGCAATCACGTGACTATCATGGTGCACAAAATTCAGATGGAAGGAATTGATAAATCCATATACAGCGTGAATTTTAAGTAACTTGACTACATAAAAGGGTTGGATGAACCTGCAGGCAGCAGGTATTTCTGGTGTGGACACGACGCTGTTTGTTACACATTACCTCATCCTCCAGATCTCCTAACGTTACACAGCAAGCTAAGAAAGTGTACAAGAGTCTGGTGGACTGTAACTATTTTGAGTGCAGCTGACTGAAACGACTGCCATCTTATTTCTTGTCAGGTGAGTAAATGTGTTGAATAACTTTCTAAATGGATGCACCGCTGTCAGGCTAATGTTAATAGCTAACCTTAGCTACTATTTTCTGCCTATGTAGTCTACGTCAAGTTAAACACCGTTAAAAATCTAGGTTGTGGCTAAAAACACACAGAAGCTTTCACAGCACGTTGAAATTGCATCTAACTCACAGCATGTTCAACCCAACGCTTTGACGTTAACTCCTTGACATTAGTTGACTCTGCTCCTCCAGACTGACGACAGAGGTTTTTGTTCCACATCTGCTGTGTCTGAGTGACTTTTTCTTCAGTTCACCCCAGTCTTACTATTTTCAGGACTTGAAGTGGCCCTTGTTTTTTCCACTTTGATCAATTGGGACAGCTGTAAACAACATAAATCATAAGCATTTGTGCAGCTTGCCTCCAGCTGCCCTCCATCTGGACAGCACAAGCAAGAATAAGCATAATTTAAGCTTCATAAAACTTTAAAACCAGCTGTACTGGTAGATTAACTCAGATATTTAATATATTAGCTTTTATATTTATTTGTCTAACATCACAAGCTTGTTGTTGTGAAATGAGGTCTTCGTGTATATCTGATAACACGGATAAAAACACCAGTGTCCGACTTGTCAGGGCAGTGGTACAATTCTGTGGAAATAGGGTTTACCGTTACTGTGGCAACTATGAGGTATTTCAGCTGGTATGTGACAAACAACCTAGTATTTCCTGTAACTTGGCTTTGAGATGTTTTTTTTGCAGTGTCCCAATTTATCCTTCAGTTATGTGGAAAATAACCTATGAGTGAGAGTTTAATCGGAATCAGCTGTTTTGGGCAACTGGTCACTACCTCGAAGAGGAAGAGATAGATTCACCCAAATTTACTGGAAGTGTTGCCTTGAGCTCCTTCATTACAACACTGCCTTGTGTTAGTCACTGAGAAGTTACAGACAGTGCACAGACATTCTCAACAGCGAGCGAATGTATTTCCATTACGTGGTTCGCACTGTGCAGATGCTTTCAATTTGGCTCTCTGCGCAGAGCCAGGTCTCAAAAATGTACCTCTGTGTTATTATTGCCTGGATGCTGTAGTCAAAATACATCTGAGTCCAGGGCCAATGCTGTAACTGGAGTCTACGAGCTAATGTCTCCAAGACCTGTTTGCAATCATGTATCTGGAGAGCATTACAGTGCACACGTGTTAGCATTCATGCATGACGCCTTACATGACAAGCTGATAGAAATGGGCATAATAATATTAGGCCGACCGGGGCTATGACGTTACCATGTTATGTTGCACAGATGTAAGAACCAAAGAGTTCCAGTTTTACATGCATAACACAGTTGTTATTGCACTATTGCTCCACTGTGAAAGAATGCAAGAGAGGAAGACTAATAAGGAACTTATGTAACTATGTACAACTTAAAGGAACAGGAATAAAACATATGTGCTTTTTTATTGTGTTTAGTGTTAGATGAGTAGACTGATACCACTCATGTCGGCATGTTCAGTGAAAGACCAGCCAGCAGCCAATTGTCTTAGCCTAGCATAAAGACAGGGGAAACAGCTAGCCTGACTCTGTAACATCTCATCCAACTATCTAAATTAAAGCCAATAAGCACACTTATCAACGCATCTAACTATTCCTTTAATTTCAGGAGGACAAGAGTTTATTGTCATTGCATTTTATGAAACTTTAAAAGGAATACTCAACCCACCAAATTATCATTTGTATATCAATCGCTAGTCGACACCAGAAATATTAGTTGGTTAAACCATTTAATGTTTTATTCATGTACAAAACAGCACGGTGGGAAATTGGAGAAATGTCCTCTCGCAAAACCAGGATGGTTTGGCATTACTTTGATCTAGAAAATGAAAACATGGTAGCATGTAGACTGTGTCAGAAAAAACTGGCATATAATCACTCGATTGCGACGCGCAACCACATTCAGCTCAAGCATTTGGATGTTAACCTGCACAGAATGACGGCTGCTGCTGCTAGTGGGGCTAGCTACACTCCAATTTGACATAGTTCGACCCGGAGATGCTGTGATCCTGCCCGGTCTGAGAAGATAACGCAGCTCATAACAACAGTGATATGCTTCCACTTAACTTTGTTGAAGATAAAGGCTTCAGGAAGTTAATGGAACATGTTGAGCCTGATTACACCGTGGCTGAGACCTTTTTTTAGACTAGTTGAATAGTCTTAATTTAAAGTTTCGTTTAGTCACCAGGAACATCCCTATTTCACACACACATTCAAACACTAGTGGCCGAGACTACCATGCAAGGTGCCACCTGCTACTCAGTTTTTAACACACACAGATGGAACAGCCATCAGGAACAATTTGGGGTCCAGTCTGCATGACAACATATCTCAAGGATACTTCGACATGTGGACTGGAGGAGCTAGGGATCGAACTACTAAACTTCTGCTTAGTGGACGACCTGCTCTACCTTCTGAGCCACAGCCGCCCACAAATACATCCAAACACATGCACTTAAGCCAAAACACTGAGACTTAAAACATGTCAGTACAAACAGTCTCATGCATGGCCCAGTAGCAAACCTTGTGCATTTGAACTCTGCTCACTGCATGCATGGGCCCTGGAACACTCAGGGAACACTACTCGTAGGCGGATGTGTTTTATATTGTGATGTTTTAGTGAAAATGCAAGAGTTTGTAAGGTACTGGATAAATGAGACCTGGGTCATACTGCACTGACCCCAGTGAGAGTTTGTAAAGAAATGCTTTGATATAGTCTGTTCACCATGGAGACAAGAAAAAAACCCCAAAGTTTCCTTCATGAATTCAAGGTAATACGCCGTCAGTAACTGATATACAAACAGTCACTCTGTGGGTGATGTGTTCTTTGATATGGTATTTCCAGTACGCAGTTGATGCATCATACCAGATCGCTTTTAAATTACAGCGGAAACTGCTTATAGTTATCATGCTTAGAGTGATCAGTGGCTTATAAGGATGAAAAAGCTTGGGACAGAATCATTCCTTTCTGAATGCTGTTTAAATAAATTGCTTATAATAATCAAGTATTCCGCTTAGAGTGTTTACTTGGATCTTTTCATACATGACAATATATATATAAAAAAACCAATTTAAAACTACAGTACTTGTCTCCTCAAAGCTTTGGACAAACGGTCAGAAACAAGCCAACAACATGCAGCAGCGAAACTTGGTGTTCTTCGGGCAAGTCTACTCAAACAAGTAACAGTCATAGCTGCCTGTGATGGAGACAGAAAAGAATGTGCACAGGGGAAGCACCTGTGGCTGAAGACGTCCACGTCACGTAATGCACACAGCTGTATTTTGAAATGGCCAAAAAAAATTCAGTAAATAGTGAAGCTGTCCGTTTCACTGATTTATATTCATGTCATGAATATACAATAAATAATTAGAGTTTAATCTGCATGAGAAATAAAGAAAAACTAAAATATTTGATTTGAATTATCTGCTTATGGTGATCACTTTGATGAGAGGTTTACACTGTAATTTAAGTCACAATCCTCAAAAAATACCCTGGTTGGAGAAACCCACTAAGCTCAAGAGTGGGTGAAAATAAAGGATTAGTAGGCGAAATAATTGTGTCTTAACTTACTGGGGTTAAAGAAGATATGCTCATTGCACTCATCCTCCGAGCAGGAGCAGATAAAGAACTGTGAGCCCATGCCCTTTCTTTCTTTCATCTCACACTTGCTGTTGTTGTAATCCTCCAGGACCAGACCATACAGCTTCTGAGATCGGTTGTGGCAGACTGTATCAAAGGTGACATTGTCATCTTTCGCCCTCCTTGGAAAGAGAAAACACACACAGAAAATACTGCCATTTACTGGATTAAGTTTGATTTGTGGTCTCTGCTCACTCTTTTGGCAGTGAAGTCCCCTTTTCAGAGATCTGTATTATCATGTAAGGAGGCAATGATGGCAGGTCCGCAGTTGTGCAAATAATGCAATTTTTTAAGCCGTACAGTGATAAAGTGGTAACTGTAAACGGCATATTTGTCTCCTTCAGCGGTCCACAGTCTCAGCATTATGTAAATGACTGCAATACAGAGGTCACATTCACAAACAGCGAGATTTTGAAATACCATAACAAACAGGAAACAAGGAAAGCCCTGAACCTGCACAAATATACATATTTAAATGCTGCTTCCTGCTGGGCAGCATCGGCCATGGAGTTGTGAGGAACATTTTAAAGAGGTCCTGCTGTCCATGTGTCATTAGCTTTCTGCTGACCTCAGCTCAGAACACGCCTGCAACATCGCTAATATAATGAGAAACAGCAGCACGGCCTTAAGCTTTTAACACCAATACAAATCTGCCTCCTGCTGCTTCTCACATTCGGAGTCAGATTCAGTGCTGATGAGCGTTTGGGCGCGCACGTGCTGTCATTATGCAGCTAACTGTCTTCACCAGAATGCTGACTGACAAAGTGTTCAAAGGAAAAGGTCACTTCAAGGAAGACATTTCGGGGCCTCTGGGAGGAAATTATGCCTCATCTAATTAATAAGAGTATCCACTGTGCCCTCGTTTCCTCATTTCTTTCTTTGTAAATGTAGTCTGAGAAATGCTCATTTCACTTTAAAGGGACAGGTCAGCACAAAACCAGAACTACATATTTTTCCTCATACCTGTGGTGATATTTATCAGTCTAGATTCTTTTGGTGTGAGTGTTGCCTTCTCTGGAATATAATGGAACTAGATGGCACTTGTCTTGTGGTGCTCAAATGCCTCAAAAAATACATTTGAAAAAAAATCACGACCTGATTACTCAAGATGATTCACAGAGCTTGTTGTGAGCAGTTTTATATAGGAACTGTTTTCTGTCTATCAAACTATTGTTACCAACTGTATCATCGCACACCACTAAGCTAGCCAATGTTACAGCTCAGCCTGAAGAGACCGATATTTATGTTTACATCTCACAAGCATTAGCCTCTCCTTCATGATTAGATGCACACCTACTTCTGCGCGGTGATACAGTTGGCAGGGTGTAGTTTGGTAGAAGGAAAATAGTCCCGACATGAAACTGATCACAACAAGGTCTGTGATTTATCTTGAGTAAACAGGTCATGATTTCTGGAAAGAGACATTGCTGTTGAGTTTTTCAAATGTAGTTTTTTTCCCTTAGCACCACAAGCTGAGTGTCATCTAGTTCCATTACGAAGTGTAGCCAAAATATCTGGTGAGAAATATGCCTATTAAATTAATGAATGTCATATTAAATAGCCTACTATTGTGTGACCTATGTTGCCAAGACAACTATTACACAGACCAGATTTGGGATATTAATTACAAACACATCTCTTCATCCACCTAAGTTGTAAAGAGCGCATCCCTGCCTCTACAGAGCGTACGCCACATCCACACAGTCTTGGTCTTCCTGTTGGAGTGCTTGGTGTAGTAAACAAGTTCTCAAGTAAGCCCTTCAACACACTACAGGTCTCCTCACAGAACAGACCAGGTATAGGCTTCACTCCAGTATGATGAGCCAGAGGGTGGATAGCAGGTTTGTTGATTTACGGTAATGCCTGGCATGCCAAGTCCTTTTCCTCTCCCACTAAACCTGTGATTACTCACTGCTTAATTAGCTTATTTAACTTGAAGTGTTTTAACAATGTTTACCATTTAATTGTAGGCTGCTATATTTTAAACATATGTCTTGTAATGACCAGACTTCTGGAATATTAACAACCATATTGGCCATCAAAAAAGGAATCTAGATTGATAAATAGCACAATATGTAAGAGGAAAATTATGTATTTTCGATATTGGGGTGAACATGATTAAAACCATGTTGCATCATAACCATGGCCTTTATTCTTACAAAAACGTGGTTTGGGAAGACATTGAGTTTACATGAGACACTTACCAGATACTGACACACACATCGTCGTCACCGGGGCAGATTGACGTGATGTCACACTCCACCTTGCAGCTCCCTTTACCTGTGCAGCTGGTGGCCCGCACATCACAGAACTTGCACAGCCTTCTTACCTTCATTATAGAGGCTTCTGGAAAGGGAGAAGTAAGAGAGAAAACATGGTGAGCTGGGTATGGAAAAAAAACATTTAGTGTACTCTGTAAAAACAGAAAACAGACCATTTTCTCACGTACACCAGGGCTTGACTAAGCAGCACCGAACATTAAAATAACAAACATATGACTCAGAAATGACTCCCCTGATGATCAATAGCAGGAGTACACATGATACTTATCAGCATGAAAAGCAAGAAAAACGTATAATCTAATTAAAAGGTGGGAGTCTTTTTGCCGATAAGTAGAAGCAGATATTTAACACAACCACATGAAACTATTTCTTCCTAGAGGGCTGGACAGATTTTTTCCCTGTGAAGTCTGAACAATAAGAGCAGCACGCAGTGGCATCCACCTCCTTTGGTCTTGTTCAGACTTGACTTTGCCGGCAGGCAGACCCATATCAGTGAGACAGACAGGATTGTGTGATGAGTGCCTGTGGGTTTGATAATCATCTAAGGAGACAACTGCCAGACAGGCAAGAACAACAAACAAAGGAAACACGGATGCATCTCCTCGCTGAGGAGTCTCTAATTTGTCAAGCCGATGAGTCCGCTCCCCACCTAGAAAGGTGTTGTGCCAACTCTGTTTGTGAATATCAAAAAAACAGAGGACGACATTATGTATCAGTGTCTATGAATGCTTGGAGAAAGATATTTGTGTGTACGTGTTTGTATCTGAACAGATATTCTGCAGTTTGTCCTTGCATGAGACTATTAATGATAAAAATCAGCCAGGCAGCATGCCTCAGTTTGGCACAGGAAGGAGAGATGGTGCAACAAGGAAGGTGAACAATCTCTCGTGTCTCCTCGGATTTTCCTTTTTTTGTTAAAGGAAGTACTCTACACCACATAAAAGTACGAGTGGAAAGTGGATTTTGTGGCTTTAAGAGTTGGAAATGTTCCGAACAGAGGATATTCCAAATTTCCCACGAACAATCGAGCACCAGTGGTTAAAGCATCATTGGGAAAAAATGAGTCTTACGGACAATCCCACATGGTTTTGTTAGTGCATGTTGAGTTTGCACAAGTGTACACAGTGTAGAGGCAAGTGAAGAGAAAGTCGGGCCGCTCGCTGTGAGTCTATTGAGTAAACACAGAGGGAGAGGGTGAAGAGAAATGAAGAAAACTGCTGCTCCTTCCAGGTTAAAAGTTTATACAGAGAAACAACACAAACTGAACTCAAAATGGCCAGATCACAAAAACAGAGGAAGAGAAAAGACGTGACAGTGCTGCTACAGTAAAACCACATAACCATAGTCTGACTGTATGCTGACTCCACGTGCACAGGAAGTCAAAGTTTTTATCAGAATATGCAGCTTGGGACCCAACCCAGAGAGAATGTGGGTTCATTTCTACCTAAATACTGTGGTTTAACAAGCGTTAAATAAAAGTCTGATGTATCTGAAGCAGCAGCTACTTGTCTTGAGATGGCACTGACGAAACTTTAATCACATGACCACAGCGTAAGATGTTTTCAACTGGGAAGTGTAAGTGAAAGCAGATTTCTCGACAGGAGACAGTGAAGAAGTCTGTTCAGTATCCGCTCGCCTCTGACTTCACACTGACTTGAGGAAAAGGTGCTGTGCGAGTGTGTGCTCTGAACCTGGCACAAAAAGCCTACTGTGTCATTTCACCCAGTCTGCAGGGTGGGGTTAAAACCTGCAGCTCACAGCGGCAGACTCACTGTACAACCTGCAGCGTGAAAGAGCAGCATATCTAGAGCAGTATACGTCGATGGCATCCTGTTCCTTTGCCAGAGTGAGATACTTTCACAGGAAGCTAGCAGGATATTGCAGACGGGTATTGCTTTCTGGCCTTAACCGAGAGACTCCCACACAAATAAAAACATCAAAATATTACACTTGAACTCCAGACTAAACTACTTGACAGAGCAATTTAAAACTCTGCCTGGCGGGTTGGTGAGGTGTTTTGAAGTAAATCAGCACTGAGGGGATAGTCCATGCCTGAGTGCGAGTGGTGGGAAGGTGGTTGAGCCGGAGTAATTATATCATTAGAGCAACTCCTCTGAAAGAGCATGTCATTTAAACCCAGGAGGCGGGCTATGGAAGGGATGAATGGTAGTAATTGTCACCCAGGGCTACATATAATTGCAGAGAGGGGGAAAGAGGATTAGGAGCAGCCAAAGCCACTTGGTGCCGCTGGGACTGAGTCTGAGACAGATGAAGGTAAAACACTGTCTTCCTCAGGGGGGCTGCTAGACCTGTTAGCAATGAGGTTGCACATCAAAGATGGAGATAACCCATCTGAGGGGGGCTTTAAAGGCTGTGACTTACAAGATGGGATCAGTGGCGCCCACAGAAATTTTTCATAAAGGGTGGCCAGATGGAGCCAGTGAAAATCTTGGGGTGGCACACCAAAACAGAAACCATAACTGAACTTCTGGGATTTGATTATCTCATCAGAGTATGGAGGCTGGTCTAAACCTATGTTAATTAGAGTTAAGGAACTGCATACGATTTACTTTCATTTTTTATTTTACAGTTAATATTAACAACCTGATGTGTACAGACTGGTGCAAGTACAGTTAATATTTTCAGTTCCACAACAATCCTGTTTAAATGTGCTTTGTATCTGTACAGGTATGTTGAAATAGGCTGGTTGTCCTTTTCCTTATATAATATACAGCTGAAATCTAAAGGAGTACATTGATTGTAAAGAACAAAGTATTAACTGGGAAAAAGCATATTTAAGTTTAGGGGAGAATCATTGGTACCCATAGAACCCATTTTCATTCAGATATCTTGAGGTGAGAGTTCAAGGGACCTTTTTGAAAATGGCCACGAGAGTTGCTCCCTCGCCAAAATTTAGCCTAACTCTGGAGCGTTATTCAGCCCCCTTTTTAATAAGCTATCCCAATATGGTTGATACCAATGGATGCCTTCTGTTGTCTAGTTTCACAAGACACCACTGTGTTCGCAGTAGTGTTGAGAAGGTTATTTTTTAAATGTAATAGGCCACAGATTCCTTGTTACTCTTTTAAAAATGTAGTAAGTAATGTAACTATTTTGGTTACTTCAAAGTAATGGACATTATTACATTTGATTACTTTTCTAACAAATATTCTAAACTGGGCAATTAAGCTGAAAAGTCCTAAAATATTCACCAAAACATCCTGATGTCAAACTCACAACAACAATCACTTCCAGGAGACAACTGTCAATTTATTTCAGTTTCATGTGTGAAATTTATTTACGTTGTCATTTTCAGCTGTAACCGTAATGTTTAAAGCTATACACTTAAACATGGTAGTGCTACCTGTCTAATGTTTCTGCTGTGCTTATTTTAAGTACTGTGTTGCTTTGCTATCATCTTTGATAAACCAAATCCACCAGCACAAAAGCTAAGCAATATACTGCTTTGGATGGGGGCCACAGCAAAACAAGTTTTAGCCACCTAAGAAAAAGTCAGTATCTCTGTAAATGCATGCTACATTTGAATTTTTCTGGGGGCACAGTAAAGCAGTGAAAATATTCTAAACATGGTGTACGCTTACACTGATATTGACTTTTTTCAGGTGGCTTTGTCAGCACTGTTTGATTTTAATGTATTTTATAATTATAAAAATAATAATAATACTGTATAATATAATATTGTAACATATTCAGATTTAACCCCTTCGTAATCACCAGCATTTTGATTGTAACTAACTCAATTACATATTTTCTTCTTGGTAAATGTAATGGATTGAAATTACATAGTGTTTCCTACAGAATTATTCCGCGTGTGGGTGTAGTGGGAGGATAATCGGTCTGCTGATTCCTTCAGAGATGATCAGATCAGATCGATGAGGAGGAGCAGCTGCTGCAGAGGCGGGTTACACCCAGTTTAGACCCAGCTGCATGAACGGTTAAGTTTCACTTTTAACGTGAGTGTCGCTCTGCTGCTCGATCTGTGTCGAAAGTACGCACTTTGACAGTGTGGAGCAATAAATAATCAAACAATATATATATTTAAACCAGATTATGGCGACAGATATTTTGATCGTGGCACACTGTCACAGATAAATGTGTGAAAGCCTGTGACACATATTTTGTAATTTAATTACATAACTCTAGAACATGACTACTTATTCCTGAAACAGCCTCTTAAAGATAGCAACATTGGCCTCCAATTATTCCGCCAGGTGTGATTTGCATTAGGGGGCCCCCCATTTCCCCCCCATTGGGGCGCCACTGCTTTTTATGTCCACCCAAAAGCTAATGTAGCCTTCATGATGAGCGGCTACAGTACAGGTTGTAAATAGACATTAAGATACATTTCAGGAAGTCACAGTGACAGTCATAGAGCTAGCATGAAAACAAGCTAAATGAGGCATTTACAGTAACCTGCGCACGTGAGGAGTTTTGTTGTTTTTATTAAATTCATTAGATTCTTTTAAATTAAACGCGATGTAATAATGTCCAACAGGCCCGCTTGAAGCACCTGTGTAAACAAAGTTGATAATTTTGTCCTAAAGTAGGTAATTTTTTAACTTTGTTTCGCTCTCTTTAGCTTCACAGATGCTCCTGAACTACTTTAGTCGAAGTACAAAGTTGAACTCACCCGCCTCCTCCAGCTGAATACTACCAAAGAGTATCGCTCCACACCAAAAAGCGGAAAACCGAAGTAGCTCCATTCAGAAACGGTCTAAACACTCCCCTCCTTCTCATTAATTAGCCGAAGCCGTGTCACCGGGTTTTAATATCCAGACAGTCCGCGGACTTCGCTTCGGTCCGCCTGTTGCTTCCCCTAAAACGCCTTCACAGCTCCGGGTAGCAGAGGCAGAGTAAACACACCAGGCAGGACTTGCCCTATATGACTCACACAGTATGTGCACTTTTCATGAAACAGGAAATCTTCAGAGGGGTTGGACAGTTTTTTTTTTTCTCTTCTTCTCAGTCATGCTCATGTGGCTCACAAAGTCTCGCAGCATGTCATTAAGAGGCTGAAACACAGCAGAGACTTGAAATGACATGCTCTAAAATAGCTCAACCAGAGCTTCACCTATAGGCTACAAGCATATATGCAAACACCCTGATTCACTTCAAAGCAGTCACACCTTTCAGATGTTATTTAGAGCTGTCAGCTCTTAAAAGAAAACTGCTGCTCGTATTTAATTTTAATCTCTAAACTCATTTAGGCCTCCATTCCGGCTCGCTAAATTACATTCCTGCTGTTTTCTTGGAGCGGCTCCAGGCTCGCAGTTAATCAAAGATGACATCAGAAGTGGCGAGAGTCACTCCATATCTCTCACATTGGGTTTTATTGAAGACACGCAGAGATAAAGTCCACTGTAACACCCATAAATTACACCACTATTGCCAGGGCTGTGCAGACATGTGTTTTTGCTCTGCATACTCGAGCCGTGATGTCAGGTTTCAGTCCTGACCCTGTGACCCTGGAGCTTATAACTCTCTCCACTCAGGACGCCTACTCATTCTTACACCAATGGCTCACTGAGATTTAGTAACAGCTCTTGTATTGCTTTTGGTGGGCCTGTTTTATAGGTAGAGGGTGGAGAAAGACCCTCCTTTTAACTCCAGAACTTGCCTGAGAATCATCACATTTCTAAGTTGTCTTCTTTACTATCAAAGCAATCCATTCATAGCATCCATGGGTATATTTTAAACTGGACCTGATGCTTTGAATGATGCCAAAATGTAAACAAATATAGGCTAAACAAACTTTTAAAATCCCTACATGTTTGGGAGAGATTTTGTTCAATCCATTTCACTGACCCTATTTTACTTTTAGCTCTGGGTGGGTGTGCGTTTGTTTGCTCAAGCCTGCATGCCAGGGAGCCTTTCAGTACTGCAAGATGGGGTCCAAGCCACAAGGTGGAGATCCGACAGCGCTGTGAGCCCAAAACAGCCATTCCCAACTGACCTCAGCACATGTGGGCGCCCAGAGGGTCACAACATCCTGCTCAGTGACCACAACACCCAAACAAACTCTTTTATAACTTCACTTTATCTGCTTCGTTCCAACAGGAAACACACTACTGTGTGCCCAGGCTTATTTCAGCATGATCGTTTTTAGAGTGCCTCTTTTGCTGTTACTTTTAGCTAACCCCTGCACAAGTTTCTCAGTGTTCCTTCGCCTTTGAACGATTCCACCCCCCCCCACCTCATTGCACAAACACAGATAAACAAGCAGCAGGCAAACATCCTGAGTGGTATTATGCTCAATAGCAGGTGCTTGGCGTTCCTGTAAACTGCTTGGGTCGAGTGGAAAGGTAAACACAGCGACCTGATGACAAATCTCTGGACGCATGCCTCGAGATAACACCGATGGCAAACAAGCGCTGTGTGCAGCACATTACAAAGGGGATGTCAGTCTCTTTGCACCTTTTTCTGTTTCTCTGTAGGAGGAGAAGTGGTAACACAACTGCAGCGTCTCTCCCACACACAGGATGATATGCATACATTGTACGCACATTTCTTATAAGATCTCTCCCACGCACTCGGTGCCAACTGGAGGTATGCCGTGAAAGGAGAGGGCACACTGGAGTATTGAATTATCAGTCAGTACTAAGCTGAGGCAGGGCAAGTGTTGCAAAGTTAGAAAGATGCTGAACTGCTGTCAGGAACTGTGAATTGATGGCACTTACTGTAAGAGTGGTGTTTGACAGTTGTGTTAAAGTTCAGCTCTGAGTTTGTGAAGTTGACCAGGTTTGATTTTAAACTTTTGAGAGTGTTCCTGTACATTTAGATTTTGTCATTTCTATATAACGTAATTGTTTTAGTTTGAAGATACTGTGTGACATTTAGTTTATTTCAGGAACAGTGTGTAAGATTTAGGGGGATTTAGTGCCATCTAGTGGTGAAGATGCAGATTGCAACCAGCTGAAACTTCTCCAGGTGAGAATTCCTTTAATGTTCCTTGTTTGGGAGGTTTTTACTGAGAGCAGAATTACCTTTTTTCTGTCATAATTTATAGTGTGCTCACCTCAGCGTGAGCAGAATTATCCACAGACGTCTCTTCCTCTCCAAAACAAACAGATCCAATGAGTTCAACTGGTAAAAACACTGAATAAAGTAGTGTTACATTACAAATCTGTATGTCTTCTACGCCGTCGGCATGTTGTAGACGGGCTGCTAGCCCAACACCTGCTAATGTGTGCTCACCTTTTTTCTGATAACTTAAGATCCAGATGTTCAGGAGGTTTTTAGTGGGAGCTGAATTATCTGCAGAAGCCTCCTCCTCCAAAACAAACAGACCCAGTGATTTAAACCGGTAAAAATGCTGAATAAAACAGTTTCACATAAAAAAAAATCAGTTGTTTTCCAACACTTTCATCATGGAGATGGCCAAAACATCTCAACACAACTATTCAAAGCCGGTGCTTGATTTGTCCGCTCTGGGCTACTGTAGAAATACGGTGGTGCAACATAGGCGACTTTGCGTGTAGATATAAATAGCTCAATGTAAGATAACAGAAACAGAACAATTCTTATTTTCAGGTGACTATACCCTTGAGAAAACACTTACTATCTTATATTCCATATCTGTTAATATACCCCCTCAATCCTACACACTGAACCTGAAAATTCATACATTGCACACCATATTCTTGGTACCTAAAATTATAGACGGCAGCACAATCAACAAGGGATGCCTCTTTTGCCTTTTTATAGGCAACTGTAAAACTCAGGTTCTGAGCCTTAGATTTCAGCATGACAAAAATAAATTCCATAGCAGCTTTCTTAATGTTTATATTATCGCAGACTGTATTTTTAGATATCGTTTCAATATGTTGCAAAAGTCAACAGGAAAACAAACATTTCACAAAAAGTGAAATGAAAGTGACATCTTTTTATTTTTCCACAGAGACATTCCTGATCAGTTCGGCATGTCGATGTGTTTCCAAAGTTTGATTGTACAGATCGATATGCTGTTATCAATCCATTAAAGGTCCAATGTCAGAGGTGACTGACATTCTATTAGCAGAAGAAATCTGCCACTTCAGGTCACAGTGAAGGCATCTGATTTATAAATATACCTTGAACCATTTAAGATGTTTTCAGCAGCTGTCTGAACAGATCCTGCTCTCAACCCAGAAGAAGGGTTAATCACTGATTTGCTGATGATTGGTCTACTGGCTGTAAAAGCAAGCAAGCTGCTGGATCGCTGCACCCACTGCCAGCCAGCCACTTCATTCCCTCTGTCTTTGTAAACCACTTTCAATCAAGACTTTGTTACAGGATAAAATGCACAAGTGCAGCTCGTGCCAAAGGAAAAACATCTCTAAACAGTGCTCTTAAGTCCCACGAGCTCAGGCATGTGTATTTGCACAGCAGAGAGAAATGAAATACAACTTGCAAATTGCTTGTGAGAATAGTGGCACAAAACAATCAGGTAATTTTAAATCAGTGCCTTCTTCAGTTACTTTGCACATGATTAAGGGAGCTGCCTACGCAACAGGAATATGAAGTTATTGCAGACTGTGGAGGTTTTTTTCTGTCTCACTTACAGTGCTTCGTTTGGATGTCAATCTGTCAGGTGAATGTGCCTCAAGATGTGCCTCTTCAATCCTTCAGATTTCGCCTTCGCCCGAGAGAGTTCACATCATCTCTGACAGTATTACAGTAACGCCGCACAAGATACAGTAGTGCAGCTTTTAAGTGTCTTCGAAGGATTTAAGATGAATGCACATCCATCAATAAAAAGATGGAGTGCGCCGTGCAGAAAGTGAAAGGTGAAATCAAGATAGAAGGAGAAAGTTAAGAGAGAACGGTGCATCTTTCTGTCTATCCACAGTATCTATCATTTATGTACTTAGACACAGCAGTGCCTTGAGCTAAATGTCTGCATGCAATTATGCTCACGATGAATATGCTAACACCTCGTTTCCACGTTGCTCTGTGAATATATTTGAGTTAATTGAGAGTCTATTCGTTCCTATGAGAACTTCCATGATCTCGGATATGTGTTTGCAAAATCCTCCTTCCATTTTTTTCGGTCTGGAACAAGTGGCAACCTCCAGGGCTGAAAAATGAAGCCAACGCGGAAAAGCCAAGAACTGCAGTTCCTTGAATGGCCAGTTGGCTCCAGAAGTGAGTCAGTCTTCTGTAAAGCTGGGCATTTTAACATGGGGGTTTATGGGAAATGACCCGCTTCTGGAGCCAGCTTCATGTGGCCATTTGATGAACTGCAGTTTTTGGCACTTCCATGTTGGCTTCATTTCTCAGCCTCAGAGTGTGCCGCTTGCAAAAAATACTAAATATGATCTTTTCTGGCATTTCTACAGTGGTGTACTGGGAAAACAAAACTCTGTGGAAATGAGGCGTAACAATGCTGGTGTTAATGATGTTTACCATTTTAGTTAAGTCTGTTAGCATGCTAAATTTGCTAATTAGCACTAAACACGAAGCTGTGTCTGGTGGGAAAGTCTTGTTTTTCACATTTGGTCATCAAGCAGAGTATTGGTTAAATTGAATTTTTGACCACACAATTGTGCTGGATAAAAAGTCAGGGGATCATCAAAGTCATTAAGATTTATTCTGTGGGCACCATGAATGTCTAAATAAAATTAAATTCATCCAGATGGGTAACTGTTGAAACATTTCAGTCTGGACCAAAGTGATGGAACAACTGACACTGCCATTCCTAGAACGATACTGTCAGCATTACTAAAATTCGTTTTTTTAATTATCATGAGCATTCATCTCACAATTGCAACTCATAAAAGGAATATGACTAACATAGCATGCATACAAACCCACAGACACGTGTAAGAAACCAGTCCACATACGGGAAAGATAATACTATCAAACACAACCTCTTGCTTTTAAGTTCGATGCACGCACTTTGCCACAAATTCTGTGGAAGAGAAAAGACCTCAGGATATCCGACTCAACGCGGCTTACATGTGGGTTTTTGTGCACACTCATACATAGTCATACACAATAACACACACACACTCCCACACAATGAATTGGCACAGTTTTCTTGGTGCCATTGGTAAACCTAGGAAGTCGCAATGGCCCATTCTGACAACAACAGCCTCTCTCTGTCTTCTCCCACCGCTGTGAACGGGCTTTGTCTCCCAGCATTAGTCAGACGCTGTGAAGGAAGGGAAAGTTTATATTAAAAGCTCCAAAGGTTACAACCTTTGCTATCACAACATTTTTAGGGCTATTGTTCACTGGCAAAACATCGATAGGTGTCCCAAACTGTGCCAAAGCTGGTATTACAAAGGGAACACATTGCAGAGGGGAAGCAAGCATGTGAGCAAATGCTGTGGCGTGTGACTCTATGTGTGACAGGCAACATCCTGTTTCTTGGTGTGGTTTATGTGTGAAGATGAAGTGACAGACGCATGGTCAGATGAGCGACTCTTGCACTGTACACGCATGATGTGTTTACATGCTTGGCTTATACAGTATAAGCCCCATCATGTTGTCAACAGTATTAACTTATCAATACATATTGATTCTCAGTAATTTAAAAGTTTCAATACTCATTTTCTACAGTATCTCCAGTACCAGTTGTGTTTTCTCACTCTCTTATTGTTAAAGTTCACTACAGTCTTTCCCCTGTTCTTGGCTACTAAACAAAAGAAGAAGAAGTCATCATCATGTTGTTATATATACATCCTTTAATCATCTTTTTTAATTACATGCCTTCAATGTAATTTTTTTCCTTTGGTAATTGAAAATGATATCAAATAAAGATATTTTTCAAAGTATTGACTTGAAGTTAGAAATTTTATTATCATGACTAAAACATTTAAAATGCCACCGAGGTATTTATGATCATTATGACACTAAAGCCTTGCAGCCTTTTTAGCACTGTTAACAAATGTTATCACTGTTAGCTCTGTTATCACTGTTGACAGTGTCGGTAGGGCTAGTGGTGCTAACACAGTCAACAATGTTAAAGGGGTTTTGAGGCTTAAAATGAAACTGCTTACTCAGCGGGCCATATGAAGGAGACATGAGGGTGGCTACCGTGTTTCTGTAGCAACCAGCGGTAATCCCTAAATGAGGGCAGCTGCTAGCTAGCTCCTACCTGATCCAGGTGGTGTGCAGTGCAGAGCAGCCAAGGATATTGTTAGCTAATGAGTGGAGATCCGAGGTTGAAAAGTGGGGACTATGTTTCTGCTTGTAAACACAGCTAGCAACCTGGCTGTCGAAAAGCCAACATGAAATAAAATAAGAAAAAAAGACATTTGCACCACAGAACATTAACATTTCATCCCCTTTAAATGGATAGCACTTTTAAATAAAGCTCACTGATTCAGTGGAGCCCTAAACTAAAAGGGAAGGCCTCTTGTATTTAATGGCATTTTTCCTTAAAAATTAGCTGACTGGTTATTGTTCAATGGGTGTTGGGCTGTCAAAAGCAAAACTAGCTGGAACTGACATCACTAATATTGACCATACTGTAGAGGACATAAGAGAATGTCTCACGAAAACTAAACTCTTGTTAAAAACATCTTATTCAGGCATTCTGTGGAGCTGATTGAAAGTAAATCTTACCATCTGTAAAACATTTAAGGCAGTGCCATTAATTGGCAAACATTGTGTGCTAAATTTAAGACCACAAAGCAACAAAAAGAGGAAAGGAAACAAACAAGCTAGCAAAACAGCTTTCTTCCGTTCTCAATAATGTCTGAAAACCATTTCTTTCCTTTGAGCACAATGCCACACATCAACTATTTCAATGGCTTTTACAATAAATACATCCAAAGTATGTAATTGCTACAAGCGGGATCATGCTGTGATCAGTGTAGGGTTGCCTGTGTTCTGCCATCAGTCCCCAGCCTGTAACAACTGCAGTGGTGAGAGCAAAGGGAGGATGATGAAGATGATGGTCATGCCATTCACCAAACCTTGATTACAGGGAACTGACTATTTCAGCAAAGAGGGGGAAGATTTAGTTGCCCTGTCCCAGATTAAATGTTTCAGTATGAAGTCCCTAATGTGGCTGAAGATACAGTTACACACAAACGCAATCAAAGTGTCTTCTGTTGTGAGGGGGTGAATGCAGTATATCAAAGGATTTCATGCATACTAAAAAGGAAACATATGCACAGCATGCAATCCCTGCATTAATGAAAGCCATGTGAGCTGTAATAGTGTATGTTAGCAGACCTGGTCAGCATAGCAGCAATGTACTGCAGTAATGACCAGTGATGTAAGAACTGTACTTAAGTACTGACTGTTCTCTATAAAGCATTTTAGTTTAACGCCTTCTTATAGTTCTACCTCAGTACCTTTGGGACAAACAGTATACTTTGAAACATTATTTGACAGCTATAGTAGCAAGTTATTTTTTTATTTTTTATGTTTTTTCAGAAATCATACCACAAAGCTTAAAAATTATAATTTGATATGATCTTTAAAAAAAAAACAAACTATGTAGCTTATCAAGGTTAAAGCTGGTTCCACCTGTAACACTAAAAACCTGCATAAATATTTCTGCATTATTAATTATTGTTATATAATATTTTGGCTTGGAGGTCTGTCAGGCTTTAGGAACAAGGAAAAATACCAAAGTGGCGTACATATGGAAACCTCTAAGTCTGACAGCTGATATCCTCTAAGTTTAGAGGGTAGTGTCGTCGTTTTTGTTTTTCCGAAGCAAAGAACCTAAGAGGAAAGATGTCCAGTATGGATTAAACAGTGTGGAGGACCTCACTCACAGCTAAATCCATCAAACACAAACAAAAAAAAGTTGTTTAAAATGTCTTTGCAGACCAAGTACTTATTTTTTCTGAAGGTTACACCAGATTTTCTTTACTGCTTATTAAGCCTAGTTCACATTACATGATTTTCACCCTGATTTTGAGGTCGCAGAGGATCTTGAGAGCCATTAAGAAGTCCTGGGGTTGGAGGACGACGAGTCCTCATGTGTGAACAAGCCTACGAGCAAATCGCGCCCTCGTCTGCGACTGGGACTGGATAACTGGCATGCTAGCAAACTGGAGAGTTAAAGGTTTTGATGGATGCGACAAAACACAGAAAATCCAACCTGTTCAACAACTGTGCAACAACTTTAGACAAAAAATACAGACTTCGGCCTTAAGACACCAACTAATGTTAGCTAGCTTAGCACATTAGCAAACAAAGACGGTTATTAATTAAATTGCTCATGTTTTAAGTGGAAGTTAAGTAGTTGCGTACCTTTTGAGGCTGTTTGCACTTTATAGCGTTCTGTTTGTATATGAATTAATAAACGGTCAAGCTAAGTTAAGCACATTTATGGCACTTAGCTCTCTACTGCTTCGTCTCCTCAGAGCACCCAGAGTACGCTCTGCTGCTCAGAGTGTGGTGCTCTGAATAACACAACAGCAAATTCCCAAAGCACTCCAAATTTGCAAACAGTACAGTTTGTGCCAGAGTAACTACTAGAGTGACTATTTACAGACACACCCAGTATATTGACTCACCCTACTACTGTGCAAGAACATTGTTGTCTATATATTTAGGGTGCCTGACACTCATTTAACTGTTCTTTGTTTGCAATACTCTGCCTACAAATGATATTGTGAATGTAGCTCTCAAATTGGTTGGTTGTTCTTCCAGAAGTTTGATATTATTTCCTTGGGAACAACATAATAACATCTTTAAAAATACATGAAATAAAATAAAATAAACCACTGAAAAAAGGCCATAGTTTGAACTAGTGTACCTGATTAGACTGGAGAAACTCGAGAGAAAAAAAAGAATAAACATCAGTTAAGAGTACTATTGGTGGCCTGTGAGCAATCCCTATCCAAGAAATGGCTGAAAAACAAACACCTTTTGGAAAAAATGAATTGGCATGGTGCATAATAGTTATGTAATGGAGAGAATTACTTTTACTATTGGTATTAGAAACACATAGCAGTGTTACCAGTGGCCCCTGCTTCCATTGTCTCCATGTGCATATTTTGATCCAACATCTTCATTTACAGAACATATTTAGTTATTTATTTATTACTTGTCTACTTATTTTTATTTTGTTGTGGATTTTATCTATGTATGTTTGTACTATCTTCATAAACCAATAAAAAGAGAGTTACAAAAATGTTTTGTTAAATAATAAAAGGAAAAGGAAAAAAAAAAGAACAGAAAAAAGGCCATCTTGTCATTGGCAGCAGTAACCAAATGGGGGCATGGCTTAGTTAAAGGTCAACTGTCTTCTGACTCTGCGGTTACACTTAGCTACAGGTTGTTTTGTGGTTTATGTTTTATGGCCCACAATGCAGGTGTCATTTCCAGCTGCAGCAGGCAGCTGTTTTCACCCAAAAACCTCAAAACCTCAGCACGCTACCTACTCAGCACCATATAGCAGAAAGACAAAATTAGCTACCCCCAGCTTATGAACACAGTGAAGTCTTTAGCCGGCAGAGGACCTGGTATTTCCCTCAGAAATTTGTTGAGATCTAAACAGAGCTGAAAACTTCCTCCATCACTCTAATAGGCCTTTATACAGAAGTCACTTTGACATATCACAGTAGGAGAAGCAAAGGTGTACATAACAAAATGATGGCTGTATTCTTTCAGCTTCCTCAGTTTCAGAGTCCTGGTATTGTTCGTGTTGGCTCACTCTCCCACTGTCATGACTTACCGGGACATTTGAATATAGCTGAGACACTGTTAATGTAGCGATAGTGTTTTTCCTGCCATGACAAGTCAAAAAAAATCTTTTCTCAAATTGTCAGCGAGAGTGGTTTATGTTGCTATGGACCTGCAAAATCAATACATTTGAATTGCTTTTAGCTGTCTGATAAAGTTACGCTTCTAGAGCTTCCACTGCCCTCGGCTTGGTGAATGCAAGGGCTGCCAATATGAAGCTTTCTGAAAATGTCAGTGGCTCCCTTAAGGTTGTACACAAACAGCATCCACTGATTTACAGTGGGCTCATTGTGGGATGCAGCTTGGAGATGTAGGGGATGGGCGTATGCAAAGAAAACCCGATTCTTAATAACATGCAACAGGCCACACTCCAAATACATTCAGTGAGCGAGCCCAGTGATCATGGTTTCCCAAGAAACCCACTTGTAATAAACATTCAACATCAGAGTGTTTGAAGGGCAAGTCCTCCCTGGTCTCAGCTGCCGCATGCGTATTTACAAACATCTGCAGATTCCCCTGATGAGACCAAAGATTCTTCTGTGTACTTCCCATGGGAAAGGCTGCGCCGACATGGAGATGAAACAGCATTTCAGCCAAACAAGGTTTCCGCAATAAAAATGGCAGCAGACAATATATTAATGTCAGATCTCTACCCAGAGGGGTCCTTTTGGAGTCGTGGGGTCTCCTGAGAGACTGGTACACAAAGATGAAAGCACTTAATCGGAGGATATTAAAACATCATTTAAAAAAGATCATCGGCAAAGTTAGACTAATGAATTTGTTTTCTGAAATTTGTCTTTTTATTTAAAATCAAATAATGTCCAGTCAAGTTTCTGCCTCTGAAAGCCTGGCCATGATGTGCTTTGATTACATATTTATCACATAACTTATGTATGCACTGGCTATCTGAAGGGCCTTAAAATTAAGTTATATTTTACTGATATTTTATTGATTATTTTTGTCATTCTCTTAATCTTAGTGTAGTGATTACAGCAGTGTCTGAATCATTACAGATTTATGTAAAGTTTCCAGTGGTCTAACATCTCAGATGCTGTTTGAGTAGATTTCTTTACCCTAACATTGATAAAATGGAATTTTTAAGAGATATACGGATATTCACACGTTAAAATATGAAAAGAAATTATTGACTCTTTCAAAAATCACACAAATCCTCCCGTAATGACTGACACAGCCTCACTGAGTTTAAAGTGTAGTTTTCCAACACTGCTGTGAGTTTGAGTCCATCTCAGGTCTCACACCAACACCACCTTTAAAGTAACCCATTAACCCAGTAAAGATCAAATGAATTACACATTAACTGCTCTCAGCTAACCACTAGCCAGCACCACACAGCTATCTTTGACACTAAGCAAACAGATGTACAGTGTGAGTTATTAGCTGCAACCATGCACTGTATATTGGGGGCAACTTTACAAGCCCCCCTATAACACTTCCTCTGACTGCGGTGCAGAGCGGCTGGGGCCAGTGGGTACATGTTGGGTGTGCCAGCACAGGAAGCAGCACTCATCCTGTGCCACCTTCTGCTCTTGTTGCAGACAGGAAATACCACCATGACCCGACACTGATAAGGACAAGGAGCTGAACCACAGCCACGTGGTAAACAGTGCCAGACAATAGAGGAACCATATACTCTGTGTTTATATGTGTGTGGGGGAGAGAATGAGAAAGGGAATTTGGTAGAGATGGGGACATATGAAATAGTTTTTTTGAGTGCAAACTTACAGTGTGCATACAGTGTGAAAATCTGGTAATCCTTTACTTTTAATCCGCTATATCTCAAACAGTTATCAAACTGACAACACACTAAAATGTTGTAAGTAAAATGACTTTAAAAATATTGATTTGATTGTGACATTTTGGAAAATGTGCTTATTTGTTTTCTCAAGTGTTACATGAATAGATGAACACCACTCTTATATCTGCATCCAAAATATGGAGCTACAGCCAGCAGGTGATTAGCGTAGCTTAGCATAATGACTGGAAACGAGGGGATTAGTTAGCCTTGCTCTGTCCAAAGTAATAAAATAAAACCAAAAAACAGACGCATCAAGGTCGAGAGCAATTAGGATTAGGTCAAAGAGGTCATCTTGGATATTCTCTGAGATTAAAGTGATAAATTTACAAGAAAAAACCCCACAAATTTATCACCAGAAATCAGGTAATGTGGTGTAAAGAGCAATAAGCACGGGACTTTTACACTGGAGACTGAGGTTTGAGTCCTTTGTGAGTCAATACTGATTTAGCTTACTTATTATTGTTAGTTCTTAGGATGTATAAAGCTGCTGAATGCACACTGTGTACATGACTTTAGCAGAATAGCTTAATAGACCTGTGTGTGTGTTAACGTTGTGTTTTAACATTGCCAGGAAGCCTAGTAATATACACCAGTGTAAACAGCTATATTGGCTATTCACAGCCCAGTTGAAAACAGCATTGTTGGTAACAGACACCTGGGTGCTCGCCTCTGCCATGATGCTATGTAGCACCTAGGGTGCTATAGCATCTCAAAAACATAGCTAGCCACAACTTGTTTTACACATTGTCAAACAAGATATAATTGTGGACTTCAAATTTCATAATTGTGGCTATGCTTAACATAACATATGCAAAACTAATCAAAAGCAGATTTTGAATGGTTTATAAAACGACATGCAGAAGTACTTGTAAATAAAGAAAAGTACTATATTGATAAAAGTATCAAGCAGTTAAATCCTGACAGGAGGAGTTCCTGACAAATACATGAATAAACACTATACAATATCCTGCTGACAACATTACAGTGTTACGATGTAAGTATTAATTTGTATGTATCAGGAAGTTAAAGTGAAGTGTTGCTGAAAGACTTTTCACTCCAGTGATAATGCACAAATGTGTGAATGCGCTCCAAAGATGTTTAATATCACAAACAAAAACTAAGTACTCAGCCAAAATGTTCACTCTCTCGGCCCAGCGAGAAATATGTCAAACATTTTAAGATGCAGTTGAAATGCATTGCTGTGACGTCAATAGTCCAAATGGATTTAATTTAACGCCTCATTCCATAAGCTTTTCCCCGGCCCGAGCAGTCATTTTCCTTCGCCGGTTTGTAAATTTACCATGACTGTGAACATGCATTTATTCTCAGCCACTCCATGGAAATTGAGGCGAAGCTCGGCTCTTGTGGATGACTTTGATCATGGAAAACCTGCTTGCAATTTCTTCCTTTTAAACAAACTGTGCATGACATAAAGCGAGATTGAATCTCTGTATGTCCCCTCGTAGCCCGCGCATGAACACAGCATGCAAAATGACAGGAAAATTACATCCCTCCTCTAATAGAGTCATTGTAGGCTTTATTCAGAACATCCACTGTATTGCAGTTCCATACAGTGCAGCTAATGAGGCTCAAAACAAGCTGCCGGTGGAATATCATAAAATATTCTCCGCTGAATACAAGCTGCGCATATTCACAGATGTCAAGGCTGAATACTGATGTCTGTGTTGAATACACTGCTCCCAGATAAAATGATTTTTCCATTTGGACAAAGGCATCAAATCCACATTTCCTCATCAGATCTAATGAAGTTCACTCTTGCTTTAGGAGCCAACCACCTCTTTTCCCCTTGCCAGATCCCAGTGTGCTTATCCAAATAGAGTGACTGCCAGCTTTCTCGCTGCGAGGAATTTCCTTGCAGAGCACTCCCACCCACCACCTCTCCTGACACTGGGATGATTTAGATATTTCAGGAAATTAGACTAAAGCGCCCAGATCTGCTCTGGTTCAGACACTGGAGGTTTTATTTATTCATCTCTCTCTCTCTATTTTGCAGGAATTTCATCATGAGGTCTGATCTGAGATTTGAGGTTTCTCAGAGGACATTTGGCCAAGTGATTAAGTTGTTCTGACCAAAATGTCATCCTCCCCTCAAAAAAAAAAAAAAAAAAACATCAAGTAATAGTCTCCTGGTATCAAGTGTTCATGTTGCTCCAGCCATTTAATGAAACTGTGTAGGATTTGAGTGGATTTATTGGCATCTAGCGGTGAGTACTGCAGATTGCGTTATTCCAAGTAGTCTCTTCCTCTCCAAAACAAACAGACCAGGTGATTAAAACCGGTAAAAACGGTGAATAAAGCAGCTTCATGTTACAAGTCAGTGTTTCTCTATCACAGACAGGCCGCTGGCTCAGCACCTGCTCATGTGCTCACCCGCTTTCAATGCGCTCAACTCTTCAGTCCCTCCAGGATTTTGTGATGTTGCGATTTAAACACTCGATGCAAATTCAGCCAATCCCCGTGAATTCTGCGTGACCTTGCAATTTTATCCAGTCCCCACAACTTTACTGCACATTTAAAAGGGGTAAAATCTCATTTTACTTCAGAGCTGCACGCAGTGTATTGATTTGCTCAGCTCCTTTCTCTCTCTGTTAACAGGGGGCTGCTGCTGTGGCACCAGGAGCTCTGTGCCTGGGACAGAGTCACACACACAGTTACAAGGCTAAGTGTTAGCATCACATTGCTAATGTTACCCAAGCCAAGCCGGTTTGGTGTGAGATTAACAGCTTAACAGGGTAGTGAGTAGTGACAAGATCAAGTTGTGCTGTGTTAGGTCATGCAAGCCTAACAGAGAGAGCAGGAGGAGAGCGGGTCTCAGAGACGGTCCCTTAGCGCTGCACTGAACGGCTGTGCTGTTTGATGCAGTGCTGAGCGCCACCACACTGAATGCTCATGATAATAAGGTCAGAATCCGTAACAGCATCACCACTATTTTTGTAATTTTCACTTGGCCTTTTGCAATTTCATTGAAATATAAACAAAAAAAAAAAAACAGCTATAAACATCCTAAGTGCTATGTCATAGGCAACTGGACTTGCTAGAAGCTTCTTCAGCTCTGTTCTTCTGAGCTAAAGAAGCTTCTTGGATGAGAAGCACAACGTCCTCAAGAAAAGCAAGCAAGTCCAGTTGCCTATGACATAGAACTTATGATTACCATGACCCGGGTGACTGAGAATCTTCACCGACAAGCTATAAATATCGCAACATGCAACACAATTTTTTAAAACATCCATGAAATCACGCATTTCAGGCCGCAACAATTTCCAAAACAGCCTGCAACATCCAGAAAGGACTGCCTTATTTCTCATTCAGACATTCAGAAGAGTTGATTTAACCACAGAGGTCTGCTCCTCTCCACAACCCTCTGATTTAAACCGATAAAAACAGTAAAAAGTAGTTTCAGGTCACAAATAGGTGTTTCTCTAAAGCTGTTCGGCATGTCTGAGATGGCCGCAAGCCAAGCACACGCTAATGTGTGCTCACTTTCTTTCTCTGATAACTTAAGATCCAGATGTTAGAAGGTCTTTACCCAGAGCCGAATTGTCCGCAGAGGTCTCTTCCTCTCCAAAGCAAATGGACACAGAGATTTAAACCGGTAAAAAGACTGAATAAAGCAGTTTCTTATAAAAAAAAATAGCATTTTTCCAACACTCTATGGTGGCCAACACAAAAACAAGAATGGCCCTATCTAGAGCCAGTGTTTAGTTTGGTGTCTGTTCTCGGCTACATGGCAGTTCGTCATCGCGGACTCTATGGATGAAGACACGCTCCCTATATGAAGATATATACAGCTCATTCTAAGGTAACAAAAACACAATATTTCTTTGTTTCAGGGGACTGTGCAATAATGGAAACAATATTACATTACAATTTTACCAATATATCCCCCTCAATCCTACACACTGGACATTTAAAAAGATCAGAAGCCACTCAAAACCAAACCCAAGCAGGGATGCAGAGGTTGACAGAATATATTTAAATAGCAAATATACAAAATAAATATCAGTCAGAACCAGACTTACCCAGGTCTCAGTCTTTATCTTTAAATTCCCATCTTTCCGGTTTGGTTTTGCATCTGGTCGCATCAGTGAATGAGGAATACAGAGGAAAGAAAGAGAGTGTTTACCACATTGTTAAAAAAACTGTTACAACATAATCAGCTGCTGCATGCACAATGCCCACACTGTCAGGGATGTGTTGGCCTTTGTTGACTCGGATAACAGAGCTATTTCTTTGCTTTGTAAAATCTGTTCTCTCAAGCTGTTCTCTGTCAAACGCCTTTAAAGACCAGAACTTGAAGTGCTTTAAATGTTTCAGACGGGTGTTGAAATTTCACTTGTTGAACAAGAAAGCTCTTTTCTTCTCAATGCAAGATTAAGAAATCCATGGTTGGAATTCAAAGCTACCAATATCTTACATTGAATTTGCAACATTTATGTGTCTCTTTCAGGCGGCGGAGCAGACCAGCCCTCAGCCATAATAGATTAGCAGAGGAAGGTTTCCTTAAATGTGCTTTCAGTGTGTGCTAAGATTAAATTCTGAGTGGGAGTAGGCAGAGCCATCCACAGCGATCCATTCAGGACTATATATTCTGGCATAATGTCTTCTACATAAAAGCCCATTTCCTCCACCAGCAGCCCATTTTCATGCACGCTGGCCCTGTCCTAAAAATCTGCAGAGGAAATGGACCACACTGCATCTATTTCCAGGACGGCCTCCGCAGTCCAGCCTCATTAAAATGCATTACCGTTATGGCTCAACTTATACCTCAAGTTGCTGCCTAAGCTCTTTTGTTTTAAGTGCAGCTGCTAGGTGAGGTGAATTTTTCCTTGGCTGCGGTATGGTGTTAACCTCAGCACATGGAGACATTGTTAGACGCACATGAGGTGAAAAGGTTTCCAATCTGATAAGAGAGACAGAAAAAGAGTGTGTATATGTGTGTTGGTCAATCTGGCTTCATTGTGTGGATTTTCCCACTGACACGACCATGTCTGCATTATCTGACCACTGGCCAGACCACGAGAACAATGATAGCAGCGGCTGTGTGTTGCAGGATTGTTGTATTGTACTTACAGGAAAACCGCTGCTGCTACTGCTGGCTGTTTCTGTCCAGAGGAAAGAGTGCGGTCACCTGAAATCAGACACAAAATTACAGCTCACTTCCAAGGCTCTGATTTTTCAAGTGGGCCTATTGTGTCTGGGACAATTTGTGGTGTCCTGGAAAAAGAAAGCGTAGCGAGGAAGTATGCGAAATATGCTGAAAGAATAGCTTGCATGACTATAAATTATAATCTCCTAATTTGGAGCCAATTAGTTACACATAGAGGGACACGGCCCTGACTGCCTGCTGTGGTTATGAGACGACACACGGACAAACTACAGAGACTGTTTTTATTTGTTTTAAAAGGTCAGAAAGTCGGGACGAGCACTTCCACATGAAATGTCAACAGATAAACATCATTAGATGATAAACTCACTTCAGAAAATCTTTTGACGGGCCAAGGCTTCACCTTTTAAGCCACTTTCTGAGTTTCACTTCTCAAAAAGTGGAGGTTCTTTGGCTTTCTAGGTGAGTTAGGTGACATTTAGAAATAAGATACAGAGCTTTACATTATGTAAGGCAGTAAACTGTGAGTGTTGAGCATGTTTACTGTTAAGGCATCGGTATGCTTTAAAAGAAGCATGAGCCAGACAGTCTGAAACCTCCTCCACACACACTTGAGTGTTCCAAAATGACTATAAATCTACTCTTTATGTTGTGTCTAGGCCGTGGTCACTCCTGCATGTGTTTCAAAGAAAACACTAATGACTAAATCCTGGCTGGCAGACAGTGAGTAAGCTCATTGGGGCTTACCTGGAGTTGACATTAACAGCTAGCTCAAGCAGTCAGCCCTGAAATGTTCATCAAAAAAGTTCCTCTTGAAAAACAGAGGTATCAGAGGTAGTCAGTACATTAGCAGCCTAGTAAAGCCATGTGCTGCTAATAACACACCTGGGGCTGAGTTAATTGATAAGCCCCGCCCACCAGAGGCACCTAAGGCTCATTTAAAGGTCATTTATACTCTCTTTACAGACGAAATAGATTTACTTTCAAACATTGTAAACGTCATTGCCCTCATTCTTTCTTGTGTCTCTTATGTTGGCATAGATACATCCAGTAGATGGCACTAGAGGGCAGAGTCCAAAGTTTCCCACAACAACAAATGATGATGAAGAGGTCATAATGTTGCACCTTTAAATGGAGGCAGCTGAGGCCTTTAAATGACTTGCAACATGTGGATGGAGGATTCTTTTCCCTATGTTATCGATTCATTCCGTTCTGTCATTTTTAAAATTTGTTGGTCATCTTCTACTGTCATATCTTAGCTGAAGCTAAGCTACACTGCCTCCACAATCTCAAGGGGTACTGCTCTGTTTTATCCGTATCTGTAAGCTTTCAGAAAACATTCTCAGATATGGATGAAATGAACACAGAGGACAGACAGAAGGCTCCATCTATCCCTCTATCGCTGTATCTAACGTTGGACGCAAATGAGCCCTTACACCTTGGTGTCACTTCCGACTGTGACTGGTGTCCGTAGATCTGTAAATATACCGATGATGCCCTAGTGTCCAATGCAAGGAAGTGCATTTCTTTACGGATGGACAGAAACCTCACAGAAACTGTAGCCATGGGAGAGAGGCTAATTTTGTCTTTTTTTTGCCATCCAGTAGTTTGGAATATGAGCTTGGAACATTACTGGGACAAAAACAGGACCTGACAGGTACGTGGCATGTTTTGTGAAATATCTAATTAAAAAGACGCACGAACGGCTGAATGAGTCATAATGATAATCTCACTGTATATAATGTATAACCATAATTTAACAGAATAACAGTACTAAGATTCACAGTGTGTTAAAACTAGATAAACAACTTCTTTTTAATTATACAAACTCCCTTAAAGATCAACACAGGCAACTGAATTGAAGGAAGTAGCCTGTTTGCCAGTTAGCAGCCTGTTAGCTAAGCTAGCACACTGTCGTACTGTGTCTCCGAAATCCACCACAAAAGTCCAAATTTTTTGACGTACTTGCAGGCACATCAGATATCACAGAGATTCCCACAGGAGTGAATAGACCTCCAGTTGACTCGTCTCTGTAAACATATGTAAGTGGCAACGAGGCGTTAATATTACTTAAGGCTCTGGAGCCTTTTTCGGGGCCCTTTCCTCCCTTCACAATATATTAAGGTTCCTTTCACCACGAATTACCTAATTTTAGAAAACGTTTATGTACACTGAAATGAGTTTCTTCATAGCTGAGAAATTACCTTTGATTTGCTGCAGGTTAAATGTTCTAACATAAATTAGTAATATGGGAGAGAGTGAAAAGTGTTACAGCCAATACCGGTTGGTTAATTCAAGATTCCCCGTCAATGGACAACAACAAAGTAAATGGAGCAGCCTCCATCAGTAAACAAAGTATGAAGCTCATCAATATAAGATATAAGTCAATAACAGTAAATCAAGACAAAGCTAAGTTATCAGTCAAGAAGTCCTGTGTGGACAGTGGTGCCCACCGCCAGCCAAAACAAAGGAATACTTGGCACATCTATGTCCAAACAGGTGCGTAGGAGAGGGACAAGAAAAATAAAACTTGTAGAAAAGACTCCTGCACACTGTCTAACTTGCAAAAATAATGATTTTATGCTGCAACATTTCAGTGACTAGACCTCCGGCAGGCATAAAGGTCAAAAGAAAGGTGCAGCCAAAAGAAAGAAGAAACTGATAATGTGAGTTAACTATCCAACCGAACTGGAGCCTACAGCAGACGATTTTTTAGGGTGAGACTGTAGGCAGGATTTTACAGAAACAGAGCATTCACTTGAGAAAAATACATTTTTATCAAAAAAAGGCCTGTTTTTTTCTGAATTTCTGAGAAAAGTTTTCATGAAAAAAGTCTCCTTTTGTTTTTCTGAATTAACAAGATAATAATCTCATTAGTTCTGAGAAACATGGCCATTTTTTTTCTCAAGTAAATGCATTAGTTCAATCATTGCTCAACTACTTGCGTCATTTTTCATGTGTACAATCAAGTGCGGCACAATGATTGCCTTTGAGGAGAGACAATCTAAAGCTCTCGTATCTGTATGAGTAAATATAAAACCAAGAAATAATCTGACTCATAACTCCCGTTAACCCACACCTTGATGTTCTCACAGTAGGCTGCATTTTTTTTAATGGATTAAAAAACAAGAGTGTATTAAATAATGAGCTTTAGAGGTACTTAGCGGTGGATTTTACCTTTGGACAGAGCCAAGTTACCTGTTTTCTCCTACTTCTAGTCTTTATGCTACGCTAAGCTAACAGGCTGCTGGCTGTAGCTTGATATTTAACGGACAGACCTGAGACTGGTCTTGATCTTCTCGTCTAAGTCACACCAAGACAGCAAAATATACTTATTTTACAACATGTCAAACATTTTTTAAGATGACACAACGTAAAAAGTTTTGGACAGAGTAAGGCTTCCTGTTTCCCCCTGTTGCCAGTCTTTATGCTAAACTAACTGGCTGCTGGTTGTAGCTTAATATTTAACAGACAGACATGAGGTTTCGATCTCTTTTCTAACTCATACCAAGAAATCAAAGAAGTGTGTTTTGCAACACATCAAAAACTTTTAAATGGGACATTGTAAAAAAGTTTGTTTTCAAGCATACCTCAGCTTTTACTCAGCACGGTCACTGTGCAGATTATGTAACAGATTAACAGTAACCTGCTCATCCCAGGCTCTGTCTTCCCATCAGCAGTGACACACAAAGCCTCCAGAGAGACTGTATTTGCAGAGACACTCAAACTCATCCAGCACTCATCTTTCATCTAATGAGGCCCCTAACTCCAGATGTTCTGACGAGAGCAGCTGCCAGTTGTATCAGGCACATACTGTATATAACATCTACTCTTTCCATGCTTTTCCCATCTCTCTTTCTTCTCTCTTTCTATCTGTCGCATTCAATCCCTCTTGAAATCCCTCTGTAGTTCATGGAAAGGCGGTAAGGAATGCCCTGGCACTGTAATACAGCATCATTAGCCACAGCAGAGTCCTTTGGCTGCTCGCTGCCAACTCCAGCCTGCACGTCTTAATCTTCACCACTGTGTACACTTGTTGTCCAGCTGGTACCATGGCAACGGGGCTGCGTTCTGCTAGACCTTTTGCTATGATATCTGGAGTTAAAGAGAGTGAGAGACACACACACACACAGGCACACACACACACACACACACACACACACACACACACACACACACACACACGCACACACACATGTGGGCAGGAAGACAGACCAACAGGAGGAAAAGCAATAAAGAGTGAGCTTTAAAATGCCAGCTCAGCTCCCAAAGCGGAGCAGTGAAATACTGACAGAGGGAAGGTGAGGCACTTCTGCTTTGCTCTGTTGCTGTTGGCCTGTGCTCTTCTTGCTGTGACGGCTTCAGCTCTCATCATTGGCCATTTTACCAGTATATCCTGGGGATGTACTGCATGTCAGAGAATAGGCCCAGACTTAAATAATTAAATACATTATATGCAAACCTCAATGGTTATAGCAAGAGCCACGGGCAGAGGTCCAAACACATGGAATAAGACAACTACACATCATGTTTTAAAAACTAGAAACTCCCCATTAGAGCGGATTTTTAGAGGCCAACAGATGTTTTAGGCTCAGTTCCTATAATGATGGTATGGGCAATGACAGATTAGTGAGATGAGGTTTACGTGGCTTAACCTTCACATCCATGCAGCTCATTCATTATTTATCAGGGCTAGCGGCATCGCACACATGACAGGACCTCAAAAACATGCAGATTCTGAGCCTTCCTGCATTAAATGAATGGAGCGTCCTTGGTAAAGCTCCATTTATTATTAAAAGCAGAGGCAGGAGTTTGTACTTAAAATGTGTTCCTTCGCTCAGTGAAAGCATGTTCTGTGCTCTATTATCCCATACTGCAAGGACACATGAAATTAAAAAGCTCTGTATTTTACAAGTACTGAATCACAGCCAGAATAAAGCTGCGTGATGTCTAGGGCTTAGTTGTGGTACTTGCTGTGTTAGAGTAGTAACCGGAATAAGAAGAGGTATTAAAACTTCTCCAGTCAACACCTGCACTTGAACAAGACCATTTCTATGGTTTTGCTTGCAGCCAGTCACTGCAAGTGTTCCTTGATTTCATGTCCCACTACCATAGCAGCTACAACCTATACAGTCTACGGTGTGGTCGAGTCAAGTTCAGCATACCAAGATGCCACAGAAACGTTTGAAAGTATAGCTATACTACATGCCTGTGATGTCTAAATACTGCCTTTCATGGGTAACAAATGAAGAAGGAACACAGTGGTATCACTTTAAGGGTATTGGTAGCTTCCATCCATCCATTTTCTAACCGCTTATCCTCTTGAGGGTCGCAGGGAGGCTGGAGCCTATCCCAGCCGACATTGGGCGAGAGGCGGGGTACATGTAGAGACATGTAGAGACAGACAACCATTCACACTCACATTCACACCTACGGACAATTTAGAGTCACCAATTAACCTGCATGTCTTTGGACTGTGGGAGGAAGCCGGAGTACCCGGACAGAACCCACGCTGACACAGGGAAAACATGCAAACTCTGCCCTTCTGTGCATCCTTCCGGGATCGAACCAGGAACCCTCTTGCTGTGAGGCGACAGTGCTGACCACCAACATTTTTAGAGGGCAGAAGCAAGTTAAGCTTAAACCAAGCAGCAACCTTAAGGACTGAAAAATGAAGCCCATGTGAAATGCCAAAACCTGCAGTTTCCCAAATGACCACTAGAGGCTGGCTCCAGGGGAGAGTGAATACCCATAGACCCCCGTGTTGAAATGCCCAACTTTGCAGCAAAAAACATGCTTTAGCCTCGGCACAAAAACAGTTTTGGTATCAATAGCTAATTTCACTTTCATAACAATTGTGCAGGGGGTGAAATTTTATATAACTCACCCATTTGTATTTCATATTTCAAGGCTTACATATTTAAGGGCATGGCTGCTTGAATGACAGGCTGTCTGTGAGGCGTCGTTTAGAGTTTATAAGTCAGCTCCACCCTCCTGTCCCAATATAATCACTTCTGGCTTACCATATCCAAAATGGTGGGGCTGAAATGTTAAACTTAAGGACACAGAATGGCCATCCATGAACCAGTGTGTGTGACATTATGGAAGCCACTACCATTATTTTATAGTTTGTGACATAAACACAGCTTTTGGAATGTGGGTCTTATTATTTTAGTTTTGGCCATCATCATTTCAGCTAGACATAAAAAATAGCAGTGGACAACCACACAAGCAGCTGGAAAGGTCACCAGTTGAGTAATATTGTCTAAATTGGCTTGTTAGAAAGTGAAAATGCCAAACATTTAAGTTATTACTCAGACTTCTATTAGATCTCCCAGCAACAATAAGTCAGTGCAGGTGTGTTCACTTTTGGTGTTCATCCAAATAATAAGTTTATGTACTCAGCTTTCAAGCTGTGGCCACATCTCTGTGGAGTTAGTTTTGTTTCTTTATTATGCAATCAAACAGAATAGGGTTGAGAGCACAACTTTCCACACTGATATATAAAAAAAAAATCATCAAAAGTAAAAAAAGAAATGTATTAGTGTCAGCTAAAACCTCTTTTTACTTACAAATCCAAAAGTTTTGCTCACTGTTGAGCTATTGCTAATGTTCGTTTATTTATTAATCTTCACTTAACCAGAAAAATCTCTCTTTCAAGAGTGTCCTGGCCGAGACAGGCAGCAATATCAGTTACAGACAGACAACACACAACAAAGATACAGAATAAAAATGTACAGCTCTAAAACAAGCAAAGAAAAACCAAAAAAATATGTTAATATATGCTAGGAAAAAAGGGGCAACTACATATGAACAGAAAGACAAGCTAAGATACACCATGACATTGGCATATAAAAGACTGTGTACAAAAATCCTGCTGCAGTGCTTTAAAATGGCCGAGAGGGACCAAAGAGTGCAAGTTCAAGTCCTTCTCCAGAAGATTGCACATATAAGGAGCTTCAAACATAAATGATAAATGCTTGCTTGCCAAACTCTGTACATAACCTCTGTACGGACAATAAACACGTTCTGTTTTGTGGGTGGGAACTAAAAGATGTAAGACATGTCTGTTCCTCTGTTTTGATCGGGGTGACAGCTTGGCAGCATCCACTTCAGTAAACAAGAAACAGAGTTTCCATGGAGTCCATGGAAAGCGTGGGAGTGGAGATAAAACATTTACTGTGTGTTTACACGACTTCCATTTTAGTATTACCAAGAGTGTTATGTTTGAACTGGTGCACGTAGGTTGTTGTTGAACAATTTGCGATATTGTAATGGGTTAAAAATATGTATTATTTTGTCAGTATGTAGCTTAGCTCAATTAGCTTAGCCATTAGCTCCTTATTGGTATGTTATGTGTCCAGGCTGCTTGTTAGCCTGCATGATGTTGTGCATGTAGAGACTGTAGTCAACAGGACTATAGTGGCTGACATTGGGCGAGAGGCGAGGTTGGACAGTTCGCCAGACTATCACAGGGCTAACATTTAGAGACAGACAACAATTCAAGCTCACATTTACACCTATGGGCAATTTAGAGTCACCAGTTAACCTAATCTGCATGTCTTTGGATTGTGGGAGGAAGCTGGAGTACCCTGAGAAAACCCATGCTGACAACACAGAGTGGCTCCCCCCACCCTGGGTGCAAACCAGAAACCCTCTTGCTGTGAGGCGACAATGCTAACCACTGCACCGCCGTGCCTCCTTTTGGGTTTGCAAAAATATAATAAATAAATTGGGACATGACAAACAAGAGTTTTTAATTAACACTAATACATTTTTTTATTCACATGCCTTTAGTTTTTCTCTCAAATCTTATTTCGTGATTGCAGAAGTGGAACATTGTGCTCTTCCAACTGTTGTAAGGAATTGCAGATAAGTAAAAAGTTATTGGAAGTGGTATGAATCATGACTGAGACTACAAAAACAGCATTTTTTGGCTGCTTAGCCAAGAGTTGCTTTTAGCTCTGTGTTTGGTCTTCGCTAACTCCTGAGGGAAATATCTGGCACAGCTAAATGTTTTATGTTCCCCTCCCAGTCATTAACTCTGTGCTATGAGAGCAGTGAGAGTGAATCAAAACAGTTAAGCGGAGGGCTGGGAAATCAAAACAATCAGCTGAAAGAAACTAAAACCATTGGTAGACCCAAGGAAAACCCCTTTCACATTACTTGTAATCATGTGATCGTTGTTAACATGATAATATTGATTACAAATGCTTCAAACAATGCTGAACGCATTTGGGGATCATTGCTGTGACACTGTGCCAATCCACTGCTATCACGTTGGGAGCTTTGATTCAAACGTTTGACTCGGAAAAAAGTCTGAGGAAAACCAGTCTAGACAGGTCTGAGGCCAAGATTTTGAGACAGCTAATCTCTTCTGATGGTCCTCAGGCAGTCACGCACTCATACAGACACATACACAGACAAATACTAATGCACGAGTGATGTCATGCATGCATACATCCGTGTGGGCTGACTAAATTCCTAAAAAATTAATTGGACAATAAAATGCAGACACGCAGAATGAACAAATGTTGGCACATGCACACATACACAGTTAAATACAGCTCATGTGGGAGTACTTAACACAGATCGGGCCCCCTCCTGACTTCAGCCTCACCTATGTCGAGTCTCTTTGTAGTTCAGCGGAGGGTTAGTCCGCCGCAGCCATAACATGTGTAATGTACCATAACTCTGGAAAGATTAGAAAACATTCTGCTGGACTCACAGGAAACACAGTATTGAGTCTGGAGAGCAGTGTGTATGTGAGCTTGAGTGAAAAAAGTTTTCTCTGTATATAACCTTAAGCTGTGTGAGGTATGGGTGCACGGTGTGTGTGAGCAGGATATGGGCCACTGACCCAGAATAATCAGCACCCATTTCTTTCCTCTGCTTACAGTCTACACCCCTTTGCAGCGTCTTAAATCCAGAACCGCTGCAGTCAGTCAACACCGACCTTTCACAGACTCAGACACAGCACTTCTAACGTATTTATAGCGTGGTATTTCCCCTGCTTGTTGCCCTTAACCAAGTCCACCTTCCATTGTTATTCCTTCTAGAGAGGACATGACATTTGTGGTATACGCACCATTCTTTCACTACGCTCTCATAACACGTAGCCTGACGAGGGCAAAGGGTTATCCAGTTGACAGATGATATGAACACCCAGTGATTTGAAAAACAGGAGAAACAATGACATCAGCAGCATTACGATATATTAGGAAACATGAAATAACAGGACCATTATTACACATAATGTTCAGTTTGAAGCATGCGTTGTTACTTGTACTCTAAATATTGTGCTGTCAATTCATTTCACAGGCTGATCAGGATTAAAAACTGCACTGAAAAGTTTCCCAATTTTAGAAAGTAATAATATGTTTGTTTAGAATGGACTAAATCATAAATCTTGAAGGTATACTGTTAACGGTATAGCTGGCCCCTGTTTGTTAACAGTGTCACCAGCAGAAGTGGATGTCCACCCTAGATTCACTATATTTGCATTGTTTCAGTGCTGCGTCCACGATTTGTGTAGCTTCCCCTTGGATGCATGCTGCTTATGGTCTGGCACCTGGTCAATACCTTTACAAGGTAAAGGAAGCTTAAACCAGGAACATCCCAAACACAGCCAAATCAGAAGAAAGTAAGTTAATGCAGGCAGAGGGCAGAGTCTCTGCAGATACATACATCAACACACACCTCTAGTTGGTCATAGGTGAAGACTAAGATGGATCACTTTTGCATAATTCTACACTGTATGTGCAGAAAATTCTTCATAGTATATGTACATACATCTACGTATATACATACTATATTAAAGATGCACTTGAGCAACATGTTAATTGCACCTTGATAAAGTTGGGGGACTCACAAGAGATGGATAGAAACCACCCATACTAAGGACTTTTATGCCCTACAGAGACTTTTGGACACTTGTAGTTTTAAAACTGTCAGCTTGTTACACTCCGTCTCCATCGTCAGTCTGATGTTGCAGTTCGTAGGGGATTGGATTTTCCCTACAAACTACAATGCCGGACAATATTGACACTGCTTTGTAAGCCTTGATAGCAACATCTACCTTGTCTAGTGCTCGCTATTGATGTAACTGTTTGTTGGTTCCAGTGCTCAGCTTGTCAGTGCTTGACATTAGTCCCCCCCGCTGTGATCTTTGCATGTTTATTATTATTTTCTTTTTATCTCAGCTGAGAAACCGCTCTTTCTTGTCACAATGCCAAGCCAATGAGTCATCTTGGTGGAGTGGGCGGATTCCAAGGTCTGGACCCTGGCAAACTCCATACTAGGGACTTTTGGTCCCTAGTATAGGGTCAAACTCCCCACCCACTTCTGTCATACCGCACACCCTGATGACATCATCAGAGTTGTTTTAACAAACTCTGACATTATACTGTACAACTGCTTTTACAAACTAAGAAGTTTACTACTTGTTCATTTATGTTAAAGTTAATTAAGTACTGTTTTCATTTGATTATTAAACTTGTCTGAAAGTTTACTGCTCTTGAATTTTCCTAGGAAAGTACTAACTACACCAGATGTCTCTCAAGAAGCAAAATTCGTATCTTACTGACTCATAAATTTGGCTATGTGTCAATACACTGTAGTTTCAAGCACCTTGACCTTAAAAAGTTTAGTTTTTATTTATTTTTTACTTTGACATTTTGAGAAATAAACTTACTGCTAACTTACCTGCTTAGCTAACATAAGCTAGCTAGCTAAGCTAATCACCTCTTGGTGATTTGGCACACAGACAGTGGTATCAATCTTTCTATTTAAATCAAAGCCATCAAGCAAATAAGTGAGTTCCGCGAAATGTCAAACTATTATGTCTGATCATATTTTGGTTTTCAGGATTACACCTTGACTACAAGAACTTTACTCAAGGTCCACTTATTAGCTTTCCCTGGAGTGATAAGCTACATCTTATGACACTCCTTAGTGTATTCATGGGGTATATATTTCATATTATGAGATGATGTGGTTTAAACCTCCAAAAAAAAGCCAGTAAGCTTAAATTACTGTTAGTACTTTGGTCAAACTGGTATTTTCAAGGTTAAGATTTAACTTGATCTGTCTCTCTCATATTTGTTAGAGGGGTTGTTTTGCAGCGAATTCCTAAAATAAATCTCATGCTCCCTCCGATCATACTTTTCCGAACACATCAGGGTCACATCTGGAGGGACTGAGGTGTTCTGGAGGCCTTTTGAGCCGAAGCTGTGTTTTATGGCCCCACATGTCAGTAGCTTACACATGTTCTCATTACAGTCCCACAAATCTGCGGCGCCGGAGCTCCGGGTCGGCCCCTGAAGCATGTGTGGTCCTCCTCCTGTTTATCCACCTGCACACTGTTGCTGTAGATCACATCACTTGGCCTGGAGGTGATAGTGAGCCATTAGGACTTCATCCTGCAGCGTGAGAGGTCCAATGTGCTGCAGGGGGAAGAGAGGAAGTGCAAGATGAATCATCTTCTCTTTTCTTTTTTTCTTCTTATATCTTCCTTCTCTTGCTATTTGTCTCTTTCTCACACTGTTTCCTGCTACCTTTCCTGTTACCTTTTTTTGCTACTCTTTCATTTCTTAACTTGTCTCTTCTATGCTAGTTTATGCTCCCATTGCTCTCCCTGCTTAACCCCTCATTTTTACATTTCAACCCTTTCCTTCACCTTTCTATTCTCTCACTTCCTTTTAACAAAAACTTGCCTCTACTCTTTGTATACATATTCTCTTTACCATTTCCCACTGCCATTTCTCAGCCCTGACCTTCCTTTCCTTATCTCAATCGTCCTCTTCACTCAAATGCACACTAACGTATTGAATACACACTCAAAACTTCACATTCTTTCATTATGATTAACAATTCTCTCAAGGTAAATACCATGAGTTGAAATGCCTGTTTCGATAGTCTATTTCATTCAGTGGGTGGCTACGAAGAAAGATGCTATCCCCAAGTGGAGATTCATTTGAAAACCTCACAATGGGTCCAAGAGGATCTCTGTGATACCTCAGAATAGGGGGAACTCCCGATTTTGCGCTTTGACTTACAGCTAATTCAAACTGGAAAGTATTTGATGTTGACTCTCTGTATGTTAGAAACCTGCAACATCGGTTAAGTTTCAGTGTGACTGAGCTTGCCTGGAAAATGTTGATGTAAAACAAGAGGCTACAGGTCATTAAATTGCTCATATGACTTACTTGACTTAAGACCTTTGCTGCTCTAAGAAGCTTAGGCCATTGACAAATGTCCTCCATTTCACTCGGTTCACTTGGTTCGCTGTAGATCTCCCCAGCTGAGCCCACTCCCAGACATTTCTGTCTAGACACCTCTTCTCCAGCTGTTCTTGGAGCGACCTCTTTTCCTAGTTCCTTGTAGGTTCCATTTCAGGGCTTGTTGGGTGATGTTTGTGACAGGTTTTCTGATGGTGTGTCCAATCCAACTCTACTTTCACTTCAGAATTTGTGAGCCATCCTGGTTTGTTCTGTTCCACAGGACTGCATTGCTTAGTTTGTCTCTCCACCAGATGTTAAGTATTCTCCTAAGGGAGGTGTTCATGAATGCAGCCTGGTTGTTGTGTGTTTTGTTGTTCTCCATGTCTCTGATCCATACAGCAACACCTGCTTCACATTGGAATTAAAAATGCTTATCTTGTTGTTGATTGATAGGTGTTTTGAGCTCCAGAGCTTCTTGAGTATCTTAAACACCACCCTAGCCTTATTGATCCTGCTCTTTATGTCCCTCTGTCCCTCTGCCGGTGTCCACAACACAAGTAAGTGAACTCTTCCACCTCCTAGTCTAGGGCCTTGTTGTGTATGATGATGTGGTTGCTGGTTTTGGAGTGGATCTGCATGACCTGTGTCTTTGCTGTATTGGGTGTCAGACCAAGTTTCAGCTTGTGAGAGTCTGTCCGTCTTCTCCTGTATTTGCATGTGTGTGTTGTGTGTGAAAGGAGAGCTATGTCGTCCCCTACGTCAAGGTCATCCAGCTGCTCCCAACTTGTCCACTGGTTCCTATTTCTCTTCCCTACAGTTGTAATAATAGTAGAAGTATGACTAATAATAACAGCAGTAGTAGGAGCAGCACAACCTCAACACACGATCCAAGTGTAGCTGCTATACGACGGAACCTGCGAGACAGTGGACCACAAAGGCTCCGGAGAACAAGCCGAGTTAGCAATACGCAGTAATAGGTCGGGAATGTAAGCAAGTCAAGAAGAACCAACTTTTCAGAAACTAAGAAGAGGGAGAAAAGGCGAGAAGGTGCTCGGTGTATTACAGGAGGCAGACTAGGCCTATGTCAGCCTTACTAGGGGCTGGTCCAAGACCAGCCTGAGCCAGCCCTAACTATAAGCCTTATCAAAAAGGCAAGTCTTAAGTCTACTCTTAAATGTGGAGACGGTGTCTGCCTCCCCAATAGAAACAGGAAGGGAGGCAGGCAATAGACTTGTCCCTGAAGATCTGAAGATCACGTCTATTTCCAGGAGGAACAGGGATGGTGACAGTAGACATCCCTGCTCATATAGTCAATACGTATTCAGGCAACAATCATCCAAGTGTTAAAGACTTCCCTATATTTCCTCCAAAAATAGCTTTGCTGGCTGATATCTTCCCCCTTTTATAGAACATGTAAACAATGGTGTTAAACAGTTTAAACAGATCTAACTATATTCACATCTCATCTAAGGGAGGAGTACATGTTTATATCTTAAAAACATCTGGAACAAGTTGTGTTATTCTTAGCATATATACAGTTACAATAAATGACTGACTGTAGTTGCTTGTGTACTCCGCAGGCCCCACTCCCTCTCTCTGTATCTCTCTCACACACAGACACAAGGTTAAAACTATTGTTACTGTTTTCTGTTACAGAGTCAGCTTCAGAGAGAAAAAGTGTAAAGGTCAACCCCTGTGTCCGGCCCGCAGGAATGGTTCTGTCCAAACATATTCACTGTTCAGTCTCTTATCATTTCTGTAACTAATATTGAAATCGATATCTATTTTGTTTGTTTTCATTCTACAAAGTGCTTGTGTATCTCTATTGGCTAAGTGTTCTGGTCTGAGCTCTCCCAGTCAGAAAATGGTCTGAGTGCCAGATGATACTGGCATAACTCCTCTAACTGGCTCAAACCAGATGCAGATCATACTGATGGCATCAGCAGAACAGCTTTAGCCTTTAAGCAGTGAAGTGTGCTCAGTTGGTAACTGCAAATGTTGAAATCATGGGGCTTGAAAAAGTGTGGCTGTAGTAAAATGCGGATTTTGGGTAAAACCAAATGACTGGACCTTTATTCTACTCTTTCAGTCAGTGGCATATAAAAAGAAATTCTTTCATTTATTCTAAACTAACCCAATGAAATGGAAAAAATACCAAATTTGTAACCTGAACATTTGATTCAATCATGAGAATTTGAAATCATTCCCCTCCTGTACTCTGCATTTCTGCTGTCTCAGGAAACACCTGTTTTCCTTAAAGTTTCCCTTTGACCGTGAGTTACCTTAAAGGATAATTTGGGGTTATTAACACTGGGTATTTTTTCCCTTCATCATAAAAAGTCAGATAAGTTATAACTGGGTCCCTGTGGAACCTTAAAATGTCTTAAATTTAGTATGGATGAGCTTTTTTTGTTCAGTTTTTATGCTTTAGTGTTACTGGTATTTTACATCCTACAACAATGACCATTTCGGTACCGCTCACTGGGTGGTGGTGGTTCACCTTGTGTGGCTGTGAATCAGCATTTTAACCTAGAAGAAGAGGTTGATTTTCCAGTGTCCAGTTTAAGGGTAGTGGCGGGGAAAAAGGGAAGAAACAAGAACATGATGCTGCGATCAAATAATGCAGGCTCAGTCATGGGTAAAGCTAACTCAACAAGAATTCAATGATTTGAAACCATCCAGTTATTTGCATGAGGCCATCACATTCTCACTCCAACCTCGTCACATATTGATGTTTGGTCATGGACTTTTCACGTCCACATATGACGTGCAAGGTACCCTGGGTGCGTTGGTTGTTGATGTTCTGGGACACTGTGTTGTGGGTAGGTTTAGGAAAAAAGAACAGGGTTTGGCTTTGGAATCTTGCGCAACGCGAACACTGCTTTCTTAGGTGAAAGTCGGTGTTCGTTGGACCTATCCACCAACCCCCCTGCCCGCCCCAGTTGGACTTTCGCCACCTTAACTTTTGTCCTTTTCCCGCTGTGTGTCCCTGATGCAGTTGAACTATAACGGGTATCATGCCGACGTTAAAGGACGACTTTTTTTGTTGGTTTCGACACTGCAAGTCACTGCCCAAGCGCCGGATTTCGACGACATCTGAGTGTGGCCCGGTTCATGCTATGCTAAAGCTATGCTAACGCTCAATAAAGTACAATGTCCATTGCGTCTTTTACAGTAAACCCAGGGATGGGTTAGTTACTTTTATGTGTTGAGAAAAATCTTATATTTCTTCACCAAAATAAATGACTAAAAATCTAGTTTGTTGATGTCTTTTATTGTAGTAAAGGTATAAATTTTTTACCTTTTAGAGGTATTAAAAAGATCTTTTTGTACTAAAAGATACCCTGTATAAACAAGCCAGTCTTAGGCTAAACGTAAGAACAGACTTGTGAATGTATCCTACCCTCCATGTACGACAACTTCACCTTGCTGCTCGAATTTTAACAGCAGTCAAAGTGGTTACGAAAGGGTTACTGACAGGAAGTGATGCATTAATGTAAAAGTTATGAGACACTGGCTTTCTTCACATCCTCAATTAACACTTATTGTCATCGCTGTGTTGAGAACAGAGGTTGGCCCTTGGCAGAGACCCGCTGCTGTGCCACCTGGGGAACAATGCCTTCTGTGCAGCCCCCAGGATCTCCTGGGATACAATTGTTCCACTAATGTCATTGTAAACTTCAATAGGCTTTGGCTGGGCTCCCAATTCCTGCTACACAATGATAGTAATTCATCATGGGAATATTGAAATGGAGCTGCTGTCTGAGCGAACGTGTCACCACGGGGCTTCTATTGTAGATGTAGGACAAGACATCCGTGTTTTTTATTTGTTCTCCTGTCGGCCTCGGCAGCACATCTGGTGAAGTCGTTCACACCTTGTTTATCAATGCGTGCTGGAGGGGTAACTTTGATAAAGCTCTTTATACAGGTGGAACAATAACTGGACAGATTCTTCCCTACGCTGACTTCCTCCTTTGCTTCTGTCAAAATGATTACGTCTGCTAAAGGGCTTTACACGTAGATTTGGCTCTCGACCAACACATTTGACCAGTTATTCATTTAAAGACGATTGTGTAGTGCAGCTTCAAAGGGAAACTTTGGTATTCCTTGGATCCTGTTTCCCCAGTTTTTTGTCTTGTGTCCAAGTGACTACTGGAAATGTCATTTTTTTAAAGACTGGTCCAGTATTGAGAGAGAGCGCTGCAGCTGGCAGCAGAGAAACAGGCTGCAGTGTAACCACTCAGGGTGATTATGCACCGTCAATTTAAGTCCATTAAAAGTGCTTGTTTTTGCCACTGACAGGCTCAGATTGTTTTTATAAGTGTCTGACAACATTATGGAATAGATCCCTACAGAGAAATAAAACATTTTCCTTTATCTTATGCTGCATTCGTCCGTTTGTAATTGTGTGTAACTAAATCTGTTCAAGGAGAAGTCTTGTTCTGAAATGTCTTGTTGCAGAGAGACAACAGTGGAAACATTAGTGACAGCTGGACAGAGGAGTGGCGGAAAGACTGTGTTGTGTTAGAGTACAAAGAGCGTAGCTTTTGCTATGTTCACATGGAATCAGGCAGGTGGTAAATGGCTCATGGACAACACCTTCTGGGCCGCACGGGAAAACAAACAAACAGTCAGACGGAATGACAGGACGGTCATATGAAACGTGCATGACAACATGTTACAATGGTGATGTCAAAGTGTTTACAAAGAATGCAAGAACATATATAAGATAAAATTATTTTGTGTTTATTATTTCATGTAATTATTCTAGTAATGTCCATCAATCGTCCAGATCGCCTGTGTTTTTTGCCCTTTGTGAAGGAGCTACTTTCCTTTGTAAATTCTGTTAGAGGACAGGAAAAAGTGAAGTTATTTCAACTTTAAAAGGCAATGGCTATCTCTTTTTCCTAGGATTATTTTTTGGGTGATTTTTGCCTTTATTGATAGGGCAGCTAAGACAGACAGGAAAGGTGGGAGAAAGAGTGGGGATCACACACAGCAAAGGGCCACAGGCCGGGATCGAATGCAAAGGACCCAGCCCACATGGGGCACACACTCCACCAGGGGAGTCAGTAGTCGCCCCACCACAACTAATTTTACCATCCTGCTGTTGTCAAATGAAATGATATCTGGTCTGCCAACTGCCATCATCTACCGTCTGATTCATGTGCCTGCAGCATTATTGTGATCTGAAAGACTTTCGGTGTCATGGCTGATTATTGAGCTAATTTTGACAACGTGGAAAAGTCCATCAGATGTCAGAACGAGACTTCTCCTTGAGTGAGACTTGGTTACACATGATAACATACAGACCAGCTCAAGTAAAAGGTAAAGATTTTAGAGAGATCTTAATTTCCATGAAGCACTGGTAGTAGACGCACAATAACGGTGCACAATTGCCCTGGGTGTTACAATGCAGATCGTTTCGTGGCTGCCGGCTACATTTCTCTTTCAATACTGGACCAATGTCAAAAATTGTTGTCTCTATTGATCACAAAAACATGGGGAAATAAGGTCCAGGTTGAAATAAACAAAAGTTTCCCCTTAAAGTTCAGCCCAAAATTACTTACATGACAGCTCTTGGACATCATTTATTATCAGTTGTGATGTTACTGCTGTCACAAAGCAGTTGCTAAGGTCAGCTAGGGTGTAAACAATAAAAAAATTTAGCCAGATGATTTTAACCACTTTATCTGGAGGTAAAATCAAGCCTGAGCGCCCCTAAAATATCTGTCATAATCAATCACTGCAAAGGAAAATTGCGGGCGCTCACGCTGGCAAATGCGGTAAGTCAAAGGTTAACATGGAAGTCAGTCTATAAACTGTGATGGATGTTTGCAAGAGACAATCAGATAATATTTTGCTGCTCGCCTACATTTTCTCATATGGCTAACCTTAAGGGTTTGTTAAACCCAAAAGGATCATCTGACCTCTTGTGTTTCTTTCCCCATTTGAATATTTTTTAGTTCTTGGAATCCCGCATCTCTGCAAATTAAATGCGTGGATACAATCTTGTTACCACTGAGGACCAAAATGACCAGAGTAAGACTTCAGGTGTAATAAACTAAAATCATCTACAAACATTCCAGATTTGTGCTGAGATTATAGACATGTTACTTATGCAATATTTCCTGCTGAATCTAACAGACCTAGATAGTGTATAAATTTGAATCATGCATTCCCCTCCTAATGAGAGATCCACATTTAGCATCTTGTAATGAGGTTTGCTGGCCTAATGTTGCATTCACATATTCCTAGATTAAGCGAATAATGAATTCCCCCTCAAAACACACCAAATCCCTCTTGGGCATGATTTAGATTTGAGCTCAGCACTGCAGATCCCCCCCCCTTTGGTTAATTATGTCTCTCTTAGTGGGGTATAAGCTAATAAGGGAGCACCAGGTGTGTTTGCGGTTGCTGACGATCACAGAATCTTGATTGGATGCAAAAGTGCTCGGACTGCACCTGGAAGCTCAGGGTCGTTAAAGGTCCCAGACCCAATCAACCCGATTCCCCTGTTTGGATCGGTCTGGAATAAAATCAATTGTGTTCAACTAGCTGGAACCTGAAATCTTGTCACCCTCGAGGTCTGTACAGATCATTTGCTGTCGGCAAATAGATCTCCTTCAGAACGGTTACAACTAATTTACTGGTGCTTGTTTTGTACCGTGTGGGTCATGTTATTACAATCAGGACATTAGAGAGTGCTGGGGCTGCAATGGTGACACACTGATGAAGACGAACATGCACGGGAAAAGCTCATGAGCGCTCTTCAGTGTTTTCTACTAGCTGTGTTGTCACAACACACAACCTGACATCCAAATAATTTGCTGTAGGGATGCAACTAATGACTGCTTTCATTTCATGATTAATGGATTACTTAATGGATTAACATTCTTAAAAGTTTACTGTCACAAGCCCTGTTCGCATGGGACTAGTCTAACCAGCGGACTTGACATGATTTGGAAATTACCAGCAATGTCTGTGTTTCCTGCAGCACATTCACACAGGATAAGCAAAGTCTGTCTTTTACTTAAATGTACTGATATCATTGTCATTTGTAACTCCCGTACGAGGGGTGACATACAGTGTTAACCCCCTTTTCCTTTTAAATGCAGGTTAAACAAACTGGGACAGGTCACATCAGATGGTTTAGAGGTTGCTCTTACTGCAAACAGATCTCCATGTTGTGTAGAGAGATGAGCCTACTGCACCCAAAATGCTTCAAAACTTTCTGTTATAATTGCCAGCACAGCGTCAATAATTCTCGAGGCAGACGAGAGGCGCGGAGAAAACAGAAAACCTAAATACGACCCCAAATCACTTGCTGATTCGCATGGGTCAAATATTGTAGCACGACCTCTGTGTTTGGTGAAATACAGTAGGTAATTAAGGGTAATTTTTACTTGACAAATGACAGACATGGCAGGTTTGCACAGGGTTATGATCACATATGAACTCTGAAATTATTATGAATTACCAGAGATCCCCTGAGTAAAACTAGTCCCTTGCGAACAGGGCAGGAGGAGTACAGAAACCAGAAAATATTCACATTTAAGAAGCTGGAATCAGAGAATTTTTACATTTTTCCTCTTAAAAAATTCTCAAATCGATAAATTAATAACAAAATTAGCTGGCAATTGATTAATTACTGTTGAAATAATTGATTATTTGTCGAAGCTCTACTTTGCCTCTGTGATTTTAGCATTTATTGTAATGAAAAAAAGCCAAGCCATTTAAAGAAATTCCAAATTTACTCCCTCTTTTAGGCGTGCACCTTTAAATGGACTTAGGATTTATCTGTTTCTATAGAACTCACAGTTGTCACAGTAAAGCTCCTGCCAGGATTTACCATCAGCTCCCTTATCAACACCAAAATGCTGCATCCAGACCCTCAAAGACCATGTTTATCCTATATACTAAATACACATCAATCAGACAATTTGCACTGCAACTAGGACATCTATATTTTAATGCATATCCAGGCTTTTTCCATCTTAATCTTCATATATATTCAGCAGATGGCAAACGCTCCATGGGAAAGCTGGTTGTGTTGTCGTGTTTCACCCAGTGGAGATGCCCTTGATCTGTATCCAGTGGTGGTGGTGGTGGTGTATGTGTGTGTGTGTGTGTGTGTGTGTGTGTGTGTACAGGAGGGCTTCTCACTCCTCTGTGAAATAAACACAGCAGATAACATCTGTGTTGGTATGCTGCACCCTTGTGGTGCTCAGCTGCTACATCTCTATAAGTCCAGATAAGGAGGCTGCCTGGCTCCGAGGGAGTGAGATTGAATCTGTGGCATTTTACTCGATAAAGGATCCCACTGCATTTTCCCCAGATTTAACAGCCTCCAGTGTGTAGTGGAGAAAACCATGGCACCACGGAGAAGTCTCTCTGAGCAGTAAAACGTTTTAAATTGCTGTAAATGTGCCACACCGACACTTATCTCTGTCAAGCACTGAGGTACTTCCATGTATTCACAGATCAGCTGATGCAAAAAAAAAAAAAGGAAGCTGCGAGTCCTGGCGGCCCAATCATGCACATTTGAGTGCACGGCGCACACACTCAGTCCCATCCAACCAGTCGATTGTTCTCTATTAAGATGTCCTTTGTCTTGGAGTGCCGGCCTTGTTGCCTTGATCTTGCAGAGACGTCTCACGCAGTGGAAACTTGGCTACTGTGCAGCCGTGGTATCGACAGTGCAGGCGTCCCTAGGAGGTGACAAGGACAGCAATTGATTGGGCCTAAATGAGAGTGAAGAGGAAGATTGATTGCCATCGATCCACTTCCTCCTCCAGCAGGCTCCTCCATCTTTGATTATGACCACTTTACGCCCAATCAAGTGTGTGTGAGCTGTGATGGGGGAAATCCCATTGAGAGGTATTAGCTCCATTTGCGAAGGCTGTAATTATGAGAGGATGTGAGGGCCCAAGGTCAACGCGCAGCAGGTGCTATCAGGCTGCATGATAATAATAGGGCTTCCTCTTGCTTCCCACTGCAATTTAGTCATATAGATAATAGGCTATGGGTAAGATGGTGTGTTTTGTGTGTGTGTGCGCCTGTGTTCCTCGGAGGACGCTTGCTGCATAATAAATGTTTCCATAATAACGGCTCGAGGACAGGAAAACAGCTAGCTGCGGTGAAGCTCGATCATTTGCGATGCAGATTAAAAGATAACAGCGCTCCTTGGTGCTTTTTTTCACAATGTTTTTTTATTGAAAGCTTCATCAGAGAGAGAAAAAAAACAACTCATAAAACCCAAGTCAAATCCTAACATCCACAGATGTACAGATAGTTTCTCAAAGATCACACACACTGAGCAGCGTGTGCGAGGCGTGACCATGTCCTCCTCGGCGCTGAAACCAAGAAAAGTGAAAAACGAACGAAAACAACAAAAAGAGAAAACTAAAAAAAAATTAAAAACCGCTCTGCTGTCCTAATAAATAGTTCCTCTTTTTATCTGGTAAACGATTCCCATGCCCAACGCACTTTCTGTGCTGGCTATCTCTAAACAATTTGGTCGGCCATTTCCTAGTGATTGTTGGATTTTGTATTTCTCAGGGAGCTGTTTGAACTCCACGAGGGGCTGTGCTGGCTGGCTGGCTGCGCTCCTGGGGTTGTGTGGCCAATCGATAGCTCTCATCAAAGGTGGACCGAAGCATCAATTAAAAAGCAAAGGGCCTCGCTCTTGTGGGGGGCAGTTTGAGCAATTTTCCCACTGCATTATGTGTGCGGAGAGTGTGTGAGTGTGTATGTGCTGGTCTGTGATGAGTTATTGAGCCACGGTTCTCTTTTACACTCAGTGGGAGACGGGCTGTGAGAGTAACTCTGAACGACTGTTTTCCTAACACACGAGAATCAATGTGGAATGGCTACAACTCGGTTCACGAGAAACCTCGCGACAACTGGGTATGAGGTGTGATACATCTAATGAGTTGACCCCTGTGACAGTGCGGAAGCCACGCTGCACACATTACCATCAGGATCATGTGAGATTTAAGGATGGTGGCAGTGATAGTGAGAAACGGTGAGTTAGGGACGGATTGAGGAGACTGTTTAAAAAAAAAAAAACACAGTGAAGAAAGCACCTCACCTTGAAAACTGACACCAGAGAAGACCAGGGTGAAGGTAAAGACTCAAGATTTGTGTTTATCAGGTATTTCAGAGACGGTATGAGCTCACAGAAGATCAGATTTACCTTGTAGAGAGTGTGGGAGTTATCCACTGAGGACTGACAGGGAATGAAAGGTTGCATTTCCCCACAATGCTCTTAATGTACAGAATTCTTACCTCCGCCTGTATCAAACAGAAGTTGGAAAACAATTCTGAGCATCTGATTTTACACCAGGTGAGTGAGATTTACTGCATTGTGACACTTTAAACATGTAATATGTGATTGCATAAACTTTGCTTTCACAGTTTGGCACTATGGCAGCAAACAGTAACATCCTGACACTTAAGTAGGCAAACAGAGCACCAGTAGGGCCCAGGTTTACTCAGCAATATGAATGACACCCCAACAAGGACATAACACCTCCAACCTGCTGTCCCTGCTAACAGAAACTAATGAATGTAATGGTGGCAACTTGGCCTATAATTCATGAGCCTGTTCCATAATAGTTCCTCTCGAGCAGCACCTGGACATGGATTGCAACTGGTGGCAGCGTCACGTTTCACAAATTAGTTGTGAAATGTGTCAAAATTATTAAAGGACATGATGCCATGATGCAAATTTGGTGAGACAAGCCCTTGGATCTCTGGCCAGTATTCACAAATACCCCTTTTCCACCAAATTTGGTCTGGTTCTTGAACTGGTTTCGTTCAGGATTCTTGGAACTCCAGTGCTATCTAGCACACCAGCCCACTCTTTCCATCAGTTTTGAGTGGAACCATTATAATCGAGGATATGTCATCAAAGAACTCGTGACAACTGAGTATGACGTGATACATCTAGTTCACTCCTGTGACAGGTGACAAAGGTAAGTTATGGACGGACAGAACGCAGTAATGTCAGCACCTTGCCTTGAAAAACTGATGAAATGGGCCCCTGGATCTCAGGGCCAATCTTCCCTAATACCTCTTTCCCACCAAATTAGCTCTGGTTCTTGAACTGGTTCCATTCAGGATTCTTGGCACTGTGGTGCTATCTAGCAAACTAACGTGCTTTCCACCAGTCTGGAGCGGAACCATTGTCATCTAGGATGTTTCATCAACAGAGGGCACTGCACGCTGCTCAACAAACAGTAGTAGCAAAATGGTGGATCACATTAATAACCTGCGAGCTTTAATTCTGTTATTACAGATAAACCAACTGTTAATGAGACCCCTGCATGCTCTCTATTCCCCAACAATTTTGCCTTGTCCAACCTTTCGTTCCAATCTGTGGAATATGACACGCCCACTGATGTTGTCATGGTTTGCACTTCAAGAAAAACCTGCCAGTCTTTGGCTCCAGTTGAGAACCAACCTTCTGGGCTCCGAACCACTTTATTTTTTGGTCGAAATGCTTAGAATGATCCCAAATTGGGTGTTGGAACTGGATCAGGACCTGCTCCATGTTGGTGGAAAAGGGGCATAGAGTAGGTGAGATCCCAATACGTCAAGAGAGAAGCAGATTGGAGTCTGAAAGGTATGCTGACGTGGACTTGAAGAGGGGGAAGAGGGACTTATGCAGACAGATGGATGGAAAGTGGTGGTAAGGTTTGTCAAATGCAAAACCTTAGTTTGGCAGAGGTGGAAAATGAAGATCAACTGTGAAGAAAAGGAGTGAAAGTCTGTCTTTGTGTGATAGGAAAGGAAGAGTGTTGCTAATTAGTGACGGGTCAGGCAGGTCACCTCCTGGAGTCCTGTACAGGGGACATACTGCTGCATGAAGACGGAGAAACTCTAGGCTATGACCACTTCTGCCCGGCAACAGGAGCTAATGATCCCCCTCTCTTTCTTTCCCACACACACACACTCTTTCTCTCCTGGTATAGCTGGCTCCTGGTTTGTGCTGACACATGGGCTGACTGGGAGCAGAGCGTTTCTGCTACAGCCTCCTTAAAATTGCAGGCATGCCTTCTGTACACTTCCACAAAGGTATTGGTATTCTAAAAAGATACATTATGCCATTGTGCTATTAAGAAAAAGCCATTTTCTGTTTGTTCAGTCGGGTAATCTTTCAGATCTCCGTGAAATATTGGTAGCGCACACCGAAAGCAAACACCTGCCTTAACATCTCCTTTTTTTCTGTCTTGAATCTCCATTAGCAAAATAGAGCTGATATTCTTTGTTGTGCATTTTTTTCCATAATCTCTTGGCTATTTGTAATCCTATTTCCCATAATGCCATTACTATTGAATCTCAGGCCATTTGTGGGACGCTCTGCTCTCCGATGTGCAACTCCTGCATTATGAGTCCTATTAAGCTTCAAAAATGTCTCCTCTACTCTATAAAACAGCAGCTGTAAAAGTCCAGAGAACTCGGCTATAGCTACGCTGGATTCATAACCTTGCTAAAAGTTGAACTGTCAAGTAGAAGAACTCTTCAGGCACACACACTGACACACACATACTAGCTTAAAACTGGTAAAGTTGTAGTTTAGCAGCTCTGTTAACACTTAAAATGACTCAGGGATGGAACACAGCGAGTTGATGTGACAATGACGAACAGATAAGCGTCATGGGGGAAGTCCAGGGAGCTCTAAAACCCAACGTTTGTCAGTTGTTAGCCGTTAAAGACTGTGATGCGGCTTGTTTATGGGGAGATAAGAGCAAATCATAGCCTCGAGGCGAGTACAAGCAGATGTTGAGTGGCAGATGAGATGAAAGGAGAAGGGCAGGTGCTGATTTGATTGTACAATAAACAGCTGAACGGTCATTGAGAGACGGTTAGAGTGACACATTTGGCTTTTGACCTCCGTTGGTAGATGGAAGATAAGAATAAACAGCAGGTATTTATACTCACTGAGGAAAAAGAAAATGTACGTATGGCTTTTAAAGGTGCAGTTCACCTCAGGAACCTGTGTGCCTGTTTCTTTTGAGCGGCGTCAAGTGGACAGGTGGCCTGTTAGGAGAGAGCTGATGGCCAAATGATCAACAGTGGCCGGCTTGTCACAGAGATCAGTGAACACAATGAAGGCACAAGCCTGAGAACACTTCCTCTTTAGCACCATAGAGTAGCTTTGATATTGTGTAGCATTTCTTTAGCACAACTGAATCAAGCAAGCTCTTCCATGTGCTTTTTTTTTGGAATCATTTGGAAGCTTCATAAAAAGGCACTCGATGTACAATTTGACTGATGTACAAACATCGCCACGCATGATGACACAGCTTGCCTGTAATGTGCACAACACGCCATCATGGCCCCAAAGCGCACCGCTGGACTTAGATTTGAATGAGTCACATGAACTGCAAGAGCTCAATTGCAATTGTCACCAAACAAAAAGCTCCCTCTCTGTCTGGAAGAAAGGGGTCTTTTGAGGGACACTGGAGTGGATCCTATTGCCCCGGAGGGAGACAAATTGGGCCCGTCAAGCCTCATTGCGAGAGTGACTGAAATTGGTTTGTGGTTCTGCTTGTGCACCATCCAATAAAGAGAAGAAACCTCAGAGAGAGCGCGACAGAGGAGGGGGAGAAAAGAGGGAGTGAATGAGGGAAAATGAGAGCAAAAGGAGCCTGGCTTGGCCATGGCACATTAATGGTGCCAGTGAAGCAGGGAAAAAAACGGGGTCTTTTTAGCGCCGTAGCCCCACAGTGGGGCAGAGCGGGCGAGCATGGGCGAACAGAGCAGACACACAGCGCTCCTGACACACAAAGTCTGCTGTAATGGGGGCAGAAATGGCTGCTGTCCCACAGGCAATTTCTTCTGGGGACAATCCTCTGAGATGAAATCATTGAAAACCCAACACAGCTCTGGGATGGAAAGACCGGATAGGATGTGACGGGGTTGTTTGTGCAACAAATTGAGACAACCAGGGGTGTAGCTGACACTCAGAGGTGGGGCAGAGGAAGGAACTGCCATCAACATCTTGTTACTGCTGGTGAGGAGCCTAGTTAGTTCCCACAGGTGTGCTGACCTCCACTGCTTGTGTTGGGCAAATGATCAGGGGAACGTTCAAGGCAGACTAGCCTCTACTAGCCTTTAAACACACTTCTTCCAGGCCTTGTTAGTGTCACAGAGTGATGGTAGTCTTACCATGCAAACAAGTCTTCAGATTTGTTTTAAAGGAATTGTGCCACATTTCTTCACAGTAATTCCTGGAGTCTCTGCTGGTTGCATGTTCGGGCTCTGACACACCAAGCTGACGGTCAGCCATCAGTCAGTGACAGGTTGTGGGTGAGCATCTGTTGCCCTACTTTTGGTGGTGTGTCATGCTCCGTTGGCACTAGTCTGCCCTTGCAGGCTTTATTTCGGCAAATTCAGCATGTTGATTGGCAGTTCAGCTCAGTGCATGAGAAGAGAAACAGAGGTTAGGAAAGCAAACAGGTGACTAAGGTAAAAAGGGAGTGAGGTTTTATGAGGTAAGATTATTTTTTAGCCATTAAGCTTTTTAGCAGAAACAGTTTGTAATTGCTTGTGTCATTAAACAAACAAATAAAATCAAGGTAAATTTCAAGGTTGGGTTGTGTTGTTAATGTGCTAACTGGCTAACTAGCATCTTGTATCTGTCTAGTTAGTTTCCCTTTTTAAATAACGAATACAGACTACCTCCGCCTGCATGTATGGAAAGTTATTTCCTCTCACCCAGGCACAGCATGTACATGCTAGTGAGCCGTTGGCTGTAGTCTTTGTGGTGTGTTCAAGTGCAACTTTTTGGCTGAGACACAAGCAACGTGAGGTAATGCAACAGTCGGCCTTCGTCACCACTACTTCTTTGACTGCGGTTTGGTGTGTCTAGGTCTTTACGCTTGCGGTGATGACAAGACGCCAGCAAATGACTGCCCTTGGCCAAGAAACAGTCCGGCATGTGAAACCCTGTAAAACCACAAGGTGTCGTTTTTACACTTGGTTTTTTGAATGGATTAAAAAACAAAATATGACATGGTAATTACGTCCCTCTGGAATTGTCCCCCCGCCCCTCTGTTAGATCAGATGAGTCCATAAACTGCTTCAAAAACCATTCTGCCCTTCCTCTGTAATTTATTTGCGTCCTCTGTATTTGTTTATGCATCCTTTCTGTTTCTTATTTTTCTGCATCTGTATCCTGTGAAGCACTTTGTAACCTTATTTTTAAAGATGCTATATAAGTCAAATATTACTTATGAATCAGTGAGCTTTAGAGGTGCTGGTAGGTGGATATTGTTACCTTCGGACAGAGCCAGGGCTAGCTGTTTCCCCGTTTCCGGTGTTTGTGCTAAGCTATGTAACCAGCTGGCGGTAGCTTCATGTCTACCATAAAGAAGAGAGAGTGAACTCCTCTGATCTAACTCTCAGGGAGAAAGTGAACAAGCATATTTCCCAAAAAAGTTCAATTATCTTTTAAGCATTTCAATAACTTCTTCAAGGTTGTTTTATTATGCTTTGGCTGCCAAATGTGTTAAATCAGTACCGTTGAGTGCCATAAAGTTTATGCAATCACTGCTAAAGACTTTGATTTGTACACTTTTTTGTGATTAACAACTCACCTGATGTACAAAATGCAGCAAACACCACTCATCTGGTATTCTGGGTGGGTAAATACTCAGAAAAGTGACCTAGGTTTGATGAAACATGACAGAGGTTAACAGGAGGTCAAACAGCAGCAGCGAGGTTCCCAGTTAAACTCTGAAGCTCAGTTTGTTGAGAAATGTTTGAGTTAGTTATGGTTGACTTCAAGAGATAAAGAGACAGAAATCACTAAGGGGACAAAGCTTGAAGCGATGTGTCGACAACCACGGAGCGTAGCAAGCAACATTCCCCAATCTGTTTCCTAAAGTTTTCCCTGCAGGATCTGAGAGATAGAGAGAGAGGTGGAATGCACCCACGGTGTGTGAAAGCATCGTAATGAGACATATATAATGAAACCAAAAGACAAGAAGAAGAGGAGGTGAGGATAAAGGACTTTTGGTAGGACTGCCACTGGTTGCATCACACTTTAAATACTGTTTGATGTGTGTGTGTGAGCTTGTACAGTAAGTGTATGCATGTTGAGATATGTGTCTGTGTGTGTGTGTGTGTGTGTGTGTGTGTGACAGCTTGGACAACCGTGGAAAACTAGCTTAAACCCGGTGAAAAAGATGTGAAGAAGGATAGTAAGGACTGGTCCGGCCATCAAGGTCAAATAAAAAAACAACGACAACAGCAACATCAACAACAACAATATCAACATTAACATCATCAACAACAACAACATCAACAACAACAAAATCAAACTGAAAAATGAAAAGGAAAAGAAAACAAAAACAAAAACAAAAACAAAACTCTGGTTCAGAGTGTCTCTTCATCTTTGGTATAAAAATGGCCATCCATGGGCTGCATTTGATCCACAACTAGGAAAGAACTACAGAAATTGTCAACAATTTCTTCTATTGCTTTTGCACTGATTGGTTTAAACCGTTAAGCTCCTACTGAATCTACTGTTTTTATTTCACTGCCAGAATTTTTTCCATAATTTTTTTTGTTCATTTTATAATTTTTTTCTTCTTCTTTTTTTTTTTTCTTTTCGCAGTGTGACAAGCAAAGCGGGCTAAAAACATCTTAAAGCTCATAAAAAAGGTAAAATGTGGCAGATAAAAAGCACTAATGTCATTGACAGCAACTTTGCCATGTAAAATAATAATTATGATAATAAAAAACAAGTTCAGCATTTGCAACAGACTGCATCCACAATGCAGCATGTTTTCTTAATGTTTTCATTTTTTTTCCTCATTGTGAAAAATCTCTTCAAAGCTTCTTCTCCCCACCCACAAGTCTTTTACCCCAACAGACATTTTGTTTTCTTCTGACACTTAGTTACCTCTGACATAATAATTATCAAAGTTTTCTTCTAATGAAGAAAAGAAAAAAAGCTCTTCTCTATTAAATCTGTACAGCTTATGTGATAGATTCTTTTTTCCTCTTTAGAACAACTCAGCCAGTGTCTTGTACCCTCCAAGTGGTCCAAGAGACTGATTTCGTTTGCTTTTTTTTTTCCTAACCAGACGTCAGACTTTAACTCTGTAAAAAGTTTCTGCCGCCCTTCAAATTAAGGCCATGAAGATTCAAGAAAGAAAAAAACACTTTGTTTTTGAATATATCTAGAAAACTAAAATTTAACACTAGAACATAAAAAAGAGTGAAAAGAAATTGTAGCTTAATATCTGAGGAAGACAATCTCCGTGTGTATCTCAAACTTGACTCCCCTTTTCTAATTACAAAATAAACTTCATCACCTACCTGCGCATTCAACCTTTTTTTTTTTTGTCATTTTCTTTTTGTTTGTTTTTTTTTTTTTTTTTTTTTAATTGGTTGAGAATTTTCTTTGAGAAACTTTTCAAGCTTCAGCCCAGCCCTTCAGGCAGGTTCCCAGACTAAACAATTTCACTTCTTTGCACTGTGCCCAGCAATTTTCTCATCCCCTTCCTCAGCACTCTTTGCCTCCTTCTTGCGTTGTTTTTTTTTTTCTTTTTTTTTTTCTCGTAGGCCAGGTAGGAAATGAAAAAAGTGTCTCTTTTTTGGTGCCTGGGCAATCTGGAAGCAATCTCTTTCTTTTCTCTTTTCCTCACATTCACAGTGCAGCCACCTTCTGTCTCAAGGCAACGCTGTCACAGGAACATTCGCTCAGGCCGTTGCTATCTGATGAAAGAGGAGAAAACAGAGGGAGAGAAAGAGAAAGGGGGGGGTGCCGTTGTAATCAAAGCACAATATTACAAACAGAAAAGCAATAGAGCTGACAGCTGACGGCCCAGTCACAAGACTGAAGCAAAATGAAGAACGTTAAACAGTTCTGATGAGGTCAGAAAAACAAAAAGTGCTGCCAAAATGACGAGCGACTGACATCAGCAGCCAGGAATGATTTGAGTCATTCATAACTCCACTGTTGAGTCTCATTTTATTCAGATTCATATTTTATATAGTGCTCCTTTACTTGTCGAAGACAAATAACTTGCAGATATTTCACTGCTTTGTGAATTATTTCATGAACTGTTGAGATATTGGCATACAAAATATTTATATTTATTGTAAGATGTTTGGACTTTGTAATAACAAGACAGGAAGCTTATCTGTACAATTTCGAGGGAGCGAAAAACCTGTTTGTGGCAGAATTTCTGATTTAGACCGCAAAATGAAATACATAAACAATGCATATTGGGAGAGGGTATTATGAATAACGAATACCTGACAAAATTTATTTTACAGAGCCTGAGAGGGGACATGGAGGGAAAAAAATCTAGGACTGGAAAAAAAAGAAGATATGAGATGCCCCAGAACTTTATATGAAAGTTTTCTGGGTTGAAATAAATAAATGAATAAATACAATAAATGAGTAAATAAAAAGATAAATGGAAGAAACCACAACAATAGATCACACACACCTGTAGGAGGGGTTAATAGAATTTAATTTTGAGATTGGGCTCAAATATAAAGACATTAAGACATACTAGCGTACTCTGTGGTCTCTCCACCTTGCTCCCCGCCACTAGGAGACTACTTGCTGGGTGGAGAGTGATAGCAGTTCCAGGGACAGACCTTTAGTTAGAGGTTGTAGCACCATGAATTCAGCCCTGGGGTCACTACAGGTTGGGTCTAACCTCTAAAGTTTGCTGATCCCTGAAAGCCCTGACTCCTGTCGGATCAGCAAACTTTCTGTTGCTGCTGTTACACAGGTTAGAGCCCTGTTGTTACACTGGCACTGGGGTTTACGCTCACTGAATTCAAGTTGCTACAGCCACTGAGTACTCTGAGTAGTCTACTAGCAGGGGTTTGTGGTCTGCTGAACAATAAATTAGTTAAAATCAGTGCCCCACATCGCTATATTCCAAACTACTGTAGCTATCATATTTCGTCGGGACTGTCTGAGTGTGGTTTCCATAGGAAAGCAGCCATCAAGGCTTTTGTCACATGAATTGGGCGTGGTTTCATCTGACGTAGATTAAAACAATAGAGCTGCCTGGTCAGATTACACATTGTGAGCAACAGTGTCCCTTTGCTCTTAGAATTCTGTCTCTCACTTGAAAATTGCGCTTACTGCCAAGCACACATGTAATGTCTTTATATTTGAGGCCAATCTCAGAATAAAATCCTATGAACCTCTCCCACAAGTTTGTGCACTCCACTGTTATGGTTGTTTCCATGGTGTGGAAATGACCCATAGTGACCTGAAAAACTATTGTGAGATCTCACAAAAGTACATCTTTATTTCAACCTTTGTTTTTTTCCCTCCATGTCCCTTCCAGACTTTAATATGACTACAAAGCTGACCTGCTTATTGATTTGTAACATGACCTTGAACACACAGAGATATTAAAGAGATAAACACCTGTGTATCAATGGTATGAGAAAAACTGAGATGACAAATTTATATTTGTTTTATATATGCATATACTTAAAAATTATCCTGAAAGGACAGAATGCCTTGTTCAAATGATTGACAGCAACTGTCTGTGCGTCACTGTTTGACTTACTTGGACTGGTATGAGTAAGCAGGAACGTGGTCGGCAGCACTGTCCACCTGGATCTGTTGCTGCTGGCCAGCCACCTCCTGTGACGAGGGAGCCACTGTCTGGGGGGAGGCGTCCGTCACCACTCCCTGGGTACACAGAGGGGAGGAAATGTGTCAGCTCTGAACTTTAACAAGCTTCTCTCTGCAACGCTTGGCACTTACTGCTGAAAAGTATGTGACTGACTCAAGTAAAACCTCGGCTTCTACTTCTTCTGTCTACTCTGTACATTCAGTACATGTCCTCTGTCCTTCTGTCCTGGGAGAGGGAAGTGTCTTCTGTTGTTAAAGGAGCTTTTTCTCTCCTGAACCAAGTGTCTAACTGTACAGAGTCAGACAAACTTGTAATTTGCGGCTCTGGAAATAATAAATAATAACATATAATATAATATAATAAACTTAACTCTTTTGACATGACATAAACGAAAACCAATAAAGTTGTGATTATTAACTTCTCAGACTGACAGGTCCATCAACTGTAGACAAGCAACTCTCACACACACAGAACTTCATTTCAAATATTAAACTTTTCCAACCAAGGATGCCAACACATCATCCGTCAGGTATGCATATAAAATAATGGCAGAGGCACCAAGAATTTTTACATTTATGTACAGTAAAGGTGCAGCCATAACATTTCACTCAAATGTGATACAGAAAAGAAAAATACAAAGAATATTTGTCTTTTATATAAATATTAGACATCCAGTAGGATTAAGAGAGATATAGTATTGGCAGAGATGGAATATACAATATTCCTAATTGTGTTTTCATTACCTTTGAATCAGCAGGTTTACAGCTACATATGGAGCTTGTCCTCTTCAGGAAGTGTGCCAGGCTTTAAAACCAATTTTTATAGTGGGAAAATAACTTCAGAGTCCCTTACGTGACGCTATAAGGCCCAGACATTTTCCCCATTGACTTACATTGTGAAAGATACATCTGTTTATCAATGGATACATTTTTCTAGGCATCACCTCACGAACTCACTATCAGAATTTGATCCATTAGTTCTGATGGCATTTTGAGCTGCACAGTTGAATCATTTTATCCCGATTCAAGTTAGCTGAGCGCTAAACTGGAAGTCACTAGTGCACCTGCTCTATAGGATCAGTGATGCGGAAGCAGTGCTGATCATCCAAGTAATTACATACACAGCAGTCTAACGTTTTTGGCTTCATGCCCCACTAAGCACCTTTGATAGGGAAGGAGTCCCGCCTCCGACGGTGTAGCCAGTTATCTTTATACATCCATGCCTCCACAGAGTCTGCCATGTTGTTTCTACATTAGCCCAGAATGGACAAATCAAACACACTTCTACAGCTTCTAAGACGTGGCACACGGGATAAATTTAAATTGGCTGCAATCTGCAACCTGACCACTAGGTGGCAGTAAATCCTACACACTGGACCTTTAAGCTACTTAAGCAGAAAGCTTACTATGTTGAATATTGAATATGGATATTGGGAACAAAATGTGATTTGACTTCTGGGATTAGTGTTTTTGAGTAAATAATAAAAATGATCTTTAGTACAAAATGTTCTGAAGTACTCGCAGACTTTTACATTTATGTCTGAGGTAAAGAAAAGTCTTTAAAGATGACCATGTGCACTGAATTCATCACAACAGCCTCTTAGCCTTTTTATGTGTCTAGCAATACAGATTACCCCCATCATTGAGTCATCTCCATCACCTTTAACAAGCTCTCAAGGATACTGCGTCCTGTCCATACATCAGCCCTCCAGACACTGGCTGATGCAGTGATATACACCCCGCTGCTGACGCTGGCATTGAGAGGACGATGGTGAGGATGAAATAGGTAAGAGGCGCCATGGGCTACAATACAACTACATTTCTCTCCCCAGTCCCACTCCTTCATGAACTTTCAGAGGAGGGGGAGCTTGAAGGGGGGTATAAAAGAGGGGGAGGAGCGACTAATGGGTCTGTCAGGGGAAACTGTCATTGGACGTGGCTGGTGGGCTAACCAGAGCTCCGTGGCTGACGGATGTGTGTGTTCCAGCTACCTACCAGCCCGGACCGGCTGTGGAGGGAGAGAGAGAGACAGCACCGCCGGCACTGTGTCTCACTTCAGCTCCTGTCATCTGATACACGACTGATAGTCCATCTGAATACGACCGCACTGTCAGCCGCCAGACAGCCGTCCCGCTCTCCTCGCCGGGCCTGCCTGCCCGCCTGCTCTCCACGTTCATCATTTCTCAGGCTGGACTGCCCGAACCTGCCAGGAGCTCAGACAGCCGCCGAAGAAGTGACAAAGTCTGTGCTGCACTTCAAATGTCTTTCCCAAATACTATAAAACTTCTGACTCATCTTGCTTTGCTTGCAGTTTTCACCCTTGTTATTTGCTGCTGGTGCGAGGCCATTTGTTCAGAGAGAATACGAGCAATTTACAGCGTGCTTCAAATGTAATCTGTCTATTTAATGACTGTTTTGGTCTGTTGATGTGGTGAGCAGGTTTTCAAATGGCAAAGAGAGGGATGGTAGGTGAAAGTGAGCGGGCTGTCAGGAGTAATGATGTCCTTCCTTTGGAAAAAACGTCAGCAGATATTTGATTATTTCTAGGGATGCACCGATTTAGTGGTTGAACATCGGTATTGGCCAATATTCATCTTGCTGACTGCCATTGCAAATAAGATGACAGTCACCAGTGGCAGTGGCTGATGTTCCTCTGTTGTGTCACAACAATGTTGCATAGGCTAAAAAGCGAGGGCTCCAAACTAAAGGCATCCAATCATCAACATCTATTATAAAATAGATATTAAAGTGGAAATGATGACATATTACATACAGTAAAAAAGCCTTTATAGTAGGTAATTTTTTCATGTGAAAGGTTAGATTATAAGTTGTTTCATAGATGTGTATCATTTCATCTTTGCATATTCAAAGATGGTGTGACAAAGGACTGAACGACTTCAAAACAGTTCAGTAATTTTCCTACAATAAAGATTTATTTGTTTCCCTGGCACAAAAAGAGGGAATAAATAACAATAAAAACAAAATAAACAACAACAAATCATGGGTATCGGCCCAGAATTTCACAATCAGTGCATCCCTAATTATTACCAAAAACCGTGTGCATGCGTGCGAGTCTTACTTCGACAGGGACGGCTGTTGGAGGCACAGGAGTGTACTGGGGAATGTAGGTCCCTTGCATAGGCGCCGCGGCAGCTGCAGCAGTCATGTACTGAAACACAAACAGAAGACAAGAGACTTATCAAATCTGCTGCTGCACACATGACAATACACAGATGTTACATGCAACACACACATTTGTGACACATCATAAATGGAGCAAAACACTCAGATCACAATTCCCCTGAAAGTCTCATTCACTGCAATTATCACCCGGCACCAATGGGAAGTAGAGCGTGCTGTGCCCTCAGCATCCTTTGGAGGGCGCTAAAAGAATATGTGTGCACTCTCAACAGAGCAGAGCAGAGCAGAAGAGAGTGTGTGAGGTACACAGACGAGACGGAGGAGGAAGAGATGTCCAGTTGTTCAACCAAGACTTCACAGGCGAGCAAATGCACCGGGCCACAGCTGAGAAGAAGATAAAACATTAAAAAAAAAAAAAAAGGGAAAGTTGGAGGAAATGAAGGGAGAGTGAGGGAGAGAGGGGGAAAAGAAAACAGGAGGTCTGTTGCCTGTGGCCTATTTTCCTCAAGACATGCCTGCCCTGGCTTTTAACCGGGTGCTAGCTTACTCCTTGATGGCCATTTTACAGACGTGACACAAGTTCGGTTACATGACAGCCACAGGGCTTTCACATGCAATATGAATGAAGACACGGCACTTTGTGTAAGGCTTTTTTTTCTCTGTGAATGCATGTTGTGTGTGTATGTGTGTGGTAGTGTGTGGTAGTGGTGGTGGTGAACACACATGCCAGTGTCAGCCAGACTTGCCAGTGTGTGTGCTTCTTTTTAATTAGCACATGCCTGTGCATAAAAGATGACTTATCACTATTTGTGTGTCCAACTGTGCATGTGGATGTATGAGTTTGTTGTGTGCAGCTGTGTGTTGGGAACATACATGCATGTGTGTGTGTGTGTGTGTGTGTGTGTGTGAGAGGGAGAGAGACAGACAAAGACAAAGAGGCTTGGAACGATAATGCTGCAGTACAGCGCCAACGGATGTGATCCCAGATAAAAGCCACCAGGCTGCCTCTCCGCCTCTCCTCGTCTTCCTGCTGCTTTTCCGGACCAAGAGAAAGAAAAAAAAGGGAAGTACAATCCCTTTCTTTCTGTCTTATTTTTTCCTTCGCCTCTCAGTCCCCCTGCCAGTGCTAAAAAGCGTGGCGGCAGTATGCAGTAGGAGGCAGTAATGGAGGGGCTGTGCCGGGCTGCGGAGCCTTTCTTGGCCGCGGGCCCGGCGGTGCTGGTGAAGTGTCATTACCGGCAGCGTTGCTAATGGATCGGGTACGGCTCCACCGCTCACCGCTAATGAGAGCAGCTAAAGGCCATGGACATGGGTGATTAACTCCCCCACCGTCACTACACATGGCCAGGAGGATGCCCTGGGATGGATGTTAGTGTGCGTTCGTATGTGAGCGCGACTGTGTGGGCACGTGCGTGTGAATTTAAGGTTATCACACCTTCAGGGCTGTCACACTCAGGACCGGGCGAGGCGGCACATCCAGACTTCCTGACACATTACCACATTACCTCTCTGTGTCATCCCTTCTTCCCTCTCACCTTCCTGTCACTTCTCTCTCCCCCTTCTCCCTCTCTCCCTCCCTCTCTCAACCTGCTATTGTCTAAAAGGCCCTATCAGGTTGTTGAAGTGACCTTCTCCCCGGCGAATCGAAACCATGCATACCAATTTTCTTCGGGACTTTTGCTCCTCGCCTCTCCTTCCCATTAACTTATTCAGTCAACTCACCTGTGAGGGCTGCTTGAAAGCAAATGAAGGGAAGCAGGAGATAATTAGCAATATCAAAATCTCCCTGTCAAAGGGAGGATGTCCATTTGAAATGTTATATTTCTCTGCAGGACGGCAAAAGGAATTTAAATGAGATTTAACAAGAAAATTTAATAAGATAAGATTTTTTCCTCCTACCATAACCATTAGTTAACCTATTTAATGTGGCAGATTGAGCGGGGCATATTTCTGCAGTCGCTGCTGTGGCAAGTCAGGGGGATGTCAAGCCCGGCTACTGTGAATTGGGTTGCTATGGCGATAAAGATGATTTTTGTCCAATTTCAACTCTTTTAATACTTCCCTGTCCATAGTCAGGGGACAGGTTTGGGCAATATAAAACATCCCTAATTGGCAATAAATGGTGTTTCACTCTCACAGCCACACACACGCAGGCACACATATCTATGCACATGCTCACACACACACACACACACACCTGCGACGGGAGCAGATGGCGTGTGCGTATGTTTGATGAACGGGAGGCCTGAATAGTTCCTTAACGAGGCTGGTGTGAGTAGACTCCTTAAGTCTCTTCTCCACCATCACTCTCCATGACATACAACTATAACTACAGTATAAAGTCAGACCGCAATGCAGCAATGCCAGGACGAAAAAACATAGACGTGCCATGCCATAGACAGTACCACTCTGATACCACTGCACCCAGTAAGACAGTGCAATTTATGTTTGATGGGTAAATGATGAAAGGGCAGTTTACTTTCTTCTTTCAGTTTCCCACATCAACAAGAATTTCTCTAGAAATTGTTGCTTCTGGCACTGGTGGAATGCAGCACAGCATGTTAGCATGTGCAAACGTTCAAATAAATCATCCACCTCTGTGTCTGTCACTCAGCCTCCACATCTATCTACTCCCTCTGCGTTGACATGCTGTTCTGTCGCATCGTCTGCAAGGTGGAGGATAACAGTTGGTCAAGGCAAGAGCATCCAGCCACTCAGTGTAGGTTATTAATGGCAGAGCAGCGTGGGGATGGGCTCTGATGACTATTGATCTTAGCTGTGGGGCTCCAACACAATGGGAACTATTGGAGCTGCACATCGGCGGCTGTGAATCACAGTGCTGTACCACTTCACAGTGAAAAGCCCTCCATCTTGGCCCCCAGACTTTGTTAACACCCACCTGCAGGGATAATTTTAAACTGGCAAAATCCGTGTCATCTTTTTAATCACTTCCTTAAACACATGACTATCAGCAGGCGTTCACAGTATAGGATTATACTATTTTACTATTTCAGAATTAAAGGTACTAGATGGAGTTTTTGAGCCCTTGAAGCACTCTAGAGCAGTTTTGTAAAGATTTGGTCCCCCCTCAGAGTTTGTTTGCCTCATGCACATGTGGGTGACATGACACACAGTCCTGACAGTGGTTTCAAGTTATTCCTCTCATCTCAAGGTTCAAAGTCCACTTACTGTCACTCTATACAACACAAAGATGCCTGACAAAATGCAAGCTGTGGTGCCTTTATACTACACAAGAACTACAATTACAACCTCGTGGTTGTGTGCTTTTGCCAACCAGTCGAGCTGCAGTTACAGTTTACATCCATGTCTGTCCAGACTCATAATTCATGCAGTGAAGACTTTAAAGGGAATTTTGTGAAATGGAATTATGTGTGTTTTTTGGCAAAACGTGGATGCTTCACACACATCTTTAACCGTGGCAACCCAGATGATCCAGACGATTCACCAATTCAGTATCTGACCAAATGTCTCCCCTGCTGTTCCTCAGTTATGGCGATGAGTAATGGCCTGAAAAGTGTTTTTGCAGAACAGTATGATGTCACAGAGAAGCTGACCTTTGACCTTTTGGATATGAAATGTCCTCACTTCATTATTATATCCTACTAGACATTTGTGTGAAATTTTGTCATAATTTGCGCATGAATTCTTGAATTATGTCCCAAAACATATTTTGTGAGGTCACAGTGACCTTGACCTTCAGTCTTCACTTCAACTAGACATTGGTACCAAATTTGAGGAAATTTCCTCTTGCATTCATAAAAACGGGATGGATGTGAAGTCACAGTGACCTTGACCTGTGACCACCAAGGTCAAGGTCACAGTTCCTTGTTGAGTCCGAGTGGACATTTGTGCAAAATTTGAATTCCCTTAAAATGTTAAAATGTATATAAACACTGCTGGATGACCCAAAAACACAATGCCTCTGGCCATGGCTGTTGCTGTCGTAGGGGCATAACTCCTACAAAACAAACCCAACAAAACAAGTCTTACAGCCTGAGGAAAGAAGCTGCTCTACAGTCTGCTGGTACTGCAGCAGAAACACTACTTCTGTGTTGCTTGCCAGATGGCAGCAAGGTGAGCAGGCTTGGGTGGGTATTGTCTAAGGTATTGTCTTTCAGTATCCTTTAAGCTTTGTCCAGGCACCTCACCTTACAGTTATCACTGATGCTCAGTAGATGGGTGCCAGTCATGTTCTCAGTGGTTTAATCACTGCTGTGGAGCCCTCCTGTCTTAATTCTCAGTCTGCTTTCGACTGCTCCTCTGTTAAAGTTAACAAGAACTTGGCAGGGAAATGTTGCTGTCTTAATTTCCTTAACAAATAAAGACATTTAAATAGCTTTTCTGAAGAGGGTGGAGATGTGAGATGACCATGGCAGGTTCTCTGTAGTCCTTTTTACACAGAGTTGACACTATAGGGCCACTACAAAGTCCCTTCTTTTTGTCTCCTTTGCAGTTTTACACAGAACCAAATGACAGCGACATCATTCTGTTCCAGTGTGTGATTATACACTGCACTGTGGCTTTATGGAATCGAAAGGGGCGTGGCATGTAAAACAGCAGTGACTGCCTCTAGTGTGACATGAAACATATGCCTCGACAGCGCTTTCTAAACAACAATTAATGTGTCAATAACACCCAATTATCATCCCTACGTGTCAATAACAATCAATTATAGTCCCTGTTGTAAGGCGGCTGATCTCATCCTCTGCTCAGAGGTTAAGGAGCTCCCAAATCTCATTGTTTTCCCAATTTGCTGACATTTACGGTCACTGTTCTTCTTTGAATTAGCTGCTAAATACTATGAGACACTTTTTAAATCTCCTACAGCCGGTTGCCAACATAACAAGTCTTCAAAATGTCACACCCGTGCCGCCCATGATCCTGTCTTGCAGGCTGTCCTGTTTCGGAGCTGTTACTACCTCCCATGGAGGCTTAAAGGCAAGACCACTCTCCCCCATTCCCGCAATCAGACCTTATATACAGAACAGCAGGGTGGCATGACGGTGCCATATTCCCGCCTTGAACAGGCATTGTATAAGGTGCTTGTGATTCTGTAAGTGAACAGAAAACTAACTGTTCACTTGCTTCACCTAAGCTCCCTCGATGTAGACAGGAGTGTGTGTCTTCTGCTCTATCTACAGGTTTGATTTGATTCGTTATTGATTTAGAAATATTAAATGTGACCAATATTACAGACCAATATCATAGTGTAAACAAAAAACTCTGTGTCACAGAATTACAGCTGTTCTCTGTGATCAAGATCCTGAGTGCCAGGCAAAGTTTCGACTGCACTGCAGAGTCTGGTGCTAGCTGTAAGCTGATACATTTAAATACACATACAAATTAAGAACATCTTCAAATTCAGAAGTTCATATTTAGAGCACAATTTAGATTCAGAACACATAATTTAAATTCATAAAAAACAGCACGGACGCCAAATTCTGAACATTAAAATTCATTTGAGAGTGGCTCAACTCTTGCACCACAGTTCTTGGCTACGAGCCCTTAAACACATTCATAATGAAAAGTAAAATTTAAGAAATGCAATAAAATGTTTTTCCTCTCAGAACAAATTCCTTCAAGGTCCTGCAAGAACCTAGCTGCTCTGTGATACTGGGAATCACCCAGGTGTCAACATGTGTTACGGTTTGAATGTGAAGCTACAAGACAAGAGAGTGCGTGCTCAGGCGACTTCCCCCGGGTGAGGAAAGGTTAAATATAGCCATGCACGGTTATGGAGATGCAGAGTAACATACTGTACTAAGACATTCCCATAGAAAACCAAGGGAAACAGCCCAGATAATAGAGGGAAGCGCTTCACACAAATCTGTCTTCCAGGGACAGAGAAGCTGTCAATCAGCACTGTCACCATGCCAACAGAGACCTGGGTTCTACATGCCATGACAGGAATAGGATGGAGAACACAGAGGGAAGGTCACCTCTTGTCATGTCAAACACTGTGTCGCTCACGCACAGCTGCAGACGCTGACATGCGTGCAAGCTCACACACACTAAAATGATAGGGTAGAATGTGCACATCCACATGTGTGCAGCAACTAACAGGCATGAGCAAACAAAGCATGACAGATAGAGTCCTGTTAAGTGGTGAGAGCCTGGAGATAGTAAATAAATCAGTAACAGAGCAATATGCACCAAACATGGTAAAATAAATCAGGAAGGAGCACGGATGGCATGTTTATGTGTGCCATCCATAAACAGTGAGCCTGAGGTTCTTTAGCATTCTGTAATCAAGTTGTTCAAGATAGACAGACACCAAAGTGACTAAAGAAGTCGTTTAAAAAACAGAACATTTTCTGGTAAAGCAGCTAAATTCCAAAGCGGTGACCATCAGAGGGCACCGATCCATGCTTCCTCATTACGAGTCGAGGTTTTCCTTGCCACTCCTTTTTAACAGGCCAAACCCTCCGCGCCGATCCTCGTTACAAAATAACACGTCGTTCTCGGAAAGCTACGGTCACCACACCAGTGTCACAGCTTGGGCGGACCGGGAACATTTGGTTCTTTTCTTGGAGAGAAGAAGAAAGCCACAGCCATACACAAAAACAGCCGCAGAGAGTCCTGGAACAGCCAAGAGTATTCTGAGGTGTGGCTTCTCCTTCAGCGGCCAGAGGCAGTCGCGATAAGTTGTTGACTTTGGAGACGCTGCTCGTGGCAGGTGCTCTTCAGGTGGCGAACGTTAAATCACGTGACCTGCGGGGGCGATCAAAACAACTTTACCACATGCTCGTACACGTGAGGAATGTGCGGTGTCAAGTCCAGTTTACTACACGGATAGTTACAGACCCTGGTTCCTAACCCCACTTTTAACAGGCTTTCTCAATCAGGCATTATGAAAGGGCCTTCACATCTGGCTTGAGAATAAGCTTTATAGGAAACATGTCTCAATTCCCATAGATGATCAAGTGTGGCATGCCGTGTGTGCAGCTCAGCCATAGAGAAGTTATGCTACACAGCACATTGCCTCAGGAAAGCTAAGCAGGCAGAAAGGGGAGAGGCAGAGAGAGTAAACTAGAAATGAAAAAAAAAGGAGAGAGAGAGCCTTAACCCACTTTCTCCTATAATACAACCCATCAAACATCAGAAGCCATCATCATAGATTAGCCTGTCTCTAATCCTGGCTGTTAGCACAGCTGGGGCAGATTAGGGAGGGGGCATTCCTGACAGAGCCAACATGGCGTCACAGTCGCTGACAGCTCACCTGGAAACACATGGGTAAGTGTACAATACAGCACTGTTTCAATCATACACACACACACACACACAAACATGCACACACAGATCAAACGTAGTGGCGCAGCAAAGCTGCCTGCTCGCTTGCCCCCGGGCAGTGGGGTTAGGGCAGGAAGTCAGGCTTCAGAAACTGTGCGACACCTCTAAGTCGACTTGATCCTAAAACAGGGGGGAGTTCCTGGTTTTAGGGGGCGGCGACTGTAACCATGTGTGTGTGTGTGTGTGTGTGGAATAAAGATGGAGTGATAGATTTGATGTGCGATTTAGAGAGCGAGGGAGACAGATATGTGAGAGAGAAACAGAAATTAGGGGGTGCAAGTGAGGAAGGTGGAGAACAGAGAGCCCCGTCACACTGTTAGACTTCACAGGAAATCTGTTTAATGTGGAAGATCAGGGAGGAAACATGCTCTCTCAATATCTGGCGGTGAATGCATGCAGTGTAAAACAAATGGTACGGCAGCTCCGTGGCAGAGCACATGTGGCGACAGCCTAAGAAGGTTTGGCTTTCTTGAAAGGAAATGTAAAATCCATCTCTTACTCGATGTGTACTTTGTGCTAGAACCAAATGAACAATGTTCCCCAAAGATAAAAGGCCTCCACATGGTCCTCCTGACCCAAACCTGCTGTGTAATGGACACCTGCTGTTTTCTCTCTCAACGTTTAACTTTCTGTCTCAAAGAGCAGATGTAGACTGTCTGATGTTTTGCAATGCTGGACACAATACACCTAAAGTGCACCTTTCTATGAAGGGATTTGAAGTGTTTGAGCATTCATCGCTCCTAAGGGAATGCAATTTAATCATGGGTTTACTGACCCCTAGAAAACTGAAACTGTGTTCATGCTACTTCCTGCATTTATATACCTTTATCAGTCTAGTAAGGCTGTGCCGAATAGTTCAAATCTTTGAACGTTAAAATTTGAATTCAAGGAGCTCATTTATATATATGAGAACAGATCCTTTCATTTAATACTTTCATGCATCTTTTATGTTGGCATAGATACGTCCACGAAAGCGCTGAGTGAAAAAAGTTTCTGACGACAACAAAGATGGGGACGGCGGAGGACGGCATAATAATGTTGATAAAATGGAGGCAGCCTTGTAGATGGCGGTGGTCTGTGAGGCCATTAATTACCTTGCAACACATGGACGAAAAATTCTTTCACTACAGAGCTCCAGAGCATTGTAAGGTTCAAAAGTAAAAATGTTTATACATAAAGACTGATGTAATAACGTCCAAAATTTACAATATGTTTTTATCTAATTAATGCTTCAGTACATATTTGTTGGATTTCAAAAACAACTTTTAACTGCATTCAAAAAACTGTTTGCTCTCCTGCTTGCTGCACATGAAGAGAGACACGCACCTGTATTAATGGTTTGGCAATCTATCAGAACCAAAGTTGATTTAATAAAAAAGACTACCTCGTTTAATCCAATTAATCACTCTATTCAAACAGAGGATTTTGTTCGAAGAGTTCTTTATGTCCTCTTTTTAATGGTGATGATATCATCAAAAAGCTTCTTTAAAAAAAAAAACAATAGAAGCTTCAAATATATATATGAAAAGAGACTCAGTACAGCCCATAAATCTAGCAAAAAACACATTATCACAAGACCAATCAGATTAATAAATTCTGTGTACATTTTTGTATTATTAATTCACTTAACCAACATCACTGACAGGGACTTGGCACTTCATATTAGACAACATTTTATTTGCATCAGTCCTTCACTGCCATGTCTTTGACTATTTTCACTGCAGTCATTTCCTGCCTCACTATGTGTGAGACAGCTGTGTAGTGAGCTCAACACACTACCAACAAAGGATGACGACAGGAGTTGGCCTTTGAGTGTTTTGCTAAAAGCAATTGTGGAACTGTGAAAAAGCACTGGACAACAAAAAGAAGCCATAAACAAGAACTGAAAGAAAAGAACAGCACTGGGTTGCTCCAGCTATGCTCAAATGTAGCCTTGTTTGAATGCAATTCCTAATTTCGGTCAGAGTTTACGCACTACTAACACTTAAAAGGTTGCATCAGCTGAAACAGTTCCAACTTTGGCATAAATTACGACTTAAATCTTACACCTTGCCCTTAGTAGGTGTAAAGTCCTCCATAAAATAGAGGTTGTCATGGTGCATAGTTTTGAAAGGTGGGATAACTTGGCAGGATGAGGAGGAGCAAATTATACCAGCTGTTTTGCCCTGGCAATGCTTTCTCTGTGATAGATTGTAGCCACAGAACTCATGCCTTTTATACTCAGAACAGAATTGCCTCAAATTGAATGAGGGTGTCTGTAGACGTGCAAAATAAAGTGCATACATACAGGATGACACATAGTGACTGGGCAATTACATATAAATATCCGCAGTGCCACATTGGCCAAGAGTTTGCCAGTGTAGCTATCATTGTGTGTTTGTTATGATGCGATTTTATCTGCCCAGTAATGGAGTATATTATATTACCCTATGTTATAACTAATGGGTTTAGTATTTGTATAGTTATCAGCTAATCATGATGCTTTGTCCTGGTTTATGTAGAGTTTTTGATGTTTGGTGAGTAACGTTAGCTATTTTTAGCCGTCAGACAGAATAGTGCTTTTCACTGATTTGCCACAGGAAGTGAAAACATCATTTTCTGCGACAATATTTACATATATACAAAGATACATAAAGTCCTAGATTTTAAAAGTAAATAACAGTATGTTTAAAGGCTGTGCTAGCTTCAGACAGCTAAGCCAGCATATTGGCTACCCTTGTTAGCAGTAAACAGATAATAGTAAACTACATTAACACATCAACAATGATATAATAAAATACATAATATGCAGCGTGAGTCCAAGTACTCAGTGCTGCTCATAAAGCTTCCTGCTCTGAAGTCACAGTAAGTTTGACAACTTGGAGGTTCCCTCATGTGGATTATGGCAGTGAGACAGGCTTGGTGTTTGGGCGTTTGTGTTTTGGTATGTGCATGGCTCTCTGTGGCACAGTGAGGAGTACTCACACTTCCTGTAGTGCCCAGGGACAGATGGTTCATCTGCTGGGTGAGAGGGCCCATCATGCTGGCAGGCTGCATGGACATAGTGTGGTCCATGGCTGGCGTGATCACTGCACCCTGGTGGAACGAGAGAAGAGACAAGGAGAGGGTGAGATGGAGAGAGGAGAAGAGGACATGATGAAGATTGTGCATATTGTGTTACTCTTCATTCTGATTCTTATTTGCTTCCACAGAGCGCTTAATAATCCCCTAAAGTCTCTAGAAAAAACAAACCAAAACCAGACATCACCAGAGAAAGAACTTGAATATCAGAATGTGAGTGAACTGATTTCTGTGGTTAGGGTGTTTAATAAAGAGGACAGGGTGTGGTGGGCTGTGTTGGTAGGGGTTAAAGGAAGGAAGAGAGAGAAGAAGAGAAAGTCAACAAGAGGACAGGAAGGAGAAAAGTCAGAGAAGAGGTGGAATGTCAAAAACATGAAAGCAATATAAACAGAGGAAGAGAGAAGGGTGGGGCGCAGGCAGGGGTGACACGAGGACAAAGCAGCCAGAGAAGAAGAAGCGAAGAGGGACAGTGTCAATATACAGCAACAGAACATAGGGACATTTTCAAGATCAATACACACTATTGTCTTTGGTCCATCAAAATAGTCAATATCTGCTGCTGATGTATCAACAATATGGGTTTGTGCGGTTCATTGATTTCTGAGAGAGGATGCTTTCTCCCTGTCCCTCCCTCCCTCTCTGTCTATCGCTCACTTACTCACACACTCTCGAGCCTCCCCTCTTGGTATAATGCGCGGCATGTTTTCCCTAACGGGCGGATGAGAACGCTAGAAGCTTCTTTTTCACGGTGCAGTGGAACATGAGGGAAAGTGATGAAACCATTGTTGCTCTTTCATCCCTTGTCATGATAGCTCCATTTCCCCAGCACTGAAGCCTCGGGAGGAACGCGTTCAAAACCAAGCCCTTTTCCTCTGCTCGGCTCGCCTCTCTTCTCGCTTTGTGTGTGTCTATGTGTGTTTGTAGGTAAGCTTGCAACACACTGTGCGTAACAGCATTAGTGCACGAGTGTCAAAGAGACTGACAGTGTCGATATGTGTGTGTATGGGCGTGCAACTCCGATAGCGCGCGCGAGTGTGTGCGTGCATGTGCGCACCCCACTGGTGACTCTGTGTGGGCCTATTGGAGAACAAACTGTGCAGACACAGCCTGTCAGAATCGCTCTGCTTGTCTACTCCCTGCATTCACAACACAGTCAGCTAACTCTCTCCCTCTCTCTATCCTCCATCCTCCCCCTCCTCCCTACCTCTCCCACTCGATATGCAAGCTTCATGTGATCCTACCCGGAGTTTCACCTCAGCACCAAAAAAAAAAAAAGAAACTAGGGTGGAATGCTGAGATCAGTGATGGAGGAAGTATCACAATTGCACCAGCTCTTTGTGAGTCTCATTATAACAGTGAGTGTTTAATAAGTAGAGATTTACACACCACTAAATTAAAACAGGTTGCACCACACAAATACAAGGGTGTAATTTCCACTGGGGATAGGTGGAGGTATTTTATCACCCTGGTGTTTGCCTTGGAGGCTGAATACAACTGCTTTATCTTACCAGTGATTGTTGCAACTGAATGAAACCTAGAGAAATACCTCTAGAACTCTTTTTCCTAGGTTATCTTTTTAATAATAACAATAATAATAATAATAAAAAAAAATATAATAATTATTATTATTATCTATGAAAACACAAAGATTAGCTGTCACCAAATATAATGTAATATAATATATGATAAAATAAAGAGTTTGCATGGCCCTACCCTGTGTTGCGCATTGTTTTCTGCCTATGATATGGAGGTGGAAATCAGTGTTGAACCCAAAAATAATATGTGAGTATCTGTTGAATATCCAACATCAAACTATCTTCGCCACGGTAAAGACACGCCGAGGACGGAGCCACGGTGGGGAGAAGTGTCTGCTCTCCATTTGGTGTGACAAAAGTGTCCATACAAGATTGCAACTTCATGGGTGGCTAACATCTTGTTGTTGTTGTTATTGTGCTGCACATGATATGAGGTTGTAGTGTGCCACTAGGATGTAACGTCGGTGGAAGGAGCGTGATCGGATAGCAAACGGATCTGGATGGGACACCAGAGACGCATATTAATACCAGGTATAAATGTATGTGGTCATACGCTATCCGATTGCAAAAAACGCATGCTAATGCAAGGTGTAAAGGGGGCCTATGTGTACGCACTAGGATAGTCTGGCGACCTGTCCAGGGTATACCCCACCTCTCTCCCAATGTCGCTCCAGCCCCCTAATAGGATAAGCGGTTACGGGAAATGAATGAATGAATATTAATAGTAACATGTAATTAAATTACAAAACAAATGTAACTGTGATTGGTTAGTTACTGAAAAATATACGTAATTTAATTACAGTTTCTAATCAAAATGTTGGTGATTAAAAGAGGTCACATCTGTATATACACCTCTAGGTAAAAAGTTTATATGTAGAATCTTTTCACTGTGCAGGAATGTCTTCTTTAGACATAGCCTATTTCTAGACATTTTTCAGCTTTATTGCCAAGTTTAAAACATCTGTCAGAAAAGTAATCAAAAAGTAATTAAACATAACATTTCACATTACTTTGATGAGTAATTAAATTAGCTATATTACTTATAACATTTTTAACAGGGTAAGAAGTAATCTGTGACCTGTGACTTACCTAACAATGTTGATTTAACTGACCCGACATTTGATGAAAATGCTGATTCATGATAGAGCTGTTTATACGCTGTTTAACAAGATTTAACTCAATAGACTTTAAATCACAAAATGTTATTGTCTTAACGTCAGGCTGAATAACAAAACAGTGTCAGCTAGATTAGATAAGATGTTCCCTCTCATTCTAAACTCCATGAATATCACTAATGCTGACACACATATTTCATCCTGTATGCATATTATACAAATAAACAAACATTACAGCTCATGATGCTCATGAGTTGGTGTCTTTTCTTTTCATTGGATGGCACTGCCGATGTTTACTAGCAGCCGATTCAGACCTCACTGAAATCTTTCCTACTAAACCGAAACACATTTCTTAATTTTTAATGGTGCAACCTCATTAAGTAAAAGGCTAGTTTGAAACTACCTATTTATTAATAACTTATAACACTCATCTCTGCATTTACCTCTGTAAATTAGTTAATGTGTAAATTTAATTTAGACAATTACCGTCTGTATATGCTACCATTACTGCCTTTTACTGCTTCTATTTGTTTGTTTTATTTTATTCTATTTTAACTACTGAGAGAAGTGTTGTGAAATGTCGTTGTGCCTGAGGAGTTTACAGCAAATCTCAGGGATAGCTTTACAAACAGCTGATGCAACCCAGTGTAGGTCCTTTACTTAAGCAAACCCCAATATAAAACTGACTGCAACAAGTATATAAACTGATCACGTCTTATCTGTTCTGTGTGTAAAATCTTAACCTGCAGAGTAACTAGTGTTGGCAGCTCCATATTTCCCTCAAAAAATTCAAACATCTAGTACTTAGCTCCGTTTCACCGCTGGCTGTGATAGACGAAAAAAGAGAAGGAGAGGGGAAACAAGGAGACAGAAAAAAAGACTGTGAGGCGACGGGAGAAAGATGATTAAGGAGAGAGCTGATGGAGGTCATGAGGAAGACGGGAGTGAGGAGAGACGAACAGGGGAGAAGGAGGAGAGAGAATTAGAGAGAAAGGCTGAGGGACACACGGCGAGAGAAGACAAAGGAAGAGAAAGACGAAGAGAAGAGGCGAGGAGGAGAGAAGGAAAGAGACAGAGAGGAGCGAGAGGGAAGCAGCAGGAGCTGTGGGCTACCTGTTACTGATTCAGCCTCTGACAATGCCTTTATAATGGGAAAGGGAGAGCAACGGAAAGGCTTAATTCACAGACGTGTCAGGGAGAGTTAAGCCGATTTGTGATTTCGATTTTCTGTGTTTGTGAGACTGAGTGTCTGTGAGAGAGGGGGTTTTAGTGCGTGTGTGTGTGTGTGTCGTGTTGTGTGTCTGTCCAGGGACAGACTAGGGAGGAAAGAAAATGAGGAGGAGACTGACACAAATAGACAATATATGTTTTTGATTTGTCCTCTGTGTGCGAGAGAGCAATATAATGAACGCCACAGACGGGTAACAAATGTATGGCACCATGTTTACAGATCTCCTCGATGTATGCACATGTTTTGGTGTGTGTGTCTGTGTGTGTGTGTGTGTGTCTGTGAAAAACCCATCTTGCTTAAGATGGTATTGATCCTGCCCTAGACAGGAGACAGATGATATCAGCACCCTGGCTGTTAAATACGTTGATATACTCTCAGCGACCGGAGACAATGTACAGTAAATAGGAAATCTTGTAAAAAATCTTACAACCAGCAGTGTTTTTTAATGATCGCTCATTACAAGTAAATAGCAGCACTCCGACTGATGGAGCACTGATCGCTATCAGCTGATATTCATTACTTCGTCTTTGGAGCTGCTGATCAGAAATAACAATTGTAAAATGGGTAAAGCAAATACATAAATGTCACACAGATAGAGAGTGTTTTTACTGCCTGATCCATTACGGGGAAAGGATTTTCACCACATCCTGTTTAGCACCACGTTGGCTCATGATGCAGACAGGGAGGCTGTATGTTTGGGTGGCTGGTATCGAGCTCTAGAAAGTATTTGGTGTCTTGCTGCACAGAAATTCACCTAGTTTGGTGAATGCGTATGAGAATTATTGCCTTTTTGTTTGCACCTATGGGACTGGAAGATATGCAAAACCTGCTTTGTCCAAAACGGGGGTCAAGAATTATGAAATAAAGAACAAAACTGCTCATTTTAGAGGGTGACAGATGATTAAAACACATTATGAAGCTCTACTCAAAGTAAATATTCTTTGCAGACCTAGCAGTGTGTCATTTTAAAGTGAAAAAAAGAAAATAATGGAGCCATACAAATGAGGAATGTCTTCTGCAGAGGCTTCCTATAAAACCTGGAAAAGCCTGTATCAAAGTCGGACTCTGATGACTTTAAAACTGTGATCAGTATCAGCCTTAAAAACCCGATCAGATCAACATGACAGCGAGTCATTTTGCTCATCTCTGTTGCTGCTGCAGGTTATAATATCCAACATTATTGCCTATCTAGACTGTTGCTTCAAACCGGTGCTGATATATCACTACCTTCAGGCGCTGGCGATGGCCTTGCTCCGAGTGAAAACTCACACACCAATCCTCACTTTCTAATAATAATAATAATGATAAACTTTATCCAGCACTTTTAATGCCTGGGACACATTTTGTCTTTTTTAGGGGAGCAGAGGAACTTTAGAGAAAGATGAAGGGACAACAGTATATGCCAGGTAGAAGTGGTATACACTCTCTGACAGCAGGGAACCTGAAGATAAATTTGAGATGCAGCTCAGTGAGTAAAGTTTTTCTTTTCACAAATCTGTGATACACATTATGTTTGGCTTAGGTGCCTATTCTAACTAAAAGCTCTGAGCACTGGAACATTATGATGGACGTTTATGATGGCCATTCCCATGCTCCATTATGTCTCATTATGTCTCTTGTTGATACCCTTTGTTACAATGATTTTAACCATTTCTGACCACTCAAGAATTCATAAAAATGGCAAAAATCCCTCCAAAATACCACATGAAGACACGAAGACCTTGTAGAACACAACAGAAAAAGCCATGCTGTAATTTGCTATCAAAAACCTCTGACATTTGGAGATTGCTGTAAGAGTTGCATTTTTCGGTAGTTAGCTGGCGAGCACTTCAGCTATGGAAATTGCTAAAACAATATACACCATTTTTGGGGAAAAAGCACAAAGTAGGCATGTCTGTAATGTAAAGACTGCTGGGTATCAATAGAACCTATTTTCAATCAGATATCTTGAGGTAAGAGGTCAAGGAACCCTGTGAAAATGGCCATGCCAGTCTTTCCCTCGGCAAAATTTAGCGTACTTTGGAGCATTTTTTAGCCCTCTTCTTGACAAGTGAACATAACATGGTTGGTACCAAAGGATGCCTTAGGTTGTCTAGTTTCACATGATACAGCTACCTAGCTTAAAAAATTAGCAAAACAGAGCCTCTTACAAACAGCAATGTCTGCTAAGATCACCAGGTGATCCCACAGGTCTCAGAGTGCCTTACAGTACATGATGGTCCTGATGTTTCTCTGCTGGCAAGAAGACATCTGTAATGTTCAGACTTTGTACCCAAAAATCACTAATAGTCTGGTAAAAACTAAAAATGGGGCATGGACGATGAAAAGTTTTCAAAGCCAGTGTGCTTTCTGACAGGTGAAATGTGAAAGTTGGGGGAAAAAAAGACATGCGAGGCACATTAAAAGCCTCAAAAACGTCAAACAATGACCAAGGCTGTATTCCACCCAAACAAAGCATCACTTGTGTCGTCCACATGAAAGAAGACCCGCGCTTGACTCAACACATTCCTCTCTGTATTTGACAGTTGGTTTCTCAATGTGGGGTTCTGTGGTTTGGATACTGATGCTGGTGTGTGTGTATGTTAGTGTGTTTTTTGTTGGGCTAAATGTGACACACAAGACTGCAGGAGACGTGCAGAGGTGCTGCGGCTTCCAGTAATTCTGCTAATGCTTTGGTGCTGCACAGACATTTCTCCGTCTCGAGTGAAACACAGACACAGACTGAGCTTGTTCACTGAGTCGTTATTGGTCTGGAAAGCCTGGTGTTATAGAACATCTGCTGATGATTGACTGGTAACTTTATACAGTACAGAATACCAGGGACCCCAAATACTAAAGGCTTACCCACCTGTAGGTACTGAAACCTTATCCCTAGAAGCCAAAAAATTACATAAGTTACTGGATACTGTGTCTGTACCTTTGTCTTTAATCCATATCTATATGTTCCTGCAGTATCTGAATGTGTGTGTATGTGCTGTCATTAATCTTGTTCTATATTTGTGCTGAACAATCGCCACCCATGACTTTGCCTTCACCTACCTCGACTGTGACCACCGTTTTCAGACACCCTCAGGCGCCTTTCTCTTCAGGTAAGTCCAAAAAGGGAGCCAGCATCGTGGGTCTTTCACTCTAATCCACAGCCTGAATCCCTCCTTGGGGCTAACAGACTACCACGGCTGCCCTACTATTACCAACAGTCTGTCTACAAGACACAACGTGCCACAGACTAAGCCTGGAAATAGCAGCACGCACTGATGAATAGCAATGAATGAAGCCTCACAAGTTGACATTGATGCAGATAGCGGCTTATCTTGGCCTTCACCATCATGTGTAAATTTGAAATCTCATTTTTTTTAACGGTTATGAAAAGCTTAATTGCAAACCCCACATGAACCTACGGGGAAAAGGGGGATCGTTAGAGTGAAAATGAAGCAGCTGAGGGGCCACAACGATGCATGTGAGCAGATTAGCATGTGGAGCAAGACACCGCTGAAGGATTTCTCACCTCTGGCAAAGATGTTTATCTACTGTGTTACTATTTGTCCTCCACAATGCAATGACAACAAGAGGGATGATGGATCAGTCTCCTGCCACTTATTGATTCATTTGTCTGTCAATCATGTGCAATATCTCAGAGGATGCAGACTGAATTACAATAAAGTGTTTAACCACTGAAATCAACATTTTGAAAATTAAACCAGTTGGCACAAGCAGTTTTTCATATTTATTGTATTATAGGTATTTCATAGTCTAATTACTCAGTGTTCTTTAAATATATACTAGGCAGGATTTCCCAAAAATAATGAGTAGACTCATACTGAAGTAATACCTGTCAGTCATCACTTATGACCCACTAGAAGTGTGGCATGATGGATCAGTCTCTCCTGTAGAAGCCAGATTCCCTGTATGTGTAAGTATGTACACATACAGGGAACCTGGCTCCAGTCTTGTCCATTAAAGCTCATTCTGATTCTAAAGGGGTGAAATATGGAGACATATGTCACTAATCTGCCCTGATTGAGACTGTTCATGCTGTTGCTTTGTTGTGCACAAATTAAATCAATCCCTATTTTGACTAATTGTGACTATAAAATCCTCAAAATAATGAGATTATCATCAAAAAGAAACCACTAACTTGAGGAGGATATTTGGATGAATTTGAGCTGTGTTTGTGTGTGTGTGTGTGTGTGTGTGTGTGTGTGTGTGTGTGTGTGTGTGTGTGCACGAGAGAGGATAAGGATGCTAGATGAAGCATGTAACAGTATTTGTCATGTCTTCATGGGAGGTCCATTCCTCTCCACGCTCAGATCAACCATTCTCTGCCTTTTGCAGACAAATGGATCATTTCACACTCAAGAATCTCTCCAGAATATTTACCCGATTTACAAAAGCAAAAAAAAAAAGAAGATTATAAATCCAATTACAAAAAGCACAGCGAGCTAATAAAGCCTGTCCACCAAAGCAAATCAGCCTCTGTCTCAAAATGTATTTCTGCTACTATCGCAACATTTCTCGAGGTAATATCCAAAAGCTTACAGTGAAAGTGCAGCCGCTCAATCTCTCCGTCAGTCACCCTGTGGCACTGCAACAATATCTCTCTTATATGAATGCAACTTTAACCCTGAACAGACGATTTTTTGCTGGCAGCAGCACAGTAGCCGCAGTTGTACTCCGAAAGGGCAGTAGAAAAGAGAAAGTGAGAGTGAGAAAGGCAGGAAGGATGGAGTGAGACAAAAACAGGGAGAATTGTGAGGGAGATGTATAGAAAGAAGTAGAGAGGGAGTGAGGATGGAAGAGAGGGATAAAAAGATAAGAGAGAGGAGAGAAAAAGCGGCGAGAGCAACTCAAGGACGACTGTAGCCCCGTCTCAAATTCTGCCTCGCCAGTCAAATCCATGAGACCGACATAATGTTCCCCTTCTGAATCCGCGAAACGTTTTTCGTGTCAAGCGGGGAGATGGGTATCACACAGTGCACCGATTCACCCCTATCCGAGGAGGGCAGATAGTTATGGTTCAATTCTAAGAGGCCCAGCGAGCGTCCATTCAAAGCCGGAGCCAGGGAGAACTGGCTGGGGTGCAACGGAGAGGAATTCAATAATTCACCTTCAGTGTGTAAGAGCCAGTGCATTCCAGCAAATACACACTTGAAGCACATACAGTTCACAGTGAGGAAAAGGAAAAGAAAGAGGACGGATAAGTCATGGGGAAAGACAGCAATGCTGCGCTTGGCTGGCACTGCAGCTACCCCGGCACTCTTTGGCAGTACGAAGTGAATTTGAGAGTCTCTGTGCGTGATTGATGATCTAAGTGAGATTTACCATTAAGAATGTGTTTTTGCACTAAAAACAATATGTGTGTTTAGGCAGCTGTGCATCTGAGTGAGAGCTGCATGTGTGTATTTGTCTTTTGGGGCATTTAGTTGTTCAGTTTTCTCCTCTTCTGCAAGGTCCGCTGACTTCCGTAGCACTGACCAAACAACAGAGCACAAAAGGCAAGCGGTCATGCTGTTCTGACATCCCACGCCTAACTGCCAAACAGAGCACAGCATTAGACCATCTGAGAGACAGTGTGAGAGGAGAAGAGAACGGCAAGACAAGTGATAAACAGAGGGAATAAAAGAAAGAAGAACAACGCCTGAAAGAGCAAGCTGCAACCTCATTTAGCTGTCCACTTTAAAAAACACTGTCACTTTCTATCAAGTTCCACGCCGAGTGCATCTCGCCCATTAATTGGGGATAAACAAATTTTGAAAACTGTTCTCTCCTCACTCTCTCTGTCTTCCTGCTAACAAAGTGCTGGCTCCTCTGCGGGGATGAAGTCCAGTTTTGTATGGATGGACTTGTCAAACTTAATCTAGTCAGATAAAAAACAAACACCTTTGCCGAAGCCGTACAAGCTGCAATGCTCTCTGTTTACTGTGCAATAATCAAACTCTGGGTCAACTTGTTCTTAATGTCAACACAGTTTGATTTACTGCCATTCAATATATCATCTAATACTTCCAACAATTTATTGTTTGACATTATTTTAAAGGAGTTTAAGTTACTCTGAGGCTGAAAAAAAGACAAAAATGCAGTAATACAGCATCAGCTGCAGCCATTTCTCTACTGACCCTTTAAATACATTTACAAACAAGCTAAATTTGTCCTAGTGAGAGCCACTGTACTTTTAAGGCCAGGAAATAATTTCAGTTCTTTATGCCAGTGGAAGTTGCTAACCCAGACAATTCATCATGATTGTCTTCATGGCAGGCATTATTATGGGAGGAGTGTTTTTTTAGGCTCAAGTGGAAAGTACAGATTACTCCAAATTAGGCTAATAAGCACTACTGTAGCTTTCAATGGAATATCAAAACCAGTCAGTAGTGTATGATCTTATTAAGCATGCATGATCCAATGAACAATCTTTAAAGATGTTAACATTTAACAGTTCAGCTTTATATATTAGTTAAATGTCACATATGTTCATATATAGGTAAACACTTCAGCTAGATACAGAATTTGGATCTGAAACATGCTTTTAAGGGAATATTTCTCTGAGGCTGCGTCCTGAAATTCCACTAACACGCTATTTAATACACCTAAACATTATTTAAGATTTTTTAGTTTGTTGGAAACCTTCATATGCAACCAATAGGATGTAAACTGCATGCTAGTGCTGGTGACACATTACAGTGTGCAAACACTGGACACTGCGCTGGCATAAATATCCCACAATGCAATGTTTGTTAATGAGAATGTTCACACGACCAAGACAGAGCTGGAGCACATCAATTTAAGTGTAAGTATAAGATTTCACTTTGTTTGGCATAATATATTTTATTTAATTATTTTCTATTTGCTGGTTGAACTGAGGTTCGCATGAGTTAGCATGGTTACGAGACTCCAACCAGCAAGGATGTTCTCAGGAAGTGATGAGGTAATTACAGCTCAGTGCGTAAAAGATGTATACAGCTGTTTCTTTACAGAAAATTATTGTATGTTGAATGACAGTGCACGAATTGGGAAAGTAGTGCATAGTATGCAATTTCTGAGACCCTTTTTACTAAAGAGTGCACCACATTTACTGTCCACCATTTTATTTAAGCACCTAAATTCTGAGTGTGAAAATGTATCTACTATGTAGTGCCCTTAAAAACCCTCAAAAAGAATGGAACAACAAAAAGTAGTGTTCATAGCATTTACACTAAATCCCACAATGCCATACCAGATTCAAAATTACCATGTGTGGCTCCTCATTTGGCAGTAAAGATGATGTACAATATATTAAACTTAGTACTACTTTGTTAGTAAACTACAGTATCTAGTGTCTATTACAAAGGGAGCAATGAATAGGGTAACAAAGGAGTGTTTTCAGACACAGTCTAAATATTCTGCTACCAGCAGATGAGTTCGGTTAAATATTCTGGGGCTACTAGTAACCACCACTGCACAGTAACTTCACCTGACATACATCGGCTACATCTAACGCTAGCTTTTTGCCTGATCTGCAATCAAGCACATAGACACTGCTGACACTGTTGCCCCTGTTAAAGCATTACCTGTATATACTCTTCTTTAGTTATAACTGTGAAGTGATTTAAGTGTTTCTGTTGTTGTTTCTATTGCTACCAAGCTAGGCTGATGTGTTGCTAATAGGAACTTCAGGTGACCTCTACTGTTAAAGTTCCATAATGGTTTGACTTGCCTTGCTTCTCTGTCGCTAATATGACGTTCCAGTTAGCCTCACTGCTAAATAACCCATTAGACTGACTGATATGTGTTTCACAACACACACACGTGTCTCTCCTATTCTGTTCTGACATCTGACTGGCTAGCCGTGACCTCTTCCCCTTCCACGCTTGACCGCCTCCATATTGCCCGGACACCAGGAGCGCCATTGCACAACGCTCCATTGGTTTAACACGCGACACGTGGTGCGGCTCGCCAAACTGCAGCACAATCAATTGGTTTTTAATGCTTTGAGTGGACCCCCGAGCTCTTGAAGCTAGCATGCTTGGGTAATTTGATGTGATTCACTGAGCTGGTGGCAGGCTGTGTGTGTGTAAGAGGCGGTCTGCTGTGTATGTGGCTGGTAGCGGATATGAGCCCCGGTCATAAATGGAGACAGATTGGTAGCTATGATCCACTGACGGCAGTGACAGCTGGGGTTAGCAACTAGCAGCCGTTTGGTGACAGAGAGAGCCACTGGAACACAATGGGGACGGGGCCATGGGGACGACATGGCCACATGGCTACTTCTGGCATGAAGGCATGATGAGATGAACACCAGAGTACAATGTGGCTACTGGCTAGTGGCTACTGCCAATAGCTCCAAGAGGCCTCATGACATAAGGCTGGAAGACGGACGGTCCTCAGGCAGCCGTACAGGCTGGTTGGGAATAATAAGTATGGACCACACATATGGCTGTACATAACACATACAGTGCACACAAACATGTTTCAGTCAAACATTAACAGTTACACACAGATGATGAGGCAAACCATGACAACACATAACTGTAGAGTCTGAGAAGATGCCAGAAGATGCCAAAACCTGCATGTGCATTTAAATATACACTTTTATTGGTATAGGCTAGATGTAAAGAGAGATGCATTCATGTGCACATGTATGCAGAAGTACACACATACGCATTTACATACAGGTACACAGCACTGCTCATGGTGTGCACTTAAAACAATTAGAATCTCTGTCATTCTTGTTCTTCACATTGTTATTATGTATAATACGACAACCCATGACACTGTTACTCTCACAACAGGCAGCAGCAGCAGGAAAAATACTTCGCTTGTTAGCGTGCTAACTTTAATCCTGTGTGAAACTAGTGTCACCAGGAAACTGCGGCCCTGACTGAAAGTCAGCAAGCTACAGCAAGGAAGAGAAGGCCGGGTGAGTTAAGAAACTCGTAGGACAGGCAGGAGGTCGCATGGCTGAAAGGCAAACCGAGTGGCTTGGAGGGCAGCTGCAGCTGGGTGTGGTGTGTGTGTGTGTGTCTGCCTGGCTGATGGCCCGCTGCGACCAGATTACATGTTCACTGTCCCACAGCGGGAGTGGAAGTGAGATGGGTAGGACTGAGTGGTAAATGGCCACAGCGGGGAGCCACGCGGCTGGTTGAGCACTCCTCCAGTGAGTGAGTGCTGGACCATCAGCTGTAGAGTCCAATGTTTCCCAATTTGTGCGATCACAGGGACTGGCAAGCAGGTGTCTTTTTGACTCAGGCTAACAATGCCATTGACGTGTTCATGATTGCTCATCATTTGAAAGTAGTAACAAAAACAGAAAATAGGGGTTGATTCTATTTTTGGGGGTGGCTATAACCATTTGCACCACATGAACATTTGCCCTTTTGGTTAACTCTGCCAACAACAACAACACTGACTAACTGCGGTGAAAAATATAATTGAATAATGCAAAAAATGGCATAACAAAAAAAGCCCCTTTTACACATGCACCGCAAACGTGAATTATTTAGACATTACCCAAAGGAACTGTATGTGAGAACACAAATGTCCAAATCAGTTGGTTTGGACATAAAACAGACTTTATCCTGCCAGCTCCTCAGTACAAAGTCTGTGCAATGTCTGATTGAGCCCATGTGAACAGAGCAGGTAATTGTCAGGAGAATTCACAGTAAGCAAGTGGGCATGTTGATAAAGTTTCTATCACGAGGCACATGCGAAACCGCAAGAAAACAAACATCTGAAAGTAATGAAATGAAAATGAAATCTAACTGAAGAGATGACGAGATTCAGAAACTTCTGTCGGCAAAGCAGAAGTTGTCTGACAAGTCATGGAATGGCAAGAGAATCTGTTGTTTATGACTATATTATGAACGGGCAACATGACTGCGGTGTAATCCTTGCCATGTTCTGCTTCCTTCATGCACCACCAAGGTAACTACAGCAAAGGATGACTCAAGTTACCCTCAGGGTTACAATTTCTTTTCCAAAGACAAAATAACTTCTGCATCAGTAAAGTTATACAATATTTTGCTTATTTTTCTATATTATAATGCACCTCTAAGTAGCAGTGCACACTTAAACAATAATAAGCTTTCATCTACCGTATGAGATCCCCAAGTGCACTCTGTATTGCACTGCAGGGCACTGTACTGCAGCACACTTAAATAAGACGTCTGTTTAGCTAATTTTTGTCAGTGGAACAGTGAAACAGTTTCACGATTGTTAAGAATCAAATACATGTGCCCTTGCCTGGTTCAGAGCAATGAAGAACAGCGTACACTGACTGTGCTTCAGGGGCCACGAAAAGCCTCAAGCAAACATTAAAGCCTCTGGCAGAATGATTAAAAACCTCTAAGCAACAAAACGAGAACACTCGTGGAGCTCTGATCAATTAAAGCTCAACCTTAAAACAATTTACTAAACTACTAATGCTGTTTGTTGCTACAACATTAGGGAAGCAAATCTGGGATGTATTCCAAACAATACTATTGGTTTGTTACAGATGAGTCCAAGAGGTGGATATAAATACTGTGGACTGTTAAAGTCTCTAATGAAATTTTTAAGACATATTTGTTGTCTGACTAAAAACCAAAACATCAGTTCAATTTTGCTAGAAGTAGTAAAATATGATTATTACCAATAAAGAAAATACCTATAACTCATCAGTGTGGATTTTCTTTGCAGACTGGATGACATAATAACAAAATTCTGGACTCCAAGAAAGCCAACATTCGGTACTCTTAAAAATGAGGGTTCTTCCTGAGGGGCTGAGGTTCTACCCAGAATCATTTGCTCCTGAAGAAGCCTATTTGGAAGAGTCTTTCAAGGACTGTTGAAAGCATTGGTGTTAAAAGGTCAAATAGTATTTTTAAATATAGATGTATCTGGAATCCCTCAGTCAATTCATTTTGCTTGTGTTCTGCCATAGTTAATACTTTACACCTTGCTTCATGCCATAGGAAAACACATGGTCTGCTGAAATTCTTTTTTCTTCCAGGTTTCTGGTACTTGGCATTTTGTATTGGGTCATTCACATGTGGCAAAGTTTCTGTTCCTAACCTTACTGTGCCATTGACTCAGTAAAGGCTGTAGTGGTAGTGATTTCACTAAATCTCCACCCACTAAAACTGTGATTGTGAACTAGGAGTGTTGTGTGTTTTGCTGAACAACATCAGCCCTGACCCTTAAGGAGCCTCGAGGCAGCTGGTTGTGGTTCCCTTGGCCTCGGGCTAAACTGTTAACTAAAACCATGATTATTGGGAGAGAGATCCATGGGTAATGTTGTCAATTACTATTTTTAGAGCATCACTGAGCAAGTTCTAGATGAAACCCTCTGAATTTAAAAGCGTTCTTGGAAGAACCCCTTGGGTGGGTTCTTGTTATCACCCATAGAGGGTGGAGTGGTTCTGGATTGGACCCCTAGGAAGGGCTCTAGGTGGAACCATTAAACCACAGAAGGGTTCATCGTGGAACCTCTTCAAGGGGGGTTCTGGGTGGAACCTTTCACAGATGGTTACAGGTACAGCCTGTCATTGTGACTTCAGGCTAACACTTCTGGGTAGACAACTGGATATTGTTTTGAATTGATGAGACATGTGAAATTTGCAAACTTGTTTAATTCTGTTGTCATTTTCAGCTATAACTGTAACATTTAAAGATATGAAGTTTGACGCATTGGTCCGAGTCTATGTTGCTTTGCTAGAATTTTTGATAAACCAAAACTACTGGCACGGAAGCTAAACAATATACTGTTGTGGATGAGGCTGTAGCAACATGTATTTTAGCCACCTTAGAAGACCCGCCTAAAATAATCAGTATCAGTGTACACTACGTTTGGAATATTTTCACAACTAACTGATCAAGGCAGCAGTAGACCAGCAACTCCCATGTTCTTAAGTGAATGTTTTTGCTAGTGGAGTCTGGAGGCTTTGAGATTACAGCTTCAGTTACCTACTAGAAAGAGCTGTGAGAGGGCAAGGTAAATATAATGTACAGTAACCAACTAAGGCAGTGTTAGCTAAGTTTCATGGTATGTATGTGACATGGTGGTTTTCTACCCAGAGGTTAATGTGAACAAACACTGATGAAAGGTTCTACCAGGAACCAAAACAGGTTCTCCTATGGGGACGGGGTCGAAGAACCCCGTATGTTCCAGTCTGCACCTTCATTCCTAAGAGTGTGGTATGACTGAACACCACTGGATGCAATCTTTGGTAATGTTCTACTGTGGCAGCCAGTGCTGCGAACTAAATCTAATTAATATTAATTTTTTCCCTGTCTGCTGTCTGGGCTGGTAACCCGGAGCAACAGTCTACAGCCCGTCTGTATTGTGCTGCGGTTTAGTAAATGATGCCGAATTGCTTCCTGGCACATCCAACACCTATAAACTTCCAACCAAAAAAATAAAACGAAATGTGTTTGTATACTTAGGAATGATGGAAACATGTGGTTATCAGAATGGGATAATATGCTTTCATAGAGCTGGGTATAGTAACTGCAGGACAAAAGTGGTGCAATCATTTAGCTATAAGAAGGTTTCATGTGGTACTGAAATGGTATGTGAATGTATGCAATTTAGCTGGTTTGACATTTGACCTGCAGCAAAGGAAGAATGTGGCTTAAACGTTTTTCCACATAGAATCTATTTTTCTGATCAGTCGCATGGCCCTAAATAACAAAAAATCCTCCATGTTGTAAACTATTTTCAGCACAAACGTGAAATAAGCTTCTTTTAACGAGTGCCCTCTAAAACCTTTCAACAACTCTGGCAAAACACTGTGCAGAGAGGAGAAACTGAAGGCAAACCATACATTTCCAACTGAAGGTGGGCCCCAATGGGGAGTCAAGGGCAGCTACTTCAGGTGAATGGTAGAGTACTTACTGTAGGTTGCATAACATATTGTTGATGAGGCATCCATGACGTACTCTGGACCTGAGGAGAGACACATAAAATGTAAAATGATGGTGACAATATAAATTTTCCTCAATCTTTGTAAGATCCGAGTGGTATCCCACATAAAGCAATAAACGCTGTTCAAATATTCACAATATGTTCAAATACTCTGGAGTCTGGAGGTTTTAAAGTGATTGCATTGGTTTTAATGCACCAAAATGGCTGAACTTTACACAGATTAAGTTGTGCCAAAGAATTACAGAAAGAATTTGAAAGTCTGGAGGCAGCAAATCTCCCTCCTGCCTTCTCATTATTGCCAACAGTATGACTTGTGCAAGGAGCCCATAAATTAGGTTCCTTCTCTATTATAATAATATTATTAATGCCGTACCCAGTGCTGTTGCAAGAGGGGAGAAACATTGTGAAAATTCGAGGGACAGACAGCTAGAGAGAACACGTTTCAGTAGGATTATTCTAAAGTTTATAAGAATAAAAAAAGAGGAATCTGAGAGTGGTGGAGAGAATTCAGAGGTATGCCAAGCTAATACCAGAGGAAAACATACACAGACATGCATACTCACAAATGTGGATGAGAAAGGTAAAGAGACGGTGAAACAGTGACAGAGACAATGATCAAGAGACTGGGGGAATGGAGGAACAAACAGAGCTTTTAGATGTGCTGGAGAGAGGAATTAGACAGCTTGTAGCAGACAAACACACAGGCTGGCCACTGATCCTGGTAAAATGATTAGATTAAACAAAGACAAACATGGAATAATCTGCTATAAGAGCAATCAATCCTCTGTGCCAACCCAAACGCGTGATTTGGATCCACACCTAAACAAGCTCGATGTTCTATAACATGAAGCCAAGTCTGTTTGTTTATACATGGCAGTATTTGTTCTCCCCAGCTGAATGGGACAGCAGATAGACACAGAGAAAGCTTATCTTTAATCACTTATCTTTATGCAAGATACTGCATGACCATCATGTGATTGATTCAACAGAGAGACTTAGACTGTAGTCAGACTTAAGACCTCTTTACACTGTGCCACTCGGGCTTTCCAAGAGGAAAGTTGACAATCGTGAATGAAATGTTGTCAAATCTTTGGTTATAAATCAAAAGCGGTTTAGAAGAGTCCACTCACAGCCGATTTGAAGCTTTGCTGACCAAAGACACGACAGCGTCAGAAATTTAGGATCAAAATCCCACAATGCAGCTACTGCTACAACCCACATTTGCAAACAAACCAATCACAGTACAACATGAAATGACGCACAATAAACTAGAGAGCTAGTGTTATGCTGATGCTAAACACATATTTACTGTTTTTGGTTAATTCCATTGTAGTGCTACGATTTACCAGACAGCCATTGCACCATCTGACATGCCTCAAAACTGACAGCGTACAGTTGTGACGGAGCTTGTGAATCTGATTGAGATTAGACCCATTTTACACACTGGTGGCAACTGATTGTTTGCACAGCAGAACGCAGAATGAAGAACGGTACTAAATGGCTAACCAAGATGCTACTGCCTACATCACAAGGTAAGCAATCATAAAGTTAATTTGATAACTGGGTTTCCATAAGCAGAAGTAGGGTTAAGAACTCTGGGAGCTCAAGAGATTAAAATTACCTTTCCACTGCCCTCTCTACTGCCTTTTCTACTCAACATTTTCATAGCTTCTGCACCCACAGGAATATGATTGGAGGTCTGTTGTCAAGGTCAGTGTAGCTGAGTCAAAGTTCAATTTTGTTGTACTTTTGCACCACAACTTCACAGGATAAATATGCAGTGTGTGCCTCTATGGCTCATGCTGCTGAGAGAGTAAAGCCTCTCCCTCTGATGGAAATGATGGCCCATTAGCACAAATGTAGAACAATAACAAAATTAACTGGCCACAGGCAGAGTGCTGTCAAGAGCTTTTAACAGGCCAAAACACCGTGACATAACACTAGCAACAACAGTCACTTCCGGTTAGACAAACTGGAAACTGATCTGAATTGCGCACATATGTGAAATCAGCAAACTTGATTAAAATAGTAAATTAGGTCTTAGACCTTAACGTTAATTAAAGGAGCAGTGTGTAAGATTTAGGGGATCTAGGGGGAGATTTAGTGGCATCTAGTGGTGAAGGTTGTAAATTGCAATCAGCCTGGAACTTCTCCCAGTTAGAATTACCTCAATGTTAATTGTTCAGGAGGTTTTTACCTGGAGTCAGATTATCCCCAGAGATCTCCTCCTCTTCAAAACCTCTCCAAAAATAAAGTAGTTTCATGTTAAAAAATCTGTGTTTTTCTGATGCTGCTCATCACTTCTACTACTAACTACAGTGGCTGATGTAAAACTGAAAATGGCCCTATCTAGGGCCAGTGTTTAGTTTCTGTTCTGGGCTACTGTAGAAACATGGCAGTGCAACGTGGTGGACTCCGTCAGATAAGGACCAACTTCCTATAAGGATATAAACAGCTCATTCTTAGATAACGAAAACATAACAATTCTTACTTTCAGGTGATTTTAGACTAAAGAAAACACATTATATTCAATATCTGGCAATATAACCTCATAAATCCTGCACACTGGTCCTTTGAAGCGTGTTATATGAAAGCATCAAACATATATTAGAGATGAATGCAATGTATACACTTTGAAATAACAGATGCTGACTGAAGAGCTGTCTTTGAGCATTTTTGCTCTTTGCACATGTAAATCTGAAAAACTCAAACCCTTCTTCACTCTTTATTATTACCTGGCACCCCTATACACAATATGACTTAACCGTTGTCTCTTGATATCTTAGCTGCCCCTTACCTGTTTGTTCAACAATGTTAAACTGTATGTACATGACGCAAGGTTTTCTACCCAGAAGTTACTGTAGACAAATGTGATTTAGTCTATTGAAAATGCTCTAATGTTGCCAATGGTGATCCTTGACTCCAGGCAAAGAAGTCCATCAGGGTCCAGTTTCATTGTGTTGATGGTTACACCTAACGCTGTAGGTCGGACAGTTACAGGTAGCTTGCTGACTGTCCTAACTACCAGTATCCAGCTGTCATAAGGTAGCTAGGAAGGGGCTCTGCTTAGGGGGTTTTGGGGGCAGTGCAGGTGCACTGTATAGTGCCATTATTGAAGGTTTACTGGGGTTTATGGCTGTCATTGCACAATATGCAAAATGAGTCACCATTTTTTTGGATGGGGGCCAAACATTTGCCTGGTTATCCTTTCCTGATAGTGCGCCCCTGAATGTAGCATTCACAAAGACTTTGCCCCTGAGGTTTTGTCTCGTCTGAATGACACTTGACTTCACTAACAGTAGTTCTAAAGCTACAGTAGGTCTAGTATTAGTGAACGGTATAATGTGCATGACCTAAGAGGCTCCCTACCTCTGGCTGAACTTTACAGCTCGTGTTACCATTTAAAACAGCCTGTCAGCCAATAAGCCAAAAAGCCGGTCAGTCAGTCGTTCATCCCGCACGGTCAGCCAGTTGGCCACCCATCCAACCAGTCACACGTAAAGCCAAACAGTCAGCCAGTTAGCCAGTTAGTAAGCCAGCCAGCCACACATCCAACCAGCCAGCCAGCCACATATTTAGTCAGCCTGTGAGCCAGTCTGCAGAGCCAGTGATGTAAACCAGGCCACGGCTGGCTGGCGGCACTAGCTGAGATCTTGGTGGTGATCTGGCCTGGGCTGGCTCCCGTCATGTGGATCATCAAAGCTGTTTTTCCAGGAAACAAAGCCAATCATCGTTCAAGCTCACCGGAGGCAGGCTTGAAAGAACACCAGAACACTGCTATTGGCATGGGTCATTTGCAGATTTGATAAATCAATGCCACTATACCAGTAGCTAAAAAATATCCACGCAACATAAACATAAAAGAAGGAATGGCATATGCAGTCATTTCCATGCACCTTGAGATTTTCATTACAAAGGCAATAGTTATCATCACAAAAGGAAGCGATTTCCTTTTGTCTGGCGTATGTGACTGCCTGGCTTGTCTTCTCCTTTTCTTTTTCCTCTGTCTCTTTGTACTTGAACAGAAGATGAAGGACTCACCTTCCTGCCGTGACTGGCTGAAGGGCAATATTACAGGAAGCGGTGGCAGAGCTGCCCGATATTGAAACTGTGAGGATTAATATTCCTCAAAAGCCTGGCCATTGTTTTTGATAAATCAATTTGGGAAGCCTTCCGAGAGCGGATTAGAGACGCGCCCTGGCCCACTTTTCTCCCTCCTCCTCTTTCCCCTACCCCTCCACCGCAGGTACTGGACCAGAGTTTTAATCAAGCGTGCCTCAAAGACGGGCACAGCAACCTTCAGCAACACCCCTCCTCTGCCCCCCCACCCGAGCCATCGCCATCACCACCACCCGTACTATCCGTCCTCCTCTCCCTAGTTGTCTTTCTCTCCATCTGTCCCTTCTATTTTCCCCATCTATCCTTCATCTCCTTTCTCTTGCTCACTATCCTCGTCTGCCTGTCTCTGCATACCAAACAGAGCCGATGTTAAACGATAGTGTCTGAGTGAGAGGGCACAGTGGCAGTGCCTCTTGATGTTTAGATTCGGCAAAGGGTGCTGCGTGAAATGTGCGGTGACGGAAAACGGTTAACGCTCTTGACATCTCACACAGCCAATTTTCACGTTCCTGTTCTGTTCTCTTTCATTACTCCACAGATCACAGCCGTGAGGAATGTGGAAATTCACTTTGGAAGAGGAAGCGATTGCATCGAAGTTAACAAAAATAAAATCTAAGAAGAAAAAAAACTTAAAAAAAAGACGCTTGTATTGTGTTCGCAGCCGAGGGAGCACAGAGAGGTCAGAAAACTGGGAGGGAGGGAAGTGTTTGTTTTTCCTAGACACTTTAATTCTTGATGGGCGATTTTAGTTTTTTCTACCCTGTCAGCCTTTTTTTAATCCCTTTTTTTCTACTGCTTGTTTTCTGATGCCTGTTGTGTTTGCCGCCTACGAAACAGATGTCATCGAGCGCAGCTGGAGCGGTGAAGAAAACGATGAGAGAAGAAGAGAGAACCTCACGCTGTTTTGCAGCCCGCCCCCTCTCTTCCATCCCTCTACACAAAGCAAAACCTCATATTACACATACATAGACAGCAATCTACCCATAATGCAGTGCATTATGGCCCACCTGATATGTGGAAACGGGGGAAGCAGCGATGAAGGGCGTGATGGAGGTCTGTGCAATCATGCGGTTGGTGGCGATGCTGTAAGGCGAGGAGTAGAACCTGAGGAGGGACAGAGAGGGAGGGAGGGAGGGGGAGGGAGGTAAAGAAGGAGGAGAGGACACAGCAGAATTAGCTTGTCAAATTCATTTTAGTTTTATAGAACATAATGTAAATATAAAATGATGTTAAAATTACAAAAATGGTGCATTAACTGACATATCTTTCGTCTGTACAAAGATTTCTCTGTCTATATAAAAAAGAAACACTTGCAAACCAGAGCACACACACACACACAGACACACACAAACGCGCTGTCGATTTATCCTGCAGCTTGTTCAGAGCAAACACTCGGCCATATATTGTATTTCGAACGCCACATAAAAGTTTCATGAAGTGTCTTATAGCGTTCTCAATTGAAAAGTCGGGTTTTATCACATCAAATTGAGCTTTGTCATAGTATAAAGTAGGAGGTTGTCTGTATTTTTTTTTTTTCCAATGTGGATTCGAGTATTAAGGCTGCACTGTACCATGCTGGCTGGCTGGCTTAAGCAGCACGCTTGTAGGCTAAGCTTGTGGAAAACTCAATGCATTTCAAGAAGGTGAGGTTTGACATGAGCTGCAGAGAAGCGAGGTGGTCGGCTTCGCTACTTTATCTCGTTGCTGAAGGTTTATAGCGACAGAATGTTGCTGTGATCCCCAGGGAGGCTAAGTGGAATGTCCAATAGTCTCTGTCACCTGAGCTGAAGATCATATTACTGGCCAAGGATTATAGAGTTAGTGTACGTTACGTACAAGGTTTGACCACCCTGCATTTGAATTCGAGATACAGCATCAGCTCTTTATGTTGTGTATTACATTATATCTTAACCATGAAGACCCCAGGCCTCTTCAACAGCTCAAAAACGAGGAAAAACTTTACTTTGTTTTATCAGCTTGATGGACAATCTTGGAACCCATTGGCTGTCGCACTGAGGATGATAAAGCCTTTGAGAGAAATAGTCAATGGGTATCTGGATAATGGATATGCAGGCCAAGATTTCCTCCTCTGCGTGCCGGTCATTGCTTACAGTCTGATTAGCAACTTGAGATGCAAGAGTGCATTTGGAGTTGATTGTGCACTAATCTCTAAACAGATATCTGCATATGGATGCGTATAAATTAAAAAAAAATGTTAAAAGGTTAAATCATTGTCAGACAATAGCTGATGGATTCTAAGAATGCATTTAAGCCAATGTTTTCAGCCTCTTTTGCTCTCCATGCTCACTGTTTACCTGCATGTAACCCAAGCCCGCTCAAACATGATCGGTCCACTTGGACTATAAACGGAAACCAGAATACTTCCCATGCCGCTGCAAATAGATCTGTATTAATATTCAGGCATCTGTTTATGAAGAATCCTCGATGGATTACAAGAATTATGACAAATTAAGTTTCCTCTGTTTTTGTCTCAAAGTCCCTGGCTATACAGCATGGTTAAATATGATAGATTGTTAAAATATTATATACCTGTGACCGATGTTTACAGTCCTTTTACCGTAACTTTACAACTCCCAGAGTCTAAATAAATCAATTTCAATTTCTCTCATTGGAGTTTTAATAGTTTGTTCATAAGAGGTCAAACTGGGAGGTAAACCTCTCGTGAGTCTAATGAAACACAAACATGAGTAATGGTATTATGTCGGATAAAATATTTTTGATTTGTTATGACTTTCTGGCACAATGAATATACATGTGTTCACAAATAGCTCATTAACTGATAAACATGAAGTGTTTCTTTAGTTGGGTAAGTGACAATATTTTATGGGACAATTAAATCCATCAAGGTAAACCAATAAAAAAGTATTACCAATAAAACACAAGGAATAACACACAAGTCTGTTAATGTGTTACTTGAGAGATGATGGGATATCTTACAGTGTTATGTCTAATGTTTGGTCTTAATGTGGGCAATACACTTGCTGCTCTCCTATAAAAGTATACAGAGGTATACAGTCAAACTAGAAGATGTAAATTCAATCCCACAGTGGTATATATAGAGGTCATTTGCATCATAATTATATTTAGAATTTATTAATCCAATTTGCCCCTGTGTGCTCTCCACCCACAGGAATAGCCATTGGGTTCAGGTGCATTGTCAGCTGGTTGGCAGGCAAAGGCAAGGACTGCTGACGCCTGGCATCGCAGATTGGTTCTAGGGTAAAACATTCTCACTGCCAACTTGTCAGATTGTGATGCTTCGTCAGTGGCCCTTTGAATCAGACTAAGATGCTCTAAATACCCCTCTAGCATCAGTTTTGGACACTCAAGGACACTGTGTTAGTTTCTGCTTGTTAAACGCATACTGCCTCTTCAAAATAAACTTTAGTTTTTTTACAGGAAATATACAGTTTCTGCTCTGTACATACAGTTTCTTTTCAAAATAAACTGAAACTAACATAGGTCTAATTTGTTTTAAGGTTTAAGCAACAAAGGTACTTGAAAATGTTTAGAAAAAAGATCAGTGAGTCAAAGTTAAATTTTGGTTTTACATGGGACACAAACAGCAGTCTCGTGGCTATAAGTCCTTTGTTTGTTGGACCCATCCACCACAGCAGACTTTCTCGCTCTTTCTGCTAAGTCAGTTGCTCACCAGTTGGGAGTGAGAGCGCCTGTCTAAGAATGTGGAGTGCTGTGGGGGTACTGTGGGAGTATGTGGTACTGGGGCTGTTGCTACAAGCTGGTGTGAGAGCTGAGTCTGTATTCTTTGAAGGAAGTCATGGACTTATAATGGACGTGCTGGGATGGACTTCACCTAGGTTGTCCCAAGTCACTGATTCTTTTTGTGATATTCATGGACAGGATCTTAAGGTACAGCCGGAGGGGAATCTCTGAACTGCGGACCTTAGAACTACTCTTTGCAGATGATGTAGTTCTGTTGGCTTCACCAGACCGTAACCTTAAGCACTGAGATGGTTTTCACCTGAGCATCAAGTGGTCAGGAGTCAAAAGGACTTGGATTCAGCACCTTCGAGTGCGATGCCATGGCTCTCTGACAGAAAACTGTGGATTTCTCTGTTTAGGTTTAGAGTGAGTTGCTCTGCTAAGAAACGGAGTTCAAGGATTTCCTGGACTTGAGGATAAAAGGGGGCATAAAATAAACAGGTGGGTTGGTCTAATGTCAGCAGTCATGCAGGCAATGTACTGTAGACGTTTGTGATGAAGAGGGAGTTGAGCCGAAAGGAAAAGCTCCTGATTTACTAATCGTTTGGTTAGTGACCAAAAGAATGAGGTTGATAATACAAACAGCCAAAATGAGTTTCCTCCGTAGGGAGGCTGGGCTTATTCTTAGAGATAGGATAAGGACCACGACATCTGGAGGCAGCTCGGAGTAGAGCTACCACTCTTCCATGTCAAAAGCCAGTTAAGGTGGTTTGGGCATCTGATCAGGATGTCTCCTGTTAGAGGTTTTCCAATTGGCAGGTGACCCTGGGGTAGAACCAGTAGACCCTGGAGAGATTATATATGTCATCTTTCTTAGGGATACCTTGTGATCCTCCAGGAGGAGCTGCACAACGTTGCTGGGGAGGAGGGATGTCTGGACTATTGCTCAGCATGCTGCCACTGTGACCTTGCCCCAGATAAGCAGCAGAAAATGGATGGGTGGATCCAATTTGCACTTGAATTTTGACGTACCAGTAAGCACAGTCCAACAGATGTGAAGTGGAATTTGTGTTTTACATTTTCAGTCTAACTGCAGTTTTTTTTTAAACTTTGCATTAACATATGAATTCAATTTTCTGTATACTTCTAGATTCTTTGCCAGTGATTCACCCTTTATTTTATTTTCCACTTTGCACAACATTTTTAGAAAACTGACTACTTTCACATTCTCTGCAACTTAATTCACCTTATTTCCTTTTTTCCTGGAACATAGTCATTTAGCTAAACTTCTGGTCGAATGTAATACTAGTGAATCATTCCTTTCCCAGCAGGTCTGTTGCCTAACACAAATATCTGTGGGATTATAATTTGGCGGATTTGCAGCAAAGCAGGCTTTTACATGGCAGGCTGTGTGTAATGAGTGATGCTATTCATCCAGTTTTTTGGTTGAGATTGACTCCGAGTCACTGGGGGATAAGTGGTTTAGGAAGCGGGGAATGAGGAGCTTCCTGTGAATGACTGAGGCCAGGGGGAGATAGAGGAGAGCCTAAACACTCTCCTTCCTGTCTCAGGACTGCGGGGAAAAATAAAACATGTTACCGGGTCATTTATTTCCACAGCAGCATTAAGTCATGACATAAAGACACAGAAACACACAGGAACACACACATACATGAAGACCCAAACACACAGAGGCTCACTCAGCTACCCTTGGCCATTTTTCAGCCATCCCAACCTATGAAAACTGATACGAAGCCCATATAGATTTTCCTAATCAAACAGTAACAAAGTGCAGACACTACATTAATCTTTATGTATGACAGTGGTATTGAACGGGTCCTATGAGCCAAGAGGTGAGTGTATTAGATAGTGCCAAGGATGGATTGACTGTCAAGCTCTTACCCATTCTGCATTGCAGCTGGATCATATGTTAACGCCATGCCAGTCTGAAAGAGAAAAAACATGCAGGATTAATCACAAATTAAGAGATTTGGATCAGAAAAATAATAAATGACATTAAACTGCAACAAGGAAAAAACTGACAATTGAAAAGGCATTGCAGATAAAGTTGAAACAACACCTTCATCTTTTTTCAGTATTTTTCATCTTCATCTTGGAAAAAGAATTAGATTAAGATCAGAAGATTGTATGTTTTTACAATTCAGTTTTTGTACAGATAAAACAAATGAGATATAATGTGTTAATTAGCATGTTGTAGAGGTGTTGGTAGCAGCTTTCTTTCACTCTTTTTTTTTTTTTTTTTGAACAGAGCCAAGCTGGCTGTTTTGCCTGTTTCAAGTCTGGCTGTACCTTTATATTTAGAGCATACAGACATAAGAGTGGTGTCAATCTTGTTTCTGCAAAAAAGCAAACATGTTTACTCTCCAAAATGTCAAACTACTCCTACTTAAAGGGCACCTATTATGCTCTTTTTCAGGTTCATACTTGTATTTTGGGTTTCTACTGGAACATGTTTTCATGCCTTAATGTTATAACTACAATTACTGCCTTGTGGTTATTTACCTCTACCAACCAGTCAAGTTGCTGTTACAGTTAACATCCATGTCTATCCAGACTCATATGTAGCAATGATAATAGACATGGCTTCAAATATGAATGTTGCTGCAAAGAAGCTACAAATTTTAAAACATGGATGCTTCAAACACATCTTCAACCTGGGGGTCTATTCTGTCAGCACAGTTTCAAGGCGGACACCAAAGATTAGTGTCACCAATTCAGTATCTGACCAAATGTCTTTCCTTTCGTTCCTGAGTTACAGTGTTTAATAATGGCCAGAAAAGTGTTTCTGCGGAACATTTTGATGTCACAGTAATGTTGACCTTTGACGTTTTGGTTATAAAATTTCATCACTTCATCGTTTTATCCTATTAGCTTAAGAATGTTTGAGTTATGGCCAAAAACATGTTTTGTGAGGTCCATCAAGGCCATCTTGAGAAACTACATTCATGAAAATGGGACGCACAGGCAGGCAGACGAATGGGCAAGACTAAAACATAATACCTTTGGCCATGGCTGGGGGGTGGAATGGCAGTATAAAAATAAATTAGTTTTCTATGTCTGAGACGCTCAGTTGTAGCGCCTGTTTCTTTAAGACTGGAGCTCTAACTGGTTAGCATTTCTGGATCTTGCATACCTTGGCGTCGCTACATCATCATTGCAGTTGGGGAATGACTGTAACAGAGTATAGCAGCACTATCTATTGTGAAAAATCACCAATAAAAGCTTCTAAACCGAAATCTTCCCACCAGAAATGTTCCAGCAGAAATATGATTCTAAATTAGGGAGGAATTAACATCTGCAACCAAAATGACATGTTTCCCTGACGTTAGCATGTAGCTACATGTAGCAGTGTAGCGTGCCTAGAGCAGATGACCATGCACAAAAAAATGCGTCATGAGCTGACAGCATCTTGTTGCAAGAAGACAAGTGCATAGGACCAAAAATAAGGAAGAACCAGAAATCCTGCACACATTTTACTGGGTTGTCATTGTCAGTTAAGATCAATATCAATTTGATATATTGGACATGTTGTGCAAATACACTGTACTGCATTCTGTCTGTATCACCTGTATGTTACTTTGTGCCGCTATGCTCTGTATGTCTTGGGGAATTCTGTCGATATGTTCCTGCACCAATGTCACCCAGATAATTCGTTGTACCTTTATTGTACTTAGGGAATAACGTGATTTATACCCTGATTCTTTTTATTCAGAATAAATTTAATCAAATCAAAATCAACTCATTGTCAAATTGGAAAAACTGACAAGTGGCAAAGCCAATGTGGGGAAAAGCTCAGTCAATAGGACAAAGTGAATTGGTATTGAGGACGCCTCTTTTCCCATTTCAATCACGTACAATCATGTATTTATGAATGAGAGGAAATGAAGAAATGCCCTTTGGAGAGAAAAGGAGTGAGCGGAAAACTGAGTTCTTTGTCTGCTGATGGTGTGTGTGTGTAAGCGTGTGTGTGCGTGTGTGTGTGTAGGCGTGTGTGAGGCCCTCTAAAAGTCCAGGAGAGAAACCTGTGCGCCGCAATCCGTCATCTGCATTCCTGAAGGTTCTCTCCCGGAGGAGAGCTAATCCGATTTCTTTTAACGGGAGGCTGCTGAGGACGGCAGATTTCATCAGCATACACACACACACACACTCACACTCACACACACATGCGCACACACACACACACTCCCTTTTCTTGCCCTTCCTCTCTCTCACTTTGCTCTCCCTCCCCCTCCTTTCTTTCTACATCATCTTATGTTCTCTTCCTTTTTCTCCTTACCTTTCTCCCTTCATCCTTCATCTCTTAATCTACCCTCCTCCCGTGTCTCTGTGCCACTTTTTTGCCCTTGTTCCTCCAGAGGGCTACCTACACTGAGCCATATAGTTAAGGGAACAGTGGCTCAGAGGAGCAGGGGGGATCAGTGAGCCTGGACCAAACCCATGAGAGTGAGCAAAAACAGAATCTATACCAAATGAATAGGGATGTGTGGACACATGTGAGAGTAGTGGCCTTTGTGTTCAGTTTCTGTGAGAGTGCATTTGCACAAGTGGTTAAAAAAAAGGCTTTCAGAGACATTTTATGTAAAGGCCAGATGAAGGGACTTATTTGAATATCTTCTCCTCTGTTTGTGTATTTTCACCTCCAGTCCCTTTCTGTGAGTCAATATGTGCAAAGGTCTCTCTGAATGTATTTATACACTGTCTTTACACTAAATGTGAGATCAAAACTGTTTGTTTGTGTGTGTGAGTGTGTGTTCACATGCGCGCTAATAGCGGTGGCAGACATGGCCAGCTGTCTGGTGAGGCTGATAACTCCCCTAAGTGCTGCCCTTGGTTCCATGTGCTGATGAATTCCACAGCAGAGAAGCTCCTGACCGGAGACCCTGCATGGCCAATGACTGATTACCGATGCAGTCAGCTTTTGGCTTTGCAGCAACAAGGAGAAAGGAAAAGACAGAGACAGTCTGTGTATGTTCTTTTTGGTCTGAGCTTGTTTCAATACTGAAAAAAAAAAACAAAAAAAAAAAAAAACGTCGATACTGTGCAGATCCTGTGAGCAAAGCTTGGCCCTGAGAAAAGCTGCCGAGGACAGACTGACTTTAAAAAGGAAGTAGCTAGGTATGTTCATTTTGCATGCCAAATTAGCTGAAATCAAGTTGCACTTCCTCACCTGATGCTGTAAAGATGATGATTTAAAGGTCCAGTGTGTTGGATTCAGTGGGATATATTGGCAGAAAGGGAATTCGTTACCTTAGAATTAGCCGTTAATGTCTACATAGAGAGCAGGTCCTTGCCTATAGTGATTGCCATGTTGCACTGCCATGTTTCTACAGTAGCCCAAAATGGACAAACCAAACACTAGCTCCAGATAGGAACATGATTTCACATTGGCCATTGTAGTTAGAAGCTTGTAGGAGACAAGAGTGTTGGAAAAACACTGTTTTATTCATTATATTTACCGGTTTAAATCACTGGCTCTGATTGTTTTGTAGAAGAAGAGACCTCTGCGGATAATTTGGTTTATGGTAAAATCCTCCAGGTGCTGGGTTAGGAACAGCGTAGGAGAAACACTGATTTGTAACATGACACTGTTTTATTCAGTAATTTCACCAGTTTTAATTACCAGGTCCATTTGTTTTGGAGAGGAGGAAGCCTGTGTGGATAATTTGGCTCCCAGTAAGTACCTCCTGAACATCTGGATCAGAAAAAAGGTGAGCTCACATTGGCAGGTGCTAGGTTAGCAGCTCATCTCTGACATGCCAAACAGCATCTGACTAAACACCAGTTTGCGACGTGAGACTGTGTCACTCAGTGCTTTTTTTTTTCCTTGTTTAAATTACTTTGTCTGTTTGTGTTGGAGAGGAAAAGACTTATATGGATAATTCAACTCCTGTTAAAAACCTCCTGAACAATAAACACTGAAGGAATTCTAACACGCAGAAGTTTTAGCAGGTTGCCATTTGCAATTCTCACCACTAGATGCCACTAAATCCCCCTAAATCTTACACACTGTTCCTTTAAAAGAAAATTTCATCAGATTATAAATGTAAACATTACTGCACAATTAAACCGCAAAAAATTCACAAAATGCCACATTTTGGTGTAATGAAAGTTGAAATTAGTGCTTTTTGTAGTCAATCATTAATTCAAGTTTTGCAACTTGAAAATAATGACCTTGCATTCATATCTTTTCATTACTGCTTTTGGATAAACAAAATGCATTTTGTCCTACTAACGCATGTTCAATGCAAACGTGAATGCATTCCACCGTACCAATAAAACACTTTTAAAGAATGCGTGTGCACATGAGAGCTTCCATGTGTTTAACACACAGATCCTAAAATGGGGTCGGGTGAGGACAGCCTATATTAGGCAGCTGTAAGAACACCTGTGCTGTACTGTTCTAATGCTGGAAAACTGAGCCGAGCCATTGTATCCATGTCCTCATACACACACACACACACACACACACACACACTGACCCACTCCCTCCTTGTATTTTTGCCTTCCATACACAGATTCACTCTCTATTTTCCCTCCCCGCCTTGTGGCCACACACACACACACACACACGGACATCTGTCAGGCTTTCACACAGAGTGGAGAGCCGGATGTTTTTTTCATCTTCACTCATTCCCCTAGAGTAGGTGCTTGAGAAGTGTGACTTTGAAAGTTTTTGTGTGTAGGAGTGTGTGTTGGTGAAAGAGAGTGAGGAAGTGAAAAGAGAGAGAAAGAGAGGGAGAAAAGAATGAGCACCCATGGTGCTTGTGTCTGTGTGTGTGCGGCTGGAAAAAAAAAATGCAGTGACTAATATGTTTGTCAGCATGAGACAGCGAAAGACAGCACTTTCTAGACTCCCACTTTGGGTAGTTTACAAGAAAATCTGTCATATATTTCTCAATCCTCACCGTCAGCCCACCCTGCAGCACTCAACCCTTGTAACTCCTGACTGATCATGCAATGTGTTCCCTCTCTCTTTCTTTCTCTTAGTCTCGGTGAGTCACTCACTCTCTCTCCATATGTTGCTGTGGGATCTGGGAAGACTTCAAACACGGGGAAGAAGAGACAGAGAGACAAAGTGGGAGATAGAGAGAGAGAGATGGCAAGAAGGAGAGAGTGCTTAAAGACAGCAAGAGAGAAGAAGCGAGTGAAAGAAAAAGGTACAAGCAGAGTGAGGAATACTGCAGCTATAGACAGAAGGAAGAGAGACGAGTCATGGATGGTGTGGGCTGTTGCTCCCCCTCATCTGCCTGCCACAGGGAGAGAAGTGAGGAATGGCCTCAGCTCTGATAAACGGACTAACATGTGATGCCTATCTCCCATCTCCTCTTGCCCTGCCTGTACTGCTGATCTATGACCACAGGGATGCTCTCACACACACACACACACACACACATGCATGATATGCTGTACTTATAAGGGCCTTCTCGTTGACTCTATGAGTGTAAATGCTGCAGAATACATTGTGATTTGAATGCTACCACATGAGCCACACTGTATCTGGAGGTGGTCCGACTTGCCTTGTGATTGGATATCAGCCAGGCGTGAATTTAAGTTGTAAGAAAAAAATCTGTTGAAAGGTATCTTAACTGGCAAAAAGCTACAAATGACTCTCTCCTCAGCAGAAGATAATAAGCTCACCTCTAAGCCTAATTAGACCTTTAAAGGGACAGTTCACCCCAAAATCAAAAAGACATATTTTTCCTCTTAACTGAAGTGCTGTTTATTAATCTAGATTATTTTGGTGTGAGCTGCAGAGTGTTGGAGATATTAGCAATAGAGATGTCTGCCTTCTCTGCAATAGAATTAAACTAGATGGCACTCAGCTTGTGGTGCTCAAAGCGCCAAAAAATACATTTGAAAAACTCAACAGCAATGTTGCTTTATAGAAATCATGACCCAGTTACTCAAGATAATCCACAGACCTTGTTGTGAGCAGTTTCATGTAGGAACTATTTTCTTTCTACCAAACCACACCTGTCAACTGTATCACTGCCCAGAAAGAAGCAAGTGCATCTACTCATGGATGAGAGGCTTGTGCTCGCGACAGCAGGAGATGCAAACATTAATGGCGTCCTATTCTGCTAAGACATAACATTAGCTATCTCAGTGGTGCTAGGTGAGCTAGCAGTAGTTCAATGCTTCTTCTGTGCAGTAATACTGTGAGCAGGTGTAGTTTGGTAGAAAGAAAATAGTTCCAACATGAAACTGCTCACAACAAGGTCTGTGGATTATCCTGAATAACCCGGCTATGATTTCTGTAAATGTCTTTATTTTGGCACCACAAGCCGAGTGCCTTCTAATGATACATATGTCGTTCCATTATGTTGGAGAGAAGGTAGACATCTCTACTGCTAATACCTCCAGTACTCTGCAACTTGCACAACAATCTAGGACAATAACAGTAATGCTAACAATCTCTGCTACAAGCCAAGCATTACATCCCGCCCTAAACCTACCTTATTCTTTCAACTGGTGATCACTAGCACAGATAAGACAGACACATGTAAGATTCTAATATAGGATAACGTAACACTCCTCACCCTCCCCTTTTTCTTCTTCCTTTCTTCTCTCCTCCTATATATGGTACCCTTTATTCATTTCATGTTTTTCTTTGATACATGTTGCAAGGAATTTGAGATAATAAGGCTCTGCACATTTAGGTCAAATACTACTATATAATGATAAAGCCAAGCAGTCAGTAGAACTTCATTAGTAAGAAAATCCCCGAGCTCATAATGACACCAAATAGAGCACACCTGTTTCTTTTTTTGATGCAAGTGCACATGGGAAATACTATTCACAAATAACTGATGATCAATCACTAAAGAAAAGCAACTAAAGTGAAGAGAGGCTTTAAAAATCTGTATTTGACTGTTCAGCCTCTTTATTCTTTGGTATTGTGTCTTGAGTGTGGTGATCTTTCCAAAACCCACTTATCTGCCATATGTTACAGGAGGAGAACACACAACAGGGTGTGGACTGTGCTGAAATGAGAATTAAAATGTTTGAATAAATCCATATGTTTCAAATAAACAACAGAGAACTGAAGCTAAACTAAAACTTATTCTAATCTCAAACCTAAGCTGAGGTCTTCAACTTGAACTAATTCAAACTGTAGCCTCAGTTCAAATCCTAACCTTTAATTCAAACATTTCTGTGTGAAGTTTGGGAGCTAATCAATTTGTAAAAATTGTCCTCAGCCTGAAAGTCAAAATCTCAGACAGGCTCCCCAAAGGATAGCAAAACAGCAGCCCATAAACACACACACAAAAACAAATAAATGTCCACACAGTCGAATGCGTTTAGGGTTTGCCTACAGATTTACACATTCACACACACTGCCTGAACTGGGGTTGTTAAACCTCGGCCTCTCAGCCGTACTGCCGTGCCTTATCACAGAGTAATGTGAAACATGAGAGGAGAGGAGAGGGGGATAATGCAGAGGAGAGATTTCTCTTTTACTGAGACAACAGGAAAACATTTAAACTGACGTGAAACAGAGGCTACCTGTAGAGAGAATTGGACGCAGTGACCGTGGCTGTGTGGTTGTGTACAGCTTGGCCTCTGACTGAACTCTCTACAAACTCTGTCTTTCTGTTATTTCCCTCCGGTCTGTCTCCATTCCCCCTGGATTCACAAAGCCTCAGGATAGGCACCAATTTTCACTTAAGTTCAAACAGCTTCAAATTGCACAAGCGCATCTTTTGCGTCTATTTCCACCACCCTGGGAATATTCCTGCCTAGTTGCTTCCTCCTGTTGACTTTGTATTAAGCTCACTTTACGATCTGTCTTAACACACACTAAGTGTGCATCTCTGCCTTTTGAAGGTTTGCTTCTAATTATTATTATTTTTTCATGAAAATGAAAGCTAAAATCATATTGAATAGCCACTCAGTATATGCGTGTCTACGTGCATGAGACTGACCAAGTCTGCTTAAACTTGCATTTACATTTAATTATTCTGCATTAGCAAATACATTACTGCTGCCTGGATTATATATTTTTTAATCAACATGAAAAGAGAAAACATTTATTTTGAATTGGCAAACTGTTCACTGCCACTGAACATCCCTGCACTATATTCACTTTTACTGTATTCCTTTCAATATTCTGGCAACTCAAGCCCAAACAAGAATTTGGTGGTTATATTGAGGCAACTCAAACTACTTGGCCAAAGTTAGGGAGAGACTGTGGTCTTGATTAAAATATCAAGAAAGTCAATAATGGCCTATAGCATGCGATAGGACACAATTTTCAAATACTAAATCAAAACCACAACCTTTCCTTAAACTCTACCAAGTGTCTTAGTTGCCTTAACCCAACACTATGTAGAACACTTAAACCCAGGTGTCAGGTATAAAAGTCCTGTGCTTTGTGTGCTAAAACTCACTTTAACCTCCTTAAAAGAGTAAGTTTGCTACTTTTTGACCTGGACCTTATTGTTCCATGTTTTGTGTGATATACCATTTTCCCTCCAAAATTATGGCATGTATGCAGATTTTTTTTTTTTTTGCAGTAATACAGTTTGTCTTTCTGTTTTGTTTTGTTTTGGTTTTTTTGTGTGTCACGTTCAATGCCATAGACAGGCCTGAAACAATAGACAGTAGAAAGCAGCATGGAGGCCAATGAAAACTTTACAGAGGTTACTTCTTTTTTTATATCTGTTCCTTTTTCAGTCTCTCTTTCCAACTTGGTGCTGGCTAAGTCCGCGCTGCAACCGGAATCACTAAACCCACCAGTCTCCATTTAAATTAACAGTAATTTTAGTGCGTGAAGAGCAAGCATATTTTCACATGTAACTGGGTAAATCAAGGGTTTTTTCCAACCAAACCTAAGTTAGTGATTGTTGGAATAGTGGAAAGATTAACCTAAATGGCTTCTGTGAGTTTTTTTTTTTTTTTTCTTCTAAGATTATTTTTTGGCCTTTATGCCTTTAATGGACAGGATAGAGTGAAATGGGGAGAGAGAGAGAGTGGGGGATTGACATGCAGCAAAGGGCCGCAAGCTGGAGTCGAACCCGCGACCACTGCGGCAAGGCAGCACCTCTATACCCCAGCTTTTGTGATTTTTATTTTGTTTCTGTCGACATTGAATAAAGTGTTTTATTATGATAAAATTCCTGTTTATTTAAATGGAGTCTGGTGGGTTTGGCAATAGTGATTTTGGGGCTGTTTCTGATTAAACAAGAACTATCTTACCTTTTAACTGAAAGGGATCCTTTCCATATTGTTGTTAGACACTTACAATAACAATCTGAGCCTGGCAGTGTTAAAAATAAGCAGTTTTAGTGGTCGTAAATTGACAGTGCGAAAATACAGCGAGTTTACATCGCAGCCTGTTTCACCGGTGGCGTCTGCAGTGGTCTTGCTCAATACTGGACCAGTTTCAAAAATCGTTGTTGCCACTTGTCACTGTGGCTCAAAAACATTGGAAAAAAGGGTACAAGTAGAAAAAATACCAAATTTACCCTTTGATATGACTGTTAAGCAGAATACAGATGTCACACTTCCTGGATGGTAAAAAATGTAGCTGGTGGATGTTATCCAGGTAGCAATTGTGTTTCCTCCAGAGCATATTTGGAAAAGTACACGAGCAGTATATAATCATGTTTCACAGCAGGTAGGATCGGTGTCACACAGTACGCAGCTATTTAAAGTTTCAAAAGAAAGTGTGTGTTTAATGTAGAGGAGGTAAGGGTAGCAGGATAAATACAGCAAAAGGACAAAAGGGGTGTTTCCTCCATTTTGACACTGTAGGATTTTTCCTTATCCTTATTACACACACACTCATACATACACAGCCATCTCACTTTACCTCAAGTCAACTGAGCTGACCCTGTCAATGTGCGGGCCTGCGATTGGGATGTAGCAATGTGATTTAGGTTAAACACGCTTCACTGGCTTATAGGTGTTAGGGCTGCTGAACATGTGATGGACAGACACAAACACACACACACAAACACATGGCTTGTGTAATAGTCCACCAGCCCCTTACCAACATACACACCCACACAGCAACACTCAAACCCGCACAGAGAGCATGCGTCTCCTGAAGGACAAACATTTCATCTCTCCTGGTCTCCCCTACCTTGCAGTTTCAGCACAACTGTCAGCCTCACTGAATGTGTGTGTGTGTTTGTATGTGTGTGTTCACTCTATTCCATATAGTCCAGTCCGAAGCGCTCCTCTGCCTGTCTCCTCTGTGTGCCCTTCCCAGTATAGCTGGTTGGTAGCCTATGAAGAGACTTTAACCTTGCCTCCACATGTTGCTGATGAATATGTTACCATAGCACTGTATCCAATTTCTAGGTCTCTGATGTATGGTGGGAATATACGTGCTCAGTGAGGCGTTTGGCTTGAGATGCAATTTACATGACAGCGCCTATACATCCGGGGGCAGCATGATCGATATCTGGGGTATTTTTCTTTTCTTTTTTTAACAGCCCCATACCTTAAAGTAAACACAAATGACAGGCAGCAATGGTTTACATAGAGCCAGATGTTGGCAACTTCTCAAGGGGGTTTGTGAGTAGGGTGGGGCCTGTTATTGGAAATGCAATTACCTCAGAGGTAAATGCCTTGTTTAGACCGTCATCACAATGGAATGGAAAGAGCTTAGTCGACTGAGATTTTGTTTCGGCCATATCTGGGTCACCTGGCTATTAATTGTTAAAGAATGTTGCATTCGAGGAAGTTATGTAAAATGTGAAAATGTATAGTGCATATTGACTTGAGTTTGTAAATGTCAACATGAAGAAGTTAAGTCACAGCAATTAAAGCAATCCTTCAACTGAGGTTGGAACATGAAAATCTCTAAAAAGTGATGCCGCAGTGACGATTGGGCCCAATCCCAGAACACCCCTTGCCACTACCACTTAGCCCTTGTCCCTCTGTTTTGTGCATTCACATCTAGGGATGGGGTCTTCCCATTCTTGTTGGGTTAAAGGGGCAGGGCGAAGTGTTAGGGCTACATGGGCTTCCAATCGGCAAGATGGCTACACAAGCAACAAAAGAAACCCACAACTGTATTTTCTTCATTTAAACATAATGATAACCATCAGTGTATTGTGGTCATTTTCTTTATAACAAACATATGAAAAAGAAATCACTGCTATGCTGATGTCTCGGTAGCTAACTAGCTGGCTAACTAATGTTGAATTGTACTTGCTGATTTGTATTAGACACTGCCACATTTTGACATTTACTCCCGCACCTGGAAAACGAGCAGTAGGGGAAAAGATATAAAATGGGATTGAAGTATGAGAGCCAAGAAAATATAGCTGTCATTTTGTCAGCTGAAAACTTTAACTCAAGCTTAAAAGGACTTTATGTTGTTATATTCATGAATTTCTCTGAGCTAAAAGCCTATTTTTAATCTGTGGATATTGGTGGATATATTGTAAATCCTCTTAAATGAAGTGCAAGTACAGTTTACCACTTCCATAAAATGGTACTTTTATATGCTGACTTTGTAAATTAAAGGGATACTCTGCCAATTTTCAACCAGCTTTGTATCTTAAAAGTGTATGTCGTATATATAAATAAACTGAGGTAAACTTCCCTCCATCTTACCAGCACCCAGATCTCACTGCTCATTTGCCTCATCCTGTGGATTTTCGCTGGCTGTTGGGCTGTTGCCTGAACTACAGATTGTACTTCCTTATTTTTGTATGCCGATCATGACCATGGACACAAAGAGTATAGAAGCGAATCTCAAACGCCGACTAAATTCAGATTGAACAGTAAGGTAATGCTGATCAAATATGAGCTAAAGATTTTATTGCTGCGTTTTCTATTTCTCACATAAAATGTTTTCAGAAACTGTTCCACTGTAACATGAGATTGTTTGTTACCAGCCCACCGCAATATTGTTTCTGGGACAGGCAACTTGCATTGTGTCACCTACTAGTGGGAGCATTTATTGATCTGATACGGCGCAATGCATTCTGGTGTTTGTAGGTTTTCTACCTCTCAGGCAAATATGAATACTACAGCCCTTTTCTCTGTATTCTCTGGTCACATTGCACCAATTTTTAAAGTGTTAATGTCTTTCTATTGCACAGACAGCCTAGGTTTATGAACAGACCATCTTTCCAGCAGTGAAATACTTCTTTAATAATCTTGAAGGTTCATTCTTGACCTTGGAAACTGTTATTACAAGATCCATATACCTATTAGAGAATGTTGGTTGCATGATAAGAGGTGGTGGCATATGAAGTGTGCACCTGTATTTTTCTACTAGCTCCTACTTGATGTCTTTGACCCCTTCCGAGTCAGTGCGCGGTTGGAGAAAAATCAAGTTGGCTTATCACGTTCAACACTAGAGACCGTCCCGAACAGAGACAGGAGCTAGGATGTGGCCGACAGCTCAGGATTAATCAAGTAAATGGACTTTGTGATAAGAATTTTTTAGTTAAATTGTAAATCATGATTTGTCCTTGATGAATAATAACATTGCTGAGTTGCAGTACACCAAGTTTCTATGGCTGATAACTATTGATATAGTCTATACTGATATGTTCTTGTGGTCAGGTGATCCCATTGCTCTATATGTAGCACCTCTGTTGTGTTGGCAGCTTGGTGAGCAAACCAATGAATTGTTTGTTGTAGAAAATACTCTATCTCATGCTGAAATAAAAACAACATTCTAGGGAACTAGTATGGGGTGTGATCTGCACCCAATGAAAGATTGTCTTTCAGCTACGCAAGGGCAGAGGTGATCCTAGACTTTGCGGGAGCCCCAGGCAAAGAAGCCCACAAAGTTCCTCTGCTTTTCGCTTTGACACCAAAATCCTCTGCTGTTGTTTTGTTGGTCGACCCTCCTTGCTCTTGTGATGTGACAAGTGAAATCTGACTCCTGCTACACTGTGCTGTGACTCTGCTGTGCTTCTGCATGCATCAGAGACTTCCAGTTTATTATTGTAGTGACCTTTGTCCTACTATGCATTGATTAAAAAAAGCAAAATGATGGTAGGGATGGTGGTGTATTGTAATCAGTGTATGCCCGAACATATAACAGCAGAAATGCTAACTACAGTGGCAAGCCTAGTTATTGTAAAATTTGCCAATATCATATCATCATGGGGCCCCTTTTCCCCCAATTTTTTTTTGGAAGGCCCCAAACATTTGCCTGGTTTGCCTCTCCTGATGGTGCGCCCCTGTGCAAGAGTAATTAAACTCTTTCTATTCTTGGAACATGTTGAAGGAGGATGGTTTTTGCACTGGTGTAACATCATCTTACCTCGCCTTCTCTGTGCCACGGCCTCCCGTTCTGAGGGTACTTGCTCTGGCTCTGGCGTTTCTTCTGCCCTCCGTCGGCAAATTTGCACAGCAAAGGCTCCGTGGGAGCTGCAGAGAGAGAGAGAGGACAAAATCATGTTAGGAGGACTTCATCCTGTGACCCATCAGAGGGACAGAAGCCCTTTTGAACCGTGTCACATTTCTCTTCTTCTACCGTCGCTCCCTCCTCCCTCCCTCCTCTCTGCCCTCCTATGGAGCTCCTAGAAAAATTCCCAGACCGACGATGTTGGCAGGCCCTCCCTACCCCAGCCCAGGCTGGCAGCCCATGAAAGAGCATTGCAGGGTATTGTTGAAATAATAATCACAGTAATCGCTCTTGTAAATACCTCTGAGATGGTAATGCAGGACCGCTCTGTCAGCCAAAGCTTTTTTTTCTAGAAGGCGTTCCTGTTCCTGACGCGTAATCCCTCCGTGTTTCACTTTAACAGCCATATTCTCTTTTATTTGAAATGTTCGGCCTTTTTCCACTCCACAACCATCAGTGCAAGCGTCTCACTGGGCTGTGTTGTTTGAGTAGGGGCTGTCATAGATATTAACACTGCTGTTCTCTGACTGAACACTGGGGGCACTCTAACCATTTCTGATATGATGAGAGCAACAGTAACAGAGGATTGACACAAGTGCCTTCACCACAGAGCTGGCAAGTGTCTATCATCAACCAGCAGGAAAACATGACATGAAATAGCTGTTATTAATCTAATTAAAAAAGAGAAAAAAAGCCCTCTGTACTGTGACCTCATCTAAGCTGTCTCTGTATCAACAGCCTTTTGTGTGCATAATTGCTGATAAAAGGTTGATGAAAGTGTTGCGATGACCTACGCCTTTATAAAGATAACTTCTCAAAGGGCACTTTCTCACTACTTGAGCTGCAGGTGAGCACCAACAGAGACAAAAATGGATTCAGGTGGAGGACTCTCCTGATGAGAGAGCCAAGAGAGTATGAGGAAAAATCTAAGGAAGACAGGCTCAGTGAAAAAAGGAGAGAATGAAAGGAAAAAAGAGCAGAGAAAGGAAAAAAGATCTTAGTGAGCTTTTCTCGTGAGAAACGGGTGGCTCTCTTGGCTGGGGATCTGGGGGTCTTAGCAGTGTCCGTCCCCTTTTCAGTCTGCGTCAGCGAGATCGGAATCTCTCTGGAAACAGACCGTGGAGATGAGAGAGGGGAATGGAGACAGTTGGATAAACTAAAAGAAACACGGGAGTACAGACAGAGTGAGAGAAACAAGACAGAGGAAAAAAAATGGGAGAGTGAAACAGATAAGAGAAACAGGTGAGTGACCGTGGGAGAAACAAGAGGGGAAACAGAGGCAGAGGGAGAATCTACAGCAGGATCAAACGCTCATTCCCTGTGAAGGCTGTACAGTTCAGCAGCAGTACAGTACACACTGAGCCAGCGAGCTTGTCCAAACAGTGAAGCACTGCTGCCCTGCACCTGGTGGCTTAGAAGGGACCTGACGGCTCTCCCTGTCATCGCATTCACATTACAGGCCTGGCAGCTCGTGACACGGCCGCTCTGTGACGACACAGGCCGATGACGGGGCTGTCTGCAGGAGGTGAGCAACGGGACTTTTCATCACGCCGTGCCAGAGATGACACCCACCGGGAGAATTGTTGATGCTTTAATCTCCGCTCCCAGATGTTAGAGGCGCTTGGGCCTTGATAATAAGGCAGCATCACAAGACAGGAGAGAAAGAAACGCTGTCGGGGATTGACAGGGTAGTGACAGCAATAAAACAACCTGGAGAGAAGTGAACTTATGACGAGGCAGGCTTCCAGTTACATTAAATAGTTTAGGCGTTAATGAGCTAACATGATGGTTTGTCTGCTCATTTACATTCTCCCACATTTTGATAGAATAATATTTCATCTAGGTGTGAAGTTGAGTCACATGAATTGGACTCTAGTCACAAATTAGATGACTTTAAACCTGACCTGACAAACTCAAAAAAGACTTATAACTCAAATTGGACTTTAGCACCAATGACTCGTCACTTGTCTTGGTTTTGAGCCCTTTGACTTGAAAACACTTGATACCCTCCTCCAAGCAAACTGATTAAAATGTATCAGTTCCTTTCCTGTATTAACTAAAGTTAACACTATTTAATTCTGGCAAGTTCACACTTCATTCCCCAGATGATCCACTTTGTCTGAACCAGTCTGACGCATCTAATCAAGTTGCAGGAGACAACCAGGAAGAACTAACATTCCATTACTGAGCGTGTGCTGGTTTTGTTCGTGTACAAAATGTGGTGGTCAACAAAAAAAAGACCCAAAAATTGCAAACGGAGACAAGTCAACTTCCACCTTCGTTCTGGCTAATATAAACAGTTAGTGAGCAAATACTTAGCTAATGTTGGCTAAACAGGTAAATAACTTTCTTAATAAGAATATATTCATTATATTTGTTGTGTACAACACAGAACAAATAACTCAGACATGACACAACAGATAAAATAAGTAGCTAAAAATAAGAAAATAAAAATGAAACTAGTGGGTATTATATCCATCTGCAACCCTCACCACCCCATACAACTTAGAGGTAGTATCAAATACAAATATAGGCTACGTAGACAAATAACAAAGGTACAGGAAAACTGATTTGCAGGAAACCCTTGTAATGAGGAAGATGACAGCTTAAGCCCAATCTCAAACCTTGTAAAAAGCATCCACTGAGGAGTGAAGTATACCAGAGATAATGATAATAACACATTGGATTTATATAGCGCTTTTCCGGATACTCAAGGCACACTGCATTCTGCAGTATTGTGCTGCAACTTTTTTTTGTTAGAGCAGCATCCTTGATCCAAAAGAGCAAAAAATTCTTCCTGGCAGCAAAAGTCAAACGATTGAAGAGCCTCTAGTGTTTGCTATTTATAATATGACCATCCAGAGGACCAAGTAAAGGTCACATATGGTCTTCTAGTTGAACACCGAATATAACACACAGTTCATCCACAATACTAGACCGATAGCTTTGTAGCCTCACACATAACTAGAAACAATGAATGTAGCTGCCAGTCTTAGAGTTACACTAACAGCACAGTGGAGACACAATAGCATCTGGTTTATTTTTGAGAGCAGGGGTTATCAAAGTAACTTTTTAGGAAACTCTCTCTAAGTAACAAATAAAAATTAAAAGCATTATATATTATTAATTTGTTGTTAAAATGATATTACATTCAGTGAAGAGCGCATTAAGACTTGTTTTGGACTTGAAACTCAAAGTTTAGTACTTGGGACTTGACCGCAAAGACTTGAGACTTGCTTGTGACTTGCAAAACAATGACTTGGTCCCATCTCTGATATCTGCAGTAGGTGTCTGAGAGGGTTGTCACACTAACTAAAATGTGTGTGTGTGTGTGTGTGTGTGTCGCTGAAGGGCTACTAAAGGGCCACACACATATTAACAAACTTCTCTAGAAAAAACCTAAATGTGTTTATGTGGCTTTAGGGTCTACTATGGGACCAAACTTTTCAGAGTCGGCCCAGGAAAATGGTGCCGGGCAGGCAGAGTGAGAAAGACACTGCAGAAGAAAAACAACAAAAGCTCTTCCAAACCTCTCCTCTGGCACTCTGGGAGATAATTAGCTATCGGAGAGATTTGGAGAATCTGACACAGAGCACGCTGACGTTACCCCTGTGACTACATCCCCAGTTCCCACAGCGAGCTAGCCAATTTGTTTAAGACTCCAGCCCAAGATCAACAGCCTCATACCACCCCACCCACCCTGTGATCACACTCACCCCTCTGTAGCCCTGACACACACACACACACACACGCCAACGCACACACACATACTCCTCCTGCCCTTAAAGTCTCTCTGCTTTAACCCGGGGAGAACACACAGAAATACCCACAGACACATAAACACACAATGCAAACTGCTGCCAGCCTAAAAACCTTTCTTAGACCTCTCACCACACACCGTCATCACTGGCACAGCCCAGAATAAACTAGGCCACTGGCTGTTCATACTAGCTTGCTGATGCTGCGTCTTTAGGTCACAGGCTCCAAGTACAACACATTTCACACTGGCTCCAGTCGGAGTATGTGTTGCAGGGGGTGCTTGAAAAAAAAAGTTCAGTTATGAACCAATTTGCTGCCCTATAATGATCCTAAATCATGGGAAAAATACATAAAGTGCTTTTGGTCAGAGGTCAACAACTGCTGCTAACAAGGTGCTCCATGGGAACTCCTAATTGTTTTTTATGTGGGTTGCCGTAGGAACTGGTAAACATGTTAACGAGGGGTGACCGCAGACATTCGCACATGGATGTGTGGTGTGTGTGCACACACTACGACCAGCCACACTCACAGACACATATAGAAGAGGACGGTGCTAGACGGCGTACTGAGAGTAAGATGTGTGTGCTGCTAGCCTCATTTGATCACAGCCTCGGCTCAATCACACTCCAGACTGTGCATTTGGCTCTGAAGAGATAGTCATGGCTTTCTGCTCATCAATAGACACATTACCACCCAGTAAAATGAACCAATAAGTGCATGCAGATGTACTTCTGTGCAAGACAGTGCAATTACAATAGCCATTTAAATTGAAGCTTGTTGCAAGTTTCACTTATTAGCACAGCGTTGAAGAAGTAATCATCACTGTTACTGTTGTTTCCTATGGGCCAGCATCTGGGGGAAATCAGCCCTTTGTCTGCAGAATAACAGCCATTGCGGCGAGAACACCAGATCTCACCATTCCCTTTTCTTTGGGAGATCTGCAGACAAAGAGAGCTCGCGTGTGCACCGGATGGTCTCGCAAGGCCTGCTGAATAACATCTTGATCCATGAATGCAAATCAGCACATGCATTATAACACATCAACGTCAGCACGTCATGCATTCATTCACCACTCAGAATTGGACTGTACATCTGTTTGGCCTGAATGGTGAAATCAATGCAGGAATGCCCCCGAGCTGCAGAGTGGATGGGTAAAAGGGGTTTTGCTCAGTGAAACAGCCAGCTTTTCACCATCAAGACAGTTACAAAAGGGGCCTCTCACAAGGGCCTGCAGGCAAACTGGGCTGGCCTCGCTATGCTCTTGGTGTGTGCACAGCCCCAAAGAGGCCGAACTGTTCACTCACATGTACCGAAATATGTCAATCTGAAGAGCTTTGTTGAAAGGAAGCTTTCCACTTCTCAGTGACAATGTTGGTTAAAGGTTCCTACAGGTTCTTGGCTTGAAGTTTCGTGAGCTGAGCATCTCTGAAAAGCCATTTGGATAGCTCGCTGTGTTTTTACGGCAAGGACATGTTTAGCAGGGAACGGGGAAAAGGAAAGAGGAGGACAGTATTTTATTGGAATTCTGCTGTACTCTGACGCTGCTCGAGGGGATCTCTAATTGGATCAACAACTGTCTGATTCCCATCAGCCAGCTTGACCTGTCTGCCCAGACTGAGGAGGATGCGTCTTATGGGAAAGAGAGACAGAAAGAGTGGGAGGGAGAGAGAGTTAAAGACATGGAAACACGAAGAGGAAGGGAGCGCAAGGGACAGTGTTCTAGAAATAGATAAAGGTGAAGAAAACCGGGGTGTAGTTATGATAGCAAAACATATGTCGGGACAAATGAGACAGGGCATGCAAAAACTAGCATATACATGTGCGTCGCCATTTTCAGAGCAAGACGGGGAAGCACAGAATGGCCGCCAACCAGGAAGGCAGGAGGCAGCAGCTTCCCTACGGGGAGGGCTTTGACGGATCCCAGTCGATAGCTCTCACAACTGCCATGCTGGCCTCGCATCCTTCAGCGTGGAAATGAAGACAGTCTGCCAGCCGTTTTGCTGACAGGGACGGCACACATGGCTCAATGACACGGCCCGATAAATGGAGCGGGGCGCTGAGAGGAGAGCGAGACAAAGAGGGGGAAGGAGAGGGAGATAGATGGAGAGTAAGATACGGTGTCATAGAGAGACAAAAAGACGTGGGATGACGGTGACGGAAAGAGGCAGAGGGGAATCAGCGATGGCAGAAGTGACAGTCCAGTTTTCCCCCTTACGATCTATACCATATAGATGAGTGAAGGAGATTAGTATAGGGAGAAGGATGTCAACAACGGCTTGCTCCTCGCTCTGCATCCGCTACACATGCTCTATGGCTATTGATCAGACTTTCCCCATAGAGGGCTCCTACAGCACGCCAGTCGGTACAGGCCTGAGATGATATTATGGATTACGGGAAGGGAAGTGGAGGGAAGAGCCCTGGATGCGGGCGGTAGAAGCCTGATCGATGAGCTATTGCACACTTAACAAGAGTAATGTTATGTAGGGAGTCTCTGACATGCTAATCCATCTCTCACTCTCTCTGTCCGTCTCCCTCGATCGCATCTCTCTCCGTCCTGGTTATGTGCTGTCTGCCTATTGCTCTCCTTATTTCTGTCTGTCTGTCTATCTATCTATCTATCTATCTATCTATCTATCTATCTATCTATCTATCTATCTATCTATCTATCTATCCATGCACCATTGAGCTGACTGAGCCTACTCCACATTCAGACAAATAAAGCTGATGGATGAGATGAGCTCCATGTGTGTCTGGCACACAGTCAGTCTAAAACGAAGCAGACAACTACAATTGATTGAGACCATCTTATGGGAACTGGAATACTTAAGACTCAAAAACATGCACGTTTCTGAGAGGTAGGCCAGGAATACATTGCTGTGAAATGATCTCACAGAGAATGTGAAGACGATTCTGCATAAATACAGAGCTGTAATTATTTTTGCAGATTAAAATACGGTTGCAAGAACTGAGTCTGAATCAATCTGCTTTTACAGTAAAAGTGAGAGCAGCAAGTGCAGCGCCAAAGAGGCTGTGGTTTTCCAGCGACTAGCCAACTCCTGTGTGAGAAGCTCTGAGGTACCAGTTAAACGAGAAATTCATTTTTGCTTAATCAGCTAATTCCACTTGCCATTCCTGACGCTAAGGTTGCCATGGTGAGTAAACAAATTACTAAAAACAACACACAGAGGTGCGCGAGTGAGGAGAAGTTAGTGCGTGTGTGTTTGCCAGCTCTAATGAGCGGCTCACAATCCTCCATCCATATATTGAAATAACATTTATACAGACAGTCCTCACCGCATTCATCCCAAATGGCATAGCTGAGTGTCGCTGGTTCCTGTAGTCAGCTGCAATTTTAAAGTGGCCGTGGCAGATGTTTCTAATGCTGAACCCACACATGCTGCTCCACGCTGCCAACATCTCTGCTGCTGCAGTCGGTCTCAGTATCAGCGGCCTGCTTTACACAGCTGGCCAGGGTGGCAATTACAAGAAGCCGCATTGTGGTCGCTTCGAAAATTGTAAGAGTACAGTATAAGATTGAAAACACTATTTGCAGAGTGGGTTCGAAATAAGATCCCAGCTAAGAAAACACTACAATGTGCAGCAGGCGATGTGACGTCAAAACATCACAGACAAATCTAGCAGTGAGCCAAGTAGACTGGCTGTTTGGTTTGGAGGCTCATCTTAAGGTCTTCATCACTTCTTTGAATGGATGAAAGATTTTTGTGGGACATTTTCAGCTGTCTTTGCCTAACAGTAACACTTACAATATGACTCGGCAGCCTGAGAATCTTCCTCCTAAACAAAAGCTGGTGACGTAGACAAATGAAGTTCCATATTAACTGTCTTATGTCTCTGTCAATCTCACTGGATTGGAGACACTAGAACATTTTTCTTTTTCAGAACAGCACAGTTAAAATATAAGGTTGTTCTTAGCCCTGACACAGTCGCCAATTCATGTTCCCATTACAGTAACTGATGTATGCACTTTGGATGAGCACAAGGATCTTAGACTGAAATCATGCCTGACACACTGAATTTATGTTGCTGCTAACCACAGGCAGATGTCCAGAGACCCACTGTCTATGATGTAGTGGGAAAAAAATGATTGAAACATTATGGATTGTTGTATGAAAAAATCCTTAATCCTAATTCACAGTGCTGAAGTTGTATCCGTCATACAACACTGGAGAGCTGGCAAGTTGAATGCGTTTTTGTTTATGCTGCCAATCCATTGGCAATACAACAGCGGCGCACCCAAGGGAGGGCCAGGGGAGGCCCTGGCCCTCTCAGGCAGTGGTATCTTACGAAACTATACAACGTAAGGCATCCGTTGGTACCAACTGTGGTGGCATAACTTGTCAGAAGGGGGCTAAATAACTCTCAGAAGTTCTAAATTTTAGTGAGGGAACAACTGGCAGGAGCATTTTAAAGGGGTTCATTGAACTCTTACCTCAAGATATCTGAATGAAAATGGGTTCTACAAGTCACCCTTATATGTATGAAGGCTTGTTTCCAGCAAATGTTTGTTCCTTACAATCAATGTACTCCTTCAAACTGTTTGTTGGTCTATTTTAAGGAAAAAGACATTTTTCTGTAGGCAGACGCTGAAGTTTGCATCACACTGGTTCCCTTGTCAAAAAGTCTTTGGGATTTCTCCATGAGATTTTGGATGATTGCTGAAAATAAGCCCTGTGGCAAAAACACTTATGACTCGTACATGTTTTGTTTGCAAGATAATCTTTACAAATGGACAACACCTTTTTGATTATTGAAGCCTAAATGCAATCGCCAGAAGTTAAAAAGCTAACTCTAGGCTATGAACGAACTACACTACGGTCGCATGACTTAACGTCACCACCATAACAAGACTGTAAAGCTGAGTTTGGCGTGGCTCGGCATGATGACGTTCTGTAGTCTCATTTAGCCACTTTTTAAAGACACATAGAAGCTTCAAAGTTCATAAGTGGAGTATTTCCTAATGTATTTTATGTCATAGAACAAAATGTGAAAGTCCCTTAAGCTTGTGTTAACCACAGACCTTATTTCAGGCATCTATCCAATAACCCTCCCCCAAAAAAACCTACTAACTTTGAGACAAGGGAAGCCTGAGTGGTAAAATACTGACTCATTTTTGGGTTTTCGGACTAATTCCTGGTGAAGAACAATGACTTCCCTAACATGTATAGACACATAACACATTCAACATTATTGTTGTACAACTCAAAATGTTAACTGACCAGTATTAGTCTTTGCACAACAGATAATACGTAAGTATATCAGTAAATGATTCCTTAACTCTCCATACTGACATAGTTTTCACCTAGCCTACATCATCATCGAATCCTTAAATTCAGTTTGGGCTTTTTGTTTTGGTGTGCCACATCAAGACTTTCAGTGGCCCCATCTGGCCAGAAAGCTTTCTGGGGACACCACTGCATTGGAGAGCTATCAAACAAAAAGCTTTTTTTGTTTTTGCTGCCATTCTATTATCAATACAAGGAATAACAAGATTTATGATAATGTCGTATTGCAATGCATCTGAAAGCAGTAATGTTGCAACAGCCAATTCTCTCATGAAATGAAGAAACTTTATAAGACAGCAACCTCCCTCAGACAATAACAAGAAATACTAACTGCGTCCATGGAATTCATAACAAGTAAGCCTTTATTGGTTCTCTTTGGCCTGGTGGCATTAAACCGGTCCCGGCCTGCGGAGCTCTCCTTTCATGGCAAACAGTTTTGGCTGTGGCAGACGAACTTAAGAGCAGCTGTTGCTGTACTTTGCCTGTGGGGGTTGACTCCTGCTGCCACAGTCTGTGTCACTGCCTGTGTGGGCAGACAGTGAAGCCAGCTCTGTCCCTGTTAGCAGAGTATTATAACACTGCCAACGCCTCCAGTGACCCGTGAAACCTCCCATCTATAGAGATGAATCATACAGATGGGGGCTTTGTAATTCAACAGAACTGTCCATCCACCAGACCCACGGCAAATATTTCTCGGTATATGTGACACCATATCAGAATCAGAATAAATCAGCTTTGAGCTCTGCAAGTACAGCTTCAAAGATGCGATGTAGTCTGTGTTCTATAAGCGTGGGTTAAGCATATTGTTAGGGCTTCATTATTAGCATCAAGCATTCAAATTTGAACACACACTTTGCCTCTTACTAAGCTTCACACAGCTTCCACATGATTTTACAGGAAAAATAATTTAGGTTTATTTTGCGAGAGGAGGTTTTGCTGAGCATGCATGGTGTTTTTCAGCACCACACTACTTGACATTCATAGAATTACACACATTCACACTCAGAGCACGCTACAAACAGTCTTCCTTTGTTGGCCAGTATGAAACTTAAAAGAAAAACTGGATGTAAGATGTGTCTCTAAATGGCACCTTGCCTAGAATATCTCAGATGGTCCATGGACTCAAACATATGATTTTCTTGTTTTAAGTAGGGTTATCTGCCCTTTGGGCTATCATTGACAGCAAATTGATAATAACATTTGAACAGAGGCAGAAAATATGCCCCAAGCTGCAAATGCAAGAAAGCCACATCAGTTAGAGTGGCATGGTGAGGCATAAAAAAAGGCTGTGTGTTTGTTAACTAGGTTTCCACCGTAGGGGCTTCCAGTAACAACGGTATGGACAGGAAAGAAAATGAAATTACAGCACAATAAATGAATTATCAATAAAGAGCCCTCGATACTGTATCTGAGGGGGATCGATGCGCCACAGCCAGGCTGCAATGTGGGCCGAGGGCTGAGGGCAGGCCTATAGCAGAGGGACCAGCCAGATCGATAGTGTCACTGGGGGTGATTGACGATCAATGCCGCCAGTGACGTTGATTTATGATCAATGAAAGCAGGGCACCTGACTAATAAGGGGAGAAGGGGTGGAGGGGGGGGTTGTGCGAGGGGGGTTCCATAGCCGCCCCTTTACTGTAACTGATTGGGGATCGATGAAGAGTGGCACGGTGGCTGATTAGGGATCAGGCGACTCTGTGGCAGAGGAAGGCAGCTATGTGTGAGAGGATTTGGTTGGCTGCGTGGAGACCAGCCTGTCTGAGCCGAGCAGAGCTGCACAGACTGTAATTAAAGCTGTGCTGAAAGGAGCTTTCCACTGGTTGATAGAAGCTGCAGGTGCAGCTCTCTTTGCTCTTTCACTTTCAAAAGAGCAGCCATGCACCCACACGCACACACACACACTCACAGACATATACACACAACCACAGACAGCACAGGAAGGTCTGCACTATGTTTCTGCCATTCTCCCTCATAAAAATCTTATCTGGTACTCTCATCGACATCCTCCGTCTCTTTACCTTGTTTCCTTACAGTCTTCAGCTATTTAAAGACACCGTCTGTGCTTTTTGGTTTCTTGCTACGGTAACCCAAAAGATCTAAGCGTCATCGTTGGACATCGTGTGTCAGAAGTGTTACTGTCAAACAATGGCAGACAGTAATGAAGTACATTTACTTAAGTACTGTTTCTAAGTACAGTTTATGAGTATCCTTACTTTACTTGAGTATTATTTTTTAACTTTGACTCCACTACATTTGAAAGACAAATACTGTATTTCTGAGTTCACTACATTTCTATGAAGGCTCTAATTACTCGTTACATTTGCTCTGAGGTCAAAGGATGATTCTTGTTCCTTTCTAAAATGCAAAAGTCCATAACCTGTGATCATGGAGTTCTGCTTGTGTCTGTTTTTTTGTCGTAGTGGTATTCCCATACCTCTACCTCGCCCTTGTACAACTCAGATTGGGGATCTCATCGGTAGAGACAGGTAGAGAGGAGAGGTCAGCAGCAGGCGGTTGTATTTGGTTATGTGGTGTTACTATGGCTACGCCAGCAGATGGAGATTAAGATTCTCCACCAGATCACCCATGACCATACCTCAAGTCCATGTTTGAAGGTTTTTGAGATGAAGATCGATTCCTATCGTTTTAAATGTTTGCTCTGCTTTATCACGGCATAAAAGCATTTGCCATCCAACCTGAGACAGCATGTCGAGGTGTGCAAACATTTGCTTAATTCCAGATGAATATTTTAAACACAGTTGTCTGTAGTCTTGTAGTAGTTGCAGTTTTTGTGCTACGTTTCGTCAAATGACTGTCCATGGATTTGCCTGCTAATTTGTTGTACTCTGTTACATAAATGTATTGTGATTATTATTATAACTAATTGTTAAACCATTATTGAACTAACAGATGCTGTGTTGTCACTTGTGTTACATTTGCCCTTTCTTAACGTCTTGTCTTATTCTGCCTTCATGTTAGATAGGAGTAGACTATTGGATGAAACACTTGGCTACATCTAAATGGCATTTTAAAATGAAATGATCTCCATACACTAGTGTTATCAGAAATACTGATTAATGGATACATATTAATTCTGAATATTTGAAATGGTTTTATAACTCATTTTCCCAGGTATCGATATGCCAGGTACCAGCTGCACTTTTTCACCCTTTCTTATTGTAATTCTGCTTCTCTGCTACCAGCCAAGAAAAGGAAACTTGTCATTATCATGTTGCTGTATAACCTTGTTAAACTTAATTGCATGTCCTCAATGCCAGTTTGTCCTGTGGTGTCAAAAATGGCATCCAATTTCCAACCAATATTTTTCAAGATATTATTATCAAAGTTACAAATGTTTCAGAAATAATCTCCCTTCATAGTAATATGCTTGAAAATGCATATCACATGACCATTCGTGTACACTGGGCATGCGTGTGCTGATGTGAAACAGGAGGCAGATTGATAATAATAAAACTTTTGTCTACTCTGCAGATGGTTACTCAGTTACAGAAAATGCTACGCAGCAAAGACCAGAAATTCCTTCACTTGGACCAATCCAGTGACAAAGTGGAATTGAAGGTAACACATAACTATAAAGCAGGCGAAGTGGGAGTAATAAAGCAAATATGGCAACATATTAGAAGGGCATCCATAGCTGGAGGAAACCATGGCGATGGGAGAGGAGTACATGAACAAGAAGGATGATATCACAAAACATAGGTGTAGGTGTAGGGGCATGTGCATTTGTCCCCACCAATAAAAACATGAAAGTACTAGAGGATTTTTATCTTGACAAAATTAAAGACATTCCCACCATTAACTGATGAAGAAAAGGCAAAAAGTGATGCATAAAAATTTACCAGTATGTAGTCTGGTGCTCATAAATTCCTGCGGGTTGACCCCAAACCTCCCCGTTCCATATGTCCCTCCTCAACACTGAAATGAAAGCTACATGCTTGACCCTAGATATAGTGTTCTGGCTTAATTTTAGTGTGGATGCAGCCTTGGCAACATTTGTTCTCGCTCTCGTACCTGCATCAGACAAAAAGGTGTAAACTCCTGTGCAGTGCCAACACTCGTAAAAGTGAGCACATGCAGAGCTATGTGAGGTGAGACGGCCCTCAGACATCTTTTGTAAATGACATAACAAAAGTATCTGTATCTAATGTTATACATAATCTCTATTGTTGTCTTCTAAACACTGATGACATGAATACGCACAGACGGGTTATGAACCGCCTGGGAGATTTCAGATTAGCCATGTAGCCAGCTTCTTCAGACTTAAAGTCAAAGTTAGGTCCAAATTAAGATGGCTAACCCACTCATCTACGCTTTGTCTGACAGACCCCTGTACTTCTGAACTTCAAACAGCGCATCAGACAATCCCAAGGCTCATAATTCATTCATATCTTAGGTATTCTCTTTGTTCTCGAGCAGCGTTGACACTAATTTTCGTCTGTCTTTCTAAAAAAAAAAAAAAAAAAAAAAAAAATGCTGACAAGAAAGTGGCATCTTTTTTGTGCACATGGAATATATCAACAGTTTCTAAAGAAAACTGCAATACTTCCAGGCTTATCCCCTAAAATTTAAACACTTTTCGATTTTAAAGATCAGGTCAGGGTAATTAAGTAAATTTAAAAAAGATATAAAGCTGTCAATCTTTTAAAAATAACTAGCACAGCATTATTGTGGTCTGCCATGTGTCATCACTATTTGAGTTTCCTCTGACTCCTTCATATTAAGTTTTAACTGGCCAGTAGTGTGTAAATTATTGAGGCAGGAATGTCCTAAAATAATAATTTCATAGATAATTAGAGGTTTAAAACTTTGAGACAAAACAATCTGTGGCCAAAATCTGACCCCGCTTCCTTCCTATGTCAGCGCACAACTGTTTCCCTCTCAGTCTTCCCACTGTTTGGAAGAAAAAAAGAAAAAAGTTTGAAGGTAGTTGGATAGCACATTCCTCTCACACTTAACAAACTCTTCAGCATTATTTATACTAGCTTCACTTGCTATGCCCCTTCATCCTCTTGAGAGAGCGATATCAGAGCGATAACCAGACAGAGAAGGTTGACCTGTGAAGAACAACTTTGAGTAAGTCCTTGCCTAAACATCTCAGAAGTGATGAAAAGGCTTTGTTTTTCTCAGTCTGCGTTAATGGGCCCCAATCGATGTGGGAGAGCCGTGTTTATTTTTTCCTCATGTCCTGACCCTTGGGGGAAACACAGGGAGGTAATGTGGGAGGGGAGAGATATTGACACGCCACGTCGATATCACTAAGGTTCACAAGCACTGGCACGGTGAAGGTAACTCCTTTTTACTTGAAGTTGAGGACGGCTATCAGGGGGCTCATCGATGCTGCGTCAAGGACACAAGTACAACGTGAGTGGGCCTAAGTGTGGGCCATAAATTAGTAGCTAGAAACAAACACTGTTGTTACACTGATGATATTCATCAGCGCTTATGATTCTCCTCCAAAAGAAACCACCTGCCCCACACACACACAGACACACACCAATGCTTTCACTTAAACAATGTCAGGAATGTGAAGCAGCACAGCACTGCCTGCAGAGGCAAGCGCACCGCCACGCCGGCTCTCATCTGTCACCAACGGCAACCAGCCCGCCAGCCGCCATGATGTGCAGCTTAATTGGGGGAGCTGATGAGGTCTGATGAGGCCGGTACTTATTGAATTCCCCGGCCTGTTATTTAGATAATGCTGGAGAGGAGCGGCCTCCGTCATCTTTCCCATTCTCATCCATTCACTGTCCCAGCAGGGGGCTGCTGGCTAATCCACTCTTGTTTGTAATGGCTGTGCGAACTGAGGGGATTTGGACACGCTCTCTCCTCGCTAGCACACATCTAACAATCCCCACTGTTGATTTTACCCCATAATGGGCCTATTTGACGAATTAACCAGATCCCAACACCCATCTCAACCCTCTTTTTCCTGTCTTTCTTTCTCTTATTTTTGGGAGGTATTGTTGAATAATTAGACTTTGAAGCAATCGTCTTTTCCTTTTCTCAGCTTCTCCAAAAGCAATTACCAAACTTGAAATATGTGGCTGTACAGTGCTCACTGGTTTACGATGTATGTGTGAGTGAAAAAGAGAGAGAGAGAGAAAGGGTGTGAATGGAGTGCGATGGAGAGAGAGCAAACAGTGGAGAGGAGCGGAAGTTGCAGAACAGATGGCTAAATGGCTGGACAACAAACTTTTAATTCTGTGCCTCAGAGTGGTGAAGGAGATGGAGAGCGTGAACAGAGGGGTGCCAAGAGTGCTGCTCAGTATGGGACAGCACATCAAAACGCATCAGAAGTGACGAGAACTCCTGTGATTAATGCCTCTGCCGCACAGAACTGGAAAGGATCTGAATTTCAAACGTAAAGTTTCTATGGAAAAAAATCAGCATCTGGGTGGTCAGACATTAATCAGTACCAGCTATAGCGTGGAGAGGCTCTGACAACACAAATTTACTGAGACGAGGAGTGCCAGAATAGAAACAAAAGAGTAAATATCTGACGACTGTCCTTGTGAGAAGATGTAAAAAAAGACACAGACCTGACTCAAATTCTGACTGCATAAAGTATGTGTTGTCTGATGTATGCATAGTATGTGAGATCATGCTTTCCCAGCTCTTTGGCTGCCAGATTGTGCAGTACAATCAAACACAATAAGCTGTCAGAATCTCTGAAACACTGTCATTAAAAGCACTTACAGTTTTCCTGTTTGGAAGTGTTAAGAAGAGCGAATCATATTTCAACATCTGAGCAGCAGCTACAACTCAAAATGATATCCTGAACAAAATAACTCATACAGATTTCCCACTGAATCACCGTTCCGAGGGACTCCAGTGACATCTAGAAAAACAAAAAGCCATATTTATACGGGTCAGTTGTTGCGCCCTTATAGATCAGGGGGCGATGCTGACGAGGGGGGCCATTAAGGCAGCAACATTTAAAAGCTTACATGGAGATGGTACAACGTGGAGTTCACCAGGGGCGCAGCGAATCAATATCAGCTCGACTTAGAAATCTGCTGTATAATCCTTGATCTCCAAGGCCATTTGCTCCGCAGCCTGAAATTGGATACACCCCGACTGCATCCATCCCCCACACACACACTCACCCCCGTTGCGGTGAGCCCGCTGCTCGCTCCACAAATGAGACACGCTGAAAAATTGATCTGGATGCATCTGTGGCAAGATTACGTCTAGGGCTAAAAGAGAGATATGACTAGCTCAAGGTAATTCATAAATCTGTGTGTCTATGTGTAAGAGGATCAGGACAGGGCCTGGTGAATGGGAAAAACCCAGTGGTAGTATTATCATAACTACATCACTGCTATCTGGCAGACGGCTGCACAAAAAGGCCATTAAGTCAACACCTCTATAAATGCTAAGGGCTAGTAAAGGCCACACATTGAAAAACACCAATATATACCTCTATATAACACAGACTGCGAGCATGATTAACAAGGACAGAAAGAAAATAAATCATCTTTGATATTTTGCCTGTAAGCAAGGGGCCTTTTGCAGTATAACAGTGTTTTTATGATCAATGGTTTGAGTAGAATAGAATAAAACAGAATATAATAGAGTAGAATTGTATTTTCAGCCACATCTGGAAACAGTCCATTGTGTGTTTTTGCCTGTTAAAAGTCCAGTGCGTAGGATTTAGAGGGGAAAAATCAGAAAAATTCAAAGTAATATTCATAACTATGTTTTCATTTGTGTATAATAACCTGAAATAAAGAGTCATTATGTTTTTGCTACCTTAGAATGAGCTGTTTATATCTACACACAGAGCAGGTCCTCTTCCGCAGAGTCCTTCATGTTATTTCTACAGTAGCCCTGAATGGACAAACCAAACACTGGCTTTAGATAGGGCCACTTGTGTTCTTGTATCAGCCATCTTAGTTCTTCTACATGCTTTCACATAGAAGAAGTTTCAGTTGGTTGCAATCTGCAGCCTTCACTACTAGATGCCACTGAATCCTACACACTACACCTTCAACTACAAATCTTGCATATTTTACATGAACTGCTGACAAATTTGTTATTTTATCACCACGTTGCAGTTGCAAGCATATATTTTCTATTTAGTTATTTGTTCATTCAGCCTTCAATGACCAAATTTACATGCACAGAATATTCCTGTTTGTTTCCTAATTAAAAAAAAACCCAATAGCTGTTTTTATGTGTAATAAAAATGAATATTCTACTGATGTTCCAGTGCATACTCCGATTAAAGTGTCCTCACTCGTCCTTTCTCATGTCAAAATATGGAGAAGTGGAACAGCTGGACCCGCTTGCGTCATTTTGGCAGACTTGTCGGACCATGCGAACACAGCGTCCCTCTTTTGAAAAGGTCAGCATTGCAAGGTTTACGCATATCCAAAAACCTGTTAATATTCAAGTCTTTCATAATGTTTAAAAGTAGTGCGTTTCTCCTTCCAGAATGTGAGATTTTCATGTGGTCCTGCACCTCTACACCAAACTGTTGGCTAGTTGATTTGTGTACAACGCATTCATAAAAACACACAGACCTGAGCGTTAACAGGCAAGAGGGCATGTGTGGCAGTTGCATGCTTTGACTGGACTGTAAACACAGCCAAAGAATGCTCCTAAAATTTGAATAATGCCAACATATCCCATGTCTTATCTGGAAAACGTTTCATTTGGAAAAAAAAGTCTAACTGTGAATATCCAAATGGAATACGCTGTTTACGTGACCTGTATCAAATTTAGAATATTTTCATATTGCTAAATAATAGTGGAATACTAGTGTGCATGTGGACATAGTGATTTATGCAGGATTGAATGAGAGCAGGTCACTCTCTCTTTCTCTCTTTACATTTAGTTAACATTAAAGGCTGAAATTGTGCTGAGGTAAAAAAAAAGAAAAAAGGGTACCATACTAGCATGAAATGAAAAGCATCTAGAGTGTACAGTATAGCTTGTGGTTGCCAATGATACAATAAAACAGGAAATAAGGTTTTACATCTCTGATGACACTCAAACATTCAAGGTCAAAAAGAATAAGGTACTGGTCAAATTGCAAGTGAAAGTATTTAACACTTAAAAACTGCAATTGACAGTTACATGTTTGTTTCTCATTCATTGCCTTATAGTGAGTGCTGTTTATTTGTAAAGCCAACAATGTCTTTATCTTTATTTTATATTATTACCTTACACATATTTGTGGGAGTTTTATTCAAACTTTCACAGTTTTTTTTTTTAAATAAATGTTTCAGGACCTTTCAAATGTTTTGTTGCCTGACCCTTTCTTCTGCCTTCTGGCAGGTGAAACAAAACAAACAAAAATATTCCACTTCGACAGAGAATCTGCACTACAGTAACAGCACTTACTACAGTGTTGCCAGCAAGGCATGAAAAGTGAGATTTCTAGGAAGGGTATATCTTTAGGTGCCTCTCTGCTGTAAGTGTGGGCTGCTTGATTTTTTTTTTTATTTATTCCCATGGCGGTATGTATTGTTAGAGTGGCAGTTGTTGGACTCTCTGAGGCCTTTAAGCTCTCTGTTTTCCCCCTATTACTTGTGCCCTGTGGGGGGACAGGCAGTTGTAGCGAGATGCGATGCTGCGCAGCAGGGGTGGTCCCCAGATACCACAGATTCATACTTTCCACCTGACGCACAGGATAGAGAGAACAGAGAGCTGGCAATTACCAGACTTCTCGCTATATATACTGCAATCCCGGCCAGCTCTGCTCTGCTGTACTCCACTCTGAAGGCTGTCTCAGGGCCAAGCTGGAGGTAATGAAAGCAACACACTCCTAATGGACTATTGATGTGTGTGTGTGTGTGTGTGTGTGTGTGTGTGTGTGTGTGTGTGTGTGTGTGTGTGTGTGTGTGTGTGTGGATGTATGAGAGGAAGAAGTGAGTGAGGCTCAAAGAACAAAGGTAGGAAACAGAGACTGTAAGAAATCATTCTGTTGGCGTGTCGGCGTGCTTTCCTTTTGTGCGTCGTCTGTGTTTTTGCAACTGCAGAAAGTGTGCATCCATGTCTGTGAGCTACCGTAAATCATCTATATAAGCTGAGCAAAAGCAGTAGAAATAAACCACAAGCGTGATCCAATAACCGTGGTGTGCTGTGCTGCCAGCCGAGGAAACGGAGACAGACAGAGAGACAGTGTGTCTGAGACATGAGGTCACTCAGAACCAGGTGTGTTTCCATCGTCCTTCAGCTCAAACACCAGCAGGCAGCTTCCACATAAATACACTCACATACAAAGGAAAACACACAAATAGCTCCAGGTGACAAAAAACATTGGCAACTCGGACACCATCGCAGTAAGTTTCATCAAATGGAGCAAGTCCCACTCCCGCTGATCGTCCATTGGCAGAGCGTGTAGGTGTGCACACATTTTTTTGGTGTCTCTGTGTGTGTCCCCTACCCCGCTGGCAGACAGTCGGATGAATGAATGGGCGTCAACTCCTGGAGGTCCGGTGGCGCTACAGAAATAACTCTGCTGACCACATTGACCTCTGCTTGTTCCCACACAGCCTGCGTCCTGTTCTAATGGAGGCCCGCGCTCTATTTTGGGGGTAGCAGCTAGATTTATCTCACTGCCCTCTGTGTCCTGGGACGGTGACAGTGACGTGGCCGGGTGTAACTGATGCCTGCTATTTCTTTTTTTTTTTTTTACTCTGCTTCCCTGACGCAAGCACACAGAGGATACAATTAGTCTTGAGGTCAACTCTGGTCAGCCAGATGACATGGCTATACCTCACTATTTCGGTTCACGTCCAAATAAACACCTTAAAACATGCTAAAAGAACGCTCAAGTGGTAAAAAAATAGAAAGCTGAAACTGATCGTGTTTCGTGATGCTTGTAAGATGCTGAAAGGTGCAGGAGACAGAGAGGAGTGAACCATAGAAAGCAAGCCAGCTGAATTGCTTGCATACCACAGAGACCTTGGAGCATGATTATCCTCCTCAGCGAACTTAATCTTCATTCTGGAGGACGGGCAGGCCGGCCGAAAGGCTATGAGCTCAGTGACCTACTGTATCTGCTGAGAGGCTGAATATTATTCTTTGAAAAAGAAATGCATCGCCCCAGGTCCTGCATTAGATTAAGTTGACTGATGGCTAGAACCTGGAATCTAGGGATCCGTGAAGATAACGCGTGCGTCTCAGGACTTCATTCCTAAGAGTGAAGGAGAGCCCAGCCAGATCCAGGGAGAGGTGTGAAAAGGTTTTTGCTTACGTCTGTAAAGTCGGCAGAGTGTGCTCCTCAGCTTGCCAGAATAAAATTCACGGGAAAAAGGAATAAGGAACGCTCCCAGAGTCTTTTACAACTATTGCGCAAGAGATTCAACCAAAGAATCGGTCTCCAACTTTGTTCCACTTGGCAGTGCTAGCTGTTAGCAGAAACCAAAAAACCTATGGCTGTGTTCCGAATCCCATACTTTTTCTTTGTACTTTCAGTACGTACTGCAGCTGTCCTTGTGAAACACCTGCTGTTGCAGGACATACTACTTAGTCCTAATATTGCACTTTAAACTCTGTCCCTCTTGCTTATATAACCATCAAAGTCCGTACTGCGAATTCTTAAGTAAAAGGAAAAAGTATGCCATTCAGAACGCAACCAATGAGTCGTCAATCTGTCTGCAGCTCAGTCGATGTGAAGTATCCTCCGCTGCACGGAGGATTGTGGGTCAGAATAGCCAAAGGGCATGCTGGCTTGCATACTGCAAAATGTGACCGGATGCAGTGGAACATCCTGGTACTTTTGGCATACAGCCTTTGTTAACAATGTCATGGTAGTGGTGAACAAAAAATTATTAAACCTCTGTGTGTGTGTATGATTTAGTTTTTTGGTGCTGTTGTTGTCTGTGTTATTATAGTTGTCTATTTGTCTGACGATTGAGGAACTGCACACAACAAATTCCCTAAAGGATTAATAAATATCTATCTATGGGGAATATTACATCTTTTTCTGGCATACTTAATATATCTACTATGGCACTACTATGACCCTGTGCACATAATACTGATACATTTGTGAAGGCTAAGAGGTGCCAGGTTTGAGGAGCAAGTTAAACAGTGGATGGATACTTCATGTAAAATGCTGCTTTATATGCTTTTCCACCCTGACCAGGATACAGTTCTCTGAAAAAAACAATTAATACTTATTGTGGTTACATTTAAAGATATCAAACATGTGCAAAATATTGTCAATCAGCAGCTTAAGTGCAAAAGAAATAAAATAAAACTTCTTTCTTTATTAACAATATTGGTGAACCCTACTGTTGAGGCACTGCCAACACTTTTGATTTGTAAAGGATTTTTAAGGCAGGGGATAACTGAACCTGCTCCCCAAATAGAGTGCTGCAAGAATGAGTCCTGAAATGTGGAAATGAGTCAGCATTTAACACTTCCAAATCAAGCTTTTTTGAATTGGTTTTTAGTTACAAGCACAAGCATAAGAGACTTTCACGTTTTCTTCTACGCCATAAACATAAAATGCATCAGTAAATACCCTACACTTATTATTTTCTAGCAATTGCATTTATGCTGTAAAGTAAAGTGGTGATCAATGCAGAGGATTATCTTGCTGAACAAAATGTGTCAGTATCATAAAGTTGTTTGCCATAGAGCGTATCTTACAATAATTAAAAATCCAATGGAAAAACCTGATTGGCTTTTTGACAAGGGAACTGGAGTGATGGTAACTTCTAGTAAACGGATGGACACTTTCAGAATGTACTTGCACTTCTTCACACTAAAAGAAAAGGGAAAAAAAATTGGAGGTGTTGTTATAATTTAATAGGTTTTATTGGTCTGGCCCACTTGAGATCAAGTTGGACTGTAAACGGTCCATGACCTAAAATGAGTTTGACACCCCTGATTTAACATGTCCGCCCGCTAACATTTACTAATCAGCAACAGCTGACCTAAAGCTGGTTCTTAAGAAACATTAAGTTATTACAAATCATCTTCTGGGGATCATAAACGTCTGTAAAAAAAAAAAAAGAAATCATGACAATCCATTCAATAGCTGTCAAGACATTTAACTCACCTAAACGTAATGGCGTCAGCAGTCATAAAGATTATTGATCTGGGGACCATGAGTGTCAAATTGTGCTGGTAATATATCCAGTCTTTGTTAAAGTATATTTTAGTCTGGACAGACAGACGCTCTGAGATCCACAAAGCTAGAAAGGATAAACAAGCTTGTATTCCTAATTACTGAGCGTATTATACATTTATGAACATATTACGTTCAAGAACATTTTTGCAACAAAGCCCAATTAGTTTTCCAATCCAACCTTGTTGCTGCTCCACTTCCAAGGATAAATAATTGATAACAGAAAAACTGTGTTGTAACTGTCAGCTGTCCACGTCGTGAGTGGATCCAGAGTACCAAAGAAATGGGAACACATCGACGAACAGGCTGAACGCATATCAAACAAAGAGGAGAGGCAGAATGTTCTTCATAAATAAAAGCAGCCTCAGGTGCTTATTTTGCTTGCACTAATATTGTGTGCACTCAGCTATATCCGGTAACATAGATGAGCGTTAGGGAGGATGAGCAGGAATGTGTGTGATGTGTAGAATAGCGAGCAGAGAGGAGAGGAGAGGAGAGGAGAGGAGAGGAGAGGACGTGCAGGGAAAGTGAAGGATGAAAGACAGTGCAGCAGGGAAGATAAGAGAGGAAGGAATGGGGAGAGTATAAAGGCGAGGACAACAAAAAGTGCAAGAAGAGATGTGAGCGGGGTGAGGGTGAGAAAGATAGAAGGGGATCAACATGGTGGACAGCTGGGCCAGGGTCGCTGGGGTCAAGCTCAGGAAGCGGTCGCCCAGCCCAATGTCATCCTTTCATCTCGTCTGCTGCAGATGCAGCAACCTAAACTTTGCTCAAATTTAACCTTCCAAAAGCACGGCTTGATCCAACTTTCACTCCTCTCTCTTCTGCCTCCCTGCGCCACCCATCACTTTCTTCCCCTCTCTGCCCTTTTCCATCTGTTCTCTTTTATCTCCCTCTCTTATTCCTGTCACATTTCCTCAGCTCTTAATCTATTTCTTTCCATCGCCCTCCTGCTATATTTCTCTCCATTACTCTCCCTCGTTATGTATCTTTTTCTCATGGTAACTCTCCTACATTCTGTCTCTCTCCACATTAGATGTGGTTGAGTGGAGAGCAAAGTCAATCGTTCCTGCCTAAACCCCTCCAGGAGCCAGAGCTCCTCTCCTCTGCCTAAACAAACTTTGAAGCCAATCAAAGGGCTTATATTATTTTCTGTGGAAGGGGACTGCAGCAGGTGAATACTTTATATTTCAGTGACAGATCCACTCAGAGCGGCTCCTCGCTCCTCTCTTCTCCTCCTCCTCTCTGTGCTAACCGTTGGCTCCGCTCATGATTGATACAGTTCAGTGGCAAAACAAACAAAGCGTGACAAATCCAGATTATTGTCTGTGGGCGAGATAAGGTTATAATGAGAAAGTGCATCGGGGGAAATTGATCCTTTTTCAGGAAGCTGTCTGATTTACTGGGGATGCCAATAATAACTTCCTGTGTGTCCTGCTTCTAATGGGAGGCGGGTGAAGTCGGGGTGGGGGTGGAAGGTTCATGCTAAGAGGACAGATTTCATTACAATGCAATATCCCGAGAAATGCATTTGAGAGGGAGGTTTGGTGGCTAATTATTATCCGTAGCGGTGTATATTGAAAAGCTGTCTGACTGTCATTGTGTATCACAAACAGAGACAGAAATATGAGTTCACACTGGGTGACAGCAGCAGTAAATGAATTATCAATACATAATGGATTTGACCTTTTGTTTCTGTCAAATACAAAAAGGAAAACATTAGATATAAACAATTCACAGACCAGCACCCACAAATGACACGCAGATGCATCATGGGAAAATCTGTGCTTTGGCGTGCTTGGAGAGGCAGCCATGTCTGAGACGCACTGACAGCCAAGCCACCAACCTACTTGGCTACACGTTAAATCTACACGCCATAGGGGAGAGGAATGGGCCTGCTGACAGGCCAGTTATTAGCCAGGGGAGTGTGGGAGGGATTGCAGAAATTAACATGGATTACTCAAGTATGACTGACAGTTTCAGAAGGGCTTTTTGTGACTTACCGAGTGAATTGGGACTTGCCTTAATTCAGCGAGGGACGTTTTAATACCGTGGGCTGTCTCTGCTATCTTGGCACCGTTGCCTTGGTAAGGACGCCAACAGGGAGGGAATCTTTTTCTGCAACAGCTCCCCCATCCTCAGTGGCACAGGCCTTGTGTTCTGCAAATAATGACGGGATGTGTAGGCGGGCCAGCACTTGGGGTGCGCTTGGTCTGTGCTGTGTTTTGTTTAAAGGAGGGCTTGCCAAATAGCGGACCCCTTGAACTTTGTCTGGCATAAGCCTGACAGCTGCGGTGGTCCTACAAACCCTGGGTGTCATCTGGATCTCTGACAGATTAGGGGGTAAATCAGAAATTGGGACTGATTGGGAATTTTAAATGCAATCAGATTCATTGGGAACACTCTCTTCTACTTAAATGACAGAAAAGGTCAGTTTCCACTGGCTTCCAAAAGGATTTATATGAGCGGCCCAAAATTGAGAGTGATGTAGGAATGAGCCCAAAAACCCAGAGACGAGTTAGCGCTTTAGCATGCCTGGTTACCTCGCCTTTAAGTCAATGGGTTTTTTTAATGGGTTTTAGTACATACTAAAGTACATACTGAACTTAGATCTGAGGTTAAGATGAGCTTAAGTGACTTTCACGCATTGTTCTACGACATAAAATACGTCAGTAACTGTCCCACTTGTGAATTTTCATGCCTTTATGTGATTTAAGAAAGACAATTGCTAACAGCTTTACAGCCTCATTTTGGTACAGCGACTGTGATGTAGTTCCTTTATAACGTTAGATTTTTACTTCTAGCGGTTGCATTTTCCCTTCAAAAATAAAGTAGTTTCATTTGTAAAGATTACCCTGCAGAAAAAAATTTGTAACTATCATAAACTTTTATTTGCCACAGAGTTTATTTTATGCAATGATCCCAAATCCAGTGGAAAAATCCCAACGGCTTTTTATTGAGGGAACCAAAGGGATGCTAACTTCTGTGTTAACCAACAAATAGACATCATACCTGCAGCGCTCTGTTACCGTTTAAATGGCTGCAGTTTGAAACACCTCCTTTACATCTAACAGTTGAAGTTCTGCTGGTTAGATTTAGGAAAAACATAATGGTTTGGCAATAAATAAGGACTTTTACCACTAATGTAACATGATATACGTCACACATGGCATGCCACATATGTCACTAGGGTAGCATGCTACACATACCAGCATACTACAATACATTGTTATTCAAAGAAGTCAACCTTGACTTTGGGAGACAAAGTCCTGTGCTTGTTTGACCAACCCAACACCCCTGCCACCGACCCCATAGGGACCTCTTTGATACTTATAGAACACTACATGGACTTTGTCGCATTTTCTGTTATATCACATCACTTCCTCTTCTGCTCCTGTAATCATTATTACAGCCAATAGAGGACGCCGCCTTACAGTGAACTAAGTATGGGTGGTAATAAGCTGCTGGAGCAGTTGACCTGTGTGGTCTTTTTTTCGGTGACATCTGGCTGTTCATGAGGACGGATGAGGCGCTGTAGATGAGAAAAGCACAAATGCTCCCCACAAGTCTGGATGAAAAATATGGCTTACATTGTAGCCCTTTATAACCTTTTTATGTATAGACTATGCAAACAATACTTTTGATCTGTAAGGCAAAGTGTGAATGAGGAGAGACAGAGACAGTCACTGTGGTTTGAACAGAAATTGTGAAAACAGATAAAGTTAGAAAGAGAAATGCCAGAGTGTTGTAAAAAAAAAAAAAAAAAAAAAAAAAGGGGGGAAAAAAAGAAGCAGGAAAGCTTGTACATATTGCATGTTTCCGTTTGGTTCCATCTCCCAGGGCCACTGTGGCTGCTTCCTGATGTGGTTTCCATTATTTATCCAGCATCTATTGGACAATATTGGAGCCGACTCTCAGCTCTGCTGCCATATTGGCAGCGAGACAACGGAGTGAGCAACAACAACGGAAGGGAAAAGGAAGACGCTGCAGTGTTACTGCACATTCTGTCTGGACTGAATCTGTGTTTGCACAGTTAGACATTCACGAGAATGCTGGATTCATTGACGTCTGGTGCTGTCATTTGGCAGCGCTCAACACTACCTGTATCCAGCCCTTCTGAAAACACACCTTCTTGTTTATTTAGCTGTTGTTTGATTGTTGACAATGAAATTAAGTGAAATCGCACAAAGAGCAGCAATTCGCCTGAGCGGCACAGAACATGTATCAAATACTGTCAATTTCCTCGCGGCTGCGGCAGACACGCAATATGGGATGTACATGAGATTACTCACCTGCCAAAACCAAACAATGGCTAATGTATCTCCGGTTCAAATTACATTTACCATAGGGTGTCATCTCTAAGCTGTTTAATGCATTGTGGGACGAAGGGCTTTAATCAGCGAGGCTCAGTGGAGCCAGCGGATTAAATCACTTTTTATCTGCGCTTCCTTTGACTTTCCCTGTGCTCAGGGTTGCAGTGTAAATCATAATGCGTCCCTGTTGGGCTCACTTCAGTATGGTTTATTGCTGTAGTCACATTTCATAAATTCTATTTATTTTGTGTATTGAGTAAATCCACATGCACTGAAAAACAAGGATAACTCTTTATTTTCACCTCCACCTACAAAGTTGATCATTTCTCAGTAAGGAGTTTATTGCTCCTACATGAGTGTTAAGTCCATCTATCTGTGTGTGTGTTTAGATAGTGCACATGTGCCTTGTTGCAGGCATGTTAGAGAATACATACACACACCTATGTGTGTTCTGGCACACGTGTACGTTATCCAGAGTATGTGAATGACTTTGTGCCTGTGTGCGAGCGTATGCACACTCACAGCCGGCAACAGCGACAGGGAGAGCGGCTGCCGCATTGCACAGAATAGCTAAACAGCTGTAGTGCTCCATCAGGGCTATCGATCATGTCCCTCTCTCTGAATCACAATCAGACGTGGGCAGAGCGGAGAGGCTGGAGCAGGCCTCGGTGACTGGCTTGTTGGACGAAAGCTACGCACCTCTCATATCAACCAGACCTCGACAAACAAACCTGACCTGGATAGCTGATTAGATGCATCTATATAATAGTGATGTTGTACTTGTTTCTGTAGAAGTTGCTGGAATACACGGACATGTATTTCATTAAAGTTCCTGACCAGCACCGCCTCTTTACAATGGTTTTATTGCTTATACAGAACATACAACTGTCTATCATCTTTATTGCACTAATTACTTGTGTTAGCTATAAAACATGTGTGATCACTACAGGTATTGATATAACACCTCACACTCTGTGAGTGCAGACTCTGTGTAACATTATTAGACCATGTATTGTATCTAAATAACACATGTGCTGCAACCACAAGAAAATTAGACATGATTTCATTAAATCTCAACAGTAAGAATAGGGACGCTGTTTAAGTATCATTAGCTGCCATCTGCTATCATCCACCCCACACTGTATATCAACTCAACATCTCATGTAATCACAAGGAAGTTAGATGTTATTACATTAAAATTTAAACAGGAAGTGTATGGAATCTGTCTATGGCGCCATTAACCGCCATCTGCTAGCATTGCCACGATCCTCTGTTCTGTATGTTCCTGCTCTCCGTGTTGCTGCGTTATCTGCAACTCGATGTTAAACTTCCTGCCAATATGGTGACTTCCTTTCTGTTTATTTTCCCACGGTCAGTTGAATTTAACAGATGACCTGGCACCTGACATCCAGATATTTACTTCCTGGTATGGGACAGCAAGGTTACAACTCAATATCCTTTTGTATTGCCACTGGACACACCTGAGTAGAAGAGGGCAGCTATAACAAGACCAGCCAACATTACACACGTAGACACTCATACACACACGCACACACATCTCTTGACACAGTGTGATTGAGTGGCTAAGCTGGAAATGCAGAGGCTTGTCAGATATGGGCTTGAGAGGATTGGTGAGCAAGCTTGGTGCATTGAGAAGAGCATGTGCATGTGTACACGCATGCATGCGTGTATGTGTGTGTGCTAAGACAGCAACATTGCGTGTGTTTGTGGGTTATGTTTCAAACGCTAAATGGTGGAAAAAAGGGATTTCATTAGCATTATATGGATGTTGACATTCCATTCAGGTCAAAGTTAGTGGTGCATGACTATATTTGTGCTTATGTGGTTTGTGCGTGTGTGTGTATGTGTCAAGGCTCACACAGTGTAGTAGTCATGGCTGTCACACAAGTATACACATGCACGTACGCACACGCGCTCCTGCTGTGCTGTGTGTGGCGAGGGGCCCCCGGGGGGGTGCCGCTGAACTGTCAAAGCAGGATGGATGAAGAAGCTGCCCTGCATAGCAAGGGGCTCTGGGGAAATACCACCAACATGACACACACACATACACATACACTCACACACACATCGACTCTGTCAGCACACAAATACAGTGCATGTGTGTTCCTGATTTAAAACTAATAAATTTGAATACCCATGCATGAATCAGAAAACAGATACAAATACAAATGTAGTGAGAACACATAACGTGTGCACTTGTATTTACACACACAAATACACAACTACAAAGGGCTATTCGTTGCCTGTGTGAGAAACAGAAACAGCCCTGAGGTTCTCCGCAGAGGAACATCTGAGTTTGATAACAGAGGAATGTCCAGAGATCTTCATTTAGCAGACAGCAACTCAACATGGCAGCACACATCCTCCACCCCCACCCTCTTATAAATTAAAAATCATGGGAAAAGAATCAAAGCAATGACAAGGCTACAGTATACTTGCAATCTTACAGTAAGTTTTTTAAGTTTTATTCCTATCAGTAATACCAACACTGGGCTCTACAAAATTACTTCTGAGATCTGTACACAAGGTATCTTTGCGTAAAAGAAACCAGGCGGGACAAGAAACAGAAGTAGTCAGAAGAACCTTGTTTCCAAAATCAGGTTTTCAAATTTCTGGAATAAATTTCCTGGTGAGTACAGTGCAGGGCAGGGATTTCACGGGGACCATGAAGGCCATGGCTGCCAGGCCCCCACAGTTTGGCCTTATGCCCCTAAAAATATTATATGCCTCGCAGCACAGTGGCCTTGAAGCCCTGCCTGCACTAACCCAACTGATTCAACTGTTTTTTTTCCCCCTCTGCCTCTTTCCTGTTAATACGGTTTTTTGACACCAGTGTCCTCTGTTTAGATTCTGAATTCTTATTGGATAACATTAAGGGAAATGCTACACATATAACTAGTGGTTGGTTTGATTTCCTGCCCAATGTGAACCACTGGAACACCAGTGATTTGTGATGATAGCTTTGCACAAATCGAGCAGCAGCCAAACAGGAGTGTGAATCAAACTATGAAAGTCCAGAGATGACAGAGATACAGAGATGGGAGGAGGAGAAATCCAAGAGGAGACTCCGAAGGAGATAATGGTAATTTGTTAAACAATAAATCACTTTGTGAAATAGTTATGGCATGGATGTATTAAAAACAAAAATCATCCCTAACCCTTAAAGATATACTATGCAGGATTTTCCTAAAAAAAACAATGTAAAAAACAGAAGCAATCCTCTCAGTCGTCACTTATGGCCCACTAGAAGTGTGTGGTGGTGAATTTCTCTGCAGAGACTCTGCCCTTTGCCTGTATTTTCTTATTTTCTTCTTATGTTTTGTGTTTGGGATGTTAATGGGTGTGAACCCCCACAGCGGTCAGGTGAAGTCGAGGCTTTATAAAAAGGTAGACAGGTAGTGCCAGACCATAAACAGCAGGCATCCAAGAGACATGGTGCTGAAAAAATGCAAATATAGTGAAGCAAAATGCCAAATGCGAGTGGATCTGGGGTTGGCCTTTACTTTCACTTTCGCTGACGACTGGTTTACAAACAGTAACCGACAATCCTGCACGGTATTTTAGGTTTAATTCGTGGCCTTGCTGCACTGGCATTTGGCCTTTGTGCCCACAAAAAACTGGTAACACCAAATGCCAAGTGGCCCCTACAATGATGAAATTCCAGGCCTGGCACAATGTCATCATAGGTGATAGAAATGTTGGCCAAATTACAAAAATAAGACCCAATTCGTAATAAACTGAGGGATTAATTAGGATATGCATTACCTCAAATTACAAATGGCAACAACACAAGGATAAATAAAAGCTTTTGCCACAGTCAGTCCCGTGTGTACGTTCAGGCACACATGAAGGGAAAGGGGAGATTTCATGGACCCCTCTAGGAGCATAGTAGCACCAGACCAGAGCAGACCTTGTAAACTTAACTATTCTTAATTCCACAGAAGGATTTCCTCGATCAGGGCAGTAAATCTCCATGCTTGGCACAAGCCTGAACAATCCATTAACAATAATAAAGCCTGAGCGGCCGGGAGATAGACCCTTAAAGGGGAAGGTCAGCCTGATATTACAGCTTTAAAGGTTTCCTATTACGGCTCAACTTCAATATAACCACTCACCTTGCCTTTAATGGCCGCTGGCTATGCAGTGGCTGAGCATATATGGAGATTCTAAATCCAGTCTCTCTGAGATATTACTGTATAGTGGAGGGCGATTTATGGGTCTGTTTCTGTGCTGCTGGTTGGAGGGGTGAGTATTGTTAATAAAATTGCCACAGGGGTGAAAGAGATCTCCTCGGTATCGCCCTGTCTGGCCCCCACGTCCTGCTGGGACGCATGGGAGGCTTCGCGCGCTGCAGCACCTGGCCCCAAAAGTGCTTAGGCAGCACGTTTTTTCTTCATCCCGGCCTTTCCCTCTGACTCCTCCTTTCATGTCTTACTCTCCTTCCACCTTGCTTTTCTTTTTGCTAACACCTCTTGTCACCCTTGCTCCCTTAGAGACTCGCTCTTGTTTCCAACATTTCCAATGTCTCCTTTTGTTTTAAACTTTTGGGACAGTGATGCCACTTTGGGCCCCGAAAAAAAGACACATTTCTCTGCTAACACACAATGTGGTACAGCCTTGTCTCCACATCTGTCTCCAATTTGTGACATTCTTTCACCCTCTTTCCCCCTGCCTGTTTTCTCCTTGGCCAGCTTGTTCCACTGTCTAGGGTGACTGCAGAAGAGAAAGATAGGAAGGAGAGAGGACACAGCAACAGAGAGCAGGAGCAGGAGAGGAAAGAGGGGAGAGTGCAAGCTCTTAAGTAGATTGCAAAGAACAGCACAGAGGCATGAGTGTGAATATTAAGAGGGTTTTCTCCTGCCCGAGAAGTTTGAGCCTGCAGCAGCAGCAGCACCACCAGGGAGGGGAAAGAGATGGTGACAGAAAGAAAGAGAGAGAGGGAGTGCGAGAGGAAGCGACCTATAGAACCGTCAGCTATTCAGCCATAGCCACGACAGCTAGCTTCAGGTGTCAGAAACGACGGTGTACACAATCTATCAAGCTGTCCGGCAGATCTGAGATGAGAAATTACCATAATTGAATTAGAAAGGAGGTTTCTCATCGCAGAGGTGATGATTTTCCAAGAAAGAAAGGAAAAGGGTTGATGCCAGAACAATGTAAAGCAAAAGAGGGGAGAGACTCACCTGGAATGCCTGGCGGGGTTTTCAGGTATTTTCCATTGAAATGCTGTATCACTACTTCACATTTCTCTGTGGACTCCATCCTGCAACAAAAAGTGATACACAGGGTTTAATTTAAAAATGCCCACTATCCATTTACAGCCAAGGTTGATATTTTTTATAGTCCTTCCTTAGAAATAAGAGTACTTAACCTCGACAATAAATGATGGCACAAAGGGAGAGTGCTTGTGGTGAAGATACTGAATTGCTTTATGGTGCAAATGGAGATTTTTATGGTAGAAAACAGAAAGACAGCCACTTTTTTTAACTGTCACAAACATGTAACAATACCCCTGGCATGAGATACAGTTCACCACTTATCCACTCCACAGTACCAGCACCAATAGAAATATATCAAGGCGAGTTTCAGCCCGTAGAGAGCAGTGCTGTGGTTGTTTCATTATTACTTTTTTAATCAGCTCACCAGTGTTTGTTTTCATTTTGCACTCGAACTGGTCACACATGGAGCAAGAGGTTAAGTAGTGCCACTGATGACAGATTTAACACAACAAGGAGTCACCCACTAGACTGTGTCCGGCTGTCTGGGTAGTATCACAATGTTCGCTCAAAAAAAGTCCAGTGACACATTCTGGAGTCAGTCTGTCTATCTGCTGAAAAAAAAAAACGTCATTGTCTGTATGAGTCAGAGGTTCATAATGAAATTCAGGATTTGCAGGGAAAGAGTTGTTACGCAGCCTTTCTTTAAGTAGAGAAAGACAGAAAGAACAAGTGGTAATGACTCTGATTTCCAGAGAAGGGGAAGAGGGAGAATACAGCAAGCTGACTGAGTCATCGCCCCTTTACTAGCCGCTGGATCAAAAGTCTTTGGGCCGAGCAGCTGACCAGCAGGAGGCCTCTGATCTCTCACATCATAAGCACACAGACACTAATGCCCGTACTGTACACACATCACATCAAAACACTTACATAAGTATATCAAATGTATTGTATTGGCGGCATACACACACACATATCTTTTATCCCTTTGCTGTGGTGTCAGGGAAAATGCAAGTTACGCTCTGTCAGCTGAAATATAACTCCTAATCTTTAACCCCATACAATACACGGAAGTCACACAAACACATAACTGCCCTAGTCTGTAAACTTAAAATAATGTCTTACCCTGAATTTAAATCTTAAACTGTAAGCCAAGGACTACACAGTGTCTCCATCGTCTCACAAAAAGGGTGCAAGAACAGGTGTCACCCAGTGTGAACCGCAACTTCTCAGTTTCACCGCTGTATGGCCACCATGATTAATGCTGACCTACTTCCAGCTCCTCACTTTAAAATAATTACTCTTGATATTAATGACTTTACAAAAAGGCAAGTGACACATGTTCTAATTATTGTATTATAGTCTATAGCCAGGCTATCACTGAACCCCAAATTGCTACTGATGGCTGTTCCATCGGTGTGTAAAAAGTTAGTAGCAGGTGGCACCTTGTATCGCAGCCTCAGCCACCAGTGTGTGAATGTGTGTGAATGGGTGAATGTGACTCGCCGTGTGAAAAGTACTTTAAGTGGTTGGATGACTAGAAAGGTGCTATACAAGTGCAGGTCCAGGTCCAGGTCCATAGTTTGGCAAAGCGTTGCTTGGAGCTAAATGCTAACATGAGCATGCTAACTTGCTAATACTAACAATGCTTACATGCTCATGTTAACTAGTTATAATGATTACCGTTCAAAGCTGCACAACTATGGCTACGCTGATATAATGTTGATCAATACTGAGGTCACAGTTATTTATTATGATTATTCATTGATTTTAGGGAAAAATATTTACATCACATGCTCACATTTACATCATCAGAGTTGTGCTACATTCCTGCTCATGTACAAATCTTTGCATCAAAATAAAACTTGGCCAGATGGAATGTGACTGCATTTATTATTTTGCTCTGTCTTTGATATGATGATGCACTGTAGAGCGCCGTTAGATTTTTGACCCAATGATGGTGCTACATGGAAAGGCAGAAGATTGCCAAAGTAATTACAATCCATCCTGCAGGAAGCATGAATGTTTGTTCCAAATTTAATTCCAATCCGTCCAGTTTTGTTCACAAAAATGCTCACGTGACTAAAAACTAGAAATGTAAACAACATGGTGGCACTGGAGGCAAAGTGACGGGAATGCCAAGTTATTGGAATTCATCCTCGGTGGAATATGAATGTGTGTAAAATTTTGTTAGTGCAACATCAAAACACACAGCCTTCATGCATGAATTTGCACCAGTGTACACGTTACCATGCAAATTCTTTAATATATACTCACAAAGGACTCATATTAAAATGAGAGCGTTTTTAAATGTGGGCTTGAGTGATTGCTGTGCCTATGCTTATGGTAATATGCTCTTGGAATGTGCAGAATTCATTGCTATCCAGATTCTCATGCTTTATTCGCTCTCACCTCCAAGAATACTCATATCATCCTGTCAGCCTCTCACTTCTCTGTCCTCTGTCTCTCATCCCTCTCCCATCTCTACCTTCATCCTTCTTTTTTTACCATAGCTTCTTTATCGCTCTCTCCGTCCCATCCATCTTACTCCCGGCCCGTCTGCACCTCTTCTTTTTGACGTCTCTCTCATTCCTCCCCGTCTTTCAACCTTGGTTTTTTCCTCCATCTTTCACCGTTACCCTCTCTCTCTCTCTCCCCTCCTCATCTCTCCCACTCTCCCTGCCCTCCTTTTCTTTCCTCTCCATCTATCCGTTTGTTTCTCTGTGATGCCCTGTCCACATCTCTCTCTCCTTTCCTCTCCCTACTTCTCCTTTTAGAATATGTAATCTTTCACACTTCCTGGCATCATCCATCTCTCACTGACCCTGTATCCATCCTTTCACCCTCATCTCTCTTTCTTTTCCCTCTGTACCCCGTTGTGTTTGGGAAGACTGATAAAAACCAGCCAGTGTGACTCATCTGATCACTAATCATGACAACTGGCCTTTAACACATCACTAGCACTCAGCAACTAAACTACATCAGTAAAAAAGGGTTAGGTGTAGTTTGAACATTTAAAATTTTTCTTTCAACAAAAGAAACCAGATTTCTCAAATGTTAAATATCTAAACACAAGCACCCACATGAACAATGTGTAAATAAAACTGGTAATATTATGATTTAAATCAGTGACAGTTTGATCGAAGATTAAGCAAAGAGAGTTAAAATATGAGGATGTATTCAATATACAGCACAAGAAGAGCATTTAGGTTTGATGACATCCAGCTCTACATTATATATAAAACTAATTTGGGCCTAGTGTGAAACAAAAGAAGAAGAGATGGATGTCCATTTCCTTACAAACACTTTTTTTATTAAAAGAAAACTGAGACTATTCCCAAAATTCAAGGAACAGTGTGTAGCATTTAGTGGCCTCTAGCAACGACGACTGCAGATAGCAACCAGCTACGACTTCTACTAGTTAGGATTGCTTCCATGTTCATTGTTCAGGAGGTTTTTGGCATGAGCCAAATTATCCGCAGAGAAATCTTCTAGATAACCGACCTGAGCCCGACGGGATCCATCGGAACCTGATGGCTTGGGCCAGGTTCGGATAACAAATCAGAAATTCAGGTTCAGTTCGGCCTACTTGACGTGCAGCTGTGTTGTGCTATGGCCTATTCAAGTGCTGGAATTTGTTATTTACGTGACAAATCCTGAACGCGATAAAGACTTGAAACAATGGTAAGACTAATTCAATTATATTTGTGTATTATGTGTGAGTGCGCTGCTGTGTGTGCGGCGTGTTTGATTGTGCGTAACAGCAGCCTTTTGATGGTCATTTACACACTGTCCATGTGTGATCACAGTAAACAGACAAGTAACCCTGACAACAATAACCATGTCAGGTAACTAACTGCATCGGGCTTGGGTCGGGTTTAGGTTTAAAAATCAGAAAGTCTGTTGAGGTTGGGCCAAACTTGGTTATAATTGTTTTGGACTCGGATTGGTTTGGTCAGGAAAATGCAGCCTGAGCCACACTATAATATCCTCCTCTCCGACACAAACGGACGTCATAATTCAAACTCATAAAAACCTTGGCTGATGCAGTTTCACGTAAAAAAAAAATCAGTATTTTTTTTATACTAGCCGTGTTGTGGAAGGGCTGCAAACTACCTTGGCTGATGCTCTAACTGGAGCCAGTGTTTGATTTGTCCATTCTGGGCTACTGTGGAAACGTAGCGGATTCAGTGGACGAGTACCTGCTTCTTATGTAGAAAATAACGACTCAATCTAAGGTAACAAAATTTCAGGTGATTACACACTAATGGAAACCTACTCATTATATTATATTCCATTCCTGCCAATATATCGCCTAAATCCTACACATTGGTGATTTGTTTTATTCCATTTATCTAATCCTGATTGTTCTGTATGTATTATTTATTTTACTCTGTTTATGCTTTGGTAACATTCTTTGATGAAAGCGTCACGCCATAAAGCTTCACTGAATTGAAATGAATACACAGTGTGTTTACGTTTACATGTAATCTGTATGCATGTATGCACGCATCCATAATATGTTTCTAATCCATGTTCACACACACAACACAGTTATACAAACATGCCAATAACCCCTCCACAATGTTTTCACTTCAGGAGTTGACACAGACAGGATCTGCATGAAGCACAGCTAACCTCTTTATCGCTTTATTGCTCCCTTTCACTACAGCCTAACAACTTAGTGCTTGTGAAGTAACGTGGTTATTGTGGTTGTGTACTACACTGTCAAAACAAAAGCTGTTTTGACGTTATTTGTTGTGGTGTTTTTGCTTTCCATCTTAAAAGGGGGGGCTGGAAATCAGGTTGGATGCATCACACTTCTCCAGAGTTTCAAGTGATTCTCTGACTGGAAGTGTTGATGCTCAGCCTCCCTCACTATTCCCCTGTGCTCTTTCTCCATCCTCCTCACACCCCCTCTGGCTATTCATTGTTTGCCTCCTCCTCAACGCTGTCTCTACTTCGCTCTTTCAAGCAGGCAGGTAGACAGAAAACAGGTGGGTAGACGAGGAGTAAATAAGGCAGACGGGCTGTTAGGCAGTCATACGGAAACAAAGCGGTCAGCCAGAGTGTCTGTTGGTCAGTAAAGCTTTTGGGGTAGCCATTCAGAGAGAGAAGCAGCCAGGTAGGCGGTGAGGCAGGCTGGCTTTTCTCTGTGTGCTGCTGGTTAATGGCATCAGGTGCTGCTGTCTGCAATGATTAGTGCTGGGGCTGGAGTAATGGGCTCTGATAACAGTAATGGATCGGCCCACAAACACTTAGCTCAGTTTACTCTCTCTAATGCCCCTCATGGCCCAACCCTCAGCAGCTGTCTGTCTGTCTGTCTGTTGACACAGCTGACGGGAGCTCTACAATTCATAAAATACATTGATTTCTTTTTTTCCCTCTTTCTCCTCGCTTCTTTTTCTGACCTGTACTTATCAATTACACAATGAAACCTTCTCATTTTTTCTTTTTTGCTCCTTATCTAACCAAAACACCGCTCATTCACGTCTCACATTTTCTCCCAGACACCCACACTCACTCTTTTCACTTTCTATTCCTCAATCTTTCCCCGTCTCACGCTGCCTTCTCCTTCCCATCACCTTCTCTTTCTCTTTATAATAACCTCTATGATTAGTTCTTTTTACCTGGCCATTGTTTCACACTGCTGTCCCCTCTGTTTCTCCCTTTTCCATCATGTCTCTTCGTCCTCCCACTGAGGGCTGCTGGAACAGGTGGCCTGTGGCAGGTTGTTGCTGTGCTCTGCTTGTTGGTCTGCAGGAGGCTGCCTACCTGTCTGTGTGTGTACGTGTGAGAGTCTGCTCACTAATGTGTGTGCTGGCACTCGTGCATGCCCTTTTGCACATGTGCGGAGGCTGTCTGTGCATATGCTCAAGTTTGTGCATAAGTGCCTGTTTGTGTGTGTTTGTGCTTGTCTGTCCTGCTGTAACCCTCGGTAATAGAGAAGGGAATAGGAGAGGAGTTCAGCCAGAGCAGGTGATTAAGAAAAATCCCTGCAAGATGGCGGCTCTGTGGCCGTCAGTGGCCTCCTCTGGGTAAACAAGGGAGGAATGTGTGGAGGGGAATGAGAGCCTGGTGGCTGCTGCCGAGGACAAGGACAGAGTGGTTTATGACTTTGGGGGATTAACAAGCTGAAATGGAAACTTTTCTAAGTCGAAAAAGAACTAAACTGTTCAGTGTTGGGATTGGTGGTGGCAATATAGCAGCTCTAGCTATACTGTACGGACAAGGGAGGTAATTGCAGGTATCCATGAATATATGAGGATGTACAGGCCCGAGCATCCATTACTAGACATGTACGCACACACACAGAGACACACACTCTGGTGCACAGGCATGAACAAAGATGAACTCATCGACTGGCAGACGCACTGTCAAACAGGCCTGGCAAACAAATTACCTTTTAAAGTTTCCACTGCCTGGAGGCAGGATTCATCTAACAAGTGTCTCTTTAGAGTGTACGTGTGTATGCACATAGTAAGAACAAGTGTGTACCAGTATGCCAGTGCATGTTTATGTATTTGGGTCCATTTGCATGTATAGATTTGCACACACACACATCCACTTGCAAATTATTGAGACTTAAACACATAAATATGTACACGTATATGGAATTTAAGTTTAACCCAAGTGTAGTGTGAGGGCACATGTACTATATTCCATTAATTAAAAATCACTTATTGCATCTATAGTAGCACAGGAATGGGGAATTGAAAACTAGTTCCAGTTAAGAACTGGTTCTAAATAGCCCGATCCATCTGAATCCTATGCCTCTGACCTGATCGAGTCCTTTTATCAGTGCCAGCATGTTTTTCCGACAGATGCACATTTCCAAAAAAAAAAATGGCGTCAATCTCATGCCTTTGTGCTGCTTGAAACTTGCAATAAGAATGAGTCATGACAGAGAGAAAGAAATGGTCCAAAACCTGGCTTCATTTCACAAAGAACAATGCTTGTAATGTCTGTAGAATGATAATTTCAGGTAAGGGTGGAAACACCAGCAATATGCTGACACATCTTTCTACGCTACATGGGCTTAAATTCCAGGACTGCTATGCATTTGACACTCTACGCACGAGTGCCACTGCTTCCTGACCGAGCAGCACGTCCGTTACTGAGGGTAAATATTCTGTGGCATAATATCATTAGCACCGTGCAGGCAGGCTTAACAGATTTTTTTTCTTTGATGGAAACCTTGATGAAAACAAATGCTGAACAAATATTCTTGAATTTCATCTACATGTACAAGGGACGTGCGCAATTAGACAACTAAATGATTAAATGTTGTTACCCTTACTAGTCAATACCAGAATTACTAGTCGGTTAAACTTGTTATTAAGGTACCCAGAGGAAAGCAGGAGCAGTTTAGATAAGCATGTGAGACTATCCAGCGGCTCTGATCTTCAGCAATCACACACACAAATACACAGGTGTGCTAAATACACAGTAAAAAAATGTTAATTATTAACTTTAATTTGGTGAGTTGTTATGTTTTGGAGTAAAATGCTTGATGTTTATAATGCAAGGTGCAAACTGACACCAGTGTTGGGCTCCTTACTCTAGAAATGTAGAGTTTTAACAGCCACAAGCTTCATCACTTCTTTGTAGCTGCAGCTGTTCATGTTTAAAATCCAGTTTTGGTTGTTTAACCAGTGTATGGCTACAGCCAACCTCCGTGGCTGAGGAGGGCTCACCTTTGGTGGGGTATATTTCCTGGAGCTTCACGTTGTTGTGTTGTCAGATGTGGTAGCGAAAGTGTTTCAGACCGAAGGTTTGAGAACGTGTTTTTGCAGTGGAAAAAGTTTTAGTCTGACTACCTGCAGCAGCAGTGTTCTTGTCATCTTTCCTCCTGATAAAATCAAACTAATGGGACTATTTCCAGCCGCTAAGGTAAGCATCTCCAAACTAGCTTGCTGCTCTAAACGTGCGCGCAGTACGACAATTACTAAAATGAGTCAGCTGATGTGACGTTGTAGGTCGAGTCAGTAGTGATGTGATGACAAAAGTAACGTTGTATTGACCTTATAGATTAAATTCTGGTCAATTTTAACAGTTTTCTGTGTGTTTTCCAACATTTAGACAAGTCTCAGTTTCAAATTCCGTATAAGCATTGGGGAAATTGTTCAGTAGGAACATACCTAACATCTACACTTTGTTTAGACTCAGAGATAGTAAAAACAGTTGCACTGATGCTGATAATCTGTGTAGGCCCTCCTTTTTCCACACAGAAAACTGAGTACGAGCCAATAAGGAAATCAATACAATCTTAGAAATTCCCATCCCTTTAGTAGCAGCATTAGTATTGTGTACCTGGCGAAGCCGACTCCTCTGCTGACCCCGTTGGCATCCCTCAGTATCCTCGTGGAGATGACGTGACCCAGGGGCTTCAGCATGTTCTCCAGCTCCTGCTCATCCATAGACACTGGCAGGTTGGAGATGTACAGGTTGGTGGGGTCCTGCTCCTGTTGCTGCAAGGCCAGGAGTTTGAAGAGTAGGGGAGGATTGAGAGAGAGGAGAGAGGAGGAGATGGGGAGAGGAAAAGATGAGAAATAATGTATCACCAACAATTGTCAGAATTGTGAAATATGCATCAGCTCTGTGTTGCGGGCCATCACGTAACACATCACAATGCTGCCAGCAGTGGAACCAAACTCTGGCTGAACTAACATGACGCTTGACCTTACTGACACTCCCACATTGATCTGCTCACATGTTATATGGATACACCAATAGTGTACTGTGCCTCCGGCTCTATGAGTGACACAGATAGTGTGTAGGCTACATTATGGATTTGCGTGACTGAAAAGCATTCTGACAGTGCAAGTCTGTATCAACATCTTGCATGCTGTGAGTATTTACAATACTTTCTATGGCGTCTTCTGGGTGTGTTTCTTTTTAAACCAATCCTAAGTGTTACGTTTAAAAATGAAGAGAAAGAGAGATAGAAACAAAGAGAAGCTGTGTAGCGTGTATTGTACAACAGCGTTTTTCTCTGTTGTGCCCAGAGGCTGCTGCTAGCTAGGTGAAGCTACACAGCTGGTGGTGGGTTGAGCCTGAGGTAGCAGCAGGCCTGTTGAGCTCTACAGCGGAACAGCTGGAAACAGCAGCCCGCGGCCCCACCAGTCAATCACTCACTGAGCCAGGCAGCCACCATGTAAGTCAACCAGCTATCCATCCATCCATCTACGCTACAAGTCAGTCAGTCTCTAAATTAAGCATGAAACTACATTATATCATCCTTATCTCTAATTATGAGTCTTTATGATGCTGTATGCACGTCAGCATATTCTTTCCTAACATATCAAATTGCAATCAATCCATCCTACCACCCCGGTAATAAGTAAACTATCCAATCAGGCAGACAGCCAGATTCTGATCTGTTACCAGCTCTCATTCATCACATCACCTCTTTATCAAACATCCTCATCTCCAAACATTCCCTCCAACAGCGGCCAGGACCACAAGGGCAAAAGCAATATTACAAAAAGGTATCTATGCTGTGGTTAGTGGCCAGAGTGATGTGACTAGTCAGTACTGCAACATTGTGATTAGATTTACATCCACTTTAGATCACGAGTATGTAGAGGGTAGAGGGTTGATCTTGTACCATCTCTTTCAAATTTGGGTCCGTCAATTGAATCCATTCGGCTGAGAGAAAATTAATAGATGTGGAACTTTTGGATAATTCTGAATGGATGTTTTGAGGCTGCCCTTGTGAACTGCACTTAAAATTTCTGTATTTAATGAAATGAATCACAAGTAAAATATCCTCTCAGCCTTAATAACTGCCTCTCTTATCAGAGGGTTACATATTAATCCAGTTTAGATCAATATTGTGAGCAGTGGAGGGCTTTCCAAAGCAGCATCGCCATTTAGAAAGGCAATAATCTGTGTGATGGTTGGGCTCTATTATGTGATAATAAGGAGGGCTACTGAATCTATCTTGAATAACAATGGCAATTTAGCAAGACATACATCTATAAAAAGTTATGGAATGTTATCAATGTGAGAGAAAAAAATGATATTTCATTAGTTCAGGAGTGGCTGAGTTGGATCGGCCAAGTCTAAGCTCATAAATCTTAATAACTGGCAACAAGAAAAGAGAAGAAGAGAAGCAAGGACAAGGAGGGGCTGTAACTGACTTTTGCCGGAAGTAAATTAAAGAGAAACTTAGGTATTCTCAACGTGGACCCTGTGTTCTCATGGTTTTGTGTCTGAGTGACTAATAGGAACAACAATTTTAAAAATTGGTCTGCAAGAGCACTGCAGTAATAAAATGAGCTACAGTGTAACCACTAGCAGAAGTAATGCATCGTCATGTACGTCCACTAAAAATGCTTGTTTTTGCCACTGACAGGTTCAGACTGTTATTATAAGTGTCTAACAATGGCTGCTGTGAAAATTGAAATATTGCAATACCACGCTGTTGAGAAGCCAACCTCACGGGATGGCATTATTTTGCATGGGAGGGCTTTTACACTGCGTTACAGTTGCCAGCAGTGAGACGAGGCACTGGGCGTCTGTCCTGCACTGAGAGCTGCACGTTTGCATTTTTTTTCTGGTTGCTGAGAGTTGAAAAGCATTTAACCTTGGGTAATACCCTGAAGCTGCTTGTTACTGTCACTTTTTATCCAGCAGCCAATCACAGTGGAGGAGGGGCGGGACATATAGCCTAGCACAAAGACCAACTGTCACATTGCTTAACAACAACAGAGGTAAAACTCATATTGATTCCACATAGACCAGCGGGTCCGCCCTCTTCCCCTACGTGCCTTAGCCTTTCCTTCATCCAGACCAAAGGCTAGAGCAAGTAGCTGCTATACCTTGCGCTCTTAGTTTTACTTCCGTGGATAGTCTGTATCATACTAACCACACACAACCAAAGCGTCTAAGCTGAAAAATGCAGCACCCCTTATTGTGTTGAAATTTCCTTTACCACGACTGCCCTGTGTCTGACAACTTTTTGAAAGGACCCTACAGAGAAATAAAACATTTTGCTTGATGCAGTCTGTTTGTTATTGTTTTCCTGCAGCAACTCAATGCGCAAGAGTTCAGAACAAGGCTACCCCTTGAGTGAGACTTGATTACACACAGACAGACCTGATCAAGCAAAAAGTAAAGAAAAATGCTGTGTTTCTTTGTAGAGTTGTTTCCATCATGCTGTCAGACACATAGAATAACAATCTGAGCCTGTCAGTGGCAAATACAGCTACTTTTAAGGGGTGTACATTTACAATGCGCTATAACCCAGAGTGGTTACATTGCAGCACTCCCTCTTAATACTGGACCAATTTCAAGAATTGTTGTCACCATTAGTCTCTCAGACACAAAACGTGAAAACAGGGTCCAGGTTGACAAATACATAAGTTTCCCTTTAAGACAATGTGTAGGTGACTAAAATTTTGTACACTCCAGTTTTCATTCCTAACCCACATGTCTGTTAGCACTTTACTTTGAATTTAGTTGATTTTGCTTCAAACAAATATCACAAAAACATAAGAAATGTGAATTTTCACTGATCTTCTCCACATGCATATGTAGTGTACTGTAAACAGCAACTTCAGTACAGAAGCCTGTCTTCTTCTCAGTCGGGGGTTGTGAAGATACTTCAGTTGCAGCCTGCATGTAAACACCGTCTTTGAGAATCTTTACAGACTCTCTGTGCTTCGCCACAGGCAACGCTGTCTCACTCTGTTCTTGTTTTGCTTTCTGTTGACGGTCGGAGGAAGAGGTTAAGGAGGAGGAGAGGAAATGCCTCCACCACCGTCCTGCCTCCATCTCTCCATCTGTCAGAGGAGAGGACTGGTCCCTCCCCTGATTAATTAGCCGTCTTATCTGACAGGACATGTTTGATCTGATTAAAGCCTTTGGGAGAAAGCCCATGCTCGATGTGAAAGCACGGAAACCGCAGCTCTTTCTCCTTTAACCAGGAACTCAATTACCTAACTTCTGGGCAAACTAAACTCCTCCTTTTTCTGCAGGTTTGTCACATTTATGCGCTTCAGAAAGAGCTCACAGGAGTTTGTATAACACAGGATTTGGCAGTGAATGAGGCTTAATTAAATCTGCCCGTAAAAAATCTACTGTACACGTGTCACTCTCCTGCTAAGTCCCTTTGGTGTGTGTAGCCGTGCAGCTGTGCTTTCCTTTGAGTTTCATTGGTTATGTGAGGCGATGTTTTTCAGGATTATGTCAAATAGGCTTCTTATTCCAATGCAGACAGGAGGTCTGGATCAAAGAGTTAACTGACTGACTCAGTCGCCGGGCTAAGCCAATGATATGAGAGTTTAGATGTGTGTGTATGCTTTTGAATGAAAGCACTTTCTCCTATAAGCATGTGACAGTACATGCGGTGAAAGAGTGCGACAGAACGTGGAGCAGTAATTTGTGTGCGTGGGCTAATAGCAGAGGGCTCCGTTTGCTGGGGGGATTATCGCGGGGAGGCCTCATCTACGCACGGCCGCCTCGCTAAGTTTCTTCTTTGATGACGTTCCGCACCACAAAGCCCTAAATACCCAGATGAGAAGGTTACGGGGAGGAGTGGAAATGGGAGCATTTTGACGGGAGGTGAGACGGGCTGCCCCATTCCACGAGGAGATTTAATTTCCTTTAATGTCAGCCTTCGCACACGCTCCGCTGTCAGGCTATGAATGAAACGGTAATTGAGGTGTGTGTGCGTGTGTGTGTACCTGTGTATATATCCTATCTCAGGGTAATTATGCGTCTCCTCCATCAAATCTATATAGTGTAATGCTGTCTTTTTTCGCTTTATGTGTGTACGATTCTTGTGTGTGTGATGGCATTTTGTGTCCGTCCCCTCGCCATTGACCAGTGTTGTAGAAGGCTAATGGAAAGGCTCCAGGCTGCGCTGAGCCTTTGATGAGCATGATTCCTTCACCTTGCCACCAGGAGGACAGGATGAATCCAACTGTGTGTGTGTGACAGGAGGGGGGGAGGCAGCCGACGTGTCATTTCCCGCTGACGGATGGCCCACTCGCTCGAGCTGACAGCCCTGTAGCTGTTATTTCATTTCGACACCCTGCTCTGTTTACCTCACTGTAATTTCTGAGAACATTACCATGCTACAGGGGAAGGGGAGGGGAGGGGGGGGGAGTATTAGTGGAAAGAAAAAAAAGATCTGGGTTAAGCAAAATAAAAAAAAGAGAAGATGGGAGTTATAGATCACGGTGCAAAAGGTGAAAGAGTGAAAAGGTAAGAAAGAGAAAACTGCAGAGAAAGACAGAGACGCAGGCAGCTGACATGACAGGCAGATATAACACATTAAAGGGAGCCCTTGTTGCCTTTGACAACGCTTGAGGGAAAAAGAGACGTCAGCCGATAGAAGTCTCACGTTCCGCCTATGGGGCTCTCAGGGCTGTATCCATTTAACTGATAAAAGTTAGACAGATAGATATGTGTCTTGACCGGGGGCACTGCATCTAACGCCATGTTGAGGCTCAGAGCTGCCCTCACTCCTCACTCTTTCCTCTTGCTATGTCTCCCAGACTTCTTTACCCAATACAATCTTTCCTTTCTCCCCTTTCCATACCACTGACCTCTCCATAGCCGCTCTTTCACCAACTCTTCTTTTTGTTTTTCATTTCTTACTCACTTCAGCAAACTCCCACCATCTCTCTTCTGTTACTGCTTCCCAGAAGTGAGGACTCAAGTCAGACTTGAATCACAAATTTGATGACTTTAGACTCTACTTCAGCTGCAACTCGGCTTGGACTTCAACACGAATGACTCATTACTTCACTTGGACTTGAGCATTTTGACTTGAGAACACTTGATATTTTCCCCCAAGTGAATCAATCTCTCCCAATCGGAGGGAGAGTTGGGCGGGTCATGCCTTTGCTATCCTAGGAAATGCAAATTTGCCTCCCTCAAGCCCAAAGGATTAAAAAGTATGTTGTTAATAAAGCATGCCATGAGTCGATTCATTTCCCAAATCAACTAATATTAATGCTTTTCAATTCCAGGTCAGCGCATAATTCCCCAGATCCACTTTGTTTGAACCTATCTGACAGCATCCAGTCCAGCTGCAGAAGGAGAGAGCCATGAAGAACTAATGTTAACTTACTGAGCACCAGTTGGAGAACAACATACCAAAGATCATTTTGTTCATGTACAAAAACTATGTGGTGCTCAACAAAAAATGAGTTAGTATATAAAACGTGTGGGTTGAAAATACCAGACAAAGACAATGGACTTCAGTGCAAAGACTTGAAACTTACTTGTGCCCTGCAAAACAATAACTTGGTCCCACCTCTGCTTCTTGCCTTACTTTTTCCACCAGTCCATACCTGTTTGTCCTTCCTACCCCACTATTGTCATGGCCCATCTCCTCACCCTGTCTTCTTTCTTCTTTCTCCTCTCCTCTATTCATTCAGCTTGCTCCAGAGATTAGAGCTCTATGTGTAATTGGCTCTACAGGGCTTCCCAGCCACTCCTCTAAGCACAGGTACACACTCTAGGAGGGCAATGTGAATGCGTATGAGTGTATATCCAATGCCAATCCTCAGTCTTACACCACACTACTCACTTCCCTCAGGTATGCCTCTCTGGCCTGGTGTGTGACTAACCAGCAGCCTGAAGGAGCACAATTAAATGAAAAAGACAATGGGGTTCCGTGTTGTCTGGTTGGATAAAAACTGCAAGGAAGCAGCAGTTGCTGTGTTGCCGCTGCTGCGAGGATGTGTTGCTGACGAAGTTTTGCAGATGCCAGAGGGAGCGTTCCTGTGCTCTTGTATATAGGTTGAGGATCTGCACTCAGATCTTGCTGTGGGAGCCTGAGTCTGCAGAATGCATTCAAAAAACAAGTGGGTCCGACCAAGTGGAAGGAAGGAGCAGGGGGGGGAATTGGGGAGCTGGAGAGGGGAGAAGCATATGAGCGCATCAACTGACTTCAAAAGCCTGAGTTTAATTTGCAAGGAGCCAGAAAATTCAGAGACAAAAAGGTAGCACTACAAAGGAGCTATCATTCTGTCAGCCGGCTAGTCAGCTGGTCAGACAACAGCAGGCGAAGTCAGGCGGGCAGCTTACTGCCCTTTGATGAGCGCTCCCACATTTACTGTTGCCACTGATGAGCGGATGGCAGGATCACTCTGCTCTTCCCTTTGTAGAAGATGTTGTCAAACGCTTCCTCAACACTCTGCCATACTGTCTGTTATCAAGCCACTCTGTGACACTCGACTTCAAAACCCCATCCACATCCAAGACTTTACATTACAGTGTGTCCTCATCACAGCCTGCTTCTGTCCACTTACAGGGGATACAGAGCCGAGCTGCAGGAGGCTTCAAACTACAAGTGCACACGTGGTTTTCTGTCATGGGTCAGAGTTTGGTGGGAGAATTAGATTCTGTAAGTTGCTGCATATTAAGCTACGGTGCATTAGTACAAAGGCATTTCTCAGCACTGGAGATTTTTCAGGTTCCCCAGACAGACGGAGAAACTTTGTGGGCTTGAATTCTCTCTCTCAACCTGACACATCCTCGAAAACATGCTGATACACAAACACACATTACAATCCAACATATGCACAAACGTCTCCGTCCTAGACTCGCTCAGTCACAGAACAGCATGCCACGGAGTAAAAGAAAGATAGCGAGAGTGCAAGCTGGTAACGCGTGAGGTCCTTCTGCTGCTCACTGGGGGGGCTGACGAAATCCACATTCCTGATTCAAACCTTCTGTTGGAAACAAAAGGCTGTGAGGCGGAGGATCTGTGCCATCACCCAGGGCAGCCATTTTCAATCTAATTACCATATTACGTCTGAACAAACAGCCTAAAACACCTGTCATTTAAACGCTGCTTTAATAGCGCTGTGATAAACGGGTATTGGCAGGGGGTTTAAGATAAAGAATGCAAACATAGCGTGTAGGCATACAGTTGTCGGAGCTTAAGGAACTGAATTACAGCTCATTTTTCAGTCAGAGATAACATCTTTCCTCTGATTCATAATTTGAATCACTTTTGTGGGTGGCATGGCTGTAATCACCTTGGCATGTACAAGGTGCAGGTTTTGAGAGGGATTAGAGAGGAAGTAATGTTTCTGTTAAATCATTACACAAATTTCAAGCATGCTCTTCAAAGCTGTATGAAATACATTCAACACCATGTGAGAGTCTGGGATGTCATTTTGTTGCAGCTTCCCAGACAAATTATTTGTGGATTTTTAAATTAAGGATTTCCTTCTGATCCAGACTAATGCCTCCTCGCCCCTACTGTTTCTATGTTTGTTTATTCTGGGGGGATTTCTAATGCATTAGACACATAGAAATGAACATTCTGACTTTTTTTTTTTTTTTATTTCAATCCAGTTTCTTAACATATGAATGTAAAATGGGAATGTCCTGATTCAACTTTATCCTTCTCCAAACCGATTCGGATTTCTAAACTGTGTCTTCTTTTCCCCAAGAACGGAGTTTGTAAACACAATTTTATGACATCGACGGACATTGTATTTAAAGGGACAGTTCATAAAACTACAACAAACTGCTCACAACAAGGTCTGTGGATTATCTTTAGTAACCAGGTCATGATTTCTGTAAAGAGACGTTGCTGTTGAGTTTTTCATACATACTTTTTTGGCACTTTGAGCACCACAAGCCGAGTGCCATCTAGTTCTATTTCATCGGAGAGAAGGCACACATCTCTACGGCTGTAACAAAAACAATTTGCAACGATAGATAGCACAACAGGTAAGAGGAAAAATATGGGGTGAACTGTCCCTTTAATGTGGATGAACTGCACAGACACATTCTGTACACATGCCCTCAGTCAAAAAATTCTATGTGTCAAAAATGATTACCTCCCCTTTCCTGTGTATTGACATGATTAGGACACTGTCAGTCTGCCTTCCTGATGTGTCATCCTCCGCACTGTAAGCTTCCAAACTGATCAGTCATTTCATTTATTTGCATTAGGATCCTCAACAAGATCATCCGCTCACCAACAGATGGTTTCTTATGCCAATTAATTAACCTCTCAGCATCATTTTCACACCAAAAAGTAATTCAAAGTTTGTCTCAGGGCATAAAGCTTTTTTTTTTTTTTAAATACGTACTTTTTTTTCACAAGATACAAAAGATAAAAATAGCAGAATATGAAGCTCAGGAGCAAGATTAGCGGTTCACCTTGCTCACGCAGTGTTCCATTTGGCTGGAATACAATGTTACCTGATTAAATAAAAATCTTACAAATTACCATACGTTGCTGCAGAGCACAGCTTAATACATCACATTATTCAGCTACAGAATTCTTCCCACGAGTGCAATCCAAGCCAATGACAACTAAGTGTGTCCTAGCGGCCCAGAGGCACTGAGGTGTTTAGTTTGGTTTTAAGATCTACACTCATTCACTCACATAATTACGCATACCCGCTCCCGCGCAGCACTGCATCTCATATGCACGAACCCACGGCCACATACATGTGAGCGTACACACCAACACACAGTCCATCTTTGTCTTATTACTGCTCATGGAAAATGGCTTTCTCGCTACTCCGTATTATAGTAAGATGATAGATGCTGTGTGAGGAACAAAAGTGGGTGATACATTATTGAGCCTTTGAGTATGCTAACACAGCGGTGGGGCTTTGTTTTACTAACTCTTTCAGCTGGGCCAAGTCTCTGCTGGCGTAGCTGCTGAAATATTCATCCAGCATAAGGTGCAGTGACCACTGTGACAAAAAAACTGGGTCTTGGTGTGTCCTTTTAGTGCTATTTAAGGGTGCTGTTTAATTCAAGCAAAGTAGAAGATGATCATGTGCTGTACAGAGGACGCCAAACTCTTAATGGGAATTTTTGATACGTCAGCATATTTTTCTCGATAATGTAGATAAGCAAATATACACGGTATAATAACCTCCACTTTTATACCTTAAAACCGGTATATTGCCGCAATGTATCCCCCTGAATCACATCAAATAAAGTCCCCACTGATGCATAGCCATGCCAACATACCATACTCATTTTTGGAGTGGAGCGACAGTGAGAAGACATGATTTAAAACTGCTTTGAGAGCACAGCCTCAGCAGGTGATGGTCAGTCCTAAGCATTTACTGGTGTGCCCTAACGCTAATGTTATTCTCTATTCTTCTTCTTTTTTTTGACATATCTAATGAAAAGATAAAATCAACCTGTGAGTCCATATCTAATACTTCCCTGCACTCTCAGCAGGCCTTTTAGCAGCTATCAAAGATTTTTATCTTTAAGAGGAAAATGTCAAAAATGTGTAGTCATTTTCAAAAAAAAGTCTTAGCAATTTCCTCAAACAGCAGGGGGCTGTCATTTGTTGCAAATGTTACTCAAACGGGAGGAAATAGTGCATTTGTTAGGGGCTAATTTCAGCTACTGTTTGGTGCTCTGGTGAGTTTTTACAGATAAAGAAGAGCGGGTATGAGATTGACAAAAATTAATTATAGTGCCCATGTTCATTGTGATGAGGTAAACAGTTACCAAGTGCAACATTGTGCTACATTAGACTTTGACTACACAGGCAGCACTTGTTAACAGGTGAAATTCATTGCATTTCCACAGGATTTGTTGGTAATAAAAAATCCCCAGCCTCATGTTTTAGCATTTCTGACTAATAAGGAAGCATCAGTCTACAATATCAAGTATTATTTTCCCTGTTTTGCAGATGTGTGATGAAGAGATCACACCTTTACTTTGCAAAACAGACATAACACCACTAAATTATGTCTGCCATCAATGTCATGGCTCATACATTTTGATGCCAGGTTAATGTGAATTTAAATGGGTCGATATGCGCTTCACCCGCTTAATCACGACCCCCTGATTTGATTTTGTATCTCCCTCGGTGAGCTAATATTCCAGAGATTAAAATTTCATGTGGAGCTCATATCAAAAATTCATTATTAACATGGAAGACGGGCACACCCGCCTTACCCCCGTGCTCCAGCAAAAGGAGACAAAACTCATGCATGCATAGTAAAAGTGGGCAGGCGCACATGCATGCAAAGACACTCTTTGCCACGCTCCCCGAGGACTTCAAGTCAAATTCATCCCGCCTTTGTAGAAATATTGAGGAATTTCCTTATAAGCTGTGGTTATGTCCTCAGCCGTGCTCCCTCAGCTCAGGAGTAGACAACATTCACAAATGTCTTCCCAGTTTCATAATACATTTTCATCACCGTAACCTTCATATTTTTCCATTACGATGTTCGCAACAACAGCTCATTGTGTTGTCGCCAGGGTAAATGCATTTTTCCCTCTTATGCATCATTCATGATATCATTTCTGAGATTGAATTCCTCCTGGCTGACATCATGTGGAGGCGGACAGCGCTGGTGATGGTTTTGGTTTTGGAGAGGAGGGAAGGGGGTGTTAAGAGGAAATGGTGGCGAGCTGTTTGATTTCCACTATTGACCAACACGAGGACCTCTGTGGGCTGACGCAGGAAACCCACTGTATCTGTAAATTACAGATGACTTTTCACTCTGTACAAGAGCTCTCTTTTCTCTGTCAGTTTGTCTGTTAACATGGGAAACCTCTTCTTTTTTTTCAAATCACTCTGACAACAATTCACTGCTTTTCCTATTTCTGTGTAGTCCACATAGTTGAGAACACTCGATCGTTTTACTTTGGGCAGAGATGAGATAAAATACCAAACAGAACACATGACATCCTGTAACTGTTGTATAGGGCAGCGTGCCAATAAAAGGCTTTGATATTTGGTGGAGGCTTTCCCGACTCACCCAAGAAACATAATTTAAGCCCTTGGAGAGCTGGTGGGACTCTAATGTTGCAGTAGCATTCTGCATGTTTCATTCCATGGAGGCTTTTTGGACATAAAAGCTTTAAAGAGAACAAAAGAACAGCTTGGCTACTTTTGTTTGGGCACGCTGATTTTTATCAAGGAGCAAACTTTTAAACACTCTTTCCCTTTTTTTGATGAGCATGTGTTGATTTTCTATGATAATGGTGCACTTCACACCTTGTAATGCCATTCATGTTAGGTCAGGCCTGCCCATTCAGCTATTGTATGTGGAGGAGTGGTAATTTTGAATCTTGAACTATAAAGTGAAACGTGTGAGTACCTAATTCAGCTACTCAAAATGGTTCCACATACAAACAAACAAACAAACAAACAAACAAAGTATGAACAATTTAACAAAGAGCTACGCTTTTATCATTTTGTTTTTATTTCTTTACTGGGAACTGTGAAATTCTATTGGTCTGTGTTATTAAAGATACTTAGAAAAAGACCAAACTAAAAGTAGCAGATACATGGTTGAAATGTTCAGCTTTGACCATTCTAAATGAAGAGTCGCAACAATTAGTTGATCAATTAAAACACAGAAAATAACTGGCAACTTTTTGATCATCAAGTCAAATCATTTTAGTCATTTTTTAATGTGAGGAAGCGAAACGTGGTGGTTTCATTCATCTTAAAAGTAAGAATTTGATGCTTTTCTTTGGGATATATTAAAATTTTAAAAAATGGTTTTCGGTTTTTTGACAGGTGGTTGAATTAAGAAACTACCATTTTAAGATGTCACCCTGGGCTCTGTGAAATTATACAAGGCATTTTTTCACACTTTTCTGATATATTTTATTCACAAAATGAATAATCCATTAAATGAAAAACAAAAAGCTGATTTTTAGATAATAAAATTAATCATTAGCCCTATCTAAGCGGTCGCAATAAGAAAACAAATCCACTGGAAAAAAAAGAGAAAGAATAACCCTAAAAATAACCGGTTAAAGGTTCACTTTGTCCTACATGTCAGGAATCCAACAGAGACATCGGCTCCATTTACACGTACAAAATATTCCGTTTTTTTCCTTTATTCCGAAAAAGACAGTATATCTGCTGAGCTGTTTACATGGCATGCATCTATACCCCACAGCAAACACACAAAACATTCACACAAAAACAGACAAAAGACGGTGTGACACAAACTGCAGTAAAACCCTAAGTTGAGATGCATATTTTGTGCTGTATACAAAAAAAGGACCTAAATCCTGAATAATACCAGGATATTCCGCATGTCTTAATCAGAAAATGCTAAATTTGGAACAAGGCCTAATTCAGTATTTCTAAACAGAATATGCTCTTTACATGACGCTAAAGAAATTCGGAATATTGTCATATTTGGAATAATAGTGGAATATAAGTGTGCATGTAAACGCGATTACTGTGTTTTCCATGTAGCGAAAAAACTCTCAAACAATTCCTTGTTGCTATCCCATCTATGAAAGGGCCCCTATCGGTAGAACTGTGGAGGAGCACCAGAAACGCAAGGTTGGGAACCACTTCTTTAGGTAAGCAGATATGCCCCAAAGTGACCCACACATTTAAAATCTCCTAAAAAGCCCGTGTCTCTAACATGCTCTCTTCACCGCCTCAGAGAGGCCGTCTCATCCAATGCATGCCGTTCCCAGAGCTTCACTGCATATGATCCTCAGAGCTGCCCCCGACGGGGTTCACCGCATCATAAAATCGCCATGCGTGTTAACTCCACGGTGCAGGGGTCAAATGAGCCGTAGCCGTGGATGTTAAGTGACTTCAAAAGGCCGCGTCCGTGCGCTCCTCCTCCTGCCTGTGTGAAGAATGTGTTCACCAGACCGGCCGGGTCAGAGGATCGAAGATAGCGAGGGAGGCGAAGTCACATGCATGCACTTCAGCATGAAACCAAGACTTTCTCAAATGCTCAAAACACTCCCAAACACACGAGCACTTGCACACAGACTCACAGCTCTTTTTCAGCCTAGTTTAAAAAGCGGACACATACGGTTTGTTGACAGGCCGTATTCAGTGTTAAGATGACAGGCAGGATGTGTGAGCCTTTCAGCAGACTGGTACAGCAACATCAGAAACCAGGAGAGTGACAATCTCTTTGTTTCCCTCCACACTCCATCACCTGCTCTCCAAATGGAGCCACAATGCAATTTTCACTTATGAATCTACTGCAAAGCAAATAGCATACGCTGTTTGCCTGCTCCACAAACACACCCTGAATAACTACCCTGGGTCATGGACTCATTTGTTATTCCTTAATGTGCCACTACTCACCGGGGAACACTAAGGCTGCCACGTGAAACTGCGCTGCGATGTGAGCGTCATATGTCTAACTGCAAGCAGAAATACCTCGCCTTAGCTCTGTCACATCGGCGCAGGGAAATGACAACACAGTGGAGGCGAGAGAGCCACGGAAATATTGAAATATATATTAAAGAATTATTTCTCAATGGAAAACAGCAACAACAAAAGTAATAAAAAAGCAATAATGGAAGTGTTGTGCGGGGAAAGCCACTCAGAACAAATCAACATTTATGTGACATCAGTCAGGTTCAGTGGTGGAACTGATGCAATGATTTTCAATTACAAAACACTGATGTGGAGCATTAGTTCCCTTTCCATCACAAAACACAGCTTCTTTATGCTGCTATCAACCAGCTTTTGATTTTAAATAGAGAGAAAAATAATACATACATAAACACATACTTCGCACTTTTTCCTTAATACTTTAAATGTGTTCTTTTCGATTCATTAAAAACAATGCTGCTCCATTGTTTTGACTAGAACAGTTTAAATCTCATTCATCTCCCTTTCTTCCTGATAGCTGCACATACAACGTGTCATATTTCCTTGGAATCGACGCAGCACGTTGTCTTATGACAAAGGTGACGGATGGATCATCAACTGGTGTTGATGAGGTGCAAACATGACAGTCCCAACTAGATAATTAATGTAGTTTGTCACAGTTAAAATATTATTAAAGGATCTCAGTCCATAATAAGCCCACACTGACATCTCATCAAATGAGGTTCTACCATATGTGTTTGTCATTGTGGCAAAAATGGCAAAAAAAGAAAAATGCGGGTTTTTGAAACTTGACAGTGTTGACAAATCACCACATAATTACACATCATCCATGTGTTCTACACAGGAGCCCTTTTGTTTTCCATCTGGTGACAGCTGCCTCTGGGCCCTAGTTAATATGCATACATTTACATCTGGACGTCGACATAAATATTTCCATTATGATGCAGTGGCCTATATATGTGTGACAGAACTATTATGAATGCAATATGTCTAAATTAGCAAAAAATCACCTCGATCTGTTTGACCTTTATAAGATAAGCTGAGATAAGATAAAACTCCATTCTTCCTGCGGGACATTGCTGTGCAGCAGATGCAATACAAATTGGGAAGAGTGCAGATATAAGGAGTGCACACATATAATAGACTAAAATAACAGTAAGGTGCAAATAAGGTGCAATCCAAGTGTATTAGGTAAAGGTAGAAAGTGTGAGACTGCTCAGGGCTATTGTGGTTAATGTGGTGTCTCTGTGTTAAGCTTTTATTCCTTTTAAATAAAACTTATATTATGCTGATGCTGATAATTCAGTAATTAGATCTTAGTGGAAACTAACTCAAGATGTGCCTGTTTAGAAAGGGGCCAGTCGCTTAGCCTCCAGTATCGCTGTGTGCAGCTTTCTTGAGAACCGCTCATCCAGACAACTACAAACTAGATACTGCTAGCAGCTAGCTAGAAAGTGACCAGGCCATTTCCGGAAACAAAAGCGTACATTGCTGACGCTCGAAATGTTTGAGTTTGCTACAATGTAAAGAACGAGAAGGCGGATACAAGCGGCCGAATTGAGTTTCCTGTGTGGGGTGGCTGGGCTCAGCCCTGGAGGTAGGATGAGGAGCTCAGAGAAGAACGGGGTAAGTTAAAGTGTTTCGGGCGCGTCCCACTGGTAGGAGGCCCCGGGGCAGACCCAGAACACGCTGGAGGGATTACATATCCCATCTGGCCTGGGCACGCCTTGGGGTCCCCCAGGAGGAGCTGGAAAGTGTTGCTGGGGAGAGGGATGTCTGGAGCACTTTGCTTGGCCCGCTGCCCCCGCGACCCTGGCCCCGGATAAGCGGATAAAAATGGATGGATGGATGGATGGATGGGACAGGACGATGTAAAATCTCAGATCTCTGTTTCTTCATTTGTTGTTGGATGTTCTCTAACAAGCAATGGAGAGCAATGAATAGGCCAATCCGTGGACAATAGGCCATTTGTCCACGGTGAAACATGATGTTTATTTCCTTTGGGGAGGGGGTCACTAAAAAGGTATCACTTTGTCCATCTGGCCAAATACAGTTTTTTTGGGGGGAGAGTAAATCATGATGGTTGGCTCTTTGGTCGATGAATGACTGCCATTGGCGATGGACGGTCGCCCATCAGTCCAGCCCTAGTATCCAACATGTCGCTTCTCACAGTATTAGTTAATTTGGTCTTCTTTCAAAACACACAGTGTATACATAACACACTACTAATAAACATGCATGGTGGATCTCAAGAGCTTGCACTTGACTCTGCACTTCTTTGGGGCCTCATTAACACACACGTAAAGTGTAAGGTCAATTGGATGAATGGTTATCGAGAAAACTGAAGGACAGACATACTTCCATCTCAATTAAACTGTGGGAAATTCGATATTATTTGTATGCTTTTTCTGGCTTTTGTTGCTCATCTTTTACTTCAAATTACATTTCAAATAAAAAAATGCATGTCCTCACTGTGAAGTCATATTATCAACCACTCCTTGTGGGACACGTGTTGTTTCAGGCTGAAGAATCAGTGAAGGGAAATGCCTCTTAGCCATACAGCTGCAACTACCAAAACCCCATGTAGGCGATAAAAGTTTAATCGTTCCCAACCTGCAACCATTACACAGCAAAAAAAAAGATCTGTGGTAATTTCCCGCTGCTAAGTGATTCTGTTGACCCGTCAAAAACAGTAGACAAAGTTTCCGAACCCAAACCCAATCCCCTCGGTGTGTATTTCAGTAAGAGCGTCATTAGCAGTAGATGACCTATATAGAGAAGACGGCTGCTTGTTACAGTCTAATTCTCACCCTAAGTGGCCTGGAAGAGGGCTGGTTCAGCAGGAGATAATGTGTTTGTTATGGACACTAATGATACAGGGGAAGCAAACTAACGACCCACCCTGGGTGTCCCACCGAGTTCAGCGGCTTCATCACTCCCATTCTACGAACACTTGGAAAACTCTCCTTTTGGGTTTCCTCTGTCCGGAGAGGGAGGGCGGGACACAATGAAGGGAGGAAGAGCGAGAAACAGAAATAAAAGGGAAGAAAGAAGTTTGCTCTTTAGCCTAGAAGTTAGTAAAGCCATGCAGGGAGGAGGCACAAGAGAGGAATGCAGAGAGAGCGGGAGGGGAGAAAAAAGCTGGGAGGCTAGTAATAAAAATGTAGTAAAAACAATAACAACTGCCCGAATGCTTTTTATTGATGCTCAGGTGGAGTTGCGATGAGGTAAATAAGACTGTTAACACCAAAGTGCAGCAGTGTCAAAATGCTGTTAAAAAACTATCTGAGCAAATGAAGAATTCATGCATTAAATTAGTGATAAAAAGCTGTAATCTACATCTTGTAAGAGTATAGACTGAAATGGTAGAATTGGGAGGCTTTGCACTCTTGAATTGAATAGGCTGTTGAGATGCAAAAAAGTTAATTAACAGCATCACACTTCATGTACAAAAGATGATTTAAATTGTAAAAATGTGACAGAAAAATAACATTTCAGTCGCAGGACTATTGTTCATATTCTCACACATCTTGGAACCTTTTGTACATGTAATAAATGTACTCTTTTTTTACACCTGAAGAGTATATTTTGTGGCATAGTTTGCGGGGATTTTCTTTCGTTATTGGACTACTCATTCAATTACCCCACAGGGCTCTTGAAGCCTCTGATATATTTGCTTTTAAACATGCTTTCATGTGCATATGTCAGCTACCTCACGTATCCTGTGTTCACGTCAGGGATGGAAATTAGCACCAGCCACCAGTCAAATGCTGGTAAAATATGCAAGTGGCTGCTAGACAGCTTCACACCAGCCAAATACACAATGTTAATCTACTGAGTGGCTGGTTGATTTTGGAAAAAAGTTTATTTCCAGCCCTGGTATACATCCTCAGACATTGCTGCTACATGTCTACAAGCTGTGATCATGCTCATGACTAGAGGGGGCAGGATGAGAGTCATGCATCGCGTCAGATACTCAGCAGGTGATCTGCAAAGAAGGTAATTTGCAGGTGGTATTTTGTCTTCATTTTATTTCCAGGTTTGGTTCTGAGTGTAAAAAAAGAACATGTCGGATGTCAGATCACAGGTGTTGGATGATAAATGTATTAAAATAAAATGAGAATAAAATAAATGTTTTTTTTTTTTTAACGTTTTAATCCTCTGACTGCTGACTCTGTGTGTCAGCTCTGTCTTCTGCGCCAGCTGGAATATGAGAGCCTCTTAATATTAATCTAAATTGTATTTCCTGAATTAATTTCATTTTAAAATACATTATCTTAGTGTATGAAATGTCCAAAATTCATCACTTTAAACATGCTGCCTAACAGCGCATGTTTTTTTGCTGTTTCACGTTAGGCCGCAGATCTTGTGTCGGCGGGTTGAGTTGTATCGCAGAACTTTTGGTCATGTGCAGGTGGCAGGGCAGGTGCGGTATTGCATGCATCTGATCTGTTTTTAAAAAATCAGACCAGTGCAGGAGTCTGGGCAGGATGTAAAGTCAAGTCAGCAGCAGACGCTGAACAAAAAGCATCAAAAAAGGATGAAAGGTTTCAAGAGAAATGTATCTCCAATGGTGCATTTTTACTGCTGATCTAAAAATTGACAATATAGTAACCTAGCAAGTGTCTCCATATTTAGTCATGTTGACATGCAAAATCCGAAATACCCAAGGAGGATATTTTGATGTGGACCAGGGATGACTGGTCCTGATTTATCCGCTGAATAGTTATACCTTTCAGTCATCCAGGAACACAGACAAGTATGTGAGCAATGCCACTCAAGTTGCAGCTGCTTGTGTAGGTGTAAGCATCAGTAAAAAGCGAGTGTATCGCAAGCCTATGACTCTGTTAGCTTTGATCCCAAGCATTACAATAATGACTACACCACACACAACTAAACTAGAGAGGAAGTGATTTGTGTGAGAGTGTAAATAAAGGATAAAAGGGGGCAGGACGAAAGGAAAGGACGAGAGATGGTTGCTGGGTAATCAGAAGGGGGAGATCCTGGTTTGTAAGCCAACGGCATAGAGGAGTCTAGACACATGTCATGGGTCTTGGCAGCAGAGACAGGAACATCAGTGTCCACATGACAGCATGACAGAGTGAGTGAACTCTAGACTATGAAGATACAAAGAAAGGGAAATGAAGAAAAGGACGAGCATCCTGCAAGATGGAAGAGGGTCACCTTATCCACAGGTCATCGTGGGTCGAGAGCAAGAGGAGTGAGGAAAATCACATGCAAGGTGACTTTAAATAAATCAGTCATCTGATGTCAACACCTGCTTTATGTCTCCAGATAATTAACTGTCACAAGTGTCCCCGTAGGTTTTAGCATTTCCATAATCACTCCATCATTTATCATTGCCACCCAAGAGGACATTATCATGGTCAATGCCACTGTCATTACAGTTGTCAAGAGCTTCTTACTTGTAGCATCGTGCAAAGGGGTTCCCTCTGTGACTTCATTTAAAAGATACTAAAACAACAGCGCCCTAGGAAGTGATGTTAAGGCCCATTACACAAGACTGCACGGTAAACACACCAACATAAAGAAGGAAACACAAGCCTTCCCTATAAATCCTTCAACAAACCGTCTTGGCTCATCAGTGTGTTATCTGGACGGCATCTAATGAGCTCTTAATTTGAGAGTGTCTGCATCATTAACAGGGCCCGCCGTTTGATGCCACAGCTGTCAAATAAGACTTTCGTCCCAACACGATGGCAGGAAATGTGTGGCGTTTTGTGTGTTTACTATGCATGGTAAAGGATTATGTTTCCATGCAACAAACATGATGTGAGAAATGCATTCGCCATATGAGATAAAAGAAACGTAATGAATGAATGTCTTGGTTGATCGCATGCAGCGCTTAGAAAATGGGTGAGAAGAAGGTATTTGGAGAAAGAAGCAGCAGTGTAGAGACACAGACAGGCACTGAGGGAGTCAGAAAGACTTACAGAGAGAGAAATGTGTTTACCCTCCCGAACAAGTCTTAAAAAACAGGGCAGTCCAGCGCCTTGGCATCTCCCCCTGGGCAGTCGGCTGTGAAAACAATCACGATGACCCGCAGCACTGGCAGCTCGCTAGCACATGAACGGTGTCATTCTGTGTAATGATATCAGAGATTGCTACGGGGGCCTGCAGGTGTCAAACATGACTTCAGACAGGGAGGAGGGATTTGTTATACGATGTCCTTTTACAAGACAAACCAAGGGGATCAGTGCTCATCACGTCATTGAGCGATTAACAACACCCATGTCCTTCCATTAGCCTGACCTTGTTAAGTGTGTGTTGCGTGATTACACGGTCTGTCACTATCATGTGTTTCCACCATTACCCACTACAGCCAGTGTTTGACTAAAATCTTTGCAGCTGTTGCTGCAAAGCACATTTTGTTGTTGGTTACTGTTGTTATTGTTGCCATTGGATTGACCTTAAGGCTGCCCGGCTACACTCGCATTCCTGCGCTCGTAAGTGTGAAGGCTCGCCACTCTCTCACTTGACTTCTCTGTCTTTCCCTGCCTCTCTTGCCCTTCTCTCACTCACATCCCTGGCTGCTATAATTAGAGTAATTGGAATCAGATGATGCTGGTTTAATTGGAAAGGAATGCAGACAGGGCTATGGGGCTTTTCCGCACGGGAAAATCAGCTGGGAGAGAGTCCACGAGACAGTAGGGAGGCATGGCAGAGGACGAGGTCCGCAGTCACGCATTCGGCTGCTTTGGCTTTAATGAAATTGGCGTCGTAAACACACAAACAAATTACGAGGCCTGATGGAGTCTGAATGCTGTCGCATGTTGGCTTTGCTGAAAGTATGATGTCAGGTAAGGCAATACACGAGAACTGAGTTTGGCAAAACATTCAAATTACAGGAGCGTGATTTATAAACAGTAATGAGTCAAAGCCGAAATTCAATCTCCTCATCTGACAGTAGCTTGGGCTTTCAGCAGAGCAACGCACAAACATTTCATAGTGAGGGTTAGGGAGCCACAGGGTGATAACGATACATATTGCATGATGAAAGTTGGATACACACTTGCCAACAAAGGGCCAGAATATTAAAGGTTAGAATCCATCGGTAAGAGGGCAAGTTTCATTTAAACTGTGCCAGAAGCAAATTCTCCTTCCAAGTTGAAAGAGACTGTGTGAGAGAGAAAGAGACAGAGAGGGAGAGGGAGATGCTAGGCTGGTTTCATTCTGCTGAAAGTCACAGTTGAAAGTCAGCCTGATTGTTTGCTGTTTGTGCGCTGTGGCGTGGGAAGAGTATTAGATTCCCTGCAGGCACTGGCAGCTTAATGAAGGAAAGAGACACACCCGCTTCAAGAGCTGGGACTTCCTCATCAAACGCTGCAGTTGGCCTCCTTATCAAAAGGGGGCAGTATTATCTATAATGTGTGTGGGTTTTTTTTTTTTTTTTTTTGAGTGAGAGTGTGTGTTTGTGGTCTTTGTTTATCTAGTTAAAGAGCTGGAACTGCATGAAGTCAACAGAGGTTGATTAAATTATCCTGGCATTCCCACTGTCTCTGTAGAACTCATTTTCTACCACCAGAATTTGCGCCACGTGTCTGGCTCGTTTGTCAGGTTCAAGCTCTCCATCTCCAGCTCCATCTCATTACCCTTAACATGGGGGTGGTAACCAGGGAAGGTTTAGAGAAAACTGTAAGCATGCCTCCATCTCTCTTTCTCTCACACTCGTTCTATCTGTCCATGTGGGCTTGAAATGTGTGTATGCAGCTCTTTTGTTTTGCCTGCCGCTTGCTGCCGGACTGCTCAGAGCCTTTGTCTTCCTCCGATGCTCCCCAGATCTCAGTTCGTTACAGAGCGTAATTAGCGTGGCGCGAGCGGTCTCCCCAGCCGACACACAAAACTCATTAAATTCCACTAGCCTGCTTTTCGCTGGCACGCTCTCCTCGCCCCATATTAATCTTCCTTCCAACCCAAACTTTAATTCTCTGAGAAAATGTTTATGGGAGGAATAACTACTTCCGCCCTCACATGCAATAACAGGTTTTTTTTTTCCTCTTAAATTCAGTGCTGTTTTGTAATGTTGTGATCCAAGGTCAGGTCTAATGAGTGTCTGGCTAATCAGATGCAAGGTGCCACAGAGCCTCCCCGATGAGTGCAGCAGGTCGAAGATGACACCAGGGCACTTTCTCTCCGTCTTTGTCTCTATCTCTGTGTGTGTGTGTGCCTGCCTGCATCTCCAGACAATGACCAGACTCATTTCCAGACTCCCTCCCGCAGTCTCCCTCACTACTAACAGGGCCACACAAACAAGGTCATTCAGACTGCTGTAAGAGGAAGATGTATCATTTACTGGGAGATGGATGACATGATGTCTCCGCAAAAAGCTTTTATTTTGACCAGAAGTATTACTGCAACCCTCCAGCTCTCTTTCCCCCCTCCCCTCTAATTGAACAAGGAGGCAAAAGACAACTGCCACTTGAGCTGCAAAGGAAATTGCCTCTTCAGTACGGTGGAAAATACACAAACCATTGTTGAAAAATGGGTGTACTCGCTCAACAACCTGGCCTAAGAGAGCTGAAGACAGATTGGAGATGGGCATCCTTGATGACTCATCTGGCCAATGGTGCAAAGGGCAGTAAACCTTCCCCCCATTACTTCCCATGAAGTTCCTATTTGGCACCATCATACTTCAAATTTCCTTTAAAAGACAGCAATAAAGATCAGTTTAAAAGCAGGGTGAACTACTGATTTTCCATTAGCAGCAAATATCTTTCTGCTGGTCTCTGCTAAGCCTCCGACAGTGCATGCTGTTTAGCACACTACACTGTAGGAGAATACAGTTCAGTAAAGTATTGCCTTTTATTGTTAATTTATTGTTTTTCTGTATTTTTAGCTACACTAGCTGCATGGTTACTTTGCGCAGTAGCTGATTCCCATGATAGAGCATCACAGGATCACAATATTATAAGAAAATCCATATGATCAGGTTTTAAGTCATGTGTCTCTGACCAATCAGCATCCTATAAGCACGCTGCTGGCAGCTACATGCAGGGTTTAGGAGTGTGTGTGTGATGACATTGAGGGCGACTGTTCACTCACAACAACAATGGCAGCTCCTAGAGAGGCTAGGGTAGATACTGCATCATATGGTTCATTGATCTGAGTTTTTTAAGTTCGTCCGTCTATAGAAGGTCATAGACAGGAAGTTCTTTCAATCACCTGCCAAGTATTTTTTTAAAGTGCCTGTACTTTCAAAACAGTTTCCAATGAAGGTCTCTCAGATGGTTCTGTGACACAAACCATCTGGCATGTCAGGTTGGCGGCGTGGCTCTAGGAATGACAATGATGGTTGGTCGGTCGACCACTTTGGTCCAGACTGAAATATCTCAACAACTAGTGCGTGAATTCCTCTGAAATTTTGTCCAGACATTCATGAGATCCAGATGATGAATTCAACTGACTGTAGTTATTCTTTGACTTTTCTGGTAGTTCCACCGTGAGGTTGACATTTGTGGATTTTAGTGAAATGTAGGAAAAAGTACTGGTTGGATTGAAATTCGGTACAAACAGCCACGTCTCCTGAGGATGAATTTTACCCACTTTGGTGATTTCTTGACTTTCCATCTTGCACCATCATCAGGAGTCTTAGTCTTGTTGAAATGTCACCATGGTCATTAAGTGGGCAACAAAGTACTTAAAATTAAATACCTAATCATTTAGTATTTGGATAAAAGTGTTTCTTCTTTCTTCTAAATGGCCTTAATCAGGTTTGTACAGTGGGAACCTAGGCAGTACATAGATAATATATTGATACTGTGACATAAGACTCAATACTCGAAGCTGGTTCTCTTTTTACCACGATAAATACTCTTTGATTCTGGATATCATAATATCATAATATCACATGTATTGCTGCATTACAGTACAGTGATGTAATTTTAAAACTTATCAGACTGTTTCATCTGTTCCATTATTTGCTTTACCCACTTAATCATTATATCCACATTACTGATGATTATTTACCAATAATCTCATTGTGTAAATATTGTCAAGGCACCAAAGTCAACCCTACAATATCACTGCACTATGAACATTGCTCAAAAATACTGAGACATTTGATTTTGTCCATATCACCAGGCCCTAACACAGCTAGAGTTGGGTACTTAACTTGGTACTTTTAAGATTACAGACAGAACTACGTCAGTGCAACTGTGTACATATTCCCGATACAACAATTGAAACCGCTTGTAGAACTCTGTGGCCGGCTTCCCAGCTAAGGAGCGCTTTGTGACAGAGAAAATGCAGCTCTGTGGAGCTGTTGGTCTCAGAGAGGTGGTGGAAGTGCTGTGAAATGTCTCAAAGCCAGGAAGCTAGCTACAGAGCTCCTTCGACTTCCCAACAAGCCAAATTTGTCACTGCATTGCCAAACTTTTTAGTCTATCTGGTCTGTCTATGTGTAATTAGAAAAGACCAGAGGAGCAGAATCCCTTGTTGACTGTAGCTTGTTTTAAAAATCACATTTTTATTATTATAGAAAAAGTGAAATACTAAAAGACAGTACTGTTGGGTACTACAACCAAATTCAAGGTGCCAGCACCGTCACTACTATTGGATTAAATGTTAACGGTACCCAACCCAACATGTAGCATCATTGTACAATATAATTATTAGCTCTCTTTATCACACATACAGGTGTGCAAAGATACAGCAAATTAAGTTTGACTTTCAAGCACTTCTCCAGACCAGTATGTGTGATATTATTTGGGATTCCAATATGAGTAAAAAGTAGATCCTGAGAGCCAGTGTAGCTAAGCACAATCTAGAACAGCATAGCGCCTGTGTGGTATGACTTTCAGGTCGACATCAGTGCTGTTGAGGTATAAAGAGCAGTGATGTAGCTGGGCAGACTGACAGCTCCTGCAGAGCTCTCAGGCCAGACGAGTGCAGCCAGCGCTCCCGTGGGCCCAACACCTGCCAGATGCAGCGGGATGTGAGCAGGCGACAGCGGGGTATCAGAACCCTCGTACCCCCCTCAGCTATCCCAGGAAGAAAAACCTCACCAGGGCTGGCGCAGAGACAGCTACCACTGGGACTTCCACCTCGCTGCCTAGCATTAATTTAACCTACTTGATGGGTGACCGGCTGCATTAACTTGACATTTGCTTGTGCACATCATGTCAGTTGGCAGAGGATACCGGCAAATTAGCAGCGCCGTCATAGTGTCACAGAGTTTTGGAATGAGTTTTTATAGTCTATATGTGATTTTTTTTTTATCATATTATCTTTTCATCACAGCGATGATGAGTTTTTAATTAGCCATAGAATTATCTGCATCATGAGCGGTGACCTTGAAAGGGCAGGGGCTGATAACAGAGTTGAAAAATGAAGTAGAGTTAAGTAGAACAGAATAGAGGAGCAGAAAGTAAACACTGCTTAACAATGTACTCAGAGCACAGCCTATTATCATCTAAATCGACATCAACTGAGACATCAAAGCAAATATCTAAGAAAAAAGAAGTCCAGACTCCAGGATATGAACTTCCACAGCTCCCACGAGTCCTGTTCTCAAGTCAAGTCCATTCAGTCCCATTAGCAAACTGCAGGTTTTGCTAATGTCTAAAGCTATCCAGGCAGGTAGCAGTCCCCAGTTATGATAATGGTCTCACCCAACTCTTTGAAGCCACACTGGCCGTAATGGCGTCTGAAGAGAGCGATTGCGGGGTACTACCCTCCAGGGGCTCATTAGTGAGGAGCGGAGCTATTTGAAGAAGGCCGTGTATGGGAGAGTGTGGGGAGTGTTTTTTTTTTTTCCCCGGACATGTTTTTTTTTTTTTCTTACTACTGTTTTCCTGTCCCAAAAAATACACAAGAGTGTGGAGCTGTAAGGGCAAGCTAGGACAAACTGGTCGACTGTGCTTGTTGTGGGCAGCAGTAGTTGGCAGGGATGCCAGAGAGCTGAAGTAGCAGCACCATGAGCCACAGGAGGGAAGCCTGGGTAGAAAGAATGTGATGTGTTGGCAGGGTGCAAAGGAGACACGGAGGGAGAGAGAGAAAGAGAGAGTGGGAGTGGGACGGGGTGATAGCCATAGGATGCCATCTCTTTGCTCCAACAGAAGCTAACTGCAGGATTCTGAGCAGGGTGCCATCGCTGATGTGCTGGGACTGCACATGCTGACAAGTACATTAGTCTTTGACTACTGTTGCTTCAATCTGATCTGTGATGATACTGTAACCATGACAGGAAGCTGCTGCTGCTGCCTGAAGAGGACGAGAACACCTTGAAATATCTTATAATTTGCAATAAGACCTCAGTGAGTTTGATGAAAAGGCTCTGACAAATGGTCAGGGGAAAGTTTTCCTCTTACAAGTAACACTGTGATCTTTAAACGTGTGACAGGAACATGGTTTATTCACCATGGACCACATGATGCCTACAATCCTTTTACTAACTGACAATGTGTGCCACAAAATGTCTCACACAAAAAGCTAAATCCAAATAATGTTTAAAGGGAGAGTTCACTCCAAAATCAAAAACACATATTTTTCTCTTACCTTTAGTGCTATTCATCAATCTAGATTATTTTAGTGTAAGTTGCCAAGTGATGGAGACAGCAATGTCTTTCCAGAAATCATGACCTGTACTACAAAGCCAGTTCAACTTACCCAGAATATCTTTTTGTCATCTGGTTTGACTAACCCAAACATTGGCCATCTGGATACCCGGTACTACAAGGCTGGTTATCAGCTAGCTCAGTCAACTCTGGAGTTTCCTATCCAGCAACATCAGAACCATGAATGAAGCAGGCATGACATGAAACGGTATTAAAACTGCCTGCGACTATGATACAGTAAAATGTCAGTGAAGCAGGATGTAAATGATACACTGTAATCTTATCCACAAAAAAAATATTGTAAATACTATCCAAAAATACACGGTCAGCCGAGACTTACATTATATGTAGGTACCACTGGGCTAAATGTGACATTAGTATAGATTATTTTTTGCTTTCTAGTTGCAAGATGACAAAACTATTTTGAAACTGTCACATAAAACACTTATTATTTGCCAGAATGTTTCTGTTACTTAAGTTAAGACTGGTAAAGTAGCCTTGTTAATGACTGATGAGGTCTGTCTGACAGAAATGTGGCATTTATAGTAATGGGAGCTAATTAACATTGTGTCGATTATTTTACTTATAAAATGTTACTTGTTTTATCCTAGTTCTCATCATGTAGATGTCATCTAATTTTGAGCTTTAGTGATGGAAGAAGAGTGGATAATAGCAACGCTATCACTGTGAACTAAAATAAACCTTTAGTGTTGTAAATGATCTTTCTGTTTGTTAGAAGCTCTGTTTTAAAGCCAGTGGAAACACAGCCTTGAAAAAATTAACAACAATACATAGGCTACTGTTATTTACCTGAGATTCCGGACTTTCGTCCATGATATTTTTTCGTAAGTGATCTGATTGGTCACAGGCTGGGGTGTTGACAGGCTGTGATCCGACACTCTGAAGTTAACCTGCTCCAGAGCAGGTTAGCTGTTCGGCATAAGTTACAATGGTGATTTATCGTGGTAAAAAGAGAACCAGCTTCGTAGTAATGAAAACTCTGAATTGACCCTTAAGTTAACTTGCTATCTCCCAATCCTGCTTTGTAGCACAGGCCCCTGGTACTCAAGACAATCCACAGACGCTGTTGTGAGCAGTTTCATGTAGCAACTATTTTGTCTCTACCAAACAACACCCGCCAACTGTATCACTGTGCAGAGGGAAACGTGCATCTACTGCTAGCTCATCCAGCACCACTGAGCTAGCCAACGTTACAGCTCAGCTGAGGAGGACGCTATTAATGTTTACATCTCGCGCTGTTACCAGAAGAGCATCTCGTTCATGAGTAGATGCACAACAAAAGAAGGCAGACATCTCTACAGCTGATATCTCAAACACTCGGAAACTCACATCCAAAACAATATAGACTGATAATAGCACTACAGGTAAGAGAAAAAAATATGTGATTTGATTTTGGGGTGAACTGTCCCTTTAATAGAGTGATTTAAGACCTCCACTTGCGGCCTAAGTTGGAATATAGTTCAGCATGCATCAAATATCTCCAATAAAATTTTGATATTGTTTTTCGCCTCAGTATGTGTCACAATATTTCATCAACTTCAATTGACCCAAATCCATACAAATGACTAAAAAGACATTCTGGAATCCATTTTTCATCCTCATTTTGTCACATACCAAGAAGAAGAAGAAGAAGGAAAAAAAAGAAGTCAGCAGTGCAGAAAGTGCCAGAGCGTGAGGTGTTCGTTAACTGGAAGATCTCTTCCTTTAAAAAGACCCCCAGCATTTACATTCCCCTAAACCCTTGCCTTTCAAGCCAAGCCTGCTTTCAATATCAAAGCTCCTTTTGAGAGCCTCTGGTGGAATGATAACAGAGAGAAGGGGACTTTAGTGAAAATGTAAGATCTTGAAAAGAGGGAGAGATGAGGAGAAGAGAGGAAGAGAGACAGAGGGGGAGGGTAGGAGCCGGGAAGACAGCATATCAATCGGCCCTTTAACTGACACAAGTATTCTGAAGTGAGGTGGTTTTTTTTCTTTTTTTAATCTTTTTTTAAACATGCAGGGAAACGTGAACATGATGCCGAGAGCGTGATAAAACATCATTAGGCATCCATGAAAGAGGCTCAGAGTTTTTGGTGACAATAGGATCCTTCTGTCAGATATGGTGAGGATTACACACAGCGGCAGGGTGAGATGACTTGTTAGAGGAGAAGCAGACTTCTCTTTCTGTCCCTCGGTTGACATGTGAACGCTTGTATGTGGGCGTGCACATGCCTTACATGTGTAAAAGCGTGTGCTTGAACATGAGCGCGCTAGTATATGTTCTGCGTCTTGCAGGAATGTGTGCCAGCTGAGTGCACCTGGAAGCTGTTGCGATAAACTGAGGCTGTTGGGGATTACTTGGGACAGTGCAACATGCATGTCAATCTGTGCACACATGCATGCATTTGTGTGAGAGTGTATGTGTGAAAGTCTGTGGTCTGCAAGCCGTCATTTATATGCGCATATGTTAAGGTATTAAAGTAGATACATAAAGAATATAAAACAAGGCACATAACCCACACCAGAAAACAAAATAATTGCAGGCTGTACGTAAATAAGGCAAAACACCGACAACATTCCAGCAAAGACTTATTATTTTGATGGGGCCGGAGTACAAAAAAAAGAAAAGAAAATCCATGTTTACCACCTTCGCTGATGAAAGAGAATTTTGCTTCGTATCATATTACAAATGTGACTTAATTCGTCAGGCTGTTGGTGCACTGTTTGTCTCTGTATCCTCTGATACAAATGCAGAACAGGCAACTGCTGTTAAACAAAAGCAACTATGCAACCATGTGGCTGTGTTCTGTGTTTGGTTCTGTTTTGTTCTAATCCACTTTGTTCTACTCCGTCCTGTCCAATCTGATCATGTTGTGCTTCAATCCAGCAGCCTACGTCTCTGCTGACGCTCTTGCTCTCTTATTAGCCAGGTTCAAGTCAGATCAGTTTTATATTTAGAGCCCAAAATCGCTTTACAATCTGTACAGCATGCAACATCCTCTATCCAGAGACCCTGGGGTTGGATACGGAAAAAAAGTTAACATGAACAAAAATAAAAAAAAGGAAACCTCAGAAAGAGCAACGGAGGATGGAAAGCTCTTTCAGCAGAGACTGACATGTAATGTTGTAGGTAGAGTTACAGCATTAAGGCTGCAATAACAGATTATGTACCACTAATGACATACAGTACCACATTTTGAGTTGATGTGGTGAACTTTTTAGGATGCAGATGCCTAATTTACACATCCCACAGATACAAAGCTACATAAGCATTCATTTCGGTCAGATTAAGTACAAAAAGTAATAACTTATAGAGCATTGCACAGTAAAGCATATTGTCCACGTCCTTATTTTAATATCTACTCTCAGTATACAGCTGAACTCAAAAGTTTGGGCACAACTGGTCAAAATTTTGTTTAATGTGAAAAGCTAAGCAAGTAAAGATAACCTTGTTCAAAAGGCAAAAGGTTAAAGATGAACATTTTTTCAATATTTTTACCAAGATTACTTTTTTATTTCAATCTTTTCCAGTTTCAAAACAACAAAAAAGGAAAAGGGCCTGATGCAAAAATTTGGACAACCAGGATGAGTACTTAGTGGCACCCACTTTGGCAAAACTGGCTTTTGAATACTTTTTGCAGCCAGCCAAGAGTCTTCCCATCCTTGTTTGAGGGATCTTGGCCCATTCTTCCTTGCAAAAGATTTACAAACTGAGGAAACAGCTACCTGAAAATGCTTTGCTATCTTCCTCTAGTCTTCTCCTGCTTTGTGGGCATCAGTTATTTTAGTTTTCAGTGTGCTACGCAGCTGTTCAGAGGAGCCCACGGCTGCTGATTGACGTGAGTTTAGGAGTCAGAGTATTTATAAAGCTTTGAAATTTGCATCACCTGGCCTTTCCTAATGATGACTGTGAACAAGCCAGAGCCCTAAAAAGATAATTAAGGTCTCAGACCCTGGTAAAAGTTGTCTGAGAGCTCAAATGTCTTTGGTGCCAAACTTTTGCACAGTGCTCCTTTCCTTTTTTCACTCTTAAACTGTAGCCGTTATGTCACTCTCTTTAAAGCTTCCAGACTGCACTGACAAAAACATTAATTTTACCTCACAAAACACAGGAGCTGCTGGTCTACCGCCGCCTTAACTGTTTTGTTTGTTATTGTGTGACTCTGTGTGAATCTGAACTAACCCTTTAAAACAAAACCACACAATAACACAAACAAACAAACTAACTAACTGAGGCAGCGGTAGACCAGCAACTCCTGTGTTCTGCAAGGTAAATTACTGTTTTTATCAAAGCAGTCTGGTAGCTTTGAAGAGAGCATAGATAAATTCTCTGCCTGCTTCTCCAAACTGGAGGCGTGCCGACTCCAGGTAATACACTGACTATCGATAAGTACCTCATACAACCCCAAGTGTAAACACATTAGCTGAATGTGTGTGTTTGCTGCTGTGTGACCTCTCTGTTGCATTCCTGGCATCAGGGGGCACGAGGGAGGAAATGTGCCCTCCCTCCCTGTCTCCCTTCATTCTCCTCATCATCACTCACTCCCACGCTGTAAACATCACCCTCCAGGTTGCGACACCAATGAGGGGAGCCCCTTTTGACCGAGGAAGCTCACCACAGCAAGGAGCTGTATGTGTGATGGTGTGTTTGTATAAAAGAAAGAAAGTAGGAGTGTGGTAATATTAGTGTGGCCTATATTTCCATGCATAAACACCTCCACCTGTCCTTGCATCCATCTTTTTTCAGTTCACGGCTTTATTTGCATGGAAAACAATGCAAAAGCCTCAAAATGCAACAAGGGTTTATTAAAAAGGAGAAAAATAATGAGCAGAAAATAAACACCCTGTGTCAGCATTTTGGTTTAGTTTCCTAAACCGAAAATTAAGCCCAGCAATACTTTGCTCTTTTCCAAACCATCCACTCCCCACTGGAGAGTTCTAGATACGACCTCCACACAGATAATGACTTCTCCTGCCTCTCTGTTTTCTTTCTACTCTCTGTTCTAACAGCTCCTGTGCCAGCGGAGGTGGTTTGACCCCAGCATGGTCCCTGGCTTCCTGGATATTTCCTGGAAAGCCCTGGATAACCAGTCAGGTCTGGAGGGCTCGGACGTCAGCGGGGGCAAAGCCCACCATGGAGGACTTGTCTTAGGCCCAGGTCTTTGAGATAGTATCTGCAGCTATTTGGAGGCGAACCTGTGAAACTTTCCCCAGCACTTGAAAAGGATCTCGTCTCTTTCTCTTACTTAACTTCTTTCTTGTAATTTTCTTTCTTCCTGTCCTTGCTAGTTTGCTTGTTTTTGCTCTCACCTTACTCTGTCATTTGAGCCATGTGGATGCTTGTTCTAATGCTCAGAGACTTAACATCTGATTTTAAGCTCAAACTACTTCAGCTTCTGTTTTTCTCCACCTTACATCTAATGCTCCTGCTGCACACACACACAGTCAGCAGGCAAGGAGTGAAAACCACTAGAAGTCTGTCAATTTTCTGCAAAAAGAAAAACACAAACACCAAACAGAGTAACAGAATCAGACACAGTACCTCCTGAAGCAAAGCAATGGCAATTTTCTTCTTTTGTGTTTCTGACAGGCTGTATACCCAGGAAGGGGGGGGGGGGGATGGAGGTTTCCCTTTGGGAGGGAGTTAACGACATGGTGAAGGCTTTTCAAATGGAGGGGAGGCTTGGCATGTGCCACTGTAAACAAGCTGAAATGTTGGGAAGTTCAGAGAGTGAGCGGTGCCCCGAGTAAAGCCGCTCCAACATGACACACCGCTTTTGATGTGCTGGCCAAGTTTGTATTCTCAACCATTACGACACTTAGCCAGTCAGTCATACACAGGCTTGCTCAGGAGATATACATGCATGCCATGTAGTGACAATTGTGCAACTAATGTGGGTGAACACACATAAAACACAGATGTAAACACACAACATCGCCGTATAAATCACTGTATGGTTGCTGCTTCCCTTTTAGACCCATCGATCAACACTTTTCTCAGTCTGGATTGCTGTGCCACCGCTGGCCTGGCAGAGCACTGACATGTTAACTAAGTGTTTTTCCATGGTGCCACCAGTTCGTGCTGCACTTTTTCCATTTAAAAATAGATGGTAGGGTGTTATAGTAGTGGCACATTGCACATTACAGTGCTTGGTGGCGAATATTAAAAAGTTGGAGTTTAAAAAATCGAACAAAGTAATCACAAACATAACAAATAAAGCTATGGGATGATTCTCCTGTTGGAGGGATTCAGCATATATATCACCATGGCAGGTATCAACCACTCTGGGATTTGTCCAAACTAAACAAGGGGGCCAAGAAAACTGCTGGGGGTTGCATTTAATACGTTTTCTTCACCATCTACACCATCTTCTTCCATCCACATCCAATTCGCCTCCCCTCTGGCAGTGGGTATATAGAAAACTTGCCTCGACCAAAACATGATGAGCCTACAAATCTCCTGCGGCTGACAGAGGGAGATGTCTGGCGTCCCGTGTAGGAGGGGACCAAGATTTGATTACACTCTGTCACCGAGCACTTGGATGAAAAACACAGATCTCTGCCAGAGCCAAAATGGCGTCTGGGCTGAGAGAACAGGCCTCACGCTGTGACTTGGAGCACAACTCAAAGCATAGTGATCGAGAAACCAAAGGACACGGGCCTTTTTAAAGATGCCACAAAGTGAGATAAAGCTGAAATACTGCACATCGCTTTTTTTGCCTACAACTCGAGGTCCGCAGCCTTTTCACCTAGCCTTTCTTTTTCTCTTTTTTAATTAGAAAACTTAAAAAGTTTACAATATGCATGTGAAATGCTGTTAGAATGAGGCTAATATTGGGGGCATCCTGCCAACAGAAAAGCCATTTGGTTCCTATCAGGCAACAAGTGAAAGACTGAGACAACGAAGCAAAACAAAGCCAGGAAGAAATCATTAAGTAGGAAAAGATACCTCAAATTACATAGTTATGCAATAAATGAGAAATGTGAGTTTTGTATACTTTACTGAAAATGCTACTATTACTCAGTAAAACCACATTTAATCACATTAACCTGTAATATTATGACCTTGCTTAGGAGCAATGTCATATAGAAAACCATATCTGCATCACCATTCTGATGATGGTAAGGTGCAGCTACTGCATGGAAAAGCATTACCTACAGACAACAGCAACAGTATGATAACAGCAGCTATGACTGTCACCCTGCATCACACAAGAAATATTATTTTACAACATAAAAATATCAGTTTTCAGCTGCCACCCTTGATGTTCACCAAACACTTTGCTACTTAATTGCTACTCCAATTACAGCAGACCTGGTCAACTGGCTGCCTGCGGGCCACATCCAGCCCAGAGGCAACCTCCGAGTGGCCCAGCATACGCATATCTGATATACCAATATGACAAAATATATATGCTAACAAGTGAGTTACAAAAGGCCCCACTGCCTCTCCTACACAGGAGTAAGACAGAGACTTTATGGTGGTTTTTGCCTCTTTTTTGGTTGTTGTTTCACATCTCTTTTTGTGGTTGTGCATATTTTTGTGGTTTTGTGCCACTTTGCAGTCATTTTGTATCTTTTTGGGATAATTGTGTGTCTTTTTTGGTCGTTTGAGTCTCTCTGTAGCCATTTTGTGTCTCTTTGTGGTCGTTTTACCCCATTTTTTGCAGCTTTTTATGATCACTTTGAGTCTCTGGATGAGATGAGCTAATGTGAGTAACATTTGCAGGGGAAAGCTGGGGGCCACTGACACTTTGGGCCCCTGGGCCTGTTCAGTAATGAACACTGCCTCTCTTATCTTTCACAAAACATTTCCGACCATGCTTTGTAGTTCCTCAAAACGTTAGGACAGCGGTCGAATAGTCAACAAATACATCCTCTACCTTTTCCTAAACACTTTTCCTTGACCTCAAAGGAAATGTGGTGAGGTTCAGCTGTGCTGCCCCCTCTATACTGATAGTCCTGTCATAGGAAAAAAAGGAAAAGGAGAGACCCCACAATATATCATCCTCGTATGTGTGTGTATGTGTGTGTGTGTATGTAGGAAAGACGGAGGGATGGAGATACTGGTATAGAGCGATAGACTTTTTTTTACTGTGTTTCTGCACTTTGTGATGTGCATAGGTAAAGTATGTGACCCGAAATATAACAGTGAAACAATAAATGTTTTTGCTGCATTATTATTTTGTATTTGTTTAGAATTTGTCATCAAAAGCTACAAAAAAGGTTTTGAATAAGCAGCTGAAAATGTCCGGCCCATCTACATTTCCTGGTGTTAAAATTCAGCCCAATTAAATGTGTAACTGAGTAGCCTTGTGTTACTTGAAAAACCCTGTTTACTTCTTTGACTTTTGCAAATCCAAAATTTATGTAACTTCTGGCAAAATTAGCTCTAAAGCCACACATTCCTAACCCAGGAAAAAAACAGTACATAGCATCTTAAAAAAGACAGACAGATACAGCATGTAAATCATTTTTTGCCTGCTTGTACAGATCATTTTCTGGCGGCCACTGGCAGAGCTGAGAGCAGTGACCATCTGGTTTCCCTGTGTTTACTTCTCTCTGGGTTCAGTTTAAGTAGTACAGCCAGATTTCACTGGGAGACACCACAGACAGGCCGGCTTTAAATCTCCACATCCGAGCCTGTCGTGGACACGTGTACGTGCGTTGGTGTGTTTGTGTTAGTGTCCATCTGTATGTATTTAGATCACAGATCCAGTTAAAGACCAAATTTAGCTTTAAGGACATCTTCCTTGCTGGTTCTGCTCCGCATGGCTCGGTCCGTCATCCTTTGACTCAAAAATCACCTGCTGTTCTGTTCAGATATATGACATTTTTCAATAACTGCTGAAGAAAATACCAACTTTTCTGTACTTGCACAAATACACACATAAAGCGTCACTGCTTCCACTGTTGGATTGAGTTAGTGGGATTAAAATACATAATTTTGGTTATTAAAATAGCAGATGTTTCCATAGCCGGCCACGTTAGCTGGATTAGCTGGGCTGCAGTGTGGATTCCAGGAAGTGCAGGACAAGGTCAGCCGTCTAACCTGCCATGTGATGTGATGCCTCTGCCTGACAGTGGATGATACACACACCAGGCTGTTGGGGTGCGGCAGGCGGTAGGGAGGTGGAGAGGGATGGAGGAAGGGAGAAAAAACAGTTGATGAATGAAAGAAAATGATGAGGATGAGTGTAAAGGTTGAGCAGGGGGAGGGAGGGTATTGTATTAGAAAATATATTAATATATAACCAAAAATAAATCCTCAGATGGAGGCCATGGTCACAATACAGCATCAGTGCTGCAGAGGGGGGCAGGTGCAGTGATACGGTGTTAACAGAATTGGCCCACTGACAAGGTCACTGGTGGTAAAAGCCTTGACATGATAATAGAGTGTGGAGAAAATCTGATGAATGAATGCATCTCAATGCATGAACCTATTGTAGCGATGTCTGTAACCCTTAAAGGCAGCGCGGCACTCGGTTGTAATCTAAAGAAACGTTAAGCCTTATTCACATTCCAGATGAGAATGAGATAACTGTCAATACAATTCTCCGCTATCAGAATAAAATGCGCTTCTATTAAGTGCTGCGCTGAGTTCACATGTTGTTATGTGAGCTGCCTGAAGTGCTTCTTGTGAGGAGAATTGAAAGCACACAGCCTGCTTGTTATCTCTTGTATCTGCTTTGTAGTTTACCTTGCTACAGATACAAGATTATTTAACAGGCAAGAATGACCTGTATCTCCCTGTCAAGTTGTCCATATTTGCTGTAGTCATTAATCATGACTGGCTGGCAGAGAAAAAAACATTGTTCCCTTCACTCAGGACTTTTCTGAGAACTTGAACCTTTTTCCAACTTTAAAGGCGCCTTCGAAAGAACGTGATGAAAGTGAGCGAGCAGCATTGACACTTTTTGTCAGTCAGACAGAATGAGTGACACAGAAAGTCAACGCGTAGAAAGACTGGCAACAGAAAAAGAATTTGAGCCACCAGAGCAGTACCAGAGGGCCCGGTAAGATGGCATTGGCCACGGAGGCCTAATAATTGGTTGGGCATGACGGAAAGTCGAGACCCTGCCAGCCTGCTCATGATGAGGTCATGGGACTGGGGAGCTAGTGGGCAGCCAGGTTAGTCATGATTTTGGCTCATCCATCAAAGTTGTTAGGAGAATAAATCTTAAATGACAGCCGTCATTGCTGAGCTTAAACAGCGTGGGGCTGGCTGGTACAGTGCTGGCAGTAACGTGTGCAAGGCTTAGTGTGTTTCAAGGTATAACATGTAGGACTTTCCTTTATAAAAACAATGTTCAGACTCGAACAGAAGTAATCCCTCTCAAACATTACATATGAACCTTATTTTCATCTTATGTTGCTGTGTTCTTGGGCACAGTGCAAAGGTAAGACATGAATGGATTACTGAACGGGCCTTCCAGGCACAGGACCAGGGGCCCACAGTGTCAGGGGGCCCCCTGGCCTTTACTTGCAAAATGTCACTCAAATTAACACGTACCAACCAGGAAGAGACTGAAAATGACCAAATGAGAAACAAAATGACCAAAAAAGATGCAAAATTACCTGAAACAGACATAAAATTACCTTAATAAGACACAAAATTACCTCAGAAAGAGCCAAATCACTCTAAAAGACACAAGACAACAACAAATAGGCACAGAATTACTTTAAAGAGACCCAAACAACAATAAAAAGACACAACCACGAGGATGTAAAACCACAAAAAGACACATAATGACTACAAAGAGCTGCAAAATCACCACAAAGCCTGTATATCTTGCTCCCACATAGAAGAAGTGGTGGGGCCCTTTGCATATCTGTGCCAAGGAGCCTATTGTCTCATAGTCTGCCCACGAGGTGAGGTCGAAACCTTATAAAAAGGTAGAGACTATGTGCCAGACCCTAAGCAGCAGCACACATCCAAGAAAGCCATGAAATCGCAGACACTGCGCCAAAATAATGCAAATATAGCGAGGCAAAACGCCAAGCAGACAAAGCTGGGGTTGGCTTTCCCTTTTGCTGGCAATACTGTTTATTCCTCCTGCATAGTATACCTTTAAAGCCTCCTGAGCTGAGAGAGAAAGCGAGTCTGGCCAGGGATGGTAGTATTTTACACGAAGAAGCAATTCCAGCTAACGGCAACCATTAAGTTTCTGTTTATTTACTGAGAAAAATTAAGATAAGATTAAGAGGCTGCAGCTCCCCCCTTTTATTGGTCCTTACCATCTGTCTCCTTCTATATCAGTGTCTGTGTCACTGTTATTTTTCTTTTCCTCCAATCTTATGTCTTCTCACTGCTTTTTGTTCTACGGACGAGCCTCAGGGTTGCTCCTCTCATATCACTGAACTAATGTGGCTGCCCAGTCTTCAAAATCAAGCCAGAAAAACTTTAAGACATAATCGCTATAAAACTCCGCCGCGTGAGGCCCCTTGTGCGAGTTCATCAGCTTCTGAGCATTCAAGTGGAGAATGTATCATTTATAGATGGTGCTTAGGAGGCGTTCAAGTCTCCCAAGGCCGTTAAAGTCTAAACAAAGAAGATGAGGTGTCGGCGTCCCAAAGGACGTACGACGCTGGGCCCTTTTACACCAGCATGTCATCTGTGCGCAAAGTGTTGTCTGAAAAGGTTGAAAGCTCTATCAGCACAGAGCGCGCCAAGGGAATTGAACTCTCAACCCCTCTGGTAATTTTGTGAAGTATGCAGCACGATGACTGCGGTGCGTTGCTGACCAAAAATGTCACCCTGCCCTTTCCTCTTGTCAGAAAGAGCCTGTCAGAGTCCTGGGGGCACTGACTAATTACTGTTCTCTGTGCTGGATAGGGGACGTGGAGGGGGTGTGTATGCCCCTGTGTGGGTGTGTGATGCCGCTTGAATGTTTTGTATAAGAGTGTGTGTGTGTGTACTTCTAAATGACAAAGCACTTCTGTAAGGTCAGGCTTAACTTGTGTATCAGCTCCTTAGTGAGATGACAAGCAGATGTGCAGCAAACAAGTCAAGCAACAAGCCCTTACTAGCGATGACAGAAAGTGGAGGTAAGTGGAAGTAAACAAGGTGTTTTGGGGCTTATTTTTACAGGATGAGAAAGACTGGAACCCACACCTACACATACAAAATTAATTGCCACCCTGGATATTAATAAACATGACCCTCACTGAAGTAAATTGATAAAGTGTTCTTACCCCGAATGCTGCACTGCTTTTTTTCCCTTATGTTTTGAAACCTGTTTTTTTTTTCTGCACAGCTGCGGTTAAAGTTGAGGTTACACTAATACTATTAGTATTAAACTGTTTGTAGAATTAGACTCCAGTGGTAGCTGTGTATTTCTGACTTGCATGATCCAAACATGTCCAACAACTCGAGAGCACTGCAAGGTCCAAAAGTCAAAATTTATTGGAAAAAACCCCAGCTGTGATCATTTTCTGAATTCACAACATGTTTTTATAAAATGAAATATTATTTTTTAATACTTGCATGTTCCCATTTAGCCTTTTAAACATCACCCTTTTTCACTAGGGTCAAAAAACAGTTTGATGGCAGTGAAAATATTCTGTTTTTGAACCGTTTGCTCTCCTGCTTGCCTCACACAAAGAGAGACTTGTGCCTGTATCAACAAGGTGGTCTGACTTTAATCGTTCAGCACTAAAAGTTATATTGATTCATCAAGAAAGTTGATTTCGAGGTCTAGTGTGTAGGATTTGGAAGCAACAAGCGGTGAAGTTGCAGACCTGAAACTTCTCCCCTGTGCCAAGCCTGTAGTAGAACCACAGTAGCTGGTGTGAAAATGCGAACGGCCCTATGTGGAGCCAATGTTTGGTTTGTCTATTCTGGGCTATAGTGGAAACAACATGGCAGACAACTTAGAGGAGAACCCGCTTTGTACATAGTCGTGAATATTACACCAAATCCTACATACTGGACCTCTAATAAAAAGAGACTAAGGCCCCCATCACACACAAAGCGTTTCACAGGTTGCAAAATGTGAGGGACACTGCACTGCCTTTTTTTTTTTTTTTTAATTGAATGCTACTTGTAAAATAAACACTTCCTTGTGCCTTTTCATTGTTGCCAGGCAACCACCGCATCACGTCCTTACACTAACCTTCTTGTGCGATCAATCTACTGTTTTTTTTTTTCCCAATGATGGCCATTTCCAGGCATATTTTAGGATGACTTAGGGGCAGTTTGACAACCTGCTGTCTATCATATAGCTCTGCTTATCCAGCAACTGCTACCACCAGTTTTTCATTCACTGTTTACCAACTGTAAACTTGTTGTCATGACTACCACAGAAGACCTGCCTTCTTAAATCATCCAATTGGGCAATGGGAAAAAAGATGCTGTGGGGCACTTTTCTGCTCTGAGGTTAAGTTTTTTTCCAACTCGGGGAGTTCAGAGAATTTCGGCAAAAACGCCAGGCGCCTAGAGCACAGCGAAGCGCGTTGCAACACAAAAACCATGAGCAAAGCATCACTCTCATTGAAAACAATTACAAAAAGATGCCTCCAGCTGCTTAAATGCTTTCTCTGTGATCAGGGCCCTTCTCATTTCAACTGATGAAACACTTTATTCAAATTAAATATTTTGTTTGAGGATTTTAGATTTTTTTTAGGGTGATGATGTCCTAAAATATGACGACAGACTTTCTAAGCTTCATTTGAAAACCTCAAAATGTGATATTCAGTGCAGCCCTAGAGCAATCCTTACACTGAATGAAAAGTTCAAACTAAAGATTCCTTGTTTTTTATGGTGGCATCACTTTATCGGATGAAGAAATGAAGGAAAGTGAAATCCAGTCTAAGATAGTTAGTTTAGTTGGAAACTTTGGGACCCCACAGAGTTCACAATAAACGTCTTTGGAGTTGAACAAAGCGCTGCTGCATAGCATCAGTTTGTTTTGACTGATTGGAGAGATTAACAGAGATAATCTCAAACACTCATACAGAGGAAGAAGCCCTGTGGAAATCCCTGTAGCTGATTTAGTACATTGTACTGCAAAGCAGGTCCACCTATAGCTCAACCTGCTGGCTGACCTGACTTAATGCTGTGCTGGATATACAACCTGCTCTAATAACAACCACCTTTTGCTGTAGGAGGCTTGTGCTCCATGCCCTTATTGACACTGTTCTATTCAAAATCTCTGCAATCAAGGTGTTGAGTGAGATATTACCTGGGAATAATAACTTATATGTATGTTTAAAATATATGCATACCTGCCCAAATAACCATTCTTATTGTGTTACTGTAAAATAACCCACCACTCCTGAGGGAAAGATATGGAATAACTTAACTCACGCAGGCTCTTATGCAGGCTTGTATTCATCCATCCCTACATTATAGGCAAAAAGAAAAAAAACACACACCCTCAGCTAATAATACACAGCCACCACGGGCTACACCTGCTTCAGTATTCAAACTGTGCTTCAGACCTCTCTGGCAGAAGTATCGAGTCATCAGCAAGTTATCAGCCTATGTGGACAGAGAGCTTCATTAGCACAAACACTGCACGCCAGCTAACGCAGCATAATTTTACACCCCCGCTCAACCCCTTCGTGCGTGCTCCTGTGAAGCGTGTGTGTGTGTGTGTCATGGTGTCATCTTTAAGTGTGTCTCTAAATGTGTGTGGGTATGTATGCAGGGATGAAGTGGATGGATCACCCACTTTTACATATGTGAAATAAAGTTAACTTCTTGTTTTACTCTGAGATACATCTTTGAAAAATAATTCAAACTGTACAGTGCGCTATGAGACACAGAGGGGCTGTAGGTATTTTAAGATAGGGACTTTTATAGGATGCTTTTAGGACAAATTTATTTCTGTTTACATTGGTGTCTCATTACTTTATTCATCTCATAATTTATGCAGAGTGACATGTTTGAATATGACTCATTTTGTGTTGGTAAGTGTGCAGGGCTACTGTATATGGTACTGGAGCTGGCAGGCCAAGATGATTTAGGAGTGTTTGTGTTGGTGTGTGTGTGTGTTACAGGAGGAGAGGCATGCTAGTAGTCAGCAGAACAGGGCTGTGGCTCAGTGTTTGTCCCTGCAATGTGTTTAATGGGCCCTCCACACATAGCACTTCCCTGGTGAGAATGATGCTAATTACTGTACAGCACCTTGCCACACTCTCCTGCTGCTCCTTGCGCTCTCTCTCTCTCTCTCTCTCACACACACCACACACCTGCACACAGATGTACATGTGCATATACACACACATTAACATACAAAGTGATGTGCACAAACAGCAAGGAAGTCTGCAAAGATCCACGTGAGTAAGCAGGCAGAATGCAAATGTAACCACAAGCAAATAAGCTCACTCTCAACTGGGCATGCACGTGTATTCATAAACACGTAGGTTCACACACAAAACACACACTCCAAAAAAAAAAAAAAAAAACACCCAACAAGGACGTAATACTCAGCACATTTCTGCCCACGCCCGACTCTTTCCTTGCTCTCATCTCATTTCACTGTAAGCTTTTTTCCTCCTTTCCTCACAAACATAACCTCAACTTTTTCTTCTCTCTCCACCTTTGTTCCTCCCAGACACATGTTTGCCCATCCTCTCATCTTTCCCACCCTGTTTCCCAACATACCTCCTGGAGCTAACTCTTTGACCCATCACGTAAACATCACCTCATCACCCTGACCCCTGACACGGTTTCCAGGATTATCCGAGTTCACAGGTCGCGCCCGCGCATTGATCCAAAAGAAGCGGATCAACATCTCCAGTCATGTTAGCTCGGCTTCTCCACAACGACTTGGCCTTGAAGTCAAAACCAAGCAACCATTAAAAAGCTTCTTATTCAAATGGATGCAGTGAGGCAGACTATGTGGGCTTGTGTTGATATATGTGTGTACACTGTAACTGTATGAGCAACTGTGTGTGTGTGTTTGCATGCATATCATATGTCCATCTAAGTGTTTGGAAGTTTGTGGGTCAGAGAGAGAAAGAGTCACACACACGCACATACTAATAAGATGCAGAAAGCGGTGCGGGCCTTTAAGCGAGGGTATGGGTGAGTGTGTGCTGTCCACGACTGCAATCAATTACAAAGCGTTGGGGCTGCATGTTCTAATCAGAGGCATAAATGTCAGCTCCTTTCCCCCGCACACGCCTCCATTTGCATCCATTAATGCAGCGGGGGAAAGAGCGTGAGAGCAAGCGAAAGAGAGAGAGAGAGAGAGAGAGAGAAGCTGCCTTGTGTTTCATATGGAGGAGGTGAGAGCTGGCAGGATGGTGAAAAACAGGGCAGGAAAAGACAGTTAAGCAGCAGAAGCAGTGATAATCTGTCAACCAGGTAAAGTGGAGGAACACTTTAAGGCCAGAAGTGTGTTAATACCCCAAAACACAAAGGAACATTCTAAAAGAAATGGGGTTCCGTGTTTGGTGTAGAAGAACTTGACTGGCAGCCCAGTCCCCAGGAGAAACTTGTGGCATCATATTGTTCTACAAACCATGAATTTTACTGGGCTGCCCGGTGGTGCAGTGGTTAGCATTGTCGCCTCACAGCAAGAGGGTTCCTGGTACAAACCTGGGGGGGGGGGCTTTTTCTGAATGCACATTTCATGTTATCATATCAACGTTTCTATAGTGACATCATATATGCTACTTATACTTAAGGGTTTGGCAGCTAAGCTTGAGACTAAGAGGGTAACCAACAACACCATGCCTCTCAAACCACTGGATAAGTTTCGTCCGGGAGGGAAAACAAGCAGCAAGCCTCTTGCCTCCCAATTCAAGCCTGCTACATCGAGCCAGGGACTGGGAAATGCACGCTGACTTTGGCCACCATTTCATAATTCCACCCAAGATAGCAGCAACCAACTTACGACCTGACCTGGTCCTCTGGTTGAAGTTCTGTCAGTGTGCTTTCCGCATAGAACTAACTCTCCCTTGGGAGGTGCAAGAGAATTTACTACACCGACCTCGTAACTACAGCAGCGACTAGAGACTGGAAAGCGACGGATCGAATGGGGGTGCAGGGGCTTTGTTGCTAGATCCACCACTAGGCTCCTCAAGGAAATCAGGATTAATGGGCAGGCCCAGAGGAAAGTGGTCAAAGATCTGGCCGATACAGCTGAGAGGTGCAGTCTTTGGCTATGGCTGAAGTGAAAGGATCCCGTTTGGCCCCCTAGGTGACCACGGAGGAGCCAACCTTCTGACACACACCCAAGCCTGATCAGCCTGTGGTGCACCTCCCTTAGCAGAGGGTGTCTTGTGATAAAAGCCAAAACACCCTGATGATGTTGAGGTGCACAACTGATGATGTGTTGGGGGGTGGCTCTGTGGGGGTCATGGCCGAAACACCTATGCTCTAGCGTGCTCAAACTCCTGGGATTGTAACACCAAGTCCTAAATGATGAATCTGAGCTGACTTTCATCAGAGGGGTGAAGAGGATGGTGGAAGCCGCCTCATTTAGGTGAGATGGCTGTTAAACAGCAGACTACTACAGACCAGTCTGAACCCAACAAACAACAAAACTGGTCGTGTCTTAGGGAGTCACTTCTGTCTTTCCATCGACTTTTTAGGCTCCATACCTGGGTGTTTTGTAGCGATCCATTTGTGTTTTTCAGCGGATTTTTAGGCTCTTAACGTGAATGTCAGACATTGCTACTATTTCAAAGCTGGTGAAATGCATGCCAGGCCTCATCGCCCTATATCATTGCCTCACCTCATTAATGTTCTTGTGGCTGAATGGGAGGAAATATCTGAGCAGCATATCAATGCCGATGAAACTTGACTGAAGTGTTCAACAGTTACATATGGGTGTAACGTTTGGGTGGCCGCACACTTTTGGTAATGTAGTGAATCTACAGATGCAGCCTGCTAGAATATTCCTCTCCCAACCAAAGGCCTTTTGGCAGCCAGTTACCAGTCAACTCTAAGCAACTGGTTTCCTGCATGTCTAGATTCAACTGTTAAGGCAGATAATCTCATTCCAGCCAGGAACCACACAAGGTCCCAATGGGTAACCGCCATGGATGTGCCTGGGCCCCATCACAGAGGAACAGAAAATTATAGGTAGCTGAATCTGTAACCAAATACCACATGAGCAACCCTTTAAATTTTTTTAAGACAAAAGTCAATATGGGTGGGTAGGTGAGTTTTTTTGTATCATCACTGTAAACAACATCCACTAGGCAGGAGAGAAAAGGACAAAGGGATGAATGATTGGAAAAGGAGAGGCAAGAAAAAAAATACAGAAAATAATAATAAAAGGAGGGTAAAGCCTGGGGGCAGAGGCCCATTACTATGGCCTCTCTCCTTTCTGGAGAGAAAGAGAAGAGGGATGGAGCACCCAGTGCAAAACCCAGACAGGCAGACGATGGAGCAGCAGCTGTGATAGCAATTAGACCCTTATGTATTAAACATACCTTTGTAGAGAGCAAAGAGAGGAGAGAGAAGAGGAAGAGAGGGAAATGGAGAAAAGGAGCAGGGTGAATAGTAGCCAGCGGAGCATCTGAATCATATCTCTTCCTCTCTTCCTTCCTCTCTCCCTCCTCCCTAAACAGCAAAACAGTGAAAGCTATTCCCTGTGCTGCTGTACTGCATCTCAAAAGGTTCCAAAAGTGATTAAAAGTCTGACAGAGGACATTTGTATACATCCGCACAGCATGTAAACAGCTAACTCCCCCTTGTAGTGGCTACCATGTTGGCTCCCTCACTTCCCGTCTCTTCCCATGCCTATAGCCGGGGAGAAGGCAGTGGGTTCACATGACTCGCGGTGCAGCTCCTCTCCATCCTTTTGAAGACTAATCGACCCTTCACTTGAGCCTAATTGATGTTGCATCGGTGAGCACTGGCTCTTGGATTATTCAGTCAAACATGTTTAACTGGTTCCCAGGCTACAGGCTGGAAAAACATCTCAACTGTAATATACTGCCAATATGCAGCAGAAGAGATGCATATACTTATAAAAACATAAAGCTGTAGCCTCCTGATATACAGTACTCCCCTGTGTGCAACACACACATAATGCTGCCTGGGGCCACAGATAATTTTTGAAAACTTACATCGAAATATTGGCATTACAGAGGTGGTGATGTAAATAATTAAATTAATAATATATTAACTTTTCTTTATTTGTTTTTATTGGTTGTTTACTTGGAACCTGCAGATTCTGCCAAAAAATCATTAAGATGTTGTTAAACCTGACAAAATTCAGTTATTAAAAAGTATTTAATGACATAATGATGGTAAGAAAAAGCTTAACCAAAGTCAGAAAACATGCTCAGACAATACCCGTTGTTATTCAAGGCTGCACAAAAGCATTGCCACAACTAGCTCCTTTTTTGATTGACACCCTGATTCACACGTGCTGCCTTGTTTGCAGCATGCTTGATGGAAGGGCCATATGTTTTATGAGATGAGGTTATTCATAGGTTGTTGTGTTAACCAGGAACACTGTTGAACCTGTCACTTCCTCTTGAGCTGACAAGCTTTATTAGAGAAGGGGAGGACGCCCCTGTTTATTCATCCTCGGTCTACGGCACGCGGCGTGTGTCAAACTAGATCCACCATGCATAAGCTTGTTACATTTGTTCAACTGGTGCTGTATTGGTACAATGGCTTTAGTCAGTCAGTTGTGATGGAATCAGATTTGTTCCTGAGAATAAGTGTGTGGGAGAACAGGGACACATGCCACAATATTGTGAGACGGCAGATTGCCAGGCTCTCTAAAAAAAAAAGGGTGATTGCTCACTTATGGATACTTGCTGTGGTATCACAACAATGAGCCTTTTTTATGGACGCCTGACTGTCACCCACAAATAAGCATATGGCTGAAATGAGAAAAAATGTCAGCGCTCCCAGAGCACTCGCACACAGACACACATACCGAAACAGACACACTTCAAAACCCCATTCTGTTTGGCTGTTGTTTTTGTCAGTTTACGACCTAAACCCCCCATTGTTGAATTAACCGCGGGGAGAGGGGTGGGTGGCTGGAGCCACAGTGCCAGGGCTACGCTGGCCCAGAAAAAAGCCACAACACAAACTAACTCTTGGCAGGGGATGGAGAGGCAGTATTTTTCCAAAAACTGATTACCTTCCCTCCCCCCAGTGCTCCCTCTCTCTCCCCTGTCTCACTTTCTCTCTCCCTCTCTGAGACAAGCTGTTCCCTTGGCAGCTGTTTCGACAATGCAGATCCCCAAGTGCAGGGGGAGTTTGGAGAGTATATCAGTGTATATATGTATCCTGAGGGGGAGGGGTGGGGGGTCACTAATTCAGGAACTCTCTACATGCAAATCAGTGCAGAAACATGCCAAGATTTTTTTTCTTTGAGGCTCTGGGATGCTTAAACTGAGCACGATTAGCACTCAACACCAGTGTCAGATGCCGGAAACCCCACGCTTTCTAAGGGTCTGGCCTTTTGTTGGAGCCCCTTCTGTTCAATGGCTGGCCCCATAGTCATGTTTTTCCAGGTGTAAGCTCTCCTGACGAGTCGCTTTCACCCAACAGGTTTTGTTGCCCTCATATCGCAGCATTGGCTCATCGGAAAAACCTCCAGACTATCCTGCACAGTCCAGGGCTGCCAACATGCAGATGTGGCATTAAATTAATGTGCAATCTTACTGTATTTTATATCCATACCATGTGTGCTGAAAAACGCTGTTAGAGGCAAAAATAACAATGTGACTTTAACTAGGCTATCCTGGCAGGACTCATTAGAGGATAGATGATACCTCTCTACCTAAAACATGAGTCAGATGTGGCCAGGGAGCCCATGGGCAGGAAACAAACACATCATAATCCTCCTCTGTAATTGGGCAAATGAGAGATGTTGCCATTGGACAATGGCACCGAAACAGATGGCAACAGAGAGGCGTTGTAAACCTCCCACTACCCCTAGCCTGGCTTTCTCTCCTTTACAGTATTTCTCCAAAAGATAGAGAGGCAGGCATCATTTCAACAACCCCTACAGATTGCCTGTCTCTTTCTGTCTTACACACATAGACACACACACACACCCCTCCACCAAAAGTGAATCTCTCTTGTCTCCCATCAAAGCACCTTTTCCTCTGAGACCCCCCACCGAGCGTGCTTGCTAAGAGCCCTCCTTTGAGCCCCTAATGCATGGGCAATCAGATTAGGGCCGTCGATGTAAGCCTTGAATTACTCACGTTATGACTTGATTGGCCAATAATTTGATTGGAGTCACATCTCTACTTCCCCTGGTTCTTCAGATCCCATCTTCCCTGTCCCTCCCTCTCTTCCCCTCTCTTCTTCCCCCCCATCTCCCTCTCACTTGAGGCAACAACAACAACAACAACTCTGGCTGTCAGCTTTTGAGGCAGCGTGTGACCGTTTCCATGGGGATCACAAAACTGACTTACCAGGGGAAAAGAAGCTCTCCTACTGTAAGTCAGATGCAATGATTTAAACCGTGAAACAAAAACATTCAATTCTCTTGTGACTGCAAGGCACTGAATAATCTTTGTTTTACTATCAACACCTTCTCACTCCAAACTTGTCAAATACGACAGCTTGGTCAGTGGCCTAATGCTTTAAACAACGGCGTTGTAGGTATCCCTCTAGTATCACTTTTGGATGATCAGGGATGGCATGTCACTTACTGCTAGACTCAGAAAAAAGATCATGGTTGGGTTAAAACAAGTATGTTACTCCAGCAGGTTACTTTGTCGCATGACTTATGTGAAGTGTGTGACGTATGTGATGTATGCCAAGTGACGTTCACTAGCATAACATGGTTAAAAAAACACACAGGACACAAATTGCAGTCTCCTGGGTGAAAGCCCTGTGTTTGTTTGACCCATCCACCACCCCTCCTTTCCTCCTGCCCTACTCAGATTGTCTTTAAACAAGCCATTGCCACAGATGGATTTACAACGGAGTGCACCTTTAACGGCCACTGACCAAGCTGCTGTATTTGACACCTTGGGAATGAGAATGGGCTGTTTCTATATAATGAATACTCAATATCTGGTTTTAAAATTGGTAACTACACAGATATCGATGGACAGCCCAAACACGGCTCCCAGGTATTGCCAGAGTTACGGCACAGAGTTAAAAGTCATGCTTACTAATAGCTATTATATTTTCACTGGCCATCTTGGAAAACCAATACAGCAGCCATCTAATAATAATGACACAGATAATCTTTGGCTCATGCACCGAATAATTAAGCATGACCGTATTGTATATGGTCAGACCACACAGGGATTTAAACCATTACAGATGGTAGCAGGTAATTTCCATTTTAATGCAGAGATCACAGTCATTGCGGATGTGAACATGTGAATATATGTCACGACTAGCAGTAGGTGGCGGACAGGTAGGAACAGTGGTATCAACATATGTTAAAATCAGTGTACAAATGTACATCAGCCCACATAGCTTGTACTGAGCAAGAGAGGATAAAAATGAACTTAATTTGATGAAACATCACGCAATGCAGGCATATATGGGTTTTTCGGTTAATCAGTATAAATGTATAGAGCATGTAGAAAGAGTTGCCCCACAAAAAGAAGAACATCTTCAGGTACAATATGACATGTCTAATTTTGTTGTCCTAAAGGGATAATTCAGCCCTAAATTAGAAATACATAATATTGGAGATATCAGCCGTAGAGATGTCTGCCTTTTCTTGAATATAATTGAACTACGTCACACTCGGTTTAAGGTGCTTGAAGCGCAAAAAAATACACACACACAAAAAAAACTGAACAGTAATGTCTCACTTTAGAAATCATACGCCCATCACTAAAGATGATCTACAGGCCTTGTTGGGAGCAGTTTCATGTAGGAACTTTTTTCTTTGTACTGTAGTAAACCGCCAACCATATCACCACGCAGAAGGAAGTTTGCGACTACTGCTAGCTTAGTCTCGCGCTGTCATCATCCATGAGTAGATGTCACTTCCTTCTGCTGCAGTGGTAAAGTTAGCAGGTGTAGTTCAGTAAAAAGACAATGGTTCCCACATGAAACTGCTCACAGCAAGGACTGTGGATCATATTGAGTGACCGGGTCATGGTTTCTGCAAAGAGACATTGCTGTTGAGTTTTTCAGATGTATTTTTTTTTGCTGCTTCGGCACCACATCCCGGGTGCTGTCTAGTTCCATTATACTGGAGAGAAGGCAGACATCTCAATGGCTGATATCTCCAACACTCTGCATCTCATGCCAAAATGATTGATAAATACCACTATAGGTAAAAGGAAAGATATGTATTTTTTATTTTGGGGTGAACTGTCCCTTTATTAATGAGTGTTTCCTAAAACGCAAGTGCCTGTCTTTTAATTAACAAACCAAATGGTAAAATAACATCGTTGAATCCCTTGACAACCCCTTCCTACAGATGAAATGACTTTTCCAGATAAAATAACTGAATTTCTTTTTCCAACAATATTACATTGCTCAACCTAATTATTTCCTGGAACAACCATCTACAAAAGGTGAAGTTCTCGGAAACGAGGTGCTAAGAGAAACTAAAACTATACTTCCTCTTGACTTTTGGCTGTTTCCGAACACAGTTGGTTCTAATCAAGCTTGAGTCAGCCCAGATAGGTAGTGATGTGATGTAGTGAACAAAAGCATCCCTATATGTTAACTTAATCTCACAGAGGGGCCTCACAGAGACTGATCATTATTCAAGATGGCAGTGCCTCCCCATTGGCTACCTGCCTCTTCCTTTTTCTGACAGTTATGAGGTGTACATACCATGTTAATAAGGGACTACGGTGGTTGCTATAGCTTGGACCACATCACTTCTTTGAAAACATAAAGCATACAAATCTCTGGTTTGTTCTCACGAGGACCAGCAGAGCCTGAGGAGGCCAAAGGGTCTTCTGTTTAGATATCTGGCATGAAGAAACTGTATAAAACACCAGAAGAAGATGTAAACTTCACTGTCAGAAAAATACAGAACATGAGCAGCAAAAAGGGAAGGAAGAGAGGTATTAGCAGATCGACTGATGTGCAAACAGCCTGGAGTACGTATTTAAGGGGTCTCCAGTCTTATTTCACTACATGGAGGCAAAAGAGCTGATTCTGTTTGACTGCTAACTTCAAAATGAATCTGCGAAGAGTGTGTACTGCTCTGCAAATTAGCCTGGGAGACATTTTGTATCTATGTCACACACCAAGCAGAGAGAGGGATGCGGATGGATGCTCTCTCTACTGAGAGGATGTTTTGATGGTAATCACATCCCTGTTTTTTTTTCCCTCCCTTTTCTATCTTGTCTACCATTCTCAGTTTTAACTTTCTTGGGCTGTCATATTCCTCAGGAAGAAGGCAGCCATCTGCTATGAATCATACCATGCTCTGAATCAAATGTAACAACACAGACTTGCAGCCGTGTAAACACAGGCATACGCAAATGATGGCAGCAGACGAATCGCAGTCGCTGGCAGAAACAAAGACATCCCTTAGAGCTAAACATGTTTGACTCGTATGAAAATGTACACATCCAAGAGAAAGCTATGAAGCATACACACTGGATAAAAAAGGCATGCAAGTAAAACAAACTTAAAAAATCATTTATTTGACTTTAAGTAGCCACAAAAATTTGAAACAAACAAAAAAAAAAATCACAATAATTATACGTGATAGTCAAAAAAATCCTAAAAGGAACCACCAAGACATCCCTGTGAGCATTTTAAGACGCTGTCAGAGAGAAAGGTCACCACCCTGATTGTGGCACACGATAACACGGGGACAACAGCGCCAAGATAACCCAAAAGATAATGCAAAGATAAAACCGGAGATGGCATCAAGATAACCCTCACACAACACCGCAGCAACGTTAAGATGGCATGAAGAATACTGAGATAACACTGAAAACAATGCCGTGATATCACAAGTGAAGCACAACAAACATCAAACATACAGTAAGTGAAGGAGACAGAATAACAGCTTTCTAAGGGCGGAGTGGAGGAATGAGAAACAGCGACAGATATAACAAAGACAAATGGAGATAACGGGGCCATTGGAAGAAAAAAAAAAGAAAAGAACGACACAACAAGCCAGCATGCAGTCGCACAACAGACATCATGACGCATGCAGACAAAATATTGACACTGTGTAGAGACAAAAGGGGCAGCAGAGAATTTAGTGACTTCTACATAAGAGTTGGTATAAATAAATGCGCAGTAAAAGCAAAATTTGCATGACAGGCTCTTTCTAAAGGCGACATTCTCAAATACACAGCTTTATCAGTCAAATACACAAGCTGAACCTGTGCAGTGCAACACAACAGTGCCAACTTAAGTAGGAAAACTTGTACTATAAGATTTTAAAAAGGGCTGTAGACACACAGACTAGGGCTGGGACAATATATCAATATTAAATAATAATGTGATATAAGACTAGATATCAGCTTAGATTTTGTGTATTGTAATACTGTAAGTGTCTTTTCCCGGTTCAAAAGGCAGCATTACAGTAAAACGATGTAATTTTCTGAACTTACTAGACTGTTCTATCTGTTCTGGTATTTGTCTTTACCCACTTGAGCCCTATTTACATGGGACTAGTTTTACCTGCGGACCTCTAGTAATCTGTAATAATTGCAGAGGTCATCTTTGATCTTAATCCTGTGCAAATCTGCCATGTTTGTAATTTATCAAGTAAAAATTCCACCTCAAATAACCTACCACATTTCGTTGCATGTTTCTACAGCAGACAAACCAAACACTAGTTTGAGATAGGGCCACTGCCGTTTTCGTGTCACCTACCCTAGCTGCAATGAGAGTGTCGGGATAAAACCAGAATTTTTTAACGTGACACTGCTTTATTCAGTGTTTTTACGAGTTTAAATCACTAGGGTCTGTTTATTTTGGAGAGGAAGAGAATTCTGCAGATAATTCGGCTCCTGGTAAAAATCATCCGAATGTCTGGATCTTAAGTTATCAGAGAAAACAGGTGCGCACACATTAGCAGGCGCTTGGTTTGCAAGCCATCATCGAAATGCCAAAGAGTGTCAGAGAAACACTGATTTGTGACATGGCACTGCTTTATTCAGTGTTTTTACCAGTTTAAAATATCCAGGTCTGTTTGTTTTGGAGAGGAGGAGACATAAAAACCTCCTGAACAATAAACACTGAAGGAATTCTAAGATTGAGAAGTTTCAGCAGGTTGCAATCTGCAATCCTTACCATTGGATGTTGCTAAATCCATCTAAATCTTACACACTGGGCCTTTGACCCACATTGCATATTCAAGGTAAACATAGTTTTTGCTCATCTTGTGTGCATGTGCTGCACAAAACGACGACATGGAGGGTAAGATCTAAATCACATGAGGTCCCCTGGTTATACTAGTGCTGTGCAGACAGGGTTTTAGTCATTTCATCCACATTACTGATGTTTGTTAACCAATAATATCATTTTGTGAAACATCAACGGTCAACTGTAGAGTATCACTGCAATATTAATATCGAGGTATTTAGTTAAAAGTCTTGTGATATTTAACTTTAACTCGCCCAGCCCTACCTAGAAGTGGTTTTTACAAATGTGCTGATGTTCTGTTTTTGATGTAAAACGCTTTGAAGAAGAGGCAATGATCTGAAATCACCTCAGAGGAGGCTAAGTCACCTGTGTGCCATTCATCTACCTGTCTCCTCCCTACTCCATCCAGACTCTGGAGGAAAGACAGGGCAGGTAGAAGATCCTCTAAGCCACCATTATTTAAGCTCCATTTTTTTTTCTCTCTTTTCTCCTCTGCATCCATTTCCTCTCCTCCGCTGCAAGGAAACAGTCACAGTGTGTATACAGTATGTGTGTGCCCACAGGGCCTAAGGTCTGGAGGGCTTGGTCCCTTCTGAGCTTAGATAAACTACGCTGACCTTGACGTTTTGGACCCGTTGAGACAAGGCAGAGATCCTCACCATGTTTCTCAGCAGAGCAAGAAAGGTCGAAGTAGCATTTTTTTTTAGTTCCTGCTCTCACTTTGACATACAATAAAACATGTAAGATGTCAGATTAAAGCCTAAAAATACACACAATCCAAAAAAGAGCCCGATGCACAATCACAAATGTTTGATAGTTTGATGTGAAATTTTGTCATCTCTGTTTCCATCTCTTCCTGTCTTTATCTCTTGCGCGGCCATGTCCACACACTCGCACACAGCGACTCGTGGGAGTAGTGTCAGAGAGATGAAAAGGATGAAAAGGGACCCGATACTCTGGCTTTCCTCTTCCTCATTAGGCAGAATGAGGGACTGTGTTGGTGTCACAGAGCTGGTTCATCAGCCCTCAGCAGGACAGAGCCACCAGCCCTGATCTACCCTGCTCTGCTCTAAGCTGCCTGGACTCGCTGCTCCCTCTTCCTGCAGACCTCTTACATATGATTGAAAACATTGGAAATGGAAACAGTCAGTGTAATTTAACATGACATTCCCTAAGAGTTCATTAAAAAAGGATGATAGGGTGCGATACAGGAAGGTAAGGATAGAGGGAAAGAGAGAGGAGGCATTTTAGCAAACTTGTAGTGAATAATAGGAGGACAGCTGGATTCAAAAAGGAACAGGCATGTCTGATGGCTTGCTTTTGATCTGAAAAGAGGCTATTTAGTAAATAAAAGGGAAACTATAATAATAACCAGAAACTGCTTTCATCACCTTGTTTTTATTTCGAGGAGACACATTAATTATAGATATACTTGTAGGGCACTCAGAAATAAAAGTACTAGACTATCCGTCTTTCTTCTAAATGATGAAGTGTTTAGACTCCTTCATCATGCCAAAATTCCGGAAAAAATATAATTTCTCAACAACAAAATTTAGAACATCAATATAGCAGCCTTGTAAAGATACAGTGAAGCAATGGCCTCCTGAGCAGAGAATAACAGTCATGCTCCCTGTGTATGTGCTGTAATCTGAGCATCTCTATTTGTTTTAGCGCCTGGCCTTCCAAGGCTAGCTAATTGTTGCTGCTCTGCGCTCATACGGCAGTTACTGCTGTTATCGTCCCAGCCCACGGTGGTGGAAGGGAGTCGACACCCACCCTACAGTCCCCCCCCCACAATAACACTCTTAGCTCTGTCAGCACTGTGTCCATTGTTAACACTGTTTGGGCTGTTAGCACCATTAGCTGCTTGCCAGTGGCTCAGCCACCTCAATGCTGAGAGCCGTGTGCAGACAATCTCTGCACCACAGATACGCTGCAAATGTTGGACACAGCTCTTTTGAAACTAGTAACCATAACATAAAGCTACAGGATTGTTACATCATCTGATGGAGTCCTGTGTTTCTGTGTTTAGTAATGTTTAGGATATCATTTATAGCAGGAGTCTTTTTATTGTTTTTCTGTCAAGGACCCTAAAACTGAAGACAGATGGAGCAGAGACTCCCTACTACATTTAGAAATTTGAATTATTGACAGATTCATATATTTAAACATCCATCCATACATCCTGGATTGAACCAGGAACCATCTTGCTGTGAGGCGACAGTGCTAACCACCACATCGCCGTGCCGCCCTATATTAATACATCATGGATTAATTGGTAACAGTTAGCCTATCATCATGGCTTTGTATTGTAAACTATTATTATTATTAATAAGACGGCTGATTTATCTTATGACTAATTATATCTAAGATTCCTGTTAATGTGTATTTTCAAAAATGATCAAACAACATTTTAGTGGCCCCATGCAGCAAATGTGAGGACCCACTAAGGGTCAGGGACCCCCTGTTGAAGACACATGGTTTTGAGAAACAAAGTGGAGAAGGAACGTACAATGGGTAAAGAAAACACCAAGGCACCAGGGAGCCTCCCACTTTGCAACTCTATTGAAGTGCAGCTACGTCTGGCAAAGTGTTAGCTCCGATACAGGCTCTGATGTGACTGTGCTGCAGCGCCCAGAACTACCATTAAATATGATCTATGTAGAGTGACTCTCAGTGCGATGGGGATGTAGACTCACACAAGCGTGCAACTGGATGTAAGCAGTAGCTTAAAGTTGGCATACAGACTCATGCTGCTGCTGCAGTGGAAGGGTTGCATTAATCAAATGAAATTTTCTGGTAAATTAAAGATTAATTTAAGGCCCTATGCTTTAATGTAGTCACTTTGAGTGTGTGTGTGTGCGCAAATAGTCACAACCTCACAGGCTCACAAAGTGCCGTATAATGACAGCAAATATGTAGTTTGTTCCTAACAATGCGTCGTTTTCACAGTGGCATACAGCCTTGACACTTGATTTACAAGCATGTAACAATGCAATAAGGACAGGATCTATATGTCTCAGTTTGCTAAAAATAAAACAGCCAGTAAATTGTAAAAAAAAGAAAAGAGTTTTCAGTTCTTGCCCCACTGAATTCTATAGTATTCCTTGAAGGTATTTGATAATGCTTGCCATTCCTGCTCACAAGAGTGTTTTCACTGATGGTTTGAGTCTGCTGTGTCCTATTTTCTTTCTTGTTTCAAAGCATTTTTGATGTCTTGAACTCTCATATCTCTAGTATCAGAGATCATACTCAGAACACGTGAGCCTTTGATGTCATACATTTAAAAAAAAAAAGGAAAGAAAATGAATTTTTGTGCATTTACAAATAAATTTCTTTTTACTGTTTGCTACCTTTGGACACTTCTCGATCATAAAAATGCAGCCATTATACCTATTGATTCTGCAGTGTGTGCAGTGTGCTGCTACCAGGACTACTTGTCAAATCAGTGCCTCCTAGAAATCTAACAGTACACTGCAGATATTGCCAATCTTACAGTTCTATGTCAGTTAAATTAAACAATGAATGAATAAGCGGAAAAAAGCACGGAGGCCCCAGTGCTGATCATGGTTGCATAGTGGATCATGAAAATCATATAAACTATGCATATTGATTGTCATTTCTGTGTGAAAGCTTGCAGAGAAAGGAGTCAAAATATATTCATTACTGCTGCATTCATGCATGCATTTACTCTAACTCGCCCGATGAAAAGACAGACAGCAGCTTTGTGATACCGCATCTTTGCTCATAATGTAATGATTTACTGTTTTTTCGATGCGCTCTATACAGATGCAGCCACACAGAATTTCCCCTCCTGACAGAAGGTCTTTCTGCTGCCAGCTGGCTGCCAGTCAGTTCTCAGCCAGTTACCAGTCAACTCCCAGTCACTGGTTTCCCGCAGGGCACGTCTAGATTCCACTGTAAACATGCACAATCTTATTCTAGCCAATGACCAGCAAAGGATCGGCCAAGGACCGGCCAAAGTCCCAACGGGAATCCACCACGGATCTGCTTTGGCCTCATCATGAAGGAACAGGAAATTCCAGATGGCAGCATCTGTATGTGTGTGTGTGTGTGAGTCGTTGTGCCATTGCTTTGCATTTGTCATTTGGAGCCTCTCTGCCATAAGCTCTACACCTTGTGCTTTTCAGTTACTCATGAATGCACCTGGTTTAGTTTTTAGGTGGAAAAGGCCGTTTTTTTTAATATATTTCTAAGGCCAGATAGAAGCAGCAGAGAGAAACTGACAAAAAGTAGGGTTCATGAGTACCATTCACGGTAAAATTACAGTTCTTCAGAGGATAGAGTAAGTAGCCTTGAGGTGGTATTTCTGACACATAAAATGCAATGAGAGAAAGGTGCTCAGTGCTCTCTCTTTATGTACATCAACAGCCTGCTATCACAGCCGGACGCTGAGAAGCCCAGTACAGTTGTTGAAGTTGATGTGCACAGTGACAGTACTGTATAGCACAGGTAAGTCCGTATGGATGGAGGGATAGATGGAGAGATGGAGGGATACAAGGAGGGCTGGGGGCGCCTGGCATTGAGGAATCTAATCCCAGAGTTAATTGGTATGACTGATGAAGACAAATTGAAATGGGTCAGCTGAATCAGGGAAGAGAGGGAAGGGCCGAAGAGAGGGCTTATTGTGTACCGTGCACACGTAATTTAACACAAAAAGGATATGAGCACAAGCACACAAACACATACAGCTGATAGCTAGAGTGAAATACTCTTAGATTGTGCTAAGGATTGCTGTTCAGTGAATCACAATAAGCCCGTGGCAGCGGGAAATTAACTTGTACTGGTTAAAGAATGCACCAAACATTCTTGGTGAAAGCTTTTCCTTAACACTGAAGCTGCACCATTGATTTTCCAATACTCACATCTATTCACAGGTGGTCTTCTCAGGGCCAGCCGAGTAACTGAATGCAAAGCGTTTCACCTGGTCTGTGTGTGTCAGTGTGGAGTGTGGAAGCCCGGTCCTTTGAACGCTGTCTCTGCGGGCCCGGCTAATTGAGCCAGATCAATTCACAGAGACGGCGAGCAGGTTGGCACAGTTGCCACATCAAAGAGATTCTAATAACTGCACACTGTGGCCATTACCAAGCCTGAAAAAGCCATATTTATGGTTGCTTCAAAGCAAGCATGGCAGCATTGAACAGAGTGAGAACGCAGTAAGAATGCAGGCCTTCACTTTTCTTTGTCAGGCCTACAATTTAGAAACAAGGCCATTTTGGAGCAATTTGGGAACAGAATAGACGCTATTCACACATACATAAATGCAACCACTCTAAATTGTACTTTAATTAGATCGCTTTTTTGCTGCGACAGTGGAAACCAATAAACACAAATGCAAAAAGAGCCCAATGATAGACTGTTATTGTTAAGAAGAAACTGCAATAAGACCCCAATGATTCCTCTGCATCTGTGCTAAGTTTCACACAGCAGCAGTCTCCTACCCTGCATCTACAGCAGGATTAGTTATGCTGATGCTGTCTGTTGCTAGTCATCTCTTTCCTTCTTTCTCTTTCTCACTCCCCCGTCTCAGCCTGATAAGTGATAAGTTTGTAACTTTGTTCATTAGTGCTGGCCTGTCTCCTGCTGTACAGGCTGTCTGAGGCGACATTATGGCTGGCAGGCCTCTCAGCCTTCTCTCTTTCCGCAGTGTCTCTCACTTTTTTAGTCTTCCTCTCAACTCCATTTTTCCTCACACTCTTTCCTACCTTTTTTTGTGCTTCATCTCTTTTTTTTTTTTTCACCCAAGCTCTCACTGATTTCTACTTAGCCTTCGTTTCTCACTCTCTCTCATGCTCGCAGCTCGGCACGTCTCCGCGCTGCTCGGCGAAATAATTTACCGCACGCAGCGCTCCCGCGGATGATTGAAGCGTAATTAGACGGCAGAGACAGAGGAAGCCAACGGAGGTGCTTGGGAGCCGGTGCTCGTCAGATGGTCCGTCTCACTCTCACTGGCTTTGCCCTTCAAAACTATCACTTCTGCAGGAAGAGCAGGGAGGGGACGGTGTGCTCAGCCCCGCCGCAGCTAACTACACTGCACAAAAATGACACGTTGGCAAGTGATTGTATCTTTTTTTATGAGTGAGATTATCTCACTGCACTGCAGATATTTCACAAGTATCTACCTCTTCCTTTATTCATGTCAATGTACCTTCCTTTAATAGCAGACGGGACAAAAGAGCAGCATCTCAGGCATGCTGAAATAACACTCACACACATTATCATGGAAGTCCATAAACTCGTTAAAACTCGTTATTGAAAGGAATATCAAACAAAACTTACGCAAGCTCATTCTCTTGAACTCAAGATAAACTCACATGCCGCGGGAATGGAGAATCAACATGATGCCTAGGTGCATCATTATACATTCAGGGAGATGAGGAGCGGAGAGGGAAGAGACATGCAGCTATGTGTAGGGAAAGCATGATTAGCTTTGTGCAACTCAGTCTCTGAAAGCTATACTGTCACCATGGCGGAGCGTATAAAGCTACAAGTGCTTGTTAAAGGATGAGTGAAGGAGCGAAGGGAGTGAAGTATGTACACGATGTGCTTACGTGCTGACTAGCATCATTCCGATACTTACACGCTGTATTCGAATGTGAAGCGTGGTAGACAAAAAATATGGAGGGGAATGAGCCGCTGTGAGTGACTATAATCATAAGGATGCCCTTGTCGATGGCAGTTTCATGGGGAAAGTGCTGATCACCACACTGTGTTCTGACACCATATGCTTCGCGAACAAACACTGTGGCGGATGTCAGAGGGGAAATGGCATCGCATTCAAGGTGGCGAACATTGAACGGGGAGGTGAGTGATGCTGCTGAGTGAGCACCTGCATCCCCAAAGTCTGTCCAATTATCCATTCACAATACAATGTATTTTCCCCTACATTCTCCCCAGATTTAACCCATGCTCGGAGGAGGGGGAGGTGGGGCCTTCGCTAGGCTGGCTGTTGTCAGCAACCAACTGCAACAGCACCGTCAGCCATCCCTTTGATTATCACCCAGAGGTCACCCTGTGTTGAGCCCAACTGTGAGGTTCTGGGTGTCAACGGAGCTAAGACGTCAGTGGAGTCACCTTTAAAGGATAATAAGAAGACTGCTGACTGACTGCAGACCACCCAGAGGGGGATCCGTGCTTTCCACATGAATATAAATGTAATATTGACAGGAAATCTTCCCCAGGAGAGAGGAAGGAAAAGACAGCAGAAGAGACGGAGCAAGGGAAAGGGAGTGAGAATAAATGAGAGAGGGGGAGTGCAAGAGGACCCAACACTCTGGTTCGTTTCACACCGTTAAACCATCTGAAGCATCCGCTGGTGACTACTGCTTGATGGGCCGGTGCGAGCGCTGTGTTATCATAAACATTTGGGATTCACTTCATGGAGGCACTTTAATGATGCTTTTAGCATAATTTCCCCACTGTAATGTGAAGTGAAGGGCAAGCAGCGCCTTTCTGTCTGCCTGTAGCTTCTGTGAACCTTATAAATATTAGCTATTGAAACGAGGGCAGTGATGGAGGCACACTGCACCACAGGCTTCGCCCCCACTGCTTGAACCAGGGCACTGGTGAAAACTGCCTAAAATCAATATGGCTTTATTTGACACCTTTATGCCAGCCTTACACCAAAAGACTTTACAAGCAGTTTGAAAATCGGACAAAATTTATCAGACAAAATCTGATTAATATTTTTGTACGTTTTGAGTCAAGTTCAGTGACGTGATGTTGTCAACAACCAGTAGCTGCTCTCTCTCCAGCACCAAACAGGAAGCAGCAGACCAGGCAGACAGTAAACATGGAGGGGACTCTGGGGTACAAGAGAACATAAACAAGGTCTCAGTTCTCTTGTACTGTGGAAAAGGAGGAGAAACTGGTGGAGTTGTGGAGTGAACAAGGTTCACTTTTTAATTCTGTGTGTATCTAATCCACTAACCAGCTTTTATTTTAGTGAGAAAGTTAATGCTTGATGTGGTTCTCTTTTCATTCCCATGGCCCCCTACCACTAAAATATAGCAGCTAACCAATGGAGGTTGGTAGTGAGTTGAGGCGACAAAATCCAAAATGTCATGTTTGTATGTAAATAAAGTTCATCTTTAGAGAGTTTTTTTGTATTTGCGGTCACACAGGACTTGTTAATAAGTCATATTTCTTGAAGAAAGTTTGGCATAATATTTTCCACTAGGAGCAGCATGGGGAATAATCTCAGAAGGAATCTAGCTGTAGTCTAATAGCAACCCTGTAATATCCCAAATCTTCACAAAATCTTATAGTGTTAAAACTCAAATTGTCTTTAGATATGACGAGGTCTTAAGTCCTAAAAAGGTATTTTCAAAGTCTTCTGGTGTAGTAGACATTAGTGCGACTAAGCACAGGTCATTGAATAGCAATTTGAAGTAATGGCCGGTAGTGTAAAATTTCTTAATTTTAAAATGTTCTTCTCTTTTCTACATAAAAAATAATATTACAATGAAAGAAGCACATGCCAGGATTCAAAATAGAAACCAGGAAGGAATTCGGCCATTGAAGGATCAAATTAACACAAATCCACACATGCATCTTTACGAGCATCGTGGAATTTATAGTCAGATCCAAAGAAAACAAATCCAAGTTTTTATTGGCCCTAAGTATGTATAACATCAAAGCAGGGTTTACATTGTCAGAATCCATAGGATGTTAGAGTTGTTTTGCTAATTCTAGGCTGTCCACACAGAGAAGAAAAAAAAGAGAGTGTGAAAAAAGAAAAACAAAGTAGAAAAGGACAGCTTTGTTTTCATCCGGGCTGTTATCAGCAGAAGCCGACTGCAGCGAGAATAGGGAGGGATGATTTCCATAAAGACTGGCTGTTGTCTGAAAGCAAGCAGCTGTCAGGCGGAATTACCTCTCCGACACAGACACCACAATCGAGGGCGCCCTTCCCATAATTCAGTCTGATTGGCTCAAGGGGAAAATGGCAGCCTGCGGAGAGTGAGGCGAGCGGCTGGTTGACAGGTTTGCATCTGCGAAGCTAGACGCGGCGTTTACCTGTTATCATTCTGTCTGCTCGATGTGTCACTTTTCACAGCTCGGAAAGCTACCTGAACAAAGTGACACAGAGAATGGAGTCCACAGTTTGAGGAGGCAAATATGTGCCTATACTCAATATCACTCACACACACACACACATACACACGCATACTCACACACATAAAGTGGGACAACAAATGATGCAACAATAATTTGTGATAAGTTCTCTTATCATTGATTACTGACAAATGTTTTCATGAAATGCATGGATTATGATTTGTACTTACAGTATTGTAATATTAAATGACACTGTAAGACTGACTGTTTTGACTTCCAATAGTTTTTAAATGTTAGGCTATTTAACATTTCATTGATGCTGATAATGTTGTCAAAGTGTGCCATGCACTTTGATGTCCAGATCTATGATCCTGACATACACAGCAGACCAAATAGTCGCTTATATTGAACCACCATTTTTCAAACTAACGTTTGACATTTTGGTAAATACACGTATATGTTTTTTTTTTTTTGCCAAAAGTTAGATGACCATTCTCATGTCTTGGCTATAGGTATGGAGCATGGGCTGACAGATGATTAGCTTAGCTTAACTTGGCATAGCATAAAGAGTATAAATACCCTTTTGCCACCAAATTTAGCACATTTATCAGGGTTTTTTAAGGGAAAGCTCACTAAAATAAATCATAGCCTCAAAAGCAGACCAAAAAGACTACCTTCCTGTTTTTTTTTGTTTGTTTTCTGCTGTGTCACATTTGATGTCACAGATACGCCAGAAAACAGGTTAGTAAAAAACAGAAAGCAGTATGGAGGTCAGGGAAAAATATCTCTCACTTATCAAGTCTCTCATTCACACTCGGCGCGGACTAATTTTGAATGACATGCGAGTGCTGCTTGGATAGTGATGAACAGTATTTTGTGATGGCGTGTCATTGGCAAAAATTAGAATGTCCATTTAGGCATCATATTTCCATCACTGCTGATCGGAGCTGGAGCTGGTAAATACCCTTGACTGCATTGTCATTTGTCCCAGGGGTGAATGCTGATTGAAACCTTTTCCATTTAATACAAAAGCCAGATGTGAGAGGCACATTAGTGTGTTTTTTTGTCCAATGGGAAAGAGGCTAAAGAGGGAAATACAGCTAGTCTAGCTCCCTCTAAAGTTCTTGATACACCAAAGAGCATCTAATACATTTCTTTTCTCATTTAGTTTAATCTTGTGTCATTTGTAGAGGCATTTTTAAACTTTACATAGAGCCAGGCTAGCTGTTTTCACTTGCATTCAGTCTTTACGCTAAGCTAGGCTAATCACCTTCTGGCTCTAGCCTCGTATTTAGTGTACAGACAGGAAAGCGATATCAATCTTCTCATCCAACTCTTTGTAAGAAAGTAAATGATCATATCAGCTGAACTTTTTAAACAATATTTTTAATGTAGGCCCAGGTAACATGACTAAACTTACATTACTCATAAATGCAAAACAAAATATACAATCACTTATTTTGTTAGTATTTCAGTTTAATTTTTTTTCACTACGATAAAACATTGAGATCAGTGTCACAAGCACCATTCCATAAAATTACTGACGGCTCATTTCCAAATAGTTCTGAGTATGTATGTGGGGAAAAACGCAAGTCCCTTCATTCCACTAAAAGTCTCAGTGATCTCTGACATGTTTGTAGAGCTCCTTAATTTTTCTTTGGTCCTAAGTTTGCCTCAAGTACGTTGCAAAAATTGAACTTTTGCGGTAGATTTTGGTGTGCCACAGGAAGTTAACATAAAAACAAATTAGCAAACAGATTTCTAAGTGTAATACAGCTCTATCTATACATTTTTTGTGAAAAGTTCAAAGGCATGTTTAGCCAGTAAACGCTGGTAGCATGCTAGCTGTATCATGTAAAGAGTGCATGCTAAGTGGATAATCTGTCCAGTCACAAAATATTTCCCAAAACAGGCTACACACATGACAAGCCAACCCCCTTACTTGCTGTGCATTATTGGTCTTGTTTTGTCTCTGTACTGCTCCATGCACATATTTCACAGGACTGGGTGGCGAAAATTTTTTAAAATGAACTTTTCCGACATTTCTGCAATGGCGTCTGCGTCCATCTAAATTAAGGTGCATTTCCTTGTGTTGAACACTACAGGAATACTCCATATATTATAGGGAATCAGAATCAGAATCAGAAATACTTTATTGATCCCCAAGGGGAAATTGTTTTTGTTACAGGAAATATGGATACAATATGGATACAAAACAAAACAGTGTGGAAACGAGGCTTAACATTTACAATCGCACAACAGACGTAAACTAATGTGCTCAAATATAAACTTTAAGCACACACATTCAGATTTGTGCATTTGAACGCAGACACAAAAAGTGTGCATTTGATTGTGGGAATGTACACACAAAAATGAAAGTTTTGTGGAAACAAGTCCGCAAACACACACACGTGCACACACACACACAGTCAAGTTCACGCACAAACTTGCACTCTCACAGATGTACACACACATACTCCACACCTATGCTAAGTGTTCTTATCTGTGACTTGTGTAGAGGTGAGTGACAGGAAGGGAGGCGCAGGGGGGAAGTGTCCTTTAGGTATCTTAATTATGGCTCCTCTCCTCCCTCTCGCTGTCACCGTCCCCAGGGGAGGGCAAGACAAAAGGAAGGCAATGTTTCATCTCTGCTGCCTTGGTATTTCAAATTCCAAGGGGAGTAAGAGGAGAGAGACAGCAGGGTGTTACATTGGTGGAAGAAGAGGAAATCAAGTGACGCTTCCTTTTTCCCTCTATTTCTCTCTTCTTGCCTCCTCTGCAGCTGTGTTTAAAATAAGGCACCTTAATAAAAGCGTTTTAATGGCATCAAGGCAGGAAAAAAGGCGCAACTTGATTACTGTGACGGTTTTATTTAATGAGCTCAAAGCCTCTGGCTCTAAATTATTGTGGGAGTCGTCTGTGGTGTTAGCAATCGTCTTTGTGATTTACACCTTCCTCAATGCGCACCTGGGTTTTTCATCCGGCCCCACTAGGGGAATGCCGCTCCGCCATGACAGAGAGGAGGGTGTCAGAGACACCTTGGCAGGTAGGCAGACACAAAGACAGCCTGCTGTTAATTATTGATGGGAATAAATTGCACTCATTGGATGTTTGGCAGGGGAACACATGGTGGATGTGAATACAAATGTGTTTATGAATGTGTGTTTACAGAGGGAAAAAAAGATGGCAAGAGAAAACAGCTTTAAGCATAAGAGAAGGGGGTTAGAGAGGCAAAGAGGGGGCAAGGTGGAGGAGGAGCCGACAGAGTGATGGGAGTGATACCTGGTAAAGAGACATTAGAGAGATGCAGAGGGAGTCTATAAAAGCAAACTACTCCTTAATGTCTCTCACAAGTGTGATAAAAGCACAGAGCTGCAGCACAGAATGCTGGCCTTTCCATTTGTGTGAGAAGAACAAGGGAACATTCAAAAAAACAAACTATTTTACACAAATGCTAATAGAAAATGATTTTGTGAATGTGCCCGCATGCACACCTATGCAAACAAACATTCTTAAAAAGGTCAGCTCTTTTGTTTTGGGACACGAGACCTCTCACATGAAAATATTGACTGAGAAAAGGGGAGCAATGCAAAGTGCGGTCTTACAATGAGATGGGCAAAGAGCACGGCTTCCTATCTGTATTCTGAGAGCCTGCCCTCTTATAAATATTGGAAGAAGGACAGTGGTGGGGAGAGGAAACGGCCAAATGGTGCATTTGAGAAATGGCACACCTGAGCACCGCACGGAATATCATCTCCTCCTGTCAGATCTCATCCCATTTGATCAAAATAATTGCCACCTTCATCGTTATCATCAATTCTGTCATCTTCACTGGCGCCATCGCCATTCTCCATCTCATCAGGGCTTCTTTGGCTTCAAGGGGGGGATTTCTGGATCAGATCAAATGTGGACCATCTCGTCTGAGAAAATCACTCATAGTGTACCCTCGTAGTTATCACCATATTCATTGCCTTAATGCCACTGACATTTTGTTCACCTATTTAAATATTCTGACACCAGCAAATCTTCGGCTTGTACAGAAATAGCCTGGTTTAGCTGCGCAGGCTCGTCTATCATAGATGTCCGGAAAGAGGGCCCTGCTGTGCTTTAGTCTATGATGATTCTCTCTGTAGTCAGCAAGGATATGAAAAATTTAAAAATGAAAAATGAGAAAGAGGACAGCTGCTAGCCTGGACTGAGGGTCAACAGACACTCAGCAATATTACTGATGTTCTTGGTCTGGCACTGCAGTTCTTTTGGGGTAGAGTGAACGAGCCAGTTAGCCAGATGACAATCTGCTAAAACTGACAGACAGCCAAATATGCAACAATCAACATTTAGTCACAGTCTTAAGACACAAGATTCTAAGGTTAAAGGAACAGTGTGTAAGATTTAGGGGGATTCAGTGGCATCTAGCACAGAGTAATACAGATTGCGACCAGTCAAAGCTTCAGCCAGTTTGATTTCCATTAGTGTTTGTTGTTCAGGTGGTTTTTACCTGGAGCTGAACTATCTGCACAGGTCCCCTCCTCTCCAAATCAAGCTGAACTTGTGATTTAAATCTGTAAAAACACTGAATTAAGCATTATACAAATCAGGGTTTCTCCTATACTATTAGGCTAGCCCAGCACCTGCTAATGTGTGCTCACCTTTCTTCTTAGATAACTTAATGTGTGCTTACCCTATTTCTGATCCAGATGTTCAGGAGGTTTTTTTAACAGGAGTTTAGCTAAAAACATCAAATAAAGCACGTTACAAATCAGTGATTCTCTTTCCCTGTTTAGCTTGTCAGAGACAGGCCACTAACTCAGCACCTGCTAAACTTAAGAGCAAGATGTACAGGAGGTTTTTAATGAGAGACGCATCGTTCACAGAGGTCTCCTCCTCTCCTAAACAAACGCACTAGGTAAATTAAAACACAGATCTAATTTAAAACACCGAACTGAGTGGTTCCACATTAAAAAAAAAATTTCCAATGCTGTTTTGCTTGTTGTGGAGGGGCTGCCAACTACGATGGCCAATGCGAAAATGCGAATGGCCTTATCTAGGGCCAGTGTTTGGTTGTCTGTTCTGCGCTACTGTAGTAACATGCCGGTGCAAAATGGTGGTCTCCATGAATGACGACCAGCTCCCAATGTGGGTATAAACGACTCATTTTAAGGTAACCAAAAACACAAGGTGGGGTTTTTTGATAAGCCCGTAATGGGTTTCTACCTCACCTGCACATGTGATGTATTTTTTGCTTTTCATATTTGAATTTTCTTCAAGAATGTGTAAATAAACTAAACTAAACTAAAACTAAACAACGATTCTTATTTTCAGATGATTTTACACTTAAGAAAACACACTTATCATGCTATATTTCATTTATGCCAATATATGCCCCCTCAACCCTACACACTGGACCTTTAAATGGTGATGAATACGCACACGTACTGCCGGTGTGTTTTCCTCTAAGCCATACCTCTCCATGTGTGTCTATGTGTGTCAACCTGGCTGCATTGTGCAACCCACTAGGGCCCTCTTTATACTACTGAAACAGCTTGTCTCATCTGCTTCCACTTTAGCGGCCTAATAATACTGCACAACATTGGACAGACGGCTGGTCAATCTTCAGTTACAGCAGGGCCAGCATACACCCAAGTCAGTTTGCTGTGGAAAAATGCCACACACACACACACACACACACACACACATTCTCTCACATATAACTAAGCCTTCATAACCACTTGAAACAAGGGACCACATGTACAAGCAGAGTCTTGATACTGGATTGTATGAAACTCCAGTTTTGCCCTGTCACAGAGAGTGTCAGTAAGATTAAACAGGCCTACATGCACCACAGTCACCTCTCAACTTGTCATATAACCCTCTAAACACAGTTACAAGCCCACACTCAACAGTCTTCTTATATTACAGTGAACAAGTTTGTCATTAAACAGCAAAGCACTGCGGAAAATTACTTTCTATAAAACTGTGTTTATGGACAAAACCAGTTTGGGGGAGCTTTCAGATCCATCAACATCTATTAAGTGTGTTAAGTGTACAATATTAAATCCCCGGAGGGAGCGGAAAGCGTAACAAAGAGCTAATGATAATGGAAGAGGAAGTGGCAATGCTAACTTGTTTTTAAACACTCCTTACCTTGGCCATTTGGGCCTGCACCCCGGTGGCTTTGAGAGACGACACGGCCTTCTGTGCTGCAGCTGGGCTGTCAAAATCCACAAAGCCATAGCCTGGAGAGAAATAGGAAGAGAGGGAGGGAGAGAAAGGAGAAAAAAGACAGGCATTAGTAAAGAAAAAATGAAGGCAGATGACTAACAAGGAGAATGACAGGCACTTGGTAATTGTAGCAGTAATAGGTTGGTAACATGACTACAGAGGCTGCCAGTTCTCATATCTGGTGAGCACTACATTGTTTGATAATTAGCGACGTTGACGTTCATAGGGGGATGCTATGCATCTTAATTAGTAGCATGGATGAGCGATTTAGTAATAACAAACCCCGGCACCCTGCCCACCTCCACCTACACACAAACACACACACACACACATTCACGCACACTCACGCACTGACACACGCATGCATACGCAAACACACACAGATACACACACTTTTGCACAAACAAAAACACACAAGCACTGAGTAGAGTGCAAATCAGAAACACACAGCATCACTGTTGAAATTCTGTTGAAGAGATATTCTTATTTGTGGTTTACAGTTTACTATTTGCATATTATGAAAAGTCCATGATTAAAGACATAATACACATGTACACACTCACACACAAGAGATGTGTCAATTAATCCCTGGGAACATCGAGTCGTTTTCAGTTTTCACTTGTTCAGCCTTTTGATTTTCAGAGACTGTGAAGTTGGCTGGCCCACATCGTGTTCCTCAGCACCCGGCATATTAACACAACCCCATTTCAAAGCCTCCATAATCCTCTCCCCGGTAACAAATCTCTCAAAGGTTGACAGCATACCACAAATGCTGCTATTTCTCTGTGTCTTTCTTCACCTCCATCTCCCTTACATACACATAAACACTCATATTTCTCAAACGTAGCCTTTCTGTCCACCGTCTGACCATCTTTGTCCCTCTTCGTCCCTCACACACACACTCTCTCAATGTCTCGCTCTCTCTCATATTTTTCCTGACATTAACAGCCACCAGCCCCCATCTGGAAATTCATCACCGGAGGAAAGCGGAGGGAATGAAATCTGCGGCTGTGATTTATGAGTTATTGTGATCCCGACGTTCTCCGGGATGTATCGGAGACGGGGGTCACGTCTGTGTTAATTAAAATTTGGTGGCGGATTAAAAGCAGTCAATGGTGCCCTATGATCCACTGTTTCAGAGGGAAAGTGTAATTAGAAAAGGATAATGGGTGTGAGGTGGGGGGAGACTGGCTGCTGTGGTTACCCCATCACGTTACAAACCATCAAACGCTAACACCTTACTTTCTCACCATGAGTTTTTCTCATACAAACATCTCACTTTCTTAGACACTGGAGGTGTGTGTCTATGCTGTGGTGGTGAGGGGCTGGGGGTAGGGGTCATTTTCCTGTCTGATGGCGGTGAAGGAGTGTGGAGTAATGTGGAAATCATAACCTGTGGCGGAAGAGAAATCGAGTGTGAGGACTGATTAATGGCCAGCTGTTAGAGTGGGGCTGTGAGGGGTGGGTCTTTAATTGTGGAAATATGAAGAGCCAGTGCGAAAGGATTCAAATACAGGCGACAGTCAGAATAACCGTACCCTTTCTTTGAAAATATATTATTTCTTTAATGAGACTGCAAGCAGACAGTACACACAACCATTCTGTCACATTAGTGCGTCCGCAAATTTAGTCAGTATGTAAAGAAATCCAAACTTGACTCACAGAAGAGCAGCTTATAAAAACGTCTTCAAAGGAAGAAAACAGACAGGTTTTTTGCTTTAAGTAAATTTTGATTGCCAAATGTAAAGGCTATAGAAAACCATAAGCGTATAGATTGGTTTCCTATAAGCCTCACTTTCACTATGCAATTCTGTCTGCCACTGGGTATGCTCTCCTGGGAAAGTAAAGGCTTGATTTAAGGCACAAAGGAAGTGCATGAACCACTGTGTAACTGAAACAGGAAGAGGATACTGCTTTTTTCCCCCCAGTAGCTATCATGGATGTATAAAGAGACCTGGGTACAGTGTTGTAGAGGAGACCCTGTTCATGCCTACGCAAGCTTTTCAGTGGCTCATGAAGCCGAAAAAGGTTCAACTACTGTATGTAAAATTACGCACTGGTTCTGCATCATTTGGCCCATGGAGCAGGCGCACTAGAGACACTTGGGTCCATCCATCTACTTTCTATTTTGCACCCTTTTAACTTGAATTGGGATAAAATGATTTAACCACATGGCTCTTCTAGAATTTCCAAATATTATTGGACCAAATCCATCGTTCCAGTCATTTTGTGAGGGTTTTGACACTCAAAAAATGGAGCCACTGATTTATAGACGTGTCTTTCACCTTGTAAGTCTATTGGAAAAAGTCTTTTTGGGCGCAATGGCATCATGTGACGAACTCTGGAGATGTAATTCCGCTGTTAAGCCACTACGAAAAATTGGCTTAAAAGCCCAGCACACTTCCTGGGTGCCTGTTAGCTATAGGTAGCTGATATCAAAGAGTATCAGCGTTAGGTCTTTGAGGTTACTGTCCCCAGTACTGGTGGAACAATCAAAGTGGAACTGTGGAGAACAAAATGTAGTGTGTCCTGTGTTGTAGGTAGTTGCTAGGCTCTGAGGAAAATGAAAAAGCCATCCAGTTGTCTTTGAGACAGCGGCGCCAACATTTATATTACTTGGAAACATTGAGGGGGGGCCGATGAGAAGTTGTCCGTTTCCACTTTAATTGGCAGTATTGGTTTAACCAAACTACAAAAAACATATTTCCTTGCCTTCAGCTGTATCTAGCCTTGCAGAGTTCAGTGGATTTTCTTTGGCCAGGTTTTGAGATTTTTGCCTCCTCCCAAATACAATGGAAGAGAACTGAATTCTGGATGTGGTGAGAGTGAAAGCAATGTGTCTTTTCAGAGACAGTCTCTCTGTTACTGTGGATAATCCACAGACCAAACTGTGAACAGTTTTCATAGGAATACAGATGGGTGAAAAACTACCAACATAAAGTGTCTTTGTGAGATGTTGGGCCACCACAACTACTGAAACAGCCTCACTGTGCCTTGGCATGGATTGTAGAGTCACTGGAACTCTACTGGAGGGATTAACGCCATTCTTCCAAAATATATTTCTTACTTTGGTGTTTTGATGATGGCGGTGGAGAGTCTAAAGGGCAATTCCATATGGAAAGTGTTTTTGAAGAGTTTTTGACATGTGTTTCCTTGGCACCCTTTATGGAGTGTAATCTTTACTGGTTGAACCTCCAAGGCCTGGTATTTCAAAACACTTAATCCAGATAAGATGTAATCCCGATCCCACGAATTCGGATACAGATTTCAGTGACTGATGTTTGACATTTGCTTTTATCCAGTGAGAGAGACATTTAATTAATATTAATAAATATGATAGTGAAAATAATCCATTATATTACATTGATAAGTATATACTAATGCAGATATGTGAACATGACTAATATGCAAACCTACTAACACTTCCCGACATCTTCACGTCTGTGTTAATGAAATGTATTACTCTGACCAACAGATGGATGCCTATCCAAAGACTTCAAATCTAGATTCTGTAAAGTGATGGTGTGGTATCTGGATCACAATCATTACGTCTGAAAATGTGTTTAAAAATCAGGGACAAAACCTACAACATCAATTTTATCTGCAACAGCAAAAAGAGGGAATATATTTCTGTTCTGGATTAAATGCTTTGAAATACTGGGCCCAGCTGTTCATAACACTGGCCGCCTGTTTCTCCATGAGCTCTGTTTCTCCATAGGCACATGATGAATAAAATCAATCAATCAATACATAAAAACAATGCTGTTTTCTTTCCACAAACTCCACATGGAGCCTCCTTGAAATCAATTTTTTGTCCAGTGAATTTTTGTAAGTCAGCGGAGGAAACTTTGTCTGGCTGCTCTTCCCTCCGCTCCTCAGGAGCTGTGCTGCTGACAGGACTGCTGAGAACAGTAATGTCCAAATGGAAGCTGAAGTTGCTGACGTCTTTCTTATGATATGGATTCCCAGCAAGACGCAGCTCCAAATTCTCCCATAAGTTTTCAGTTAGGTTGAGATTTGTTGACTGCAAAGGCTATAGCATGTGACTCACATACTATTTTTATACTCATTAACTGTTCAGTGACACTCAGTATGGAACATATTCAGAGTTTTCCTTTTAATTTGTCACATGTGCGTGTTTCTCTGTTCGCATTGAGGTGGAAAATCCAGAGTAACGGGCATGCTGTTGTTGGAAAGACATGTTCTGTTTAATATTTTAAATGCAATTTTTCATTGCTGTGAGCACCACAAAGAAAATTTCATTCACGTCAGTTGCGCTTGGATGGAGGCAGAAAACTAAGAAATGAATCTCACCAAATGTGGCGAGCAAAACAAAACTACCTGCATGGCAAGACAAAACCAGATGTAAGTGCTTTTTTGTAAACTGGGTGAACTAGCCCTTTAAACACAGTGAGACCAGATACTGCATTCTCTTTGGATCTAAGAACACATTAAAAGTACATTAAGAGAACCACACAGATTGTTACTGGGGCCCTGTGGGTGATGGCTGCTTCTCTTTAATAATCAGAATATTCCAATGGTGGATACCTGGGACCCCCAATTACAAATTTAATATTCACCCCACTGCCACCTGGAGTGCACTTATCAAACTTTCAGCAGGATGAGGATTTTAGAGAATGCTGACCTATATTCAGACGGCTCTGAATAGAGGAAGAGGTGAGGGGAAGGCAGACAGAGAAAAAGAGTGAGAGAAAGGGTGTGTACAAAAGAAAGGCAGAGTGAGGGAGGGGGTCATTTGGGGTCAGCTGAATGCACTGAAGAAGACTGAATTGACACTCAGCTAGCAGCCTCCAGTAATAGTTTGCTTTTCCCCTGTGCAGTTATTGTAGCTGATATATGCATAATGATTCTATAATGTGGAACGTTTGATCTGTAGCCACAGGGTAAAACTGTTAAAGCCTTGTTTTGTCGGAAAAGAAAATAATAATTGAGACATGGAGGCAGCTTGAGTCTCTATTTGTGCTTTTATCAGGCAGAATGGCTGTGGAGGTTAGTGAGGAGTCAGAGTCTTTGTATGTGTGTGTATATATGAATGTATGAGATCCTCTGCTTCAATACATGTACAGAGCAACGAGTCTCAGCAATAGATCATTAAATTTAAGCAAGTCATTCTGGCTCATCCTCACTTTTTTTAAACGCAAAGTATTGGATGAGACATAAATATGTATAGATTATTAATATATAATCAGATTTAGGATTGAGTTTTATTTTCCCTTATTTGTGTAAAGAACTTTAGTACGTACTATTTGGTTGTATACAGTTAGCAATTACAGACATATATCCCATTGGCATTCAACATCTCGGAGGAACGATTGTGCTGATACGTTTGCATTCCACTTGGAAACTGGACACTATTTAGCCTAAGCTAATGACTGACTCCATTGTCACTGCAGTAAAATAAATAAAACCTATATGTACCCTTTATGGTAATTATGAATTAGTGACATATTGCTAGATGCCATGTTTTGATATGCAAGAAAAAAGTGTTTCTTATTGGAGTTCTCACCACTGAAACAATGGTTCCAGTTGACGCAAAGCTGTAGCATCAATCTCAAATCACATACCTAGCTTAATGGTTTAGTAAAGAGCAGTGGTGGAGAGTAACTAAGTACATTTACTCAAGTATTGTACTATAGTACAAATCAGAGGTTGCCAAGGTTTTCTGTTTGAAATGGATTCCAGCTCAGCACCTTCCAGTGTCTGGACCTGTTAGAGGCCGATGCTGGTGGACGGTGCAAATATTCAACACGTCCTGAAACTGCATTTGAGACGGCAGACCTCTGTAACATGTCTATCCTTACTTTGGTGCACTGAGTCCAAGACAAGTAAAGAAGAGAGCAAGTGAGAGACACAGTTGGTGTTGTGCTATTTCTGCCAGTAGGATCTGGTGTAATTCAGTGTGGTGATTACAGCCGTTCACTGCAATACAAATGCCCTTATGAAAACAAACAACACACTAAGGTGTAAGGCAGCTACACAGAGAGACATAAGTGGAGCTATGATGCTAGAATTATGATAAAATACAGGACAAGTAGAACGGCTAGCTTACTATGATGTTTATGGTGTTTATAACAGTGCAGCTGCACAAGCTTGGTGGATGATGTATGACTTGGGAGATTCTACTATAGTCATACGTCATCCTCCCATTTTAGCAACAACTGTCTATTTTTTTATTTGAGCATCAAATTAAGCTATTTTTAAAAAATACTGGTGAACCGTGTGGCAAAACAACATTGTCAGGACATGACACAGAATAGCTTATATGATCAGTCGAAATTATTTGTTATTTTTACATTTCAAAAATGCGCAGCTTAAATACAATGTTCTCTCTATCACTTACAGGCGACCGAAAGCAACGGCAAACAGGCATTAAGACATGAAACTACTTGTCCAAAAATCTTAATGTAGTCAGCAGTAACTACTAGAGTTTTATTTATTTTATTTTTTGTGGAAAAGCAGCCTTTTGAGTACCTTTGCATGCTAATCAGGGTTTAAAATTGGTGCACAATCCACAGAGAACAGGCATGTTTTTATCCCAGCTCAAAAATTCCCTAAATCAGCTGCCATAGCAATTATTTTTTCCCTTTAAAATTGGTATTGGTGTAAAATCCGATATTATTCGGGCTCTAGTTGTTATTTATGAAATATGAAAGCTTAAAAAATGCATTTTTAGATGAATGAAATGTATACATTTTGAAATCGGATGCTAAATCCAGAGCCATCTTTCAGCATCTTCATGGATGGAAATTTAAAAACCCTGAACCTTGTATTGTTACCCAGCACCCCTGTACACAACAAGACTTAACTAGTTTCCCCTGATATCACTGCTCCTCGCCCTGTTTGCTCAACGCTGCTTAAATATATGTATCCGGAAGTTATTGTAAACAAACACAGTGATTCAGTCTATAGAGTGAGTACAGATAAGTGCTTTGTCTATGGGTGTGCATGTTTGCAGATGCATCTACTATATGTATGTTGTTGGTTAGTCCCTAAGCAGAAGAAGAAGTCTAAGTTGTGAAGAAGCAGCAGGGTCAAGAAACGTTACACTCAATTCAAAACTCGCATCTCACACATTTAAACAACACATACACACACCTACACACAGATGCACGCAGAAGAATGTGTTGTTGAAGCCAAGTACATGCTGTACTCCTACTGTATTCAGTGCGGGTACTCTAGAGTTACCATCTGGAGTGGGATGCAGAGGGCAAGGTGTTGCTTTGAAGCCTCTGCAACAACACAAACATCCAATCGATAGCTGTCACTTAAAAGCAGCTCAAAGTGACTGACTGCATACGTGGTTGCTGATAATGCGGTGCTGCTTCACACTAATGTGCACACGCACACACAGTGGCTTAAGCGCACACACAAGCACCCTGGTGGGATAACACACACACATACTGTATGTACAGACGCACAGACTGTCTCTCTGAGAGGTATAAAGAGAACATGAGCTGCCATATCATATTTCCTGGTCTGGCTCTAACAGGGAGCCTGTCAAGATAAAAGGAGCATCTTCAATCAGTTACTACAGGATGGTGCTATGCTACCACTGCTCCTACTCTACCATAGCCCCAGTCACTGTGCTCGTATAAATGTGTGTGTATGAGGCAGGGTGCTCCCTAACACAGTCCCCCTGCGGAGGTGTAGAACTACAGTAGATGCCACCTCGGGCTACGCTCCACACAAAAGTCTTCAGTGGAGAGTGGAGATAAGGGACTCATTACAGTACGTGTATCGACGTATCAATCATCCATGCATCATTCATGCGCCGTCAAATTATGCTAATCCTAATTACTTCTGGGGAAATTACCATTCTTTATCTGCTAATAGTTGGGATTGTTTGGGGTTTCCTACCCACTATATCCACCACCATTTTCCCCAATATTTCCATTTTTCACATTCTAATATTCAGCGCTAATGATCCCATTTTGCACAGCATACAATGGAATAATAATGCCCTAAGTATGAATAATGAATCAACGACAAGTCACGGAGCATTACAATGGTGTACGGGGCAAACAGTGTAATTGTTTACGTCCTTGTGAGTCATCAAGAGGAGTTCTGAAGCTGCTGTTGCACATGGGTGATTAATCATCATGCTTACACGTATGTTAATAATTCGTACTTTGCATGTATAAAAGTAATTATGGCTAATGGAGGAGATAGATGGGCCACACCATCGACAAATATGCATAACAATGCCGGTAATATGATTGTTATGATTCATGGTGGAGGCGTAGTACAGCATCACGTTCCATCCTACAGTGTGTGCATTGTTTTGACCCCGCTCTGCCTTCCAACTGCTGATACTGTACATGTATAAACAAATGCTTGCATGTGATTTCTGCCTGTTTATGTTTGTTTATTTGCCAGTGAATATTGCATATACAGTAGCATACACTGCTAAAATGATTAGTCAATTCATAAATTTGTTGATCAGCGAGAAGGTTCCTGGTTCAATCTCAGGAGGGAGCCATTTTTGCATGTTCTCCCCATGTCAGCGTGGGTTTTCTCCAGGTACTCCGGCTTCCTCCCACAGTCCAAAGACATGCAGGTTGGGGATAGGCTGATAAGTGACTCTAAATTGTCCGTAGGTGTGAATGTGAGTGTGAATGGTTGTCTGTCTCTATGTGTCAGCCCTGTGATAGTCTGGCGACCTGTCCAGGGTGTACCCTGCCTCTCGCCCAATGTCAGCTGGGATAGGCTCCAGCGCCCCCACGACCCTGAAGAGGATAAGCGAAAATGAATGGATCCTTCCTTTCAAATGTGGACTAAAGGCGTGCAGCTGATGATTCATTTGTGGACTATTTTTAGTCATTGTCTACAAAATGTTAGAAAAGATTGAAAACTGCCCATCACAAGTTTCAAGAGCCCAAGGTTATGTTGGGATATTTATTTTGTATGGCCAACAGCCCAAAATCCAAATGCTTAGATTCTAATGACATAAAACTGAGAAAAGCCATAAATTTCCACATTTATCCATGATTCATGGCTAAAATTATTTGATTTATTAAGAAAATTACTTCATACTGACTAATAAAAATTTTCTGTCTATCACTTATTTCTCTCAGCACTAGTGAGGGGTAGAAAAATGTTTATATGTTTTTTACATGACTGTAAATTGAATATCGTTGGGTTTTGGATTGTCGATTCAATGAAATAAACTATTTGAGCAGTCAACAAGGGCCCTGGGAAAATGTGATGAGTATTTTTCTCTTTTTTTCTGGACCTCACTTGACTTATTGTGTAGAGGTCCAGTGTGAAGGATTCAGGGGAATATATGGTCAGAAATGGAGCATAATACAGTAAATATGTTTTCTTTAGTGTATTATCACCTGAAAATAAGAATTGTGTTTTTGTTATCCACGAATTGGTCTTAATACCTATACAGGGAGCAGGTTCTCATCCATGGAGTCTGTTTCTATAGTAACCCAGAACGGACAAACCAAACATTGGCTCTCTAAGGCTCTGTTTCCACCGAGCAGTACGGTATGGTACAGTTCAGTTCAGTACGCTTTTTTCTGTTTCCATTTCAAAAAGTTGTGGATGGTACCAGTGGAACCGTTCCATACCATTGCCATTTTTAGTCCCCCCTCTGTTAGATATGGTACTAAAAGGCACATGGATCTGGTACTAAAAGAGGGAGCTGTGAACACTGTAGTCCGTTGAAGGGTCAATAGCAGACAGTCACTGAGGCGCATGTCACTACTGTTCATACTGCAACTATAAAATGAAAAGATGTTTTGCTGTCTCTTGCAGCAGCTGGAGCCGGAGAAAATAATAACTTAATTTACTGGGCCGACTGCTGGCGACTTTCAAGGTGGAACATTAACTTGTAATGTTACTCAATGCATTAGGTGATGTCGTGAATCAATTAACACAAGTTAAATATTCCATGTGACAACTTTGATCACTACTTTAGTTTTTATAAGACATACAATTTCAGTAATGAGTGGATCTTCAAACGTTTATATTTACACATTTCGGCCGGGTTATGTGAACTGCAAATATTCTAATCCTCACTTGAAAAAAAAAAAAAGCGTTGGGCTACAGCAACACTAAACCCCTGAGCCTGCCTGTGAGGGACTACATGCAAAAACCCACTTTTTAAAAATATCTCATGGAGAGAGACTCTCACTGCAGCCTGCTCTATTTTTTTCTTAAAATGCTGTTGTGCAACCTCGTTCTGTGAGCGACAAACAAGATGCAGACTTCCGTCTGAATCACAGATAATGAGGAAAAACAGTGAGTGCTGGATGGAGCAGTGAGTGACAACAACCCCGCCCACATTTAAAGGTACTGTTTGCAGTGGAAACACTAGGGTCTAGGTATCAAGTCTGAAGGGTTACTTTTGGTTCCAAAGGTACTTTACCCAAAGTGTTTGGTGGAAATGGGGTCTAAAGGATAATTGTTGTTCTCCTGTCAGTTACCACAGTTAGCAGCCGCATCACAACAAGCCGAACAGTGTCAGGAAATTATTTTTTTAACATGAAACTGCTTTATTCAGTCTTTTAACCAGTTTAAATTACTGTTCGGTTTGTTTAGGAAAGGAAGAGACCTCTCTGGCTCCCGGTAAAAAACCTCTTGAACAATTAACACTAGCAAGATCCTAACAAGGAGTTAACGCTTGGAACACAGGAGAAGTCACCACTAGATGCCACTAAATCCTACACACTGCTCCTTTAAGTGATTCAATTGTTAGTTACAGTGACTCAGCTGATACTGAGGGAACTGAGGGAAAAAGAGAAAGTTTTCTTTGAGACACGTCCTTACAGAAACAATTCATAAAAAACCCTACGAACATGAATGAAAAGGAGCTGTTGAAATATTTCATTGCTTGTACATTTATAGATGCCTTCGGTCAGTTTTGGGGTTTGACTAGCCCTTCTGCCCTGCAGGGAGGGTGGTGGTGGTGGTTTTGGGAGGCTGTGGCGAGCTGTGCAAACACTGAGGGGGGGTTTTAAATAGCGAGATGGCATCCATGACTAACTGCGGCCAAGTCAAGACCGCCTTGGTCACACTCCAAACCCAGAGAAGAGCATCCTCACTGGGACTGCATTCCTCCGTCCTCCTCCATCTATCCTGCACCACCAGTGGCTGACTGATGATAAATTTTGTGGCTACCCTCCACTAAACCATGCGGTGGTGTGTGTATGTGTGTGTGAATGTGTTTCTGTGCCTCTGTGTTTGCTGAATGGGTGTGTACAAATGCTTGTGTGTGACCTCCAACGTTCTTGTTGTGTGTGTGCGTGTGAGGGTAGGCGAGTAAACAAGGGAAGGATAATAAATCTATCATTCAGTTGAAAGATCCCACTGAGAAACATCTGCAATGCATATATTTTTTAAAGGTTGCGTATTTAAATGTTTGCTTTGGGCAAGAGACTTTCGACCACATCAGTGCCGTCACAGCATTAACACCACAGTAAAGTGACAACTCAAGAGGCAGCACTTCCCCAGTTCAGTTAGGCCTTTCACAAAGAACACTTTTCATGGATGATAAATTGTCCCATAAAATACAATAAACAGTACAATTGTTATTTGGAGATAGTTTTATGCCACTAATATAATGATTATATAATAGTACAATAATGCATTACATCCTTTCAAAGCACAATGAACTCTAAATTCTTGAGAATATTCAGACATTGGGCTTAGAAGAGGAAAACAATATCTAACATATCTGTCAACATAATAATACAAGGAAGAAATACAAAAATATCGTGTCTTTATGGGGGTAGCTCAAAATACTCAGTCTGAGACTTAACACAAATTTGAACAACAAACAAATTAGAACCAAGTGATGCCTCTCGCAACTAAAGTACAAGCTTGACAAAGCTATGGGAACACTCCAGTTACGGCCATAATCTGGCTGTTGTGCTGCAGTCAGTTATCGGGGATGGACAGTCTGGGAGCGGGATGGTTTGCTAGTGGATTCACGGAGGATGACGTTGCTGGAGGGTAAAATTATGACATACTTTTTGGCTCATTACCAGGGGTTGGCAAGCTAATGGCTACCAGGTGTGAGCCTCTTCCACTCCAAAAGTGCAGCTGCAACCTACCGGTGAGCTACACTGTGTCATCTTTGTAGCGTTGTTTATTTTTCTTTGGACACATGTAAGTAGGTGGGGGGGTCGAGACAAAATAAAGTGAAGGAAAATCGTGCGGTTAATTCTGATATCATGTTGTCTGAAACGTTGGTGGCATTCTCATGTAAACCAACATGCATGTAAACACAACAGGTAATATCTATGAGATATGTAATCCCTCCAGCATGTTTTGGGTCTGCCCCAGTGGGAGGCACCCAGGAGGCAGCCTGATCAGATGCCTGAACCACCTCAACTGACCCCTTTCAACAAGAAGGAGCAGCGGCTCCACTACGAGCTCCCTCCGGATGTCCAAGCTCCTCACCCTATCTCTAAGGCTGAGCCCAGCCACCCCACAGAGGAAACTCATTTGGGCCGCTTGTATTTGCAATCTCATTCTTTCGGTCACTACCCGGAGCTCGTAACCATAGGTGAGGGTTGGGACGTAGATGGACCAGTAAATCTAAAGCTTCGCCTTCCGGTTCAGCTCCCTCTTCACCACGACGGCCAGATGCAGTACCCGCATCACTGCAGAAGCCGCCCCAAACCGCCGATCCATCTCACGCTCCATTCTACCCTCACTTGTGAACAAGACCCCGAGATACTTAAACTCTCTCGCTTGAGGCGATATTGAAATCAAGATCAACAAATATATCAAGGTCATGCCCATATATTGCTTGTCAATATCGTAAATACAGCTGCAACAGCTCTTAATCAATATAGTGTTTCCGCACACATGAAAACACATCAGGGAGATGATGTAAAATTAACCTAACCCTAACCCTAAAAACATGCAAGTACAAACACATGAAATCTCTTTCATGCACCCACAGACTGTCGCTCTTGGCACAACTCAAAATATAGATCCCTCATTTACGTGTCCACTGTCACCATCCTGCCTGCCTTGTGCTTGGAGACAATACCCATTTGTTGTAAAATAACTCTCACAGAGGGCTCTTCTATATTAGACACAAGCGGGGAGATAGCGGTACAGGCAATTAACTTATCAACCCTGCAACATGGATTTATAGCTAAGGCATTCGTCTCAGGCTGAAGCAGCCAGCCTATTGGCTGTATTGTATTTCTTGTCATCTTCTCTCGCAGGTGGAGGAGTGTCCTTGTCAGAGAGCCGCAGTCAGGATCTGCAGAGGGCAAAGTGCCAGGGCTTAGGGCCAAGGGGGCCACTGGCAGCTCATTGTGCCGAAGACAAACTGAACAGGAGGTTGAAAAAACAAATTGCCCATCCAATATCTGTGCAAATGTTACAGATAGGTCCTGTTCAGCAGTGATGCACCTATCACCATTGATAAATACAGGTGCAAAAAGATTGGATGCACGTAAAGGATGAAACTGTTTAACATTCATGCAACCCTGATGCTCCCAACACATTTTCTCCTCTGTAATCCTTTTAGAAACTTATATTATATTGACTACCAATCACACTGGAGAAGCTATTCTGGCAACACTGATGCAGGCGTGAAATGTGAAATGTTGGATTAACATTTTCACAGGTCGAATATTAAAGTATTTCAACATATGGGTTCACAGTAATGATCTCCTCTCCATCTAAGCATTCCGTTCTTCTTCATTTTACACTTCATCATTTTTCTTCCTTTTCTGCCCTCTTGCCTTTGTTCCTTAATTAATTCATATCTATTCACACTCATTAGCTATAGCACAGCACCATATGGCTTCTTCTACATTTTTAGCAATAAATTCAGCATGATAGTTGGGACACTGTTTAAAATATGTGTGTGTTAGAAGAAAGATCTATAGTTATGTTAAAATCCATGCTGTGGTGCTAAAAAATGCTATCAAGGCAAATGAAGTTTGGTTTCAGAAGACCTGGCTTCTGGCGTCACCTCTGACTATCTTCATAGACCTGAAAAGGCATTTAAAAATAAAGGATTCACACATTCAAAGAATTTCTAGTCATTGCTGGTATTCGCTGATTTAAGGTAGCATTTTGGGAAAGGAATAAATAGTCTCCTAAACTGTGCAGATATGGTCTTCATTCAGATCTGTAAATGACATCACTGCTCAGTTCCCTGGTAGCTCCATCAGCTTGCTCGCTTAATAGCAAAACCCGATGTGTTTGGTACGACATGTGAAAGGTTTGAGACCTGAAGGGTGTTAATTACTTGTCAAGAGGTTGTTAAAACGAGACCCGTGGCAAAAAACACTGAGTGGCTATACAGAACCGCCACACGGATATCTCAAAGAACACACACACACACACACAAACACACACACGCGCAAACCATGTATATTCACACACATGCACTCACACAGCTCAGTGCTCACACTCAAGCGTGTACTAGCAAACACAAACTTGTAAATGCCGGCATACACACACATGGCAGTGCAGTTACGCATGTTAACATACTGTATATTCATAGCAATATGAGTGGGCCCACAGTTGCGCGCACACACACACACACACACAAACTCACACTCAGGTTAGAATGTCAAACAGCCTTGAATAGCTGCTCATTATGGCACCCGTTGATGTGAAAATGCCAAAAGCAGTATAAGCACATTTTTACACAAAGAGCAGGTGCAGTCCTTCTTTCGCACTCCTCTTTCACTTCACCTATAGAGTGCCTTAAAATACACTGCACTCCCATCATTCCAGCTAGTATTCATGCTGGGTGTTTCTTCTGTGCCACCATGTTATCCCCATTTGAGCGGCAGGCTGTAATAAGCAATGTAATCACGTCAGGTACCAGGCCTGAGAGCGCCACCAGCGAGGCGAGAGGACAGGCTAAATATTTGAACAAAGTCGGATCGATGAAAATCAAGCGCCCTCGGAACATGGAGGAAAATCTCCTGGTAGAGATGAACATTAAAATCTGGACAAAGACAAAGTGTCCCATTCCTCTGAACAACTACGCAGCGCATTTCTTTTCTCTTGCATCTGTTAGTCATTCATGAGGAACGGCCCGGCCGCCCCCAGCTAGCCTTCCTCTTCATTGCAGTTATGATTTATGCCTTCCTTAACTAATCAAGGGTATGATCATTAGTCAGGGGATGTGCAAGGGGCCAGGGCCTTGGCAGGTCAGTGGAAGGCCTTATCTCTCACTGCGGGTTAGGTCCAGGATAAGAGATGACTGGAGGTACGCCCCCTCACCTTCCACCAGTGCCCTTTGAGGCATTTGTCAACAAACAAGACAGGAAAGGGAGCTCCGGGATGTGTTGTAAAATGGACTGAGCCAATGACGAGAGAACGGTGGTGACAAACATCTGCAACCATTATTCCCAAGAGTGTGTTTGGAGTTTTTTGATGTTTATTAGATTTTTCCGTCTTTCTTTGGATCGAGAGGACAGACAATCAACAATAACACTTCAGAAATGAACAAACTACCCAAATTGGCAATGAATCTGTTTGCAAAAATGCGCTTGGGGAAACCTTGGTCTATTTTAATCTGGGATTCTGTGCCCCCTGGGTTTCACCTCACAGCGACCTCCACTGCACACACACACACAAACACAATCATTAAAAATGCACACACATATACAGGCGACGGCCACACTGCATGCAAAAACAGCACAGGAAGTGGAGGGGATACAAAAGGTCAGAGCTCAAGGAATGCAGCACTGATGGCCCTGGCTGCTTCTATTTACGACAAACTTGGCCAATCAGATGCCTACTTGGTGAAAAGCCAACTTGGAACTTACTGGAGACTGAAGGGGGGAGGGGGGTAAAGGAGAGAAAAGGGATTTTTGTGTTTGTGGTTTGTGTGTGCATGCGATTGCGGGTGGGTGCTAACAAAGGCTGCGGGTGTTATCCAATGAGGTTCTGCATGCTGAATCTGTCCAAATCAATGTGATTATCCCTCAGCTATTGCTAATTAGAGTCATTAATACGCAATGCAAGCAGGAAACAGCACACGCTCTCTCTCCCTCGCTCCTCCAGCCGATCTCGCCTCTTTCTGGAATGGCTTTTAGGGAACTGAGGCATTTGGAAAAGGTCCGTTGTTGGCCACATTTCAGTCGAGATTCTCATCTGCACATAATTCACTTTCAAAGGGCAGAGGGGGCGGCAAAGAGAATCCTTAATTGCGCCGGCACCGTGTACAACATAGACAAATGTTTATATCTCAGCCCTCTAATGAGAAACCAATAACGGATGCAAAAAGCACTCTCTGCCTTTTCTGCTCTCTCCCCCACACCACCGCTTCCTTCCCACCCCAACCCAAATACACAGATACACATGCACATGACAATGAAAAACAGGCCTTTTTGGAGAGCGTCACCTCATTCATCAATAGCCCTTATGCTTGGAGTCATGCAATACTCCACTCAGACACTGATGCAGCAATAAATCTGTTTTTATAGAATGTAACATTGCCTATATTTCTCCATTAGGCTGATCCTGTGGTAAGGGCATGGGATGCTTCAGATTGTAATGGTCAAGCTTCTGACAGACTTTTAAATTAAACCATACGGAGGCTGCATATGCAGCTCAGCCCGGCTAGGCAAAATTGATTCAGTATTTAAAAGGCATTCAGGAACAGCATGCAAAGACATCTGCTGTACGTTCATTATAACTACATTTCTTCGGTCAAACATATATGTTGCTTTTATCTTTACAATCAAATGTTTGGATACTTCAAACATGATTGGAATTTTTTGGAACCAAATAGGAAGTGAGCCTGTTTTACATCAAGTCACCCACATAATAGAGTAAAGGCGACAGTAATTCTTTCAAGATGCGAGTTTATGTAATGCCCTTGTGAGTTTTTAACATCCTCATACAAAATGGATGGCAAGTTACAGGGCAAAGAAATGAACAACAACAAACTGCCGAACACACAGCCACAAGAGACTATCTTCTCATCTCATCTATCTCCCACCAGTCAGTGCGGTGGTCCGTCGCGGCAGAGCGCCAGTCAGGCCGGTGAATCTCGACGCAGCCTTATCTCCCAGCGGCGGAGGAGGAAACGGAGGTCCTTTAAAGGGCTGAGGTCATTTCCTCTGCCTCCGGGCTCTGGCAGGAAAAATAAAATGTCTCCATTCGGTCAGCCCTGCTTTATTTCAAATGCCGCCGCTGCCTTTTAAGAGGCCCTTGTGGGCATGGATGGCAAATGAGCGGTTTTGGGTTCCCGCAATCTATTCCTTTTCTCTCTCCCTCTGCCATTCTCAATCCCCCACTCCGTCTGTGATGCAAACCCCAAATCTCTGCTGTATTTCTACAGTAAATGTGAAAGTGCAGAGACGGATATATAGATAGACAGTGTGCAAGATCGAGAGAGAAAAACAGAGACAAAAAGGGAAGGAGAAGCGGCGTGAGAGTGCGGAGGAGCATAAGAGCGAAAGAGGGAGAGATGAAGAGCTGAATGCCTCCTCTTACCCACAGCGCTCGACAGCCCTAAAGCCCTTTCACAACTTCCTGTTACCATTTCTCTCTGAACTGGGCTACATCCAAAGCATGTGTGTGTGTATTTATCAGCATGCAAGGTTTGTATGCGACTGTTGTGCACCCTTGCAAGAGTACGAACAAGTGTGTGTGCCTGGGAGCCTGTTTGTGTGTGTGTCATAGAGTAAGGTAGGGAGCGAGGGAGTGAGTCAGCGCCGCGAAGATAGAGAGGCTCATTGAAAGGCCTGCGTGGTGCAGTGGTGGAGGAGAGCAGCCAGGAACGGCAGACAGGCAGGCAGGCACACATGCTGTGATGTTAGGAAGAGGATTGATAGATCTGTTGCATGGCCACTGCTGCTGCAAGAGCCTAACACACCTCAGGCAGATGGATGGGGAGTGCGTGCGGGGGTACGATTAGTCTTTGTGTGTGTGTGTGTGAGTGTGTGAGAGTGTGTGAGTGTGCCCTTTGTGTTGGAGTGCGTGGGAGAGGTGTATTACATGTTGTTGGTGTGTAGTTTTTGTGATGTTGTACTTCAAACAGGCCTTTGCAGCAACTGCACACACTTGTCCGCTGAGGGCAAACGTATAGATGGATGTACGGCAGTGAGGAAACAATGAGTGTTCATGTTTGTGCGTAGGTGTCCTACCTGGGCTGGTTTATGTTTGCATGCACACAAAAATACGCATTTGCCTAACACTTGACCTGTAAGTACAGAAAGCGTCATCAGTGTTTTTCTGCTTTTCCACAACAGACAGCCTACACTCCCACGCTCATGATTCCATCTCACATATCATCAGCGATCCATCTTCCCATCCTCTCTCTCATATTCAATTTCATTCTTTTTAGCGTCTTTTTATAGATGTTTTATGGACACAACAAATTAAACACCTCTGCTACAGAGAGGCATCAGCATTTAACATTTATATATTAAAGCATAATGAAATTCTACATTTCGTGTGTATGTAACAAGTAAGCAACACCACTCTTGTGGTAATTTTTGTGTTTTATCGCTGTTTAGCTGTGTTTATAAATTCATTTTATGCTAACATAATCTTGTGTCGCTTGATTTGTGTAGGGGCTGGAGTTTGTATGGTTGAGTATGATGGAGGATTTTTGTATTTGCCACCTGTTTTCAGGAATAAACGGAGACGCCTCCAAAGATATCCACAGTCTGGGCTTCTTCATATCAACACAACACAGACATCACTAGACTCCACCGGTTATACGTACACAGTGTATGTATGTAAGGGTACATGGACATACACATATGTATCCCTGCAGTAGCTATATAGTAACTTGGGTTGTAGGCTTAAGTAAACAAGATGTGGTGGCATCTAACTCATAAACCTGTGCAATAATGCGATGGTTTATGCAAAGGATCAAACTGATTTTTTTTATAGCTTTTGCCAAGAAATTTGCCCAAAAAATTACCAGACACTATCCACAATTTTTGCTTGAGGAAAACCACTGGCACGGTGGTATAGTGGTCAGTACTGTTGCCTCACAGCAAGAGGGTGGGGGAGCCCCTCTGTGCAGAGTTTGCATGTTCTCCCATGTTAGCTTGGGTTTTCTTGGAGTACTCTGGCTTCCTCCCACAATCCACAGACATGCAGGTTAAGTTAACTGGTGACTCTAAATTGCCCGTAGGTGTGAATATGTCCTTTATGTCAGCCCTGTGATAGTCTAGCGACCTGTCCATGGTTAACCCCGCCTCTCACCCAATGTCAGCTGGGATAGGCTCCAGCCACCCTGCATCCCTCAACAGGATAAGTGGTTACAGAAAATGAATGAATGAATGAACGATAACCAAAAAAGTTATGCAGGCAGTGGAAATGCAGCAATACAGTCATCAAATGATACTTAATCTATACAGTATCTAGATATTTTAAACTTAACTTAAAAATTAACTTAAATCTAAAAGACTTTTTTTGCTGTGGTACTCTGCATTGTTTTGCCAGAGATATCTGCACCCACCCTGCATGGACGTATTGAAATAGATGAAGGGGCTGCTATATTTCATGCAGTGCTCATGTCAGTGTAAACACAGCCTAATGGTGGAAGATGAGTTTGTACATATACGTATGCTTGTTCTCTCTCTGTCTTGTCTGTACTTGTATTCCATTAATGTGAATTCATTAAATCCTGCCAGAAATCATAATTAAGAACATACTGCAATACAGCATAATTACACCATATAATTATAATGTTTCAATATTGAGGGTAGGTAGAAAATCAATCAGCATAGTATCCAGGTATTTTGCACAGCATTACTTTATCCACACAGACAGTATGGACTTTTTTATTTTTTTAATTGAATAAATTATTAACATTGCAAATACAAATCAAACCTTTGGTCGCCTACAGCACTAGAATAATAAAATCAATTGCTTTTTCAGTGAACTGTATACATTTTACTGTAATGAAAATGAGTAAAGTGAGATGAACAGACAAAAAATAATCTTATTTTCATGAAAACTTTTCCTTTGGAGACTTCATTTGCAATTTAAAAAGTATTGCAATACTCAGCACATCCTAAGACATAAAACTGCAATAATATTGAGTCGTGACTTAAGTAACGTGATAATATCGAATCATGGGGCCTCTGGTGATCCCCAGCCCTCGTGAATATGTTTGAGAACTGATTTTAGGATATATAAAGTCAAACTTAACCAGAAGTTTCTGGATCAATAAAATGACGGGGAGAGAGAATGTAAAAGCAGAGTAGAGAAGTTAGTTAGAGATATGTTCGCCTCTTTGTTTTCCACGGGCTGATTGTCGATCCCTCTCTCTGTCTCTCTCACTCTCGCAGAGATGACTGGTCCTGACCTCTTCTCTATCCCATTTTTCTCACGTTGTTTTTGGCAGTGCGCTCACTGAGCTGAACTAAACACAAATAACACAAGGGGGAGGAGAGGAGGTGGAGCAGGAGAAGAGACTGGAGGAGAGGGATGCTCGCTGTGTGATGGTGGCACAGCAGTGATAAGCCGCCGCTCTGACATTTAAACAAGTGTCAGGGTCGAGGGGGTCAGATGACTGGAAACAATGCGTGACTAGATCAGGGCGATGTGTCGATTTCGCTTTGTTACCGGGAGCGCAGACGCACGCCGGCCCATCAGGCTTCAATACACCCTGCTTGGCTCGTTTATGCTTTGATACCTGCTCACCTCTCAGGAGATAGTGAGATGGGGAGAGATGTGGAGTTGCAGCGGCAGAAATTATGTTTTTGTGCTGTTTCTCTTCTCCTTTGCTTGTCTTTCAAACACTAAAGAACTGTAATTTTCTCTTCCAAGGTTACTCAGTCCTTCTCCACACACTCTTACTTCCTCATTGTACACATCCTTCCCTCTGTCCATCTCCCTCTCTCTCACTGAGCAGGACTCTCCTTTCCACTCATAAAATACGTCTGCTTGTATTTGCTTTTTGGCATCTCAGCAGCGCTGCATTCCAGGAGGGTGACTTATGGGAAACATTGTCTCCCACACAACAGAGTGCTAAACTGAGCTGATTTTTTTGTGCTGTGCATAACTCAGGTTGGCTGAACACTTGGAGGGATAACCTGCAATGGAGCCAAGTATATTTCTTCCAACCAGTGCCGTCCCTTAAAATTTCTCATAAGGGTGGCCTTATGGGGCCACTGAGAAATTTTAAGGGTGGCACACCAAAACTAAAAAAATTCACTTATGCTGTTGAAGTAGGCGAGCTGCACCGTGGTGCAAAGGTTAGCATTGCCGCCTCACAACAAGAGGCTCCCTGCGACCCCTAACAGGATAAGCGGTTACAGAAAATGAATGAATGAATGAACACCAAAACTAAAACCCATGAATGAAATTTCAGAGATTTGCTTATGCTGTTGAAGTAGGCGAGCTGAAAACTATGCCAATATGGAGAATCACATAGTAATATGCTTAAGTTTCTTATTTTACATTTAATTTTACTCATCTAATGTGCATAGACTAATATTTGTACAGTTAACGTTTGAGTTCCTCAACTATCCTGTTTAATGTGCTCATACATATGAGGAGATTCATTGTTCTCCAATTCGGCTGTTTGTCCTTCTCCTTAAAAAGACAAATATAAAGCTTGAATTTGAAGGAGTAAATGGATTGTAAGGAACAAAACATTTCATGGGAACAAGCCTACTCATTTTAGGGGAGACTCTTGGGTACACATAGAACACATTTTAGAGTTGAGAGTTTAAGGGACCCTTTTGAAAACGGTCATGCCGGTTGTTCCCTTGCCAACATTTAGCTTAACTTCAGAGCATTATTTAGCCTTCTTACCAGCGAGCTTTGCCAGCATGGTTGGTACCAATGGATGCCTTAGGTTGTCTGGTTTCAAAAGAGACTATAACCTTTCCCCTAGCTTAAAAAAAAGCCCACTACAGCCCCTTCAGAATAGTAATGGAGCAGTTGGGGGGGGCAGCAATTGGATAGGGGGCTATTGCTTCCACCACAGAAATTCAAAGAGGCTTACTTCACCTCACCACCCTCAACTCTCTTCCTCCTCTTTAATCCACCCTCTGCTGTGTCCTGTAACCTGTAGATACATCCTTCCTACAAACATGCATCTAGTCTTGTCTTTAATAGCCCACAGGACTCACAAAAAAGGACCCGTCAAGATAATCAACGCTTTTTTTCCTACCCTCTAACAGGCAGAGGTTATTTTCCTCAACATTTTGACCCAGAGCATGCCCGGCAGGATAAACTCAGGTGTGGAGCAGGGTTAAGAAGGCAGCTTCACCTTGAAAGGCCACACTTCAGAGCCCGGGAAACCACAAAAAGCAATTAAAAGTATTGATGGAACTTCAATAGCTCTTAAACAGTGCTGCCAGACACCTCGGGGCAAGTAGCACACTAATCTTTTTTTTTTTCCTCATCTCTCTATCGCTCCGTTCTCTCCCCCTCTCGCTCCCTCTTTCTTCACTGAAGCTGGTCTTGATCATTAACAACTGATTGCATGAAAAAAAAGCATGTGAAATGTATTTACAGCCATGCGAGACAGGTGGCTAAAGTGAAGATAGAGCCAAGACCCTGAGAGGGTGAGTGTGACAATGATAGTCAATAGTTAATCTAATCCCAACTACCTTGTTAGTCCTCTAATTGGTCGAGTATGTTCGAGCATGTAAATGTGTGTGGCTTGTGTGCTCGAAAAACAATTTCAAAATGAGCCGCTAATGTCATCGCTGCATGTGTGCACCATTTGCTGCGCAGACCCCCTAATGGACCTTTTACAGAAACACGCCAAAGATTGTCTTCCATATTACAAAACAGGAAATCGAAGAGGAGACAGGGAGGGGCTGAGACAGTGGCTGCTTATCCTCTGAAGCAGGGCAGTGACATCTAAGAGCAGGTTGTTTACCCGAAGCCTTCCTGCAGTGTTAAGCCAGCTACTCGCTAAATCACTGATTTACGGAGCAAGGCTTCCGCAGCTGATGTCTAAATTTACGGCTTGGATTGCTGTTCACCGTGACAACACATAGTCTTGAGAGTGATAGCTGGTGCACTAAAACAAGGTGGGTGTACAAGACAGACAATGTAATGACTTACCTTTGCACTGGTTGGTGTTCTTATCCAGAATGGCCTTGGTTGACACTATTTTTCCATACCTGTAAAGACAGAGAAATCAAATTGAGTGGTTTCGACCTACGGACCTTTGACTGGTGGGGCAGTTCACTAAGATTGCCATCCGCTGGTTAAAGACGATGTCTTATTCTCCATACTCTCTGCCATTTAGTTGCAACCAGCAATTTGCAAAGTCGCACAAATGTCAAAAGCCATTGGAAAGAGAAATCACTTAAGGTTAATAACATTATGTGTATGGCTGACTTCAAATGAATGTGCAGCCCTCTGACATTTGAGCGAGTCACTGAACATTTTCAAAAGGTCTGAAAGCATACAAGCACAGTGAACGATCTTAAAAGTTAAGTTGTTATATTAGTATACAGATCAACATTTACATTCTGATTAATTCCTTTCACATCTGAAAAAGCTCAGTCTCTCAATAGTAAGACTTAATTTGCATTTCGTCTATTGCAATATTATCTTGTTAGAAACTTTTGAAACAGTATGGAAATACTTTTGATAACCAAACATCTTTTGGCTATTAATTAGCACTTTAGAAAGTGAACATATTATTTATGTTTACTTGCATTTTGGCAATTTCTGTCAATACAACAAATAGCAAGCAAGAAATTTACAATATAGTCTATTTAGCATATGTTCGGCATTTGTGATTATTTGTCGACTATTTATGACTGGTGTTCTTTTTGACTAAGGTAATTATGTATTTGGATCATTCTTTTTTCACGCAATGAAGTCTTTAGGCCTAATACAAACTTCATTCAACTTTCTATGATATTATGGGATTGATCCATTCTCTGACATTTAAACTTTTTATTGTATGACATGTACCTGTTCGGTTAGTCCCTGAATGCTGTATTTTTTCTAATCAGTTTGACTCAGCTCCATATATGGAGCTATTCTTTCTAATGTCTAATTGTAAACATACAGTGTTATTCTTGTTTGCGCATGAAAAGCTCAGTAAAGGCACTTTGTTTACAACTGAACAATACTAAGTCCCACCCCCCTTAGTAACTGTTGCTTGAACGGACAAGCCTCTGATTGTTGATCTTGAAGAAGACCCGAGGGCCAAAACGTCATCATCAAAATAAAGGAAATAATAATCACATCGGACAAGCTTGACAGAAAGAAATATGGCAATGCTGGTTATGTTAGCCCAATGCTGTTTCAAGAAGCTGACAGCAAGGACTATGGTATACAGTGAAAGGCAAAACAACAAGGCAAAAAGGCAAAATGAGGCCAAGTCATTACGGTCTCGAAGAAAAAGTGAGAAGCCACACATTCTTTGCGTAACAGAGACTGATGATGACAAGGCTATCAGTCAAAATTGCTCCTGCACTTTCGGATAGCAAGGTTTTTAGTCCTAGGTCAGCGAAAGCATGACCCACCCTACTCTGCCTCTGATTGGCATACCTTTACATTCTTACCCCAACCCTAGCCAATGTCACTCCTCAAGCCCAATCCTTACCAATTGAAACAACAAAGACAACAAGAACTAGCCAATTAGTGAGAGAGCAGCAGGCCATGCCTTCACCATCTTAGGAAAATCAATTAGTTGCTCGGTATGTGTTCCCCTTTTCTCTGTTAGGGATCAGTAAAGTACTCTATGTTTTTACATCTGACTACAGACCGTGGTGCTGACCTTGTCCCACGTTACTGTACAGAGTTATTTTGAGGGGGCATGTAACTCTACAAAGATGATAAAAACAAAGGGATGTTAACCTTAATCTCTTCTGGCAAACAATAATTCATGACATCTTAAGAATATATCAGCAACTAAACTACCTGTCCTTTTAAAAATCTCTTTAATGTTAACTTAGAAATAAGGACGAAGCAAACCTGAGTCGCACTGTTGATGTGACATGAGGCTAAATCCGCTTGGGGTAATGTTAGCTAGCGTTTTGCTTACATTAGTCAACTTAAGACATGACAATGTAACGTGTCTGTGAAGACTGTGACAGTCCCCCAGCCACATCTTTCAGCCATCTTCAAAATTTTTTATTTTTTTTTTTCCGACAAAGATGAACAGAAAAGGGAAAAGTTGAATGAGGTCCTGCCGGGTACCAAGTTTGCTCAACTGTTATTGGAGCACAGTGCAAAAGGGGTCGAGACTTACAAGAGTTAGAGACTGAGAAGAGCTCATTGATCTTAATTTGTATGGATGCTACCAGTGCCCTCTTAATGGCATTTTCTTTTCCCCCTGGGCTATGTTTCTATACAATGGTGCTGTTTGCCTGTAAGATTTTTGCCTGATGATGGTCTGAGGATCAGAACATTGTAAATAAAATAAAATAAGCGTTCGACACAATGCAAGATTTTGGGGTTCTTTTTTTTATATAACCTCATTTTAACTGATTTATAAGAAGCATAAGATGTGTAAGATGTGCTATTATTCTCTGTGAGACCCAGCACAAAATTGTCCACAGAAGTCCACCATTCTTATTATGTTACTGGTGTAGCTCCCTGCGAAAACTGAAAGGTATTAAATCTCTTTATTCCACAGCTCTGCATGCACAGTAGGTTGCTATGAATTTTTTTTTGGAATTGAAAGATTGACCTTACTGACTGACTGACAGTGAGTTATTCTATCTGCTTGTCTCAGCTAAAACTGCAACATTCTGCATTGTGTGCAGGGCGAGAAGCACTGTAAGTACAGTATGTGTGTGTGTGGGCCAATCTGCACGTGTGCATATACTGCGTGTAGGTGTGTATGTGTGAGTGTGTGTGCAGGCGCGACCTTGCTTGTACAATTACACTTGTGTATGTGATGCATACATGTTTGTGTATAAATACATAAGTGAGAACAATTCCCTGTGTGTTGAACGCACATCACAATGAGTGAGCAGAGGAAAGACGTTCGTCGTACACACACACACACACACACACACACACACACACACACACACACACACACACACACACACACACACACACACACACACACACACACACACACACACACATTCTGTAGGGAAGAAGCAGTGGTGCATCCCGGCCCATATTTCACCAGCAGGGGATAATTGTGCCATTTCTCAACGAGTGGCGGAGACTCTATTTACTGCATGCTGCGGTGGGGTGGGTGGTGGATATGAACTGATGAGCTCCGAGAGGAAAACTACCAGCTCACACACACAAATACAGATACCGCGTGAGTACACACACACACAAATATGCACACACAGAGACAGCACTCACCAATCAGTGGATTGTCTCTCTTCAGCAGATAAACAGGCCATTTTAACTATAGGGATCCATAATCTGCTGCAACAGAACACGACTAACGTGCAACATTTGATCACATTGAGACACTCTCAAGCGTAAGTACACAAGATGAGCATGGAACAGTGAGCGCTCATTTGATTAGGGAACATGCAGAGCTGGGTTAGCAACTGCAGTATTTTAGTATTTGATGAGAAACAATCTAGAAAGGAATGAAGAGTAAGGACTGGTGATGAGGGAGAATCTTCAGGGAAGGTATATGAATTTTATAGAACAATAAAGATATATGTATATCGTAAATTAATTTAGATTTGTTGACTATAAATTAATAAAACACACCAGACAGGAATTTGAAAAGGACAATACTGACAAACTTAAAAACTGGTATATTTTTAAGTCCAGATAAATGGGGACTGCCCGTGGTTCCAATGGCCCATAAAGTAGTACGAAAATCTCATTGGATCGAAAGGCCTTTTCTCCAAAAATACACACTCCCTACAGTTATACGACCCCATTGCTTGAAAAAGTGTTCACATTGTGTGTCTGTAAACCATGGATATATTACATTTGTCATCACTGCTGTGGTGAATGTGTGGTTAGGGTTAGGCACACAAGCCAGTTGGTTATGGTTAGGAAAAGATCACATTTTGGCTTAAACTACCAATGTTTGGTGGCACAAAGTTGCTTAAAATACAGGGATGGGTCAGTGAAAAACACCCAGGTTCAGGGGTTCAAACTCAAACTGAGGGGTCAACAGAAAGACCTGAGATCACTGGCTCAAAGGTAGCTAAGAAACACTGCAAACTGTTGGTGAAAACATCGGGATCGGTGGCTCAAATGCCACTGGCAAACTAAAACTAACTGCAATGATTGTGTATTTTCTAAGAAATGGGCAATGTACGTATATTTTGATGATAGCAGGCTGTCGGAAAAATGGCTTTCAATTTATGGGTTACAATTACAGACTAATTGGGATTTGGAATGTTGGCCTGTCAGAACAGTGGTGTGGCACAGATGAAACGGCATTTCAAAAGTATCTAGTTTCAGTATTCTGCCGCATTTCCATGTAAACCAGGATAGGCATTTAGGACATATAATAATGAATTTAATTTGAGAGATGAGATAGTAGTGTCTGTCCGATACAGAGTATGCGCCATATGCTCGATGTATTTGCTGAAATAGTCCACTGTAAAATGCCTTGCATATAATCCAGAGCTGGTCTCTTTTAAGTGAGCTAGAACACTTAAATAGGATCAGAAAAGTGTCCCAATTAACAATAAAGCAACCATAAACACCTTAAACAGACAAGAGATTATATCGAATCTTATATGAGAATATTGATTTCTCGCCCAGCTTTACTTGCAAGTCACTGAGCTAGCTAGTATGTTTGTTCCTGTATGCGTGTCTGTTTATTTGAACACAGGTGTCCCCCCTTGCTTCAGTACTTAAGTGAAAAATTTTGTATGCTTTCAGTCTGGGAAGCAGTTAAAAAGCTCAGTGCTTTTGGCACAAATTGGGGGAAAAGTTCTCATTAAAACTTTGTTTGGACTCTGGGGAAGCAGGAGACAGTAGCTTTCCAATGCCAACTCATCACTGCTTGCCTCATTAAATGTTAAAGATGGCTCATCAATGCATCCTTTCCGCGGTCCAAATACACACCACAAAGACACTGCAGCGAGATGAAAAGGCAAGGTGGAAGGAGCCAGCTTCCTGCCCATAATGGAGGCATAGTGGAGACGGATGGAGAATGTGATCAGCCTGTTCATGTATGTGGCGTGTGTGTGGCTGTGGACGACCCTGCTGGTGGCTCCTTCGCCTCTCTGCCAGGCAGGCCTGGGGAGGCTTTGATGTGACAGAGGCAGTCCCTGTGAAGCACAGGTTTAACACTGTGATGCTGTGGCCGGGGATGCAGAGCCTGTCTCCACTAATCCTATTTCAATCACTCTCGCAGCCTCTTATCTCTGACTCCGCTGGCCCTCGGTCCTCCCTCCTCCTCACAAATCTTCTCCTCTCTCTTGCTCCCTCTCTTTCTCCCTTAATGTCTCTTCGCCATCCTCTCCATTTCTCGTTCCTGTTCTGTATCCTTCATTTCTCTCCTTTTATCTCACTCTTCCTCCTCCCTCCTAATAGGAATCCCATGGCAATCATCCTGATGCAACATCGGATCAACCCTAAGAAAAGAAGACGCCAGAAATGAAACCGCCTATAAAAAATAGAAGCTTTATGAGCTATTTTAGGCTGATGAAATGTACAAATTGTGGTGGATGTAAAACATGTCATTCGTTTGACAGCTGTCTGGGCACTGAAATGCGATAAAATTGAAGCTGAGCCGAAAGCTCAGCTACGTTTTAAAGAGGGCAGCTGCATGCACACACAAGTGACATCCCAACGCTGCATTTCTATCTTTTCTCGCTCTCTCGCTGGATGAAACGATCCAGGCGTATTTCATTTCCGTCATCAGAGCTGGGAAAGTGAAGTGGCTCTTTGCTGTATGTGGGCAGAGAGTGAGCTGGCCAGAACCACAACACGTCACTGTGGTGTTGCTGGTACACAGGAGAGCACAGTGCTGGAAGAGATGGAGGGACCACCCAAGTGTTGTGCTGAGACCTTGCCCTCAGTCTTTGGAGACACTCTCCAAAGGTTTATAACTGTGTGTGTGTGTGTTTGTCATTACACAACACAGCAATGCCTTGAACAGTAGGTAGATGAAACCTGAACTAGGATCTAAGACCACTTTCTCCCATCTGTGCTCTCTGAATGTCTTTGCATATATGCTTGCTGAGGTGTGTGTGAGTCTGTGCCCATGTGCACACAAAGCTGCATATGACTGTCCATCTGTGCCTACAGATGAAGACTTAAATACAGTAGAATGCATATACCATTTGAGCCCTCACTCTTTGATGAAATAAAAACAAAATAAGCAAAAAGAATGAAACACACGCACTGGAGATTTTACCGAACTGTGTTCATCTGTAAGACTGGGTTGTATAAAAGCAGAAAAATCTGCTTCAGTCGTGTTCAGCACCTTTGGCGCACCTGTGCAAGGTAATAAGGCAGGTGCAAAAGGCACACTGTGGAGAACAATAACTTCAATTTATCACCTCTTGTAGGCCTTTATGCAAAATAATTAGCAGAAGGTAGATACTGTAACCGAAAAAGAAAAGGTGCTGCACTAAAGGTTCTTCTCATGTACAAGCAGGTGCATCCGCCATACAGATTTACTATTTGCTCTGTGCAGCAAATGTTTTCCGGAGGGGTTTCACAAGCTTAAGAGGAACATTGTTTTATTGAAAAATGTGTAATGGTTACACTAGTGTCTTAGTCAGTAGCAGACAGCAGCATTCAAATTTATTATTTCTACCCATTAGTTCAGGTAGTGACAACCTTTACACCAATTTCAGCTGACGAAACAGTGATAATAAGATTGTAAGATGAGCCAATCTCAAGTAACGTCTTGTTATTTAGAGGGGAACTCAGCCCACTTTCAAAATTCACGCATTCCTACGGTCGAAGACAGTCCAAAAGTATTAGTTAACATGAACAACTCTCTTCCAAATCTTAAAAGTAGAGTGCTAAAATTCAAACTTGAGATGCAATCATGTATAACGTCTGGAGCTGCTCCACAGACAAGTCATGATTATAGATGCTGTAGATGGCACTGAGAGCGGTCGGGGGAAAATTCTGAGTATACAGGAACATTTTCTGTTTAAGAAGTGAGAACACTACAATAGAATAAAGCTCATTTAGGTATAAAAAGGCTCCTATCCATTCACTGCTTTCGAAATTGCGTACTATGACTACATACCCAATGTGTGTGCTGTCTTTCAACATACTTTCATGTGAAGAAAAAGTGGTAATGTATTATTTTTTTTAATGAACTAAGCTGTAGTTATTGTATTATTTCATGAGAGCCTCGTTGCCAGCTGGAGATACATAACCATTGTAACCTGTGCCAACTCTGGTGCAAGTGGCAATTTAAAGATAATTTAAAAAACGTGCCTAACAAAGTAGGATCTCAAAGTGTTATTGATGTTACAGCTGCCTTGGTCGCTGTCCACCATTGTCTGTTGTGAGCACTGTCGTGTATCACATTGCACTGTGGGATATTTATGGTGGCCTAGTGTCCATAGTAAAATGCAAACTGTCATATTTTACTGGAAATAAAATGCAAGTCACTTACTGTTGGTTTCATACTAAGGTTTTCAACACATTAAAAAATCTACTTAATAGCACATTATATGGACTACTGTATATCATATGGGATTTTGGACACAGCCTTTGTCTGTGGAGCAGCTCCAGACTTAATACCCGATGACATCACAAGTTTGAGACATACTTCTGTGGTTGTTGGCTTTGAGAAAGAGAAGCTCGTGTTCATTAATACTGTTTATTGAAAGAACTGTCCTGGGTCATGGAAATAGCATACTGGAATTATTAATCTTGATGGGATTCCCATTTAAGATACCAATTGAGTGGATTTTTTTTTTCTTTGGATAGGACTGACCAAGTCATCACTGTTTTCTAGCCTGCTGTAAGTAGAACAGTGGTTTGCTCAAATCATCAGTAAAAGTATTTGCATATATCTTGAATATTCCACCTATTCTACCAACACTCAAGATAACCAACAATTTTATAGAATATGTTTTGTTTTTGTTAAGTCTTTGATGCTAATGCAAGAGACAGGTGTCACCGTGGCAGACGCACAGAGAGGACGGAGCAGAGGGAAAAAAAGATGGAAGAGAAACATGACTTCTTTATACTTTTATATCAAAGATAAAAAGGAGAAACAGGATGTAGGAGAGAGCAAAATATAAAGAGGATGACAGATAAAGATGGAAAATCTCAGACAAACAGCACGCACAAACACTCAGGTGTTCACACAATAGAGTAGGAAAAGGAGAGTATGTTGTGTGAATGTTGCATGTGTTTACATATATATATGTATATCATATGTATGTGTGGTTAAGTGCATGTGTGCGTCTTGTCACTGAGAATCAGTAGGAATCATCTTGCTGTATAAAAAGCAGTGTCTGTGTCAGCTGCCCTTGAAAGTCATCCCATCTTGAAGCAGCTGAGGTGTCCCACAGCTCGTATGTCTGTGTGGCTCAAACAGAGGTCAGGCCTCCTGTCCACCGGGCATCTTTTTCGGATAGAAATATTAAACAGGTGTATGTGTGAAATGCCGCAACTGCTGCAGTTGCTATGCGACAACTAAAAATCCATATGGATGTAGCTAACCTTAAGCTTCAAATTTATCTATATTTATTTATTTTTCATTCTTATGTGAGAGCTAAAGACAAGCTAGATGAAGAGCAGGGTTTGGGACATACAACAGCAAAACTGTAAGAATTTCCAATATCAAAGTGAAATTACAGCATCGATTTTAACTGTTTACTAACAACTTAAAATTCAAAATCTCAAGCCTGGATCTGTGTGAAGGGCAAAACGGCAGAAAAAAAACAGCACAGAATACCAAGCACTCATAAATAGAAACATTTTTAGAGACCGGTAAAATAAGAAGAAAGCCAGCGGCTAAAATAAGAAAGTTCAAAGAAAAAGAAAAAAGGCAGATATTTAGAAAGAGACCAAAAACATCCAGAGACAGACAAATGAATATGATGACACAGAGAGACGCAGCGGGAAGAATAAACAGAGGAGGGCAAAACTATCCTGATGGACACCTGGCAGGGAGCAGAGCAGCTGTTCACTCCACCTACTCTGAGTTAATATCAGTGACTTCTTCTCATGACCTCTGAGCCTCTGAGCTGACAGGTTGGTGGTAATGGCCTTTATCTTTATCCCAGCATGGAACTGCATGGAGACTATGACACGTTTTGGCAAAGTGAATCCAAAGTCGGACTCGTCGTAAGCACAAAACTTGTTTGTTGGATTAAAGCTATAGGCTGCCCTGCTAATTATATGGTATGGTACGGTTTATGATATACAGTATATGAAGAAGTATTCCATAGTTTTGGCAAAGTGTTCCTCACTTTTGTTAAAGGATAATGCTGTCTAAATTATAAAAGCTTTACAGTCTAAATATCAAAACATTGTGTTGGCAAGCATGAGCAGCAATAAATCAAAAACGCTTCAACAAATTGGATAATTCCTTTTTTGGCTTTAGCACTCTATCTTTTTCTTGGCAGAATTTCACCATGTTTTTTTTAGGTGCTGGGATTCCCCCAGTGTTTTGTTGGCGGGTTTGCGGTAAACTGCCAAATGTTTACTTTCAAACCTTTAGCGTCTCAAAATGTGGGAAGCATCTTGGAACAGAAAGGTAATCCGGCCTTGAGAGGCTGCTCTTTCTTTTCTCATTTCCTCTCCTTCAACAAATGTTACATTCACGGGGCAGAAACGCACACTGGCAACACTGCAGAACATCTAGTTTATTTTGGCGTCATATACACGGTAAATATAATCTGGTAGATTAAAACAACATAATCAACATGCAGCTTGAAGGCCATTTATTTCCTAAAGATTTAAGTGACCGCAGCACTTTGGCCATGCAGTGTGTCATCGCACCCGTCTGTTGAAGTTGGCCGTGGTCTCTCTCTGTGGTCATTAGTTGTCATCAACTATTCTGATTTCAATTTTTCCTTATTTCCCCACTGATGTGATTTCTTTTCATGAACATTTATTTCACCTGGCAAGTGTGAAATGGATGACAAGTTGATTAGAACCATTCAAACTTCTCCACCTCCCTTTATAATAGGAATAGATTATAGCTGCAAGCAGCAACACAGCCACCGGGCTCCAGACAGGCAATTTATAAAGGAAAAGAAGGTGATTTAAAAGTTTTAGCATGTGTTCAGAATTCATTGCTGGAGAGTTAAATTTAAAACAATTTATCTTCGCATTAAGGGACTTTCAATAAAAGAAAGTTTTAAAATTCAGATAGCCTCCATCAGGTAATTGTTCCTCCAATTTTAGTCTGTGTCGCTTTGGATGAGACTGGATCAATCTGCTAAATCTGGTCCATTTGTATTCCTTTGAATGTATTTCATTTATGTCTTGCTGTGTCACTTTCTTATAAATAATCTATTACCCATTCTTTTTTTTATGATTAAATCAATACAAAACTCAAAAATTTGCCAAAATTATACATTTCAAGATAAATGGAATTCATTTAACACACTTCCTCACACAGATCAGGTGCAGAATGTATTGGCTTTGATATGGAAAAAAAAATATTCCTGCAAGTCTCATAGAGTACCACAATTTTAGTGGATTTGAAATTTTTATTTTTTGTTCAGGAGAGTTTTAGAAATAAGAAAGAACAAAGAAGGAAAAGGACAAGAGAGCAAAAGAAACAAGAAAAAAAAAAGCAGAAAGTGGTACAAGTATTGAAATTTTCAAAAACAAACACATATGAAACTGGAGACTCTACACTGTCTTCACAGTAGTGAGTCATCAACCAAAGTGTGAACACAGGTCAAAATAACATGGGTGCATGCCAGTGCCCACAGTGCCAGTAACAAAAATGAGCATTCTCAAATGCTGTCAAATGGTTTTCAGATGTATCACTGTGAGAAAATCAAGCTTTTTTCAAAATAAAAGCAAATTTACTGAGCTGCAGGCATTCACCTTTTGCAAAACACAACTTTACACTATTTGAGATTAGATATGGATATGGAATAGCATGAAGTGCTAACAAAGAAACTTTTTCATTAGGACGTGGAGAGGATGAAAAAAGTACCTACTGCTCTCAGCCAAGAAAAAGCCCATCCCTAAACTGCAACTTGTCATTTTCACACTTTAGTTTTTGTACTAATTAAACAGACAAAACATAAAGTGTCAATAAGACACCTTTAGAGGTGCTGGTTAGTTTACCCCTTTCCCACTGTTTCCAGTTCATATGCTAAGCCAAGCTAACTGGCTGCTGCTTGTAGCTTCATGTTTAAGGGACAGATATGAAAATGGTATCAACGCCTGTATGACTCTCAAACATTTCCCAAAACGTCTCACTATTCTATTAAAGTCTTTCTATCTCGTGGTCACCCTCAGGGGATTTGAGTGGGTGCTCTGCCCTGGGGGAGGTGGGAATTTTTGCGGCTGTTCCCATGACCCTGCCTTCCATTAGGACTCTAACGGCAACCCAATCGCCAGGATAAATGTTGGCATTCTACATGTCTGCAAACCACAAATATGTAGCATTTGTGTGTAATTATGTAGCAGATATGTTGAAGCTTTATGTTTCTTTACATGTCAACAATGCTGTGGTTATGCTTAGGCACCAAAAACACTTGGTCATGGTAAGGAAAAGATCATGTTTTGGCTCATAACACCCTCTTTTGATGGCACAATCACAGCTAGAATTGTAGTCTATGTCTTTTTAGAGAGGTTGCAGCAGCATAACGGATTCAAGGTATACCATGGTATAAAAATTGACAGTTATCATACCATGTACATTTACTTCTTTATGGTACTGAAAAAAACTGGATGGAGAATCTCATCTATATCTTAGCTATTTTCAAAAGTGAGGCTTTTTACACATACTTCTATTTAAAAAGAATGGTTTCAAATTTCAATTATAGTAATAAAATGTTCCGTTTGTTTTCATTCATTTAAGGGTCATTGTAACATATAATAATGGTCTTGTAATACTGTGATACAGTAAAACCGCAATATTTCCCAAGACGGTATTCATACCATGAAAATCCCATACAGTTGCAGCCTGTTTGTTGGTCTTCAACGGTGGTTTGGCAGCTGTCTTGTCAAAGTGTCATGCTTTCCAGCATCCCCTGCACCTCCCAAAGACATATCAGTTAAGAAACATACAATGCCAATATTTTCTTCTTGCGACTTGGCAGCTAATGAGCAGACTAAGGATGGCCTTGTCAACCAAGTATCGGTGTGGCTTCGAAATATCATCCATCTGTTCTGACTTTATTCTTGTTGTTTCTTTGTTCATTCATTTTATTCATTTGTCACAGTGTTTTTGTTTCAATTGTAACTCATACTTGAAACTGAGTAATGGCATAGGATATTGGATTTTTTTATAGGATGCACATTTAGAGAGAGTTCAGAAGATAAGGCAGTTTAGCTGGAAATATGCTCACCACAGAGACATGACACTCTCAGAGTGAGCCTGGAAAGTGAACTACAGACTGATAGTGGGTGTGTTAACCGAGAGTGTGTACCGAGGAAAGACAAGAGAAATAGTAAGTGACGGCAGGAAGCGTTAGCCTGTTGTTCTGAGGGCAGCTAGTTACAATCTCCTCTTTCTTTTACACACACACACACACACGAACACAAGTCGTCTTCAGAGCCAGCCTTGCAGAATAGCCCCTGTTTGTTTGGAAGTGTCCAACCTGTCAAACCCTCATGCCATGCACTGCTGTCTGACACGCACAAATGAACACATCTCATCTGTGCTGCTGCTACTTCTGCTTTCTAGATACTGCTTCAAATGAAAGGGGAAGTCAGTAGAGGGAAATAGGGAGGAGGGAAGGAGGGAGGGATAGTGATTTAAAGCCAGAGAGTCCTGAGATCTCAGGTTTTGTCCCTAACGTCAATCAGTCTTGTTGCACCAGAGACTCTGCTGCAGCTTCTGTTGGAGCTGAAAAACTGTCCTCCGCTGTTCGGCAGGAGTCAGACAGAATGCAAAGCACAAAAGGGGGTGGAGGGCCTTTCAGACCAGCATGTAACAGCAACAACTGGATTGGTTGCTATGGTTTTTGGTTTTAGTTCCTGGAGGCAAACTGAGGTGAACTGCAGCCAGAAAACTTGACTGTTTCTAAAAGACTGTGTGTATTTTGTGTAAATGGCAGCCCTAAAGTCACACTAAATAAGCTAAATAACTAAAAATGCTGTTCAAGAAAATAATTGTTAGAGCATTAACTGTTAACAGCTTCAATGCTAAATTGAAAGAGAAGTTCCTTCCAGCCTCTAAATAGGCAAACTGTCTACATGTCATGTATACAGTAATGGGGGGATAAATAATTCAAAAAAACAGCCTTAGGCCAAATCAGCTTCTCTGCTTGCCCTCGCTCTGAAATCGATGTTTGGGGAGGAAAAAGGCGTTGCATTTAAGTCAGTTTGGCCCGGCCAGTGAACTAACTATGTCACTTCTGCTGGAGCAGAGCAGTGGAGAGATTAACATGATGAAGAGATGCGAGGGGGCAGATGAGAGAGCGCGGAGAGAGAGGAGGGAAAAAGGAAACACGGAAAGTGCAGAGAGAGAGAGCGTAACAGAGGATAACACTGGGAAAGAAAAAGTGGAGAGCGAAACAGAAAGGGGGGGAAGTGAGAGAGCAGGGAAGGCGTTCACACATAGAAAAAGTGGGTATGGAGAGTTCTGGTTCCAGGAACAGCAGATGCTTCTACTCAGCGTGAAGCTGTAGCTGTAGGAGTAGTTTAGTTTGGGCATTCCTGTGGCTGTCTGTGGCTGCTTTTCAGAGGTTAAGCACCACTATCTCTTTATGCCCTGAGTGACGCACACCATGACAACATGGTTGACTAGAGTAGGGTGTGTTAGGGTTGGGAGGGAGAGGAACAGGCATGACAGACATTTCACATGGGTGTGGTCGGAGGTGTGCTCCATTGCGCCTGTAACCACATACAACAGTGATGTCATAGTGTACGACACAGCCTGGAGTACACTTCAACATCACTGCAGCAAGGTGAGATGTTAAACAAGCAGAGGTCAGCATAAATGGGTTGCTCATTAAGAAGCTGTGACCAAAATATGTACTAAGCAGAGTTTTTAAAGTTGAAAAATAAACTTCTTGAAACCACTGCACCAAGAGCAATAAACTAACAGTACACTTAAATGGTAGCTGGTGGTTAGTATGATGAAACCATCTGCTATTTATCTGACTACAATAAGTTTCTGGAGTTGACAGCCAATATTTGGAGGGTTCCAGTGTAGCCACTGGATATCCAGGCCAAGACTTCTTCCTATGCGCCTGTCATTTTGGCTATTCTCTATAAACGCCATCTGGTTGACACTATCTATTGAGCGTAGTTGTTCTTCCTGTCTGCTTTTGTACATTTATGGTCAGAGACTCTTCGCCAACTCCCTACAATCGTAATTTGAGTCTAATTCATTTGCCAAAAAAAAGACAAAATGCACAATAAACACAGTTAAAGATACAATCAAGTGACTGCGTTGTTATTATTGCTTTAAATTTAAATATATGTGTCGTGATGATTTCATTATCATACACTTTTTTTAGCCATAATAATTGTGTAATAGAAAAATTTGATATCATGCACGCTGATAAATACATTTAAAAAAGCTAATAAAAAGTTATCATCAGACATTACCCCGTGGGTTCTGGGGTTGTATTTTGACCAAGGCGTTCGGCCTCTTTTGTTCACAACATGCATCGTTTGCCTACCAATCAAACATGATTGGCCAATACTATTTGGACTACAAATGGACTACAAAAAGAAAACAAAATGCTGCCAATCCCTAAATCTTGTACAGTTGCCTACACATTCTCCATACATATGCAGGTATCTGTTCACTGAGATCAGTATGATGAAAAATAAATCTTTTGACACATTGTAGTGTAAATTCCCTTTTCTCATTGGCCTTTGTACGTATGTATATCTCAACATGTTTGTTATATGCTAAAATGGGCAGATTAAATTTGCTGATGTATCTGTCTTGTGCAACTGTACTAGTAGAAAGGGTGAAAAAAAATTTGGGACTTTGATGCTGGACTGGAGCTTTTTTGCTTCCAATTCTTCTTCCCTGTGTCAGTTTTTTGAAACAGAGCCATGGGACAGGCCGGCTCTGATAGCTAGGCAGCTAATGTCAACACTGGACCTCAGAGAGTCATTAGGGATAATGTGGCACTGCTGAGTGCCCGGGCCTCTACTCCATAAAAACAGGTGGTCCCAGGGTCACCCCTCCTCTTTCCTCCCCTTACCTCCTCTACTTAGCATACCTTATGGCTCACTCCCTCCTCTCCTCTCCGTTTCTTCTCCAGCTCCCCCTCCACCACTCCCTCAGCACACACGGGAAAGGTTATTTGGACAATTGGTGGTGATTAGCTCTTGATTTGGCTCACTGTGTTTCGTTTGATCAGACCGTGGCATGGAAGGGAAAGCCAGTGCGAATGAGGGGCGCAGCTGCGGCTCGGCCATGACTGAAATTGGGTGAGGAGAACCAGAAGGAGAAGGATGGGAAAGGAGGAAGCAGATGAGGAGGAGGCAGGGCTCAAGAGGAAGAAGAGGAGGAGCGAGGAGCTGGGGGTTTAGGGACCTCTCGGGTCCTTTGCTTTCTTGGCAGTTTGAATTATGGATTCGAGCTGCTGGCAGAGAAAATGTGAACTGCTTTGTCCCTGTTATTCCAGGTGTGGGCCCTCGTAAAGGAGAAAAAAAAAAAAGAAATCCATCTCGTTCTTCCTTTCAACCTTTCATCCAACAACCTGCTTCCATCCTCTCTATGCTTCTCCTGGGTGGTGGATTGCAAACAAGAAAAATGTGGGTGCTGCCTTAAAGCTGGCTGGTGAATCGGGTTATAAAGTCTGCTTTGCCCTGAAGTGTTTGGGGGTGCTGGCTGCAATGATCTTTGGGTTGGATGGGGTTGGTGCTGGGCTTAGGGTTGGCGCTGTGCCTCAACCTGGATGGTTAGGCCAAGGAATTTTTCTCACAGTAACGGCTGTTCTATCCATCCATCCACCCGTCCATCCATCCACTCATACAGCAAGGCAAGTGGGAAGGCTTCTCACTCTCTGGGTGTTTAGCCAACAAATCCCCACTCCACTCCTTTGGCCTCTCCTCTACACCCATATATCAGGCTGACGGCTGCGGAGAACCCAACATCCAGCCAGCTGAATAAAACAGAGATTAAGCACCCACCCGAATCCATTTAATTACTCGTTCAACAGCTCTCGGCATGTAACTCCAACCGCTGTGAGAACTTTGGCGTTCTTCAGTCTTTACTTTTCTCTCCCAGTGACCACAGAGAGGTTGAATAAGGTGGCCGGTCACAAAGAAATCGTGGCCTTGGTGACTAAAGTAATCGCATATTCATTCATTGTAAACTGCCTGTTTATGTGTCTGCAACTTAAAGGGATAGTTGGGATTTTCTGAAGTGAGGTTGTATGGAGCATTGTCCATTATCAGCGTATAACATACAGTAAATGTCAGTCAGCATGCCACCAGTTTGGAGAAGCAGGCTGGAGTCCAACAATGAAACTAAGCAATGTGGATGGGGGTCAGCAAAACGTATTTTAGCCACCTAAAAAACTAAAAAAAAACCTATATAAGTTCAAGTGTATATAATATTGAGAGTACTTTCACTGCCATATCTTTCCGTCAGACAGTTGTCTATGGGATAAGTGCCCCATACAACCTTGCTTAAAAAAGTCTGAACTATCCCTTTAAGGCTCCGTTACAAGATGGTGTGTAAGGCTGGGGATGGAAGCCAGCTGAACCAGTCTTTAATAACAATGACATGACAAGACATGCAAACTGATTTGATGTATTTGGTTGAATCTAGATATTCAGACTTCTGCTTCTCTGTATCTCAAGTAAGAACCGTGAACTCTGGGAGGTTGAGAGGCCTTGATGAGGGTTACTAAAAATGTGACAGGATCTTGGCAAAGAAATATTAAAGTTCACAAGGACGGGGTTACAACCACAGTAGACGGCATTTAGTTTTTTGGCATCTCTCAGGCGGTGTGCAACAGCCTCCAATCAGCAGCTACGATATGGCCCGCTGTCAAGAATTCGTCAGCTTGGCGGCAGCATGTTTGCTTTTGAGATAGTGTTGAACCAGGGTGGCAAGAGCTGCTTTTCAGTGCGTGTGACACAACAAACGCAGGCCCTCGACCCAATCAGGGGGAGCTGATGGGGCCCAGGGCCAGGAGAGGAGGCGCTGGGTGTTGGAGAGGGGCTGGGCATGTGGGAAAAAACCTGAGGGGGACCCAGGGTGCTGCAGACTGCAGAACAGTCGCATGACCTTTTCTAGAATGCTGCCACCCGCCTGCCACTGAAACACAGTCTGGCTAATTAAAGTTTCAGTGGCATTGGATTTTCACTGGCACAGCACACCTCGGGCAACCTTGGGGGCTCTCAGGCGATACACACACAGGGAAGGATGGGAGATATAAGAAGAGGGAGAGAGGAGCCAGGGAAACAGTTGAACAAGGGGACAGCCACTAGAGGACAGCATGGCAGATCCGAACAATAACAGACTAAGGCAGTGGCTTTCCATAACACGTGGAAGAAAAGCTATATATTAGAATGCAAATCTACAGTCGCAAACATGCACACTCCCAGGGTATTTTACATAAGCTCTGAGATGGTTTGCCCTTCCAAATAGTTATGCTCAAAATATTCAAGATCATATAGAATTAGAAATGAAATTGAAACTGTCCAACTCCGTACAACTGGGTTAATGCAAGAGCTAAGCGAGAGATATGCAATGTCAAAATGCTGAGTGCTTTTCCAAATCTTATCGGGGCCGCCTCTCAGGCTAATGGAATTTTGATGGGTCAGTATCAAGAATAAATGCATGACTTATGACACAGCTACCGGGAGCATTACCAAATATACTGGACAGCATGTTCCCGTCTCCAAAGGATCATTGAATAATTGGCCGCGTTTGACCAGGACATTTCTGGAAATATGGCCAAGAAAAGGTTATGCAACCAGACAGACTCGCTCATGGCCTGTATTTCACAATCTACTGGCCTTGTCTCCATTAATGATCTTGACCCCCTTTTCACCATTTTAGAAGTGAAAGGGCCTAATGGAGCCGAACAAAGCTGCTTGTGTGTGTCCGTGTGTGTCTGTCTGTGTGTGTGTGTGAGAGACAAAGACACTGAGAGAAAAGAAAGCCCCTGTGACTGTGTGTTACAGCTTGATGAGGTCTTGGTCTGTGATTCCTGAGGGAGGTGGTCCAATCTAAGCTTTATTAGGCCTTATTGAGCTGTGTGCAGGCAGGTGTGTGTGTGTGTGTGTTTTCTCTATCAAGAACATTTGGCAGAGCTTTATGAGTACCTTTGTGTGTGTGTGTCCCTAAAAAAGCACTCACCAGGTAGCCGTTTAATGGGGTGTGCAAGGTATTGTACATGGGTCTTTTTTCATGCCTGTAATTTTCTTCTCAGAGGAGAACTTTTTAAGTTTGATCAGTTTGGCATTTAAGACCTTTCATATGTCATTTGTATCGACACACCAATACCTGTCTACCAAGATGACAGCTTTGGGGTCAAAGCATTTGTCTCAGTGTGAAGCAGCCTTTTGTTTACTTTAAAGAACCACTTTACCTCTATTTTTCTTTTGACCAAACTACACCTGCCAACTGTATCACTGCTAGCTCACCTAGCACTGCTGAGCTAGCTAACTTTACAGAACGGCATTCACGTTTATATCGTATCCTGTCACAAGCACAACCCTCTTGTCCATGAGTGCGTGGTTGGTGGGTGTAGTTTGGTAAAGAAAGTAGTTTCTATGGGGAACTGCTCACAACAATGTCTTTGGATTATACTGAGGAACCAGGTCAGGATTTTTCAAAAGAGACCTTGCTGTTGAGTTTTTCAAATGTATTTTAAGCACCACAAGCTGAATGCCATCTACTTTAGTTATATTCAAGAGAAGGCAGACAGCTTTATGGCTGATATCTCCAACATTCGGCAACTCACATCAAAAATATCTAGACTGATAACTAGCACTACAGGTAAGAGGAAAAATATGTATTTTTGATTTGGGGCAAACCGTCCCTTTGAATATCTTACAATACAGATGCACGAACATGTCTAAGATGTCTCTTGAACTCTGAGTTCTTTGAACTCTCTTTGAACTTTTTGATCTTGTCTTACAAAGGAAGAAAAGTAGAGTGGTTGAGTTAAGCAGATGACTGATTATTCAACTACAGACAAAAAGAAAAGAATGAACCAGTTTTGGGCTGGCCAGCTGAATTCGGCTGGTGGCTTTGATTGACATTTGACTTGGCTGTTAGCTTCATGGTTTGATGCCCATGAGCTACAGCTACTGTAAAACGCTGCAGACGCAAATTGGTTTTCCATCTTGCCTAAGTACAACATCCTCTACACAAAATGTCTCTTGTGTCTCCAGCCTGTCAGCTATTTATTCAGGTAGTTACTGATATGTGATCCCTTCAGGGTAACCTCCCCATACGGCTTAGACTTTGGACTGTGGGACAAGCACATAAAACTTTCCCCTCTACATCTTCATACATCTTTATCATTTTAAACTCGAGATTTTGTTTCTATTAACATCTTTTTAAAGATGACAGTTTAAATTAGTGCCTCTATATATTCAGAATTGATTTGACATCTCATTCATAATGATTACATTAGCTTTCCAGCAGAGGAAAAATGACCACATCATTTGAAAAAGAGTTAACATGGAATATGAAAAGATTAATATGGAACAAAGTTTCCACATCATATAAATCAAGGTGGATAACAGTTATAATGAGCTGGAGAAATATATAGAGTGTACTGTACACAATCTATTGCTCGATACATACAGCCAGGAGAAGCACATCATGGTTAATTACATCCTATAGTGGCACTGACAAGTGTGACAGTGGAACCTCTGTATTTAAGTGTACTCACGGTTGGCAGAGTTTGATGAGGTCCTGGTCGGTGGTCCCAGGTGGCAGGCCACGGATATACAGGTTGGTCTTACTGAGCTGCTCCGCCCCTCCCTGGCTGCAGCTGTTGGTGCTAGGGCTGGGAGGAGCCATGGGATGAGGGGGTGGAGCATAGGGCTGCTGGGAAAAGAGAAGAGAGGAGAGATTTAACACAAACAGCTAAATATAGATTTAATTTATGTGACGTGGGATAGTAAGTAAAGGAGTTGAACACACTGAAAGGTGAGGTGTGAACAAAAATACAATATCTGTGGCAACGGGAGAAAGTGTGAGAAGGAGTGGGAAAAATATATCTTTATAAAAAACAGCAGGCACCACAAGTTCAATGTCGCTGCAATGTGAGAGTATATATTTCAGGTATGAATCTGAGGGGAGAGGAGAGTAGGGTCACTTAACTTGGGCACAAAAATCTAGGAACTGAGCCCATTTCTCAACCAATTTTTGAGCTGAACTGGATTTCAGCCTTGTTGGGTGTTTGCTGTGTGGTGTACAAGGGGGAGCGAGGACTGATCATCGCCCAATCAACTGCTCCCGACCAACCATCTGATGTCATCGTCAGGCTCTTGCGCAGCTGAAGCCGTGCAACAAGTCAGTTACATGGTCAGCACCTATTTTCTCACTCAATCATACAGTGTAGCCGATTCCCAGCTAGTTTGCTTGTACTGCTAACTTTTATGTGTTTGAGTGTGTGAGAGAAACAGATCTTGAATTAACTCGTTTTACAGAAATCGACTTTAAAGCTGTTTTTGGTGCGTCCATCTCTACATTACTTTGAACCATACCTCTCCTAGCAAACAAACTTCTACCTGCCTGCAGCCCTGGAGCTTTCAAACTAATCTTTATTGACAATACTGTCAATAGCCAGAACAGTCCGCAGAGACCGATGGGCCGTCTTATCGTCTATTTTACATGTACAATGTCAGCACTCAGGTTGTGGCTTGACGATCAGATGGAGTGTGAGCAAATAAGTCTTGAGCTTTGGCTTTACACCGCAGACGGTTTACCTGGTCAGTGAGAGTTTGAATTGATAACAACACTACTAAAACAGGCTCAAATCCTACAGAGTATGGTGAGCTTTAGATGTAAGAACATCCAGCCCAAGAGCAGATATTAAGGGTATTCTATGTAGGATTTTCCCCCCCAAAAAAACAAAGTATGACTATATACAGAAGTAATCCCTCCTAGTTATGACTTATGACCTACTGTAAGTGTGTGGCTGTGAATTTTATCTACAGAGTCTCTACCGTTTTCCTGTATTTTCTTATTTTTATTCTTATTTTGCTATGGTTGCAGTGTTCCTGGACACAGCACACGGTTGAGCTTCTGGACTTTATGAAAAGGTAGCGACCACGTGCCAGACTGCAAGCAGCAAGAAACGCAAGTATATCAAGGCAAAATGCCAAAAAACAGAACAGAACATCTAACCTCAGCCTCAAATAATAAGAATACATATGGAGAAAAAAAAGGTCTGCACATTGACAAAAGAGTAAAGAAAAAAGCTCATTAGATGAGACGCCTCATTCTGTATCTGTATATTCACTTTCACCTCTCATTCTGTGCAGTATACAACAATAAATTCCATCTGAATTTCTCTGTCAGTGTCTTTTTTCTGAACATGAGACTGGAGTCAAGAGTGCAAACATTTCTCCATTTTTTATTTTAAGTAAACATTCCACCAAGGAGACCGTCTGAAATTAGGGTTCATAAGGCTTCCAGCAGCTTACAACAGTTTTAAATGATGGCAACTTCCTGCTTACTATTCATACCCTCAGAACCAATTCCATTACACTGTAAAACAATTTACACCTCAGAGGGTGTGATATCTTGACGCAGTAATCCTCTCCAGCCTATTTCATAAACATCTCAATATGAACGTTTTTTTTTTCAGTATAATCTCTATCTTCTAAAATGTATTCAAAGTGTATTTGATATGTGATTCCCTCCCTTTCTTTTTCTCCCCCACTCTCTCTCTCCTCCTCTGCTCTCCTCATGTGCCTGTTGTGCTGTTAGTGTAGATTTATGGTGTAGGAGTCAGGGCCCCCTGCTCACAGCCCATTTATATCTCTATTGCAGGGACACTGCACATAGTGACAGGAAGAGAGAAGCAGGGCCCTGTGGGCATGAGCGGAAAGAGAGGGAGAGGGAGACTAGAAGAGAGGGAGTGAGGAGGGAAGAGACGATGCACACTGCAATAAAGTAAGTGAGTGATGGATGAAACAGAAAAAAGAAAAAAAAATGGTCAGGGAGAGACGGGGACATGACTAAATACCACCACCAGCTCCAGTTAACCATCTTAACCCCTCATCCTCCCCAGAGAGAACCTAAAGACCCCATACCATGCTGGAGAAACACACACAGTTAAACACGCGCACACACACACACACACCATTAGCCCTCCAATCCGCCCCACACGTTAGCAGCGGCTGCCGAAGCATGGCTGATTTGATGCGCTATTTTAAGCGTGTGTGCCATGCCAGCGTGTTGCCTCAACTCCTCAGACAAAGAGCCGGGGTCCCTGGAGCGTGAAGAGGGAGCCACGTCCATCAATGGACGGCCAATTACCACGCTGAGCTAAGTGGAACTGATGGGCAGCCACTCGCTGTGCCGGACGCACACATACTGTACACACGTTTATGTTTGTGCTCACACACGCACATGCCACGTGATGACACAGAAACACCTTTTTCACACGCAAGCGATGTACAGAGCAGCGTCACCAGAGCTGTTTAAGTTCTTTGGGGCAACTTCAGCTGAACTTTCAAATAACTCCATACAAATCTCAAGTCCCTGACTGCAGGGCATGTCCACGGCACAAGTCTTCATAAGAAAAGTCAAAGCAACAAAGAAAGTATCTCAGGTTTCTGAATGCAAACATGAAAACACCTTCACGTGTGAACATTTTGCTTTCTAAGCTCTTTATAGTATTTTTTAAATAGCTGAGACCATTCAACTCCTTTCTATGCACAGGCGTAGTGATTAAATATGCATGATGTGAGGCTATGTAAGGTCTCTTGTTATATTGTTACATTATATTATAAATTTTTTATCAATTTTTATTGTCCTGGATTTAAGTTCGTGGAGTTAAAGGTGCAGTCAGCGATTCTAACCTAATACAAATCAAAACAGTGTTCATGCACAGCTCCGTAAATGAGAAACAAACACAGTGGCTTGAACTAGGGCTGCACACTTAATCGACATATTATTAAAATCGCAATATGGCCAAGTGCAATAAAAAAGGTAAAATGTGTCTCAACATAAGTGAAGCATTGTGGTGCTACAGAGATGCCCAGGCAGACAAATCATATTCCAGATATAAGGGGACATGCTTTTTTGGTACAGACCCCAGCAAAAACCACATCATCATCATTTTTTTAAAGTGATTGTTACATGCAAAAATTATCATTTGCAATTTTGCCACTAAAATTGTGACTCTTATTACAATCCCAATATCTGTCAAAATAATAGCTCAGACCAAACTGCTCAACATTATTCCAGCCAATCAGCAGCAGGGGGCTTTTGTGCCTGTGCACAGGACAGAGAAATGCGATGGATGTACAAAGAGAAAGGCAGTGGGAGCGAGAGGGACAGTAAATCTGGCACATGGCGGGAGGGGTGTATTTGTTTGGGTGTTGAGCTCAAATTTCCACCATCTTTCTGCAGAACTGCTGACTCCACTTCTAAGTGCCACCCTGTGGCTTCAGGGTTAAAGGCCCAGACACACCGACAGCACCTCTTTCTTGGCCAAAAAGTTGCACTTGAACACAGCACAAAGACTTTGGTCTGTTGCCAACTAGTACTTACATTTTGAGTTTGAGAGGACAAATTCCTGGTTCAAATCCAGCCAGTGTTTGCTACATCTCTCCCTCATTTCCTGTCCTAACCTCTTTCTAATACAGAAAAGATAAATATGAAAAGTCTTGTCACAGGTAAGTTAAATCCAGCAGCAGTAAAGTTTAAGTTTAAAGTTGGCATTTTGTGACTTGAGTCTAATTCCAGTCCTGGAGTGAGGTCTATAACTTTCATTGAGAAACGCAGACACACATACACACACTCCACTCCTCCCTCTCCTCCAGTAGACTGTGCCTCACACTCATGGTGGCCTTGGTTGCCCAGGCTAGAATGTAAAAAAAAAAAGAAGCAGAACTAGTCCCCAGTCACTCACGTTTTCACGTAGTGGCAGCAGTATAGAGGAATCTTAATCTCTTGAGTGCTCCATGGGAGTTATTTTCTCCCACTCAAAGTCACTGGAATGTGCACAGCTGCAGTTCAAGCCTCGACTTTGAGGCTTTCACCTTACGCCCCCCCCTTTGTGTTGTTTTCCCCCAAAGTCCACTGTAGCTTCAATTATACACACAGTACTTAACATAGTGTGCGACACGTACAAATTCAGCAGCACAAACAGGAGACGCTACACAGAGTTGCTGTCAGCGCTGAAGGTTAATTGAAAGCCTCTCTCTCTCTTTCTCGGTGTCTTTCTTTGTTTTAGCCCTTCAGTAATACACACAGCCTCCTCCTCTTCCTCCTCCTCCTCCTCCTCCTCCTCCCTGGGCTCCAGGCTTGGCTTGCATCCTGGGCTTTGGAATTCATGTGTCCCGCCCTATCGATTTGCTTTCATTTTTTAAGGTCAGAAGCTGAAATCTTACACAATGAGGCATGGAGGGTCAAACCCAGCCCATTACTTACAGTGTTGGGCGAGAAGACAGAGAGTGAGGTTATCCAAGGGAAAAGAAAAAAGGGCCGGAAGTGTCCCCCCCGGGATTAAGAATGGAACTGGTGCCGACGATCTCAGAGGAATGGCGACTGTTGGGTGGATGGTGGGACGGGGTGAACGGGTTTAGACTTATGGATTTAATGGTGTTTTTTTATTTTATCTTATTAAACGCAACATGTATAAAGGGAGTTTTGCTCTCGTTCACTTGAGGAATGCAAAAGTCGTCCAACTTTTGGACAAGGGCTGCCAAAAGAACAGGCGCTTCAAACGCTTGTGCGTCTGCATGTGTAATGTATGTATGCACATGCGTCGGGGTCAGTTTGTGAACTTGTACAAGCGTGGGAGTGAAATCAGCGAGCACACACTGGCTGAAACTTCAACCCACAAGCACACACACGCATTCCCACCAAAACTGTTTGCTTCTCTTTTGTTTTAAATCGAATTCTCTCTTGGCTTCCTCCAGTCGCCCCACTGGAGGTTAATAGCCAAGCTTGTTTCTCTTTCCGGACGGTTCCGTGACTGCTGTTTACCCTCAGCCTGTCAGCCTGTAAGATCTGGCTTCTCAAACATATAATAAATACAGACCTTATGTGTCAGAATGATGAGGATTGAATACAGCACTTGACAAAAGGGTATTTCAGCAAGAGAGGGGAGGGAATGAAAGATTGAGGGAAAGGGAGGGAGAGACAAAGAGAAAAAAAAGCGAGATGGAAAGAGTTAAAGTGAGGAAAAAAAGAGTGTGTGGGAGAATAGCTGGTTATGACACTTCAAAAACCTCCAGGTGGTAAATGAGAAAAACCTCCATTCTCCCTCCTCCCTACCCAGCTGTGACATGCTGCTACAGAGGCTTACTGGGGATTTCAATTTGCCGCACTGTATTTTAGACGGGCAGAATGGTTTACACAGGCCCAATTTACCGAGCCAGCCGTGCAGGGGGGGTTCACAGCCTCCGTGACATGCCGGGGAATGTTTATGAGTGTATTAAGTGAGGATGATAAATCTAACGTACGCTACATAGGCTGAGGGCACACCACGCTGCACTGTGTATATTCACACACCCACACAAAGACATCGCACATTTTTTATACAGATCATAGCTAGCCCTCGCGGTCACTGGGAGTAATATGTAGACATGAACCTGCTGTGTGTATTGCTATTTACATGTCCATGTACTGTCTTGATGTATTATGTGTAGGTACTACTGCAACCATACTTATAATGATCACTGTAGCTGTCCTATTAAAACCATGTATCTCCAAAATATCAACTTTTCAACAGCCCTGCTTTTAGCTTTGTGCCAATGCATTTTTTTTTAACGTAATCCAGTGTTTTTTAATGGTTTATTTAACATAAGAAGTAGGACAGGATTCTCAACCAATTATTCAGGAACGTACCTACCTAAACACGCAGTTTCAAGGCAGACACCTAAGATTGGTGTCATCAATTCAGTATCTGACCAAATGTCTCTTCTTCTACTGCTGAGTAATGGCATTGAACAATGGCCAGAAAAGTTTTTGTTTTTTTGTAGAACATTATGCAAAATTGACCTTTGACCTTTTGGATATAAAATGTCCTTATTTCATAATTTTAACCTACTTGACATTTGTGTGAAATTTTGTCATGTTTAGCGTATGAATTCTTGTGTTATGGCCAAGTTATGGTTTTATGAGTCTCACTGACCTTCAACCTTCGGCCACCAAAATCAAATTGATTTATCCCTGAGTCCAAGGGGACGTTTGAAATTTGAAGACACTATCTCAAGGTGTTCACAAGAATGGGACAGATGGATGGATGGATGGATAAGCTAAAAAAAAAAAGCCTCTAGCCATGGCTATCACCAGCGTAGAGGCATAAAAATAAATGAATAAATAAATGAAATAAATCAGAACCACCAAATCTGGAGATACCTGATTCTCATTGAATGTGTTTATGACATGGCACCCCTGCAGAGAGAGCTTGAAAAGTTGGTTCTCCCTTTTTCCCAAGTTAATTACATCTTTAGATAAGGTGGTTCCTTCCTTGTATAAAAAATGTGAAAACATACTATGTGAGTGCACAATGTTTGCCAAACACAGAGGAGGGCAGCCGTGGCACTAATTGGAATGAAAGCAGGGCTGTGGCTTCCCTGCCTCCCTGCACTCTGCAGGGCAGGGCTGCGACTGGAGGAGAGGCGGCTGTGCACCACTGTGGTAATTGGCCCTGATTTATAGGAGGTCAGCGCAGCCAGCGAGAGCTAGCTCAACACTGGCAATAGGCCAGACAAGGCCACGCTGTCGATATCAGTAAACCAACCCAACCCAGCCCAAACCCCCACGGCCAGGACGCCACTGCTTGAGATCAGCTGTCACCATGCGGGACGGTGCATATATGTGTGAGCGCACAGTTGTGTGAGTGTGTGCATGCTTTTTCTCCTGTTCTGTGTGTTCCTGTGTTTGTGAGTCACTCGAGTCAGACACACACACAAGAAAACCTGCCACAAAAAATGACAAGCAGTCTCCTTAAATTGAAGAAAAAAGCCTCTCAGCTCATCCTCCATTAATTCATGCTGGCAAAGTCTCTGCAAAGACTCTTAAAGACAAGCATAGTCCCAGAGGCATCCCTTCCAAACTGCCAGAACTAACAGCTAGCTCTGCGGTCGGCCGCATTCACATCAGCCTCTAAGCACGGGAGGAACACAAATCCCCCATCCATCCTGGATAGCTGCATCCAAACCTTTAGCCCTTAAACATGTATGCCGAGAGAAGAGGGAGGGACGCTGAGAGACGGAGGGAAGAAAGCTATTGCTTTTTCTCCTTTTGCCTCCTATTTTCATGCCTCGCACTGTCTCTCTTTGTCTGTGCCTGTTGAGGTAAACCCATAGCCAGAGGAGTGAATAGCAAAACATCCCCAAGTCACATGGGAATGCAACGCTGATGATTCTACAGGAAGACTGAGAGCTCTCTGTAAGCGGAGGCATGGAGAGAGAACAGGAGAAAAGGGGGGTAAAGGATAGAAAAGGGAAGAGAGATGCAGTTACAGGTATAAAGGAGTTAAAGCCAAGGCCTGAGAGAACAGCCAAACCAGCAAGGAGGAAAAAAGGAAATATAAGACAAAACGGCAAATGAGCAAAAGACAGATTAAAGTACAAGAGTCATTTTGACTGTCTGATTCTCTCTGGGCTTCCACTTGCCTGCGGGCCTTCTTCCTCAGTAAAAACAAAAAAGCCCTGGGATCTGGGACAGCGGTAAGCCAACACTGCTGTGGACAATGACGCAGGGGGGCTAATTTTAAACATGCTGATTGGTCCATCTCCAGTATCTCTCAGAGCAGAGGATGGGACGCTTTCTCTCTTCCTGTTTCTCTCTCTTGTCTTTCTCATTGCTCACTGCCTCATTCACCAACTTCCTTTTCTAATCCCCCCCTCTCCCCCCTACAGGCTCACTTTCCCTCTTACTCTCTCTTTGGGGCAGATAAGAGCAGAACGCTGTCTTCCGTGTCAGGACCCATGTGTCTGGATACAGAGCCCCAGAGTTAAAATAGAGGCCATATCTTTCCCAGGGGGGGAAAGATAGGATGCATACATATTATCTGACAGACAGGACAAGAGCTATGGAGGTAAACAAGGCGCGCTTTATGTAGCGTCACTGTTTAAAATCACGGAGTCATCTGTTTTAGCTGCGAGGGGGTGACATAATGGGAAAATAGTATTGGTTCTAAAATGCATCATTTTCCTATAAGAAATCAATTGGAAGTGGTGCATTTATGGTAGGAAATCATTTAATGTGATTGTAAAAAACTATTATCACCTACTGTAAATGTGGCACCTAAAGATAGCACAAGGATGGAAGTGGAATTACAGTGCTTTTTAGTCGTTTCAGTTATTTACACTTCTTTGTAAGAATTTAATTGGTACTCTCATCCGGAGAAGTACTGTGGGATCAATAATTAGTCACGAATCACCACAGTTTAGAAGACTAAAAATAAATATGTGCAAGGAACAACAATACAAGCGTGTGACCTAGAAAAGAGTTTTTTTTTTCAATAAGGCTTTTATCAGGGGAGAAGCATTATCAGGAGAAGGTGGAGGGTAAAGAGTGGAAGGCATCATATCATAATGCTGCTATGCTTTATGGTATTATTACACATTGATATAAACAAGCTGAAGGACTGGTGAAGTGTTTTCTATCCTTTCAGTTCCAAAAAGGAGCCAGAAAAGTATTGAATTATTTCCTAAAAGTTCTTACAGTTAGATGAATTCAAGCAGTAACAAACTGTGTCTTTCATGCAAACATGTCCAACATGTTACTTGGAACTAGTAACTCTGTCAGTGAGGTCCCCCGTCACCTAGGAATCTTGTTTAGTTTCTTCAAAGTAAGTAGGACCTGGGACAAACACACATTTCCTGCTAGAAGATACAACGCACATCGCATTTACAGAACTGGTTAGTCACTAGGCCTAAACAAAAATCTGCACACGCACACTGTAACTTCAATGTTTATAACACTCCTCGGCCACCATAAACTTGGTTCTCTGCGGACATTAAAGGTCAACCGGTGTTTAGGTGACATAACCGGGGCTGAAGTGTGTTTGTGGAGAGCGATTACGACGGTTTGGCTGCGACTGAGGTGACCGCTGCAGTGGGATCAGTAAAAAAAAAAAAAGTGCAGAGAGCGAGTCGTGGGCAGAGCCAAAGTGAAACTCGATGGACATAAATATTTGGGCTGATTTGTCATCATTATGGCCAGCTGGGTCTGTTTGCAAGCTAGGCTGGTGTGGGAGTGGAGACTGCAGGATGGATGGAGCAAGAAAGTGGGAGGACAGAGAGACTCTTTTAAAGAACAAGCAGTAACCGAGAGATGGACAGAGGATGATAGAGAGTGCGGGGAAAAAAAGAGAAGGAGAATGTTCTAAACTTTGGTCTCGGAGTGAACCTCAGCTGGCACCCACAGTCTCGGACCGATCCACTGATTTACTGTGGCTGTGATCCATGGACAAATAATGGTTACAGATTGGTCCCCAGGTCACTAATTTACCCAAATCCTCAATTAAAAGCTGACAGATGTGGCACATGAAATTTTTTTTAATTAACTCATTAATCATGTACAAGGGCTGAAAAATTTACAAGATGACGTCTTCTAATCAACAGTCTAAAACTGAAAGATAATAATTTACAATGATACAAAGCAGAAAAATGGAAACAAATCCTCACAATTCATTTTCTTTAAACCAGCTAATCAATTTATCATTTCAGAAAAAAAAAAAATCTGGTCAGACCTTGCTGAAGCAGCCACATAGAATTTATTTTATTAGTATTTCTGAAGAAAAATGACAACCACTGTATGATGTCCATGAATATATCAGGGATGTATGTTTCAGTTAATTTTGCTTTCAACAGCCCGACATCGATTATCCTGAACTTACCAGTTAGTTTTAAAGGGGAAAAAAAGCATTGCATTTCAAAGCACTATCCATTTATCCACTAGCCGTGGTAGCATGCCAAAACGCCCACTGCCCAACCTTCAGTCTACTGCCTGGGTCAGATGGTAGCTAGCTAGCCACACCTCTCAATCAGCAATTACCAATGATAAAGCCATCCCAACGACTGGGATGGCATTGCTGTGGAAATTTGGTGGCCATACTTCGACACCAGTGAGTAAGCAGCTTCATTTTGAGCCTTAAAACCCCTTTAGCATTGTTAACTATGTTACCACCACTAGCCCTGCCGAGACTGCTAACAGTGCTAACAGAGCTAACAGTGATAACAAGGTTAACAATGCTATTAAGGGTTTGCAGTTTAAAATGAAGCCGCCTGCTCACCAGGGTGACCTGGGGGAGACGGGAGGGTGGGCACAATGTTTCCATAGCAATGCTGTTGGGTTGAGACGGTGCTCCTAGTGGTAACTGCTGAATGAGCAATGCCACTAGCTAGCTCCCACCAGACCTGGTTGGTGCCCAGTGCAGATATTTGAAAAGCAGCCAAACTTACCTACAGACCAATGTGCTTAACTGGTCAAAAATATTCATGATGGTTAATCATTAACATTTAACCATTGACATTCATAGAATAAATGTATTCTGTTCAGTTATTCAACTGAGCCTTGTTCCATTATTTTAATACATTTCATGTTTTTGAACATTATGCTGCCTGGAAAGCCCTCCCTCACCAGAGCTCTGCACCCAGAGGACCCTCAGTGTAGAGCTTCATCTCTGTGTAAAACAACACCAGATATTAGAAAGAGAGCAGCAGCCGCAGTGAGTGAGGACCCCCCTCCTCTCGCTCTCCGCCTCTAATTGGGCACATTCTTCAGGAGTCAGTTATGTTTTTCACAGGAAGTGTAAGCACAAACAGAGGACTGTGGTAGATGTGGAGAGAGCAGGGCTAGCTCTTTTTCAGCGTGACCTGTCTCTCACTGAGACAAATGTCTACCAATCCAGTCACGCACACGAGTTGGCTTCCTGCCCTGAAATGTTCTCATAGGCTGCATAAAGGAGTTAGAAAGTGGGAGAGAGACTGAATAACAAACACACAACTCTGAGTTCTCTCCCTTAGAGATACATCTTAAGTCTTGTCTCAAATATACCATATGCTATATGGTAGCTCTAAGTCCACCGGCCTTTGTGTGGCAGTCCAAGAAGACCAGCTTGTTGGCTGGCTGACGTACCTAAATGACTGACTAGATAGCTGACCCGCTGACCAGTTGATGAGAGTTATTGCTGAAGTGTGGAGAATGCCAAGGGGAAAGAGAGAGAGACAGGGGACAGATTGATAGAGAAGAAGCTTGAGCCATCCCAGAGTGCCATTTGTTACGCTGTTCTCCAGACAAACAAATTTACGTCTTCTCTTCCAGAAGGTCAACTGTGCTCAAATTCATAAATAAGGCTGTAATTGGTGGAGGAGCGGCAAAGAGGCTCAAAGGTCCCCAACAGCCTAGTGCTTGAGTTACAGCCTGACACTGACTTCAGTGTGTGTTTGACTGCGTGCCCACAGCCATATGTCAAAAGTACTACGTAATGTTTGCATAACTGAGCGATGTTATCATTGCTTTTACAAACAGCAGACAGCAGGTATTTCTCAGTAAATGCGAGAATTCACTAAAACGAACAGCAGGCGTGACACAGTGTGTATGTCTATACATGCTGTGCTTTGTGTACGAAAAGAAAAGGTTGAACACTGACAGTTTAGAGAGAGTTTAGAGATACGTTCGTGACTGTGCTGTATTTTGTGTATTCTGTGTTAACACATTAGGACGTGTGAAACTACAGTTTGTTTCCATGTACTCTGTATGAGGAAATAACAACAAAAAAAACACTTTTTAAATGAGACAAACAATGGATATTAAATTCCATAGAATATAAATAAAAGCTGGTATAAAAAAAGCCGAAGAAAACAAATTGCATGGGCAGTACAAAAATAAGAAAGAAAATGAGGGGATAGGTAAGGCAGACCAAATCTTAAACGGTCCAAGACTTATATCCAAACTGAAAATATCCTCGTCACCTTAAAGAGAAAACAAATCATACAGAAAAACACAAATGTTTCAGATGTCATCTAATGAGGAGAAGGACAACAGAAACTATTGTCATAGAGGAAATATGAAGATTTTTTTTTGTAATTTCCTATATAGTTTTCCTATTTTTATTTGTATCCTACTGATTTTGACAAACATTATGAGGTGGTAATTGTCTCAGGTGTTTAAGATTTGGCTCTCCTTTGATTGGCTGGCACAGTCTGTGTCTTCAAAATGAAGCTGTTGATTTATATTGTGAATTTAATGCCAAACAAAGATCCATCACACACATCTGTAATAAAGTCAGTGCCGACAGTGTGTAGGAATTCAACCTATTCTTCCATATAACTTAATTATAGTATGCACCTGTCAATGCCTTGCCTTTTATAATCATTATTCTGCACCTCTGTTGTGTGAACATACTGTATGTTAATGTCTTTGATGCCTGCGGAGAAAATCAGCTCCTATACACTTTCTTTGACACCACCTATAAATATATGTGGATGAGAACACACAAACAGTATAAAAAACAGATAGTCTTAAAGGAGCTCTGTACCATATTCAGAGGCTGGCTCTCAATATAGAGGTGGCTGAGCTGGTGGCTAACAGCAACACCAGTTCTAATGGCGGCAACAGTGCTGACAGAGCTAAAGGTGTTAACTGTGAGGGAATCAGAGAGTGCTACGCTTATGCTATGATCGTGATATCAGCAGTAACCACCTCATGAGTGCAGTGCATATCATTAGCATGTTAGCTAGCCAGTGAGATACACACACAGGACCCACATGCACTAACATGCACGCAAGTCCGCACCTTCTGCAATATGAACAAACAGAGAGGCTCAGATTACAACACAAAGAGGTAGCGTGACTTCATACTCTGCTCCAGATGTCATTACCCCGTTAAATCTTTACATTAGAGGGCAGCCAGTTGATCGTTTACCGATTAATAGGCGCCAATAGGACGTTTAACAAGCTGTTATCTGTGTTACTTTGATCAGATAGTGGCCCATGGCTGCACAACCTCAACCAGTTACCCAGGGATGTGTGTCACCGATTGAAGCTGACGAGGGTAGGGTTGTGTTAAATGGAGCAAAAAGGAGCTTGATCAGTGGGTACAGCTCCAGAGAAAGCAGGTCCCCTCTGCTGCATGGCCAAGGTACTGTGTCTAAGTGTATTGTTCTTCTTTTTCACATGGATTTACGTGAAGTTTTTGGCCGGATCCTGACAGTGGGTTCAGAACTGTGGGGCTAGAGTGAAAGTCTGTGAGTCTGTGACTAAATGCTGTCACTGCTGTTTCAGATTGAAAGTTCTCTAGTGTTTTGACCTAGTCTTGTTTTTATGGTTTATGAACCATAGGGAATTACAAAACACGCAAAAGTAGTTGAAAAAAAGTAGAAAGCAGAAAAATACTGACCATTTCTGATCACCATTTTGCATGAAGGCTCCATAAACAAAGCCAAGGTAATGTTATGGTGTACCTGAGAATCTTAGATTGACTTTGAGGAAAATAATCGCTTAGTTATTTTGATGTTCAGTTGCAGATTCATATGTATTTTTTAGGTTTTTAATTACTTAGACTTGAATGTTAAGTGCAACAGTTATGCAGTTTCTATTTATGTCAAAGATTCTTAATTTCCGACACTGGCAATTTTTTTTCTGCGCGGTGTGGGGGTGATATCAGCCAAGTAATCTATCAGCTTTTTCCTGTTCCAAACTATTATTATGAAATCAGCCTTTAAAAATCCACCATTGGTCAACCTCAACTTCACACAGCAAACAGTGGTGTGCTACAATATTAGTGCTCTAAATATTGTATCAAGCTCCTTTAAGCAAACTGGCACAGACACACAAAATGGAGGAGCATTATACCCAGTGATAGCATATATAAACGCAACCATCCAAAGATGAAAAGATAAAATCCACACAGATGCAGATATGTATAGAAATATGCACAGGAGAGAACGCACATCCTGTTCCCCTTGAATATTCATTTTTCTTTCACATGCAAAGTAGTTGCACCGGGTCTGGAATGTCACTTTTGGCCCCCAAGGAATATACTCACTGAAGCGTCTCTGACAATTGCCAGACTAAATACTGGCACTAAACACCAGCCGCTGTTGTGGCAGGGAGGCTTGAGACACAGCTATAACAAATCAGCTAGGGAATGGAAAACGGTGGGTTTGTAGTAGTTTATAGGGTTATTTTATGACATACATCTGAAAAACATATCCAGGGATTTCTCACAGGGATCCTAACCAACCAGGCTGTGTTCCTCCTTCACTGAAGCCAGAGAAATCAGGTGTAAAAGAAGTAGCAGGAGGAAGGTGGTGACACTGGTGTTTAAACACTTGGAAAATAGGCAGACCACATTTAAACTACAAAATAATTCAATGTCTATTTGGCCCTTATTCCTTTTGATTATTGCTCAGATGTTTCTGACTCTACAGACACAATTTAAATGATGCACACAAAGTAACACAGGTATCCAGCTCTTTATAAAACAAATGGGAAGAAAAAAAACATTATTGTGAAAAACAAAATGGCTTTGAAATGGTACATTATCCAGCAATTCTATAATTGCGAGGCGAGCTGTAAATGAGATTTTGATGGATGTGAACTTCTGGATGTGTTTGAGAAAAGGTCGTGCAGCAGCAGGCAATCAAACCAACAAGATTTTTTTTTTTTTTTTTGAGTGAGGAGAGGGGGCAAGATGAAAATATCACTCAGATCTTCTGAATGTTTTACAATGACCTGAATCCAAATATTTGCACGACAAATGTTACCCTTTACACTAAAAAAACACAAAGCTACATTAACACCTTAAATCATGTGCAACATCACAGCTCTTACCCTAAGATGTCCTATTTCACCACTGGTATTTTCATTTTAAACTTTTTTCACTTTACATCTTGGCAAGGCCTGCCTGATTGCATCATAGTTTTCGTGTCTGAAACACCCACCGTTGTGGCACACCCTTCAGAGGCTCCAACCTCAGATTTGGCACAAAGCTCACTTCTGACAAATGCACTTCTACCTGGAGGCATTTGTTGTAACGTTGCTTTGTTGTGGTCCTGGACAACATTATTTGCAGCAGGTTTATACTGGGGCCCATGGAGTGGGGGAGCCCACAGAGAGATTCAGCGAGTGATTCAGATTGCCACCACGTCTTTTCCTACGAGAAAGTCCTAGAGTGCATACACTTATTCTTGTGTAACTGTTATTTCTGTAATAACTTCACTTATTGCTGTGTTTACTAATGACAGAGTTATCGCTTGTTGTTATGGAAGCTGCCATTACTGTTCCACAAGCTTTAGCCTGCATTTTACATCATCAACTACAATGCAGTCCCTGATTGGCTGCTTACACTATCAGCTACAGTCCAGATCCCTGATTGGCCCAGACTGGATTTTAACTTCTGGATACAAGGCCAGGCAGCACAGAGTTTAGACTAATACAGAGAGGGAAACAAACTGTTGAGCTTATGTCATCACAATGGTCTTACCAGGTTAATACAACCCTCGAAAAGGCCAACCTATCTCTGTCATGGTTTTCTTTTTTTGTTTTTTGGTAAAATAGTCAGCAGTAATTACAGGCTTACTCTACAAAAACTATGAAAGCTACGCGCAAACTATAAAAACCTATGCAGTCAGATTAATATTTTTGTAATGTCTTTTTTATTTTTGCCAAATTCAGATTTGTAATGATGATGTCATCTCATCAATCTTTGGAAGCCAGAAAACACCTCATCTTTGCCATAACCTGAGGATTAAACCTACAGGAGACCTCACATCTATCTGTAACTTTAAACACAGATGATGATTAGACTTCCCTGCAGATTTTAAAATGACTTTAACCGGACTGCTTATAAATCCTCAAATTGACCAGCATGATATTAAACTGCAGAATATGTACAACTAAATAGTGGTAAAAATATTTTGACATTAAGATGGACTTAAAAATGTCCACCGACAAAAATCTACTCAGATGGGGACTCTGTATTCAGATATCAATGTAGCGTCTTGCATCTATAGATGACCAGCCCAAAAGAGCTTACAAGGCAGATGATTAGTTTCCATGTACGTAGGCGTGTGACCAATAGGTCTGTCCTGAATGCTTCAAAAGCTTTGAAACTTCCATTGTTGCCATGGTAATTAACTTCTAAATCAGTATTCAAATGCTTTGTTTATTGCTTTGTTTTTTCACCAGTAAACTTATGGAAGAAATCGAAAGGTGGCTGGTGTCAGACAAGAATGAGGCCAGTGTCCTCAGCGCAGTCATTGACCCCGCTTCAAGCAATTAAATCGGCTGTCCGATGAGGAAAAGAAACAGCTGAAGCAAAGTGCAGACCTTTATCCACCATGGCAACTGTAGTAAAGTGCTTGCATTGCATGTAATAATGCTGGCCAACGTGCGGCATTTGAGTTATTAATAATTTAGAGAAATAATAGGTGCAATAGTAAACCTTTCACCTTCTCTCCCCGCTCTCTATCATTCTGTCTCAACACACAAACAGTGGCGTTAAGTCCCACCAAAGTTGGCTCAGGTTCTGGTGGTTGATAAGCGTATATGAATGTAATTACATTCTGGCCCCCATACTCCCATCACACCCAAGCTGCGCATATCCAGGTAATTATAACTGAAGCTTCGAGGCCCCCAAAATGGTATGGGTGTGGTATAATACCATTGAACAGACTCCTCACAGCAAAAGTAGCTTGTGTCCATACATTGAAACATCTTTGCTGCTGAACTGCCGTACTGTTGCCCATCTTGCCCCCCGTTTTCCTCTGTCTAACCTTCCATAACTGAATCTATCCCCCTGCTAGTGCTCTATCCATCCTCTCTTCACCCTCTCCAATCCCTTCAGTCAGTTCTCATCTATCCCTAAATCCATCCCAATCCTCATCTGGCTGCTAGTCCTCCCTTTCTCTTTCCTTCCTGCCTGCCTCTGTCTTCTTTCTCTTCCGAGTCTCTCTCCCCTCCTTCTCTCCACCCCATTCTCCTCCCTGTCTAACAGCCATCGGGGAGTTTTTACATAGTGTTGAGCAGAGTTTAGTAGGCCAAAGAAGACGCCGTGCCAGATTCTGCACAGTGTGTTAAGCAACTATCCCCCTTGAAGGAATATCAGCATTACTCAACACAAAACCCCCTGTATCCGCCCGCCTCCTCGGGTCTGAGCTCGCATACTGCAGGGCTGCCGTCAGCAGCAGACAGAGGAGCTATGCAGGGGATTGTTTTACTTAGGGTCAATGTGAGAACAATGCCGCATTGTAACATCCTTGGAATCGCTGCTTGATATTCTGCCTCTGTGCACCTGGATATGTCATACCAAGAGAGATATGTCAGGAGAAGTAAGGTTTTCACATCAAAGGCGAAGCTCAAACATAAGCCCTCACACAAACTTTTTTTCTTTTTTGATTTTCCAATCCATTAATCTATTTCAGTTTTTATTTTCAACATAGGTGCTTTCAGTATTTCTCTTGCTTTGGCATATTGGCATGATCGCTGAGTTAGGGACCCTTCAGAAGCGCCTCTCTGAGTGATTTAAGGGGAAGAGAGTCAGCCTCTTCTGGGCAGACCATCGCGAGCCGTCAATCCCATGACTTACTGGAAACCAAAGGGGAATGATCTGTGCTTCCCAGCTCTCACAAGCAGAGTTCAATCAGTGCGGGTGTGGAGCTTTATCCAAAAGTGTCACAATTGCGTGATAAATAAAGTGTGGACTGTCGGGCAGCCAGCTAGAGCGAGAGGTGTAAGAAACGAGACGGCGGGGAGGAAGAGAGAGAGAGAGAGAGAGGAAGCCTAGAGAAGCAGAAAAAAGAAGTAACAGAGAGAGAAAGATGGATAGGGAAGCAGACGTCTGCCAAAGGAGAAGAGGTGCAGTTTGTGAGTTGTCCGGACCTTGATACTGTGATTTATTCATGAGATAAGTCACCATGGCTGTGGAACAGGTGAGTGTAATAGTGTAATGTTTCCCCCTTGCCTGACTGCTTGCCTCAGTGACTCTGGCCTGCTGTGTTCTCGTCGGGCTGCTGGAAGAGTTTAATGCATGCAACACTTGGACACGGTAAGGGATCACAGCCAGTATAGATAAACACAGGCCATCTGGGTTCAAGCAGGTTAGAACAAACTCAACAGAAAAGCTATCAGTCCTTTTGTATCTTCAAAGGTAGCTAAAGTCATTCAATCTTTCCACTTAATAGTAAGCTGACAGAGAAAAGTCAAGGTTTAGAGCTCATTCATTCATTTTTCCTTACTTGTACATTCCCATTGAAGCCCAGCGGAAACAAGTGTTTCTCTCAACAGCGTGCTGTTCACCGCTCTGTCTTTCCTTATGTACTGCATCTGTTCATAAAGCTTCTCAGAGGTCTAATTTAGCATCACAGTACAGGGCTGAAGACCATAAATTTCATGAAAAGATGTGCAATTGTCCCAAATCAGCAATCCTGTTGCAAGCCACTTTATGAATCAAAGGCAGGGATTATGGTTCTTCCCCCTGACAATTGCTCGAGTGCTTTTATAAGGATCCCTTACTGAGATGCTCTCACTCAAAACAACTTTCTGAAAACAGAGTGGCCACAGCAATAAAGTATTTTTTCTGCTTTTGCAAATTCAAGAGGCTATTTGGACTTTCTTTCTTTCTTTTTTTTTCATTTCTTTTCCTGATGTCACCCTTGTGTCTAATGCACCCACTTTTGCAAGCTATTGAAAAATAGTTACTGGAACAGAGAGCTTATACTCTGGAATCCTCTCCCAGCTAATGAATCTGACAATTGGCTTTTATTTCATTTCAAATTTAAATCTTGCATGACGAAAATGATCCCAGTTCTTTTTTTAATTCACTACAAAAAACCCTTACAGCTCTCCTTTAAAGTAAAATACAATTGAGTTTCTACAGGCTTTTCAGCACTATGTTTTTCCAGCCCGACATTATATTTTCATAAGGCAGGGCAAATTGTAAGGAGACTTCAAAGATGAAAATCAGCGGTGGTCTGGCCTATTGTACTTACTAAAGGGTTTCTAAACTATTTATTTACCCTCCAATGGAGACTTTTCAAGAGATGATAGCAGTGGACTGTTATTGTTGTGGTGTGTGGCCCTCCATTCTCTAGCTGAATGTGCGGGGCCAGGCTCTGAGAGAACAGCGCTCGCTCCATTGTACCACCGCGCAGATTACCACATGAACAGGAAGCTCCTTGGCCGCCAAAAGCAGACCACCTCTTCAATACCCAAGACAGCAGAGTCATTGTGGGGCTGAATATGAAGGGCTCTGCCCACAACCATGGATGGACCATTACCATCATAATGATCCTCACGCTGTTTTTAAAAAAAAATAATTTCAGAGACCCAGTGGATGACAAGGAGGAGAGGCTTGCCACACACAGACAGTAGTCACCAGGCCAGGGTGGCATTCCTTCGTTTTTGCTTAAGAAAGAATGTGCTTGAAATGCATAATTAATTAGTTTTCGGCTGCTTCACGTCCCACAAGAGGCCCAACTTATCTTCCTACAATCTCATCAGCCCCAGCATATTTTAAGACTCATCTCGAGGCTCATCGATCTGTTAATCTGTTTCACCAAAGAACAACTGGGGTAAACTAAAGGATACTAAAGGATACGTAGTTACACATTTGTTAACTGAAGACACAGATTGAGGCAATTACGGCAAACATTAAGATACACAGACAAAACAAAAGGCCGTCAATAGGCAGTTTAATGTTAAGTGTGTAGTGAAGGCTACAGCTGGATGGCAGGTGTAAAAGGGACTAAAGATAATGAGGCTGAGTCACGATTTGGAAAGAAAACAACTCATGACAAGAAGGCAGCAGACTGCAGCTCTATCAGAGCCCTCCAGTTCCAGTCTGGTCTCGGTTCTGGTCAGCTCTCTCCACACTTGTGCATTGTTTTTGAGAAAACCTAACAGCTACCCTGAGGACCTCTGATCGTGGTTTGGTGGGCAGCACAGAATAACAAAAACACTACATGAATCCAATCAAAGAGACAGTAAGCAGCTCATGAAAACTCTGCAGCAGCTGTCTCTGACACTGAGAGGTCTAAATCTTTAGACTTCAGCACTTCTAAGTGAGTCTATTTTTGCTTCCCACAACTAAATTTAGAGAATACATTTAGCCAAAACTTTGATTACTGACAACAACTTTACTCGCCAGCAGACAGCACTGTCTTATTTAACCTATCCTTCACTGGTGCTTTTACAAAATATTTCTACCCTGATATTTGTGAATAAAAATCCTCATTAATGTGAATTTAATGACTAAGTGGGTAAAGACAAATAATTAAACAGCAAAAACAGCCTGGTAAGTTTCCAAAATTACATTTTCATTACTGTAATGTAGCCTTTAAAACCAGGAAAAGAAAACACCTATGATGTATGATGCAAAATCCAAGATGACATTAAGCCTCATATCACAGTATTGACAGAATATACATATTTTGCCCAGCCATATAATTTTTGGACACTGCAGTTGCAACACAAATGTCCTGTCCATTCTCCAATCCAATAAATCCATATCTAATATAACAACATACAGGCCTCCTCTTGAATGCAGTGTTGTAGTCAAGAGCACCAAAACCAAAATCAAGTCATGATCAAGACCACAGTGTATCAAGACCAAGGTCCAATCCCATATCATATTTTTAACCCTACCCTCCTTTCCAAATGCCACAGTGCCCCTCAGAACAGAGTTACAAAGGACAGTGGTTGAAAACTTCCCCTGTGAAATGAAACAACCCATCAAGACCGTGATACATCCTTGACATGCTGGCATTTACATAAACAGACGTGACAAGTGTTGCCAGACATTGCTAATATGCTGTCTTCCGCAGTGGTGATTTCTCTTGCGTGGGCTACAGGCATCCTTCTGCAGTTGTCAGGATGCTTAAGATGTGCTCACAACTTAAGTTTCATGCAAACAATTAAACAAGCACGGGCTAAGTTGTAGGGGCAAGGGGTGTACTGGCATTGGGCCCAAGACTATGAGGGGCTGAGACCAAGTCGAGATCAGTGTGAGTCCAACTCTGCATGATAAAATGTGGAATATGCAAACCATTCGCACTCCTCAAATTGATTTGAAAGATCATTTCCATAAAAACACCAAAAACACAGATAAAAACAAAAGAAGAGTCCCTTCATTTACCTCCTCTATTGCCATACTGTTTATCTGTGTGTGTGTGTGTGTGTGTGTATACGCATACCATGAAAAATGTCTTCAATAAATAATCGGTAGGCATTGCAGAGGTGAATTTTATGTGTGGGAATTTTTCTTTGTTTTCTATGAGCAAACAAACACATTTTTTCAAAGGCAATTTATTGATATACCTGCAGCTGTGGTCTTGACCGATCTTGAAATAGAATCCTGAGTCCTCTTTTTCTGAGACTGACATGAGACCAAGTAAAAATGCTTTTGAGTTTGAGAGGCCTTCATAAAGTGGTTTTGGGACCAAGACCGTTTTTGAGTGCTACAACACTACAAATCAGAGCAAATCAGGATGTTTCCACCTCTTTTCATTTTTATCAGGATGGCTCTTCGTATATAAAATCAGTTTACAAAAAAAGAAAAAACAATGAATACCACTCTTCATTGAATATACCTGCTACTTTCAAATTTATATATTTGTAATAATCTATAACCTATCTACGTTCTGAGTGGATAAATAGCCCTTCAATTATCGCTTGTCAACAAGATACTGAAAATCAACACTGCAAATCTGTTTCTATGATGTTTTGACTGTTGCCTTATTGTCAACCTGCTGCCAAGAGAAGGCAGCGTCCAAAACAGCATCTCACATGCACGCAGCTTGTTGCATATTCTCCAAGACGCTGGAAATTGATGGTTTGTCAAACCCAGAGGGAGAAATTGAATGTTCAAGGGAGAAAAGAGAGGAGACAAGAGGAATAGAGAAAAAGGACAAATTGAAGGACGTCATTTCTGTGCAATTTTTGAATTCTAGCCTGAGCTCGGTATTACGTGACGCTGTATGTGTTTTTCAGACAAGGAGGTGCACTGATAAACGAACAAAGCGGGGCTCTTGTACGAGCATTAGAACTATTTCGGCCTGTGGTTTTTTAAAAACAAGGGAGCAACAGAGGTGGAAACACTGAATCTAATGCCAGCTAAAGGGCACTTGAGCTATTCCGGTGACAAACAGGACCATGCCTAATGTATATTACCAAACGGAGATTGAACCAGCCATTTCAGAACAAGCAAGCGGGCAAGTAGGCAGTCAGGATCTCTATTTAAAGACATCTGAGAGACCAGCATTCTCTTCTCGCCTCGTTCCCTCCAGCAAAACAATAAATAGCTAAATCACAACACACTTAAAAGCCCCGCCGTGCCACAATATCCACATATATCCTTCGCTCTACAGTCCCACTCCTCTCTTAACTGCTCTAAATTATTTCAATTCTGCGAGAGGAAAAAAAAGTCGTTCACATAAAGTAATCAGTCTTCGCTCACTCTTTCTCCCTGCGACAGCCTTATTTGACAACTCTGCTACATTAAACAGCCCACTGGTGAAAAGAGAGAGGGGGGAAAAAATAAAAGGAATGCATCCAATTATTCATGCATAATGATAGCTCTGTTATCCAGTAAGGCAGGGGCTCCCACACAAAGCAGTTCCCCTTCCCCGTCTAATACATCTTAAGTACTGACAATCGCCAGGAGTCACATTTGACGGGCACCTAATTTTGCGGCGTTCCCGTAGCTCCTCACGAGTTACGGCCCATTGCCGCCGTCTCAAAGACTTACAGTATTTATGATGAGGTGATGGTCCCCGGGAACATTAACTCGGTGTTCCCCGAAAAAAGCAGGCACATTATCAGGGCCTTGGCCGGCGATAGCACGGGGTCATGTTTCAGGCACTGGAGCTGACTGAAGCCCTGAATCGAGAGTTAACAAGCAGGATCCCCCCCCTGCCGTATATGGCTGGGAAGACCTTCTATATAGACATGAGCTCAAGGTTCACAGCACCTCATTGCCTTAGCTACGACCAGGCAATAAATTCTAGAGCAGGAATGAATTGGTTGACCTTGAGGGTAGCCCGTGTTGCAAGTTGCAATCTGATATCGTACATTATCCTATCTGTCTCACCTGTTCTTTATCTTGTTTTCATGCATGCATGTTGTTGAGTCAATGCTACATTTATCCAATTTGTAGATGAAAAATAATCAAAATCAGCTACAAAAAAACAAACACAGGTGCTCAGTGTTGTGGAGGTTGTTTGTACTTAAATTGTAACAGTGTTGGTGCAGTATACAGACAGCTTACACTCTAACAAATGCAGCTGTGGTGCTCAGGTGGCTGGGCCCTCTCTCCTGCCCTCCGTCACTGCTCCTAGTCGATGGGCTGCTCTTAATAATTCATGGGCTGTAAGAATCGGCATGCCCTAATTGGTGGGCAGGCTTAATACTCTCAGCACTGCTGGGACCAAAAACAAAAGCAGCCAGCGTTTTTTTTTTCCCTCCCAGGCACACTGAGAAAAAATTGACTTTCCTCTCTTTGGTTTCAAGTTAAAAGGCCCCTCCTGAAATCCAAGAAGCACCTTGAAGCACACCAGCTCAGGCATGCGGGAGCAAACAGTCGAATCAGGCTACCTTTTACATGCTTTTGAGAGTGAAGTGTGGCAGGATGTATTCACCCTTCAAACCAGCCCCGCTCTCCTTCTGCTCCTTCTCAGAGCAGGATGAAGTGTCGCTGGGTGCCAGGGTAAAAAGGACACCTTAAGAGTGTGTTCGCGGTGACGATGATGCCACTGCATAATACATTGACGTCTGTTCGGCAGTCAGCAATCACTGGGTGAGGCTTTAGGGAATACGTTTTGCATTGTATGTATTATGTAAATGTATTATACATATATTTATTAGTACAAGATGGTGCAGTTTGCATTTTCCTACAAAACAAAAAAAAAAAAAGGAAGACAGGTGCCCAGTGTACTACTGAAAGTTTAGGACCGACACCTGCTGACAAGACATCACAGAGCTCATCAAAGTCAGACACTGGAAGACTAAACAAAAAGGGACATAAAGGGAACCTTGAGGGCACTTGTGCTATTTGTAAGTCATTACCATGAAATTACAAAATTTTGACTGTATGACAATGTGAATTAGGGGTGAGCAATATAACGCTGTACACAATGAAATTAATATGCAGGATTTTCTAACAAACGCATGTGGCTGTGTATTTCATCTACAGACTCCTGCACCACCTGTATTTTTTTATTTTCTTCGTGTTCAGGATGTTCTTAGCACAGCACAGCACACAGGTGAGAGGGGGATTTTATAAAAAGGTAGCAACCAGTGCCAGACTGTAAGCAGCACGCATCCAAGACAAAGCTACAAAAATTGCGGACACAGCGCCAAAAAACACAAATATAGCAAGGCCAAAAAACAGTGTGGGGTTGGCTTTCACTTTTGCTGGTGATACTGTTTACAACCAGTAACTGATAATTACTGCGTAGTATACCTTTAAAAAATTTGTCAACCGCCAGCTGACACTTTGCTATACCAAGGTAGCTACTCCTTTTAAATATCTAGTTGTATCAGGGCATTATCGGAAACAAGATGTCTCTGTGGCAATACTGAATTTAATGGGGTGAAGTATTGCAATTTTCCAGGGATTAAATGTTATAAGCAGTGCTAACAAACTTAGCAGTGCTAAAAAGATCTTGCAGCTTAAAATGAAGCTACCAGCTCACCATGTCCACCTGAGGGGAGACAGGAGGGTAGCCACCGTGTTTCAAACCAAAAGTAACTTAAATAAGCCATCCCTATCTAAAATAATCATAATAATAATGATAATATATGGTAACACAATGTACTGACACACATTCATACAGTGTGACTCAATGTTTTGTGTCACTTTAATCTGTACTTCATTTTCTTGTTTTTAATTTATTTATTATTTTTTTGCTCATCACTACGTCACATTTTTCCCTTATCGCTTCTCTATTTGACTCTAATCATTTTGAATTGTCAAGTTGCCAGCCATCGTGGAATAAGCAACAGAGTTAACTATCTGCTCTCAGGAGAATTAGACTGAAGACTCTCAGCAGGTTGCTGATGTCTGATTGTAATCTTCAATGTCTCTCCCTTCCCTGAGATCCAAACACAATTTCTCCGACTTGCTTTTAATTTCATCGTATCTGTGCTAAAAACGCTCCCAGTCTGCTCTGCTTTGCATCCTCCTCTCTAACCTTTCAGTCAAATATTTCCCTGTTTCCAACCATTTTATCAGTCGCTACTGTACGAGCAGTACTTGAATATTTTCCTTTGTAAACTCTAAAACCTTTGAGAAGCTCAAGTGTGTGATCAAGTCCTGTTTCCTTGTAAGCTTGGTTGCTCAGACTGAAGCAAAGACATACTGTAAGGTGCTAAAGCACCTGCTGAATAGAGCGAGAGAAGGTAATGTGTACATGTGACAGTGAAAAGAGAAAGTAAGAGAGAGACCTTCAGCTAATGCTTTTCACCTTGAAAGGCTGCTGACGATCCACTCTCAAGCCGCTTCGTGAGACTGCTGCCCTCCATCCCTCCCTCTTCCTTTTGCCTCTCTGCATTCACTTTTATCGAATTACAGGGGTGCAGGCTCACCCTGCGCCACGTTTAAAACGGCACTAATGCATCCCAGCGTGAGGTAAGGTAGCTGTGTCATAGCAGCTGCGTTCCAGACAATTACCACCAACGAGGACAGCAAAAGGCCCAAATGGAGAGGAAACAAATAGGTGTGGAGAAGCACTCCTTTGGATGACTCATTAAACAACGAGGCTATCACACCCAGTGCGATTTCAGTTTCCCTCAAAATGCCTTAACGATGTCACTTGTCTGTAGCTATCGATTTCTCCCTGCCAGGCTTGTAATTGGAAGAAGAGTAAGTGTAATCTGAAACCACAAGATGAGGGCAGACATTTTCAGATGATAAAATCATCCCTCTTCAAGGGTGCTAAATCTGAAATGATAATTTAAATAGAAATGTAGTCCTATTGATTTAATTGTAATTCAGTGATTGAGTGTAGCAAATATTCCCATTGATTAGCTGTGTCTTTATGTTCGTCACTTCAATCACCTCATTAACCCCGAAAACGATCTAATAACACCCAACCTGACAGTGAGTGTGACTGACATCTCATATTACCAGCTGTTGTCTTTGTATATTTTAAATGTCTTTCTTTTCTAAAGACAGAACAAAGCTTTCTAATTTCCCTAGCTCCAGACAGTCTAAGAACAGAGAGCACGAAGGGTCTAATGTGATTAAACAAATGTGCCACAGCCGCCTGGGAGCCAAGAGAAATCCTCCTAACCCGGGTCATCACAGGTGAAAACAAACCAGGTTTTATTAGAGGAATGATAGACATTTTGGAGGAGGCAGGGGGGCAAAGTTTTCAAAGCCGACTGCTAAAACATGCACCATATCCCAGCGAGGAGATTGGATTCCAACTACAGGCTCAGGGCAGCAGCGCCGGGGTCACTCCACAATCTGCACGGGTCAGAGCCAAGGCAGCGCTACAAGCTGGTTTGACGTTCTCCATTAACTCACCCTCTCTAACCCACAACACAAACCTGTGCTACTAAACAGAGGGAGGGAGAAAGACACAGAGGAAGTGGGAACAAAAGGGGACTACACACAATCGTGAAAATATCTTTGTAAACTGTGTGAGAAAGATTAAATTGAAATATAAATCTTTTTTAATTTGACAACATAAACATTCTACATGGGTCCCTTTGTGTTTCCTGTCGGAGTGTTTGCTAATGCAGTCGCTGACAGGAAATTAGCAGGGAACAAAGCTGATCCCCTAGCAACAGAATGGCAATGAAAAGGTCTACAGGCCTAATCACTATGATGTCACACTAACAACAGTCACTTCTGGATAGACAACTTTGAACTGCAGAGATATGTTAAACTGGCAAACTTGTTTATAACTGCAGCGTTTAAAGATATGTAGTTAAACATGGTGGTCTGACCTCATGCTCATTTTACTTTGCTAGCGTCTTTGAGAAACCAACAGCTACCCAACAGCAGCATCTCACCACCAGTCGACTAACTGCTAGCTGTCATTTACTCTGGTCTGTGGCCCAACAGTTAAATTAGGTCGCAACCTAACCAAAGGCTGGGGGATGTGGAGAAAATGAGATATCACTATATTATTTCAAACCAAATGCCTTGCTACAAATATTGCAACAATAATGTAGGTTTGACTACGGGTGCTTTCACAAAACATTAACACAGTAATAATAAATAATCATCAGTATCATCATCTCATATCACAATATCAGTTTATTATTTACATAATGCCCAGCCCTAACCTAACAATAGTTAAAGTGTTGTCATAAATGAGATATGAAGGCATCAAACACTCACTGTAGATGAATGAGACGTACACACTTTGAAATAACACATGCTGAGTCCAGAGCTGTCTTTGAGCATGTTTGCTGTTCGCAGATGGAAATCTTAAAAACCTCTCTCCACTCTTCATTGTCACCTCTCACCTCCATTAACAACAAGACTTAACCATTACATCTTGACATCTCAGCGGTCCCTGGCCCCCGTTTGCTCAGTGCCGCTTAATCGTATGAACGTGATGCATGGGTTTCTATCTGAGAGTTATCGTAAACAAACATTGTGATTTGTTCTATAGGGTTGCAAAGAAATCAGAAAACGGAAAATACTCACAATTTGACTCAAGAATAGACATAAATAAATGCAATCTTGGACTGTCAATGATGAAACCAAAGCTGCGAAATGCCATTTAAATGGCAGGCTTAACATGACTGTCTACAAAGACCAACATATTTGAGGGTGACCTACACCGCTAAAACCAGATTTTGGTAATTTTGGTAAATGTAACATAGAGTTATACTTAACATATACTAACAGTTGCCTTTTTTTCCTCTCACATTCTCTGGTTTCAGTTTCATTTTTACCCACCTTAAACATCTGCATGTAGACACTGGACCTGATGTAAAGTCTCCAGCCTGCATACTGTTTGGAAACACGATCCCAAAAACAGCCTGTTTGGGCTGAGGCTGTGCCCGGCTAGCGTATACAAAGCATATAGAGAGTCAGCTAGCTGCCACAAGCCACAGCTTTATTTAAAACTTCACCCAACCTCAAATGACTTGTGGAAGTCAGTTCCTGAAGGAAGGTTATTCAGGGTAGTTGAGTGCTCCAAACATCTGAAACAGCATTACAGCCTACGGAAATTTCATGCTTACAAGCAGGAAAATAAAGGCCGACACATGCAGGCGAATCTGGTATTGACTCGCTCTGCTTTGTGACAAGTGGGGAAACAGAGAAGTGAATGTTAAACACTGGTGGTACTGTAAATGTCTCGCCGCAGTGATATTGGCAGCTGCAATGTCATTACAGTGTTTTAGTTTAGGTCTTAGAATGACAGTGCTTGTATTCTGGCGTTAGTACAGGTGTAGCTGTCTCGCAAGCCCAGACTTCTCTCTACGCTTCATTTCACCCCATTTTACCACTGGGCCTGTGTCAGGGGGAAGTGGTTACACTATAAAGACTTACAATAAGACTTACTTTGTAGTTACAACTCCTCACTATACAATAAATGTCATCTTAGCATTTACCTAAGCCTTGAAGTTATTCATTTTTAATGATATCTCAAAAACACATGACCTGCTGTAATTATATAATTACTCAAATTACATTTTTTCCCCCCTCTAAAACCAGAACACTCCATCTTGACAATGGGACCTCACAGAAACAGCATATTTGTGAGCGCCCTGATGTAGATTTGTGGTGCCTGCAACAATGATCACCTCTGTCAGAGACTTCATGGGGGCTGCTGATAACCGCCAACAAAAACAACAAGCCACGCCAGCGCAATTATGCATGTCCATTTTAACATAATATGGGGAGAACATGAGATGCGTGGGAGCGAAGGGTGACTGTTGTGTCCTGCGGGGGCGGGAGATTTGTGTATATGTGTGTGTATATTTGTGTGGTGGAGAAAGAATGTGTGTCTGCGTATGCAAGGCTGATTGAATGCGGGTGTCCATGTTGCATGCTTGTGTGACAAGCGAACAGGAGCCAGGATCTAAAGAACACATGTTTAGGGTCCTTTTGAGACCGCTGCTTTGAGTTGACAGTATTGTTTGGGTTTGGGTGGGTATTTCAAAGGGCTGCTCGGGGATAAAAGACAAGTCTCTAGAGTTTATGGTTGCTACACATTTTCCATTTTAAGATTCCAACCCTTTATAGCCATCAACTTTGAGAGATTGCACAGTGTATTGTTTTTCACACCAGACTACAGGCTAACTATATGGCAGATACTTTGCACCATTTGCAGACTCTCGGGGAAAAGTAATTCATATTGTTGTGGTAAAGTTCAAAATAAGTTTCAGGTTCTCTTGTGATTTATTACACTTTGTTTTTTCTTTTACTGGAATAACCTTTTTCAATATTGTTCTCTGGCAACGGTGAGCAGTAAAAGAGAGCAACTGTTGCACGACAACCTCGTAACAGGATGATGTAAGTGTTTGATTTTTGCAGGAAATTAAAGAATTCCAGTTCATTTCTGGTCCTTTTTTATAGTTTTGGCCATTATTTTTAATCAGTTATGATAACATTGTGCTCGCCAAAGTAATTACTAAAATCTAAAAACAAAGAAGTCAGCTGGTCAGATGCTAACACACTCAAAATGTTGGAATATAATCCCTTATTGAACAAGCAACTGTTAAGTACAACAAAAGAAAGTCAGTGTGACTGACTGAAAATGAGTAAACTTTGACAGATGTGAGGAGACAGTTCACCCCAAAATCAAAATTACATATTTTTCCTCTTACCTGTAGTGCTATTTATCTAGATTGGTTTGATGTGAGTTGCCGATAGCTGGAGCTATCGGCCGTAGAGATGTCTGCCTTTTCTTCGATATAATGGAACTAGATGACACTCGGCTGTCGTGCTCAAAGCACAAAATTTTATTTTCTCTCCGCTGAACTACACTCGCCAATTGTATCACTACACAGAAGTGTGCATCTACTGCTAGCTCACCTAGCACCACTGAGCTAACTAACAATACAGCTCAGCCGAGGAGGACAGAATTAATGTTCACATCTTGTGCTGTCACAACCACAAGCCTCTTGTCCATGAATGAATGCACGCTTCCTTCTGTGAGGTGGTTGACCGGTGTAACTTGAGAGAAAATAGTTCCTACATGAAACTGCTCACAACAAGGTCTGTGGATAACCTTGAGTAAGTGGGTCATGATTTCTGAAAAGAGACATTGCTGCAGAGTTTTTAAAATTCATTTTTCTGTTGCTCTGAGCACAAGCCGTGTGCATTCTTGTTCCATTATGTAGAAGAGAAGGCAGACATCTCTACGGCCGATACCTCCAACACTTGGCAACTCACACCAAAACAATCTAGAGTGATAAGTAGCACTACAGGTAAGAGGGAAAATATGTAGTTTTGATTTTTGGCTGTCCCCTGAAGAATTGACAGTTTGGGTGTAATCTTGCCATTTGTTTTTCCTTCCTCCTAAGCCTGCTTAAACTTGTATGATTCTCTGACGGCTCATTTCTTGCCATCTTTTTAAGAATGTTGCCATGTTCCCACATCTCAGCTTTTACTTAGTGAGTGCAAATACTGAGGGCCAGAACTATGGAAATAAGACCCAGGTTGTAATAAACCACAATTTTCTTTAAAAGCTGCATGGTCATTTATAAAAGCTTTATGGTCCTTAAGGGCACATAAAATACATGTTGTAGTTCCCGAGATGCATGAGCCTGAATAAGAAAATCTCTTGAGTCCTGCAGTTGATTTCTCTGAGATACAAGGTTTTAATCTGATGGCAGTGGAGGGATGGTGGCAGGGCGGGCTGGCAGGCAGGATCAGTCAGTCAGGGTGACCTCATGTGTTTGGCACAGGGAATGCCTATCAGGTTTCCCTCTGTGCAGATTCCAGCTTGCTCACTCCACACCAGCCCCAGGACCGAACCCCCCCGAGGCATGTGTGTATGTGTGTGTTTGTGTGGAAAGGGGAGATAATTGCATGTCTGTGTGTGTGTGTGAGTGTGTTTGTGTGTGAGAGTGAATGAGATAGAGAGGTAGAGAGATAAATTATATGAGATAAATTATTCAGAGGGAAAGAGAGAGAGATACTGCAGGAGGGTGAGCTGTGTGTCAGTCCCCTCCAGTGAACTCGGTGAACTCAGCAGGGCTCCCACCCTTCCTCACATACACCCCCCACCCCCACCCCCACCCCCCCCTTTCCTCAACGATAAACGTCCTGCTCTCTCATGTTTCCTCTCAGGCTGTTATGTATGCACATGATAATGTGGGTCATTGTGTATGTTGGGGTTTTAACAGTGTGTGAAACTTCTCTCGCATGCCCTGAGTGTGCATGAGGGGTTTTTATGCTTTATAAATATGTAAAGAAGAAGAACTCTTCTCCATTGAATTCTGATGATAAAGATAATCTAAGAACCCAAGGTGCAACATCAGAAAAGTTTATGTCCGACTGGGATTCAATAGCTCTTTACAAAATCTGAACTGAGTATCAGTTAGCAGAGGTGTGGACTCGGGTCACATAACTTGGACTTGAGTCGGATTTGAGTCATAAATTTGATGACTTTTGACTCAACTTCAATAAAGACTAGCAACTTGGACTTGGACTTTGACACCAGTGAGTTGTGTCTCACTTAGACTTGCACCTTTTGACTTGAAAATACCTGATACCTTCCTCCAAGCCCAAAGATATAAAAAGTATGCTATCTAAAAAGTGTACCACAAAATAAATAACTTTCTTTCACTGCCTGATTCAACTAACATGAATGCTATTCACTGCCAGTAAAGCCATCTAGTTGCAGGAGAGATCCATGAAGAACCAAATTTACATCCAGAGTATCAGTTGGATGTTTCATTTGCGTACAAACACGATGTGATGGTCAACATAGAACCAAAAAGCAATACGAATGGAGACACAACAACCTCAAACGAACTTGTTCTAACAAAGAAATACACAATTTTAAAAGCATGTATGATCTTTGTGAATCAAAGGACTCGAAACCCAAGGTTTAGGACTTGTGACTTGAGTGCAAAGACTTGAGACTTACTTGTGACTTGCAAAACAATGACTTGGTTTCACCTCTGTCGGTTAGTATCAATACAATCTATTCCAAAAAAACTTTGACCGGAACCCCGCCCTTAGGGTTACAGTAGTTGCTTTACAGTGACCTTGTCTGACCCGCTGTCTAACAATGGGCTAGGTAAGCAAACACTATTGGCAGCTATCGCTATGGTAACAATACAGCACACACTCCCGACGATCCCTTTAATAAAGCCTCAACAGGCTCAGAGGCTTTCCGTTTCACAAATCACTGTGGCAACTGCCAGCAGAGAAAAGTACAATGCCAAACACACACATACACATACACACACACACACGGGTTAAACAGATGCGACATGCTAGTTAATGCTGCCACACATCAGCCATGAGAGCCAAGCATCCTCCATAACCCTTGAGTGGGGAATGATGGAGCAGGGGCCGCCTGCTGCAGCTCCGACTGGCTGTTAAACTGCTATCTATAACTAAACAGATCAGCAGATCATCCTGCGCTCTACAGGAAGTCTACATAACTGGGGCACAGAGTTCCTAAACATTTCAGAGAGAGCGCGAGCGTCAACAGTCGTCTTAACGATTACACCGGGTCTGTGGCGGGGAACGTTGGCTCACCATTGCCGGAGTGTTTACCCAATGTTCGCAGGGAGGCGGGGGTAATGTCAGCTTAGTGATTAATTGCAGGCCCAAAGTGCTGAGGACACAGAATCTGCTCTGAATGGCGCCGACTGCAGCTCCTACAAGGGTTTATTGCTTTATCGGCTGAATCCTAATGTGACCCTCTTCCCTCCACTCCCTCAGACGCTTCCAGTGGTGCTGGAGCATCCGAAAATATTCAGCAAGGTGCCTCTGTGGTTAATTGCCCGATGTAGTTCAAGTTCTCACTGTTGAGGAAAGTTTCTACTGTATTTTCCATTGATACCCTGAAAAAAGTAAGCATTTAGGAATTAATTCAAGTGCAGCATGTCTGCATGGGGCCTGATACAGATCTCTATGGGTTGATAAAGCTCCCTATACAGCGTGATTCCTCCCAATATGTTGGGAGAAGCATAACATATGGCGGTTACACAAGCATGCAGCTGTTGTTTTTTGGGGCTAGAGATAAATAATGGATACAAGTCTTCCACAGGGTACTCAAGACAGCTAATGAGAGAAAGGAAGCAGACAGGGAATTAGAAACTAACTGTTTCTCAAAGCCACTGTTTTCTAACATTTTCACAAGAGCCCAAGGACAAAAAAATACAGGAGAGATAAAAACATCAGTATTCATCAGCTGTAAAAGTACTCAAATGCAAATGTTAGTAAAACTTGTACCCGTAATATTGAGCACATTTTCATGCAGACACGGAGGCCCAATCCTATTTTAGGTTTTTACGTCTCCCCCTGGTTTTCAAGTGCCACCTTGCCCCCTCAGAACAGAGGATGGTAAGGAATAGTGGCTGAAAACTTCCCCTATGAAATGGGACAAACCGTCAAGACCCTGATACATTACGGTATTCTGGCATTCACATAAACAGACACGATAAGTGTTGCCGGACATGGCAAATATGCTATCTTCTGCTGTGGTGATTCCTCATGCGATGGCTACAGGCACTCGCCGTTTGTTTTCAACTTAAGCTTCACGCAATTAATCAATCATTAAGAAAAGTCATCGAATGAAAACGAGCATTGCTTCATTACCAGGCCCCTAGCAATGCTCTGTAGGCTAACAGTAGCAACCCCTGCTTCTACCCTGCCAGTCTACACTGACTTTAGAGGAGCGGTAAAAAGTGCAGCAATGTTGCTGTTGGTCATTGGTTAATTTCAGGTGTCATATGCCATCAAAGTGGGGAAATGCGACATGAAAATCTGTCATGTAGCCTACATGCCATGCACAAATCACCAATAACAATGTACATGAGCTAGCTAGTTAGCGACCGCGACATCTGCGTACTAGTGATTTCTTTTCTTCGGCTTTTCTTAGGCAGGTTGTAAAGAAAAGGACCATAATATATTAAAATCACATTAAACTAAGGTAATACAATGCTCACTGTAATTTTTAAATCTTTATTAATGAAGAAAATACATTTGTGTTTTTTTGTTGTTGTCAATGCTTGTACAGCCATCTTGCTGAGGATTTCTTACAACACTAAGTTTAGAGTGTGCCTTTAAAAAACCTCAGTTTGGAGGGCTGTGTAGCCCTGAAACTTTGCCCCAACCCTATCCCATTAATAATCGGGACCCCCTACAGTGAGATGTGATTACACAAAACAGAGCTGCAAAGGCTAAGTGGGCTAAGGCTAAGTATGTATTGGGAATGGGCCAAAGTAATACCTTACTTAAATGCACGTGAAAGCATTGATTCCTGCGTGTATTTCCTTACTCACACACACTCTCCATCCTACTCCATCTCTCAAATGTAGGTGACCTTAATAATTTAGGGGAAAAGAGGAGAGAGAGGAGATAGCATTTGCCTCAGTGCAGATTTTACAGGGGGAAACTTGTGTTCTGCATCAAACCCTCCAATAGGTTTGTCATTTTCAGGCATTCATCTGCTACCAACTGAACCCTAACCCTCTCTGTATGTTCACAGGGGGTGTCTCTGAGCCAACATGATTAACTATTGAAAAGGGAGAGAGCCGGCATCTTGTATGGGGACCACATATCATAATGACACTTTTTAATTCTGTTGCCAATGGCTGTTTATGTGCTACTAATTACTGGTGAAGAATAATAATCTCTCCTCCAATTGGACTCCATCACGCCGAGGGCTTTCTCCTCTCCTCTACTTTCCATTTATCCTGGTTTTGTGACTCCGCTGGCTCCACTTGCTCCCCGCATCAGTGTCCTTGCAATCTAATTCATGCCGCCTACCTGTCCCACTCAGTGTTTTTCCATACTCTGACTAATGCACACACGTAGTGGCCTCAGTAGAGGCTGGAGCAGTGGAGGGGTCTGCCAGACAAAGCGTTCAGGCAAAATCTAAGAGGGTGGCTTGAGTCATTTAACTCAAATAAAGCCGGGAGAAAGGCCTGTTTGCTCTTGGTAATCCCCCACTTGCTCGACAAGGCTTCGCAAGGTTCATCTGCTGCGCTAAATTGGTGCACGTATCCTTATTTGTATAGGAGCTCATTGTGGCTGGGTGAGAGGGGGGAATCTGACAGGACTGGCAGCTATTCAAGCCCTCATGCCTATTTGCTTATCCTCATTCATGGCAGAATTGGCTTTTTCCGGAGCCATTTTTCAAGCTATGCGTGACATGGTATTTTCATTGAGCCTGCCACTACTAATGCAGCTGTGTAGAGTAACTACTGCAGGCAGGCAGTATATGTGTTTAGGAGAGGGGCGACCAGGGGCCTCCCACACTAATCACAGTGGTAAGGCAACACTACCATTTGCATGTCTGTGGCCGGTGTCTCCTTCGGTTTCCACGTCTGAGTATCTAGGTGAAAGACATCAGGTCATCAGTGTGTGCAGCCACAATGGAAATGAAATGCAAATTCACTCAAAGTGAGATCAACACTGGCAAAGGATTTTCTTTGTCAGACTGTGACGTCATTAGGTAAATGAAAGACCAGTGTGAAAAACGAGACTGCTGATCTTTCCGTCTTTTTCTCTCCGCAGGTGGCTTTCCCAGTCTCTTGTCCTGACTCTTAATTCTCTGGTGCCAAAAAAAAGATCAAACTTCAAACAATACATAATAGTGCACTGCATATAGAAAAATGAGACACCCATTGAGACACCCATTTGCAGGACTTTCCAGAAAAACATTTTAATGGAATACACACTATCGCCTACATAGTAGACTGTTTTGATTATGAGCTCATTGCAATCTGGCGCTCTCGGTTTGCCATAACTTGTCTGGTTATGGGGCAGACCACAGACTAGGACTACAACCCAATAATAAACTGAAACCAGAAGAAAATGACAAAACTGTCTGTAGAGAGTGCCATCACGATCAGCATGAGAAAATAGTCTTTACAGCACTTTGCACATATAAGGGCTTCATTTGGTTAACGTATTAAATTTAAAACCACAAGTCGTGACAATAAACAGACATTTAGGTTGGATAGGTCTGATTACATATGAAGCAGGCCTCAGCCTCCCTCAGATGCCCTCAGTCAGGAAGGTGAAAAGGTAATTCTACTGCAGTGGGAGCCAAGCCGAGATCCTCTGGTGCGCTGCTCCTCAAAGTGTACGCAGCAGCCGTTCGTTAAAAATGCAGGAGCAATTACCCCAGCTGAGTCTGACTCAGTGAACGCTACCAAGCTGAGCTGCCGCCACCACCTCCTCCTACACCTCCTCCTACCCTTCCGCTGCCGTTGTCGCTACACAAGGCAACCTGAGCATTCTTCATGTGAACCGGCAAGCCAAAGGTAGGGCAGCAGATGCAGCAGACACCAAAAGCTTCAGTTACACGAGAACAACAAAAGCCCTTCTCTCCCTGTCTGTCTCTCACGAGGTGCAGTTACTTCTCCCCCTCCCTCGTCCTTCCCTAGCACGTGACCTACAGCCTGTCATCCTTCACCACCAGCTCACTCTTGTCCCGACCCAACTCCTCTTCTGCCCTTTTTGCTCTCCACTATCTCTCCCTCAAACGGGGCCGAAAAAGGCACTATCTGCCTCATTCTGAATTTCAGCTATGCAGTTCACATAAACAAGGGTGCTTGAGTCTATCCATCACTTTCAGGGTTGCAATTTTAGCATAATTTGGGGAGAGACAGGGGCTCACAGTTAATTTACGCATGCTGTGAAACATCACATCCAAGCAAAATACGCCTTGCAATCAACAGATGACAATATAAATAGAAACAAACAGACTTAACTTCACAAATATATTCAACTGTTCACATACACCAGGTAGTGTTTGCCTTGTGTAGAACAGTGCTATTCTCAGGATAGAAGAAAAATCCAGACAGAGGTATCAAACCACACACTGAAAGGATTCAGTCTTATTCAGACGTATTATCTGGTATCTACTGAGCATCAACAGGAACCAGCAGAAGTTTCAGCGAAATTCATAATCCTTTTATCTCTTTTTCAACAAAGTTGATAATCCCTCACTAAACACGTTCACTCACATGTGTTCTCTTCAGCTGGAAAATAATGACCATAATGTTGCCAAATACATGTTTGGCAAATTCTATTAAGGACCTAACAGTTGTGTATTTTTTAATATTCACCATATGCACAGGACTGTTTGCGCTTGAAATGGTTTTAGGTGTGTTTGACTTTTACTGTATAGCATATGTTGCTCTGTATGTTAATATAGGCTGTATGTATTATAGGGGTCTACACAGGAGGTGTCTCTCCAACCACTCATGTCATCCTGCACAGATGGCAGGACACCATGCCCAGCAGACAGCAGGGGCTCCCGGAAATAGAGGAAGAGGCACGCGAAAGCGATGGAGGATGGGAACGAGTAATTACAAAGAGGGACAACATGAAAGAGAATTTAAAGATGAAGGGAGGCTTGGCAAAAAAAAATAGGAGCAAGGAAGAGTGGTCTGAGCGAAAGTGAGGGGGGGAAACATAAACAGTGAAAGATGAAAAAAGACAAAATTGTGAGACTGTACCCCGCCGTCCTCAGAGGCAAAAGGGGAGACAGAAAATAGAGCGTGAAAACGCCAGGCTATGCTTTTGCCAGAGCGACAGAAGAGTGAAACAGTGGGCCAGAGGAGACAGCTCCAGGCAGAAACTATGTTACAGAAAGAAATGCTAGTGAAAACAAGAAAGAGGAAAAAAAGCAGGTGTATTTGTAGAGTCTTGCCGCGCTGGTTGGTTCGAAGGGCACATCATGTGTCTCGTTTCATCTGGCTCCAAATCTATAGCAACATCTCTGTCTCTCTGTCCCGCTGTATGTTGACTCTGCATGCCTCTTTCTCTCTGTAGGAATACTCCAAAAATACAGAAAACACATAGAAATGTGTTTCATTTCAGCTCCTCACAAGGAAGAGCCTCACATCCTGGGACAAACAATTCTAATACACTTAAAAATGTTTGTAAATTCAAGCCATGCTAAATACGCACAACTACTAAAGACCACCTGTGGTTAAAAGTTCACATCCGCAATTTACTTGATGCACAAATGATCCCAGTAAGGGTTTCTGTGTGTGTTTATGTCTGTGCTCCTCTCTTCACAGCAGTACATTCGGAGGCTTGTGGAGATTCAGCGTCTTAACCCAGGTTTTTCCGGTTGAAGGAAACTCGCCCTGCTCATTCCGCCACCTTCCTCCCCATATGCCCCATTTCACCAAACAGGTAGGAGTCTCCTCTCTCTTGCAGCGCAGACTCGAGTCGCCTGTTATATCTCCAGATGGTCCGGGAAGGAGAGTTCAGAGACAAGATTCCCTGGGGCAAGAGCTCCACCACTAAGCACATCATTTTATATTTTAGGCATTTATCTCAGACTTTCTTTTTTTTTTTCTTTTTTCTTTTTTACAGCGACCTCCACCAAGTGAGCAGGCACTATGTTCTGTGTCTTGCTCAAGGACACTTCGATGCAACATAAGCCTGTTGAGGAGAAGAAAAATGTGACCTGGTTTTAAGACCTTCACTATGAGCATTGGACCAATTACCAAGCACACAGTCTCACACACCCGGTATTTGTTCGCAACTTCATTAAATACAAACTTACTGATAGACTTCTTTAGCACACATTTACACGCAGGTAATCATACACCATCTGCGCTCGTAAACCATGCCCTGCAATGTAAGCACACACATAGCATTGCTGCTACATTTATAACCCCTGTGTACCCAAAGTTAATACAGAACAGGTTCCTTTTTCCATCATTACAGATGCAGACTACAGAAAAAAAGCTTGATACTTCATTTTCGCTCAACTTTGCCTGTCCCTCCTTTGCTCCTCTGACAAAATGGATATCACAACAATTACATGCACAAAAAACTGCAGTTTTTTTCACTTATTCCAAAAGAATATATCATTATCAATATTCCTATTAAGCTGTTTACATGGCATGAAACTGCATATCCCACTAATAAACCTGTTTACATGCAGCCATGCATACTCTGATTAACCTGTCCTTACATGTAATTTATCACGTCATAATATGGAAAAGTTGAAGCCACTTGTGCCATGTTGCTTCTTTGTATCAAAACTGGAATTAACCCGAATTTGAGACGGCCAAATTTGGAATATCCAAACAGAATATGCTGTTTACATGACCATCATATTCTGAATGTGGAATATTAGTGTCCATGTAAACGTAGCCAGTGTTGAGAGAGCACTCTGGTAAAGCAGCTGTAATGAGATGTGGACGGCAGCATGCAGTGAGCCAGGTCTCAGCGCCCTGACTGCGGGAAGCAATAATGCATACCCAACCTTAATGTATGGGTGTGCAGATAGGGCTGAGCTGTCAGTTGATAGATGAGAGGGGTTAAGAGTACCCCCCTACTGTAGTGTGTGTCGCGCGCATGCTTGTGCGTGTACACACAGGCCGGAGCAAATAAATGGAGCTGTCTGCCCCATTGACTGACAGTTACACATGGAGGGATTGTACTGCTGGATAAAGCTGTAGGCACAGGCAGATAAAAACCAGGGGTATTAGTTGATTAATGATCAAAAGACCTTCTTTCATGGTTTGACCATGTGAGGCGAAGGATTGGAAAAAACATGAAAAAAAAAAAAAAAAGGCGGAAAGCAAGATAGAGGTCTTGCTAAAAAGCCTGCCAGTTTGAGCCGGCTACAGGGGAACACATGATGGGCTGAGATTTACAGCGACGCCGGGACAGTATTTTGTTTCGGGCAGTCAGTCGTGAGGCATGTATCAAGAATTACAAGTGAGGGAAATGAGTTATACTACCCCTGTCTTAGTACTAATCAGAACATATCGTCCCGGGCTCAGAATAGGGCTGGGCTTTAGTAAATGTAATATAAGAAGTGTATTTTTCCAGCCCTAAAAGCCCTTGATAAACTCTTCAAAGCAGATCCACATCAGCGGAGACAGAGGGGACTAAGCTGCTAGCTGAGTTTTACGCCACTGATAACTGATTTAATGAAAGACTTGGGAAAGTGGTCCTTTTCCTTTGCCTTTGATTTCGCTTGCTCTCCATGCCTATGTATATCTGTCTCTCCCTTGTTGTCTCTGTGCCTCTCTTTCTCCTCTATCGAGGCATTAAAGGAGGATTTAGATGGCTCTGTTGTTATTTCTGTAGCACAATGGATCACCCCGTGTAATGTAACCAAACCCTTTTCCTTGCTTTTAACTGGCCCCTCCCTACAACATCCACCCCTGCGCTCTCTGTCTTTCTTTCTCTCTCACACGCCCCTTCCCTCCATCTCTTCCTCCAATTCTAAAGAATTAGACAGAGTATAAATGGTGCCTATGGCAGGGGCAGACACAGGCGCAGATCCTCTCAAAGGGCTCCATTGACTGGTGTTTACTTAAGGCCGGGGACATTAGCCGCTGCTAAATCTACCTCAATCTGCGCCTCTTGGCTTCCCGGGTTCTACATGTTCTAGTCTGACTGCAACACAGACGCCTGCCAGCTCTCAGATCACAGCCACAGTGCAAGTGTGTGTGTGTGCATATACTTTTGCAGTGCATCCTTTTGTGTCTGTGTGTGGGATCGCTGACATTAGGCATGTAATGACCTAGCCTATCAGCGGTGTAACAGCACAAGGGTACAGCAGTGTCAGGTACCCTGTGTGCATGCGGTAACAGCAACAGTAAAGCCGACTGAATTTCACAACACGGGCAGAATTTACTGCAGGTTTTCAACGCGAATTAGCATTAATTTGAGAGTTCCTTTTGAGAGTTGTGTGCATAGTAATGAAACAGAGGACTGGAAAATGCCTGTCATTGAGAGAAAATGAGATACGACGCACGCCAAGACTAACAGGCACTTAGTGCACACATTTAGCTGAAATTCATATTCTTTCCTAAACACTATCATGAAATAACAATAATTGATCTGTGTGCTGTAATTGTTCTCATGGGCGAAAGGAGGGGCCGGGGCCAGAGCGAGCTCGTTTTACTGTAATTTTCTCATTTATGATGCACATCTATTACCTATCATTAAAGTTGAATGCACAGCAAGCTGTGAACAGCACTACACATCAAACTCACAGGGAAAGACACAGGCTGGATAAAGGGCCAAATTTCAGCAAATGACTCCATGGACTGATCAGCTGGGGAATACGCAGAAATAGGGCCTTTAAAGGATCCTCTCATCAAAGCAGCATCCTGCCAGCTCCCCCCCAGCCATAACCTAATACAAAAGTCACACACACACACACTGACACACCAATGTGCACACACAGACACGCAGACACACAAATCCTCTTTCGGGAATCAATAATTCAGCTAAAGAGAAGCACATGCTACGCCCCACTGCACTAATCAATAGAAAGCCAAATGTTATCTTTTCATCTCATTCTCTGACTTTCACATTCTAATCTGGGCTGGCTAGCTCATGCTGGACAGCATCAGAGAACTCCATTAAATCAGAATATAATACAGACATACAGAAGGGGATAAAGGGACCCCAAATTCAGAAGGCGCCTCGGTTTATTCTGACAATGTTAGCTCCTTTCTTTTACAATAGACTGCTTAGTTGTAACTGAGCGCAGATGTTCTATAAATTTTCTATGCATAGAATCTCAAATATGTGTCATAAAATGGAGGCGAGAGAAGGAGAATGGCAACACTTTAGTATGAGTTACGCCCCACTCCCCCTCCCTATCCCTGCAAGATATTTATGCCCCCCACCCACATCTCTTGGGAGAATGAGGCCATACCTTGAGAATGCAGCAATGAAGATAAATAGAACGGCTTGTGTGATTTGAGACTGATGACTAAATCTCAGTGGAGTGTGCAAAATAGGGGACTTGTAGTGAATTTGTGTGTTATTTGTGGGCACACGCGATGCCAAAGTGGCTGTTGTGTGATTCTGTGGACTGTGTGGACTGAACCTGCAGCCAAGGCCCTTCTCCCCTCTCTGTAATCGAGCTATCAATTGGCATTAATGAGAGTGTGAGATAGCTCTCTACAGCCCTCTGGGCCACATCGCCCAACACTCTGGCCTCTCTCCCCGCCTCCCTTTCTCCTACTGACCCCGTCCGTGCCGCTATCATATCAACCTACGAGGCCGCTGGCTACGCTAACTAACCATGAAAATGAATACGAATGTCGGCTGATTTATAAACGGAAATGTATGCTCTTCTCGCCTCCCCACGCCCCCGCTATGGCTCTCGTTTGCATGACACAGGACCCTAGCCGCTCGCTCAAGGATACATCAATCGCTGACGGTGGCAAGATCGGATCTGCGCTGACCTTGGGAGTGAACTGCAGCATAGGCGAAGGAGGCAGGGGGCCCTGTTGCAACAGAGCAGGCAGGCGGGCAGAAAGCGAGAGGAGGGAGGAAGAGGGGAAAAGAAAAGTGGAAGGGAGGGAGGGGAGAATGGAGGGGCATGCCCTGATTGAGAGGCCCCCGAGATGAGCAACTCTGAGATATGAGAAGGGGGAGGGAGGGAGAGGGGGGGATGATGGAAGGAGTAGTGGAGGGGGGGTTGGAGCGAGAGGGAAGCCATATGGCAGCAGCACAAATGTATTAAACTATAAATCAGGGTGAGAGCTAGTGGACTGCCAGGTGGGGCTGCAGGCAGGTCGTCCCTGAAGGCAGGTCGGATCTGCTGGAAGCGCACTGCTTCACAATCCAGCTCCACATGGAGAGGGCTGAAAACATCACTGATATTTTGCTTTATCGTGCTCTATCAATTTTATTGATGTATTTATTACATAAACAAATTTTCTTTCTGTCTTAATGGGGGAAATTTGTAACATTTAAACATTAATTTCTCCAGTGTTTGAACATGTTCAACACTGATGCCAATAAAAGTGAGTTTGGAACTGATAGCAGAACAATAATTTTCCGATACCTTTCGTAAGGGGAAAATAAACTTTTTATTTGCTCAATAATTTTTTTTTGGTCAATACTTCAGTGTAAAACAAGTCAGAAAAGTTTCCTAATTGAGATCAGGGAATGTCTGATTACAGAGTAAGTAAACAAGACTGCAATTTTCTCCAAATATTCAATGCCAACTTCCAGCTCTTGACATGTTTTGACACTGTGTGCCAAGGACACATTTGGGTCAGTACTGTACTGAAGTTTGATACCCTGCCCTACATTATCTATTCCTCTGTGGATGCAGTTGAGATATTTCGCACAAAAAAATGTGTTGTGATTTAAGTTTAGAGTACTCATATCACATATAATGCTATTTAAATACAGAAACTAACTATTAACTATTGCACAAAGTTCAACCGGACACCTTCAGCGTGCCATTCAGCCACTGCGGTGCATCACAGCGTCACAATAATGGACAGAAATTAGTGTTACACATGTGGTAGAAAAACAAATAGAGTAATCCCCAAAAGGCTTCCATTTTAATCCCTTGATGATGTCTGGGTAGTGTGCCCAGCCAGTGTCCTGGCAGCCATCAGGGCCCAGGCCTGGGCTCCCATCCCAGAGGCACTGATGCATACTACAGCTAGAGCAAACACGGGCAGCCTTCCTCATGCCTGCTCTCCGTCAGAACCATACCGACCGACCATCACCGCAGAAAAAAAAAAGAGGGGCTCATAACCTGTTTGACCCCTCTTTGTGAAGCGGTACAATTAGGCATCTGTGTTGGTTAGTGAGTAACACCTTTATAATTAAATGTTTTGTTCACCTTAATCAGAAAAGTGGCACTGAAGCATTTAAACAAAGACCCACATTCAGCTTGTAAATGCTTCATTAGTAAATTAAATGTGGATCCTGATTCTCTCGTTTGTTTAAAAAGCTGCCTGTCAAGTTATTTTGATGAACAAAAGCCCCTGAATCTACGAGACGTGTTGTTCAACACTTTACACTTCATGCCAGAGCACTGCATCACATCAAGATCTCATCAGTTTGCAGGTGTGAGGATGGATGGAGGTTACTGGACAGCTCCCAGTAACGGTCTGGTGGGCTGGACTAACTCAAGCCTTGATCCCTGATCCTTCACTCAGAGACACACACAAAAAGTCACACACATACACGCTGACATAGACATCCAAACTCCGGCGAGGTAACCTGCCATCTGAAACCATCACAGCCAAGGCCAGCTATCCATCAAATCCCATCTCCACTCAGGGATGAGAGGGGGATGAAGGGAGGGCGGTGGAAGAGAGGAGGGAGGGAGGGGTGGTGAGGGTGAGGGAGGGAGGCAGGGCAGGAGTGTAGGAGGGGATGAGTAGGCTTGAGGAATGCAAGAAGAGCAGAAGAGCAGCGTACCTTGGTCTGGAGATAGTGGGGGTAGTAGTAGGTGTACTGAGGGTACATTGGCTGCTGCTCCAATCGCTTGCCCATGTAGCTGGAATCCTTAGCACTGAGGCAGGGAATGGTGACACGGGGCGGAAGCTGCCAAGTAGCTAGCAATGGGAAAGAGGCAGCGGAGGGGCTGTGCGATTCCTGTCTTTGCTGTCCGCACCACTGTGACGCTAACCGGCTCTCCAGGGAGAAGACAGGGACTGCGTGCCGGACAGCAGCTGGGAGGAGGTCTGCCTCTGATGGGGAAGCTCCTCACCGGTCCGGAGCCTCAGTTATCGGGCGGATGCTCACTCAGTCTCTCACTGCTGGATCAATGGAAATATTTCCACAAGTGCTAGAAACCAAGAGCGCCGTGTCCGTCAGCGGCTGGTATCGGATAGTAACGCGTGATAAGGGTGAGGTAGAGGAAGAAGAGGGAAGAGAAGACGTGAAGAGGTGCAGGTGGCAGTAGCTCTGGCAGTCCTGTGAATGTTGGAAAATGGGAGAAGGAAGAAGAGGAGGAGAGGAGGAGGAAAGGGATGGCAAGGAAAACGGGAGAGGATGTATAGGTTCACTTCTCTATTTGAGCTGTTTCACTCCAGTCTTTCGCCTGGGCTTTAATCTGCCTCTCTCTCAGACACACTGTGAATCTGACTCTCTCTCTCTCTCACTGCCGCTCTCTCTCTCTCTCTGTCCCTCTCTTACATACACACACTGTCTCTCTCTCCTCTGTAGTCTGATCCGACGGTGGCTGCGTGCTGTCCTGTTTGACAGAGGGGAGATATCCTCAGCACCGGTTGCCGACAGATGCACTTTGTGCACGGAGCAGAATCACAACACGAGAGCCGAGCACAGACACAGAAAGCAATCTCAGTCCGTAGCGGCCGAGCCAGCGGGAGGGAAGATAACACAGAGGAATGATCCCAGTTTCTAAATGATGTGGCACAAGCGTGTATTAAAAAAATCCACCGGTTGGTTAGTCAATCCACTGGGTTTCCAGATAGGAGACGAGTGGGGAGAATAAAACCCCACAGTGACTGTGTCCCAGGTGCCCAGCAGAGAAGGAGTCCCTCGTCTGCGATCCTCCCTCTTCCTGCACTTGTAAAATGTGTTCCTTATTTCGTCCTTGGCTCTCTCACTCCTCTAAGCAGCCTGCCTCGTTCTCTTTCCCTCTGTCACACAGTTGCTCTCTCTTACTCTCGCGTGCGCTTTCTCTATCACTCAGCCTCTCTCTCTCTCTCTCTCTCTCTCTCTCTCTCTCTGTCTCTCTTCTTCTCCTCCACACTGACAGGGCGGTAAAGGGGGGCTCGTCCGAGGCTGCGAGCAGAGCAGACTGCCTCCTCCTTCTCCAGCCCAGCCGGTAGGAGGGTCTTTAGCAGCTCTGTGCGAGAGAAGGATCCAGACACAGACCAGCGGGCTGCAGCGTTTCCACAACCTGGGAGAACGCAGGGAAGAGGAGTGGAAACGAGAGGGGGATGGCGTCAGTGCGAGCAGTCGATTCCCCCTACTGGCTGCACGTGGAGCTACCAGTTGAAACACACAGAGTCCTTAAACAAACCCTCTCTCTTAACAAACTAGAATCATTTAACCCCAAAACCAGTTTAGTTGGATAAAACACTTTCAATGTGCAACTTTTAAGAACTTGTGAGTGTGTTTAGTTTGATGCAATGTCTAGTGTGTCTCCTAGAGGTGTAACAGTACACAAAAGTCACAGTTCAGTTCATCCCCTCTTATAGAGTCACTGTTTGGTGAGAGTTTGGTTCAGTATAAAAAAAACAAATGAATAAGGACAAGTTTCATTTCATTAAGTTTGAACAGATGGTAGTACAGGTGTCAAAAAAATCCTCCTGCTGGGGACTGATGTAACATTTTGTCCACTGGAAACTTTAAAAAAACTTCTGTACAAACACTGAACAAACACTTCTCTAAAAGGCAACAGGTCACAGCAGGCTATCAAACTGAAAAGCACAAAAATAAGCACCCAAACATTTATCGTCCTGGTGATAAGCACATCTTTGTGATGCTGCTGAATGTACATTAGTGTGTTGAATGCCTTTCCATTTCTAACCGTCCTCGTATTACACAAAACTCGCTCTGTTGTAAATCACTCAGAACCTGCAGGCGAGTCCTCCGGCTCCATCGTTTCATTTACGCTTGACACAGTGTGTCTGACTCACATGACAATCAGCTTGTTGTGCTAACCTCAGCACATGTTGCTAACAGCGCATAGCTGAAAGTTCCTGAGCAGAACTTGTGCTTACAAATTTTGGGTCCATAAGCGCAACATGTATTCCATGTGCAGCTGCGTGCACCAGGCTGCGCATTTTTGGAACAAATACATGAATCATTATAGCCGTAGCATTTCCCTTTAACATTTGCCTGATTGTACATTCCATCACCATCTTTTTGTACTTTGAATCAATCACATGGATTAGATATGCAATTGCTATATTTTTATTATGTGAAATTTACAAAAAAAGGTCATAAAAGTCATAAAATTTTGGTGTAAAACTAGTAAATATGTCCTTCACTACAGGGTTAACAAAGAGGATGTGCGGGAAGTCTTTACTTTTAAGAGCTACATTCACAAACACTACATGTAAAGGCAGTGAACAACAATCTCCAAGCACTGACAGAGGAAGTAAAGGGAAAACCGCTTCCTGTGTAACATCAAAAGATGACAATGGATGAATCCTCTTTTGATTGACCGAGACCGTGACCAAAAACATCACAAGAATGTCCCGTCGGTGAGGGTTTCTGCCTGATCACACGTAACCTCAGCTACACTCATACTTCTGCAAAGATCAAAAACACAAAGCTGAGAAAGTCCCACTACTTTTTTTTTTTTTTTATCTCACACACACACACGCACACGCGCAGAAAGGAACCAACCTTAAGTCCTTGTGGGTATCTCAGTGACTCTGAGGCCACAAGTTCAGAAGCCTCATTTTTCTCTCAATTAACAAATCAACTTGGTTTTCATTTGAATCATCTGACACGAGTCCTGCAGGAAAAGCGCAGCCAAAAACTACACCACGAAATGACTGGACTGAAAACAATTACGTTCTGGCAATTTCCGCATCTGAAAACAGACCTCTGACTTTGATGAGTTTAGTTTTGTATTTCATCCGTTTTGCTTGAGAGAACTACGCAAAAACCCACGAGGCTGATGTCTCGTCAAACAATAATAACCTCATTACAGATTTCTGGTGCAACACTCAAGATAAGTGAGTTCAGCTGTAGTAAACACGCTTTCTTCACCTCTTAGTATACTGATAATTACTTTTGTTGCATCAATGTGTACACTGTAGTACTGCAATGATTATTTTATGAATTTATTGATCAGTTCAAAATTTCTGAAATGTTTACAATACAGGTTATTTTCAAGCATGAGCATCTGAGACACATTTAATAACGTAGTGCAAATGCCACATATTTTTATGAGAGCTATGTGTCTGCTGCATGTGGACAGACCAAATCAATACCAGCAGAAGAATCCCAGGGACCAAAACAAAGCTTGGAGGGAAAGGGCAGCCTTTTACAGATATAGAGAGGAAAATATAATTATCAGATAGGCACTTTTATCTGTAGGAAAGAGATGAGGCTGATATCGATTACGGATTACCAGATTAACAGCCGCTGGATCAACTAGACACATAAACTCTCAGCATCTGGGGAAAGGCAGAAAGTAGAGAACAAAGACAGTCAGATGGACAAAGGCCAATGGAGAGAGTAATAGAGAGAGAGATATCCGGAGAAAATGAGATAAGACACACTGGGAGACAGAACGTGAAGAAGGCACAGAGGCAGAAAAGATTCATATGTCTTTATAACACCGTGCGTCCACTGAGCGACCACGTAAAGTCATCTCTGTATTTCATAGATAAGACTCATCATTTTCTCTCTTCACTTAAAAATACTGAGATTAAAGGAGCAGAACGGAGTAGTAGGTCAGTTTAAAGCTGATCTTCACACAGATTTTGTCAACGTGTGACCAAAAGTCATGTTTCCTGCTGCAAATGATGCCTCTACCAACAGAAAGTGAGGAAAAACATGGAGCAAAGAATTCAAATGTGCCGTTAATTATCCACAAGTCCATCAAAGTAATGCACTGCACTGTGTTACAAGTATTGATTGTTAAACTTTATAAGTTCTGATTTTATCTGACAATAATTGTGGATTTATTTAATAAGTAAAATGACATAAAATCATTTGATAAATCCATCCATTTTCATCAGCTTATCCGGGGCCGTGTCGCGGGGGCAGCAGGCCGAGCAAAGCACCCCAGACCTCCCTCTCCCCAGCTCCTCCAGCTCCGCCTGAGGCCAGATGAGATATGTAATCCCTCCAGCGTGTTCTGGGTCTGCCCTGAGGCCTCCTACCAGTGGGAAGCGCCCAAAACACCTCCAGTGAGAGGCACCCAGGAGGCATCCTGATCCTAAACTACCTCAACTGACCCCTTTCGACACAAAGGAGTAGCGGCTCTACTCCGAGCTCCCTCCAGATGTCCGAGCTCCTTACCCTATCTCTAAGGCTGAGCCCAGCCTCCCCACGGAGGAAACTCATTTCGGCCGCTTGTTTCCACAATCTCATTCTTTCGGTCATTACCCAGAGCTCATGAACATAGGTGAGGGTTGGGATGTAGATGGACCAGTAAATCAAAAGCTTCCCCTTCTGGCTCAGCTCCCTCTTCACCACGACGGATCGGCACAGCGCCTGCATCGCTGAAGAAGGCACACCAAACCGGCGATCCACCTCGCGCTGGTGAAGTTAATTTTCAAGCAAAAATGCTGGTGGTTCCAGTTTCTCAACTGTGAGAATGAACTGCTTTTCCTTTTTCATACAGATACAGCCACCTCCCCTCCCAGCTCAAGGCTTTATGGCTGCCAACCTGCTTCCAGTCAGTCTCCAGCCAGTCACTGGTTTCCGGACAGTGTATGTCTAAATTCTACTGTAATCACGTACAATCTCGTTCAAGCCAAGGTCCAGTCAAGGTCCCAGCTGGGATCCAACATGAGCCTCATCATGGAGGAATGAGAAATTTGAAGTGGCTGTGTCTGTATATGATAGTTAACTGAGTGTCTCTGTGTTTCAGACTGTTGGTCAGAAAACAAAGCAATTTTAATACAGGCTATTCTCACTTTTTTTCCTTTTAGAGAAGCCATTAACCAAATAACAGAGACAATGATCAGCAGATAGTTAGTTGCACTACTAACTCATATTTGTAGTAAAACAAATCCCTCATACTTTTTTAAACTATAGACTATTTGCTGCTATTTATGACTGCACCCTGACTAACCTTTTCTGAAGTTAATTCAAATTAGTCTACAGAATGGAAACACAGGGGAGTACCATTACACAGACACTGGTCAGCTAAACCATTAATATTCATTGATCCAACCATTAAGAATTAAGAGCCGGGAATTGAGACTTGACTCTTGAAACTAAAGAACTTGACCTGTGGCCCTGCAGACAACACTAGAAAGTACCCTGAGAGCTGGCTGACGTGAACTTTCAGCCTCTGCCCATGAGTTGACTAAGGTTAGTTTATGGAGGCAATTTCAAGCAATGTGACTGGAGAGCACGCTGTGTGTAAATAAATGTCGGCGCTGCGTCTCATTCTGTGGAAGCAGACCTTGAAGACTGGAAGTGTGTGCTTTGCTCTGGTGGTGATGGAAGCACTCTGGTCTGAATCAGCAGGGCTGACGTCACAGACGGGTGATATGAAGCCAAATATTTCATGGAAAGACAGAGTGAGTGAGTATCTCTCTCTTCTTGTATTATTAATATGGATGCAACATCTACTCATTTGCTGTCGAGTCGTTTCCATGTGGTGGTTGTAGGAAGTGTAAAGATAAGGCTGATCAGGTTTGATGTTTCCTACTAAAAAATTTCAGATTTTCAAAGGAGCATGTCAGAGAAGCAAGTCTGAAGCAATTTTCCAGAGATTCTTATTCATTTCAAGCTACTTTGAGTACCGTTGTACATTGGGGCTGGCCACCCAGAACAGCACGCCAAGTGCCAGACTATTTCAAAGTGCATTCAGTGTTCCTCCCAGTGAGTGAGAACTGATCTGATTTACAAGCTGATTTGTCAAGATGAAGCTCAAACTGTGGGTCTCTGCCGTTTTAATATTTAAAAACCTACACTTAGAAATATTTGCTAATACTTTGCAGCCGGTCTGTCAAACATTTTCATATAACAAAGCCAAAGCCATCTGCTGCCCCTCTGTTCTGAGGTCTTTCTTTGATGCTCGCTGATTCACTTTCTAAATTGAGAAGCATGAGTGAGTCATTCACAGGACTTTAAAATAGAGAGAGAGGAAGACAGCTGAGGGTATATCTTGCCCCTGAAGGTGTTAAGCAGTTACAATCCCCCTCTAGAAGAATCAGACAAGTCTAGTAAAAGAAAACCACAGCATGATCACAGCGTGGCCTCTGGTCAGAGCGGTTCAAGAGGGAGTGAGTTTTTTAGCCTTTATTTAAACACATCAGTCATTTCCTTACTTGGCAAATTTGCATAGCAGTAAAAGATTTTTTTGTGTGAGATATTTCAATTATATCAACATCCATAGAGATATTAGTGTCCTGAAGAGCTGCCCTTTTGTTCATTGACTGCTCTGACAACACCAGTTATTCTGCTAATGCCTTGAATCTTTATTGAAACAGCCCAGTCGCCAGGAGAAAATGTCGGTATTGTTACATTTGATTGTTTCATATGTATCATATCAACATTTCTAAAATGACACAGATCTGATTACATGTATATGACCAGATTTTGTCATTGGAGGTGGAGGAGATGGCAGCTAGCTTGTCACCTAGAGAGACAGCTGCCAAGCTGCAGACCAATGTTTGAGACCAAAAACAACAAAATTGGTCATTTCATAGTGAGACACCTGCTGCTTTTTCAGCCATAGCAAGATGCAAAAAATCTTGTAGATTTGTAGCTAAAACTGTGTGTATACACAAAGGCAGAAATGTGCATAAGCGTTCTTTTCGTCACATTAACAAAGCTGTGCATACGCCTGATTCTTATACATCTTGATTATTGTGGCGCTGGGTGCATGAGCTTCATTTCCACACCCACATTTCGACGTAAATGGATGTAGAAACATTTGCATATCAATACTTGTGCCCCTCCACCATTATTTATTAGACCTGTCAGTGAGAAATATGGTAATGAAAGTGCAATTTCACCAACTTTGTCTCATTGGCGAGGTTCTCCAACAGCGCCAGAGCAGCTGTAGCATCTCTACTACTAATTCATCATGTGTCTGTATGCCATTATCGTGATAAAATCTCAATCGTTAATCAATTATTTTTAAATGTCAGGAAGATAATCAATGATTCGTTCACATGGTGCTCAAGCGGACACTGACTTTACAAAATGATTCAATAAAATCGAATCAAACGTAAATAAAAATGATGAAATCAGTTGCTTGATTGAAATGTTACAGAACGCCATGCAGCCTGAAAAAATAATAGGTCAATAAGTGAAATTGGCAAATGAGACCTAAAAACAATGTTATCCATTTCCAACTTATATTAAATCTCCTCTTATCACATCATCAGCTACCGCAGCTAAAACCATGTGTACGCCTAGTTAAAAGTATGTGTAAGGTGTGAACATTCACACAACACATTCAATTTTATGCATGGTTTTTGTGCATACACATTGTTGATGCATCTGGCATCTGGAGTTTGCCAACAAAAGTGGGTGTTGTAAACTAAAACATGATCTGTTCCAAAACATAACCAAGTGGTTTTGTGCCTACACATAACCGCACGTTAACCACAGCATTGTTAAACATAAGGACAGATGTAAAGTATCAACATATCCACTACATGACAGCACACAAATGTTAAAAATCTGTTTTAATAATGGCACTATTTATTCTTGTGTCTGCTTTGATTTAACAGGAGAAAGAGTAAGATAAGGGGGACAAAGACATCATTAGATTCTGAGCAATAAGTTGCGATGGAAGCAGATAAATAGTACAGACAGCTACAGAATGTTCCCATCCAAAAGGAATTCCTAGAAAGTTGACAACTACTCTGCCCCGCTGCCCGACCCCTCCCCGAAAATGACTACTGGACTTCTTCAAGCTGCTGCAGAAACCAAGCGGCTTTGTTTCCTGTGGTTGGCTGGACAGTCCTGTCATGGGTGTTTCCCAGAAATGACCAGATGCATGGAATTCGAGGGAGGGCTGGCGCAGTGCCAGGGTAGGGGTGGTCGGAGTGGAGGAGGAGGAGGGCTGGAAGAATGGAGGCACAAGGGAGAGGAGGGAAGTAGAACTGGGGAACAGCAGGGCCTGGTATTCCTGGAAAAACCCTTTTTGCTTTTGGCAGCTCTTCTACTGGGAGATACCCAAGAACCAGAAGATCATCTTACATGTTTTATGCAAACCTACTGATGTAGCATGACTAACCAGCTTCCCCTGCGGCATTTTGCTCATGATAAAGTGAAAGATGAACTACTTAACAGCCCAACTATGACAAAGCATCTTTGACTGTGCGTGTGTTATGGATTACAGCAAAGATCCTCTGATTATAGTTTACAATAATCTGAGAAAACACAACTGAATGTTGATGATCACTCCAATTAGCAACAGCCTGATAAACAGATGTTGCTTGAATACCAGCGTTTGTCATACCGCAGAAGATCACTTAGTACAGATAATGAAGTTTGTGCGAAACACTAGTACTGCTAAAAAAAGAAAGTGATCTTTTTTTCATTAAAGCAAAATCTAATTTAGCTAAATTTGAAGGCATGCTAAGACACACGAATGCCAGACTTGAGATCAAGATAATTCAATAACTACAAATATCTAAGTGTATGAGGTCTACAAGAAAACCACAGATTTTTGGCAGTTTTACTAAAATTGAAAAGAAAAGAAGCACAAACCACAGAAAGAAAAAGAGGGTGGATAACCTCTGAAGTGGTTGTGAGTTCCAATTTGTCTTCATACTGTTTCTTGCAGTTTGTTCTCATGGCGTGATAACTTACTTGATTATGTGATTAACAACTTCTGACATCAGTGAGTCAATTAGATTACAAGTCATTTTCATATCGTCACAAATACACATTACATAGGCAGAAAAAAAAGTAGTCTCGAATTATAATCACAGTGTCAGTCTCAAATCAGAAACATAAGCTGAAATAAGGGTTTACATTTGTGTTTGTAAATAGTGGAGCTGAGTCAAACTGACCAGTAATGTAAGGCAGCACACAGTCAAGCTCTCTTCCTGAAGTGTTTTGATCTGAGACGCTCATAGGAAGTAGCCCAATGCAATCTGTTTTACCAGAGTAAAAAACTGATTTTTCACCCTTTAAGTAAAAAAAAGTAAACCTAAGGGTTTTCCATTTTTTAAGTAGATTATTAATGTATAGTATCTGTTAGACCTATCTGTAGGCTAAGGGTCAGTGAAAGTTTAAATCATCAGGCTGACCCAAGCCACAACCTCTGGGGCTGAAAAATGAAGCCAAAATAGAAGTGCAAAAAAAGCCTGCAATTCTTTGAACGGCCACTTGAGGCTGGCTCCAGAAGCCAGCCTTCTTCGTATATGACAGCTGCACAGGGGATGAATTTTGATATAACTCACTTGTTTACATTTTATTAAGGCTTAAAGTTATACACAATTAAGGGTGCGCCGCTTTGAGTGACAGGCTGTCTGCCAATAGTGTCCTTGGCTTCTCAGTCAGATGCATCCCTCGCTCCTCCACAGCTCCACCCTCTTGCCCAAAAATGGCAACCTCCGAGTCCAAAAAAAACAAGAAGGCGATGGCCGTAATGTTGAACTCAAGGCCTCAAAACAGGAGTCCACAAACCAGTGAGTGACGTCACTGTAGCTACACCCATTAATTTTACAGTCTATGCACTAATCTTTTTTCTGTGCTAGCCAGGGTAAGGTTGCTGGAGGCAGGGGAGGGACAAAGTAACATGGTGTTGCTGGTTTTGAACCCATGTAATGGGTAAGGATTTGCGACATTTAAGAATCGCATTCCAACCAGATGTTATTCATAAGAGAAAATTGTGTTTATGCACCAAGATGAGTTTGACGCATTGGACCACCACTAAACATGATAATTTGATCTAAGAGTAACATGGTCACTTGCTTTGGAGACTAATGCTTCATTCTCATGGAATGGCAGACGATAGATGGCAGACCAAAAACACAGTCTGGACAACAAACAGTCCCAATGGAATAGCAGGATGATGACACAAAACATGCATGACAACATGTTGTAAAGGTGATGCTGTATTGTTTACAAAGAATGGAATAAAATATATAAAAATAAATAATTTCGTGTTCAATTTTAATGTAATTTTTCTAGTAATGTCCAGTAACTGTCCGGATCTTCCATGTTTTGTCCTTGTGTGACTGAGCTATGTTATATTCGCTTGTAAATTCTGTTGGTAGGATGGCAAAAATTAATATTTCAACTTTGAACGGCAATGCAGTCTACCATTACCGTTGCCAGACTCTCCGCTGGCTGTCTCCCATCTCCCTGATTCCCAGTGTACGCAGCATAACTGAAGCATTAATGAGCTTTATATGCTAATATTTAGTACTTACTTACTTTGTAGTTGGTTTATCCAAACGTTACTTTTGGTCCTCATCTGTATTTCTTTCATCCCAACAGAGGGGGACAAACGTAACAATGTACAACATTAAGTCCTGGTCTGATTGCTGCTGACTCATTTATCCAAAATTGTAAAAACCAATTGCTATTGGTAGGGGACATGTGTATGTTGTTCACAAGTAAATATGGTTACTCTGAATAAATGCATCTCTGTGCAGAGAGGGAAATATTAAAAAGCTATACTGCCCACCTCTAAACATACTAAATGATGTACTTGTTAAATTATCCAACTCCCCTCCAATTCTCGACTCCGTGAATAGATATGTTAACATTATGTGTGTAAGTTCACCACATCTCTGACACATGCAGTTTCTTAATACATTCTTATCAGTGCACTTACGGATGACAGCCTGAGGTAATTCAACACATTTCCCCTCTGAGAGTATAATTTTCCACAGCGCAAGAGCAGAGTGATATAGTCAAGATATGATTGCAGAGAGCTCCTCTTTATTTATTTATTTTTTTCAATTCTTTATATACGATGGTCTCATCACCTTGTTCTGGCTGTTTATCTACCACATTATAATGTTAAAAAGGGCGGACTCATTCCAGACCACCGGCCCTGCACTGAGACATTTGATAAACACCAGGCAGATTTCCAGTGAGTCATTAGCTTCTATCACAACACAGAGGAGAGCAATGCAAACCTAATGGGGAGGAAATATGAAACCAGACGTGCATGAGTAAAAATGACTCACAGCAACCCTTACTACGCCCAACGAGGGACAGGCAACAGACCTAAAAGAGTAAATTGCATACACTTACTAGATCTCTATTCCAAATGTGTAATGTATATACAAGTCACGCCGGCCGACTCATTTCCTGATTAGCGTGATTCTGAGAAAAGATCAGAGTTGTTGCAAATGATTTCGTACTTGGAAAAGAGGCCCAGAGCCAGGGCGGATTTTACATGAGTGTGTGTGCAAGTGTATTCTCCGTCTGCTTCAGTGTTTGTGAAACTACATTTAAAGTCAGGTGGTCTACAGCTGTGGTGGTTCTGTGTGTGTGCTGGCATGAGCGTCAGCGAGTGTGTCTGTTTTTCTCTGTGTGAATATAGCAAGCTAAACTAAGACGTCTCTGAGGAAACTCCGAGATCACAGGAGGGTCAAGGTTATTCTGACACCAAAGGTGAAAACACTTGAGTGGAGCTCAGAGATCAGACCTCCTGTGCGGCTTCGACGCTAACCCTAATATAACACATAAACTGCAACTGAGAGTCGGCCATGTCCTTCTGTGAACCAGCTAGCCTCCCACTGCCAGGGACAGCATAGCTACAACCCTGCAGATGAGGGAGAGATGATGCCAAGAAAATCTCTGCATAATAAGGAATTAAGTGCTGCACAGGCAGAGAGAGTGTGAGTTTTAAACAATAGATATTTTCCATGTGGACGTGCAAAGCCAAAATATTCAAAATCCACATTGTTTAGAATATGAAGACGCAGCAGACCCCACAGAAATATGGCAAATATGACTCACTTTGCAGAGAAATAGAAAGAGGCCCATCAAAGCTTCATCACAGCACTCCGACTGTATCATGTGCATTTTGTTTTATTCATTGTGTTAATGCCCTAAATAGATCTAAGCGCAAAGTCATTCAGTCTTGTCAGAGCTACTGTGTGCTACTTTTTTCTGTCTTTTCCAAATGTTTACACATATGAAAATAAGAAGATCTGTGAGTCTCTGACAGCTTTATATAAAGGAATCCAAAGCTTAAAGGTCCAGTGTGTAGGATTTAGGATTTAGTGGGATATATTGACAGAAATGGTACATAATACAAAAAGTGTGGGTTTTTTTTTAGTGTATAATCACCTGAAAATAAGCAAAGTTGTGTTTTTGTTACCTTGGAATAAATAAACCGTTTGTATCTGCATGGTAAATGGGTCTTGTCTACAGTGATCCCACCTGTTCTCACTTCTAACTCATCAAATACTGCTGCTTTGTCAGTGATCTTGGTGTCAGATACCAATGCAGAGAGGCATCTTTTGTAGTGGTATGATATAGAGGGCAATGGCAGCTGTTGGCACTGAGGACAACATCCCAACTCGTCAAATATAGCTGCTTTGTCAGTGGACATCCACAGAAGACGCACAGAGACACCCTTTGCAGCAGTATGAAACATATCGGCTGGCAGCAGTTTGTATCATTGTCTGCAACTACCACAGTAGAAAGAGTGTGCAAGTCTGTAAAGGGCAGGTGAGAGGGGTGGTGGATAGGTCGAGCACACTCCGGACTTTCACCGGGCAGACCGCTGTTTGTTGCCTGAGTAAAACCTTAAGTCAGTGGAGTTATTTTAATCACGGAAATAATCACGTTTAATTAACATGTGTTAGTATGTACAGCATGCTACGATAGTGACTTGTCACTTGACATATGTCACATGACACTACACCACGTTAGCATAACCATAACCAATAATATAACTATGCTTCTTTTAAGCCAAGCCATGATTTTTTTCCTAAACCTATCCACATGCTTTTGTTGCCTTAACTTAAGGAAATAAACAAAAAAAATAGAAAACAGTATGCATGTAACAGGAAGAAACTGCACATTTCCTGTGAAAAGGAAAGTGCATTTTGAGAAGACACAATGCAAGCAAAAAGCGTAAATTCCCATGCTGTCCCTAACCATTAAAAACTGACGCAGGGGGGTACCTCGTGCGTCATATTTTGATGTGTAGGTCCACTAACAAAGCAGCAGTATACAACAAGTTATGATGAGAATGAGTTAGGAGATGGCCATGTTGCACCCCTAGGACAAGGACAAAAGACAAACACTGGCTCTAGATAGGGCCAACTGCATTTTTGCATGGGTCACCATAGTTAGCAGCTCCTTAGCAATGAGCAGTGTCGGAAAAATGCTGATTTTTTTAAAGGTTCAAGTACTTTATTTAGTGTTTGAATCACTTTGTTCTGGAAAGGAAGAGACCTCTGTGGATAATTTGGACCCAGGTAAATATTTCCTGAACGTCTGGATCTTAAGTTATCAGACAAAAGAGTTAAGCACACATTAGCAGGTGCTGGCTGAGCAGCCTGTCTGACAAGGCAAAGAGCATTGAGAAACAGTGATTTGTATCATGAACCTGCTTTATTTAATGGTTTGACTGGTTAAATCACTTGGTACTTTTGTTTTGGAGAGGAAGAAACATCTGTGGATAATTCAGTTCCCAGTAAAAACCTACTGAACAATGAACACTGAAGGAATTCTAACCAGGAGAAGTTTCAGCCGGTTGCAATCTGCAATACTCGCCGCTAGATGCCACTATATCCCCCCTAAATCTTACACACTGGACCTTTAAACCATACATAAGAAGAAGATGCTTGTATGCTTGACTGTGTGTGTGTGTGTGTCCAGATAACTGGTGTTCATGGACAAGCATGTTAGAGGCACACAGGTAGAAGAGAAAAATAGTAAGGTAATGGAGAAAGGTGCTGGGGGTTCTGCCCAGAGCACATAGAGATTGGAGATTGGGAAAAGAGTTATAGCTACTCGGAACAGATCCGTATAGGCCTATGAAGCTTGATGCTGCCTGCAATTGAGCAGGATGGGATGGGTGGACAGCAGCAATGTTTTAAAGCACTGCTAAGCCATCCTGGAATGAAGTGAAATGACCACATGTCACACAGAGATGAGAAGTGAGAGGGAGGGGACAGGCAGAGTGAGAAACAGCGCGGAGAGTAAGGAGAGAGAGAAAACAGAGTGTGTCGTTCTAAGAGGAATATTTCAGGGTGGTAAATGGAGCAGAACTCCATTCCAGCTCCTCTCTTAACCTCCCCCGGTGTCTCATCCTCTGCATGCAAAGCATGAAGCCCAGGAGACAAAGAAAACAGAGAGAGAGCTGAAGAGACAAGCTTCAGGACAAAATAACACTGAATTAATAGACAAGACATTTTGCTCATGCATTTGTTTGAACATAACAAAAACACACAGAGGCGTTGAATAGCAAGTGGTGAGAATTTGCTCTCTTTATAATAGCAACCACTGACCGTGTTTTTTTTGTTTGTTTGTTTGAACTGTGAATAGGTGAAGGCCATGGCCCTGACGAGACAGACAAGCAGTTTACTCCTTTAAAGAAATATTTCCCTGCTGGGCAGATGATCTTTTTTGTAAAATCAGGCGGTCCATGCAGTGGAAAGATATAAATACTTTTGAAATCGGTGCTATATGGCCAAAGAGTAAAAGGGCTATAGCATTTGCTTTTCCTAAAGAGGTAGAAAACCGACAAGTACCACAATACTCTGCACCGTACTGGACCAATAGATGCTATTGCTGATGGGTGAGAGAATGCAATTTTCCTTTTTTTTTTTTAACACAGCAAACAATATGTCAGCTGGCTGGTAACAAGTTATCTTTAATTACAGCTAAACAGTGCACTAAAATATGCTTCTGAAACATTCTAGGCAAGAAATAGGTAATCCATTCTTGGTTTATATTTGATTAGCACTGCCTGGTTTTACCGTTTGGTCCGAGTTTGATAGAGTAGGGTGGGTCTCTCTCTTAATCCACTTCTATAGTCTTTGTGTCCATGGTGGCGGGCAGATGAAAATATGGAAGTACAATCTGTAGTTTGAGAAACAGCCCTAGGGCCAGCGAAAATCTACTGGATGACACAAACCGTTCATCCAATGAATTTGAGCTGAGATATGAACAGGGAGATCTGGGCGCTGGTAAGATGGAAGTTGAAACTGGGAAGTTTATCCACAGTTCATTTTCAGATACTAGCCACTTTGTTATAATAGAAAACTGGTGGAAAATCAGCAAAGTAGCCATTTAACTACTGCAACAGCTCTTCCTAATAGTATTTAACCATAAAGGCAGCATTAATCAATGTTTTTATGTCAACAACAGATCACATGTCCACTTGTATGAGGTTGCTTTGATAATGAACTCACAGAGAATTATTACCAGACACTGAAGTTCGTCTCATCTCTGTGCAGCTTTACAGCATCTTTCATCTCATTGTTTTGGTTCTCTGGCCCACAGCGTTACTGTTTTGGTTCACTCTCACTGCTCTCATAGCCCCAAACAGCAGACAAAGTCAGCAACTATCTGGTGGAAATAATGGAGCATTTAGCAGATAAAGAGCCAGATATCTTGATCAGGAACTGGAGAACAAAAACACAGATTAGGTGGACAGAAAAATTACTCCAAATGAATTCAAAGGTTGTTCCATATCTATCTATATTAAAAATGATAATACATCAGTGTTGTGTTTACAGCAACACATCCTCAAGATCCTACAACCACATTTGTTGTTTTGTTCTTACCCTTTGATACGATCCACAGGAGCATTACCTAAGTTAGCGCCCACACCAGTAAGGTTCTGTTTAGGAAAAGAATCATGGGTGGGCATCATCGTTACATACTTAGCGTAATTTGACGATGTGATGTTATGTGACCTTGAGTATGTATGTAACATGATGCAACATTACATATGGAACTTGAAATAACTCAACGTTGACTTTTGGTTTCATAGAGGACATGAACAGCAGTCTCTTGGGTCAAAGTCCTGTGAATTCTGACTCATCCAACCACCCAGACTGCCCTCCTATGTGGACTCTGTCACTATTTCTACCACGTCACCTAACCTCCTCTTTTTCTCCTGTCATAATTACTAAGGCCTACACCTGGTTCGCAGGAAGGTGCCATGCTTCAAAGCCAATTTTTGTAGTAGCCAAACAGTGAAATTACAACTCTCGGACGTCACATGATGCCCCTGGGCTCAAAAAGACTTTTTGCCATAGACTTACACTGGGAAAGACTCGTCTGTTAATCAGTGGATGATTTGATCTATTCTGTTTGATGACATTTCGAAAGTCTTGCAGAGCCGCACAATTGAATCACCTTCAGCTAAACCTGACGTAAGCCACTCAGCATAAAATATGCAGTGCGCTCACCCAGTGAACTCAACCATGCAAAAGATCTGGGAAATTCTACACCCGAGAAGTTGAAACTTTTGGGCTTTATGTGCCATTAAGCAGCTTTCATAGAAATCAACAGGGCCCCACCTCCAACACTGTATCCAGTTCTCTTCATACATCCATGGCCTACACTTATCATAAATATGGGACATAATAAGCTGCTTATACAAACGACATATGGTATATCTTTTGGGGGAGGACAGTCTAATTTACAGCTCATTCTCACTGCCCCCTGTAGGACAAATTTTTTTATTGCAGGTTTTACTAATGCTCTATAATGTCACGCATTGGTTTCTGAAGTGATGTTTTGGAGTTTGGTCTCCAATCTTTGGAGTTACTGACCCAACAAAAGCTACAATTGGCAAATTTAGAAAAAAGGGCAGGAATCCTGGGTAAATTTGATGAGCGAGACACAAGTATCAAACACCACAGCTGATTCTGATAGGCTGAGACACCTCTCAACTGCCAATACATACTAAAACAAAATCTCTTTGATCTCTTAATATTTCGTTGATGAAACAGTGAATCTCCAAATTGTCGGAAGAGAAATTAGGTCACTGGAGCCTAAAGTAAAAGACTTTATGGTCTATTAACTTTAAATGGTGGAACGAATGCATTATTAAGGACTGTTGCACAATTAATGGCCACAGTAATGTATGCTGTGTATATGTCTCCATAAGGTAACTTTAAGCATGCTTTACTTACATTATAGTGTGAATGGGTAGCATATCTCTGACACAGTGCATTCTTTGGAACACTATCATGGGATTTGTATACTGCAATACTGCCAGATGGCACTGAGGTACTAGAAAGCATATAGTAGATGATTAAGAACATTCACATTATGGTGCAACTCCACAGGGTAACATTTAGATATCAGTGTGTAAGACTTTCAGGGTTATGCACTTTGAGATTGCCTCCTTGGCGGCGCCTGTGTAATTAGTAGTACTGAAGTCATCAAAGTGCACCAACTAAATGGAGCAAAGCGGCTCCAACAAACCCTCCACCTTTCACAAAACCAAGGCTGACTGCTGAGAGAGGACGAATGGAGGGAGACTGCTTTACACAGGTTTTAGCTTTCACACAACAAACAATTATTTACTGTTAGAGGTTGGGAGAGTGTGAGGCAGCTAGAGGAAGAGTGATACAAAGACTGTAACAATATCAAATAACACTTTGAGAACTGGTGAATGAACAGCTGACAAGCTTTTACACTTTGTCAATAATTGTAGGCCTGATTCTTTGTGGTCCTTGTCCTATTAAACTGCATTTTTTATAGTAGTAACAAAGAGTGCAGTAACGTGTGCCTTTGCTTTATGTGTCTCCGTATGTGAGAGCTGACAGAGGTGAACCATCAGGCTCTTTCCTCCAACAAGACTTGTTTAAGTGCTGCATTTCTGCTGCCAAAACAGCACACAGAGGAACTTTCAGAAACAACAGTGCTGTTAAATAAATCAAAAATACCCCTGCAGCTTAGCTCAGCGACAAAAGTGCACTGTAACAGAATCATGGATTCAGCCATTCTTCCCTTTTTAATTAGTACACATAGACAAAAAAAAGTGGTGTATTGTTTTAGATACAAGATTAAAGTTTTATAGCCACACTAACAAACCAGTGACGCTGCAATGCTCTTTACGCAACAGCAATATATTTTGCTAGATCTTAACCACTGACTTTTGGAGAGTGTGGTCCCAAGTTTTTTGGTCTGAGGATGGTGCTAGAGAAAAGCTAATTAAAGAAATTTTTTGGACATTGTGTAAAGTTAGGCGCAACAGGATTTTTAAAAATTATAGCTAGAGAAGAACATGTGTAATTAATAGTAATGCTCACTGGCACATTGCACTGGTGTTGAGCATACTTGTTTACAGACATGGCTGTCTGGGAAACTCAATCAGAGTGAGGCCTATGTTAATGTCCATAGTTACGACTGTGCTTTTCCTATTGTGACAAGATTGTGTGGACACTAACTGGTGAGAAGGTATTCTTCAGATGGCGGATTAACAAAATTGTAGTTGGTGACTTTTATAAGAACTTTTTGTTACATTTGATGAAACTGTCACTATATCCTGACAGTAGTACATGAGACAAATAATCTGTGAAAAACAACATGTATCTCTGCCTCTAATGTTTCTCTTTAATGTTTGCAAAAATCCACCGCACGTAACTGAAAACAACCAGTCAGAGCTGAGAAGTCTCTTACACAGTTGTCAATCATGTCAATCACTGCTCGTGAACTGCGATCAAACGGTCATGCTAGGCAGCACTGATCAAACATGAATCAAGACTCTGTTACTGCATGGCCTATTTCTCACCTCAAATGTTTTCAGATACACAGTTTAGTGTACTGTTTAGCTGTAAAATTAGAAGGTTTATGACCTAGCCACCATGTTGAAAACAGCTGCACCAAAATCAAACACCTCCCACTGGCAGAAGCAAACTTATTTTACAGCTAAACAGTACACTAAAATAGGTTTCTGAAGACATGTGAGATTCCCTATCTGTCTTATGTACTACTGTCAGGATATATAGTTTCAGTAAATATGAGTTATTTTTTATAAAAGTTGCCAACTGTAACTTTAACATATGAGCCACGGGTGTGCTGGAGAGGGGAGCACACCAAAGGCACTTGGGCTAACATTGGAAGATGCATTGGGAAAAAGCAACAATGATGGAATCAGAAGACAAGATGTGAATGTGGCAGAGAGAACGGTGTAATTGATTTAATTACAGCTGACAGAACACAAGGCAAATGATGCAAAGAAGAAACCAATGATTCAGGTAAGATTCAGTGTACTAATGTTATGGATCAACTAGTTTCCCTGTTAACTGCTTATTGAATTACTTCTAAACGTACAAGTATTATTCGCCTCAAGGAGCTTTACAATCTGTATATCTGTTTGAAAATCTGTTGAAGTCTATTTTCCTGTAAGACAGATTAATAATGAAATGAGGCTCAGCAGGTTGCAGTTGTGGTACAACTGTCGCCTCGTTTGAGTCAGGAAGTACCCAGCCCACTTTCAAGGAACATAAGCATGAAGTAGCTTTTTTTTTCATGTAAGAAAATTAAATGGCTACAAACACTTAAGCTCAAGTCTCCAGAGCACATTGCAAGCTAATTGGACTAATGTGGTTAGCATTATTTGAAAGAATTGTGTTTCTCCTTTACAAGAGAATTACCGTGTGTGCTGTAACTCATAATAAGCTCGCAGAGAAGCATCTACTCTTTGATTCTGTGTAACTAACACCAAGACCTAACCTTCAAACTAACGTTTCACGTTACAGCCTTTGAAACAAGATAAGTCATGCAGCGTGATCCACTCATGAGATTCTCCTTGACTGTGAGAATAAAAAATAACATATATCAGGGTTGGGAAATATGACGGTACATGCTGTGCAATGGTAGATATCAATGAATCAATCAATCATTTACATGTCACATGGAATTATACAAGGCACAACTCCAGTGAAATGTGATCTTATCTCCTTATAAGTATAAGTGGAAGTGCAGTGGAATTTAGTCCTTTTGTGCCTTTTCTTACATTGTTGGCTGCTGCTTTAAATTGTCCATGTTTCCAGATGGTCCTGGTAGTTCATGGTCTCTGGTTGTGGAATGATTTAACTGTCCACACATCCGAACCCCAGCAAGACAGCCACATGGCTGCCTCTCAAACGGGCAGCGCCGCTCTGCGGCAGTTACCTACAACAAAAACAGGGCGTTGCCTCTCAATTTTCACCTTCACACCAGTCCTTATTCATCGTACAGCACATGCTTCCTTTTCCTCTCTGGCCACAGTGCTCTGCTCTGTCAGAACTGACATATAGAAAAAGAGTCACCTGGCTGAATGGCGTGCGGGATTTAGACAAGTTTCAGTGAATCGAAGGGTATTACAGTTCCATATATTCTGTTTGAAACTGATATTATTCATTTCCTACACTTGTACAAAGAGTTTAGCCAGTGTCCATCTTTTCCCTCTGTTTACTGATGTTTATATTTCAAAACCTCGACCTGGCTAGCTAGCAGAAGTCCGGAGAGGGAGAGTGTACAGACTGATGGATTGATTTCCTCATCCCAATGAGTGACTCGCAGCCACACGCAACGACTATCTCCATGTGCTTTACGATGAACTGGTGACTCTAAATTGCCAGTAGGTGTGACTATGAGCGTGAATGGTTGTCTGTCTCTATGTGTCAGCCCTGTGATAGTCTGGCGACCTGTCCAGGATGTACCCTGCCTCTCGCCCAATGTCAGCTGGGATACCCCCTTGACCCCCAACAGGATAAATGGTTACAGAAACTGAATGAATGAAGTACTGTTTTATTTATTTATTATTAAAATACTTTATTAGCTTTACATAACAGTATATGTTTTTTAATTTAACAGAAATTTACTTAACAATATCATAACAATACTTTTTTCAACTTAACTATAAAAATACTTCTTCTATCTTTATCATACAGTTCTTTTCTAACTTCATTATTTTATTTAAATTCATTAAAACAGTACTTTAACTTAATCCAAAATCTAGTTAAATAAGCAGTTAAGTGTTTAGGTAGTTTACACTATTTTAGAGCTTTCAAAATATCGAGATATTTATCGTGTATTGCAATATAGTAAGAATAAAGCGAGGCCATATCGCCCAACCCTAATATAGCACATCTTTATATACAAACAAAGACCAAAATGGTCCCAGAAATCTAAGTTACAAGTAGTCAGTAAGCAGCTCAACTATTTGAGAGTATTTTTGGAGGCTAGAGTTATGGGTTAAGGAATTAACATAAGGTCCTCGTTAGTATATAAATAATAAAATCTGATTTTGCTAAATTAATTAGGGTGTGTTCCTGTGTGTATGTAGCCATGGGCCTCACGCCTTCATCAGAATAGGGAGGCCTCATCATCTCTTTTTCTCCCATACGGTTCATGTTCAGCCATCGCTCATGCCCGTATTGCATGATTGCACTGAAGGACCAGTATAATCAGCCATAATGCTTTACAGATGTTATGGGTGTTTTTAAAGCCAATACTACAGCCCCAGGCAGCCATATATGAAAACCCATCTGTGCACGGATGTCAGTGCATGTGAGTGTGTGCGTGTCTGTACGTGTAGCTGAAAACCAGGGCATGATCAGAGTGAAACACAATGAATTAAGGTCACATCTACGGCTCAGTATGTGTGATTTATGTTCTCTGCTTTGCCATGTCATTGACTAATCACCTGAACAGAAAGTAACAGGTGCAAACTGATTTTCTGAGGAGAGATTTCACAGACAAGACGCTCAGAATTTGCAATTAAACACAGCCAAGAAACAGTGCTAAGCCAGCAATGACATGTAAATATGACAGTCAGCATGATCTGAACAAGAGAAGACACCCCTTTAAATCCCTGCAAGATCTGCCAGCACCCTTCCTAATCCACCCTCTAACATCTCCCATTGTGTCCAACATCTAATATCAACCACGAACCGCTGCTAAATGAAGCCTGGTGGCATACCACAGCCAGGAATTTGCATGGACCGCCCGCTCTTGTGAAATAGGAAATGAAACATGCGGAGGCTTGGAAGCTCTGTCAGATTCTGGATATTCCTGTGGTCTGGCTCTCAGGATCCTGTGGCCCGGGCCTTTAATTCTTAATGGTGGAGAACGCCAAGCTCTGGTCACGACAGGAAATGCCTGCTAGGTGAAACATCCGCCCAAAAAGCATTCATTCAAAAGTGTCAAACACACACGGTTTCCCCCCGAACCTGATTGGTGCACTGGTAAACTAAGTGCTTTGTCATTATGACCATGCTCATTTCGTTAGAATCCAGTCAGCTGCAGCAGTATTTAAAGGGACTTTTTTTTTTTTTTTTTTACAACCTGGACCTGCTTCTGTGAAACCAGATTTATTTAAAGAACGACAAAAGCAAGAAAATACACCTATTTGAGAAGTGTGATCTTCTGGGCTTATGCTGTTGATTTCAACCTGTGAAAATACAAACATGGTGTCAAACATGTAATTTACGCTTCACAGTTTGGTTTTTTTTTTTTTTTTTTTTGGTTTTCACCAGATTTCAATAACACTGTCAACCAGGACAGGTGTAGCCCGAAAAACTGATCTACATTTCTCAATACAGTATGGACAGGGTGTCTGAGTATTTTTTATTTACAACTTGAGTGGGGTTTTTTTGGCCTTTTTAACCTAAACTAACAGGTTATTCTTCTAGGTTAAAATGCAGCTCACAGCCACACAAGGCGTATCACTGCCACCTATCAAGCAGACTGTATGCTGAGACACACCAGGTTTCATGTACTGATCATTTTAGGGAGATTTTGGGCTGTTTTGCTTCCACAACATGTCTTCTTTCAGTCTAGTGGGAATAAAATGTCCAGTATACACATTTAGGTGTTTATTATGTTCAGATTTCTGTTCTGGAAATGTTTGCAAAAAGTGCATATTTAAGGAGAAAATGCATCATTTGCATATCTAAACATAACATTTCAGAAAACTTTTATTAAAAATGTCTTAATTTGATTTAAAATTGGGCAGTTTCATGGTTGATGTCTGTTTGATAACATTTTTACCTTTCCCCTTTCTTATTTTTTGTCTAGAAATTTAAGGAATTTTCGCTTTAAAGGCTGATTTTTCAAATTATCTTTTTTTTTTTCTCATACTCTGAGCCCACAAATCTCTATTTTAGTAGCATTTAATACATCACATTTTCCAGTTTTATTCCTTCCTCTATTTTTAAGATTTTTACAAAGGGGTTTATTCATATATCATTCATAACCCAATTTATATAACATTTTATGCCTAAAAACATCGGTAAAATGGATTGGTTATGGCTGTTGATGGTATTTTCTGATTTACTCAGGGGCAAAAAGAGTTATTCAAATTCACCTTCATAAAAAACTTAAACTCTTAAACAAATATTTTAAACCTGCTTTATCCACTGCTCAGATTTATGTTCTGGAAATGTATGCAAATCAGCACACATTTAATTAGATAATGCCGCATTTGTTTATTTAAACATACAATTTAAGAAAACTTGTGACAATAAAAATAAATGTCTTGATGTAAGTAACACACTGGCCAAGTCTCATAGCGATATCAACTAGTTAAAAAATTTCCCTTAACACACAAAGTAGTGGACATTGGAGAAATGGTCATTATTGTGTGATATAAAATACAGGTAAAATAAAACATAAAAAGTGAACAAAAAGTAGGTGTTCATTCATTTTACACCAGATTTAATTAAATGCTTCACTCCTACAATCCCAGACATTCCAAGACATTTAAGACATTTTTATACCTTGTATATAAAAAATAAACTTGGATGTTTAAAGATATTTTAAGGCTCTGCAGAGACCATGTTGGAAAACATCTATGATGATGACAACTGTGAAGGTTCTGTGTTTTACAATACTGCACTATATGCATGGATATATTAACAATACATAAAGTGACAAACATTGGGGATACCAGCTTAAATTCACTGTAGCAATGCCTCGCAATGCAAAGATAATTACTGTTGTTTACTTTATGCTCCTAACAATTTACAGAAAATAATGACTCAGAAAATGCATTAGTGTTGGCAGGAGTTTTAATGGTTTGATGCATTTGCTTAAATAAACAGAAATTCGACATTAAAAGGTAATTCCAAACGAAAAATGGAGGCAGATATATTGCAGAGACGTGATGGTGTTGATACTGTCAGACTGTGTGTGTGTGTGTGTGTGTGTGCGCGTGTGTGTAAGTGTTGCTGTGGAGGCAGCGAGGATGGTCGCAGAAGAGGGGGGAGGGGAGGGGGTGTGAGCTAAGGAGTGTCATAAGAAGTAAGTGCACATTCATACACAGAGACACACTAACGGCACTCAGTCACTCAGCCTCAGTGTGCACTGTTGAAGCAAATTAAGGAAGCCTTGGCAGCCTTTTAATGGTCTGTCACAGTCTAACAGGTTTAGAGCGCTTACAATGGACCCAGGCACTAAGCCCGACAGCTCGCGCTTAATTGTTCAGAACCTGTGTGTATGTGTGTGTGTGTGTGTGTGTGTGTGTGTCTGCGTGTGTACTGTTAAAGCCATTCTGTGCCTGTAACTAAAGTCATTGATTCTCATTATGAGGACAGATAAGATAGACACTTCCTGTCTGTCAGTCTGTCGGTCTGACTGCTTCAATGAAATGAGCACTCAGGCTGATATGTTATGATGAATGTGGTGCCAATATCTGTGTTCCCAACCACAGTTATTTTAGAGAAAGTGATCCTAAACCCGAGGTATTCATGCACAGTTACATTCTCATTCAGCTGAGGGTAGGGAGTTAATTGTGTGGCTATTTCCACAAAAAGGAATTTCAAACAAACCATCCTCAGACAGAAACAAAGACATGCAGAGGCACAAAGCCATAAGTAGATTGAGTTATTGACTCAAGCAGCCAATGATAAACAAAACATCAAGTGTCTCAATTTTCAAGTGGTGCCTGAAGAAATCAACAAAGCAAATAAGACCATTTGTTTTTCACTCCAGAACCCACACTCTATCAGCAAGCAAAATGGCCCACGAAGGACGAGGTGGCGGTGCTTAAAAAATCCTGCTAAATGGTTGGAGATTCTGAGCTGTGTGACCTAGAATATGTTTGACAATTTTCTTTTAATTAGGCCTTGAAGACACGACTCATTCCAACTGCTGTCCCGAGAGCTAAATTAATTACTGAGACAAAGCCCATTCTAGCTCATGGCAAAGATGAATCATTGCAGTATTTGGGGAATGAGCAATGCTCTTCATTCAAGGGCTGATGAAAGAGACTCACACTCTAAAATGTAAGCTAATGTACTCCATCATAAAGTCTCCATGAGGCTTCCCGTGCTGCACCACACATGAACAGTACACATCGGCATCTGCTGCCTCTGCTATCAGGGAATTCACTTTTTGTCTGCTCTTGTCTTTGATTAAATATTTCTTTGAAAATGCATTCAAAGAGACAAGCTAGGACTGTTGTGATGGCTACACTCCATCTCTGTTTTGTCTCTCTTGCTCTCTTTTTTCCCTTAGTCACACCTTACTTGCATCCTCACTCTCAATGGTCCGACCATTTTTCCATCCTGGGTGATCCACAGATAACAAGCCTCAACTCAACTGCCTTGTGCAGGCCATCAGCCAGCGGACGCGCCCTCACCCGCTGCCAGCAGGCAGGCCATTCATTCAGCTAAATGACTGTGTCATCTGTCAGCCAGTATAAATGGGTGTTTGTGAGTTATGGCTAATTAAGCTAATCACAACACCAAGGGTTGAGCCAGAGCCCAGGCCCCACAAACAGACAGATGAAAAGGTGAGCTGGTCGCACCTACACCTGATGAATACGCCAAGAGTGGGAAATGCAATGTTTTTCAAATGATATTTTTAATACACTTATTCTTGTCAGATATAAACAAACAAATTGCCTCATTATTAATTTCAAATCCTAGTTTTGGTTGCTTGTAAAACACAGCAGAACAGTACTCTGCAATCAGGGATTTGCGTTCTGCCTTGTTTGTTATTTCTGTCTCTTCATCTCTCTCTGATTATCAGTTATTTTTGAACACTCCTGCAGTGTCCCTTTCTGTCTCTTTTCTGAGTTTTCAGACCTTCTGGAGATGTGCCAGGAATCCCTACTAGCAGGTTTGTATTGACTGAATGATTGGCCAGTGTGTGCTCGGCAAGTCTAATGAGGTAACAACCTGAGTTTGCCCGGGCGACACTTCGGGATTAAATTGAAGGGTTCACGGGGATGTCCATGTCCTCCGATAACAGAGTGATAACCCACTCAAATGTTTTCATTAGGGGAAAAATGTGTCTTGTTATCTATGCCTGATAAGATGAGAATTCCCCATACAGAAGTATAACATATGGAGACGGCTGGCCCGCAAACAGTTCTTGCACCAATTCCCCAGCAGTGGAGTATTTGTTATCCTAAAGGAGTGAAAAGCTAGTTTTGTCCTCTGCCGCATGTGTGTAGGTGTGTGTGTCTCTATCTGTATGTTATGAAGAGAGATGAACTCTGCAGCAGCACATAGACGCAATGCGGGCTGGCCCTTGAGTTCGAAATTTATCCCCAGTTATTCCTCATATATCTTGTCACAACAAGACCAAAGGACCAAAGGACTTGCACTTCCAGACACATCATACTCGCATCTGCATGAGTGTCGATTAACTTGGTCATAAGCACACAACATGGACACAATTAACTGAAGCAGACCACACCGATAATGCAGCTTCTCCCAGTTGTGTACAGTTAAATAGTCCAGTACAGCCACTAAAGGAGCTGTATGTAACTCTAGAGAAAGATAGTTGATTACTGAGTCTCATACCCAGGTCGTTTGGGTTAGTAGTCAGACTGAATCATCAACCCAAAGCGTCAGTATTAGATGACCTGGGAATGAGACTCAACAACCAACTATCTTTCTCCAAAGTTACATACAGCACCTTTAAGCCAGGCCAAATGCTGGTGATGAATAGAATGTACTGGGCCTAATAAGTATTAGGTGATAATGAGAAATATACACTCTGTATTATTGTGATTATTAAATAACAGCCCATAATACATAGCCAAATTTCTTTCACTGACTTAGCAAACGCAGCATTTGCATCTTTAGAGTTGGTTTGTAATCGTCCAATAACACAGAGAAGAGGAAGAAAAACAAGTGCAGCACGCTGCCTAGAGAGCTAAACATGTCATCACAGCTGTCTGACTTTTTAACTGTATCAGAAGACAACACAATTGCACTGGGAATCTGATCCCAGACAAGCTGACCCCCCCGGATCAGCTTACTTTCTGTTGCTGCCATTACACAGGTTCAAAGCAGAGCTGCAGGATCGTCTCTGCTCTCCTCCCTGCAAACAGCTGGTTCAACGTCTGCCCGGTAAGCATGAGCTAACAGAGCAGCAGCGGCTAACACCCAACGACAAGATGTTAAATGGTCCCAACAAACTCAAACTGACATCAAAATAAAAGCATGAGCTAACAGAGCAGCAGCCGCTTCCACACAAAAACAAGCCGTTAAACGGTCCCAACAAACTCATACCAACACCAAAATGAAAGCACAAGCTAACACCCTCCAACGAGCTCTTAAACAGTAACAACAAACTCATACGGACACCATCACAGTATCACAGAACAACACAATTGCACCGGGGATCTGATGACAGACAAGCCGACTCCACCCTGGATCAGCTTACTTTCTGTTGCTGCCATTACACAACCTGGCTGCAGTAAAATGATGGTTCCGCTCTCCTCCCTGCGAACAGTTGGCCTGTCAACGAGCTCACAACAAACTCATATCAACACCAAACTGCTCAACTCTGTCTGTAAACCTGTAAATAACTGTTAAGTAACATTAGCCACATGATGCTACAGTTAGCCCTGTTTATTTTGATATTGAGTGATGCACTTTATTTTTTGTTTTAAGTACTTAACTTTAATTACATACCCATTTTTGCTCATTATCTCTCACCTTTTCTTGCCATCAGGTGTACATAAACTACAGGTTATTAGCATGCCATCACAGCTGTCTGACTTCTTCACAGTATCCAAGGACAACACAATTGCACAGAGGATCTGATCCCAGACCAGCCAACTCCCTGCTGGATCAGCTTACTTTCTGTTGCTGCCATTACACAGGTTGGATGCAGTGCTCCTTCTTTTTAAATACATTAATGTAAAATTATGGGATTTCTTATCAGGATCAGCCAAGAGAAGCAGATAATTATCACGCATCAGTATCAGCTGAAGAAAATCCATATCCTGCATCCCAAACAAATAAGAGACCATGGTTCTTAAGCACGCCCCAACATGCAAAATAATGAAACACTATCACAAGCATGAGTAATAGCTGGACTGCAGAGACCAAGATGATTGAAGCAATGTTGGAAACATCTGGATATTAAGCACTTTGGAGATAATCTGTTGAATGAGGACGCATACCATCAGAAATGAAACAGCTCAGAGGTCAGATAGAAAAATGTGTTTATATAAGCAACGACAGTTGACTAAGAACACATGCTCTGTCTCAGCAGTGTCTCACTGCGTCTTGCAGTCACACACATGGACGAGTCACAAAAGGTAAGAAGCTAGTCCAAGAGCATTTCTCAAAGCTAGAAGCTGTCTATCACATATGCCAAAGCAATACTCCGCTAGCGAGTGAAAACTCAATTTACAATGTCTTCACTTTACCTGACATTGTATGTTCGCTCCATTATTGCTATCACCCATAAACAGGCTTTGTCACAGCAATTAGTGGAAAGTACCTATACAGAATGTTTCCTTTCTTTGCCATTGTGCTTGTGATCAATTCTCCATAGACCAGAAAATCTATAACGTGCAGCTTAGTCACAGTCAAGGCAATAGGAGTCTTTGCAGCCCATGTGGCTTTAAGTCAAGAATCCAATAACACCAAGTGCAATCATTAGTTTGTCAGGTTTTATTACACTAAAGTACCTGAAGGCTGGTCCGCTCACCACAGCTGTTATCTAACCTGTTTAGCTGTTAATAGTAACAGGAATGTGAGGCGAGACACTTGGCATCCTTCAGTCACCACAGTACATGTGTCTCATGCACTGCATCTTCCTCTCTCCTCCTATCTCACTTCCCCCTCTGTGTATCTCCCTACTTGTTCCTCTGTCTGTCTGTCTATCTGTCTGTCTGTCTGGGTGTGTTCCAAATCACATACTTTTACTTTTCACTTCTGGTAGGTACTGCAGCTGCCCTTAAAAAGTATGCACTGTGGAATGCAGCATGCACACAATCAGGACACACTACTTTCTCATAATATTACGCCCTGAACTTTGACCCTCTTACTTTTATCTGTTACCTTGGAGATAAAAGAAAAACGCCGCTTACCAAGTTAGCCAGAGACGAAGATCAACCTGGAGAGCTTTGCTGTTATTACTTTGCAATGTGTGTAGTTCAACTTTAAAGTTATAACTGCACAGATTGTAGATTCTAACATATTATATTTGCAACAGTAAAATCACACCAGCAGTTTTCTGTCAGTTATTTTCATAGTTATGTCCTTTTGTTGTTTGTAATATTTTTTTGTTATTTTGTTCACTTATACAATCATTATTCCAATTATTACTATTCCACTGGTCTTCAGTTACTTGAATGCGCCACCATCCGTCACTGCGAATTCTGACAGCTGTCAAACAACTGTCATCTGTTTGCAGCTCAGTCGATGTGACGTATTGTCCACTGCGCAGAGGATTGTGCGTCAGAATAGCCAGAAAAGCATGCTGGCTTGCATACCGCACAATCAGACCAGATGTTGTAAATCATCCTGGTATTTTTGGCCAACTACATTTGACATACTACGTATTGGGACGTACTAAATCTTCGTTCTGGCATATTATATCGTTTAGTAGTATGGATATTAGATATTGTCTATCTCTGTCTTACGTTCCTTCACTCTTTTAGTAAAAAAAAATCTAATTACAGATGATTAAATACAATGCACATGCTCATTTCTGTTGAAAAGTCATAACAAATCAGAAGAAGCTGAATACATTCTTTGAGGCACAGCAGTGCTTTGAGCTAAATGCTAATGTCAACATGTAACCGTGCTCACAATGACGTGTGAATGTGAGTGTGAATGGTTGTCTGTCTCTACATGTCAGCCCTGCGACAGTCTGGCGACCGAGCTGCCTTTCGCCCAATGTCAGCAGGGATAGGCTCCAGACCCCCCGCTGACCCTCAAGAGGATAAGCGGTTAGAAAATGGATGGATGGATGGATGGATGAATTTTGACCTGATGGTGTGGCTGGAGGAAAAGTCAGGGAACCACCAAAGTCAAGTCTCCTCTGGGGACAACAAATGTTTGTTTACAATTGTATATAATTGTACATATTGTTGGGATATTGTAGCCTGAACCAAAGTAATGGACAGACCTGCTGACATTCCCATTCCTAGAGCCATGACATTAGATCAGCCAAGAATTCAACATTGTTCATGTTGACTTTTTCAAATAATCAAGTGCACATAAAGATTATATTTGTAGCAAGGTACAACAAAGAATTTAGTTTTTTAGGAGGTGGATGATATTTGGAGACAAACAAACAGATCCTGTTGTGTTTTTTTAATCTACAATACAGAGCGTTAGCAGTATGGAATCAGTGTATGGAACAGATGTAGGAAATAAATATTTCTTAACTTTTATTCAGTGAGCTGGTATTTTTTGTAGGATAATGTTCAATGTTCATAATGCAGAGTGCAAAGTGGCCATAATTTTAGATGTATTTAAAATACAATTTAGTTAAAGGGCTGTCATAATACATGCAATATTTTTTTAGGCAATGTTTAACCTTACAGATTAAACTGTGCTAAATTTTGACTGCTTTCTACGTGTTTTGTTACTTTTAGACTTGTCAACTAGTCTAAGTTTGAACGTCTGAACACTACGAAAATTAGTCGTTAGTAACATACCCAATCAAAACCAAGTGTTAAAGTTTCTCAGTCTCTACTGTAAAAGGCCTGTGCTTTGCACCTACAACACTCCACCTCGACTACCTCCCTTTAACTTCTGTACAGTGTATATCACACTTCCTGGACTGAAAACAAAGCTGATGGTGAACATAATTCAGGCAGCAATCATGTTTCCACAAAAATGAATCTGGCAATGAAAATTCATAGGACATAAAAGTATTTTCTGAGAGTAAGCATTGCATATTCACAGTAACGCAGTTCCCATCTTTGACTCTTTCTAGTCACAGCTCCTGACTTCTACATGACTTTCTCCGCTGCTATTTTGTCATACCACCTTCCTCCCCCCCGAGGGATCTTCATCCCACCATATTAAGAGTGGAAATGTATCCGCTTCCATTGTAATTACAAACCCACTGGAGGCAAAGCTTCTTGATCTCTGCTGGATCCTCGCTTGCTTTTCTTTTTTCCTTTATTTACTCACCTCCCTCAGCCGAGAGGACAGACACATGCTGAGCTATCAGTTCTGTTTTTCTTCCTTTTCTGTTGGGCATTCTTTGCATCTAATATGCCTGAAATTACAATAGCATTTAGGGAGGCAATAAAAGCGGTGACATAGATGGGCAGGGTGTTTGAGAGAAAAAGAGAGGGGGAGTCTGCATTCATTTGTTCAGGAATTGCCAGGATTGCTATTTCATATACAGTGTTGCATATGAGATGCTATGAAAATGCACAAGGCTGACTCAAAGGCTGGAACCATGCCTTTGTTTACTGTTAGTGTCTGGATTAGCCATCTCAAGGCACTGCGAATCCTACTTGAGGCCAAAGTGTGGATTCTTAACAGCCCAGGACGAAGGCTTGATAGTGGGGGAGAAATTGCTTTCTGCAGGGACGAAATGAAAACTGCTGAAAAAAAAACAACCATCCCCACTGTCCCATGAAAACAGGCCAGTTAGCGCTGACGGAGTCTGCTACGGTTTGAGGGTGGAGGGTCAAGATGAGGGCAAGCGTTTGATGACCCCACAGTGATCTGTAACCAAGACCAGTTAGGAGGGTACTGTGTGAGAAGTGTGGCCTCCCGACAGCCCACAAAAACAAAAACACACACAGGACAACAAAGTGGAGACAAGACAGAGGTTTGTCTGATGTGAAATTGCGTGAGAGTGTTGTCTGTTTCAAATCCATTCAGGGAATTTTTTACACCATCAATCTCCTGTCTGCTGGCTTTGTGAAACACCCAATGTTTATTTCCTGGAATGTCTCAGGCTGTGTAGCCACTTTTGACTACAACACAATCATCAAGTTTGCTGACAACACAGCTGTGGTGAGCCCACAGATAACAGTGAAACTCTTACCTGAAGAAAGTAGAGGACCTGACTCTCTAGTTTCAAGACAAAAACCTACTCCTGGACATCAAGGGAGCTGATAGTGAACTGTGGGAAGAACTAAGAAGGAACAACACCCCCCTTAATACCAGCGGGTCCTCTGTGGAGAGGGTGGACAGCTTCAACTACCTTAGGGTCCACGAGACTGAAGGCCTGCCCTGGGCACTGCACACTGACTCAGTGGTGAAAAAGGCAAGGCAGGGACTCTGTCATCTGAGAGTATCCCCTCAAATACTGGAGAGTTTCTATTCCTGCACCATCAAGAGCATCCTGACGGAAAACATCACTGCCTTGTAGGGAAACAGTACCAAACAGGACTACAAAGACTGGTTCATTTGGCTGAATACACAACAGGCCCAGCTTTTCAGCCTTGTCCAGTTATTTTTGGTTATTTTTGCATTACAGTGTCAAAAGTAATGGACAGGTACCAATAGAACCAACACATTCTGTCCTGTTTTTCGTCAACCCTAACCCCTCTCTGTTGAGGTGCCCAGCCCACCGATTCGATACTAAGAGATGGAGCTAGAAACATTGCAGTCTGTTGATTGGTCAGTAGAGAACTGTCACTCTTGCTCTACGAGGACTTAATGCACAAACCCGCTATTTTTTAAAAATCCCATCAATTGCAACAGAGACTCTAACAAGGTTGCCCCCGACTAAGAATGTTCTTGGTCGACCAATAGTCGCCATTACAGGCCACTAGTCGGCTAGTTGCCCACATGTTTAGGATATTAATTTACTCATTAAATTATATATTTTGGGCGGGGCAACACAATGGTTTGAGTTCAAGGTCTGAGAAAGAATAGTATCAGTAACATTGTTAACACTGTGCTACATTAGAGAAATACAAAACCATACTAATGAACCTTCATGACGCTGTTGACAAAGCAGTAATGATTGCACTAAGTAGCTAATGGGCATGTAGCTACTCACATGTTTCAGAGGATGTTTATAGTCAACGAATGATAGGCAAATGTTTGCCTGCAGAGTTTCCATATCACCTTGGGTTCGTCCTTCACCTTTTCAAAATAATGCCAGCACTGTCTTTAACTGCCTGGAACTGCGAGTTCAGGCTCTGGGCGCCACTCTTGTGCCTCTTTTGTGCCAGTGCAGTGGCAGGTTGCGTCTGAGGTTGCTAAGCAACCTTTACAAGCATCATATAGCCTATTTACCTGAAATCCTGAGTGCAGAGCTGATCTACTTTCAGGTACAGTTTATAAGTGTGTAGACCTATCGTCTGGGGGACAAATGTAAAGCTCTGGGTAGCCCTGCACTAAAATGATCAACTTTTCCATATTTATTACAGACTGAATATCCACGGAAGAACGGAAAGATATCTGTCGGCTGTGATTGGTTTGTAACGTGACTCCTGTCTGCTGAGCGTGGCCTCTTCCTGTGTCTGTCCTTACAATTAAATTCCCACATGGTACAGTCATATAGGTTTTGATTTATTTTGACAAGGTGCAGCTCCTAATAGAGTTTTTTTTTGTTTGTTTGTTTGTTTTCAGCAACTCAGCAAACAATGAAATCTTGTCGACTAATGACCTTTCTGGTTGGCTAACGTTAAGTCGACTATTAGGGGGCAGACCTAGACTCTAAACACTCCAGCCTGTTTATTTTTGTCCTGAAAATGTCAGTGTGCAACCCTGTTCTGTGAAATCTGTGAGCAGATGTTCCTCTGCATCACCCATGACAAGGAAATACAACAAGGGCTGGATGGAGCAGTGATGCGGCTATTAGCATTCGGTAACAACCCCAACTACTAATTCAACCCAAAGTACTAATTCTAAAAATGTAGGTACATATGTAAGGGTTCGGTGCCTGTCCTGAGAGTACCAACCATACACATACTGTAAATTCATTATAACAAATATTTTTTAATTGACAAAATTAAAGGATCCGACAGGATTATATCTGACTGGGATTGCATCTTATATGATTTTGTGTGACAAATAAATTGATTGATTGGTAAGTACACTGCCATAATGGAAAAGGTACATTGAATATACAGCACTGTGCAGTGAAAAGAGTATGCAATGTGAGTGCAGACTCGAGCTGACTGCCTGAAGTAGCTCACTGGCTTCGCTTCATTTAACAAACTCAGCCAAACTTCTGTGGACACTTCTCAGTCGGATTGAGGTTGTAAATACTGAGGTTCAATACTCAGCCCAATTTAACACAGCCACTGTATGTCTGGTGAGAGAGGTGCTGAGTCTAGGGATGGATTCTTTTGCCACTCAGAAAACCAAAGACCATGCTTAGTCAGAGGAGGACAAAAGTGGCTTCATGTTCGTTCAGCTTTTGGAAAAAACAACCAGTTAGGTTAGAGAATTCAGATACTCCTTGGTCCCGTGTGTGGATGTTGATGACAATGACTTTGCTCCCCCCAGGGGGTGTGGCAGTAAAGAAAAGAAAGGGCCATGATGTTCCCAAAAACATGTGACAGAGCTCTACCACAACTAGAACCACAGCCGCAGCGTTTATGTCTGTGTTGTGGAATGTTCTCTGTTGTTGCTTCCTGTTTGTGCACAGCACGGTTTAAAACACCCTTGCTCGTCTTTGACTGAAGTGGCGCTGGTAGAAGCAATGACACTAGCAAAGGTGATGTTTGTTAGTGACACAAAACAGCATGAGCACTGGAACATAATATCCTGTCTGCTTACTAAAAAGAGCCAAGGTGTGAATGAATGTGTACCTTGATATCACAGGAATAGCATAAAAGGATTGCCAACCAGGAGCCAACGTACAGTGATGATTATCATATCTAAATCCAATTTCTTCACTCACTGCATGCAAGAGCTTCAAGGGAGTCTCAACATGTTGGCAAATAGGCAGCTGGGAATTTAAGTGGCACGTATGTAAGATGAGAAAATATCAGAGTGTTGTAATGGAAATAAAAGAGAATGAGAGAAAGATTTAGAGTGAAGCCTTGTAAATACATTTATTAGAGGAAGAAATACCGAGAAATAAAAACCTGCCAAATCTTTGTTTCCAGCTCTGTGACTGTGACAGCAACATGACGATAATAAAATTCCTCAATTTGGCTCGTGCCTGAGTTCCAGTCACACCCCGAACGTTGCATTAGAGAACCAGATCGCACCAATAAAGTCAAATCAAACGGATTGCAGAACAGCAATTAATTCCAAGGATAATGACAAGGGAAGCCGTCCAAAAGTGTCTCTACCTCAATTAGTCTCTCATTGCACTGTCGATGCAGACGATGGATGAAAGAAAAACAAATTAAGTTGCAGAGAAGAGAGATGGAGAGAGAGGGAGAAAGGAAGAGATAAAGCAGATGAAGGGGGGGAGTAAGATATGCAAGTAAGGGCTTGAGAGAAAGAGTGTGGGAAAGAGGGACAGATTAAAGGGAGATAGAGAAAAGAGGGGAGGGAGATGGAGAAAGAGAATCTGCTGTGTTCCTAAGAGCTTTCCTGATAGTAACGGCCACTAATGGACACCAGAGAGGGAGTGATTAGAAAGAAAAAGCTCGACAGAAAGAGCTGAGAAGTACAGATGAGAGTCACAAGAGACAGCCAGACATCAAGAAAGAAGAAATCTGCTGTACTCACAGCTGTATGGGCTGGGCAGTAGGCGTAGCTCGTGTGCGGGGACTGAGAGTGGTGATGCGGGTGTTGTTGGTGGTGGGATAGGTAGTGCTGCAGATTTGTACGGGTGAAGGACGGGCCGCTCCAGGCCCCTTGACCACCACTGCTACCAGTGGCTGCTGCCTTACTGCTGTGGTAACCTCTCACTGCTGCGCTGGGCTGGTGGGGAGGAAAGATAGGAACAAAATGAGGACAGAAAATGGAAATGGGAAACAGAAGGTCAGGGAAAAGGGAAAGGAAAGAGGTTAGTGTGGGTGAGAGACAGAGAAGAAGCGAGGAACTGTGCGGGAGTGCAGTGACAAATGTTACCGTCAGGAACATCAATAGCATAACTGCAAGCAGCCTCCACTCTGCAGCAGGCAAGCACTGACAACTGACTGCCCGCTCACTGACCTGTATCGAAACAGAAAGCAGGACGTGGTGTTGATCTAAAATCTCCATACCAGAGCATCAAGATTGTTCTCACACTTTCTTTCACTCGTTTTCTCCCTCCCTTCCTCTCGTCGAGCGCCAGATGTTGTGAAACCCCCCTCCGTCACGGTCGAGATGTGTTCTAGCTGGAAAAGTGCTGATTGGTTTGATAAGATGCTTGGATTACAGGCTGGCAATGGGCTTCTCAGTGTGGCATTATGTATTGGGTATCAACAGGGTCCAGGAAACACAGGGCTGAATCTGCTGACAGGCTGGCTTATGCCGCTCTGAGAAGGGTTACCTGGGCTGTCATGGCCATTGGAGCACAGACAAAAAAATACAGGATACACAAATGCCGATCCGTGGCATTCTGACAAGAACTAAGGCAAACACTATGTAAACTGGTTAGCAGAGCCATTTAGAGTTTGTTCTAACCTGTATTAAGCCTCCAAACAGCAGATATTACTGCATTAGGTTCATAATGTTTGCTAGCTTGTCAATCACAGAGAAGCACACTTGCTGTTCAAACAAATTTTATTTTTCAGAAAAACTACAGGATTAAGTAGTGATTTATGGGTTGATTCTCTTCCACTACAAGTACTGTCACAAAACTGGAAACAGAGCAATTCTTTAAGCTTTGTTCATACTTAAATAAAGAAAGACACAGACAATGGCAGCCCTGTGCTCTGAGAGCAGACACACACATTTCAACATACTATACTGGGGGTCTGTGTTCACATTGCACACATGAGATCTAGAAAACAAGATGGCTACCTCACGACTAGGGATGTCACGGTGAGGATATTTTCCCGCAAATAAATTAACTTGTGACGCAGGTGCACCGGATATTCTACAAGAAAAGATATATGTTGATGATGCTCAATATACCCAACGTTTAGGGTTGGGTACCAAAACCCAGTACCTACTAGACCGAATCACAATACAGACTCCAGTGCCTTGTTTCGACGCCACATTGTGTGCATAGTGAGTGTGCAGCTAAGAGAGAGAAAGCGAGAAAAGGGAGAGTGTGTATGTGACTGTGATGTGTGACAGTGAGGTTGCGACAATCGGAGCTGAGTGTGTGAAGATTAATGGAGCAGTGCGATGTGTGTACAGTTTAGGCTATTTGTCACTGAGTAAATGCTTCAAGACCAAAGACAGGTTTTTGTGTCTGGCCTGTCACTTCCTGAGTGAAAGTAAAGGGCTGTAGCCCACAAGTAAGCAAGCAAAGTTAGCCTTTCATTGTAACCTAACTAGGCTCACTTAAGATGGACTGTTAAGGTGGACCAGCGATTCTCATTGCAGTGACAATCCCAACCACTCCTAAACAGACAGTGGAGAATTGTCTGGCTGTATTTTGCACTTTGAGCCCCATTCCTGGTTGTTTATGATGAAATAGAGTGGTTAAGGCCAAAATCTTGACGATTGCTCCTTCTCTGAGAATTTGAGAGAATTTGGCTTTCCCCTGCCTGGCTTAACAATGCTGTCTATGGCCATGTGTAAATCTGTCCTAAAACCACCTTAAACGTTCGTTTTCAAAGCCATGAAACTCACCGAGTGGTCAGTGGTGTTCGTTGATGTTCAGACATAAAAATCTTAGCAAACTGTGGTTTCCATCCGTGTTTTCGCTATTCATCTCGATTGTGGAACTATTTTTTCAGCTGCCTCACACCCGTGTGTAAACTTCCGCTTGATCGTTCGTTTGACCCTGAAGCGTTATACACTCCAGCCCACTTGATTGCGATAATGCTCCTTTACGTGAGTGTCGCCAACCGGCAGGAAACCATTGCAATGTAATGGGACACAGAAAAGAAGCAGAAGAAGAAAATACCAGACTTATCCTTTAAGGAGACAATTTTTGATCCCAACTCAAATCTATTTTGCTGTTATTAGTACTGTAACTGTTATTTAGTGTTAAATTGTAGTTGAGTTAAGTCAAAGTCCATGGAAATTTGTTTGTTTTGCAATTATTCATATGTATTTATTCAAGTATGTTTTAAATTGTTGAGAGTTAATACACTGTTCAGTTTTCTTTGCAATACAAAAGCACTTTTTTGATCTCGTTGACCTTTGTTTTGTGCTCAATGTTTTTCAGTAAACCAATAAAGTATTGGTTCAGGCACTGTTTATGCAGGCGCTACTGTTTTTAGTTACAATTAATGCAAACCAAACAATTTCTACTGCTGCATATTCACATTAAAAGCAGTTAATTGACAAAACACAAGCTGACCTGTATTATAAAGTACTCAAAAGAAATGCAATGTGTTTTCAGTTTAATTAGCACTGCCACTATTGTTCTTCAAAAATGCAATTACAAAACAAGATAACAGTTATTTTCAGCATTTGTTGTCAACGGATCAGTGGGAAAATTGCAGTGACTAATGACACAAGAAGAAGCAGCTACAGCGAGCTGTTAGATGAAGAGCTGCAGGTGACAGGCTGCACACCTCTAACTTCTGTGGAGTGATGTACACAACTCTTTTTCCCTCATTAACATTATCAGGCTCCCTATTAGCATTGGTTTAAATATTGCCAAATGGGCGGTTTTGGCTTTACGCTTTGACACTAAATCCTCCACCGTCATCTTGTCGGTCAACTCTTCCTACTCTTGTAATGTAATAAGTGAAAGCTGCGACTCCGGCTGCTGCTGCTGCTGCTGTACAGAGTAGACACTTTCAATTTAAAATTGTAGCATCTATTGTCCATCGAATTGATTTAACAAAAAAAAACAACAACAGTGTGATGGGCAAGTGATAAGCCTCTCCGTGATGTTGCAATGTTGCTATCACAATTAACACAAAGTTAACCAATCTCCATGAATGCTGTGCAAGTTTGTAATTCTGTCTAATAACTGAATCTTTTCTGAAAGCTTCACACAGTGTTCTCCTCGCACATCACTAAACTCGCTTCCTTGCTTCTGGTTGTGAAGATGAAGACGTGAAACATCTCACAATTACCAAAAACAAATACTGCTTAAGACCATGCAAGGGCATTTTTTTAATGATCTGCACAAAAGCGGGGCAAAACAGACAAGACAAACCACCACGAGCGAGGCTACTGCATCCAGATCTTTTGCATGTGCTTAAAGATGAAGGTTAGTCAGATTACATATGCACGGTGAGCAGTAATGTTAGTGAAATATAAATAACAAACTCTGAACAGTGCAGTTTTATTCTAACTGTAACAAACCGCCTTTGATTTTTAATGAATTACAAACACTCACACAAAAAAAATTCGCGACAATTTTTGCAATTTTCATTTGCTCCCACAATTTCATTGCACAAAAATCTGAGCTAAAAACAGTGCAACATAAATTGAAATTCTTTAGAATGCCATGATATCCAGCATTTAAGGCCACTACAGTCCCAAAAAAATCCTAGAGGGACTGAGGAACGTAATTGGTGTATGCCTAAACACCATGCAACACCGAGTAAAACCAGCCAGAGCGAGGACCATGGCAAGCCTACTCACGACAGCAAGAAGGAAAGCCCCTTTGTCGTTGTATTTGGCTGAACAACAAGCAAAAACTGGTGCAACTGCCTAATGAGAAGGGGGATGTGGTAGTCAGTGCATATTTACAGTACACACACTTTGAGCAGCAAACATTTCCAAATTCCCAAAGGTTTTTCAGTATCATAAATTTACATTTTTGGGGTTAAGGACTTTTGGTTTGGCCAACAAAAGCAATTTTAAGACATACATAAGGGTCTCAAAACTTGCCATGGGCATTTTCCACTACTCCCTTACATCATACTGCAGACAAAACAATTACAAAGTCAATGATGAAAAGTGTTTAAATCACTCGCTAATCTGTGTTTAATGTATTAAACAGAGATCTTAAAGAAATATTAAAACAATTAGTTTTAACTAATAAAAAGGTTTTGATTAAATTATATATGGTGCTCTGATCTCTCTGATTCAGATTGCATTACCTCTGTGAAAACACGACATATGATGTCATCTAAAGACCATTAACATGATTTAATTTACATTTGTGAATGGTGTGCAGAGCAAAGTCAAACCACCTTGAGTGAAGCACAGCTGTACATCGCTAGTGAGCATTAACAGTCCCCTTTAGCCCCTGTTGGATTTTCACTGAGGTCAGAGGCCATCCCACACAGGGGATACTGAGGGGGGGGGCGTTGGCAGCCTTATAGACTCACAGCTGTGCTTAGAAAGCTTGCCAGTCTCGAATTCTTCATCACGAAAGAACCGGAGGGGGAAAACGTAAGCCAAAGTTCAGTCTAATACATACAATATATAACGACAGGTTTAGGGTTCATGTTAATATGAAACAGGAGGAGGCCGTTTCCCCCAAAGCAGGGATAAATGCACTCATACAGTACCGCATAGAGTGCAGAGAGGAGCATGAAAGAGGCCCACTAGTGTAATAAAACTGTAGGTTCTGGGGGAAAAAAAATAGACGAAGTATGTGAAGTGCTGATTTTGAATCACCAGGTTTAGATCGGCATCAAAAATGGAAACACAGAAAGAAGCAAGTTTGTGTGTTTTTTCCTGCTTTTGTCAAAGACATCAAACACACCGAGCTGTTATTTTCTCTCGGGCCTTAAATGACAGATTTAGTCATAGGGTCAAAATTTGAGAACTGTGTGTGGGCAGGATATATTGTACTAACAACACATCAGCATTTAGAACTGTGCCTCACTGATGCAAGTTATTGAGTGCTATAGAGACATCCTTGCGCTATTATACAGCCACTGTAAAAGCCAGGAGCGAAGGAACAGCACCAAGTATGGTACATTAAGCTGCATGGGCACAGCCGCTTCTTTAACGCAAGTATTCACCAGTTCATAGAGTTTAAGTGCCGCCCCAAGCCAAAGACAACCTCCACTGGCCTTATAAATGAGGATTATTCAGCCAAAGAGGAGGCGTTTAGAACTAATGCATCTGTGCCCATGTGTTTTGTTAAAGACCCCATCTCAAGGGAGAAATAGCTTTTATATATGTTTCATGCATATAGGTTACATTAGATAATAGTCATTGATGAAAATGTTTAAAGGCTGGGTTGCTATGCTGCAGAAGTGACAAGATATCCGCCCTTGGTATCAAAGGGGCTGAGCTGTGTTTTACCATGAGGCTGGGATCCGAGGGTCTTGACATTCCTCGACTGGAATGCATGATTGGTCCCCGGACTCAGATTCATGTCACAGACTTTCAGCGGCTCGTCAGAGAGCTACACTCTGCCCATATTTCTCCATTTTATATAAGGGCCAATCGGATCTGGTTACTCAAGCTTTTTCCTCGTCTGAGGGGGAATGTTTTACATGCAGATGTGTGTGTATGTGGTGGCTAGTGTCGGCGTGTGTTTGTGAGTGCATACATGTGTTTATGTTTCTGTGTGTGCCGCAGCTGATTTGCTTAAAATGTACCAAGGGGGATGATGAGGAAGAAAAACACTGTTTTCGCTCATTTTTTTTCAATAGTGGCAAATCATACTGTGTGTGTGTGTGAGTATGCTTTGTTCGTCTACCCTTGTGAGGACATTTGGGTCTTTTGAGCACAGTTTAAGAGTCAAGACTTGGTTTTATGCCTACTAAGTTTAGAATTACAGTGTTTCCCACAGAATGAGACTATGGCAGCAACTTTCTGTACTTACCATTAGACCTGCTGGCGCAGGGACCGCAGGGTGTGCTAGCTGGTGCCATGTCATTGTTCCGACTGCGCATTAATCCAAAACCCAATATTATACAGGCTGACATCCCGATTAATGTCCCATTGGACCAAACCCCATTTGTCCGCCAGCCCGTTATGCTGAAAACGAATGCCCATTGCTCCGAAGGCCAAAAATACACACTCTCCCTGTAGTTAGACAGATTCAAGGCCTGTTATCAATCAGGCATGCCGCAATATTTTTTCCTACAATGGACAATGCATGACCTGTCCTACTCTGCTTCTGATTGGTCTACCCTGATATTCCTACCCTGACCCAAACCAATCTCATTTCTCATGCCTAAACCTAACCAATTCAACCAACAATGGCAACATGTACTAGCCAATCAGAGGCAGAGTAGGGAAGGTCATGCCTTTGCTATAGCTGAAAAAAATTGGCACCCGGGAAAGCCAGATGATCTGTTTGAGGAGGTGGGGTTTTTTTCAGCAATGGGCATTTGTTTTCAGGAGAACGGGGTGTTTGGCAACTTGTAGTTGCTTAGACCACTGGGGCTTGGGAATAATGGACCATCAGAACAATGAGCAGTCCCCCACTAGCTAGCTAAATCATGTCTCATTTGTGGTCTAATAAACAGTAAATTCATCAAATTCAGCTTTTTTCAGTTGGCGCTATTTTCCAGCTTTCATTTTTTACTAGACCTATGTGAGCATAGTCTCCATGGGAATGCAGCCATTTTCACCTTAAGTAAGTTGGAATAACGAGGGAAAGAGAGAGTGAGAAGGAGCGGGGAGCGTACCTCCAAAAATAGAAACCAATATGTGGTGGGCAATAATTACATGGTGGCAGGCTGCCAAAATAAACAAATGTATGGGAAACCCTAAATTAGGTTAAGACTTAGGTTGGGATAGAGGTTAGAGTTAGGAATGTGTGGTGATGTGAGTAGTACCCCTTCATCTGAAGCAAACTCTGACCCCGTGGGCCCCATCAGACAAAACTGAGATGACTTTACTCCTTTTGCAATAAGACATTCTGAGCCTTATACTGCCCAAAAACAATTTGGTAGTACAGCATGAAAAGGGTTAATACTCATGGTTTTGTTATCTCCCATTACGATCCTTTGTCTTACTTTAATTTGGGGGGATAATCATGCTCTCAGTTTTGAAATTAGTTCTAAACCGCCTCCCATAATTTTGGGGCTTGGGGGGTGTCAGCAGGATGTATGATGCTGTGATGTTGTCGAACACTGTCATGATCAAGTCTCTTGTACCTCATGTAGTATCTCGCAGTTTGATAACCTCTGATCTAAAGTGAGTAGGGCTCGGTACAACATTTACCATCAAGATATTTGACTTCTTTTGCTAAATCAATAAAGAGTTTAGTGGGAAAACATATTTATATTGCTTACAATGCATTGCCAGAAAAAGATATCTAAGCAGTCAGTCATTTATCCTGAAACATTCAAACACAGCTGCATTGCTCTGCTCCACAGCCGATTCACATAATATTTCTTCCAGCATGTTAACCTTAGATCATAATACATGCCGCAGATAGAGGGATGTGCATTATTTTCTCGATACAAGATATTCATTTGGCTAAACGGAGAAGAAAAATGTAACTACTTCAGCAAGCCAGAACGTTATCAGCCCCATTTATTACTAAACATGCAAGTAGAGGCTTGATAATGCTTCACCTTCAGCTATGAAAAAGTGAGTGGAGGTTGTGGCTCCATTAATACGCTGAGATGAACCAGAGCATAGCACCTCTCCAGAGTCCATTTGTCACCGGTTAAGTGATTTCTTTCCCTCTCTTCTCTCTCCCTGGTGACACTGCGTGGTTAAGGGTGTCAGTGGATGGACCTTTGCGAATTACAGAACTCTTGTGTGTCCTGCTTCTCGTATGGAAATGGTTTCTTTGTATAATGTGCAGCACTAGAGGGTATTAAACCGTGGGTCATTCTCAATTCAATTCAGTCATTTAAAGGTTGATTTTCTCCTCTGTAGCTGGATGTTTTAATTCTGACTACTAATGCATATTTGTCATTAACTGAAATGAACAGCATGCCAGATGAACCTCAAATGTATTGCTCTTTTGGAATACAGTAAATGAAATCCAGCCTGTGGTTTGGGTGGTAATGGTTGTGTCAAGTCCTCGAAGATGGAAGTAAACAAAGTTAAACTGGCCTGAACTGGAAAAAAAAAAGAAGAAAAGGTGCTGCTCCCTCATTCACAGGAGTCATTTCTCTGTGAACACTGTGTGACCCCATAACTATGATGAAACCTCCCCATGAGGTTCCCTCTAAGGAATAATATGGTCATACTGAACAATTCCTTGCTTTCCAGGAAATATTTCCACCATGAAATCTATAACACAATAGAACAAAAACATACCGCAGTATGGTGTTGAGGAAGCAAACTGTGGCCTATTGCCGAGACATCAGATTGCTTTTGTATTACAGAAAGTTGAACAGGAATACGTCTTTATGGCTCTCTGTGAAATTCTACAGTTTTATGGTTTCAGCTTGGTATATTGACTTTCTTGCAAGATGAATCAAACACCCCAAGGCAACAGATTGTCTTTTGTAACATATTTTTTCCTGGCAACTTATCTAATTTTACCTTAAAGAGGACCCATTATGCTCATTTTCAGGCTCATACTTGTGTTTTCAGTTTTTTCAGGAAGATGCTTAAATGCTTTATTGGTCAAAAATCTCTTTGTTTTCCTTGTACTGTCTGAGCTGGAACACCTGTATTCACTTTCTGTCTGAAATGAGCTGTTTTAGCTCTAACCCATCTCTCCAAACAAAGCCCAGTCTGCTCAGATGGTCAATGTTTATGGGTCTCCTGTACCGTTGCGACGTTGCACCATCATTTCAAGAGGTGGAATGACTGTAAAAGAGTAAAGTCACATTTTCCACCATGAAAAATCACTAATACAAGATTCTAAACAACAACATTCAAACAGGAATGTTCCATCAGAATTTTATTATCCGAAATCAGCTACCAAGATTACATGATTACCTTGACGTTAGCATGTAGCTACATGTAGCAGTGTAGGCTACATATGATAATCACTTACACAGGTGTGCCTGGAGCATATGGTCATATGAAGGAATCCATCACAAGCTGACATCATCTTGTCTTAACATAATCGGCACAGGGAATGTTGCCATTCTACATATCTGCAAACCACAGTTACATTTGTACATTTTTGTGTAGCGGTTATGTAGAAAATCTAGTTTCCATATATTTGTACAATGCTGTGGTTAACATGTGGTCATATCTAGGCACAAAAAACACTTTGTTATGGTTAGGAAATATCATGTTTAAAATGTGTTTAAAATAGTCGGTTTTGGTGACAAAATCGCAACGAGAACTGTCGTCAATGTCTCGCCTAAAACGTATGCTTTTAGTGGCACATCGCTGCTGGAAATGTCACCTATGTTTACCTGAAAAACAATTGCTTTTGGGGGAACAATCGCTGTTAAAAATGGCATACATCTATCTAATTTTTAGAAACTTCTGCGATGTTTAATATGAACATTGACATTGTAACATTACATAAGGGACAAAAATAATCAGGAAAGGCATAATAGGTTATACTATGCATTATGACAAATGGTCTCTAGGCAATTTTTTCTTCCTCTCTGTACTAATAACACTTTATTTTGATTGTCTCAACATCCTGAAGTCATTGTGCCCCACAGCTGTTGTTGGATCTATGGCTACTGCAAGGCAGAAATGGTGATTTCCCACAACACAGATCCAAATCAAAATGTCCTGGTTTCCTGTTGGCCTATCTGCTTTATCTTGGCTCAGCCCTTTTTTTTTTCAAAGAGACTGGAGTGCTGCCAAAAAGCCCCCTTCTTCTTTCTGTGTCATCTCCATATTCCCATTTTACATGAAACACATGTAGAATAACAGACAATCTCAAGTCCATTGGCATAAAATGGCCTTATTGAAAAAAAATATCACATGAACAAAACTGAAGTCCCAAAAACTTGCCAACAAACGACTAAATAACCAAGCCCCAAAGCATATTTGAAATGAAGGTTGAAATGAATGGTTTAAGGGTGAGAGGCTTCAACACAAGGACCAGGGAAAGTCATCCCAGATGGCATTAGTTAGGGGATATTGTCTTCTAGAGGGCCCTCCGCGCCTGGTTGCTCCGTTTGGCCGGCTATGAAAGAGATGCAGCTTTCCTTTGGCATCTCTGATGACTGACTTCCTGGAAGCTGTGTTGCGTGAAATGGCCTCCTCTGTACCAGCCGCTCTCTTTTGCCAATCCTCATCCTCTCACACAAGTCAGCTTCCCGCCGCCAAACACGTAGGATTTGACTGTCACTCCTGGCAAAACGCAGCAGACGGAGGTACGACGGGCTCCGTGGGTCACCAGCAGTTCCACCTACAATCCCAAACAGCACCTCTGTTCACCCACCCTCATCCTTTCTCCAATGCTCGAGGACCAAGTTCAAGCGTAACCAAGGCAACGCAGTGGCAGGGCATGTGTGGATTTTGGCGCGTGGGAAGTCTGACAGGTTTCAGGCTGCTCTCAGTTGAAAAAGGGAAGGAATGAGCGATTGAGAAACTACCCCTGGTGTCTCCACACTCACTAGCGCCGGGGCAGAGAGGGCTGGCAAGGCCAACACCACACACTCCGTCTCTGCTTGTCTCTCTTTCTCCCTCTTTTCCTCTCCACTTCTTCTAATAACGCTCTAAGAAAACACTTCTGCGATCTCAGATGAGAGTCTAGAGGGACCCTGAGTAGGTGGTAACCAAGGCAACTGGGTCAGAGGGTGACATTATAACCACGATGGCTGACAGCCACTCATACAAGCAGTACAGTACCGTACTAAGGGTCAACTGTGCTAAGTTTAGAGTGTGGTGTATACTGTTAAGATTTCTGCACTGACCTCAGTGTGACTGAAATCTCTATTGACTGGAGTCCCCATACAAACTCTTGTGACCCTGCCTGCTTGGAGCCTTTGCTGTAGTCTCAAGAGATGAACAGAATACACAATGTACCATCCTCAAGACACACTTTCATTTCAGTGTATAGGGTGGCACAGTACACTGCTTATGTATTCCAGCTCACAGAGAAGATGTTTGCTCCTTTAACAGACCTGTTTTCATATTAAATAGTGCTCTGAATCTTTTGAGGTGTGGAAAGAAGGGAATGGGATGTGAAGAGGTGCAGAGGGGGCACACAGAGGGACACAAAAAAGGACAGAAAGAGGGATACTGACTGAGTGAGTGTTTGACCTCTGAGAATCTTTCACGAACTATAATATGACCCTTCCACAACTTTCTGTGTCTGTTATCCTTCTCTCCAAATATTTTCCTTGGCCTGACACATGTTTGTGCTCTCATGAACTGCGAGCCTGGGGGGCTGCTGCTGTGAAGCGGATGTAGAGCCTCAAATTTGCATCTTGACATCCTATGGGAAGCAAATGGAAAGACATGGGGGGTGTTCTGACTAACAGACAAACTCACTTTATTGAAGTGGCCTGAGTTTGATAACACCTACACCAGGGAAACAGATACCCAAAGCACTCTGCGCTCCCCTTTCCCAATACCTTTCCTCGACCTCCCGCTACACTTGGACAAACAAGGAGAAGCAGCATCCACCCCCTCAGTGGAGAGGGGACATAAACATTTACACAGGGGTACTTTAGAGGGAGATGAAGGTCTAATGCTGCAAATAAGTAGGTGGTGGAAAAGGAAATGAAACTGATCAAATATTAGTTAATAAGTTCACTAACAGACAACTTAAAATTTTGTTCAGTTGTTAAGCTTCCCAACTGTGACCTGCTGATTTTCTCTGCTTCACACTATTGTAAATTTAATACCATGAGGTTTTGGACTGCCGGGCGTGCAAAACAAGCAGACTGAGTCTTACGGGTTCTAGTTACCGAGAACTGACCTGGGACCTGCCTGGGGCTGGATTCAATTTGTTGTCATGATCCAATACCTGAGTAGATCCATGCATACTTGCTATGAACTGGCGTCGTCAAGCTTGTGTGACCTACCAATAGTAACTAATGGGGCGGGACTTAGGCTGGTCAACTGTCCTTGGGTCTTTTTTGGACCACGTCTGAAGCCTGGGACTCTGTTGGATTAGGAAAATAAGGTAGATTTCTGCAGGTCTGTTTGGGATCAGGGATCCAAAAGTTTGGACTGGTGAAGACCTCTAATCTGAACACAGCACCCAGGGTGTTGGAAAATTAAAAATTGTTAAGATTTTTTTAAACTGCATTATAAAAAATATTGAGATATAAATTTAGAATCAAAATTCATATAATTTACAGTGCAAATTAGGCCATCTAAAGATAAGCTGGAAAATGGATTGTCATCCTTCTTGTAACCTTACTACAGCAGTTGAATTCCAGTCATTTATCACTGAATGCACAAAAAAGAGGAAACTGTAAAAACACTTCACCGACTTTGAAAAACTAGGAACGCCACCACATAGATGTTTTGAAATACAGGAATCCAGGATGAAACGCACAGTGCTTCAACCTGTTAACAGCAGTATAGAGACAGGCTGTTAATGTCTGCTGCTGAACTATGATTACAGCTGTTTACCCACTGGGGCAGCCAAGCTGTGTCTGAGTGGATCACACCTCCAGACAAATGCTTTCACACTGACATTTTAGTTCTCTTCTTATGTATGCGTTTTATACACCCACTTCTCTGGCTCTGTCACTTTGTCTGTTCGCCTCGCTCTATCACTGTCTGCCTTTGTCTCTCTCTCTCTTTGTTTCTGTATATCTTTCCACCTCTCTTTCCCTCCTTCCATCACTCTATAAACTGTGGGGATGATGGATGCCTCTGATTGCCTGAGGCCTCTGAGTCCAGCACACTAAATCCCAAGTGTTGTTTGGAGCTGTGTGCCATTAAAACAAACACCTACACAATGCAGAAATAGCCACACATGATCACTAAGTGAGAGGTGGTCTGTTTGGGCAGAGTAAGCGGTGGTTGAAAAGTGCAGAACATATGGACGCTGCTCTTAATTAACACAAAAAGCTATAACAAACACTGGGGATCGTTCTGCCAGTTAATTACTGCATACTGAATCTGAACATTTGACTTCTTAACTACTCTTTGTTTTCTTGTCTTGTTATTTTAGAGGTTTATTTTAGAGGTGCAAAATAAGCTTTGAAACTGACAGTTAACAACATTATGATTCTCATATGGCAATGTAGTAAAAGGTAAATTCACTGCACTTGTACAACACTGTCCTAATCATCGGACCACTCAAAGTGCTTTTTACACTACAAGTCACATTCACCCAGTCACACACACTGAGGAGGCCGAGGCAACCATACAAGGTGCTCCTCAGTTTTTAACACACTCACGCACCGGTGGAAAAGCCATCGGGAGCAATTTGGGGTTCAGTATTTTGCTCAAGGATACTTGCAGACTGGTGGAGCCGGGGATCAAACTGCCGATCTTCCAATTGGTGAATGACCTGCTCTACTTCTGAGCCACAACAACTCACAATAGCAACAATAAATAACATCTTACCAGAGGATTAACTGACCAATCGGTCAGCAGAAAAGTATCTTAAATGGCCATGCTGCAATATAACAAGACACTAGAAGTGAGCCAACGTATGCAAGGAATAAAACTTGAGTGAATGACTAATATATGAACAACATAAACTTTGATATTTCAGTCTGGATCAAAGTGGTAGAACCAGTACTGCTGCTAACTTCCACCGGTTGAACGGCTAACTTCAAGTTTAGCTTATGGCTAACTTGAATGAGGTCAAAATGATGTTATCTAGACTTTTGAAATATTATCAGACTGAATAGATAAAATCCCGATAGTGACACAAGTCATTTCGCAAGGGTTGTGACACTCAAAAAAATGTATCAACTGATTCACAGACATCTCTCTCTCAATGTTAATCTATGAGGAAAAGTCTTCTTGGACCCAGTGACATCAGGTGATGAACAGGAAGTTGTAATTTGAGAGGAAAACATGTGTATAAGAAGACAAATGTTTTGTCTGTGAACCTGGTGAGTTATAATGGAGGCAAAGTTTGTACTTAAGTTTAACTTTGTTGTTATTAAACCATGTAATACAGGTTACCCACATATTTTCACAAGCAAAATTTCCAAGCTTTTTCATGACTTTTCAAGGACTCATAACAAGGTTTTCTTTCCTTGCCCCACTTGCCGAGCGTTTTTAAAACATATCAGATTGAAACTCTATTTGAACACAATCACAGCAAGCTGGCATACATGAAGGGAGAGACAACCCCAGAGAGAAAATGACAAAATTTATGCGAAAGTAAACAAATAGTTGTCACACATGGACACATATTAGAGCTACGTTACATCAACGGCTACAGAAAATCAATTTTCTGATGTGTTACATTACGTGGAGCATTATTCACAGAAGGTTATTGTGAACAATTTTATTACACACAACAAATTCCATGACTTCTCAAATTTTCAACAGTTTTTAATAATTCTATGACTTTTCCAGGCCTGGAGAATGTGATAGTGAAATGCAATGACGTTTTCAGGATTTCTATGACCTTAGGAGCCCTAGTTTTAGGTATGTTTTGGGAGTGTTATTTTAATTAATCAAACTTTGCTGCACTTCATAGAAGCTCAACACAGCACAACACTGAAGCCCCATCGCCTACTAGCCTTTTAAAGATGTAATTGCAGAGCGACACAGCCACACTACTGCACAAGTATAAATGCTAAAACAGTGTAGGGCAGTTGCATAGGCTGTGGTGTAGGCTCTGTGTGACACATTCCTTTTTCACTGCAACAAGAAAAAATCCATACCACCCTAGTTCGGACCATGTGCGTGGCATTGCCATCCCTGGAGCCATGCTACAAGCAAGCTTAAAAACAGTGATCATAATCTGATATTTTATCTGGATATAGATTTTAGATCATATTACTCAGCCCTGGCTGCAATCATTGTTCTGTATTCCGGAATAGCCATGTGAAATGACAATAAAATGAGTGGTGGTACCATAGAAACCACATGTATCTACACAGCGTAGCTTGCGGCAGGACAAGTCAGCGCTTAAGTTTGTCTGTGTTACTGTCATTGACGCATCTGTCCCAGTGGCCCAAAGTGAGAAGACGGGAAGAGGAGAGGGGGAGTAAGATGAGAGGAGATGAGCATGGCTTTGAGGTGACGTAGAGTCTTCCATGGCAGGCTCTTGTCTATCTGTCAGAGGTTGTTTAAGTCTGACTCCCTCTGTGTGTGTGTGTGAGTGTAGAAAGGCAAAAAAGAAAGACCTTGCATTGTATCTTCCTCTCTCCTCCCCTCTTCTTCTGCAGTGTCCTTGGCTTTCTGTTCCCTCCAGATGGGCCCCGGTTACTGCAGCACCTCTCAGGATGACGTGGACCCCAGCTGCCTATTGCCGCTGCGGCTGCTATTTCTAGGCCTGTACCCCCTTTCAACCTCGAAGAAACCTGATACCACCTTCAAACGTGCACATCTGTCAGGCGTCATGGAACGCACAGTGCATCAGTGGCGCAGGTACAGAGAAAAAAAGTTGTTGACTTGTGTGGAAGATAAAAGAAAAAGGGCAGAAAATGTGTATGTTGTAACAGATATTTGTCATACTCCTTTTCAACAGACTGGTGAGCACAAAGCACACTTAAAAGAAACCACACACACAAACGGAAACAAAAAGTCATGCTGACACACATTACTCATATGAATGACAACCCCCAAAGGGTCAGGGTCAAAACATGGACAGAAAACCCCATTCTCCTCTACACAGTTACTCTTTTCTCCTCTCAGGCCCGAAATCTCTTTTTTGTTTTGTTGTCTCCGTCAGATCCCTGTGGAGGCTGGAAATGAAGAATTAAGACAAGAGCACGAGAAAACAAACCAAGTTGCAACCAAGTCGGCGAACACTGCAGTCCTCCAATAACAACACTTCTTGATAAAAGTCTATTTTCTCTGCACACTGTCTCCACATGATGTTATCATTTTTCTTTAAATTCAATAAAGTCTTCTCTCTCCGCTCGGATGAAAACTGTATAGTTTTGAGATGAGCACACAGTTTTGTGCAACTTTCCCATATGAGGCCGCCTTCTGCAATATGACTTGCTGAAATGCTGAGGATATACTGCTGCGAGAAGCAGACACAGATTATTATTAAACCTTGGGCTTTGTTTTGATTTCCACTAAAGAAAGACAGACAATTATCCGCTGAGTAAAGGAGACAGAATTTTTCCAATGGTTAAGAGTTGGATCAAGCTTTTATAATAGGTTTGTCCTCAGCAATCACAGAGTAAAACTTCTTCTAGAGGACACGTGTAAACACCTCTCTCCTTGCAGCCTTTGGTGAGAGCAGGGTAAGTGACCGTGAGGCCCACGGAGAGCAAACACTTGAGTCACACTGAACTCAAATGTTTGGGAAGGACATGAAAAGGCCAGCTTTTTACCACTGAATGTTTTCTTTTTTGTTGTTTTTGCAAAACAGACTAACCAGGTAATAAATGGGTATTGTGCTTATTCTTCCCTGAATTTGTAAAGCCAGCCTCTTAAGTGAAGTGTTTACACTCCTTTTAGTGAACTTCATTGCCAAATGAAAAGCGCACACATTGGGCCTCTTAATATATTACGGCAATGAACACCTTCGGAGTGGAGAATAATTCCACAATGTGTCATATCTCATGCTCCATCTCCTGCACCACTATCTCTCCATCTCACTTGTTCCAACGTATGAAAGACAGGGTGGAAGGGACTGCAGTGGGGAAAAAAAAAAAGACTGATCCCGCCACTCTGCACCCCAGTGGAGCATAACAGGGTACGCATGTAGAGTCATGAGCACATTCCAGCTCTCCTCTAGACCGCTGACACAGGGACATGTCAGAACAGCGGCTCTTGGCCCCCCTGAGAAAGCTCGACAGCTATACTGTCACTGTTTTGAAAGGACTGTACTGCGATACCGATGCACCACCACCTGTCAGATTATGTGGCTTTTCCTTTTTTTGTAATGCTCTTTTGGTCTGCAAGGGGGGACCTTACCTCATCTCCTGTCAACATCCTGCTGGTATATAGATTTGATAATTTGCTTACAGACAGAGTTGAAACTCAGATGGTCCTTATTCACACCTTTGGCTTTAAGGGCCCTATCCACTAAACTGTTATGGAAGATGGAGTGAAAAAGCCCTGAAAGCACCATTGTGAGGAAGTAGCTGTGGCACTTGAACTTGTGTGCATTCAGTAATTAATTAAGTTAATGGAGTGCAAGCACTCATGTGCCTGCCCTGCGGTGATAGAGTGCAAAGTGAATATTTGCTACTCATGGTGTTAGTGATAGTCCTCTGTACCAAGAACGCAGCTTCCAGCCTCCTGCCTCAGGGCGTTCTCACTCCCAGCTCCTCACATACCAATGCTTGGTCAGTAGCCCTTGGCTTTAAAGTCTGTAGGAGACACACCAGGCCGCATCATTATTACATGTGCAACGGATGTAGTATAAAGAGCTAGGAAGTCTGCGTAGAGCGAGAGGAGGGGGTGGTGAATGAATCAAACAAGCACAGGACTTTACCCAGAAGGCTGCTGTTTATGTCCTGTGTGACAGCAAAAGTCAGTGTTGAGTTATCTTAACAATGTCACATAGTATGTCACGTTTTGCTACATTAGTAACAAACGTACTTTTTCTAGTCAGTGTTCCGTGTAGTGTACTTCTGGAGACTCTTTAGTACAGACAGCTGCGGACAAGACGCTGTGGCACAGAGGAGAAACTTTCCACCGTAAGGCTCTGAGATAACATTAACTTCTCTCTTCTGCTTGGAAGTGGTGAATTTACGGCTCCCAGATACTTAATACGACACGGTCTCTGGTTTTTGTTTGATATCTAGTGTCAGCAAAAAATGTTGTTGCTCATCTCCAATCCGTTGTTAGCTTCTTTAGCTTGTTTACTATGTCACATGAATGCTGCTGTCATGCTGAACATTCCTCTGAGCCCCGTTTAAACTTTAAAACTTTATATAAAAGAAAAACAAATCTGCGAATATTCACATTTTTCTCCTAAATCTGATTCAAGTGCTGTAATTCTGGGTCAGGAACAGCCCTAATATATATCCACAACACATGGAAACATCAGCGAAAACATCACAACTCTTGACCTTGGAGCTTTCAAAGTTCCAATAATTTTAACTTATAATATTGTGAATGCCTCAACAGGGGTCGTTCATATGAGCTCTTCTAATAAACATGGTAAACAAGACCCCATCTGAAGGCAGCACAACCTAAACCATCATCTTTTTTGTTCAAATCTGACCCCATACTTGTGTTGGCTAAACCTAAAGACTAAGGAAACCTACTTTAGTCTAAGTTTATTTTGAAAAGATAATGCATGCATGTAGCAAGTAGATACTGAACATATCCTGTGAATAATGTGATTTTGAATTGACTGCATGCAACAAGCAGAAACTGACATGCCATCCCTGAGCTTCCAAACTGACGCTAAAGGGTTACCTAAAGTGTCATAGTTTGACGCCTAGGTCCACTGACCAAGCGCCAGTATATCATGACTTGTGAGTGAGAACGTGCTGCCTGCCTCACTCCCATGACAACATGTTCCTCTGGGGCAGCACATGACAGGATGCTGAGCACATCACAGCAGCAGCAACACACAAATCACAGAGCATTACAGGATAAATCAGAGGCAAGATGTCAAGAGACACACATTACAGCATCCAAAGTTAATGTATGGAGACTGCAGGTCCTGTACAGCTTCACACCAGGAGCAGTACAAGCTTTTTTTAAGATGTATTCGCAAAGAACTATCATCACTGTAAAACTCTGACTTCTGTAGAAATAAAAAAAAAAACTAAATCACAAACAATAAAAACACTTGTCTGAGAAGTAAAAGTTAACTACTCATTCTCTTGGCAAGGGTTGCTGTTTATTGGCAGTCATTACTGGACAAACATGATTTCAACATATGTACCTATTTTAGTCATATGCTCATATCTGCTCAGTACATAGTGCTCTATAGTGTGAGCCAGTTGGCAGATCATGTAAAAGAGAACATCATGTCACTCACAGTGTACAGAAGAAAAACGGGTCAGCTAATGAGCATCACTTTTTACTCCTGTCGTCATTTCTCAGGGGCCAAATGATTTGGTGCACACTGGAGTGTTCACCAACATTCAGCAAATGGCCAAACTAACAATAAATCAGAAACAGCGGGGAGGGTACACCCACCAACACTGAGTCAGCTCCAGAAACTTCATGATTTATGTTCGTCTGAGCCATCAATCTCTGTAATTCCGTCAGAACAACAGTAATAGCTTCCGAATCCACACCACAAGTTTTCCTTACGTTCAGAGAGTCTAATGAAACTATCATTTGTGGTTTTGGTTTATGTTTGGTGGTCAGAGTTTTCAGTGGCGAGATGCATTTCACTGCACTGCACAACACAAATCCTCCTACTGCAGCATGTGTCCTCTGGGGATGAGACAGGCCATGTAGGCAACTGCAGATGGAGGATCACACTTTCCACATGCTCCACACCCTGTTTTATATAGCCTCTCAAGCTGCGAGAAAGCACAGTAGTCTGCTGCCAGATTGAATTTAATTACTCATAGTACACATACATAGCCAGGATATAGGGATCCACGTGTGAATGTGCACACGTGTGTAGGCGCTGTGTTCAGCAAGTAACAATAAATATTGCAACAAGGCTTTTGACATTAAACCCTTCGGAGTTTCCTTGTTTTTCCATCTCGCCTTATCATCCAAATCAGACCTCAGTGCACACTCAGACCTCTTAGCACGTCCTGTCTCTCAGGCAGATAAATGAGAGTGATTTCTTTTGACAGCTCGGGTATGGAAATGGAGCCACGGGCTAAGAGAGGTGACATGATATAGACAACAAAGTCAAGCGAAGAGTCGGGGAGAAACAAGGAGCCCCTACAGTGAGATCCAAAAACAGGAGTCTTGTTGTCAATGTGTTAATCTGTCAAAGTGCCAAAAGAAACTGACATGACATGAAGAGGTGTCAAAAATCCCCCAGACAAAACAGATAAGGACAAGTTACATGGATACACACAGCGCATGCATCAAGGCAAGACATAAAATATTCAGCAACACATGTTGTTTGTGTTCAGGGTGTCTGCAAGTATCAAACACTCAAATAAAATGCTGTTTAAGATCTTTTCAAGCTGATTTTGTACAAAATTTTCATGGCCCAAAGTCCAATGTAACCACTGAGTATTAGGTTCAGTGGTAGGTTTAAAGATTTCTAACACCAGAAAAAGGGGTCTTTCAAACTATAAGAGCTTGTCTAGTCTTGGCAAGAAGAAATTAAAAGCTGGATAAATTAAATTTGATAAATAGCTGTGGCAGTAAAGACCTCACAAACTTAAAAATTCACAAATTACAGCCTAACATTTATACAGTTGGATTTAAGGCTTTATTAAGGACGTGCAGGCACCCTGGTGTTACAGGGCCATCATAGTGTGGTATTTTGCTGAGCTTCCACTGTGATAGTATGTGTAAACAGACTAAATTCTTTTTCGGGGAATGACTGCTTGACAGGTCAGCAGCAGCAGCTCTTTGACAAGAGAGTTCAGACAGCGTCAGAAGCTGTATCAAAAAATGCAGTGTGTGCTTTCTGCTCTGGAATTTGACCTTATGTGGCCGAATCACTTAAACACAGCGAGGAAAGAGAGAGCATTAACTCTCACCATAGAAGCTGTACTATGAGAAGTACCAAATATGTCCGCTAAAAGGCCATTTGTCAGAAGCAGAGAATCTCACTAGACGGCAACATGAGCTGGCCTTCACAGTATGGAGAACTCCCCCTGAAGGTCAAAGGTCTTAGAGACCAAGCAAGGCTATGACTGTGTTAGGAACTCATTTAAAGGATAAGGTCATAACATGAGGAAACCCGAGACATCCATCTAATGCTCCTTGCATAAATGTAGGAATCCATGACCTCCACTATGCCACATGAGGAAACGCTTGAGCAACGAAGAGAGTAACATAAACATCATGAATCATTTAAGATGATGATAGGGAAAGGGCTGGGTCAGGCGGGATGTCACTGAGAGGGCTAGCAGTTTATTTTCATCAAGGATATTACAAAAAAGATCAATAATCAATCAAATTCAAAAAACGCAGCTAATGAGGGATTTCTTACATCCTCTGTTTTCCATAGAGTTTCTAAAGCAGGACATAGTTGGGACTTCCAGAGCAGCTGAGGCACATCATGCTGTAATAGAACCAGTGAGTATCAAGCAAGCAGGAGTAGAGTTGAGGAGTAGGAGAGCTGTATTGGATACAGCAATGAACACCGGCCTCCCATACAGCTCTGAAACCTCCTACTGGTTGAGTGGGATGACTAAGGATGACAGGGATGCCTAATGTGACTTTCATTAATGATATGCTACAGGCCGGAGGCTGAGGCAGGCCAAGGCCCAAATTGAAAAGTGCTGAAGCATAACTGTGTCGGATGCCCAGTTTCCTAGCCCTATAGTCCGACTGATTGAATTCCTGCCTCGCCCTGTGAAAGAATTCCTAAGCTCCCCTTATTCCCGTATCAAGCCGGTAGGTTTGGCTGGTTGACTTTCTAACTAACCTGCCACGGGCTGCCGCAGTCATGTAAGTAAAGGTTAATGTAAAAACAGCCCACCATCAATGGCAGTTGTTAGTCCCAATATGGGCTATTTTATACATCTTTGGCAACCTCTATACATTGTACTCATGACGACTTGTCAATTTATATATATTTTTTTTTATTTTATTTTACAACTAAATAAATACATGATAAGATAAGAAAACTTTATTCTCCATTACTTTACAGGAAAAGAAATTTGCCTTCGGCATTCTGGCAACAGAGTGTAAAACACACAGTAAACGGCAGCCAATATACATTTTCAACAGCAGCAGTGCTCATTGACTTTTATGTCTCTGTGTGAAGTCATTTTTCTCACGACTGAAGTCTGGAATTTCTAAAATCTAAGTTTAATATGTAATGTATACAGCAAATTGCTTTATTGAGAAACTGGTAACACAGTGTAATGACATGATCACATTATGTTACTGTTGCAATAATAATAATGCATTTTATTTATAGATGCCTTTGACAAGACAAAGTAAAAAAACAACAAAGTAGCAATGTATCCTGATGTATCCGTATAACTTATAATTAACTAAATAATGGCTACCATAATGAGTTATTGACGTTTCTTGATACACAAAACGAGTGAAACGTAGTATTTCACAGCATCGAACATTAAGTGATCATTAGGGCTGACCTGAAGGCTTCGATGTTTCCAAGCTTTAATTGTTGCCATGGTAACCGACATCCAAATCAGTATTCGAATACTTTGTTTTTTGTTTTGTTTTTTCATCAGTAAACTAGAGGAAACTGAAAGAAGTTGGCAAGTGTCAGATATTAATGAGGCCAGGGTCCTTAGCGTAGTCACTGACCTCCGTTTTAAGCAATTAAATTGGCTGTGTGATGAGAAAAAAAATAAATAAACAGGTGAGATGACCTGCTGACGGTTGTCCACAGCTTGCGCCTGTAGTGAAGCACCTGCTTTGCATCTAGTGATGCAACCCAACTAGCAGCATTTTGAGTTGCTATTAGCTTACAAAAACAATGCGTGCAATAGTCCACCTTCCACCTCCTCTTTCTTTTCTCGATCACTCTCTCATACACACACATGCAGCAGCGCTAAGTCGTACTAAAGTCAGGTCAGGTTCAGGTATTTGATTCAACAGGACACAATGCAACGGGCCCCTGTCACCCCAGGTCTTGTCACCTTCCGTCCAAACTTTGAATATTTGCTGGTAACTATCGCTGAAGCTTCAAAGCCCTAAAAACAATATTGGGGTCAGCCCTAGTAACTATAATAATCATCTTATTCTTGCAACCCTGTCTCCTAAAAATTACATCCATATACAAGTAATTTGAAACAGCAAATATGTTTTTGAGGGATAAGTCATGTCATGCAAATTACATTTTCAGTTAAAATAATGAGGAAATTTTGTTAATTAACGTACTTGGCAAGTAGGAAAAATGTTAATACTGAACATACCAGCAAACTATTCAGTGACACGTTTTGTTTATTTTCCACCAAAACAGGCCATACAGTATCCAGTTATAGTGACTACAGCATTATTTTTGTATTACCATTTCTATTAACATTTGACGGAAATCACGGTATTCCCCTAAACTCAACTAAAGTGCATTTGTTGCCTAAACTTAAGACAGACATAAACCACAGGTTATAATGCCAAGGTCCTGCACTTTGTATGTCCGTCATCCTCGAAACTCTACATGATGTAGTATTTCAATACCCAACAAATGCTGTCTCTAAATGTAATCCAGGCAGAGATTATAATGCATCAACAATGCATTTAAGAAAGCAGTTCAGGACCATACTAATTTGTGTTGATCAACAGGGTTGATATTTGCTGTATCACAATATTTCATCCACTACCATCCAGTTCCACTGTGTATGCATATCATGAATATTCATCCTATATTATAACCACTGCACCTTAACTTCACATACTGGACAAACCACCTGCTGTGTTCTGTAGCTGTTCACACATCGGCAAAGTGAAAGGTCAGGAAGTTGAGGTATGAAGATGTACTGCGATGCACACTGAGAGAGCAGAAAGAACTGTTTGCATACATGCAATGATGAGATGATTTGAGGTGTGAGGCTGCAGGGGGAGGACTGTAGCTGCTAATTAGAGTTAGATTCTAATACAAAAGACTCTTATCCAGCATGGAGGGCCTTGTTAGCTGACAGTCGAACCTGAGTGCTCCGGCTGAGGGGTTGGCTGGCTGCTGCAGAGCTGTCTTCCTTCGTTGACATCGATATGGGCTTCACAGGAGGGTGAGGAAACAATGGTGTTGACAAGCAGTATCAGGCCTAGCAGCATGAAGGCAGGGCCAAACGATTCCATTTCCCAGCCAATTCCATTATCAGGACACACAGACTTTACTAATGCCTGAAAACAAACAATACACAAGCATCCTTCTAATTAAGCCCTTGAGTAGCGCTGCTTAGTGCACCGGCATATCTGTGTTGGATGCCTGCGAACAGGCTGATTGGATTCATCAGCACTTTTAATGTGCTCCTCCCCTTTTAAGGCCTCTAGAAGACTCCTGGCTGAATTCAATGGCCCATCCAATACATTTCATGTTATAAGCCCTGAGAGGCAGATTGGGGTATTGAGGCTGTCATTTATTTCTTCAGGAATACACAATCAGACAACAGGGCATGTGATGACAGTCCAGACTAGGGCTGAACAAGCACGCCAAAAATGATTATCTCTATGTATTGTGAAGGGAAACATTGTGATCCTGATTGTTTCGCACAACCATTAGACCCAGTTGTAGTAAGCAAATTCTTAGTATCTTACATGTTTATATTTTTGCAATATTACCATACACCTTACCTCCACATATATTCTGAATGGTGTTTCCTGCATAGAAATCATGAGGCAACCACCTTCTTCAAATTTTGTGCCGCCTCCAGCTCTCACCAAAACGTTTACTGGTGTCTTCACTTAGTAGAAATCTGTCATTTGAAACTGGGATTGTGGCATTACACCGATGTGGCGGCACCGTGTTGTACACAGCATAGTACACAGGGAAAGGTGCTACCAAAACTGCCAAAGAGGGAGAGCTGTCAGTTTTTGAATGGAGCAGCAAAGCTGGCAACAGAGTAACAGAGTTAAAGTTGGTGATGCAACCACGAAAAAAAAAAAAACTAATAAAAACAAAACAAATTTTCCCTGCTGTTCAATGTTTTAATATAGTTTTACATCACCAGCTGACTATTACATACCACTGACTATTCTTGGTAATAATTTTGACCATAATTGTCTTTTTTTTTTAATTATAGAATTATTAGGACTCCTAAAATATGTTGCTTGTAAAAAGTGTTTGGCACATGATCAGGATAGTACCACCTCTTCCTCATTTTGAGTCAGAATAAACCCTGCAATGTCTTTTAGTTCTGGTCTTGTTTGTGTTAGATTTTTATAAATGAACCAAGAAGACATAATAGAGATGTGAATTCAACTAAGTCCCAATTTCGCTGCATTCTCAAGAGGTTAAAAATGAGAGCAACAAGTTATCATTCTAGAGAGGCGCTCTGTGTTTTCACAAAGATAAAGATGTTAATGACCAAAGACCGAGAGCGGGCGAGGGGCCATAGAGAGATAAAAAAAAAGCAAGTGAAATAGCCTAAAAATAGTCATTTAGCGACATGCTTGAAAGAGAAGTGGACTCACAATAACCCGAGGTGATTGAAATTAATTAAATGTTGGATGGCAACACACAATCACACTGTCCGCTCTTTTTTTTTTTTTTTGAATGAAGCAAATTAATGAGGTGATAACCTACGATCTCTCCTTGCTTTTATTTTGAAGACGGCTGTTCTCTTTAATGCTTCGTTTGATAGAGACAGAAAGTGATACACAGCAGTGAGGATTTCATATCAGGCCAGCTTGTAATTCTTTCCTTTTTAGTTAATGAATTGTACAGCTCCAAGGCTCGAGTCTGCTCAAGTGCTTCGACTGACAGACGGAGGCTTTGCTCTTCTTGAAGGACATTGTTTCTGGGCAACTGGTTTGTGTGGAAGGATAAAAAACAGTAACACAAATCATAAACATATCTTTAAAAGAGTGACTGAATGCCACCAGTAAAGCAGGGTTTGACTATAAGAGGGCATATATAAAGATTAAAAAACATCAGAAAAGATCAGACTATGTGTCGATGGTCAATGCAGCTTCAGAAACATTGGAGCTGTCAAGCATCTTGAGCACGTACTTAATATGAAAAGACTGTCATCATCCATTTAACGCCACGTTATTGTAAGTACTACTGACTCCCATCAAGTAGTTAAACTTCTGTAATTTTTCTGAAGTACAATGAAGCAGCTTCCACTTCCAACCATGTATTTCCTCAAGGTTTGCCCTCGTCGACCCTCTCCAGAACGTCTTTGCAAACACGGCCAAGCAGAGGAGTGGACTGTGTGAGTCATTAGGAGTACAGCTCGTGTTCAGAGGAAGTACACACACCACTACGAACTTACAACATGCACCCAGTACACTGCTTGACTAGCGCCGTTTACCACAACTGGGAAACAATCAAAGGGAAATACAGTATGTGGGAAGAATAAATCATTTGATCTGTGAAAGCTTCTTCACTAGATCCTTTTTGCGTTAACAAATGCTTGACCATAGAAGCCCTAAATAAACAGCCTGCTCTCATTCCCAGGGTGTCAAATATGGCAGTGGCTGTGGGTGTCTGAATCCAACCCACAAGGTATCCTTAAGATCGTTAGAGATGTACTGAGCTTCCAACTCAAATGGCTGCACGATAAAATGACAACAATGACTATCTCAATATAATTAGACTCAATACAGATATAATAAATGTTCAATAAACCCTTCATATAATTAAACCACCAATACACCCACAGAGGGGGCCGATAATGCACCTCTTAACACCACTTCCCAAACATCATTTATCTCAAAGAGTCAGTCATTGTAGTAGTAGTAAAAGAAGACTTTAAGACCAGCCATTAATGCACACCATAACAACACAACATTACAACATTCAACACGCTCATAACGTTTTGTCACTATGATTGTTTTGACCAAGGATAACAGTGCAGCGCTACAGCAGGCACAACTGAACCACATAACATTAGCTACAGTGGCTGTATAGTTGGCTCATCTAATGCTAATGATAAATTAGCAAGTTACCATCTATTTCATTAGACTGACATGATGCAACGTGACTAAAGGTAACATGATCTCTGCCTCAGTCATGTCAGATAGACTTTTATTAGCAATAAATGATCCCATGTTACTTCACAATGTTATCAAAGTTCATTGTTTTGATTAAGAAATGGCAGAAATTACATACTGTGGATGAAAAACTACAGAAAGACTGACCTCAGTTGAGATTTTTCTTTTGTCTATTTATTCTGTCGTCAGATTTAACACTTCTAAAATGTTTTAGACCATCTACACAAAAAGTATGACATGCTCCTGACAAGAATAGAGATTCCCTTGTCCCTTTACTGTTTTATTTTTACGTTATTTTGATTATCATTGTTTTGAGTCGACCTCAGATTTGTAAAATATTCTTCTGTTTGGCCAATGTTTGTCATGTTCTGACAATAAATAGTAGTTTAAACCACAATTAACCACGTGGTTTCTTCAACTGTCATTCAGGTGCAACAATCGGACTTGAAAAATAATGATTTGACTTGTTTAGCGAGCCAATTATCAAACCCATCAACCCAGGCTGACAGTGTTTCTTTCTCAGGTGAAATGAGAACTTTTGTGTTTTAATTTAAACAAAGTTAAGTAGTTTACATCATGTAACATAGTTGTTCACTTACTTAAGTTACGTAACAAACAAACATATTTGAATTCAAACCATGATATTTTTTCTTAAATAGATGACATCGGTTTGTTGCATTAACCACAGTTGGGTATCGTTCACATTTGAACCAATTCCAGTAACCAAATTCAGTACCCGTGCCCAACATTACCTTTTTTTGGTACTTTACCCTTTCTGCAAAAAATATAATTTCTGAACAAGCTGAAATCAACAAGCAATTCTGCTCTTCTGTTTTTTTTAATTACACATAAAGCTAAGTCTCTGTCTGTCTGTCTGTCTGTCTGCTTGAGTATGAGCGTGTGACCTATTGGCTTGCTGGGAGCTTCGGAGCATTTTGTGGCTTTTCTGCCTCATGTCTCAACCCAGCAGCTCCATGGAGCTTTGTTGTCTCTGCTGCAAGCGCCCCGAAGCTAGCAATAGAGTTTAGCAGACTGTTTCTTGGTTTCGGAGCACTTGGCGGTGCTTCTATCTCCTGTCTGGACCCAGCGTTGACACCAAGTTTGGTACCACACCCCAGCCTACACCTATGTTTCCTGTGAAAATGGGAGTTTATTTTAAAAAGACACTATGTAACAAGTGGAAATTAACACACCATGCCAACAGTTGATGCAAGAGGGGAACCTAGAGCATCATAGTGTGAAGCCTGGGGCCACTGATCAAGTTGCCATATTTGACAAGGTGAAAATGAGAATGTGTTGAAATATACTGATAACACCATAATATGACGGTAACCTAACAGCTAATACAGGAGCAGAGTGTGAGTTTGTAAGTTTGCAAGTTCATTTGTAACTAGAAAATTGTGTCCGACTCCCCCTCCTCTTTTCACCATCACACACAAACAGTATAAGGGTCTTTCACCCAGGAATGTATAGTTCAAGCCAGAGCCTGCCGATATCAAGGCTTGTGGTTAAATTAGAGTTCAGTGTTTTAAGGGGCATGTGAACTTGTCCCCCTGCATACGCTGGAATGGACTGAGAGAAAGCTGCCAATTTCCTCTCTCAAGAAACAGCAACCTTTTCAGTAATGGAGTTGCCTGCTGCACACAGAATGAAATGCAGGTTTGGAGTCGAGTTCCATGTAGACAACCCTAACTTAACTGTGTCTCAAGCGTAACGTACATATTCAATCCAACTGCGCTAATATGTTTTATTACATCTATTGACTCTCCAAGGTGCTGGTGGACTGCGGGCAGAGAACGATATGGATACGCTTGTGCTGTGTCAGATACTGTGTAGGTTAGAGTGATTACGGTAAAGGTCAGGGTCTTTTTGCACCTTGGTGAAGGAGGAATGTGATAACAATACTAATCCTATACAAGTTCGCACTGGCCATACCAAATGTTGTGCATTCCTCCAACAAACAAAGGAGAAAGTAGAGATATTGAGGAGGAAGTATGTGTTCTCATAGTAGAGCATACACAGCTGAATAATTAAAAAAAAAAAAAAAACAGAATAATTATGATCAATTAGATCTTTTCATCAGCTTTACAGTACTATTATTAGGGATGTTCCTGGTGACTAATTTCCTTGTCAACTAAACAAAAAGTTTGATGAAGACCAGTCGACTAGTCTAAAAAAAGGTCTCAGCTCAACATATTCCATTAACTTCCTGAAGCCCTTACCTTTGACAAAGTTAGTGGAAGCATATCTTGCGAGGTCATTGTCGTGATGAGCTGTGTTATTGTCTCAGACCAGGGCGGGATCACAGCATCTCCAGGTGAACAATGTCAAATTGGTCTTAGTGTGGCTAGCACCGCTAGCAGCAGCTGTCCTTCCGTGCAAATCCAAATGCTTGAGTTGAACGTGGTTGCACACTGCTTCAGTCAAGTAATTATACGCCAGTTTATTCTGACCCTTCATGCTACCTTGTTTTCATTTTCTAGATCAAAGTATTGCCAAACCACGCTGGTTTGCGAAAGGACATCTCTCCAATTTCCCACCATGCTGTTTTAAAACTCCAGTTTACGCGAGCATTACCGTGAGGAGTGCTGTCTGACGGCTCTGTAGCCCCCACTAGTGGTGGGCGGCTGCATGACAGTAAAGCGGCCTTGTACATGAATAAAATAATAATTGGTTTAACCAACTAATATTTCTGGTGCTGACTAGCGAAGGTGGGGACGTTAATTGCACGCATCCCTAATTATTATGACAATAGAGTATACTGTGTGCTGTCAGTAGGCATGTTATAATACCAGAAATTCATTAGTCTATACCAAAATCAGTGAAATTGTATGATTCTTTGTGGGCAATAATAATAATATATAGCCTACAGTATATTAACATATTTCTCCCCCATTGTTGTTCAAGACTTGTAGAGGCAAGATGTAACTGTTGGTCTTTGTGGTAGGCTATTTACCACCTCTCGTTCACTGTGATTGGACGGATGGGTAAGAAGTAATAGTGTCCAGCACAGTGCTAACAGATGCTGCCACCTACAATTGCCCCGTCCTTGGCTGGAATGACATTGTACATGTGGCTGGGAGTTGTCTGGTAACTAGCTAGGAACTCTAGGTGGCTGCATCTGCATCCAAGGCTGAAAATTTTTCAACTCTTGGTGACCAGAAATGTGCAGCGCTCGGCCCACAGCAGACACTCAGCGCTCCGTCGCACTGCTGGTGTTTGTGGCGTAGTGTGCAAAGAATTTTAAAAAATGCTTTTTTTATTTTTCAAACAAGCCAAAGCAGAGCTGTTGTTGCAGTTGCACTTGTTGCCATCCTCCACAATGTTGTTGTTGTTCTGTACTGGTGGCATTTAACAGCAGACTAGAACACTTGTAAGCATATGCTGCTCAGTCAGGCCCAGAAGAACTGGTTCCCGGTACCTACGATACTTGAGGAGAACTAGTAATATCAGATTTCAGAATTCTGGTATCAACTTGGAATCAAAGTATTAGTTCTCCTGATATCCCTAGCTGTCAGTCAGTGTAAAAGGTCTCCTCCTCCACATAAACACCACACACTTTATGTGCACATCTCTCTGTCTGAGTACAGCCAGTAGGAAAGGCTGGTCCTCCCTCTCTCCCTGCTCCTCCTCTCTGCACTATGGGAGAGATAGTGTAGATAAAAGAGGGCGTTTAAGCTCTGCCACTTGTGGAGAGGTCTCATCTCCAGCCTCAGGTGGTGTTCCAGCGCACAGCTAAGATTGAAGGCGAATCACAGACACTGCTCGAGGACAAGCTGCCTTCTACAGCAGTACTTGTGTTATACACTTCTATGCATGCAGGCACACAGGGGGAGATAGGAAGGAGAGACAGAGAGGGAGGACAGTAAACAGAGAGAAAAGGAGAAGGAGGGAGGCAGAGAGGGGAGGACAATATCTTTATCCATCATAACAAAGGCAAAAATGCTGAGACTTCATGGGATGCCTCCTAAAAGGTTGAGATGTGACACACCGCCTGCAAGCAGCAGAGAGCACAGCGTCAAGAAGAAACAAGGCTGATACAAAACACACAGGCAAAAGGCTAACTCCCTCACATTCATCAAGAGGTTCAGATTTGATTTCAAGCCAAACACAAGTCTCTGTTCCTTCCTTCCTCGCTCGTTTCCTTCCAGGCAGACAGACGCACAGACAGATACAGTCTATCTCTTCATTCCCGGACTCACATCCTGCTGGCCTCTGTGCTCTCTACAAATCTCTGACGAAAAAAAAAAAGTGCCAGCAGTAATTTCATTGCTCATTATTCTTCATTACAGAAGAGAAAAGCACCCAGGGCTAGATCATATTTGCTGTTAACTAAAGTTTCGGAGACAATTAGCTCAGGTTGTTAAAATTAATCATTGTTACAGCTATAATCTCTGAGGCCAGCAGAAGCCTCAGCATTTATGGTTTGTTTATTTGAGCGCCTCCTGTGGATATCGACCCGGCCCTGTTGTAAACAGTAGGATAAGGCCTTCTACGATCGTTGGGTGGATTTACTTTCTGCACAGGGATGAGCCATCCAATTGTGACCTAGATTAGACGCACAGAGAGGGAAAACACAGGCTCTCTCCATTTAATGATTACAGTGGGTTTATCTGAACAAACTTCATATTATTTCTGTATTGAAACACATGACTATTTCAACAGTTTTCCTCTGTGTTATGAGGATAATGGCTGAGGCTGATACTCCTGCCTACATGGGGGGGACTTGGAATTTCAGTCATTTCCTTGTCTTGAAAGCCCTTACAGCAGCACTCCTGTGTCCCTGCTGCTTGTTGTCATTCCATCGATGATTGACTGTAAACATCAGAGGCTCATAAGATCTGATGGGAAGCTCCATTACGCTAATCTAAGCAGCCTCTTTTTCACAGTGTCGCTGAAACAAGCTGAATAAAACATGCTTCCATCTCCCCAAAATGGAAATATGTCTTCTCCTCTGTGCATCTCTTTTTCCATTTTTCCTTCGATGCTTTTTTTTCTGTAGCACTTTGTGTGCAACTAGATCCTATATCCGGCTTAAATTATTTGGCCAACTTCCTATTTAATAGGTCTTGTGGTCTGCCTCTTAGCAGTGACCAGAAACTAATAGCACTGGTCACGCTGCATGAAAACCATATAAACATCCCTGGCCTGTTTCACAGAAATATACACTTGCATTCCATCGTTTTTTTTCCTGCTTCCTCAACTTTTTCAAGTCATGAGATGGGCTCTCTCTTTCTCTTCAAAGACATGGTACAACAGTTGAGATACATATTTATGCTGTTTGGCTTTTTATGGTATGTAATCTGCATTCAGCCTTTGCCTGGTTTTTGTTGTAGGACAGGACACCTGAGAGACATATGGCAGGGAGCTCTGTAGATTTAAGCATCCCAAGCCTGAAAAGGAATACCACACATAAACATGCACGCAAACACACATAATTAGCATAATTTCTGGGACCTGGGTTGAGGCTCTGAGAGCATGCACAGCAGGGAGACTAATTCAGAATGGATGTGCTTCAGGCAGCTATAAGGAATTCTATTATCGCCCTAAAAAAAAAACAAGTATCTATATGGAAATTATCCTCAGCCTAATATGTGCTGGGTAGTTACATGATAATCCCAGTGTAATTAATGGTTCCTGCGGCAAAAAGGCTGTTTAATGCAGAAGCAGGCATAGAGCACATATGGATTTTTAGTGCTTAGTATTGGAATATTCAGCGGACATGTGGGTTAATACGCCTGCTCTCCCACAGGCATTAAAGGCACCACACACGTGGGATTTCATTTTTGCTCTTTTTGTTGTTCGGAAGCCTCCAACACACAATAAGAGAATAAATATGGGGGAGACTAAGGGGTAATTTTACAGTAAGCTGAATCAAATAAACAATGTTTTTGCACTTCTGTCATCAGAGTTCCTGCACATTTTCCTTTTCAGAGTTCCATACCTCTCCGGTCTTAAATATCCAGATCTCTCAGAAGACATTTCAGGCCCCTTGTTCCACATTCCTACACAGAAATTTAGATGACATTTCACTGTCAACGATTTTTGCTCAAAGAGAAAGTGCTACCCATACTTTTATGATGTTTCCTTAACACACTGAAAAAATAATATATTATTACCCCCCATATTTTTGTCTCGTATATCTATAACAACCAAAAATGCGTTGAAAAAGATTAAACAATTTAATTTCACTGCACATATGCAGCCTTATCTATTCACTGTGTCCATGGAAACAACAACGAATGCAGTCATGAAGGTACATGTGCAGTTTCCTTACATAGAAAAGATAGTCTTATTACTTTTCTGATACCTACATCACTGCATATCTCATAAATGTTCAGATCAGCTTAATATTTGGCTCTTTGTGACGCTATATACTGTATATATGCAATCAAACTTTTAGCTGCATTTTCTTTCATCCTAATTTGGTCATAGATGTCCGGACTTGGCTCAGTTTTAAGGCACTTAGAGCAGAGCTGTTTTGCAGGCTGTGATGTACAAGTGTGGAGCAGCTCCGCGAGGGATTGTGTGGTCAGGCACACACTATCCTTCTTGCCTTGCCTTCAATGATATGAATCTCGCTCTCTCGCAGTCTTTTACACAGTGGTAAACATTTTGGCTATGTTAACTGTCTATAAAAAACTCTGCCTTATGATCAATTTATTTTTAAAAATCCTGAATTTTATATCTCAGAAAACAGAATACAAATACTTTTTCATACTGCGCAGGAAGCCTGTATAATTCAATTTGTTAAATAAGAAATGTTTGTATATATTGTGTTATTAACTTGTAATGCCATATATGTCCTACTGTGCTGAAATTTGTGGAAATGCTTACAGAACAAATATAAATCCTATAATTAAACTTCAGAAAAGAGCCCTCAGAATAATACATGAAGCAGGTTATTGGTAATCTACTAATCAATTGTTTATAGCGTTTTACAACTGAAAATTTCAGACATTGTGTATTTAAAAACACTGGAAATACTTTTGAGTTTTCAACAGAAACCTTCCTGTCTGAATTCAATTTTCTTTAGATTAAGAGAAGGTAATTATAATTTAAGAGGGTTTTTTTATTTACGAAACATGTAAAGGGAGAACCATTGTCAAATACAGATGTGTTTCAGTTTTGGGAGTTGAGTTATGGAATGGACTCAGTGCTGAGTTGAGACTGTGCAGCTCTCTGTTGAGTTTTTAAAAAGCCTTAAAATGTAAAATGTGTATGGCTTATAATGTAAAATGACAAAAATTAAAAAAGAATCGAGGATTATAATTTATTGGATTAAATATATTGAATTATTAATTTATGAATTTCCTTTGATGTTTTGGGTTATCCTTGTTAATATAAGATAGGCAAAAATAAGCCTGGAGCTTCAGCCTTTTACTTTTTCAGTTACTGACTGTAAGAAAATTTGTGTGAAACAATCTTCGTTTTTCCAGATGAATGTAACCGAAATAAAAATCAGTCATTCATTCGTTCATTCGTTCAAATCTTTATCATTTCAATAACAAAAGAAGAACACAAATTTTAGACCTGGCCAAAGTGACTGATGATTATGATTCATGAAACAACCAAAGATTTACACAGAAGAAGAATATAAATAAGAAGAAAAAGGAACAGCATAAACACATTAAAACACTGCTGTTTTCTAGATACTATTTAAATGTATGTTTTTATACTACTTTCTATTTCTTTAAAATCCTCTCCTAATGCCTTTCACGTCTTATGTAAAGCACTTTAATTTGCGTTACTGTTTAAAAGTGCAATACAAATATACATGCCTTGCTTTTAAGGTAGTTATAGTAAATGGGGTCCTCTTGTGGCGAGGACAGCTCAGAATAAGCATCCATTAATACACCGAGGAGAAAAAGATGAAATAAAAACACCCTTAAGTACCTTAATACAAATTATGAAACAAAAAAAAAAAAAAAAAACACAAAAATTTTGCCAGATTTTCTTTTGGTATAGCTACTCTTCAGAGCATTTTAAAGAGCAACATGAGCCCTATTTAAATGATATGGTTGATTACTATTACTTAAGGCACAAGAGCCACTCCAGTATCTACAATAGCAGAACAACAATATCCAACTCAACACTCTGCTTCAAAAAGCTTTCCACAAAGCTGCCTCATAAGAGTAGAGCAGTGCTGCTGCAGTATGTTTAAGTATATTTAGGAAAGTAGCCTGCGCATCTTTGTTTCTTGCTAGAAACTGCACTGCCTAGGCAATTTCTCACCCCCCCAGTCCATTCTCTCCGTTTTGCCATCTCACCCGCCCCCACCTCTCCATCACTCCTCTTTCTCCGTCTGTTATTAGCAGTTCTTTAATAATGAACCCAACAGGCGTCCTCTTCATTAGGCAGGCAGGGGGAGAGAGGCCAGCGAGCCAGGCTGACCCTGCTACACTCTCCTCATTGGGGATCTGGCACAGGAATTTTAATAGGAGAGCAACGCAGGCAGGCAGGTCAGTCCAGGAGACACACTGTGCATGCCAATCTGAGCTGACCAACCGGCGTGAACACAGCAAGTGTGCTGCGCTGCTAGCCTGACAGACTGTAACAAGCGTGGAGGAAGGGAAGGAAGACGGCGAAGGGATGAAGGCAAGTGGGAAAGCAGTGGTAAAGGGATCAAGAGAGACAACACTGAGGTACTGAGCAGCTATTCAGGTGAGAGGAGAGGAGGAGGATGGAAGGTGATGGTGACAAGGGCCTGGTGGCAAACTGAGACGATCCTTGTCGTGCTTGTCATACTAATAAAGCAGGTAGGGCTCTTGTTAATTGCCTTTTTATTTATGCAACACTTGTTATGAGAGGAAAATATGAAAATCCACATGCAACATGGGGACTGTTATGAAGCTTGTTAATCGTAATCTGAGACTAAAAATGCTACTGCTGGATATCTCCCGCAGGAAACAGAATGAGCCGTATTTCATGTCACCTAAACCAGCCACATGCGTATAAGCTACATAAAACGTGTGAGCTTGCAGTGGGCTTTTAGAGCTACTCTGCTGGTCTGGGTAATAAACCATTCACTCTCTTCCTCCATGCTTAAACAGTCTGCCTTTGAGCTACACTTTATATCACCCATTTTAAAATTTCCCTGCCCTGAACAGCTCAGGTGATTTGTTGTATATTCACCACTGGGCCGGTGGATTTTCTTTTTTAGCTTCTCCCCGCCGTGGTAATTGCCACGTCGACCTTGATGCAGATAGGATAAATGAAACATATCCTCTGTCAAGACTCCGCCATTAGTAGCTCCACAGAATTACCTCATTTCCTCTGTGATCTCTGTAAACATTTCTGATTCAGGGCATGCCCACCTATTCTGCAATACTTTTCCACGACTATCTGAGAGCGCGCTCGCACTGGCGCCTCATTCCAAAAGATACTGTATGTGTACCTGGCCCAACACCTCAATCCATTTTCACTATAAATTGTGCACATCCAGCTTTCAGCCAAGAGCAAAACAGCTCCTCTGGGAAAAGCTGAGGCTGTTTGATAAACCAAAACACTTTTTTGGAGATTCAGAGATCAGAGAAATGACAGAGTAGAAGTACATCAAACTTTTGCAACCCAAAATAAAGTGTTATATAAATTCAAAGGGACTGGGGAGTTATAGCTTAAGAGAACATCTTAAGCAAAAGAACCAGTTTTGCCTGCTCTCAGAGATGAAATATCACTGTTGATACGTTACCTCTGGTTCAGATGCTAAACACAGCAGCCATCTTGAAATACAGGAGGGAGCAAAAATTGAAAAATAAGTTAAAGATACGGGATATTAGGGAAAATACCTTCCACATGCTCTGCACTACCACATGTCAGTTTTCCACATTCAGATTAGGATTTTGGTGGATCTCTATTTTGCCTTCTGCCTGTCAACATTCTCAGACAGTAGATACAACAGCTTTTGCAGATGACGTCATACATCGGTGTGTTCTGCAGATGGACAGCAGGCAACTCAAGGCAAAGACTAACACTGCAGAAATGTCTTTGATATGCACTTTTTACGGCTGTTCAAATCGATTAAACTGGGAAAAAACAAAGGCCACCTGGAGTCCTGAAAAGAGTAGGACATAAAGACGAGTAGTAATAAAAATAAAAAATGAAAACTCACTGAGAAACAGCAGCAGATGTGAATCAAAAACTGTCTTCAGTCTGTGGGAGTGGGGTCAACTAATGTCAAATGTAAAGCGTCGTGTTAAACATGCCGCAACTTGGATGCAATAACAATGTGCTTCTACAACTTCTCCATGTTTTTAGCCACAATCCAGATTTTTAACAGCATTTCACTAGACAAACTGGAACAGTTGGCCACGTAGATGGAAGATAGTAGCTAAAGTTAGCTAATGTTAGCTTGCAAAATTAGCCTGACAGCTGTGCATCCATGTACAGAGTTAAAATATAAAAGACAGTTAGACTCAACCACATAAACTCACCCGACAAAAACAAGACAGCAGTCATTTCAGTCGTCGACCCAACCACATACAAAATAGTTATATTACTCCAGTCTCCTGTACGCCTTCATCGGCTTACCGTGTAACACTAGTTATGAAAATGAAGTTATGAAATTTTATATAATTTATATATATGTCGACCTTTAAGTATGATAGGGAAAATGTAAGATAATTATCAGATATTTTGTTCCACTATAACCCTGTAACCCTGCTGTGTGTATTTTCAGACTTCACATATTCACTTTCAACATTACAAGAGAAAATAAAACCCTTCAAATTCAACAAAGAGCAGCTTACGTTACTGTAAACTGCGTTGGCATGAAAATGAAACTTGAAAATGCTACATAATGTATACTCTTAAATGGGTTTTTATTGTAACTGTTGACTATTATTGGTTTTCACAAGGCTATGCTCCTTGTCACTGGAAATAACAACTGATCGCTAATGTGTGTTGGAAGACATTCAGTCAGACATGTTAACGATTGCATCTTACATAAGAGCAGAAAACACATTGTTTAGTCCATACCTTCCACTATCGCTCTTTTGTTTTGGGTTTAATAAAAGCTTTCCTTTTCTTTTGATATTTTCCAAACAGGATGCATTATGAGTCCACAAAGAAACCACAACAGTCACATATCTGCCTTAGCACCACTGAGACCAACATTTTCTTTTTACAAATATTCAGATGAAGTCAATAAATCTGCAGGGGGAACAATAACAATACACAAAACCAGAAAGAGCTAATAAAAATAAATCACCCCTCTATAAACAAATTCTCTTTGACTCTGTTCCATTACTGAGTATCGACTGTGGTTTTCACATCAGAATAGGGACCAAGTCGGGCTCTGGTAATGCAGTTCTATATGGTGCATTTCTAGCACTGACAGCAGCTATATATTTCAGATTGGATCACACCGAAAATCCATAAATACATCACTTGTAATTGTCCACAGCCTGTCAGTGCCACAATCACAATCTGCTTTGTCATGTGTGGAGGACAAAGACTTTAATGAAGAGCACCATACTGGGCCTTCGTATTGTTCTCATTTCTTGCCCTGTCAGCTTTGCAAATTAAGAATGATGTTCCTATTTGTCTTGCAGTTTATTTGTTGCAAAATGGTTGATTTAGCTCGAACTAACACATGGTGCACAGCTCCTCCCATTAGTCCCAAGGCAGTAAATACTGTAGTGAGAGCTGTTTTTGAAAGCGAGAAATGGGAAGTGGGTGGAAAGGAATGAAAACATTTCAAGGGTTTCATTTTTCATGAGATATCTGACTTTTGATAGAAAATGACACCTACTCTTTCAGAATGACTGAAAGCTCGGAAAACAAATTCCAGTACTGTCAAAGGATAGCAAACATTTGAACAGATGTTACCATCTTTTCATTTTACATCTATTAAGTGGGATATTATTCTGCACCATTGTAATGACCCTAGCACAGGTGCTCCTGAAATCTCCCCAACTTATGAATCATCCAAACCGCGGTATCTTTGTGCAATCAACAATGTAATCTTGTTGACAGACTGTGTAGTGGTGGGTCATCAGATGCTTTGAAATTGAATTCAAAAAACAAACTTTGATAGTCTTGGCCAGATGATATAACTGAAAATTATCCGTTTCAAAATGATGCTGACCTCATGGCATCACTGGCAGAACAATGAGCACATTTTGCCTTTGAATGCTGGCAGTAAGCTGTGATGTTGGGACAGAAGGAGAAGTGAGAAGCCAAAGAAAATACTTCCTTGTAATGTCCACACTTATAACCCTGTCATCGAACCAACATGAATTACAAAGCCTCTGCTGTGACCAAACCAAAGGTAAACGTCAGTTTTCTATACCATTATTTACAGCAGTCGGTCATGATGTGGGGCATGAAAAATAAGCTTGTGATTAAGCTGAATGCAAAATGTGACATGCTTTACTTCCAACTGATCCATTTATTTTTGATGAATGAGCCCCGTCTCAGTCGAAAGTCAAAATCCGGCGCTTGGGCAGTGACTTGCGGCGTCAGAAACCAACGAAAAAAGGCTTCCACTAACGTCAGCATAATACATGGCCGGTTGCCATTACAATTTAACAGCGCCTGGCGGCATCAGGGGGAAACGTGGTGGGACAAGGACGAAAGTTAAGGAGGTGAAAGTCCAAGTCGGACCAGAGGTTGGATGGGTCCAACAAACTCCGATCTTCAACCGGGAGAGTGGTATGGCATCTCGGAAGCTTCTAAAGCCAAACCCTGTTCTTTTGGCCTAATCCTAACCACTTGCTTTTCTTGGGCTCTCTGTCTCATTTTGTTTCACTCGGGAGTGGCTTCTGAGTCAAGTGCAGCACCTAGTAGTAAAAGTTAGTAAACCATCTGGTCCGTTGTTTGGCTTAATATCAAACCAGTCTGAATATTTTTAAACGAGCCCACCACTATGACAGTTTTACAAAACTGTATTGTATGTGACAGAACTGCTGTATTAGCAAGCAGTATTAAGTAGCAAAAAAGAGACACACTCCTTTCTTCAATGACATCCTTTCATCCAAAGTGACAGAAGAATTTAGACTTCTGTGAAAGCATAAGAGACTCGCACTTGTATAAATATGTGTATGCTCTTGCATGTGCGGTGGCATGCATGCAAGTGCAATGTAGTGTGGTAGTGTACATATCGTCCATGTGTCACATCGAAGTCTCATATCGGTCCTGATGTATCAGATTACCCCATCAGAGCCTGCTCGTCCAGTGAGGCCATCAGTCCGACACTAATCCTCCTTTGATGAGTCTAGCTTCACAGGAAAAGCACTGACATTTCGCACTAAGGCCTTCTCCCTTTCCTCCCTCCACGCACGGACGGGCCTCGGCTCCGGTGAGATGCTCTTTCATCCCGACCTTGGTGAGATGAGGGTCTGGATTCAGATGACTGGTGGATTAGATGGCAGCTCACAGGAGACTGAGAGACTGATGTCTGAGAGAAAGGCTCAGGAGACACAGCCTCAGGAGCAGAGCGAGACACAGCACAGGTCCTGGGCCAGGGTTAGTTAGCAGGGCTGTCCCATGTACCATTTTGTGGGTGCCAGAGCTTCAGTAGTGATCGACAGCAGGGTGGTATACATTCATGGATTAATTACAGATCTACAAAAACGCTCATACTAATAGGCTCTGAGACAACATCTGACAAACTGCTGTGAGACAGAAATGCATAAACAGCATAATAGCTCCAACAAATTTAAATGGACAGTTCATCTCAAAATCATTTTCCTCTCACCTGTGGTGCTATTTATCTATCTAGATTGTTTTGGTGGGAGCTGCAGAGTGTTGGAGATATCACCCGTTGAGATGTCTGCCTTCTCTCGGATATATTTAACGACATGGCGCTAAGCTTGTGATGCTCAAATGCCAAAAAAAAACTCAACAACAATGTCTCTTTCCAGAAATCATGACCTAATTACTCAAGATAATCCCCACAGGTTAGACTCAGTGCTGGAGGATCATCTCCAGAGCCGCTCTACTCGCGGTAAACATACAGTTCACCGTCTGCCTGGTTAGCACGAGCTAACACAACAGCAGCAGCTAGCATCTGATACCGAGCCATTGAACAGTCTCAACAACATAAATCAACACTGAAACAGCGTGACTGTGTTGTTGAATTTCTCAATAACCATTAGGTAATGTTAGCCGTGTGATGCTAACAGTTACCCTTGTCACTGTGTGTGTGTGCAAACTCTCCCCAACTGTCACTGGCACAGAGCTCTAATGATAGACAGAGAGAGAGAGTGGGGCCAGGGAGGGGCTGAGCAAATCAAGTGTGCACGGGAATAAATGAAATAAAATTTTACCCTCTTTAAATGCAAAAAAAAAAATTAAAATTTATATGCGGAGGTCAATGATAATATTGTGACAGGCCACCACAAATAAATTAATGTATGAGTAACACTAATATATTTACTTATAATTTATTAATTGTCATGTATTGTCAAAACAAATACCTGAATCCAAAAACTGAAACCTGAAAACCTATCCAACAAACACATATCCAAACAGTCAGTAGCTTGTGTCACTCAGCATAATCATGAGCATCACTAACTATATCTGAGCAAAATACCTTAAACATACATTATCAGTGATTATTGTGTTTCAAATGCTTGTCAAACACAATAAAGTAGATGGTCACAGGTTGCAGATGTGCTGCTGATGTGATATTTGCGCAGCACTTAACACACAATAGTCAATTCCTATTAAAAAGTAGAAGGTAAGTGCTTAAATAAACAGGGGAAAAAAAGCACGCCCATCATATTTATCTAGTTAGTTAGGTTTGCTATTTAAAACACATTAGGGAAAGGCACTTAACGTCAACATGCATGGCACATTAAATTACCATCAAGTGGAGTTCTATCAACAAAGTGTTAGGCAGTAATCAATGCCGTGTTATTTCACTGAGAAAACTGTTATAGTCATCTATGTACAACCTATGTTGGCTTCTTGTAGATACTAAACTTATCCGAAGTTTTACTTGGAAAGAAATACGCTTTCATGGTGAAATTAAATTATGAAATGTCAAAGATGAAATTCATATTTTCATTTTCAATTTGCAGGCTAATGCTCGTGTACGCCACAAAAGCCAATTTAACATCCATCTTTGAACATAAACTTAGCAGAGCAAAACAGAAAATTTGAAACATCCTTAAAGATTATTCACTGAAAAATTATTCAGAGAAAAAATTCTAATGTACTAGCAAGAAGGGAAAAAGTGGTCACGTCTATGATCAGCAAATAAACTGCAGCTCTCACTGTTTTTAGTTTTAGTTTTTTTTTCTTGGAAGAGATGTGGTTGATGCTTTCAGATCAGAGGATTTATTATTCGAATGAAACCAAACGAATACAACTATGGGTTGTAAAACAGTAGTAAAATCTGTGATTACTTGTCTCATATACTGTAGTGTTATCCCATCATTAACTTCCTGTTGAATATGGAGCACAGACAAAATGCTGATGCTAGACTTTTAACTAGAACGGAGGAAGCGAGATCATATATCCCAACACAACTGCACTGTCTCCCAGTGGGTTTTAGTCGTTTTCAGAATCCTGCTGATTACTTATAAAGCACTGAATGGCCAATTTCCTGTTTAGATTACAGGGCTTTTACGGTATGTCCCTTCTCACCACTGTGAAATCGTAGGCCCTCTGAAAACATAAAACTGTCCGTAGAACTAGACTGCAGACGAGATGTGACAAACCTCTCGCTGTTCAAGAGCCAAAATTGTCCTTTTTTCCCTCTTATAACTGTTAACTGCTAAGTTTCGGAGTCTATGTTAGATAATATGTGTTTGACTGACGTCAAATTGTTCAATTTGTCTACCTGTATTGTTTCTCATGAACATTGCAAAACTCAACATAACTGTTGCCCTGGGAAACCACATCTGCTTAAACCGGGCTCAGACAACAGGAGTTTAAAAATCCTGACCAATTTTGAAATTGAATAGCATCAGGGGAAACTTCACAGATGTCCTCCTCTCTAATCTAAAACATGCACACTCTGTAAGATTGAAAATAATAGCACATCACACACAATAAGATATTATTAAGATTATCGTGTCAGAGGGAGCATGAATGCACCATCTCACGAAACTCACGGGGAAGCAGATGTAAACAAAGCAGAGAGTGACGTGGTGTGACATCTGGCTGTAATGGTAATAATGCTTTGCAGTGAGAAAAACAAAAGAGTCTGAATGAGAAAATGAACACGGGCGGTCTATTCTTCAGCTGGAACTGGTGGCTGAAGATGTCAGTTTGAATGTCTGTATCAACAGTAGAATGTTACAGGATGTATTAATTTCCTCCACTACAATTAATAAATTTTACAATACTATAGCCAAAGGAGATCATTCATCTTTCCCCAACCCTTTTAAAGTTTTGGGAAAAAGATCTGGGGATGGTGTTAGGTGAAAATACCTGGTTAAACAATTGTTAAAGATTACATTTTCCATTTAGAAGTGACAGCATCAAGGAAACTAATTTTAAGTTTATCTATAAATACTGTCTCACTCCCATAAAAATGCATAAAGTATCCAAAGACAATACACCTGACTGTCCCAGATGCAAACTGAAGAAGGAACATTCAATGTCATCTGTTACATTCCTGGAATTCAGTTGATTCATTCATAACAGTCCTAAAAATAACATTTAATTTAAATCCTTGTATTGAAATGATATGCCATGCTTTGCAAAATGTATACTTCTATTTCAGAAAATTGAATCCCCTCTACTTTTCAGCTATTCCTGGACCAGTTATCACAGTTCCTACCACTAGAGAGACTGACCTTAGAAAAAAACAACCGCAGACATATTTTTCAAGAACTCTGGTCGCCACTATTTTCTTTCTTTTCAAGAGGAGATCAACAATGAACTCAGACATTTGGACCTGGACTTCTGTCCCCTAGAGCCTTATATACACATCATAAAGTATGGAATATTAAGTGTTGTTATCATTAATTTTGTTACTGCTTTCTCTGTTTTAATGTTGTCTTGTTCTGCTTCGCTTTGGTTTGTTTAGTGCAGTTTTGCTCCTTTGCTTACTTGTCTGTTTATTCTGTTTATTTTGGTATGTGGATGAAGGGGAGGGATGAGGGACATGAGGAAACTCAGTGAACTCTATTATACTTGTATGTTTACACATCGATGCTGGTTTATGGTACACTTGTTGGAAATAAAAAAGATGTTGGAAAAAAAACTAAACAAAAAAAAAAACAGAATGTTCGCTTAGATTAGCCTCAAGGACTAGAACATTTACCGTTGCTTGGCAACACCTTCAGCTTCTCCCTACTAACGTAATCATGACTGTAATCGTCCAGATTTGACATGCTTTAAATGTTTGAAATGATCAGGGCGGGCCTCATAAGTCTGCCAGCAGTTCAGGAAGTTTAAAAACTGGATCTGTAAACCTTTCACTTTATCAGATTATCTGGGGCGAACCTTGGTACCGATCAGGGTCCCAAACTGGATTGCTTCTCCCGGAATTGGGAATACATCAGCCAGACTTGCAGTCGGGTCACAGCTTGGAATAAATGGGCTCATTAGATGCTAACCACTTGTTTCAGAGTTAGCTTTTTCTAAAAAGAAATTAAAATACTTACCGTCTCTTTTCATTTGATATTTTGTATCTTTAAATACAGTTTCTTTTCAGTGCAACTCTGTCAAAATATGTGACCCTGATACTGCATTGTAAATAAAATGTGGGTGTGATGTTTCACCTCATCTATGCCTTGTTGTTTATCAGGTCTTGACTGTCAATTACAAAAAAAAACAGAACCAGAAAATCAATTTTCAATTACCAAAAAAAAAAAAAAGTCTAAAAATGTTAAATTACAAAAAAGAATAAAAAACATAAAAAGCAACAGAAACATTTTTTAGAAAAATAAAAAACATCTCTACAATAAATGTTGCATTTTCTGAGGGAGCAGCAATCTCAGCCTCACACTGATATGTGTAACTCAGACATCTCATGCTGTATTCCACCAAGTATAACCAGGCAGTCACACTGTGCTAACCGCATTACACAATAGCACCACCGCTGTGGATACTGTAATACAAGTGAAAGCGCTCTCGCTTTCAGAGCACAGGATCAATATCTTCATATACAGGTTTCAGAGGTATGTTAGTTTTATGAACTAAAAGCTCGACTGTTGCTTCTGCCTCCACTCCGGTAACTTTGCACTGCAGACTTGACTGATTTAAGAAATAATAAAAACCTAACAACTGGACGGCTATTGATTTCCCTCAGCAGAGGCAGATCAAGAGGTACATTTATGATCAGACAGGGTGCAAGAAATTACACCATAGCACAAACCCGCTATTGATTGGATGGAGCAGTGTGAACTGTTAAAAAGTTAACCACTGTGTACACAATTTTGCAAAGGCGGTGGCAAGAGGAGAGAAAAGGGAAACACTACAGACAGAGAAAAGCACTGCACTGTGTGTGGTGCTTCCAAGGAAATTCAACCAAAACTCAGGACTTAATCACTCCATTAATGTGAATGAGAGCTCATCCATCAATTAGATTTATTCCTCACACTTCAATCACCACGAGTCAATAATTCAGCCTGATATTTTATGTCACTGCTGATAATTATTTGCATGAAAATTAGCATAGCAAATTGGAACTATGAAGCATGTTGGTACATGCCGAACACATTCAACATACTGGATTTTACTTAATAAACACAAGTGTGACTGAGTGTATCTGTGCATGGTAACCTCCTGCGGGTGCTCACGGGGAGGTCCTGCTGGAAAACTGCAGCAGCACATCTGCATGCAGCTGTAAACATGTTAACTAGGACGTCAAAGAGAGATGCAGGGACAGGCAGAAGGACACACAGGGGGAGACAAGTGAAAGAGGTAAAACTCCAAATGGGGATAATAATAGGGAATATAACACGTGTGCACACACACAAATACACACACACACTCACAAGCAGTGCTGTGGTCTCAGTTTATAAAATGAAAATACTTTCTTCCAAATTTTCTTACTATATTTTGACTCCTCTCATGACATTTACAGGATGTTTTGTTGGAAGACCTCCTTTTAATAATTCCAAAAAAAGAAAGAAAGAAAAGAAGCATTGTTATTGTAAATAGTTAAGAAATAGGAAAACAGTAGAGGTGATGGAAGAGGCATGTTTGCTAAATTAACAAATTCACAACCCCCTCATTTGTGCTGGTTTCTAGTAGTTGATGTTTATTGATGAGAATCGCATCATTCTATTTTAATGTGCTACATATAATTTTCTCTTCCTGTAAACTAATTTGTCAGTTTTTTTCTCAGTTAATCTATTCGTTGTTTGGTCTAAAAAATTGTGGCAAATATCAATCAGTGTTTCTGAAAACCCAAGACGACATCCTCAAATGTGTTGTTTTGTCTACATTTAAAGCTATTTAGTTTATTGTCAGAGAGGAGTAACGAAACTGATACTGAAAGCTGTATATTTAAATTATGCTAAAAGCCCAACATGGGACAAGAGCTGGAAATTAGCAACAGCTATAAACTCTCTGTGTAGCACATTAGATTCATGCTGTTGGCTAGCATTATTTTAAATTGCATCATCTCTAATAAATAAAGAAATTCAAAATTCAAACCAGGAAATATTCACATTTAAGAAGCTGGAAGCAGAGGATTTTTGATCTATAGTTTTTTTCTTAAAACATTACTCAAACCAATTCATCCATTTTAGAATCAGTCAGCAATTAAATAGCTGACAACCAAGCAATTAATCAAAGAATTGTTGCAGCTCTAAAACTGATATTTCAATATTTATTGAATGTGATGATCTGAATCTGTTATGTAATGTAACTGAACTATCATAGTCGATCAGTTGAGCTCTTGGACAAGGTTTTCTTAGTTCAAACTGGGTTAGGCTCTCCTTAAAATGTCTCTTAAGCTCTCTATTTTTTATCACTAAATTATCATATATTTTCAAGCAGGTGCTGGCAATTTGTAGTTTCACACAAATACTGAAAAGTCTCCCGAAGGTAGCTTCTAACACGTACTACAGCAAGAGTAAAATGGTTAGTAACAGGAAGAGAGAACAGGATGATAACTGATTTCTAATTAGCAAATTAATTATGTCCATGTAGGTGTGTGTGTGTGCATGTTAGTGTCTGTAATATTGTGCTTGTCTCTCCCTATTCCTTTAAGATTTCCAAGCGTTTTCCTTGTATTACGTTTAGTCCCCAGTATCCTGTTTCAACAGGAAACGTGTAAAATTACAGATGCCGGATGCTCTCAAAAGGCCATTTCATTGTGACTTCAATATTTGATGAAGCACAGGCTGCAGTAGCCTTTGAGGTATGCCAATAATGATGCAGGACTTCAACAATGACTACAAGTCAAATTATTTTTTTCCCCCTTGAGCAACTGAAGCTCCAACATGATAAACACTGAGTGATATTTTGCATAAAACAAGATTGGCTTGTTTGGTTCATTAACCAAGTGAACAGGTGAATAAGTGATTAATTGAATAAACAAATGACTCTGTGTTGAGGAAAGCACGCCTCCACCACCTTCTGCCACAGCAAGGTGCGTCACTGCCTCTCTCTGGTCCTGAAAGGAAGCACACACCTCAGCAGCAGAGTGCCTCCAACACAATCCGTGGCTCTTTATGGGCTCATATTACAGCTGAACTGGTCTCTATTGTCACTTCAACTGTAATAAAGCATGATAAAGAATTTCCTTCTTTACATACCCGGCTGCAGTAATTCACCAGCAGAGGTCAGAGCATGAAACTGATGCCCCCTGCAGCAGGTAAAGTCAACGTCACCACAAGGACACACAGTCTGTGGCTGGAGACTTGACAGTTTGTCTCCTTAAATTTTAAGGAGTGCTTAGCTCATCAAGAACCGGAGCAGAACCTCCTAATCAGGTAACTTGAGTCATCAGCTGCATCGTAAGCTGAGAGGAGAAACTGATTGTGTATCAGCTCTGCCTGCCTTCTCTGAGGCATCTGATTAGTGATAATGTGGTGAAAGGGGCCCATTTATCCAAAACACGCGCTACGGGACCAAGGAGTGATGACGTGAATCGGATATCAGATGCACAAGGAGGGCAAAAGTGGTCGCGATGATACAAGATAACCAAAAATAAAACTGCATTTGCTGCAAGTGTCAATGTGCTATTGTCCGCACTGATATAATGTCACACAGTGGAACTGATGATAGAAAAGACTCTGAAAAAGATTCAAACACTAACAGGTTGAAGTGAGGATCTGAACACAATGGAGGTTTAAACAAAGCTGTTTCTCACCAGCTAGAACGATGGTGATAGTCGCACTACTCTCTGCCTTCTGGCTGAGGGAGTTTGATCAGAAGGTCCTATATCCTGTATCACCCTTCCTAATCCACCCCACACACCCTCTCAGTTCCCCGTCCCCTCCTCTCCTTCAACCCTCCCCTCCTCGTCTGTCCCTTGCTCTCTCCATCTCCACAGACGCCGTAATGACATTTGGTCACTGTAAAGAGCCATGATGGTGCTGTTAACTGCGAAGAGGGAGGTGGTTGTCACGGTTACCTGATGCAGCATGGTGCTGGACCATCTGCCATGCAAAAGACAGCTCCCTGCTCACTGCTGTAATTACAGAAAACCCCAAGCAGCCAGCGAGCCCTGGCACACATGAGGACAAGAGGAGTGTGTGAGTGACAGAAAAAGAGAGAGAAATAACTGGGAGTTAGCCATGTGTGTGTGTGTGTCTGTGTTTGTGTGTGTGTGACAGCCAACGGGGGGAAAAAATAACACTGAAATTGAATAAACAGGGCTATTAGCCAATGCTTAAGATTAAACAAAAACGGTGACATTTATGCTCCACAACAGGATGTCCCAATCCGATCAGGGCAGATCAAAGCATTATTTTAATAGATCCATCCGTTCCAGCTACAGTACACAAAGCCTGTTCCACTGCCGTTCCTTTGTTTGTTGTAACCCATTGTGCTCCATATACACCAGCTGTCAGAAACTCCCCATTGTACTCCACTAAAACACTGCAACTGCTTCCAAACATACAGTGCAGCGAGCAAGGCAACCATGAAGTGTACAAACAAATAAACAGCAGCCAGAAGTTTCAATTAATGACATCCACACCTACAGCGAGCATTAGCAGGCAAACTTGCTTTAATGGTCAATTTGCTTCACTTTGCTCGGTGACATTTTGCATCTGCACCACACCTCCAAAGTGCTGCTGCTGGCTGAAAACTGCATTTGAACTTGTTCATGCTTTGAATATATTGGCAAAATAATATCTTTAAGCTGTGATGGCGGTTATATTCTTTAATGCAGCAATAAGTTAGGCTAAGTGTGCACTGGGGAGCTATATTGTGTATAAAATTCAGATGTCACTCCACACTAAAGGACATCTCCTTCACTCTCAAAATTCAACTGATGAATGGTCATGGTAGAGAGCGTCTGTCAGAATCAGAATTTTAACCTTGAGGGAGCAGTGTGCAAGATTTAAGGGCATCTAGCAGTGAGGATTGCAGATTGCAACAAGCTGAAACTTCTCCCATGTGCCAAGTGTGAACTCTCGGTTAGGATTCCCTCAGTGTTCATTGTTCAGGCGGTTTATACCAGGAGCCAAACTATCCGCAGAGGTCTCCTCCTCTCCAGGACAAGCACACCAAGTGATTAAAACCAGTAAAACACACTGAATAAAGCTACAAATAAGTTACAAATCAGTGTTGTTCTGACGCTTTTCGGCCTAGTACAGACGGGCAACTAGCCCAGCACCTACACCTTTCTTCTCTGATAGCTTAAGATTTATACCTTCAGGAAGTTTTTCTCTGAAGCAGAATTATCCGCAAAGTACTTTTCCTCTCTGAAACAAACAGAAAAGGTGATTTAAACCAGAAAAAAAGAAAAAAAAAAAAAAGAATAAAGCAGTTTCACATTTAAAAAAGTGTTTTTCTGATGCTTTTCAACTCATCATGGAGGGGCTGCTAACTATGGTGGCCAACGCAGAAACGCAACATGCACATGGCCCTATCTAGAGCCATGTTTGGTTTGTCAGTTCTGGGCTACTGCAGAAACATGACAATCTCCTTAGACAAGGAGTCACCCCTATGTAGATATAAACGGCTCATTCTAAGGTAACAAGAATACTACAATTCTTATTTTCAGGGGATTATACACTAAAGAAAACATATCTATTATATTATATTATATTTCTACCAGTATATCCCCCCTATGTCCTAAACAGTGGACCCTTAAAACTTTCCACAAAACCCAAGGTGAGTGTTTGCTTTATTATTGCTATGAAAACATCATTATTATCGCTATACTTTTGTTTTATATGCAAAATTAGCATTCAAAACCACAGTGCTTCAGTAAACATATGGTTCATAAATGCATGTTTTGCATTTTGAACAAAAAAATGGTCCCATAAAAAGGCCAACAACAGGATTGTGGAGGATATACATTAGTAACTGAAAAACATGGATTGCAATGAGGTGCAAAAATCACACAGCCTGGCACGGTCTTGACTATATTATTATTATGATCGTGACATTTATGATTCATTTTAGCAGCAGGCTTTCAGGTACAGAAACATGTTTAATTTGTTTGTAATGTATCTTCTTTGATTTACTGGGAAATAAGACCACTACATTTTTAAAACTTAACTTCAATCCCAAAAATGGACCTGGCCTTAACATACCAGGACATATAGTTCTGACAGTATAGAGACTGGACATGATCTCTTTGTTGATTCATTTGACATCATGCTGAGCTAGACTATAGTAAAAGCTAGCTTTCAAAAGTGTGTGTAGTAGACGAGGACACCAGAAGTGAAATGTTTGTTTTATTTCTCCTGGCCAGTACCAGACCAGTGTGTGTGTGTTTTACACAAGCTGTTGCATTCTCTGAACAACAATCTTGTCTTTTGTTTTTGTGACGACCAAAGCTCTTCTGATTAAATAATGGTGTGGAATAAAAACTGTGTTGGAATTAAAGTGATGATGTTTAGTTTTAGTGGGTGTAGGATTCATCTGTTATTAATCCATAAGCGTGCTAGACTTGGTTTCAGCACCACACCCTTTCTACAGTATTGTGTTAAACATTCTGCTGTGGTATTAGTTTGTATGCCCTCTCAACACCTGGATGATATTAATTATTTTAGGTCATTTTCTGAAGGATTAAGATGGGCTTCACATTTATTCTGTTATAACTTTGATCAAGTCCAATAAGGAAAATATTTTTAAAACATGTTGGGAGGATAAATCCAACATTAAACATGTTGGGAGGATTTGGGCCTGAGGGACAGATTTGGCCCAGTATTCATTAAGCTCTATTTAATAGGACTATAATATGAACATTAAAATAATTTCTGCAGAGAGCGAGTGGACAAATGACAATAAAAACATAAATGAACATTACAGTCCTTCATAGGCCTGATCCATGACTGTGTATGACTTTGTTTTAACAACCTTGCAGCTACATCATGTACATCCTTCTCCTCCCACAACTCCATCTGACACCATCACATTGTGACGTGCTGCTCTGATTGTTCGCAAAGCAAACACACCATGTGATAACCAATCATCGTACCTGAGCTGAATCAGATCCTCACATGCGACATCTTGTTTTCCGTCATTCTAGACATGCAGTAGATAATGACATTTGTGGCCTTCCTTGTGTGAAGCAGTGCCTCGGCTTTTCATGAGAGTTCCATGTTGCTACAGAATATTTTTCCTTTGTTGGAACCAAGCCTTGGCGGCACTATTAAGATGCTAGTCAAAGCTTAGCTTACCCAAAATAATCACTTAAAAATAAATGGGCAGAATACTACTGGCAAACATTAAAACACACTATTGATTTTAAGATGCTATTCATTTACTGTATGTAAAAAGCCTATTTATTTATTTATTTATTTATTCCAATTTGTTGCAATTCCAACTATGAACAACTTGTTTCGATGAAAAATCGTATTGCAATTATAGTGTTTGAAAATAAAAAGTCTACAGGGTGAACTTTTTTCTGGGTGATAGCAGCATGTGTGTTGGGCACAGCCGTCGGCTCTTAGCTGCTCAGAACAGCTAGTAGCAACGGAAGGTAAGATTACAGGAAAGCCAGTGGTCATATTTTACATATTTGGGACTTTTGGTACATTTTATCAACCTAAAACTATAAGGTTATCATCTACCAACAATCCCTGGTAGTCTCTGTGCCCCCAACACCACCAACTTTGCCAAGGCAACAGCAGTGCACAGAGCTTCAGAGAGTCAGGGATGAGAGCAGGCAGGTGTCAGAACTGTGCAGAGCACCAGGACAAAAAACACCAACACATCACCAACAGTATGATAATAAAATCCAACACAAGTATGACTCAGTTTCTGAAACATGAGAAACACTTCTAAAATACTGATGTGGAAAAATTCAACTAGATCTACCTCCTTGCAGTTGTATACCTCTGCAAACCAGTCAAGTTGCAGTTTACGTCCATGTCTGTCCAGACTCATTTACAGCCATAACAGCTATTCTAAAACATGGATGCTCCACAGACATGATGTTGAGTAATGCCAGAAAAGTGTTTTTACAGAACCTTATGATGTCACAGTGAAGCTGACCTTTGACCTTTTGCACATAAATTATCATCATTTTCTTCTGTTCGACATTTGTGTGAAATTTTGTCATAATTAGCAAATTAATTCTCACCGTCTCCGGCACAGAGGCATAAAAACAGCCAAAAATACACAGAGCAACCTACTGGGCCGTAGCCCCACCTAATTGAAAAGTGAAGCCAGAGTCAGACTGGCCATCGGGAGCACCGGTACGCTTGGACTTTGACTGTCCCTCCCCCCCTTAAGCTTCCCCGTAGCCATGGTATCATCGAAGGAAACAATATAGCAGAGCAAAGACTTTGGCTTTCAGCTACCTGCGTAGCTGCTGCACAATGTTGTTAATACTGTGATATGACGATACATTTATACAGGTATCAAATCCAACATCTACTTCATCAGACTAAAGTGCCAACTCCAATAATTCCTTTTAAAAACAAGCAAAAAAATTACACACTTCACTGATGTTGCTAAATACTCCACAGTGACAAGTCAACTAGGGGATTTTACTTGCTCATCCAAATGCTGAGCATGTGAAAAATCTCTCAAGATGAGCGGCTCTTACAGTCAACATTCCTGTGCAGCGACCCCAGAGAAACAAATAGCAGGAGAATGTGACTCAGCTGTGGCTCGATTCCTTGCCTCCTTGTCTCTAATCCCCTGGCATCAGCGTACAGTGAGGATGAGTGCACCGGACACTTTGGAGCAAGGATCACAAACTGTTCCTGTGGGGATGGTTACCAAGGGCAACAGCATAGGTCAGCCACTGGTATCGCCGTGCCGCATTGACCGTGCAAAGAATCTGGTGAATAGCAAACTACTGCTGCTGTACTTTTTATAATAAAGTGCAAAAAAAGCAATTAAGAACCAAATGTGGTTTAAATTGCTTGGTGATCCAATTAAAACCGAAGGCCTGCAGATAGCAGTCTGCTTCTAATGAGGTAAAATTAACACCATTAGCATTGCCTCCTCCTGACTGTCTTCCATATAAGAACTTCCTTCTTTCTGCCTTTTCATATTTTTCTTCCTGTGGGCATGTCCTGTTCTGAATGTCTGTAGAAAATAAATATGTGTATTTGGAGTTATTATCGCTCTCTAATTTACCGTAATGAAAGTGCTAGCCTGCGCTGGCGGATGAGCCATTTTAATTTAAGCATCGAATGCAGGCCTGCATATTAATGACCTTATTTGCATAAATCATGTCACTCCACTCGGGATTCCAATTAAACCCTTGATTAATTGCTCGGCTGACCCGTTAAATAGAATCCTTTAAGTGGTTCAACAGGCCACCAAAGCCTGTTGACACACACTCACACACACACACAAACACACGACTGTAAACTCACACATGATTTACTCTGAATAAAATTAATCAGAAGAAAGGGATCTACTAATTCTGAAATGTGAACATCCTCTGGGAAGTGTGAAACCCGCGGGATGAAATGCAGAGTGAAAAAACCCAGACTCACCGAGCCGAAACTCAGTTTAAGAGAGAGAAGCTTCGTCCAACGAGATAATGACATCAATGTCAGTGGTAAAGATGAAACCCCCACCACAGGAAGGTGTTTGTGTGAGTGTGAGACACATTTTTCCTAATTCCCTGTTTGTGCTAGAACGATCATCTTTTGGCTCGCAGTGCAGAGCTGGAAAAATTATATTTTACACAACAGAGAGCATAAAAAAGCTGGTTTACACAGATTACACTGAGACTTAAACTCCTATTATCCTCAACAAATTAAAGATGATGTGAAAGACTAAATTAAAATAAAACAATGACTAACCATGCACACACACCCCACACACATTTACTTTTTCGCTCTTCTCCGTTTAGACAACTGTGAAAACACCTCTGTGGTCTTGTAGCAGCTGTCCTGCTATTTACTACTGTTTGTATACTCTGGTGCTGGCCAGTGTGAAGTCAGGGACACTGGTATTTCTATGTGCACCCCATTTTCACTTTAACCCTAGCTGCTGGTTACAGCTGCACTGTTTGAGAGGCAGCAGCATTCAAGGCCCGAAAAAAGCCTTCAAATAACATCTAATCATAGCAGCTGCTGATTAAACACTCAAGTTGTGAATAATGTGCAAGAACTACCAGAGATCAACACTATGTTGAAAAGGAGACAGGGCCCTCTATCAGTTTAGCATAGGCAACATGCCTTCATGCCTAAACAACATAACAGCTTGTTTCCAGCTCCCAAAATGAAAGATTCATAGGTGTTTGTTGGAGAGTACCAGCGACACGTGCACACACTAATGGTCACAGTTTTAAACATGTGGTTAACGGTGTAAAACGGTCACAGATAGGCACCAAAACTGGTTAGGTTTAGGAGAAAAAAAATCATGATTTGGGTTACAATAAGTATGTTTGTTACGCAAGTTATTTCTCGTTCATGATGCAAGTCAAGAATATTATGTACAGGACATGAACAGCGGTCTCCTGGGTGAAAGTCCTGTCTTTGGTTGACCCATCTATTCACCACCATCCTGTTCCCTTACTCAGACTTTGTTGCTCTTTATACTACTTCACCTGACTTCCTCTTTTGGTCCTGTCCTAATTACTATGGCCATTAGGGGTCACCATGTAACAGTACATTTTAATATGCAACGTATCCTCATACAATGTTTTGTATGATATCCTTTGATTTTGCTCCCAAAATAATGTGACGTACTTGACGTAAACAAAGATTCACTTCACTTTTCTAAACATCATGTGGTTAGATTTAGGAAAGAAACAAAGCGACAGTCTACCTTAAAATTCAAAGTTAATTTAAAGTTCACATGGATGAGACCCTTCTCCTTGGGAAAGTCCTGTGTTTTGCGACCTATCCACAACTCCAACCTACCTCCCTACAGGACTGCTTCCCTCTTTACTCCTGCCAGCCCACTGGTCACATGGCAGCCTTCCCAAATATGCAGGTTATACACAAATAGCTGGCTTTTGATTATGCGAGATATGTACGCATTGTGGTGCATTACTTTACGTAGAAGAAACATACAAACACTGCATGAGAACAGCCTGGAATATGAGTCGTTACAAGCTGCTTGCAGAGATGAAATATAAGGCTGTTTTTTGGGGGGGACGGCGGTCTGATGGGGAAATGTGAAACAAGATGATGGTGGCACTGATTGGCCAATTAAACACACCAGCTACAGTAAGTGACAACAAACAGCCTCCATGTCCACAAATGACATTTTAATGACATGATATTCTTAGATGGTACCATCAGCTGCTTGCTGTGCTGCAAATGATGTTTACAGTTGTTGCCATGGCAACAAGTATATGGGGAGTGTTGTACACCAGCCTATTGTTGGATGCTGTGATCTCAGTTTTGTGTCTTTAACACTCCACAATACAAAACAGTGTTACTTTATACGGTATGTAAGAGATACGCCATAACGCCAATCAGGAAAATATTTCCTCGCTCAAAGCCTCATTAACATGCACAGATTACATAACACAAAAATAAAAGTGACTAAATCTGATGGATTACCTACAGCACCTCAAACAAGTTTCTGTTTTTTCTGCATGTTTTCAAGCAGTGTATTAATCTGTATGGGGGTTAGGTAGTGACTGACACAGATTTGCTGCCGCAGAGCTCCACATCCACCTCAGCACTGTCAGCTCTGCATGCCTGCTGTCTGTCAGTGGCTCTCAGGTCACAGAGCTGGCCCCTGGCAGCCTGACTGAGTGTACGTGCATGTGCATGTGTGTGTGTGTGTGTGTGTGTTAGCCTACAGTCATCCTATATTGGCTTATCAAAGATATATCAGTATCAGATATTAAGAAATGTCACTACATACAATGTTTTTACGCACCTTTTTATGTTTAATTAAGCTGTATCTTTTCCTATCAACATGACTTTACAATTTCATATATTCTTAAAGAATTTTTTCAATAGTTTTTTTTTAGTTTAGTTATTTTAAAATTCACAACACTCCCTGCTTCTTTAAGATGGCATCAGTCATGAAATAATTCTTTTCTGCACCCATAGTTTTTAAAGAGGCTTTGTCAAAATCTTATGTTAAAAAAAAATTGACTGATGTGGCTAAATCTGATTTCTTCTTCCTCAAATATTAAAACCAGTATTTGCATACAGTATATGTGTCTGAGCAGGAGTGTCGAAAAGAGATAAACACACGGAAACGGTGAGTAAGGGTTATGTGCCTGACTCCACGCTGTACCTGCTGGACTTGGCAGGGACAGGCGCTGTCATCTGACCCTCTCCTCTCTTTCTCTGGCTCCAGGCCAACCTGCCCGGGGCGAGCCAGGCACATCGGATTAATATCTGCTGGGCTGTTACGTGGCTCTGTCCTTACATCACTGTCCTCTGCTGCTGACTGTACGGTGAAGCCGAGGCAGCGGACAAGACGCATGTCAAATCACACTCCCTGGTGTTCACACCGAGGCAGCAGGGTCAGGGTTTTTCCTGCATACATGAAATTTTGGGGCCTTTACAGTAAGTTTAAGCCAGTGCCTACTGAGAATCACCAGCACCTAAATCATAAGAACTGAAAAAAAAATAGCATACCTCTCTAAATGTTTTTCACATAGCAATTTCAGTTTCTGTTGAACGTGCAGAACGTAAACTTAAATACAATGTCTTTGACTTCCAGCAGTTAACTCCCCTCTCATCAACAGCCACCATATTTTAAACATGTAACTGGCACTAAATGAGCCAGCTGAGCAGTTTTATTTCTGGTAAAAATCTGAAAAACAATGAATTACAGCTGCAGCATACTTTTTGCGTCATGTCCTGCCTAGAGGTTGTGTAAAACGTCCTCACTGTCCATCATTTTGATGGACATGGTTGTAAAATTCCATCATAATCTATTACAACCCATCAATTTCTTTTAGCCACTTCTGGCTGATAAACGTTATCAGTAGCATAAAACCGGCTTGTCCTTCACCCCTTACCACATCAATCCCTCTGTTTTTTCTCTTTTTTGGGGGGTTCAAATGTTCAACTCTTCTGCTGTGAAGGTGATGCTGAACATGACGTCTCTAATTTCTTATGATTTAAAATGCATAAAATCTTATTTCACTGTAAATCTGCGCACAGTGCATTGATTAGCTCAACCCTTCTTTGTCCTGCTCTCACTCTGCAACATACTGCTAACGTCATCGAACAGTTATTAACACATTTAATGACAGAATTGAGCTGTTTGGTGTCGGTCTTAGTTTGTTAGGACCATAGACCGTTTAACAATGGTATGTAGGTATATAGCCTACCAATGTGATGGCTAAACCAAAGATGTAACCTGAGGTAACCTTTTGGCATGTATGCAAGATCAAAGTCAAGACCAGACAATAGCTAATTAGTATGCACACGCCCCCGATTGGACAGGAGTGTGAATTACTTAGAGTTACGGTGGATCGACCTCACTGTTCTAATCTGTCTAAATGATGGACGGCCTTCAGAAAAAAAAAAAAAAAGATCAGTCAATGACAGAAAATATTCTGTTAATGCAACCTCTGGTCCTGCCTCCTGCACCCTCCTGTATTTCCGGTGGGTGAGAACACGTCATAACACAACACTTTCCAGTTGTGTGCTACATGTGTGAAAGGGCAACCTCCAAAAATGTACAGACCTGATTTGCTTGAATGTACTCAAGCAAAATACACATTTTTGTTAATCAAACGGTCAAAAATAAACTGAAAAAAGCACAGCTTTATATCAAACAAGGAAACACAGACCCATTGCCTTTACTATAAGAGGACTGATCACGCTGTCGTGCTTAGTCACCTCCTCAAAGGCCCATTCTGAGCCAGCAAAAATCCTGCAGGTGAGTGCCAATGGTGCCACACTGGATTTCAGTGTCTTTGAAAAAGGTGCATTTCAGCACACTACTCTTACAATTACAACATTTATTAACTCAATACATCACTCTAATGTTCCAGTCGGTACAGACTTTCATCAGCGCATGAATTCTCCATGAACCGCTCCCATTTTCAAGATATTGAGCTTCTTTCCGAAGCACCTGCATAACAAGTTCTGCATGTGCAGAAAGTTTTTTTTCCTAATCTGCTAGCAATACTGGATTTCAGCCATTAGCCGTAGGGTGCCAAAGTGAGAATCATGGAGGGAGAGAGGCTCGTGATTGTGGAAGGCTGCAAAACAGACTTGACTTTTTGACTTCTGTCTTGGAGCATTTGGGTTAGTTAGGCTGAAGCCAAAATGAGTAACTGTATTATTTCACTTTTAATGTATTTAATCAAGAGAAGCAAGAAAATACTGCTTGTGGTGAGCCCGACTAGTTTTACAGCAAGTTTCCTGCTACCCGGTGCAATAAAGATAAGTCAAGATAAGTTCAGGATGAATAGATCTAGATAAAAATCACAAATAGATACTGTTTGATTAAAGGACAGGAGGAAAAAGTAAGTTCATAAGTACAGCATGTGCATGTTGTGTTTCTGTATCTGTGTCTGCATACTGCGTTCACAGAAAATCTTTAATCACTGTTTCTTGGCTTTGTTGGAGTCGTGAGCCTTTCATATTTCGTTACATGTTTGCTAAATAAAAGAAATACTTTCAGAGAAGATGCAGAAGATTTCCCCAAAGAGCAAAGAAAGTCAGAAAAAAAATATTATTTTGGAATTGTCCCTGAATTTGCTCTGCTTGGCCTAGATGTATCTCCAGTATCAAAAACTCTACACAAAGACCGTTCACTCTGAAGTATTAGAGGATCTCTGAGTTATCAGCCTACATGCAGGAGCCTATAGCTTGCCAGTTTTTACTCTGGGAATTTTATCATGACAATGGTGAAGCCGCCTCGGGGCCCTTTTAAGCTTCCCTCATTTCATTTCCATCTCTATTGCTCTCTGAGTTCAGTTACATTTGGCTGTGCATCACCATGGCAGCGGACACTGGCCCTCGTGTCTGACTCAGACATCATCCAGAGCATTTCAGCTCTGAGTGAGTCATAATGAGTCCCACTCTCCACTGCTACGGCGCTGAAAATAGGCTCACTTTCCTCCTTAAGATTTCTCTGGGGAGAACGTCTGTGATCATCTCTCAAAACGCTCCTTTCATTCTGCAACAAACATGAACCAAAATAAGAAAGAGCCAGGAATGTTGGGATGCAGCCAAGTGGATAAAGACAGTTTTTATTCTGTGAACAGGATACACACACACAAGGACAGAAACACACATAAACAGAAACTATGCTGAGACAGGCCTTTTTTTCTCCTGTATGCATATACAACATAAAGTTCAGACAACTCAGATAGTCAAGAAAGTCAAATGAGAGCCTAAATATGCCAACTTTACCTTCTTTATTAAACTTCACTCCTTTATTTACAAAAAGCCTGATCAAAGCCATATGTATTTGCATAGGCAACCAGTCTCATGCAGTTTGTTTTAATGTGCTACGATTGTGTGTCTAGTGCCTTTTATGTTTATGCAGCATAATATAATTTTACAGCACTTAAAAAGCACCTACACTTGTAAAATAAACAAAATGATTTAGGTCACATTTCCTAAAAGTTTTGCCTGAAACAGTATTTGGTACCTTTCTTAAAATTAACAAAAATCTAAATAAGCTCAGTGGAAACACTTGCACCAAAATCAGGTTTTCCACATTTTTACCATTAAATTTTCAAAAAAATTCCCATAACTTTTTACAATATTTAACCCAATTTCCATGACTTTACTCAGGTAGTTTAAAATGGGTAGGCCTATAGGGCAGTAACTTTACTTGCTCGTTAACATTCCTGCCAGGAACTAGCTGCATGTGCCGACAGACCACACCAGCACATACATGTATTTCACAAGACACCCCCAAAACATCACCAAAAAAGGCCACGGCCCTTTTGGGGATGAGAAACCCAATGATCCAGTAAATGTAAATGATACTGTACGACTGTACTGTAGCAGCCTCCTACTCAAGCTAACGTTAGCGCTTCCTCAGTAGTAACTGTTACCAGCATCATTAGCAGTTTACCACACTGACTGGGAATATTTACAAAACTTATGTGCCTCAAATCTCAGTGTGAACGCCTCAGGTCAACCTGCTACACAGCAATCTTTTCGACATATTCCTGTTTCTCTCCTTATGTGACATTGCGTTTCTGTCCCCTGAAAGGGGGCGTGGCCTTGGTAATGACACAGTGCTGATCTGGTCTTCGGGTATTGTGAAACTAGTGATGTTTCAAGAGTTACACGATGTAGGTAAAGATTATATTTTGCATGACTTGTTCTGGGATTTTTATGAAAATATTTTAAAATAGTCACAACAATGTATATTAAAAAAAATCCCAAACTATCTGTTAGCTCTAAACTATTTCCGGGCCTAGAAACCAGTCTTTCTAATTTAATAACTCTTCCTGGAATTTCAGGACCGTGGAAACCTTGACAATTTTATAAAGAAATAATAGATGAACCTATACAGACAGTAAGAAGATAAATCCACCTTCTAACAAATCAAGATAGAGCTCTGTGCAGTAGCACTGTGATTCATTTGGCTTGCATGCAGTGTGTGTGTGTCACATGGGTTTCTGTGACACAGCCTGCAGGCCCACAGTTCAGCTAAATGAGAAGCTTCATTTTTATTGTGATGGGAGGCGAAGACAGAGGAGACACAGGGAGGGAGGGATATTTCCCCGCCTGAAATTTGTAAATGAGATTTGCTAACCCTGGGCACGGCATTCAATCTGGGTCTCACGTTTGAGGACAATAGTCATATCGGTCTCTCCCTTTCCTCTATCTCAGAAATCTATACACTCCAACTGAGATGATGTGTGTCGGTGCTGGCCTGTCACTCATCCAGACCCGTGGGTCTTTTACCCTTTACACTCTGCTGAACATTTCTGCTAAATATTTCTTTTTCATTGCTAATATTTAGATATCAATTAAGATATTACCTGATTACTGGTTTCGAAAATCGTACGGTGACACAGCTCAGAGGTATTCCATGCAGCAAACCTTGCCTATTTATACAATAAAACACACAGACAGAACTGAAGGGTGTTGATTTGGGTCCTTGATCTTTTAAGGGTTCAGCAGTAGTGTTTTATTTTTTTCTTGTTATGGCACCTTAGGCAACATTTTTTGGAAACCTGACATTCCTTTGAAAAACAGCCTCATTTTATCCACCTTGCTGGCACGTTTGTAGGCGAACTGCACAATACATAGTTGGAGTTTCGCCCACATCCTGAAACACCACCAAGCTAAACTCCTGTTACCAGGATGATTCAAATGCTTGCTTGTGCTTCAGCTCATAAGCTTTACCCTTCCCACTGCCTTTTTCTTGCAATCAGTACTGTGCATATGCATCTCTCAGAGAGGTGACAAGAAAGCGAGATGGCCCACTCCTGAGCTACTTAAAACAATGTTTAATTCTTTTTACCACATGCTAGATTAGGTCAGTGAGTTGCTAGATTTACTAGCCCCAGGTGATCCTTATTGTTGAGCCCTGCGTTTATGATGTTATTGTACTGTTTTATTTTCACAACTCAGACTGTGACAGTCATTTAGTGTACACAGGATAAATAAAGGTTAAATAAGAGGGTGAAGTTTAACAAGATGAAATTATTGCTAATACAAAATCGAAACTTTAAAATGTTGTCAACAAAGAAAGGTGATATTGAACAGTGAAACAATTATGTGATGAATATATTTGCTGACAGAAAATGAGCAATGATCATTTTAATTAAAGCTAATTTAGACTGCTAGTCTTAGTTGTAGTCTTATTAAGAAGACCTGCAACTTGTGTATCTGGCATTTGGTAAGGTCAGGAAGTTAATTAGGCTTTATGCTGAGGAAGACTTGACAATTTAGGCAAAAACTGCAACATGCAATTTCATTAAAACCCTATTTGTAACTTTCAAAATAATTATGTAACATCATCCAACAAACAGTGTAAAAAAGATATTTTCAGCAATAAATAATTTTTATTTAATACTGCATAACTTTATTCTATAATTTCTGTTCTATTATTATTAAGAAAAATTCTCTCTGGAGTGGTATCATCACCTTTATATCTTATACTTTGTTTATATTGTTTTATCTGCCATCTATAATCATTACTAGCTATCACGTTATTATCCTTTAAACCTGTGGCCTGAAACCCATCTCAATAAAACAACAGCTGCATGATCCGACTCTTCAATATGATTCATATGCACACAGTTCACAGGCTCAGAATGTGAGTAGCTACAGAGCACAAGCGTGCAACAAAGAGTTATCTATCCGTCCAATAAAACCATCTCCTGTGCTAAAAATAGGCCCATTCAGACCGGCGTAGAAAGAGGATCTGCTCCCGCTCTCCTGGCACAACAGTCCTGTGCTCTCAATCCACCCCACCACCCTTCCGATGGGATTTGCTAACCCTGTGAAAATGTGCCAGTGACCCAGTCTCCTAGCTTTCACTTCAAGGCCTGCTAAGGTCTCCTAAGACAGTGATTAACATCATTACAAGTGTTACTTAAATCTGCTGCTGAAAGGACATAGGAGAGAGGAGAGCAGTAATTATATACACAGATGCAGGGAGGAAAAATGGGAAGCTTAGTGAGTGGAACCATAGTGCCAACAAAGCCACATTTACAGCTACAAACAACAAGGTTTGTTGTGTATCGTTATAAGCAAACACGTGTCTTAATAAGAATGATAAATGTGCAACAAAAACAGGAGAATAACTTAAATCAAGCACACCTGACTGAAGGTCTAATACGGAAGAAATGCTACAGGTGAAAATACCTGTGTCGGTGGATCATGGGTTGTTAGGGCCTTTCACAATTACTCTTGACATGCTAGCTTCACTACTTAGTAATCAGCACCTACTTAAGGCAATGCAGGACAGTGGCAATTCAATAAAGAAAGGTAGGGGACATTAAGGAGACAGACTGCTTTAAAACTGCAGAGGAATAATGGAGTCAATGGCAGGAAGAGGAGAGTGTGATCGGGATTAGAAGGCAATCTGGATTAGTCAGAGGATCTGGGGCTCACGCTGCTGCTACTGCAGGCATCGGATGACACATGCACAAAAATGCCAAGTCAGGCTGAGAGCCTGAGACAAGAAATGTGTGTGCATGCCCATGTGCGTACATGTTGTCGCCGTCTTTGTTGCAGCTCGCTTCTGCAATTTTACAGGCTGAAAATTGTCCATTGTGATGCTTGAATTTTATCAGACAGAAATCCCTTGAGAGGAGGACGAGATGTATATTGCCATACACTCTAATCATGCACCGTGTAAAATCTCTTTGCTTTATTATCTATAAGTTAACAAAGCACTGGCACAAAGTCAAATATGTATTCTATCTTTTTAAATACAATTGGCTCATATAACAAGCGGACTAATAATACTTGAGAAATAACTTAATTACCACTCACTCTCTGCAGCGCTCTAATTATAGCCTTTACAAAAGAGCAGCAGTAATGCACTTTTAAGTGTAATGGGAGTTTATCTAATTAAGCCTATCACACACAGACATAGGCATGCACACATGCACACACAGACACTCACACACTGGTGAGAGAACTGTCATTCAGTAATTAGTAGTGGTGATGAAACCCTCTATTACCGTTTCATTTACACACCATCACAGGGCACAGTCGGCTGACCTGTGTGCTTGCAAACAGCCGAGCTTTGCTAACAGCTTTTAAAACAGTAATATCTTCATGACACAACTGTTGCACAGCACAGCGTGGTGCATTAGGTGGTTTGCCTTTTTATTTCCACAATCGCTTAAAAGCCAGTACAGTATTTTACCGTTATCTACTCCAGTAATGACTGCCTTATATCTCCACTGGTGGTGTTAATGAGTGGGCAGGCGTGGTCTAACTGCTGAGACTAATAGGGCTGGTCACACAGTCTAACAAGGTGTGAATATATATATTACATGCCCCAGGGAACATAATAGAGGTGTTTGCTCTTATTATCACAGAGCTGGTAGGGTGCCCTAATGATGCCCCCGCGAGCTGAGCAACCAACCAGCCAATCACCCACCCAGTCAGCCATCACGGTGTTCGGCTCTTTGTTTTAAACCTCAACAGATGTACCTCACTTGGCCTGGACTCCAGTTGTGTGTTCGAGCTTGTGTAATATTAGAAACCAGACTTCCCGCTGTGTTAGCAGGGTTTATGAGATATGGAAACCCTCTTTTTACATTAAAAAAGGTTCTACATCTGGTGCATAGGGAACCAGAGGCCTGAGGTTGAAATGAGGTAATTTAAATATATCCTCAAGAGTTTTGCCAAGGTGGCTTTGCTTGCTTTCTCATTTTCACCCAGATAAATGCCATGTACTTCTGCTGCCAAATCTCCAAACTAGATACTACCTCATTAAATCATGTTCACATGTGGGCAAAAATAAACAATTTCTCTGATTTTCACTATTTTTATAGATATGTCATGGGGATGGTACGTCTGTAACAGTCACTATAAATGCCAATGTTCACTGCGCAGTGTGCCCAGTAGATTCAATATGACATATTCCATACTCTGTTTGGATACTCTGAATTGGGCCTTTTTCCGAGTGTAGCATTTTGATATGAGGGGTATGCAAGTATAATTTGGATTTCAGGAACATTCTTTGTACATTTATACAGTACATTCTGAATTGGTGTCTCAACTGTAAGCCCAAGGCATCTCTCCTCTCTACAGTCAGCTCTGAGTGTTATCATGAATGTGTTGTACACAAACGACCCAACAGTTTGCAAGGTTGCGGTTAAGATGACTGCCCAGAAGAAAAGCCCACATTTCTGGTCACAAGGTTTTTGGATAAGAACAACATTTTAACCATTTTCAACCTTTTTCATTTTGCATTATTTATATTGGATTGCATCTCATTTGCACCTTACTGCTATCTACTTTTGACATGCTGCATGTCCCGTTTAGGCTTCGTTGGTATCACGGTTTTATGGTTTGGTTAGAAGTCCTGACGGTATGATTTTTAGTACCATCAAAAGCACAGATGCTCCTCTTTCTATTAACCTCATACACAGAAGCTGTATTGAGGATGTATGCAATAGACATCATGCACCACCAGAGGGCAGTCTGGTGAAACAGGCAACTGAGCTGACAAACATGGCAACTGGCTGCCAGTGGCGGGGATAACGTTATAGGACTGTACACAGCCAGCCCGCAACAGAAGAGAGAGACCTCAGGGAAAAACACATTCTTGGAACGAATTCACCAATATAGGATGGGGCTGCATGGGGGATGGCTACACTACCACTGTCATATACCATTTACTCAAATGAAATTTCAGAAGATATGAAGGTATGAAAAAAAGATACCACCCAAACCTACTACTATTATGTGATTTTAGTCTTTTTGTGAATTGCACTCTTTTTATTTCCACTCTTTCAACTTTGTATGGCACCTGCTGCACAGTAATTTCCCTCAGGATGACTAAGATCTTTTGTATCGTATTGTATCGTATCGTATTGCATCGCATTGTATCATATCGTGTTATAAATATAGCAACGCTGCCCTTTTAAAGGTGGTGGTTGAAGGAATGAAAGAGTGAGGCTGTGTTTGCACAGTCCAACAAGTCTGCAAAGACTGCAGCTGCAGCCGTTTCACTCATCTATGTTTTGACATAATAGACGTGTTAGGGCACATTAATCAGCCCATACACGGCTGCATGTAAACGGGAATGTCAGTGAAATATTCATTTTTCCATAACCACGTAAACAGCGTAATAGGAATATTGTTTTTTTTTTTTGGAATAAGTGCAACATTTTTGTGCATGTATACTTAGTGTTTACAGGCGGGAAGCCATTGAGGGATCATGCTTTTACCACTAGTGAAGCCTGCTAGTAATGTAGAGGAGGTTAGGATCTGTGGACTGTGTGAATTTTCTTGCACACCAGCTTTATTAGTTTTAGTAGCTGGCGTTGTTGTTAACAGTAGCTACTGAAGCTAACATGGATACGTTAACTGACTTACCCTTCTCAGTTGCAAAATATGCAAATTGTCTGGTTCTTGTTTACTGCAACTTAACATAAATAAGACTTCTGTGTACAGAAATGTTTGCTTTCTATAAGTGTGAACTAAGTTTCCAGCTAGATGAACACATTCACTTCATGAGACAGGCACATCTGCAAACTCTTAACAATACCTTTGGGTGCATCTGCTTTTTAAACAGAAGAATGTTATTCCAATGCATATACAGTATGTTTGTTTACAACCAAACACACACCAAAACAGCATCAAATGACATTATTTATTTTCTCAGTGTGGGGTGTATAAAAATAAGGGCTAATTTAATTCTATCTTACACCATTTATGAGTTTACAGCTTTTTATTTCTTACATATTTTGAGTTGATTAAAACCATGAAATAAAATAAACATCTGAAGTGCAGCTTGTCTTGTTTATGTGTATTTGTACACCCTGCCCCACATTATTGTGATCTCAAATTCAATAGAAAATCTTTTGTAAACTATTGTTACTTTGAAGAATATTTTCAGAGGCCCTCTTGATTAGATTAGTGTTTTGAATAGATCACTAAATAAACCCCACTAAGGCTTAAGAGGAAACATTGCCACTGCTGGTTTTTGTGTGTGTGCATGTGCGTGATTTATTTACAATATGCACATTCATTTGGGCTGCGGTCTGTCGGTGCCGGATTAAGAGAAACCACTTCTCTCGTCAATATCTCACCACCAACACTTCTCAGTGAAGTCGCAGTCATTTGTTTCCTATCATTACACCCTGTTAAATGTTGTGTATAAGAGGTCCAATTTTCTATTTTAAAACCAATATAATAAATTACAATTTTATATGTTGTGGTTTCCATTTAGTTTTTCTTATGTTAGGATTATATAAAGCAGTATTTGTTCATCAATTTTCAATAAAACCGTAAAGCAGCACAAAAAAAAAGTCATATTGCTTTCTGCTTCCTCAAGATGTTATGAGGACTGCAAGCCAAGTCTCATCTAAACACTGGAAAATATTGATGCTAAGGGCTTGATTATAATTAATCAAACGACATTTCCGAGTGGAAACAGATTGTCCAAATGGAAATATTTGAATGCATGTGTCACGGCTAAACAGTGCAGCATCTGTCAGAGCAGACAGAACAGAGCTGAGGTCATCCTCCCATGTGAATGCTCTTGTCTCAAAGATGTCCTGAGAAATACAATTATTCTGTGCCAGGACATTTTATACTTACAGTGACGCTAAAGTAAGTCATTATCATTTAACAACTTGTCTGAGGTTGGATTTGCTTCACTGTAGAGAGTGCTGGTCTGTGCAGAATTCTAGTCATACAGACACTGACTTTACGGGAAATGAGTTTAAGCGTGATTTGTAAATGTAAGTGATATGGTGGCACAATGTCCTGAATATAATGGGGAGTATACGAATCATTTCCATATGCAAGAAAAATAAAATAAAATGGCATCAGCAGCTGCCTCCAATTCTGAATCTGATCTACCCTCAATTTCCACACTTAGTAGAGTTTGACTTGAGCTAGAAACCAGGCACCGAGTGGAGGAAACAAAACAATATGTTTCTGTAGGCAAATCAAAAGTACAAGCAGTTTGATAGCATGACTAATATGAAAATAAGCCAAGCAGTCTCTGTTTCTTTTCCTTCATTTGTGCAACTGCTTGCAAAAGCTTTTTGTCTATTACATCCTTTCAACCAATATCTTTTTTGTTCTTTAGAGAAACGGCAGAAAGGCTTTCTTATGAGTAAATGTGTTTTTGTATTTGGCAGGTTACAAAACCAGTCCACGCTTTAACGTTTTCATTAATTGCTATAGACATTTGTATTAAAGCATAGAGGTAGGGGGGGATGTATTCTTAGATGCATCGTGATGCAGACGTGAGAATCCAACATTGATTCACAAATGTTAAAAAAATCTACTTTCTAAATGTTAGTTAATAGCATGGTGTTGACAGAACAAATAAACCTGGACAGTTGACGGCATGTACACACTAGAATAAGCCTATCTTGTAATTCATCTTCACAAAAGGCAGAACACGAGTGAATGGTTTAACATACAATATTCTGGAGCAGAAGTCTCAAAATTCTGCCCCCTTCTCCATTCATTCAGTTGGGAATCTATTTAAATTATATTGAATCATTAAGTTCCCAAAGATTCCCACTCCTAATAAAGGGATACTTCGCCGATTTTCAACTAGCCCCCCATGCCGTCAGCTCCCGAGCCCCCGCCAGATGATGCAAAACACATCATTTCATGTCATCTAGTGTATTTTTGCTGACTGCACAGGTGGGAAATTCCTGGCGCTGCTGGCTCAGGCAGTGCTTTAACACCATCTTCAAACACTTCCCACATACAAAAGTACATATTTATTTATTTTATTGTTACTGGTAGGAGGCCCCAGGGCAGACCCAGAACATGCTGGAGGGATTACACATCTCATCTGGCCTGGGTATGCCTTGGGATCCTACAGAAGGAGCTGGAAAGTGCTGCTGGGGAGAGGCACGTCTGGGGTGCTTTTCCCCGCAGCCCGGCCCCAGATAGGCAGATGAAAATTGATGGACGGATGGATGCTTCATTTTTAAGATATATATTTTTTTTATAAAAAATACACATATACTGTATTTTTATAATACGGACATGACAGATTCGTACAGGGGTAAGATCACAGATGACATCCACAATAATTACTATTTAACAGAGGTCCCCAGATAACACTATTCCCATATAAATAAAAGTTAGTAGTGCAAATATTCTTCCTGTCATAACAAGAAGCTTGGAAGATCAAAACACGGGGTACTTGTAAAACCAGTGACTGTGGGCCCCTTTTGTGTACCAACTACCTGATATGATCCCCTTTCATGATACAGAATGGCAAAAAAAACAAGCCAAATCTGAGTTAGTAAAACATGAAATCCACTAACATTCCCTTTTAGATACTGATTGTCAAGCTGCATATTCTGTAATTCTACCACAAACAATGGTCTATTGAACATGTTGTACATAACAGTTTTATGACTTTAAGAGCCACATAATGTGCAGTCTGTATCCAGAAATTAGAACATTAAACATATTTTCTGGCAACATATAAAACTCCCATATAAAAATTCCACCCTGTGAAGGCAGCGATTGACTACTGCTAATCTAGCACATTTGGCAATTCTGCACAAGTCTTCCTTGACCTTTCCTGTGCTGCCAAGTCATCACAAACTGAGAGAGTGAACAGTTCCCAGCCTTGACACTGAGTCAGACACAAACCCCCGACAACACACATGCCTCTACACGACTCCAGCATGGCAGACACACAGCAAACATCCACGGGGTGCACAATTCATTAAAAAATGAAAATGCAAGGGGCTGAAATTTTTTTAATCACAGCGGAGGATTTTCCAGATGGCCTCCTAAACAGGGTGTTCTCATGCTTATGTTCCCATGCCAAATTGCTGGCCTACAAATCAAGTTGCACATCCAACAACTATTTCATTATGAACCAACTTAATGCATAACAACAGCAGTAGTTTATGGCTCTAGAAATGGAAAAAAATCTGCTTTGATGTATCCTAAAACATCTTGCATTATATTTAGAAAAGAAAACAATGTGATTTCTATCAGCACTACAGTCGTTACACACATTGCGCAGATTCACCCACACAAGCACATGTAAAGCAACCTCCACCACAAATCTCAAAGGTGACTTTCTTTTGGAGACAGACGCCATGAGCACCTGTCAACCAAAAAGCTGGATGCCGTTTATATGCCATTTGTGAGTGAAGGTCAACTGGATAGGATGTTAAAGTCAGGCAGGACTGGAGTCATGACTGGTGACTCTGCTGAGTCCAATGAGCCCCTTAGGTCATCTGTGTCGGGGGGGGATTAGGAGCGGTCGGTGATCCCATCAAAGCAATGTGTCACCAGCACCGTGTCTTACCACTGAGCCACACACTCCAGCGAGCACTGATCCCCTTAACTTACTCTCAGCGGGCCCGGCAACTAAGGCGAGCTGACAGCAGGGCTATTTTCGGGCAGAAATCAGCCCTGTTTGGACAGGGCCACAGATAGAGATGGCCGGGGCCCATGCCATCGCTCTCCATTAGAGAGAATGAAAAACACAGTGAGGAGCCCACTTTGCCACTTTGCAGCACAGAGCAACCTTTTGCTCGCGACAGCTCACAGAAACAGATGAGGGATAAATGTGTTGTGACAGCAGCTAATAAGGTCCCTGTGATCTGCTGGTAGTGTGTCAGTATGTGTGTGTGTGTGTGTGTGTGTGTGTGTGTGTGTGTGTGTGTGGCTGTGCGAGCGCGTGAGTGCCCATGTGCCGTCTGTGTTTATAACAAGAGTATGCTTTGAACAGAGGAGTAAAATGCACTGATGAGAGATAAATAGAGCCGCTAAAAGAGGTTGAGTCTTGATACAGGACTACATGATACACGTTTGACATGCTTGATCATCCTCTCTTCTTTTGTATGACAGATTAAAAGAGCCGATGGACTAAAATAGTAAGCAGGAACACAAATAAAGGCTACAAATAGCCAGAGCCGGTCACAAAACACATTAAATAGCATACCAGTCGCGGTGATTAGCATTTCCTACTGTCTATACTGTTGCTGTTACTAAATAATCTTGTAGTTTCTGTGAAGGTCTAACAAAATGTTCAACATTTACTATTTGTGCAGAGGTGCCATTTGCATTTAAATGCATATCACTGTCCATAAAAGGCTACATGTGCTTGGCAAGCTAAAGTTTACAGTATAGGCATTGATGCAGTGCTCGCAAATAGAGCAAAGGATTAAGCAAAAATCAATTTGTAATGCTCTTTCACCTTCTCACTAATGATCATCCGTCCTTAATACACAAGATCATGGACTAAGGCTTGACCTTGGTCACCAAACCAGGAGCTAACCCAATTACCTCCTGCTCTGGACACTCCACAGACGATATATTTACCTCACCGCACCTGAGAGGAATGCAGCAAATTCCTTACAGTGCGAGAGACGCACAAGTTCTACTGTCAAACAACATGACAGAATATTTTTTAACTAGTGTCTATGCAGTGCTTGCTTTGAAGTGGTGTTTTGTTTTGCCTTATGGAGAACTTATTAGTCATGGTTGGTAACTTTCTGAGCTCAGTCATGGCCGGTCAGTAACAGTCAGTTGTTTACACGTCGGGTGCTGCTGATGAAAATGCTGCATCACCTCAACTCGTGCCTGGATATTTTAGTCGTGCTCCTGCAGTGCTCCATTACAGTTTTGCAAAAGTAGCACTCTGCAGAAGATTCGTCAAGCTGTCTGATGATATGTGGCCATACCTAACAGACTTCATGTTCAGAGAAGCTTTAAACGTGTCCTTTCTGTAGTAGTGTGTTTGTGATACTGGTGGAAGAAATGTCCTGGACCCAAGGACAGAGTTGAGCTGCATTTGATCACACTATAGGCCTTTTTTGAGTTGTCATAGGAGGAAAAGCACAGGTGCCACATAAAGACTACACAGTAAAATCAAAACAGAATTGTTAAAAAACCATACCTTTATTAGCTTTAAAAAGTGAGCTGCCAATAAAGCTCAGGATAGCATTACAGTAATGAGATTATCACATAAGCTACACACATACAGTTAGCCTGTCTCTGCCTGCGGTTCTCTGCCGTCACACTTAAGTTACATCTCACCTCTCTGCAAAGCAACCGTCTCCGAAGGCATTTTTCCTTGAAATAGGCTGGTGCATGGCAGTGAATATTTGTGCTGTCAAAGGATTAAGACATCACAGCATATCTAAAACTATTACAGCTACAATTTATTTTACTTTCCTGACACAGCTGAGCAGAGAAGCCATTAATTTTCTCAACAAAACGGAGCAGTAAGGACTTTTTAAAGGTCCCGGCTATTGAAGAGGTTTTGAACTGCCATGCTGGACGCTCCGTGCAAGAAATCATTTGGTTTTATCAGGTTCAATTTGCTGCAGTAAAAAAAAAAAAACAGGCCACTATTTGCATCTGTATAATGCATCTGTAAATGTACAGTATTTGATGAGTTGCCAGTTCTCAATTTGTCTGCTTGCAAGAGCACATTGTAATTTGCTGTTAACGTGCATATTACAGTAATTTGTGCATTGTGCTGTTTTCCATGATCAAGCATACTGGAATATTGAATAACCTGTGCTTTAGTGAATCTGCAGAGGCTCGGGGCAGACTCCTGGACTGCTCCCTCCACAACCAATCAGCCCACCTCCACTACCAATTCATATCCGGAGGAGGGGTGTGGGATCGATGGCATGCCGGGATGCTATTAGAGCTGAGGCAGCTAGGCAGCCAGGCAGCCACGACTTCAAAAGCAAAGTGTGGGAGGAGAAATAACACAAGGTAATTATCTGGGCCCCGCTAGCTACCACCGAGGTAATCTGTAGAGTGGAGGACGAGGGGGGCTGTGGAGGTGGTGTTCAGGATGTCTGTCCATATTTACCTCAACTCACTGCACTCTGCTCACTCCAGCAATGCTGATGAAGAAGACAAAAAGTTTCCCTGGCACATATTTTTGTTCATTTTATTTTATTACTTCCCATTTTTGCATGACATCTTTATTCACATCATGTGCAACCTACAGCAAAAATAGCTGGATACTGACCAAATAACAGTTATATAAAGTTGGGTGAGAAAATTCCTCAATAGCATAACTGCTGCCCAGTTTCAGAGTTTACAGGCAACATAGCTTTATAAAAAGACAAAAAAAAAGTAGCAATCAGAGTGAATCACATCCCAACCTGTCACACTGCTGCTGAAGCCAAATTGCCTAGCAAGGTGAGAAGCCATCTGCTTTTCCAGTTAACTTAAAAGTCATGATGAGTGAGAAGCAATTACGCAAATGCTCCGGGAGCATCTGGACAACAAGTCATCACAAAGTCAAGAAAGTTCCACTTATCTGACTTGAGCTCACACAAGTTGATCTTATTGGTTAACAAACATGAAATTCATTCAAAATCCTGACTAAATAACATCTGCACGGATTTTAATTTTCTGATCGCTCATTTGGAAGTGCACACAAAAGCTCCAGTCAGAGCAGTTTAATATAATTTGCTTCCTCTGTTCCTGAATGTTTCTCATTTGTGTAATCAAATATAACAGCAATAATCACTGGTACGACTATTCCACTCCACGCCTAAAAGCTCAATCCCCAATGACTCATTTCTAATGGAAAGAAAACACAAATTACCACAGCGAGGAATAGATCAGTCGGTTTTACATACATATGAGAGATGAAAAGAAAACTGTGGGTAGAAACAGAGCGCACAAGCACAGACATAAACACACACTGTTAAAATAGAGAACAATTACAGAAACTGCAGGATCAGCAAGTTAACTCCTACGTGCGGCCATAGGCTTTGTGCTCGCCGACTTATTTCTGCTTCCAGTGCAGTTAATGAGTTAAAGGTCAGTAGGCTGTTATGACACCAATTAGTGCAATATTTCAAATCAGCAATGTAGCTCATCATCAGCGGTGGTCGGCTGATGCTTTGAGATTTCAACAAAGCTAATTGCAGAATAATGAGCACAAACTGATGCTATCATGGGAAGGGATGCTACCAGAAATAATCCCTTGGGGTGGTTTAGAGGTCGCGTACTGCAGTTCTCTTAGTGTCACAGATCAGCACAGGGTCAGGGTGCAGCGGAAGATTAGGGGTTATGTTGAGGTTAAAGTGCAGGGTCAGCTTTAAGGCCCTCTGCTCAGCCCTTAAGGAATACCTGATCTCCCCTGAGTATTCTTCTATAAAACATGGCTGCAGAGGGGATCGAAAGTGAGATGTTTTTTCCAAATTCCAAATGAGGACACAATGATTTATTAGCCTAACATGAGTATTGGCCTATAGTCACCTTTTTGACTGCCATCGCCATATTGGCAAATAAAATGACATTCACCAATGGCTGAGTTTTTCTGTTGTGTCACATCAATTTTGCGCAAGCTAAAACGCAGGGCTCAAAACTAACAGCGTTCTGCTGTGCCAGGGACAATATAAAATGTGTTTTGGATGAACAGGGATCTTTCCCAGGAACAGCTAACAGAGAGTTACATTATGATGCGTTCAATATGTATTCAGTATAAATGAGTATTGGGCGAAGGTAAATTATAACAATCTTACAATGTGTTCAAATGTAATTTTGTAAAATGTAGTTTTTAGTGTAAAACTTGAATAAATACACTTGTTTGATGGAAAAATGTTTTCACAGCAATATAAAAAAGGTATTAGAGAGACAATTATGATGTATACAGTGAAAAGGCTTTGAAGCAGTTACTTTAAAGTGTGTTTTCCCTTTGTAAGGTTATATCAAAGGTTGTTTCATGAGTGTGTATGACTGAATTTTCTGCTCATTCAAAGATGGTGTAATCATGAGCTGAACTACTTTAAAACATGTATTTTTTATACTGAAGATTTGTTTCCCTGGCAAAATGTTTATTTCTGCTGTAAAGTTGGGCATTTTAACATGGGGGTCTGTGGGGATTGACTTGCTTTTAGGGCCAGCCTCAAGCAATTTTTGGCACTGACATGCTGGCTGCAATTTTCAGCCTCGAAGGTTGCTGCTTGGTACAGGCACAAAAAGTGAGAATTCAATTTTCAGCTCAACTTTTAAGGTTTCTCACACTTAATTGATATTCTGAGTGACACTGCTACACAGATCAACCAATACTGATTCAAGATAACAGTAAAGCCAGTGAGTCATGTGGTGGCATATACTGAATAAAGGATTGTGATCAGTTATGCTTCTGACTCGCCAACTGACACATAGATGTCAACAGAAATCAACCGAGCTCCATGTGATAAGAGTATGACGTGATTTTGATGCTGAAAATGTGAAAACCATCATAGCTTCTAATACCAATTCTACATGCTCTTTTTCATCACTGAAACCCTCAGTACAACCAAGGTTTCTACAGATAACATCACATCCAGGAGCATTTGGGGGTTAAGTGGTCACTGAGGGATACCTCATCAGTACATTGTTGAGAGTGAAATGAATTTTAAAGCTTAAGATTTTGCCCCTGGGTTTTCACAGTCTGGAGACAGTCTGGGGATCCAGGCTAACAAATTTACTTTCACCAGCTGACTTCCTTTAAGCAACAGCTGACTGCACTGTGAATGACCTGGTATGCCACAGCAGCTCTGAGCCTAAGCCCACGGGTCAGACTGTGCCACTTCATTCTCTATGATGTATCGCTAATAAACAACAGGGCAGGCCAGAGGCAAGCACCCTTTAACAAGGACAAAAACACCGGTCCACTTCCACAGATGACACCTTGATGAATAAACTCTCCAGACTAATCGATGACACCATGGCAGCAGGAGCCAGCCTGCCAACCGGTTGGTCAGGCAGCGTCACGGCACACACACTCCCAGGGCCACCCTCAGTAAACTGCAGCAGGTGTTGACTCAACTGCTAATAAACCAACAAAGAGCACTAAAATGAAAAACCACATATGAATTGGCCTGCTCCCTCTTACACACACACTTACACCCACACAGGTTCAATGACAGTGGCAGTGGCATGTTGCCCTTTGTTGGGTGGTGTCTTCCACTTGGGGACACCCACTGTAAAATTAAAAAAACACGTTTGATGTCGCTTCTGTGAGCTAGTTTGAAAATCTCTCTCTATCTAAAAGAGGCTAACGCCTTCACGCCTCATTGCTTCACAATGTAGCACCATTAACCACAGACAGACAAACGCCTGAGTTCAACATAAACACTGTGTACTAAAGCTTCTCCGGCAGCAACAATCATCATGACAGCTTTTATTGTAAGTTGCGTACCATAAGGAAGTCACGCACTGATGCATCAGGAGACAATACAAGCAGACGTGTGTTGTCAACGTGAGCTTTAAAAAGCACAACTGTGAGATCTGACAGAACTTTTTAAAGCCAATTGTTGGAACCAATTGTGTGGAGATCCACTTGAGAGAGAGAGGGGGTGTGTGTGTGTGTGTGTGTGTGTGTGTGTGTGTGTGTGTGTGTGTGTGTGTGTGTGTGTAAGTCCTGCTTGTTTCATTGAGCCAATTACATCTAAGAGAGGGAGCGATCTTTTATCCAGCCTTGTGGAGAGTGTCTATTGAACTTCTGTCGTAGAGGATTTCTATGAACTGTCTGAAAAGATTATTTTTTTAAAAAGTCGTCTAATTTTTCTTTTAATTAGCGTGGCTACAGTAAAGTTTACTGCACAACACCGGTTATATAATCTAACCAAAGGCAGACATGAAAAGCTTAAAATGTTTTGTATTCATCTTCCTATTGAAACACAAACTATCTGACAGTGAGGGGAAAACGAAGCATCAAAATCGGCCATTGGTCATTTTTCATGAACTCCATGGTGACATGGTTTCCACAAGCTAAAAATATATTCTTTATTTAGGAGGCTGCTGCACACGAGCACTGGACCTCCAACCTTCAGCATGCCAAAAAATGTTGCATTTGATGAATTAAGCAGATTTTAAATGAATCTGTACATGCAGATTTTTGATGGAAAACATTGTCAAGACACTAACATTTTTGTGTGGAGGCACATCGAGGGCTTTACAGTATGGAGTTTTTGTTACTGGGGTGAAAAAGCAACATATCACTGCGGTTTGGTGTTCTTGAACCAAGTACCCCACTCCTCTTCTTGCAGTTCTCGTACTCATACAGCTGAAATTACATCCAGTAACTACTATTACTATAGGCAATGCATTACCAGTGGAAACACTGGTCTCTTTTTGCATCTTCTGTATAAAAGATTGTGATGTTTACTAAAGCCTCAGTACCATCTGCTGTCTTACGTTCCACACAGAGTTCAAAGTAGGGCTTGGCGATAAAATGATATGATAATCATCTGGATAGAATTTTTCTTGGTGGAGATATAATAAATGTCCGCTTTTAACCAGAAGCAGGGGAAGAGGAAGCAGTAGTAATAAAATAAGAGGACAGCACAGCCACAAGCTAATGTGCACGGTAATGTTAAAGAGCTTTCCGTAAGGTTATAGCAGCACTGGGCTACTGCATGACTGGATTTGCCTCATAAGGTTAGCTACAGTAGCTGTACAGTCCACTCATCTTGGGTTAATAGTAAGTTAACGAAATTAACGTGACTGACTTGCAGCTATTTCATTAGAATGATATGACATAATGTGACTAAATTTCAAAACTTAATTTGTCTGTGAACATGATTACTGTCTGGGTTACATAACAAACTTTCATCTGCAGTGAATGATCTCACACTACTTCACAATGTCACTGAAGTCCATCTTTGTTTGTTTTGAATGGGAAACAGCAGAAAAAATACAGTGTGTTTAAAACTTGGGCAGAAAGTACTGACCACAGTTGAGATTTTCCTTTTTTTCTATTTCTTTTGCTGACACCGTCCACTTAAACACTTACTAAATGTTTTTTTCACCGTCTGCACAAAGGGTTTGGCATGCTGCTGACAGCATCAAGATTTCTTTGTCTAGCTATTGTTAATTGACATTGCTTTGACTATAACCGTTTTGAATCTACCTCAGATTTGAGAAATGTTCTGCAAGTTTTGACACTAAATAATAGTTTAAATGACAGTTAACACTCACTTTTACTCAAGAGCAAAAATCAGCCTTTAAACTAAGACATAACAATTTAATATTTACCTGATAATTACTGATATCAAATGATATGACAGTGTCTATCATTATAACATTGTTAGCCCATTTTTCGCCCAGCCCTAGTTTCAAATCTACTCACTCACCAGAGCAGCTCTCGTATCAGTTTTTTGCCATCTGTGGCACAGCAGCCTTTAGTGTTGAGAGGCTACGAAACATAGCGTGACCAATCGACAGTAGTGTGGGTGGGACATTGACCAATGCTACTAACTGGTGACTGCTGACAGAGTGGCTGCAGCCAAAGTAGTGCATTTTTCAATGATTTTATTATATCAGCTAAAAAAAAAGACCTTATCGACGCTGTAGTGTGACCTCAGTATTGGTTAGATGCCTGAAATATGATCTGTGGTTAACACAAGCTTAAGAGACTTTCATGTCTTGTTCTGAGACGTAAAATACATCAGTAAATACCCCCCTTGTGAATTTCTGAAGGCTTTAAGTTTCTTTAAAAAGGTAGTTACTAATGGCTAAATGAGACTACAGTGTCATCACACTGAACAGGGCTTACCGTCCTCGTTGTGGTGGCGACACTTCGTCATGCAACCATGCTGTAGTTCATTTATAGCCTAACATTCACTTTTTACTTCTGCCGATTGCATTTTTACTTCTTTGCCACAGACCTGACTCGCTTTTTGTCGAGATGTTAACTTCCATGTCGGCCTACAACAAAACATCATCCCTGCAGCACTCTATTCTGTGCACGGTTAACTCTGCTACGGACTGAATGACAAATTGGTAAAAAAAAAAAAAACAACCACAACATCACACTGCATATAACCAACAGTACACCCCTTGCCAGCTGAAGCTTCCTGCTTTGACAAGCTGCCACCACATCTAAGACAATTATATTATTTCACGTTTTCAGGAGTTTTTGATGTCATCTAAATGCTTCAAAAGCCCTTTTACCTTGCCAAGATGAGGACCCTGAAGGGTTTTGTCGATTACCGTTTGCTCAAAGTCTGCTCAAAGGACTCAAAATTGATAGAGCAAGCCATGACAAGCATCCCATTCAGAGCTGCCAGTAGCAGTCAGTCCAGTCATCTAGTGAATGTTTTTGTATATCTGTTGTGTTTATTTATCTCTTCTCTGCTCCAAGGCCTATAGAGCCTCTCAGGCTGATTGACGGAAAGAGGTTCTGGCTCCTGCCAGAGAAGCATGATTGACGTCCTTGAGATGGAGGAGAGCCAGCGAGGATTTTACTGTCACTCTTGGACGTGCAGAGGGCTCCAAGATGGCAGAGGGTTGATATGTTTGAGAATCAGCACTCACACGTGGAGACTGCACAAGTATACTAAGCCATTATTAATGTACGCTTCATGACTGTGGTTTGTAGTATGTGCTGAGCGGTTCGCATGGCAACATGACAACACATTACCTACTTCCTTTGAAAGCACCAAAGCCAAAAACCGAAGTACATACAGTTTCACTTTCTCTTGCTACAACACTGGTGAGCAAACAGGTCTTTCCAGCACTGGATAACCCGTTCATCTGTAGTCATTAAAGCTCCTTGTTGCATGATACCACTTAACTCCACCAGACATGCAAACTGCATTGCAACTCAGCTTTTCAGCACCCTAAAAGATAACACAGTGAATGAGTAAGAGTATCTCTATGCAAGAACAGGACCTATCACCCACAACTGCTCAACAGGATCTCATCATTCATCACACATGTACAGACACACCCACACACACACGCACACAGCACAGCGGCTGCAGATGTGCACCAGTGGGAGTCTGCAACTTACTTTTTTGTCATCTTTCTGGATTGCTGGCTGTGCATCCTTACTGTGGTTGTCAGCAGAAGGCCTGCCTGCTGGCATCCGTCTGTCTGTCGTCAAATTCATTCTGCTGATTGGCCCCTGACCGAGGAGAGCCCAAAGGGCGGGGCTCCGGCTGCTGAACACCACTCTGGACCTCCATCTTCCTCTGCAGTGCCTTGAAAAGTAAGAGCAAGACGGAGGAGAGTAAAGCGGGAAAAGGGTCGAATCAGACAGGTGGAGTGCACACAAAGGCTTCATAGATTTATTCTCACATCCCTCTCTCCCAGATACACACTGGTCTGCATTTACTTCCTCAACTGCTGGTTTCTACTGCCGATGTGTGCAGGAGATAATAAGGAAATGTTGGCTAAACTGTCACTAGATGATAAACTGTACAGATGCAGTGCAGTTGGAAATACTTTATGAAGATATGAATCTTCATCAGAAACTTCAAGGGAACGTACAGGAGATACCCTATTAGAGGTTCAACAAGCATTTGTGTGCCAACCATTGAGCTGTCTTACATCAAGGCTTTACAAAATGCACTGAGGCACTGTTGTTGTCAGTAGGTAATAACATACCTACTGTTTCGATACCAGTTTTGGAAATGCTTCCAGTTCTGCCTAAAATGCTGGATCGGGTATCGTGAGTCTTCGCAACAATTCAATAACATGTCATTTATTAATAAACTTAAAAGCAGTTTCACACCTGCAAAAGCAGTGTTAGCGGACATCAATTCTCCTTTGCCGCTCTGAAACCTAACCTACATAGCAAGTTGCATGTGTTGCCACTGGCAACACGTTTCAGAGGGGACGATGAGAACTGATTTCCAGTACATAGTGTTATGTTAGCCATTAGCATGATGTCAGCAATTCAGCAATTTCCGTGACAATCATTCTATTTGCATTTGCCTATGTTTTACGAAGGGTTTGACCTCGGATTGGTACTCGATACACAAATTCAGGTTAATGTTGTCATGATACTGAAATTTCCAATACCTTAAAATACATCAATTTTGATACCATTCGATACTGCAGGGAAAACTGACATTGAGGGCATCAAATATCTATGCACAACATCACATACATCTAAAAAGAAATGTGTTGGTCTAGCATCATTATTATTATCAAACCTAAATCTTTATAATAAAATTAACTAGACGGATAAAAATCAGTTGCTCAAGAACCCCTGCATCATGAGTCATCTATCACTGAAGCGAGGAACTGTGGGACAGCAGTATTCCTTTCTTTTAATAAAGGATGATCCCCATTCTGATATAGGGACGTAAGCCTCGAGTGCCCCAGGTGTAATTAATAACATTAATGATGGCTGTATTCCATTTAGATGAGCTATTTCCAGGGTCCTGGTACTGTGCATGTTGGCTCACTGTCATGGCTTACTGGAGCACTTGATGGAATGGAGCCATCGTTAACAAAATTTCTTTCACCTGTGCTTTTCCTGCTGTGACAAGTCAAAATGTCTGCTGTGGAAAGGGTCTATTTAACCAACCTGTGGTTGCTACTTACTGAACATACATCTGGGTCAATGCACTCAGTTGCAGCAGAAACGCTCTTCACCTAAAAAGACTAGTTGACTGCACAAAATGTATCATTACCAGCTTCAGGGTGCTTCAGCTGATCCACACCTCTGACCTCATATCTGCCTCCGACAGTGGATGATCAAAAGCAGACTTTTTCCTCATGAATGACTTATCATTTTCATCTTTTTCGCTGGATGAAGAATGTGGGAGCAGAGCGGGGTCGGCTGGGATAGCTGGGACAGTGCATTTTTAGCAAGTTATACTCATACTCAGCCACACTCTTCAACTTCAGTCTCAAAGTGGAGACCTTCTGACGACTCCTCACATTATTCACAGTTTTGAAATAAACAAGGCGTAAGTCAATCTTTGGCTCCTTTTCTATGTTTCTTCTACTGTGCTGTTTTTTGTAACGCCACATACGATAATACACATTTCTGGCCTATCAGATTGTGCTAGTGTTAGCGTTCTGAATTTTTGTTGGTAGTTGCACAGGAGTCCAAAGTGTGTCTGCTCACCCTGCAATGGTAAGGCAATTAACAAAACATAGTCAAAACAAGACAACAGGCTCGTTCGAGATGAACTGCGCCTCGCCTGGAAAGGAGACGAGATTAGGCGGCTGCAGCAAGGGGCAGTGACAAAAAGCTGCAGTGAAGTCGGACAGTTTCTCCCGACAGTTTCCAGCAACCTTCAGTCCGTACAGGAAGTCACAGAAACCCTCATATCCTGTCCGATATGATGTCAGTTTATCAAAATATTGTCAGACTCATATCAGTTTGTTCTCAGTCTCCAATTGTTTTAATTATGGTAGATTAATTTTTTTAAATGCTTTACACGATCTGTAATTTATGTTCATGGTTCAACTTCCATTTTATATGAATTCTCATGTAAATCAGCATCAGATCAGTTTACTGTTGCATGAGCAGACCTTTCCTCTCAACCACAGTGGCTAAATAAATTGTGTCTGACTATAAGGTTAGTATTTTTGGGGGGGAAAAAAATACAAGACAAGAGCTTTCATTAAAGATCAGTTAGATATAGTCAGGGCTTCACATCTGTACAGATGTCACTTTAAGAATCCTCACATCTCACTGACCACCAGTCTCTTTGTAATGCTAAATACTTCAATAATTACAATTGACTCTGTATAGTTTATGAAAGAAAGTAGGTTTATATAAAACGTCATATTGTTGTGTCAACATCTGATCCAATCAGCTGTTAGATCAGGTGAGAGCCAGGAGTTTCCCATCACGCTCCGGGTCTTGCAGTTTGTGGAGAGCAACTGCAGCACCTGGCTCTAAAAACTGCGGTTGCCTTGCTTTTCTATGACGTCAGAGCAAGTCGGCGATCGAATCTGCGCAGGCCTTGGTCATCTCGAATGAGCCTAATAGCTTTTCCTAATTGAGTGAGACCCACTGGGAAGACACTGTGTACATGTTTACCGCATGAACTTTCAACTTGAATAGATTTTAAAATGTGTAGACTTCAACAGGTTAAACTTTTTTTTTACTCCTGAGTTGCTGTTATTTACTCTTTTTTTTTTGCAAAAGGAAACAAACTCAGTAGCCAACATAATCCTATGGACTACATGTAGCCTATAGTAACCATGTTACGCTGACCAGTGCCACTGAAATGAACACTCAGAAGACTCTCTCAGTAATTTATGAAAAAATACACTTTTTTCTTAAATAAATGTGCTAATAAGTGGCATTGTAAGTATATAAAAATGATTTATTTCTTCACCCAGGGGCAGGTGAAGAATTTGGGGAAAATACATTACAAAATTGTGCCTTTCACATTTGAGTGGGCTCTAAAAATCACGATAAATTGTTAGCAGACACCTTTCTGTGTTCAGGGATCAAATTATTTTCATTTCTGTTCAAGTAGTCTGAGAGGAATGTAAGATTTTTTTCATGTCGATACAAAAATGTCCCAGCTGACCCCGCTCTCCCCTACAGTATAAGAAACCAACTCATTATCTAAGCCTGTTTCTGTCGAGCAACCTACAGGCTGGCTGCAAAAAGAATCCATTAAAAAGTTTCAACCTGATAAAGTAAGAAAACAGAGACTTTATCTTAGGAAGAAGACTCTCCTTGTTGTTGTGATGACTCGTCTGCTGCAAAACACTGTGATGTGTGTAACCAAGTTTCACTGCATCATATCAGAGGCAAGTGCACAGTGATTTTAGATCCCCAAACAATAAAGCAGAGACAAACAAAGTGAAGAGAAGTCACCTCGTGCGAAGGACAGATCAGAAACTATCCATCAGCAGCCGGGCAGTGATGTTAAGTCGCTTCATTCTGCATTCTGGGGCCATCAATAAGTTATGAGGTCAGCTGGTCGCTCTCACAGCTGAGATGAGCTGCCTCATAAATACATACATGTCCTGAAGGACGTTGTGATCAACATTTCAACGCCTGAGAGCCGCGAGACACCTTGAAGGCGTCACAGGTGGACACACCTGTTGCTGGCCCGTGCTAATTAACCCCTGTGACGTAGGCAGCAGTGTGGCGTTCGTGGTCCTGCAAGTATTAGCGTCTATTTAATGAAGACAGCACAGAAGAATTGGGTGTTAAAGTGCAAAACTTTAGCTAGTTTGACATGTTTTTATGTTGTATTATTTAAACATGTAGTGTTTGTGTGCTAGGACTATTTACCGAGCAGGTGAGGCCCAGGGTCAGCACTATATTTTAGGTGCAAAACGGTCAAAGTTGGCTCCTTCCTGAGTTGCTAATGTGCATCCGCCTGCTTTGCCTTCAATGCACGCTTATAGGCAAATGAAGCTGCACTTCAATGGACATTTCGCTTCATATTCTACAGCTAAAACAACTCCAACAACATACTGTGCAACGCTGCGACTTCTACACATCATAACAAGGGGGTTGTCGCCGCTGACAGGGCTCCTCGCGCTGTGTCCGTGTCATTACGGTAGCTTCAACAGCGTATGGCGGCGGCACAGCAACATAAACAAGTGGCTAAAGAATGCCGAAATACCTCTGTCACTTCTTGGCTCCTCGTTATGTCAGAAGCATATCAAGAGGAAGATGCGGTAGTGCAACTTGCTTTACATCTCTGTTGTTGCTCTGACGCGGAAAGCCACGGCAGTCTGGGGCTGAACAACAGGCAACCGGTTCATTTAGTTGTATGAGAAGTTATTCCGTCGGAAACTGGCAGAGAGGCTGCGAGACACTTGAGTCAGCGCTGAGGAGGCAGTGCACGGTGTCAGAGCTGCACAACCCTGCTGCTGCTGCTGCTGCTGCTGCTGTCACGGCGGGCGTGTCCCCGCGAGCTGTCACCAAACACTCCTCCCTCCCCTCCTCCCGCCTCCCGGTTACACCGAGCCCGTGTCAAAAACGGTGCCTTCAGGTGCGCCTCGAAAGATCCTGTATCCTTGAGGCAAGAAGTTACAAATGACTTTTTTTTTTAAAGCAGCTCTAAAAAATATTAAGAGCATGACTACAGCATCAAACAACTACTTAGTAAGCAAAGATACAGTAGAGTAATGGCGCCCTGAGCAGAGAATTAAACCACGATACCTGTGTGTGGTGTAATCTGAGCCTCTCAGTTTGTTATGGTGATGATGTAGCTTAGTCAGCACCGTTTCCATCGTTAGCACTGTTCACACTGTTAGCACCATTAGCTGCCATCCACGACTCAGCCACCTCCATGGTAAGAGCCGTGTGCACACAACCCCTGAATCACAGAATAACATATATATCTCCTTTAATAAAAGATATCTTCTTTTATGTATCAACCTGCCCAAAAACACAATTTAAAAATTGTCTCTCTAGTTGGGAAATAACACAATTTGTCATCATTTTAAAACTTACCACGAACAAAGTTTAATTATTTAGATACAAGACGAAAGATTTTTTTTAAAGATTATTATTTGGGCATTTTTGCCTTTTATTGACAGGACAGTGAAGCATGAAAGGGGGAGAGAGAAAGGGGGAAGACACGCAGCAAAGGGCCACAGGTTGGACTTGAACCCGGGCCGCTGTGGCAATGGCCGTCGTACATGGGGCACCTGCTCTATCCCTAAGCCACTGACGCCCCAAGATGAAAGATCTTGTCGGAAAATTCCAAATTTACCCTGCTTTATTTTGATTTATTTTATTTTATTTATTTATTTTCCCCAGTCAGCTTAGGTGTTTCGTAGTTTAGAAATTAGGTAGTGTTGAGCTTCATGTGCTGCAAACTACAAGAAAAGGCAAATAAAAATAAAGTGTACATTTTGTGTTATATTTTTGACATAAGCCTGTTATCATCAACAGAAATATAATGTTCAACTGTCCAGTAAAAGGACAATGGGGCAGTTTGTGTTGTTTATAGACAAATAAGGCAAAAATTAAAAAATAAAGAAAAATATTGACAATGAACAATAAAGACAAAACAGAAAACTATTTCAAACTAAGTGCTTGCATATTCAAATTGCAAAAAAACGTGTATATTATGCTCAGCAAAACACCTGGAGACTAGTAAATGGCAGATTTAATATTTCCTACACGAAGTGAAAGCAGCCAAATCTCTACTACGGTAGGAGGAGCCGACCTCTGCTGATGGAGGTTAGGTGAAGCCAGGCCAGTGATAACTGAACTGGCAGTGCAAGAGCTGAGTGAAAATAGATTTATTATGTAACCTGCACGGTGTAAGAAGAAATTCAATAATAATTGTTGTAGTAGAGTAGTGATTATGTCATTTAGATGAATAACGCCACTTAATACTAGTGTCAGAAATAGCCCATGCTCATGGAAATGCATTATTAATAATAATAATATCAAATGATCTTAAGTAGTCTATGATAGTCTAGCCTAAGACTGTGTAATTCGACCTCATTTATACTTCTACAGTATATCTCTTAGATGTCTAATACTTAAAAACATGTCATTTTTAAAAATGATATGATATAATTACCCCTACATTAGAAGCATCACTGTTTATTTCCTTTCTTTGTTCTTGTTGCATGCAGTTCAACTCAAAAGTGAGGTTTACTTCTCAGGTTGTTTCATTTGTAGGACTTTTAAAAGCTAAAAAAAAAGGAATTTGAGCCGTTATTTTACATTTTCTGCATTTCTACGTTTCCTTATATTGTCATGTGCCCCTCGGATTTATCTTGGGGAATTTCAGCCCCACATGTTGGGAGCTGAGCGACAGGGAATTACTGAGGATAAATTATGAATCAGTAAGGCTCAATGATGGCCACAAGGTGGCAACATAAACTCAATAAACACTGAGTGGAACGAGGCATGATTGAACCACCTCAGTTTGGATTTGTAAAGATATTATTATGCCCACTGAAAGTACACTCTTTCAGATAAGAAAATGTAGTCTGGCTCTTGGTTCATGTAGCTGCTCTGTGGTCCTCTGTATGCGCAGCAGGTGTTGGGGGAGGAAAGATAAAACTCCAGTAGGTGCCATACGGTATATATGTGTTGTGTTTATTATTATTATTGCTCTTTCTGTGCTCTTTGATCATTGTTAAGCTCTGTGTGCGGTGTTTACCCTAAATGGGGCCTGCCAATCTGCTAAGCTGAGCTATAACATGAGGGTGGCATCATATGGGTGTTGGCCCATTGTGCCATCTTCATCGCCTCCCTGTCTGCCTCAACTTAGAGGCCATACTGGTGCACCGTCTCATCCAAGCAGAAGGGATTTCACCCAAACGAACAACTGCGCCGACAGGCGGGCCCTCATCTGTTCTGACGGCGCTGCCATTGCCAGAGAAGGCAGACAGGCAGTCAGAGAGGCAGGTGGATCGGCAGGCGGAGGGTGAGGCACTGCGAGGAGCAGGAGCCCTGTACGGTGGGGCCCCCTCGGCGTATCCAGGCGGGCATGTGTCCTCTATGTAAGCCAGCAGGGACACACAGTCAGGCATGTCAGTGGCCCCAGCCGGCACAAGCAGATGTTTTCTGGGTATTGTTGTTCCGCTTCTCTGGTAATTGTTTTCCTTCAGGGCCAGCCAGTGGGACAAGGTGCCAGGTTGTGTTTTGGGAAGGAGTTACGGAGAGATGGAAAGACACAGTGTATAATCAATCAGCAATGGCTTTGGAGGCTGTTCTACACAGACTGTCCATCTTTTTCCTTGTGCTCCATGTGGCTTGAATCACAACAATACAAACGGAGGAGCTGGGATGTCACAATCATGAGGACAAAGCCTGTGGTAACTGATTGTGAGCTGTCATTTCAGAGCTGTAAAGCTATTTGTTGTCCAGCTGGGACTACAGCAGGGTGCGATGGTGAGTTAATCAAATATAAATCACATTAAAGTCCCTAAAGAGGATATACATACAGGCATCAGTAACTTACTATTGTAACACCATTTATCTGCCGTATTATTTTTATCTTATTGTAAGTCCATTATACAGCTGCTGGTGTTTGATGATCGTGATCTTGAAGTCAGTTTACCCTCACAGACACTTAGCAGTTTGTTATGGTACAGAACACAGCTAATTCACTCCAACTGTGTTAGACACTGAGTGTTATCCTGTGATCCCATGTTGAAAATGCCCTCTTAATTAGCACAGTGAACTACCGAGACCTTATTATAGGGTCAAATGTTCTGCAGACCTTGCTCAGAGCAGAGACTGAAAAGACCCACTAGGGGGCACTTTGAGACTTTGCATCAAAAGCACGAGCAACAGAGCCTCTTTTGTAAAAAGTAAACTGTTATACTATAGTTTGGGGGTTTATGCGTTGTAAATTTTGTGTACTTCAAATAAAAAGTAATGCATTTTTGCTCAGATTTACATTCTACCATTCCTCCTTCCCCTTGGCAGTCCTGCGCTGTGCATCGAAGGCAGTGAAGCTGTTGATTGCTTTCAGAGGTTTTATTCTGGGGATTTCACAGATGATTTTATGAGACTTTTACAGCTACTACATGGCTCAATCCATCATTTGAACTCTGGTTTTTCAGTGCCGAACTCAAAAGCTGTTGAACATCCATTCCCTAGAAGGAGCACCAATTCAATAGAGGGATCTTGAGGCACGGTGAAGCATCTCTCATCTGTTATGGTGGCATGCCACACTCCTGGGAAGCTGCAGCCTTCACTAAAAGCCAGTGTCAAGATGTTAAGCTTTTTACAGGCTGACGCAAGATGTAAGTAATTTGGTCCAATCATGTTTTCATTTTTTTATATATAAATATATAATTGTAGGTGTTAAGAGCGCTGTTAAGAGCATGTGGGGAAGGCAGACAGAAAAAGCTTCAGCCATGGAATCTGCTGTTCACACGCAGAGCATTGGATGGAGACTGTATTTCATAATCTGCCTTCACTGCCAATAGATGCAAGTGAAAATAGAACCGATGTCACATCTGCCTTTTCACTATTTTTGACGCCATCCATTCGCCTAATCCCGTAGTGAACATCATCCATGTCAGACAGAGTGTTTAGACCTTGTTGCACCGTGTGTGAGTCTGTGTTTCTGTTTTGTTTGGTGTTTGTTGAGGCTTTTTCTCCAGCCGCGCCACCACGCTGCAGAGACGTCTGACAAATGAAGAGGCGTCTGAGGCCCCGTGGCTACGGGGTCACACAGCAGCCTTGTGAAGTTGTGGCGGTTACCAGCACGTCTCGCTGTACGCCGGCAGGACGAGGCACAACAGTCCAGACTGATTACAGAGTAGCACCTTTGGCCTCCATATTTCTCACACCCAGGATGAAGGAGTGACAGCATCTGTGGGATAAGCCTGTTTTGGATGAGATGGATTTACACAAGAGAGAGTGGGTAGCATACCTGAGCAGAGAGGGAGAAGGATGCAGTGAGGGAAAGTTAGGTCAGGGTTTCTGATTTGGAAATTTAAACTTAAATATTAGCAGTGGAGGACTGCAATTAGTTTTCTCCCTTGACCTACAAATATTGTTTATTGTCTTTATTTGTGTCTACATTTTAATCATAGTGTTTGTTTGTGCACACGCATGCCTGCTCCTCGCCACTGAATCATACCTGTCAAAATCATATCAGCCATGACTCAAACCCCACCCACTGTCTGCATGATTGACAGCTCAGGCAAAGTTCAAACACCACGCTCCAGATCATCACCAAAATACAGCTGCTGCCGCATGAGAGAATAAGCACCTCTGAGTCACACAACAGGACCTTGAAAAATCTTAGTCACACATTGATTTTTGTTATTATTGTTTAACGGTCAATGGAAAACAAAGAGAGAAGAATATAGGTGTCTCGGAATAACAATTCTCCAAGTAATAAAACTGTGTCTTCAGTCTGAAGGTGAATAAAAATAGTGAGGAGTAAAAAATGACAGAAGAGAAGTAACAAGTCTTTGTAATAGATCCCTGATATTTAAATGAACATGAGCCATAATGTTGCATGTTCCTCTTATTTTAAATTAAACTCCATTTCTTCTGTTTTACATTTGCGTCATACATATTCAGGACAAAAGCGCAACGTGTTCCAAGAGTAGTGGTGTTGCTAAAACTAGCAAGAGGACAAAAGAACTGCGCCTGCTGATATACCATGTGTCAACCGCCCTGTTTCAGTGTGTGTGTGTGCATGCATGCATTGCAAGTGTGTGTGCGTGTGAGTGAGTGTGTGTGAGTGTGTGTGTGTGTGGGTGCCTATGAGCAAGCACATGCATACATTTGTGTCAACCACAGTGTGCATAGAGGTGGCAATTTTTTTTTTCTTTCTTGTCACGGGTGTGAACTGTAAAAGAATTATAGTCCAATTAGTTTTATTATGGGTTTCAAAGGTCTCAAAGATCCAACCAGAAAGCATGCTAAATACTGAATTTATGAATTGAAGTTGTCATGATGTGAAACATAAAGCTTAGCGTCAAGCAAAAATGAATTGGAATTAAAACAAATTTTTGACTAGGATGGTTCTCTTTTTGAGCAATTTTTACCTGCTGATTAAATATACCCCATTGACAACGCTCTCTCTTAATTTTGTCCTGATTTTATACTGACATTAATTTTAGTCTTGTTTTGTAGCTCATCAGAAAGGCATCAACTGCACACCAGTGAATCCAGTCAACCACAGCGACTGCATGTGTGTGCAGGCTACGTTACTTCATGTAAAACTGCATGCCCAAGTGTTACTTTGTGTGTGTTGATGTTTCCAAGCTGGGTTGAATCATTAGGAAGTGGTTCTCTCTAACAAGGGCTAAGGAGCTGTCAGGAGACATTCACAGGCAGGTTTCGCCATGGAGAGTGTGAGGAGTCTTATCAGGGTCTTAGCTGTTTTGCTGCGCCTGTTTATAAAGAGCCTGCTTTATTTGGAGTGAATGCATTCTAGCAAGGTCTCTACTGTTTCTGTGCGTTGATTAAAAGTGTTTTCACGATTACCCGTAGTGAGTCTATTCCAGCCTAACAGGGTTACTAGCAGTTTTAATGAAGGGGAATAATCATTACATGTGAAAGGGGTTTGTCGGGGTCTCGTGCTGTCGTTCTCTGTCTGCTTGTTGTGAGTGTGACGGGGAACTTTGCTTCTGCGGGGTTACATTTGACTTCCCGCTTGTTTTTTATTTGGTCAAAAAAAAAAAAAAAAATTACAAATATGTCTGACAATTCTACTCTACCGTTATGTCATTATTATGAACATTCATAATAACACTTCCCTCCTCTGCAAAACGTCTCCTCTATTAAATCTGTACAAAATTTTGTAAACTGTGATGAGAGTCATATATCTTTATTTTTGTCTCTCTCTGTGTGTTTGGGTGTTCTGCATCTCCCTTCCTCTTCTTCAGCTACAGTTGCCCGCTCGCTAATGTGGCTTTTTTGCTCTGCTCCTTTTGTTGGCTGTGGTCAGCTTTTGCATTTGCTGGTGTGAGTGAATTTCTCACAGCTTCTCGTGAATGTGTTTTTTGAAAGTCCTATTCAACATTTGGTGCAACTATAATCGGCACTAAGCCACTACGCTCATGCAGACGTGTCTGCGGATTCACACATTCAGGCCTTCAGAAGTGTTGTGCCATGTCTTCTTAATTTTTTTTTCAGTCCAAGTAGCTACTAAAGAAATGTTTTAAGTTGATTAAAGGAATTCTGAGTAGAGACATGGTCACTGGATCAAAGAACATTGAATTAGAGAAGCAGCAAGATGGCTTCCCTCACGCTTTGGTCCTCCTTAAAAAAAAAGAAGAAGATACAAGCAGTTTAACAGTGTTTATTAAAGAGAAGTACACCTAGTAAATATTGCTTTGGTAGTCCTACATAGGATTCATTATTTCCCAGAAATAACTCATTAGATGTAAAGCAAACAAACAAACAAATTAAGGACGTACAACGCTCTGAACCACAAAGAAAAATTTGAAACCCATTATAAATTTTACTGTGTTTTATTTCCTTTGAAACCCTTTATTTTTACTGCCTGCACATTTGGTAATAATCGAAAAAGTGTGTTTTGGCACCATTGAAGTTCCTCTTATCAACAACCTACTGAAGTACTCTCACTTCTCTTTTTTTTTTTACATTCTTTCTCATAAAGAACAGCCTGTCGTCTTAAATTTAAACATCACTTCAGGCCTGAGCTCCAGCTATTTGTGTATGCTTGAGAATGTGTGTCGTTCTGCCCCTGGGCACATTATGTACTTCTGTTATCAAATCAAACAATTAGATCTCCAGCCCTGTACCAGAAAATTACATTTTGACACAACGGTGCATGTTTGATTAATATATTGTAACATCTGACTCTGCGCACTCTCGTTCTCTGATGGGGCCAATAGATAATAAATGGATGACTTGTGAAGCTATAATGAAGTGACTGTCTTGTTATCGACAGGGGAGCCTCCGATGCTTTAGTGCAAAGTAGAGCTTCCAACGGAGGCCCTCCGGTGCACAGATTATTACACTGGCCGTTAAAATGAGCTAATGTTCTGCTGCCAGTGCACCTCTCCAAAGGGACAGAAGCTGAATTCCCCTCTCACAGCTGCAAAACAGAGGTGTAAATTAAAGCCAAACAAAGTAAAAAAAAAAAAAAAAAAACCCAAATCCAAGGCCAGGCTACAGTATTTCTGTGATTAAAATGTGGGATTTCCTCTGTTTCTGGTGGTAACTGATGTGGGTGTGAGGCTTTTATTATTGTGTTATGTATGACAGATGATACTTGTGCGGCTTTTGTTGTGAACTGTGTGTTTGTGTAATAATTTCTAAAACACAACATTTCCACTTCAAAAAGCCACAGTTAAAATTTTTATTTGTTTGGTTTAATATTCCATTTTGTGAGTGCATTTTGAAAAAACAGATTTTAGATTTTATTCTAAAATTGCTAGATTTCAGGGTGGGGGATGCTTAATATTTAAACATGTGCACTTGTCCTCCCTCTGAAAAACATAAAAATAGCAGAGGACTTTTATTTTGACAAAATGTAAGACATTTACACTATAAATTGATGCAGAAAAATTCCCTAGAATGAACATGAAATTCAGTGTTTGATGCTCAAAATTTCCTGGGTGAGGACGCCAAACCCCCACTACATATCTTGAATTGAAACCTACGCCCTTGAAAGTGTATGATTTATTGTGTGACCGTATGTGTTATATGCTGTATGTGCAGGTGAGCTGTAAGCAAAAGGAGACTCTGTGTTGGATTTGTTGCTGTTGTTTATTTCTCCAGTCTTAAGGTGCCACCACTCCCCCCAGGTACTTATTAGCAATGACAGGGGATGTCTGATTTGACAGGAGTGTGACAGGTGTAAATTTCACACACACAATTCAACTCCACACATTAATCCAATTAATTTTGAACATGTTCTCCTCTCTCGCTCTCTGCCAGCAGAACTGAGTCAAGGAAGATTTGAGATGTTCCGTAGAGCGAATTATTTTCTTTTCAGCCAAACATTTTCATTTTTGGATTTAATTTGTTACACTGGTACAAATAGTAAAAAAAAAAATCTGAGTAATCCCCATATGAAATTTTGAGAAAAAAAAATGCACTGACAACATGAAAATAAAAATTGCAACTATTAGAGAAAATGAATACAACAAAAGGAGAGGAGACAATGTGATCGTCAAAGGGTAAAAAAAGCACTTCACAAACATCAAGGCATCTTTGGGGGTGGGGAGTTGGGAGTTAGGGGGATAACAGTGAAAAAATATTCCACTTTGAGAATGTGCAAGATCTCATGCAGTTGCCTCTCTCTCACTCTCTATCCCTCCTCTCTGTTGGCGCTAAATCACACGTTAGTACAGCCAGTGGATGTGTTGACAGTTTTACAAACAGAAATGTAAAACGCCATACTCAAGGGGGTCTAAGAGATAAGGGGGGGAGCTGAACGGGGCAGGAAACAGAACAAACATGGCCCAGAGAAGCATAAAATGCCATGTTGAAACACCTCGGCTGGGTTATTTTAATTACATAGGGTATGCCACACTATCAGCTATAGCCACGAATGGTGTTGCCGTATGGAGAGGAAGCACTGCTGCTCAATACCGTTGGGATTTCCCATAGCTCACTGCCTGTGCAGAGCTGCTGTAAAGTGTAAGAAGTGTAAGAATAGTATTAAAGCATGGTTAACATAAAAGATGATCCCTTTGCTTTGCAAAATAAAAGCTCTCCTTTAAAGCATATGAACCACCGAATCAAACTCATACCTACACAGCAGCACAAGCTGACTTACAGTGCTTCCAAAATGACACTTTTGCTATAGTGAAGCCCTGCTGTCTGGAGCTTATTTTGAATAACTATGCCCAGCAGAAGTGAGAGACATTCCCAATGGATTTTTTAGCCTGCTGAGCACAGAGCAAGGAGGTTTAGGGACATATAGACACAGCCAGGGGTGCCTTTAGGGGAGGGTGGGGAATGACCCTGCAACATGTCTTGGATTACAGATATATATATATATATTGTGTCAGAGCTGTCAAAATCAAAATGTCTAGCAGCATTTCAGGTCCTGATAAATGCAAGCTTGTACAAGCATGTCTGATATACAGTATAGATTTTTAGTTTTATGTTTTATTTATATATAATATAGTACAACAACATATGCTCATACAATAAGTCATATGATATGATAACACACATACAACTGTTCTTATGATATCTTGTGAATTAGGGCCCTACAAATGATGTTACATTCTTTTTTTTTTTTTAAGAGTGTGAAGTGTGAAGGGGGAGAGAGAGAGAGAGAGAGAGAGAGAGGATGACATGCAGCAAAGGCCTGCAGGCTAGAAGAGAATTTGCGGCCAGTGCAGCAAGGACTGAACCTTTGTACATGGGGTGCAGGCTCTATCCACTAAGCCATCAACGCCCCATGATGTTATATACTTAACATAAAGTTACATACATAGCATAAAGTAACCTAGATCAGGTTTAAGTAAGTGAAGTTTCCTAGGTTAGATTTAAACAAGTACAGTTACGTAGGTTAGGTTTAGACAAGTAAAGTTACCTAGTTTAGGTTTAAGCAAGTAAATTGACATAGGTTAGGTTAAGGCAAGCAAAGTGATATAGGTTAGGTTCAGGCAAGTAAAATTATGTAGGTTAGGTTTATGCAAGTAAATTACTGAGCTTAGGTTTCGCCAAGCAAAATTACATAAGTTAGGTTCAGGCAAACAAATCGACACAGGTTAGCTTAAGCAAATAAAGTTACGTAGGTTATGTTTAAGCAAGTACAGTTACTAAGGTTAGGTTTAGGCAACCAAAGTGACATAAGTTAGGTTTAAGCACATGAAAAATATAGGTTAGGTTTAGGCAACCAAAGTTACATAGGTTAGGTGAAAAGAAATGGTAAATGGACCTACATTTGTATTGCGCCTTTCTAGTCATCTGACCACTCAAAGCGCTTTTTACACTACGAGTCACATTCACCCATTCACACACACATTCATACACTGGTGGCCGAGGCTACCTTACAAGGTGCCACCTGCTACACAGTTTTTAACACACTCACAAAGAGTGACTTACATAGGTTAGGTTAAGGCAAGCAAAGTGACATATGTTAGGTTTAAGCAAGTAAACTTCCATATGTTAAGTTTAAGCAAGTAAAACTATGTAGGTTAGGTTTAAGACAGTAAAATAACGTAGGTTGGGTTTTGGCAAGCAAAGTTACGTAGGTTAGGTTCAGGCAAACAAATTGATATAGGTAAGGTTTTAGCTAGTAAACTTACGTAAGTTAGGTTTCGGCTAGTAAAATTACGTAGGTTAGGTTTCGGCAACTGAAGTTATGTAGGTTACGTTTAGTAAAAACAGACGTAGTTGGGCATCTTTAGGTTTAGGCAAGCAAAAGTGTAGGTTAGTGTTAGGCAAGTTGAGTTTACTTGGTTAGCTTAAGTAAAAGAAACATGATTGGGCATCTTTAGATTTTGGCAAGTAGAATTAATTTAGTTGAGTTTAGCAAAAAAATATAGTTAGGCATCTTTAGGTTAGGGCAAGTTAAGTTAATGTAGGTTATTTAGGTTACGTTTAGGCAAGTAAAGTCTTGTAGGTTAGATTTAGAAGGTTTCTGAAAAAGAAACTTAGAGAAGACATACCTTAAAAACAATTCAAAGTTCACTTGGTTTCACACAATCCCGAACACCAGTCCATCATCCAAACCTGCCTGTTGACATAACCTTTTGGTCTTTATACTGTTTCCCTCTATACTCCCCTCAGTGCATTGGTCATGTGATGGCAGCCTTCCCGATTATACACAAATTACCAACTCACAATTACATGGGTTATTTACAAAGTGTGGCATATAACTTTTCATGTACAAACAGTGCATCGGCAGTGAACAGTGCAACAGCCTAGATATAAATACCCAGGACATCACGTGTTCCTGGCCCATCAGGATGCGACTTGCCCAAAATGTATTTTCTGCAGTGCTCCTGAGTCTCTTGGCCAGTCCATGCAGCAAAAAATATTATCACAGTTGGACATTGATTCCCTCTCACTCCATCTTCAGTGACATGATTTAACAGGTAAAACAACGCACTTGTGATCAGTTCAATAATAATCTAAAGTGTGGGTTTACTACACTGTATGAATGTGTGTGTGAATGGAGGTGAGAGGACTGGAAGATTCAGGTGTGTTTTCATTAAAGACAGGCAAAGAATACCAGTGACAGACGAAGGACCCCACATATTTGAGTGTCAGTTTTGCATGTGTGTGTGTGTGTCTTTATCATGTGTGTATCTACATGTGAGGGAGTTTGCTTGTGGCTAAATGCAAGGCTTTTTATCAGATGGAGTGAGGCTGGCGTGAAGACAATGATTGGCCCCAACTGGTCCTGGTGCTGGTAGGACACAGGCCTTGCCTCTCTAAAAAGACATCATTAGAAAGTGACAAAACTGCCAGGGGCAAAACTGGCCCTGCACAATGATCAATTCGGCAGACAGGATTGAATTATAGGGGGAGGGCGGGCTTTTAAAGAAGGGGAATTGGAGGGAGTTGGTATAGTACAAGGCCCCCTACTGCTTTAATTACTGATGTGTGCGTCTCCCAATTAACAGCGCACCTATGGTCCACTGGCCACTCCGGGCCCGCACAAAGCTGGAGAGGAGAAAGAACATTCTGCGGAGAAGCAGAGAGAGAGAAACGCAGAGACACACAAACCGGGGTGCTCATTAGCGAATGGTAATCAGCGGTCGAGAGGTTGGGCACTCACCTCACAAAACGCCACATGTCAATTTGTCCCCTTCCATTCATGAGCCCACTCTCATTTTACCCCGCTCCCTCATGTTCCCTTGTTGAGGAGAATTGGATGGAGCGCCGTGGGGGGAAACACTCGAAGGGAAACGTAAACACGGGCCTGGAGTAGGGACTGCTTCGTCAACAAGGGGGGGGCCACACTCTTCAGCTGTGGCCCCTTGGCTCCTTCTCATCAGTCTCTGTCTTCACACTTGTAAGACATCGGTCCAACCCAGTTCACTTCTATCATCATTGTGTATTTTTTGTCTTTGTATGCCATGCATGCTACATTTACATTGACAGCTGTGACAGCTGTGAGCTTTAAACACCTACCTGCTACTATCTCTAGCAAATAAAATGTGGCAAATGGTATGATACGATGTAACGTACAATATATTAATAAAGCACTTTCACTGCCTATGGCATTAGCAGTTCGCCCTCAAACAGAATCTGAGTCAGAGTGTGACACCTTTCTGCTTTTTTCAGTCACTGTGTAACAGTAAGGATTATAAAGTGAAGGTACGTCTTTGCCCTGTTCTTACTTACTATTTCACTATTTCTCACCTAAAATGTCTTTATGATATTTTAGTGCACAGTTTAGCTGTAATACAAGAATTTGTAAACAGGACGTGGGTGCCATTCTGATTCCTGTATTGTAAGAACGGAGGCTAAAGAAACAGAGATCAAACAGTAAAATTAAGCAGTGCCGATCAAGTAGATGCTGGTACTGCATTGCCTATTTCTCACCTAACATGTCTTCAGAAACATATTTAAGTGCACTGTTTAGGGGTAGTTTGAGATTGTTAACAGCTGGGGCGCTGTAAGGTTTCCTGTGGAAAATCAAGCCAAGCTCACATGACATCACCCACACGCAGGAGCATTTACCAATCCAGTCCAGTGCAGTGTATTCTGGTAGTTGTACATTTTCTACCTCTTGTTTTCCTGGTCATGTAGCACCAATTTCAAAAGTATTTGTGTCTTTCTACTGCATAGGCAGCCTAGTTTTAAAACAGACTTTCTTCTTTAACTGAACTGAAGCACGTTTTCAAAAAAATTCTTCTTAATATTTCAAACAATGACTAAAACACATTGTTATTGAAAGCTGTAGAGAACATAGTCCTAACTGAGGTGATATAAGAACTTACAAACATGTGAACTTCCACTGGGTTTTCTTTTTTCTGACAACAGGTTTCCTTAATCAGAATATCAAAGTAGCCTAACACACCTTCTATTATACCTCTCAGTTTCTGACCTATATTTCTCCCTACCTTGCCTTCCACCTATCACTCCCTGCCATCTGTGCTGTCTGACTGACTGACAAGTGCACTGAGGTTTCCTCTTCTTCTTTTTTGCCATTTTATGATGGGTGGCAGCCAGCATTAGCATAATCGCACTTAGGCAGAGGAAGCTGATCTTTGTTTGTTCTCGTGAACTTTTAGTACATATATCTACGAAAAGTAATGCACCACAGTCCATATATGTCCCACCTAATCATGAGCCAGTAATCACTAGATAACCCATGTCGTTGGTAAATGGTAAATGGACTGCACTTGTATTGTGCTTTTCTAATCTTCCGACCACTCAAAGCACTTTTACGCTCTATGTCACATTCATCCAGTCACACACACATGGCTGAGGCTATGGTGCCACCTGCTAGTCAGTAACCATTCACATGCAGTCACACACCATTGCTCACATCGGGAGCAATTTGAGGTTCAGTATCTTGCCCAAGGATACTTTTGGAGCTGGGGATCAAACCGTAATCACATGACCAATGCAGGGACAGAAGTAAAGAAGGAAGCAGGTGGAGACCTGTGTTTAGGACTGTCATTTTAAGGATCCTTTTAGCGTTTGCTAAACATGACCTATGTAACTTTACTTGCCTGAACCAATGCCCCCCCCCGGTATCATTCCTTGATATCTTTGCAAGAAAGTGAATGGATGTATTTCCGAAATATCAAGCTATTCCTTTTTATTTGCTAATACAGAAGAATTGTCTTTCCGGTAAGGGATTACTTTCAGACATACATCTGCTGCCCAAAAACACTAAAATGTTGTAGAATATGTACTATACTGTATGAAAGGCACAAGTAAAAATGTTTAGATTTCATCCTTTTCAGTTTTTTGAATTGACGCCTTGCTGATCCACTGCAGATGTTACAAGAGATGACCAAGGTGTACTGTGGCATCATGGATGGCGATGCCCTCCAGCTGTGCAGGTGCGTGTAAAACCGAACCTGTATTCTTAGCCCTCACAATGTGACAAAACACCACACCCAGCACGGTCCACTGCGCAATGGGAGAATATCTTATGTACCAAAGCCAATTTCATCTGAACTGATATTGGGGAGGGCTAGCCCACGCTCTCGCATTCAAAATTTAAATCACATTTCCCCTCAGTCGAGTGGAATCGATGCGACCCTCCATCTTACTTTGAAATGAGACCTAGTCGGCCTCATGGATTATGGGTGGCTCATCATGGGATGACGGGGCTGGTGGATATCTCTAGAGATCCATCTCCATCCGATCCTTCTGATCTCCATCTATCTACCAGTCTTCCACTCAATCTCACTGTCCCTGTTTCTATCCCTTACTCTCCTCCTCTGTATGTGGATGAGATCTAGGGGTGTAGAATGATGTAAGATAATCCATATTTTAATCAGAAGCATCATTTCAAATAAAACCTCAAAGCATGTGCACACATCCTCAGCAAGGTTTTCCTTTTAATAAACAAAAAAATAGACACAATGGTTTCCCTGGTGGTACAGTACCACACTTAGACCTCACTGTATTGCTGCATCCAGTGTTAAAGACAGTCAAGATATGCTGGATAAATCTCTTGAAAATGTGATGCTTCTCATGAATATTCTTAAAAAGAAGTCAAATAAATAAAAGCGGAGCATGGCTTTGATGTGTTTAGCTATTCCACATCCTTTGCACCTCCATTTTCTCATCATGGCAGCTTCAACAAGGTTTAATTGGTATGGAAATAGAAGTGGTAAAACATGACAGGAAGTTCTCAAGCCCGGCTATTTAGACCCATTATTACTGTATACTGTCCTTCAACCAATTATCGCCAATCTACTGCTCTGCAACCCCCTACCAACCTCCTCCCTCATGATTTAACCAAGCTCCATGCAGCTGCAGAGAGGCAGCTACGGGTCGATAAATACAACTCGTAATCCAGTGTGGTGCAAATTGAGTTTCTATTGGGGAATAATAGTTTGAAGAGCTTATTTGAGATTTCAGGCCCCCTGCTACTACATACTATGAAACATGCTCAAATAAACCAATAGCACCCTTTAATCATCATTTCATGACACCTTCATCCACTCACTGAAGGTTTTACTTCTTTCTTATAATTTATATTTTCATAAAAATCTGTATTTTGTTGGAAATTATGTCATCTCCTGCACATAAAGCCACCACAGTCTTTGTCTGTGACAGCGTTTCTGTGTGTGCTTTATTTGCACATAGCCAGGAAATGTCACCTTGCAAAGAATATTCACAGCTCAAGCTGTGTGTGTTTGCCACATAACGGAAAATGACTGGACCTCCAAAGAAGCAGATAAAAAGATGAGAAGTTACATCTGCATAAACAGATTACTCTTTCACCTTAAAACAACTGCACTTTCCAGACATTTGAGGCATGTTTGCGTGAAGTTCAACATTATGGTGCAGCAACCTTCCCCTGAAGTGAAAATAGGGCGACATTGCAGCTAAATCTTGAATACACAACTGCATTAGAGCAGTACTGTTACACTTCCTGCAAGAATCCGTCGCTGGCAGACTCATTTGGCACGGCCTTCCCATGGACCAGCTTGTTGTCTGGGCCATTGTTAGCCCAGGAGGCTGGCCTGAGCCCTGAGGGCTTGGTCAGCGTTTAGGGTGTTTTGCAGGGTGGGGTGGAGAGAGAGGGATGGGTGAGGGGGGAGGCTATAGAGATGGGTGCAGGCCAAGGCTGGGCAGGGCTCGATGCCAGGGTCTCTGTGGGACACCCTCCTTTCTGGGAGCCTGCTCACCCCCCTCCTGGGGCCCCAGCAGGGTGCAGGGATACATGGTCAGTGCAAGACAGGTCCATCTGCCCCACTACCTCTGTCCTGCTCATGCCAGCACCCTCCTATCACCTGCTCCATCGGCACCTTATGGAAATGACCTACTGCTGCCTGACCTAGCTGACACGCATGGCTCACCTTCAGCATATGCCACCGTGGCTTCTCTGTCTTCTGTGCTAGGGTTTATGAACGGTTGAGGCAACTTTAA